>JASDDO010000010.1:162284569-163685296 GCA_030015575.1 Agapanthus africanus
ACTCAATAAGGAATGCATCCATATATGAGTAACCTGAAAGAGAAGCAAGTTCTCAAAATCATTACTTACAACGGAATACCAAACACAAGTATCTACATCTTCGATCACCTTGAAGAATCCCTGATACTTCCCGCATATGGTTCTCTACTTTATTCTTATACCTATAACTTCTCAATATCTGGACCATGTATTTCAATGAAATACTTGTCTAAAAATAGAGAAGTCACAAGTAAACAGAATATAGTATGAGTACCAACCCCTTTATCCTAATAGACATTGCACAACATACAATACTTTGTATAAGTCCCCTGAGTTTAATAACTCATACCTTGTGCGTCGTTGGTTGAAAACTGTACTATGATTAAGAAGAATTATATCGGTGTTGAATTCTCCTTACCCAATCACCAACTGATATAGGTAAATGTCATAGACATAATTTCAAAAAGTTATATCTCACTTTATAAAATAAATGTACAGATATATCAGTTTGAAATTGGTGCATAACAACGGATATTCAAAACCAAATATTTTGCCGTCAGGCAAAACACATGTGATTTCCTCAAATATCACCAATTACAAAGAATTCTGATATGTATTGAGGATCTTATCATCCAATTCCCAATAATCTACTCCCACTTATCATCTGTAACGCTATACAGATGTGAGAATCAAATCTGGTAAATACATACCCTAAAGTTAGAATCTAATTGGGAAAACAGTTTTCAATTAACACTGCACAGTTAAACTGAAACATGAAAATTTTTCGAAAGGGGTATCCGGGTATTCCTAGTAATGCCTCTTCCACTATCCAGATTCATGACTATAACCGTATATTTCCTTGCCCTCACTCGAATCCCTTTATATGTCTTTACTTATTACCTTCTGTACACCGCACATAGGCTGAATGGTTTTCTTCCTTCCCTACCTTTCGGCACCAACCTATGGTTTGGAAGAATACTATCCAATAAGCGTAATAGGTGTACTCTCCTAATTCTAGGAGCCCTCGCAACCTGAGAGAAGGTAAAGATAAAAGACAACCCGAATAATCTTATTCGATTTCTCCTAAACCAGAAACCATCGTCAAACTGGAATAAGTTTCTTCGAGTTCGTATGTGACTATACGATGGCGTATCTAATAAATGTGGATTTTTGTAGTGATACAGAATGTTCCGGAGAAAATCAAAGGTGAAGTAGGACTGGCGATGATATACACGGCTTCGTCGTGAATGATAGCAGTCGCAATTTCTTTTTGCCCTCTTTCAAATCCCTTTATATGTCTTTACTTATTACCTTCTGTACACCACACTTAGGCTAATTGGTTTTCGTCCTTCCCTATCTTTTGGCACCTGCCTATGGTGTAGAAGAAGACTATCCAATAAGCGCAATAGGTGTACTCTCCTAAATACCAAGAGCCCTCGCAACCTAAGAGAAGGTAAAGGGAAATGACAACTGAATAATCCTATTCTATTTCTCCATAACCAGAAACCATCCTCGACCTGAAACAAGTTTCATCGAGTTCGTATCTAATTATACGATGGCATATCCAATAAATTTGGATCTTCTTAGTAATACGGAGTGTTCCGGAGAAATGCAAAGGGTAAAAGTAGGAGCGACAATGATATACGCGACAATGACAATCCAAAAGCCAAAATGTTTTAAGAAGGTTAAGTTAACTTGGTTCATGAGTTTTAGTTTAGAGTTGGGCCATGGTCGCTGCTAAAGAGAGAGAGAAAAGAAACACTCAGCGTGCACTCTGACCTAGATCAGATTGGTTAATCACTTTATCAAATTAGCATGGCTCCCACTATTTTCTCGAATTCTCCTTCAAACCCTAAAAGGAGAATTAGTCGGGATCATCTAAAATCACCCGAGGAGTAACACCTACTCAACAGTAAGAATCGGGATCCAACAATTATTACATGATAACTTGATGGAAGCCACTCAAGTCACCACACTCCAGAAGGTATGTGCAAGCCTGGCAAGTTTCCTGTATGTTTGAAACTCCTGATGTGATTTTTACCCCTAGGACCCAAGTGACCTTGACGGAGTCAACAAATCAAAGAGTACTAGTCAAGTTCAACCCGTCATTATCTTGATTGCATTAAACCCACCAATACGAGCCCTTGACTGAGTCAACAAAGCCGCACGACTGTCCTAACCAATCGCATATTCATGCTACAAACAAGCACCACCCAGCTACCGTACATTACGCCTTGACGGAGTCAACAAACACAGTATGAATACTAAATACTACTCATAGGAAATGACGGAAGGCTACTGCTCGTTTTTGGCGAAAAACCTTTAACGTATTGAACTTGATCTCGTTGAAGGAACCGAGTGATTTTATAAATATATAGTGTCGCAAACTTTTGCTAAAGAGGTCATTCCCTATGAAGGGATCTCGGCTCTTTCCTCGTCGAATGAGGTGCAGGATATTCCTAATCGAATACCACGATGCAAAGCAAAAGAATCGACTATAGTAAAGTAATTACGTTGACGCAAACTTCTGCCCAAGAAGTCACTCCCGATGAAGGGATTTCGGCTCTTGCCTCGTGGAATGAGGTGCAGGATATTCTAATCGAATACCACTGTGCAAAGCAAAAGTAAACGTCTGTAATGTCTGTTTTTAAAACTTGGTTCCAAAAATGTCATATATGTTTGTTTTATCTTTGCATTGATCAGAATCAATGCAGTCCCATCAATTAAAACATATCACACCAGATAAAGGAACTAAAATATAATGTACGTATATGCCATCCGCATTCGCCACTGGGCCGCGTCATCACCCGTTAGGTTACTTAACTAACGGCAGAGCGGGGCTGGACTAGCGCGGGTGCAAAACATATACAACATCTACTAGTATATATATAAATATACATAACATTCGTCCCTGGCATGATATAAAGTAACATCACATAATCTCAACCAAGCAATACAGAGTAGTGGATAATCTGGAGCCTCGAGTTTCGTTTGAGCCGCAAATGAGACCCAACTTTCCCTATCGTGTGGATAGCCTGTGCAATGAAAACCTAGACCCCTACAAGTGCGGCAAGATACCAGCCAATCCTAGAAGCGAGGCAATCCCAATCAACAACGTGAATGGGCCACCCAACACTTCACAGAATCCGGTAACTTGAGCACCCCTCTGAGGGTCAACCTGTACCCCCTACGAATGCGGCGAATATCCCGCCAATTCTAGAGTATGGTTCCCTCCGTCTCAACACCATAATATCCGGACCCGTTGCCCTTTAGAACCCGGCTATTCGTTCACTCCGCCTTAGGGTAATCCTAGTACAGAAAAGAAAATAAATGTACAAGGGTGACATCGACCTCAACCCGGTCGTGCCCCAAACAAATAATATACAAACTGGCAGAGACGGCAATCCACATGTCGGACGCTCACCCCGCAATATCAAATATACAAATAGAATCTAAACTGTACTACCATTGCACTACTAGCAATCCACCACGACAATCCAGCCACAACCACAGCACAACACAGAACATCAACGTGAATGCCAGGTTCGCAAATCGGTTTAAAAGAGTATATAGCAATTAGACGAGTTGTACCGCTCTAATGACATTCACGGTCGCAGATAGTAATGTATGTACTGAAAACTTTTAAACAGTGTTAAAAATAGCGACATTGAAATACCCGAAATGCCCCCAAACCAAAGATAACACTATAAGAAATCTAGGAAAAAACAAACTATACCAAAAACCAAATATTCCAGATACTAGAACACACAAAAATTTCCAAGTCCCAATTAATAAACTGGACCGGCCAGGCTGGGCATTTGCATGATCTCGCCGGCCTGATTTGGGAAATTGGGTCTCGGGTTTTAAGGGTGTTCTAGATGTCATATAAATAGCCTTCTTCAATTGTTTAAAAAAAATTTGAAGACTAGAAAATTTCGACAGAAACTGGAATAATTCAGGTATTGTTTCGGAGTTGTTTCGGTTTCGATACTTTAACAACGTTTAAACCAGCTAGATAAGGGTTTATGGGTTGTCTCTGATACCATGTTGGGTTATGCCAGCGCCCTGGCCATCAAACCGTGGTTGAACGCGGAACAAAAATTTTACAAACTGGCGCTAGAACAACCCATGAATACGGATCGAACCTAAACCCTAAACCTAGCAAGCATTATAAAAGGTTGAGATGGTTATACCGAATGATCCATGTCCTTCGGTCTTTAACCTCCTTCCCAAGCTAGTAGTGGCCACCATAGTCAAGTTTGGTCGCAGGTCTCCCTCCATCGAAGATGATCCAGCTGAGAGTCTATGAATCGAGCTCCTACCTCATAACCGAGGTAACTAAGGTATCTAGTTCGCTAAACTATATAGATTAGATGATGTAGAGTCTAATGATGGATTGATTTGTCTCTAAGCACCTTAGGTTTCTTAAAACATGAGACTATTAGGGTGGAGGAAGAAGAAGAAGCCATGAGAGATGAGAGTGTGAAGCAAAAGAACAATTCAAAAAAAACTAAGTGTTGTAAGCATCTGAAAAATAATAGCTGTTGGGTTTACCTAGCACCTCATGAAGGGTTTGGAAGCATCACATATACCAAAGATTAAAATTTTAGGGTGCTAAGTAAGCATACAAAGAATCATTCCTAGAAAAATTAGGATTTCAAAAAACAACACTTGATCACAAGTAGATTGAGCTAGGGTTTTGAGAGTAAAACCTTTGTAGCTCCCTACGCTAGACTCCTCGGCTACTTGTGGTTTGGAAAAAGTCTGCTTGAACTCCTCTAGGTCCACGATGATCCACCCGGAGTCCGCTTTGTCCAAGCTTGCAACTTCACTTTATCAAGAGAATGAAATGAAGCTAACACTCTAAACAAGTGGGCAAGACTTGTGTAGAATGGTGTTGTGGTTCTTTTTCTCACTTCAAAATCCTATCTTGTTGAGTATTTTGCTCACTTGAAATATCTAGAGAGCAAAGGAGAAAGGTTGAAGAAGATGATGGCTTTTTAAGAAGAAGAGAAAAGATAATCACTTGAAAGAAAATAGAAAATATATGTATATATATTTTCCTCTTCTCATCTCAAACCATGGTTAAATCATATGGATATTATTTCACTTGAGTTAAAACATAAAAGAAAAGATTAACTCATGGTTAGAAGGTAGGTGAGCATGGTTGGGTCAAGAAGAGTGTAGAACCCATCCATGAATTATCCTTTTCTTTTTCCTTTGTTTTAAAACAAATGAAATAATAACACATATATATATATAAAATCATGGTGTGAGTCTTATATTGCCACCATTTTCCATGTATATGCAACCATGAAGGATGATGTATGTATGTATGTATACACATCCATATGTGCATGAATCTAGAAAGAAAGCATACATGCATGCATACATCCAAAAAATACAAGAAAGGATTTCTAATGAGAATCTAATGGTTAAATGATAAATCAACACTTGATTTATCAATCCGGCCATATCACATATGACCCTAACCAAAATCAAGCCGTCCGATTAATATACAGTATCTCATACTCGCATCTTAACCGGGCCCATGCGCATATCGCATACGCGCTCCACAACGTTTCTCCTGGACTAGGTAACTCCTTTGTGGGACTCTAAGACTCGTCAATACGCCGGCAGTGGGTGATGATCATATCAAGCACCCCCAAGACGCAAGCGGTCAGCTAAACGTAACGGCCACCCGGGTATTGAGCGATCAGAAGAAGACAAGCGAACCTGCTACAACTCCCGTCGAGCCAACCGGCAACACTACCGTGCAGTCCGGTCTCTTCGTTAGATATGTCGCATATCAAGTCTAGTGGTGGTAAACGTCAGACCGCAATAACCGATAAGTCGTGTCGATGTGAGGCTCATAACGGGTCAAGAAACTACTGGTAACACTTACCAGTAACCGGGCCCATGCGCATATCGCATACGCGCTCCACAACGTTTCTCCTGGACTAGGTAACTCCTTTGTGGGACTCTAAGACTCGTCAATACGCCGGCAGTGGGTGATGATCATATCAAGCACCCCCAAGACGCAAGCGGTCAGCTAAACGTAACGGCCACCCGGGTATTGAGCGATCAGAAGAAGACAAGCGAACCTGCTACAACTCCCGTCGAGCCAACCGGCAACACTACCGTGCAGTCCGGTCTCTTCGTTAGATATGTCGCATATCAAGTCTAGTGGTGGTAAACGTCAGACCCCAATAACCGATAAGTCATGTCGATGTGAGGCTCATAACGGGTCAAGAAACTACTGGTAACACTTACCAGTAAATCTCTAATCAGCCCTGGCCATGGACTTCCCTGTTATGGCCAATCGAGCACAGCGCAACATCAACCCCCAATACCGGGAGAGACGAAACCCCTCCTATCGCTCATTGCCTCTATGTGACTCGGGACTGTACCCAAAAAACACTGTTCTGCACGCCCTCATGGACGTGGTAAGGTGGAAATCAAAGCATAGTGGGAATCACACAAGACTTTATGACGATCTCGTGTCTACAGACTAACTTGCACAAGTGTCACTAGAGAACTTCCATCTAACGTGAGGTATAATACCATCTGGGAGTTCTCGGCGAGTCCGTCCAGTGTACCCAGTCTCGACTGAGCACCCGTATACCATCTCTGATGTCAAACACCAATGGATATGGGATCATCTATCGCCCATCTCATGGGTCGAGAAGCGTATACGCTAGTCTACACTGGTATATCGATGTCCCGTCTCGATACACCCACGACTAGGGACCTTGAAGGATGTACTTATGGGATACCATGTCCCCACTAATATGATCCACATCATAGTCCAGGTAGTCAAGTACACATCCTAAGGGCTTTACCAACATGTAACTATGAGACAGTATAAAGAGACAAGTATACATGTTAAGATAAAGAGCAACCATAAATCATACTATCATATCGAGCAAGAAAGTCATCTCTATATATGTCCAAGCATCCAATATAATATACATCATCTGTAGAATACTGGCCTCTAGGGCATACATACAACTAACAATCTCCCACTTGCACTAGGGTCAGCTGCTGTAGTATCGCATACCGAGCATCCCGAAGAGTCTCTCAAACTGTATCTGGGGAATGGCCTTCGTGAGTGGATCCGCTGTGTTATTCTTCGTGTCAACCCTCCTGACCTCGATCTCCCGGCGATCAACTATCTCCCGGATCAGGTGATATCGCCTCAGAATATTCCTGGATCGCTGATGAGACCTGGGTTCCTTGGCCAAAGCCACCGCTCCATTGATATCGCAATACAAAGGTATTGGATGCTCAATGGATGGAACCACTCTAAGTTCAGTAATGAACTTCTTGATCCAGACAGCCTCTTTGGCAGCATCGTTTGCAGCGATGTATTCAGCCTCCATCGTCGAGTCTGCCACAGTTTCCTTCTTGGAACTCTTCCAGCCAACCGCCCATCCGTAAAGGGTAAAGACAAATCCCGACTGCGACTTAGAGTCGTCCTTATCACTCTGGAAGCTCGAATCGATAAAGGACTCCACTTGGAGTTCTCTGTTACCATACACCAAGAGCATCTCTTTAGTCCTTCGTAAGTACTTGAGAATGCTCTTCACAGCTGTCCAGTGACTCTCTCCAGGATCAGCTTGATACCTGCTCACTACACTTAGTGAGTATGCTACATTGGGTCTGGTACATAGCATCGCGTACATGATAGAGCATACAGCCGAAGCATAGGGTATCCCTTGCATGCGAGCTCTCTCCAAATAAGTCTTGGGAGACATCTCTTTGGAGAGAGTGACTCCAGAGATCGTGGGTAAGTTCCCATGCTTGGATTCTTCCATACTAAACCTCTTTAGTATGGTGTCAATGTACCTGGAATGGGACAATCCCAATATCCTTTTAGATCTATCTCTATAGATCCTAATGTAAGTCTACGCTAGCGCCCCGGCCGTCTACAGACGCCAAATGCGGAACAAAAAACTTTTAACTGGCGCTATCGTATACTTTAACCCGGATCTGCCATTATTGCTAAACTAACAAACTGTAAAGAGTGTAAGAATGTTATACCGAACGATCCGAGTCCTTCGTTCTTCAACCATCATCCCACGCTCCGTTGCGGCTGCTCCGATCTCGTCGATCTCCGATATCCTCGTCGAGGTGGCACCACATCACCGATTCTTTAAACGGGCTCCCGCCTCTGACTCGAGGCAACTCGATCGTCAAGTTTGCTAAAAGAGACGACCAAGAATGATGTAGAGAATGAGTAGATGACTTTGTCTCACTTCGTCCAAATCCGTGGACGATCGGTTAATGAAGTTGCCGTAGGAATTGGGTGATGGAATGAAATGAACTGTAAAATTCCATGCACCCCAAATACTATCATATCTTTTTATAACCATGAAAAACTATCAAGTGAGAGAGAGTGAGGAGAGAGAGGGGGCCGGCCTCTTATAAGGAGGAGGGGGTGACCGTAGGAGCAAAGAGGGTGACCTTAAGAAAATATCATAATGTGAATGCAAAAGAATATCTTAAGGAAAACACGAATACAATGAAATCAAAGCATGAGTCACTTAGCCTTGTCACAAATTCTAGAACCTTCTAGAACCTTCTAGAAGTACGACTCACTCTCATCCAAGAAAAGATAAATCCGCCTTTAACCAAATGTTAAAAGACGGCTGATAGAAAACTGGAAACTGGCAACTTCCAAAAGTGATCCTGAAACGACTTTCAGGATAACCCCGAAACTGTATAAATATACCCTCATTTGTATTACGACCGAATAAAAATGCAACTGAGACAAAGATATTATACCTACTCAATATAATACTCGGATCCGGCTTAAACCAAAGCCGACCAGTATCATCTGCCCGAAAAATAACACGTGCGTAAACGCACGTGCATTTTCCGAACCCTGCCATAAAACCATACGGCCTCTACAACGTTTCGTCCGAACTTGGGAAACTGTCTGTGGGAGACTCTAATGACTCGTCAGTACCCTGGCAGTGGGTTTAACGACAAACCGTCAGCGGCACTAGCTATGCGTAACGGCTGCCCATGGACTGACCTCAAGGGAGGTTGATGAGCGAACTCAAGGGAGGCCGATGAGCTAACTCATCCAGAAACCCTACTGAGCCTAACAGTGACAATGTATATATAGTCCGGTCCATTCGTCAATGAGTATCGCATATCTGCCTAGGGGGCTAGCAACGTCAGACCCCCAATAGCAGTATAAGTCGTATCGGAGTGAAGCCCAATAACACCCTGAGATACTACCGGAGTACCTACCAGTAAATCTCCTACCATGGCCATGGATTTGTGTAATGGCTCTCCTAGACACAGCACGATCTCGCCCCCAATACCGGGAGAGATGAATCCCCTGCCGATCTGCTCACGTGCCTCCATATGGCTCGGGACTGTACCTAAAAACTACCTGTTTGCACGACTCCTTTGAGCCGTGGTAGGGTAGATATCAAAGCACAGTGGGAACTCACACGAGACAAATGATGACCTCAGGTCGATGAACTAACCTGTACACATGTCACCAGGGAACTGCTATCTGACGGTAGATATAATACTAACTAGCAGATTCCCGGCGAGTCCTGTCCGGTGTACTCATAACCCAATGAGCACCTGTATACATCTTAGGTGATCCAACTGACACCAGTGGCTTGTGAGACCGGCCACCGCCCCTCGTCGGGGTCTCGACTGTACACACTAGTCTACTCCGGAGTATCGATGCCCTGTCTCGAAACTCCCATGACTAGGGACCACAATTAAGGATATGCGTATAAACTACCCAACTCTCACGTATATGATCGCCATCATACTGTTGGTAGTAAAGCAAGATCCTAAGGGCTCTATCAAAGTGTAACATGCAATCAGTCACCTGAACATGTACACGACTGATAAAGGCAAACCGGATAGCATACTATCATCTCGAGTAAGACTGTCCTACCGGTATAGGTCCTCCGCAATCATTGCAATCACGTACCCGCGATCCAATAATTGACTATGAGGGCACTATCTCCAACAATCTCCCACTTGCACTCAAGGCTAATATTGCGATGTCGACTACTCACAGCCCGTGTGAAACCGAACATCCAACTCCTCTACTAATCAGTATCACAAAGCCCGTTTGTAAAACTATTGTGTTCGAGAAATAGCCTTAGTGAGTGGATCCGCCTAGAAGTTTCTTTCTATATCTATCTTAATCTCAAGTTCGCGGAGAAAGCCATCTCCCGAATTGAGTAATACCTGTCTTAGAATATGTCTGGATATCTGATGGGACCTTGTTCATAAATGAACTCCAAATCCAAACTTCTTAGACTGTATCGATCACTGAACCTAATCAGTATCAGGCACCATGCCACCCACAGTATCCTTTTGGACCACCTGTCCATAATACTGTCCCTCTTCGTCAGAGGGAAAAACTATAACTCTGACAATCACTCTGTCAACCAAGTTACCTTTGAAGCCTGGAATGATAACCGTCTCCCGAAAGAGGCTGCCGTCATCAAATCCGTAGAACATGTACTTATGTTCTAAAACTGCTTCCTTATGTTTCTCCGGGATTGGATTAATACAAACTTATTGCATCTAGTGCAAAACCAACATTTGGTGTGGTACTTGACATCTCATGATTGACTCAATTGCCTAAGCAAGTGATCTGCCAATCATGCACATCCCTCTCCCCTTTAGTCTGTAAGATACCTTTAGAGAGGGTGACTCCATCACCTGCAGGTACACCACCATGCTAGGAGTCAACTATTCCAAAAACCATTAGAATGTCTGTCAAAGTACCCACATTGGGAAAATACCCAAATCCAGATCTAAAACCATAGATCTAGAATCCAGAATGTCAAATATTATATCCCTATCCTGTCTGGAGAAACAACTGTGTGACGACCACAGTACAACCGATCGTAGTATAGGAATTTTACTTCCTACTCTGTGTATGTCATCCAGATACCATGACATCACACCCTACTATCTTCTTAACTGATCCATCCTCTATTCTGATTGAAGTAAACCCCATGACTGTCACATCAAAATTAGATGATCTATCTCCGCTATAACTGCTCAAGTCTATAAATAGATATAAGCATCTTGCCCACTATGCTTCCGCTGCTCCCACTGACTACGACAACCCTCCTACCGGGTCTCATATCCTGGAACAACAGTAGTGTCAAGTCTTGGTAGATAAGAACCTCCCTGTCACCGTCTCTGAGGCTACCAAAGTACCTCTCGGGCGTCTTAGGTTACCTACCATACCTGCGGAGTGGCTATTGGAATGTCAAACCTGATTGAATATATAGGTCCTATTAAATTTTCCGTAATCGTTCGCGGTTCTAGAATCACTTCCAGTTCTACCATACTCCCACTACTGTTTTCTGAAAAAGATCCATTTTACTAAAACTGTGGCGAGTCAAGAACAATATCACTATTGATCTTCCAAATGGTAGAATATCAACCCTCGTCATAGCCAGGGTCAACCCACAAAACAACCATTACAGAAACGTGCCCTGAGTTATCCAGAGTCTGGTTTTAAGCATAAGCTGGACAACTCCCCGTACCTTAATATCTTTTAAGGTACGAACTATTCTATATCCAATATAGAAACTTTGGCACTAATTTAATTGGAACCAAGATTCAATCCATGCATCTGTCTCCAGTGCATATCATCTTAATGGAAAAAGGCTAATCAGCATTACTCAACTTAGGAATCCATCCAATTATAAGTAATCTGAAAGAGAAACACGTTTCTCAAAACCATCACTATCATCTGAATACCAATAACAAGAATCTACATCTTCGATCTCTTTGAAGAATCCCGATACTTGTGATACCTGGTTCTCTACTTTATTCTTATACCCACAACTTCTCAAAACTTAGACCTTGTATTTCTACGAAACACTCGTCTAAATACTAGAGAAGTTATAAGTAAACAGAACATAGTGCGAGGACCTACCCCTTTGTCCTGATGGACACTTGGGCAACATACAATACTCTGTATAAGTCCGCTGAGTTAAACAACTCAAAACCTGTGCGTTGTTGGTGGAAAACTGTACCCTGGCGATTTCCTCAAATATCACCAATTACAACGAATTCCGATATAATGAGGATGATCACCTAATTCCCAATATCTTACTCCCACTCATCATCTGTAAAACCATACAGATATGAGAATGAAACCTGGTAAATACATACCCTTGGAGTAAGTGTCTAATCGGGAAAACAATTTTTCTTTTAACAATGCACTGAAACATGAAAATATTTCGTAGGGGTATCCTGGTATTCATAGCAATGCCTCTTCCATAATCCAATTCATGACTTCAACCGTATATTTTATTGCCATCTCTCCAAATCCCTTTATTTGTCTTTAGTCGTTACCTTCTGTACACCATCGTTAGGCTAAATGGTTTTCTTCCTTCCCTACCGTTCGGCACCAGCCTATGGTTTGGAAGAAGACTATCCAGTAAGCATAATAGGTGTACCCTCCTAAACCAAGGAGTACTCGCAACTGAGAGAAGGTGATGATAAAAGACAACTGAACAATACCTTATTCTTTTTAAAGGTGAAATAGGAGTGGCGATGAAGTACGCGGTTTTGGTCGTGAATGATATCAGTCGCAATTTACTTTGCCCTCTTTCTAATCCCTTTATTTTGTCTTTACATATTACCTTCTGCACACCCTACTTCGGCTAATTGGTTTTCTTCATTCCCTACCTTTCGGCACCAGCCTATGGTTTGGAATAAGACTATCCAATAAGCGTAATAGGTGTACTCTCCTAAACCAAGGAGCTCTCGCAACCTGAGAGAAGGTGATAATAAAAGACAACTGAATAAACCAATTCTATTTCTCCTGAACCTGGATCCATCCTCGAAGAAGTCCCTTCGAGTTCGTATATAACCATACGATGGATCTATCCAATGGAAGTGGATATCCGTCGTAATACGGGTGTTCTGAGAAATGCAAAGGGTAAAAGAAGGAGTGGCAATGACTTATGCAACTTAGACAATCCAAAAGCCAGTATTTTAAGAAGGTTCGGTCAACCTGGTCACTGAGTCATAGTCTAGGGTCGGTCAAAGGTCGCTGCCAAAGAGAGAGAGAAAAGAAACACTCTGCGTGCACTCTAACCTAGATCAGAATAGTCATCATTTTATCTAATCCGGAAACCTCCCACTGTCCTGTCAAATTCTCCTCCAAACCTAAAGAAGAATCAATCGAGATCACCCGAAGAGTAAACCAACTCATCAGTGGGAATCAGGATCCAACTCTCATCGCATGATAACGTGATGGAATGCATCCACGTTACTCATACTCTAGAAGGTATGCGCATACTCGGCAAGTTTCAGTTTCTTTAGAAACTCCTGATATTATTTTTGCCCCATGCTCTTATAACCTTGGCGTTGGTCAAAATGTCATAAGTCACATGCCAAGTTCTACCCGTCACTATCTTTCCAATTTAAACCCACCTGCACATGCCCCTGACGTTGGCCAATCGGCAGAACGACTGTCCCAAACTAACTCATCTATCTATGCAACAATTGAATACCCAGCAGCTACCAAACACTATACCTTAACTTTGGCTAAAATGCATAGCTTGAATACTACTAAATACCCAAAAGAAGTGACGGAGGGCTACGACTGGTTTTTGGCGAAAAACCTTTAGCGTAGTGAACTTGATATCGCTGAAGGAACCTGATAGCTTTTTAAAATATAGTGGCGAAAACCTTTTGCTAAAGAGGTCACTCCCGGTAAAGGGATCTCGGCTCTTTCCTCGTGGAATGAGGTGCAGGATATTCCACTGAATACCGCTATGCAAAGCAACTTGTAATCGACTATAGTAAAGTTATTACTCTGACGCAAACTTCTGTCCAAGGGGTCAGTCCCGGTGAAGGGATATCGGCCCTTGCCCCGTCGAATGAGGTGCAGGATATTCAACTGAATACCGCTATGCATAACAAAAGTAAACGTCTTTGTAACAACACTTTTTAAATTGTTCCAACAACTGTAAACAGGTTTGTTTAACTTTGCATTGAACAGAATCAACGCAGTCCCATCATTAAATCACACCAGAAAAGAACGAAAATAAAATGTACGTATATGCCATCCGCATTCGTCACTGGGTCCCGTCATTACTCGTTAGGTTACTTAAATAACGACAGAGCGGGGACTGGACTAGCGTGGGTGTAAAACATATACAACATCTAATAGTATATAAACCAATATACAATAATCGCTCCAGGCGTGATAGTATGCAACATTACAGAAAAGTAATAAGCATCACAGAACAATACAGATAATCTGGGATCCCCGAGTTTCACAGAGCCGCTGCTGAAACTCGACGTTCTCCTGTCGTGTGGATAGCCTGTGCAATGAAACCTAGACCCCTATGGGTGCGGCAAGTTACCTGCCAAAACCTGAAGCGAGGCAGCCCCCTACAGCAAAGTGAATGGACTACCCAGCACTCCACGGAATTCGGTAATCTTGGGCACCCCTCCTTGGGTCAACCTGTACCCCCTACGAGTGCGGCGAATAGTCTGCCAATTCTAGAGTGGGACCCCTCTGCCTCTCAAAGCCATGGGATGCGGACCCGTTGCCCTCCAGAACCTGGCTATCCGTGCACTCCGTCGCGGGGCAAAACCTAGTACAGTAATGAAAAATAGTACAATAGGTACATCGACCGCAACCTGGTCGTGCCCCAAAAGAATATTATACAACAGGCAGTGACGGCTGTTCACAAGTTGGACGCTCGCCCCGCAATAACAAATGTACAAATAAATTCAATCTGCACTATCATTGCACACTGCTATCTGTTAGTGTTTATGCCCCAGAAGGCCATTACTGTATCATACTAGCTTGTATATTACTTAATGGAAGCTTGGGATATTCACATGTATATAACAGTCTTGCTAAACATGGTAGTATGCTACTTGGTTTTTCTATCTTAATATGTGAGTGTACGTATTGATAGAGCTCTTAGGATCTTGCTTGTCTACCAGCGTTGTGATGGCAGTCACACTAGTGGGGGCTGGGTAGTCTACAAGCACATCCTCATTCAGGTCCCTGGTCGTTGGATTATCGAGACAGAGCATCGATACTCCGGAGTAGACTGGTGTGTACGCTTCTCATCCCAGTTGGGGAGATGGTCTGTCCCACAGCCGTCAGTACGTCGTACTGGAGATAGTATGCAGGTGCTCGTTAGGTTACGGGTACACCGGACAGGACTCACAGGGAACTGTTGGTTGGTTTGATACCAGTCGTCAGTGAACAGTTCCCAGGTGACATGAGTACAGCGTAGTCCATAGACTTGAGACACTTCGCCTCGAGTGTGTCCCACTGTTCTTAGATTGCTACCCTACCACGGCTCAAAGGAGTCGTGCAAACAGGTAGCAGTTGGGTGCAGTCCCGAGCACTTGGAGGCAGTGGCGGTTAGACAGGATTCGTCCCTCCCGGTATTGGGAGTAGATATCGTGTTGTGTCAGAGAGCCATTACGCAAAGTCCCTGGCCAGGGCAAGCGAGATTTGCTGGTAGGTTCCAGTAGTTTCTCAGGGTGTAATGGGCTTCCCTCCGACACGACTTATACCGCTATTAGGGGACTGACTCTTGCCGCCCCCTAGGCCCGATATGCGATAGTCTTGGACGAACGGACCGGACTGTATGGAGATTGTCACATCAGACTCAGTAGGAGTTCGGATGGGTTTTCTCATCGGCCTTCTTATCGACAACTACCTGGGGACCGTTACGTACAGCTAGTGCCGCTTGCGGTCTGTGGTTAAACCCACTGCTAGCGTAGTAGTCGAGTCTCTAGAGTCCCACACAGAGAGTTTCCTACTCAAGGCGAAACGATATAGAGGTCGCATGGTTTTGCGACAAAGGGTTCGGACGCATACGTGCGTTTACGCACGTACGACTTTCGGACAGTTTTTACCAGTCGGCTTTGGTTTAAGCCAGTTACTGGTATCCGGTTATTGGATTTATACAGTATAAAGTTTTTCCGTATTTTTACGGATCGGAGGGGCGTTCTCGTAATTACTCGAGAAGCTTCTAAAAGTGGTGACTAAGGAGGTTTAGGTGTCATTTGCATTAAATGAGTTTAGTGAGTCATGAGGGTGATTCATGCATATCATTATTGCATGATAAATTCTTAATGAGTCATGGTTATGAATCACCACTAGATATTTATGAAACTTCATTATTCATCATTTAGTTTTTCTTTTATGGATGAATTTTAAAGGTTCATATATATTATGATAGATTTACTATTCTCATAAGATTCATTCTCACCTTCTCTCTCCTCAAGCTCTCATCTTCAAACCCTAATCCTTACACCTCATGAGTTGAGATCAAAGGATTAGTTAGACTAAACAATCCATAACCATCACTCTATCTCATCCTAACTTCTTTGATTAGCAATCCAAGAAGGTTAGTTGCCTCAAGTTTAGAGGTTTAGCTTGGAGTTTTGCTCTCGGGTGGATCGTCTACTACCTAGAGAAGGCCGAGGAGAACAAGGAGATCGTAAAGACGAAGGACTAGTTTCGATAGGTATAATCCCTAAGCATAGTAGTTTAGAACAACTATATGTTTGGTTAGTTATCGTTTAGCTTCGATTTAAGCGGTTAGTCAATGTTCGTTCTTTAAACTTGATCGTTTTTGAAAATTCCGCCTCCCCAGAAGTACTGGGGTGTACTACATCGACTTACAGTGGTATCAAAGCCTCGCTAAACAATAAATAACTTAATTGCAAATTTGTACGAATTTTGAACGGAAAAACGAAGCCGAAAAACCCTAATTCTGTCAAGTTTCTGTCGAAGTTAAAATGAAGTCCTAAAATTTTTCAGGTGTGTTCAGAGAGCTTGACATGACCACAGGAGAACACCCAAGAAATTCGAGCCCATGACTCGGCTAAAGCGCCGCGGAAGGGCGGCGGATCCTACCGATCCGCCGCGCTTCCGCGGCCGAGTTGCCGAGTCATGGACTCATCTTTCATGTGTGGGTCCTCTGTGATATTTGGGGTTTTCTGGAATATTTAATATTTGCTCAGGTTACTGTTTAACAGAGCAGATTTTGGAGCAATATTGATGTTGTTTAATCGATCGAAATTGTACAGTATTTGCATATTGGATTATATCTGTGATTGTTTAATGTGTTCGTAAACCTCCCCCAACTGCTAGTATGTCGGTTGGCAGGGGGTTGCACATTTCTGAAATGGTTATATCTGTTTGTGCATATAAACTGTATTGGAATGTTGTGGTGTATAGCCGGGGTTAGCAATGGGTTATTGTTTAATTCATTTGTTGTAAATGTAATTTGTTGTAATATTATTTTTGCGGGGCACTTCCAGGTTGCGGTTGTAGCCACCATTGTATTATTTCATTTTACTGTTTTTGCTCCTAAGAATAACCCAAGGTGGGGTACACAGACTACCGGGTGGGTAGTTTGCCGTACGCGTAGGGGTCGAGGGTGGGGTAACGGCTATTCATCACAACTGTGTAATCTGTCTTTTCTTGCAGGCTCAAAAGAAATACAGATTGCTTGCAAATCCAATATTGTTTATCTGTGTTCTGGAATGAATATCATTGCGTCAGACGAATGTAAAATATCTATATTTATGATAGCTATTTAGACGCCAATTATGTTTTACACCCGCGCTAGCCCAGCCCCCGCTCTGTCGTTAGTTAAGTAACCTAACGGGTGATGACGGGACCCCGTGGCGAATGCGGATGGCATAAGAGGACGTTGTATTTTCGTTGTTTTCTGCAATGATAGGTTAATGATGGGACGCATTATCTATAATGCAAAGTAAAAGAAACCAAAGTTTAAATCGTTGGAACAATTTAAAAGAAACCACTCGGTTATTTTTAAAACAGATATTTTTAAATGCGGAGCTTTAACCACTCCTTTTAAAAGCTATCAGGTTCCTTCGGTTATATCAAGTTCACTACGTTCACGGTTTCGCCAAAACCAGTCGTAGCCCTCCGTCATTTCTTATGAATGGTCAGTAGTATTCAAGCTATGTTTGTTTGGCCCTTAGTCAAGACATAGTGATTGGTAGCTGCTGGGGTATTCATTTGTTGCATAGATAGATGAGTTGGTTTGGGACAGTCGTATTACTTTGTTTGGCCCTTAGTCAAGAGTATACGGATGGGTTCAAATCAACAGGATAATGATGGGCAGAACTTGACATGTGACTTATAATTTGTTGGCCCTTAGTCAAGATCATAAGAGCATGGGGCAAAAATCTATATCGGGAATTTCTAAAGAAACTGAAATTTGCAAAGAGATGCATACCATTTTGAGTTTGATGAATGTTGGTAGCATTCCTACAACATTATCAGACGATGATATTTGGATCCCGATCCTACTGTGAGTATATGATACTTATCAGGATATTCGTCACTTAACGATCAATGCTATAAACCTAGTAGGTGTCCAGAAAAGTGTCAGCGGGGTTACGCCCCCAGAGAAAAGAGGTTATTTAATTAAGGAACTTCGCGAAAGCGTTGGAAAACCTCCCTCGAAGTATCGACACCAGCCTGGCTGAACGGTTAAGCAAGTATTGTACGGTGAGAATAGTCCTGGCTAATTCTTCTTTTATGGTTTGAGGAAGGATTCGAGAAACAGTGGGAGCCATCCAGTTTAGATAAACTAAAAACCACTCTAAACTTGCAAGAGCATCATGCTAAAGAGTTTTCTTCTCTCTCTCCTAATTGCAGCGACCCTGAAAATGACTGGACTTAAGTTAATTTTAGAGAAAAATATACTGACAGGGCCAAACTATAAAGATTGGCTGCGGAATGTCAAGATGGCTTTGACCTATGACAAACTGGGGTACGTCCTCACCGCTACGGCACCTGCTGTCCCTGGTCCCAAATCCAGTAATGCGGATAAGGAAATCCGCAAAACCTGGGATTTAGATTGCGCGAGAGCCAAGTGCATCGTGCTTGCCTCGATGAACAATGAACATCAGAGGAGGCACGAGGATATGTCCCTTGATGGCATATTTCTCCATACAAAGGAACTTTATGGAGAGCAATCTCGTATAGCAAGATACGAGACCTCTAAGAAATTGTTTCGAGCGAGGTTGGCTATCGGGTCATCGGTAGGTGAACATGTCCTACAGATGATTGGCTATATAGAAGAGCTCGCAGACCTTGGGACGACTTTAGATAATGAGCTCTATACAGACCTTGTTCTCCAGTCCCTTCCTCCCACCTACGCCCAGTTTATCCTCAACTTCAATCTTCAAGGAAAAGAAGTTGAACTTGCGGAACTCCTGAACATGTTAAGGAGTGCGGAGGGCACCTTTCAGAAGGCAAGGGAAACACCCGCTATGTTTGTTGGCGGTTCATCTTCTTCCGGGTCCAAGGCTAGGGCCAAAGGAAGGAAGAAGAAGGCCGCACCCAGACCTAGAGGAGGTGTTAGTAAGGTGGGAGGGAAGGGAAAGAAAAAGAAAGCAGTACCGATAGTTGGTCAGGATGAGTGCTTCCATTGTCACAGGAAAGGGCACTGGAAGAAGGATTGCAAGGCGTGGAACGCCAAGAACCAGGAACCGAAGCAAGCTGTGGCTTCGACTTCAGGTGTGTTTGTAATTGAGAATTGTCTGTCGATCAACTCTACTTCCTGGGTATTGGATACCGGATCAGGATCTCATATTTGCAATTCATTGCAGGCACTGAGAAACCGTAGAGTGCTGAAGGAAGGTGATATGATCCTCAAGGTTGCTAACGGAGCTAGCGTGGGAGCTGCGTCCGTCGGGGATTATCACCTAGGATTGACGAGTGGACACATTTTGGTTTTACATAACTGTTATTTTGTACCCAGCTTAACGTGTAATATCATATCAGTTTCCTTGTTATCAAATAAAGGTTATGATTTCACGTTTGTAAGAGATGTTGTCAACATCCACCTTAATCATGGTTTGATTGGGTCCGGTACTCTAAATAACGGCATATATGTATTAAACCAACTCCAAATTTTCAATGTCCAGAACACACTAAAAAGAAAGTCTCCAGATTTGAATAAAGCTTTCTTATGGCATTGTAGACTGGGTCACATCAATGAGAGAAGGTTGACTAAGTTGCATAGAGAAGGATATTTGGACTCGTTCGAATATCAATCTTATGACACTTGTCAATCTTGTCTCAAAGGAAAGATGACAAAGACTCCATTCACTGGACAAGGAGTAAGAGCGAGCGAGCTCTTAGGACTCATACACAGCGATGTATGTGGTCCAATGTCTACACATGCGAGAGGTGGTTATTCCTACTTCATTACTTTTACAGATGATTTCTCTAGGTATGGATATGTTTTCTTAATGAAGCATAAATCAGAGGCCTTTGAGAAATTCCTGGAATTCAAGAGTGAAGCGGAAAACCAAACAGGCAAAAGTATTAAGACACTAAGATCTGATCGAGGTGGAGAATACTTAAGTGCCGAGTTCCTAGGTTACCTAAAAGAGAAAGGAATTCTCTCTCAGCTTACTCCTCCATACACTCCACAGCACAACGGTGTATCGGAGAGACGGAATCGAACCCTATTGGATATGGTACGATCCATGATGAGTAATGCTGAGTTACCGCGATCTTTCTGGGGTTATGCGCTAGAATCAGCGGCATATCTTTTGAACCAGGTTCCAACCAAGACTGTGCCTACCACACCATATCAGATGTGGAGTGGGAAGAAACCCTGTCTAAAACATTTTAGGACATGGGGGTGTCCAGCTTTTGTAAAAAAGCAGCATGTGGACAAGCTCGAGGCACGTTCAGTACAGTGTAAGCTTGTGGGATATCCAAAGAACTCCAAGGGATATTATTTCTATTACGCAGAGGAACAAAAGGTCTTTGTTTCTCGTCATGCCACCTTCTTAGAAACTGAATTTTTAGAAAATCAGAAGAGTGGGAGCGAAATAGAACTGGAAGAAATTCCAGAACCACAAGCTGCTACTGAAAGATTGGTAGAACCAGAAGTTCAAGAAGAACAGAACATTCCCGCACCCCTCCGCAGGAGTAGTAGGCCGTCTCATCCGCCTGAGAGATACTACGGTTTTCTCATAGAAGGGGATAGAGAGGATTGCATCATAGATGATGATGAACCTACTGACTTCCAGCAGGCCATCCAGAGCGGCGACTCGGTACGATGGCTAGATGCAATGCGGACCGAAATGGAGTCCATGTACACCAACAAAGTATGGACTTTGGACTTTGCTCCAGATGGGGTAAAACCCATAGGATGCAAATGGATCTTCAAGAAAAAGATTGGTGTAGATGGACAGGTGGAAACCTATAAGGCTAGACTTGTTGCAAAGGGTTTTCGTCAAAGACCTGGTTTGGACTATGACGAAACTTTTTCTCCAGTGGCTATGCTCAAATCCATTCGGGTCCTTCTTGCTATTGCTTCCTTCAATGATTATGAAATCTGGCAGATGGACGTAAAGACGGTTTTTCTGAATGGAAATTTAGAAGAGAGCGTCTATATGGATCAGCCAAAGGGTTTCAATCAGAGTGGGAGCAGCGGGAAAGTATGCAAGCTGCTTAAGTCTATTTATGGACTAAAGCAGGCATCGCGGAGTTGGAACATCTGTTTTGATGAGACAGTCAAAGAATATGACTTTATCAAAAATCCAGATGAACCGTGCATATATAGTAAAGTTGTGGCCAGAAGTGTCGTATTCCTCGTCTTGTACGTGGATGACATTCTATTGATAGGAAATGACATTCCTATGCTACAATCTGTCAAAGGATTCTTGTCACACAGGTTCTCCATGAAAGACCTGGGTGATGCCTCTTACATTCTGGGGATCCGGATCTATCATGATAGATCCAAGAGGATTTTGGGACTTTCGCAGTCCAGGTATATCGACACTGTACTGAAAAGATTCAGTATGGAAGATTCTAAGCGCGGTAATCTACCGGCTTGTCACGGAATCACCCTCTCCAAAGAGATGTCTCCCAAGACTGATTTGGAAAGGGAACGCATGTCTATTATACCCTACGCTTCTGCGGTAGGCTCTATAATGTATGCGATGTTGTGTACCAGACCAGATGTAGCTTACGCACTGAGCGTGGTAAGCCGGTATCAGTCAGACCCAGGGGAGAAACACTGGATAGCAGTAAAGAACATTCTCAAGTACCTGAGGAGGACTAAGGAGATGTTCTTGGTTTACGGCGGAAAAGACCTCAGGTTGGAGCCCTTTGCTGATTCCGGCTTCTAGAGTGATAAGGACGATTCAAAGTCCATGTCGGGTTATGTCTTTACCCTCAATGGAGGGGCGGTGTGCTGGAAGAGCTCCAAGCAGGACACCGTTGCTGACTCGACGATGGAAGCGGAGTATATAGCTACTTGCGATGCCGCAAAAGAAGCAGTCTGGATGAAGAAGTTCCTAACAGAACTTCAGGTTGTTCCTACCATAGTTGATCCAATACCTCTGTATTGCGACAACAACGGAGCTATAGCTTTAGCGAAGGAACCAAGGTCCCATCAGAAGTCCAGACACATCTTGAGGCGGTATCACCTGATCAGGGAGATCATTGATCGTCAGGAGATCGAGGTTCGGAGAGTTGCTTCAGAAGAGAACATTGCTGATCCATTCACAAAGGCCCTTCCTCAGATTCAGTTCGAGCGGCTACTCGAGATCATCGGTCTTCGATACGCCAGTACATGGCCCTAGTGCAAGTGGGAGATTGTTAGTGTTTATGCCCTAGAAGGCCATTACTGTATCATACTAGCTTGTATATTACTTAATGGAAGCTTGGGATATTCACATGTATATAACAGTCTTGCTAAACATGGTAGTATGCTACTTGGTTTTTCTATCTTAATATGTGAGTGTACGTATTGATAGAGCTCTTAGGATCTTGCTTGTCTACCAGCGTTGTGATGGCCGTCACACTAGTGGGGGCTGGGTAGTCTACAAGCACATCCTCATTCAGGTCCCTGGTCGTTGGATTATCGAGACAGAGCATCGATACTCCGGAGTAGACTGGTGTGTACGCTTCTCATCCCAGTTGGGGAGATGGTCTGTCCCACAGCCGTCAGTACGTCGTACTGGAGATAGTATGCAGGTGCTCGTTAGGTTACGGGTACACCGGACAGGACTCACAGGGAACTGTTGGTTGGTTTGATACCAGTCGTCAGTGAACAGTTCCCAAGTGACATGAGTACAGCGTAGTCCACAGACTTGACACTGCTACTTCGCCTCGAGTGTGTCCCACTGTTCTTAGATTGCTACCCTACCACGGCTCAAAGGAGTCGTGCAAACAGGTAGCAGTTGGGTGCAGTCCCGAGCACTTGGAGGCAGTGGCGGTTAGACAGGATTCGTCCCTCCCGGTATTGGGAGTAGATATCGTGCTGTGTCAGAGAGCCATTACGCAAATTCCCTGGCCAGGGCAAGCGAGATTTGCTGGTAGGTTCCAGTAGTTTCTCAGGGTGTAATGGGCTTCCCTCCGACACGACTTATACCGCTATTAGGGGACTGACGCTTGCCGCCCCCCTAGGCCCGATATGCGATAGTCTTGGACGAACGGACCGGACTGTATGGAGATTGTCACATCAGACTCAGTAGGAGTTCGGATGGGTTTTCTCATCGGCCTTCTTATCGACAACTACCTGGGGACCATTACGTACAGCTAGTGCCGCTTGCGGTCTGTGGTTAAACCCACTGCCAGCGTAGTAGTCGAGTCTCTAGAGTCCCACACAGAGAGTTTCCTACTCCAGGCGAAACGATATAGAGGTCGCATGGTTTTGCGACAAAGGGTTCGGACGCATACGTGCGTTTACGCACGTACGACTTTCGGACAGTTTTTACCAGTCGGCTTTGGTTTAAGCCAGTTACTGGTATCCGGTTATTGGATTTATACAGTCTAAAGTTTTTCCGTATTTTTACGGATCGGAGGGGCGTTCTCGTAATTACTCGAGAAGCTTCTAGAAGTGGTGACTAAGGAGGTTTAGGTGTCATTTGCATTAAATGAGTTTAGTGAGTCATGAGGGTGATTCATGCATATCATTAATGCATGATAAATGCTTAAAGAGTCATGGTTATGAATCACCACTAGATATTTATGAAACTTCATTATTCATCATTTAGTTTTTCTTTTATGGATGAATTTTAAAGGTTCATATATATTATGATAGATTTACTATTCTCATAAGATTCATTCTCACCTTCTCTCTCCTCAAGCTCTCATCTTCAAACCCTAATCCTTACACCACATGAGTTGAGATCAAAGGATTAGTTAGACTAAACAATCCATAACCATCACTCTATCTCATCCTAACTTCTTTGATTAGCAATCCAAGAAGGTTAGTTGCCTCAAGTTTAGAGGTTTAGCTTGGAGTTTTGCTCTCGGGTGGATCGTCTACTACCTAGAGAAGGCCGAGGAGAACAAGGAGATCGTAAAGACGAAGGACTAGTTTCGATAGGTATAATACCTAAGCATAGTAGTTTAGAACAACTATATGTTTGGTTAGTTATCGTTTAGCTTCGATTTAAGCGGTTAGTCGATGTTCGTTCTTTAAACTTGATCGTTTTTGAAAATTCCGCCTCCCCACAAGTACTGGGGTGTACTACATCGACTTACACTATCCACCACGACAAATCCGCAACATCACAGCACAAAACAGAACATCAACGCGAATGTCACGTTCGCAAACCCGTCTAAAAGAACTATAGCAATCAAACGCGGTTTACCGATCAAATGACATTCCCGGTCGGAGATATAATGTAAGCACTGTAAACTAACATGTTTAAATTTCGATCGACCAAATATCAAAAAGTGGGCCCCACTGCTTACTGGTGAACAGTAACAAAACCTGGGCGCAAATGATACTTACCAAAAACCACAAAATCCAGAGAAGAACCCACTGACAAAATTTGGGAGCACGAGCTCACCACGTGGCCGTGGATGCACGGCCAAACCATGGGTTTGGCAGCGTTTCCGCGGTGGCTTGGAGGAATCACGAGCCCAAATTTTGTCGTGGTTCTTAGAAAAGCCTGCACAGATTTTTAAGACATGAAGAATTTGTTTTTGAGACCATTTAACATCAACAGAACTGTCGAGCTAGGATTTTGCAATTTTCGATTTCCGGTCGGATCGATGTTTTGAACGCGTTAGCACAAGTTAGAATAGCAAAATGGTGAGGCTCTGATACCACTGTAAGTCTACGCTAGCGCCCCGGCCGTCTACAGACGCCAAATGCGGAACAAAAAACTTTTAACTGGCGCTATCGTATACTTTAACCCGGATCTGCCATTATTGCTAAACTAACAAACTGTAAAGAGTGTAGGAATGTTATACCGAATGATCCGAGTCCTTCGTTCTTCAACCATCATCCCACGCTCCGTTGCGGCTGCTCCGATCTCGTCGATCTCCGATATCCTCGTCGAGGTGGCACCACATCACCGATTCTTTAAACGGGCTCCCGCCTCTGACTCGAGGCAACTCGATCGTCATGTTTGCTAAAAGAGACGACCAAGAATGATGTAGAGAATGAGTAGATGACTTTGTCTCACTTCGTCCAAATCCGTGGACGATCGGTTAATGAAGTTGCTGTAGGAATTGGGTGATGGAATGAAATGAACTGTAAAATTCCATGCACCCTAAATACTATCATATCTTTTTATAACCATGAAAAACTATCAAGTGAGAGAGAGTGAGGAGAGAGAGGGGGCCGGCCTCTTATAAGGAGGAGGGGGTGACCGTAGGAGCAAAGAGGGTGACCTTAAGAAAATATCATAATGTGAATGCAAAAGAATATCTTAAGGAAAACAAGAATACAATGAAATCAAAGCATGAGTCACTTAGCCTTGTCACAAATTCTAGAACCTTCTAGAACCTTCTAGAAGCACGACTCACTCTCATCCAAGAAAAGATAAATCCTCCTTTAACCAAATGTTAAAAGACGGCTGATAGAAAACTGGAAACTGACAACTTCCAAAAGTGATCCTGAAACGACTTTCAGGATAACCCCGAAACTGTATAAATATACCCGCATTTGTATTACGACCGAATACAAATGCAACTGAGACAATGATATTATACCTACTCAATATAATACTCGGATCCGGCTTAAACCAAAGCCGACCAGTATCATCTGCCCGAAAAATAACACGTGCGTAAACGCACGTGCATTTTCCGAACCCTGCCATAAAACCATACGGCCTCTACAACGTTTCGCCCGAACTTGGGAAACTGTCTGTGGGGGACTCTAATGACTCGTCAGTACCCTGGCAGTGGGTTTAACCACAAACCGTCAGCGGCACTAGCTATGCGTAATGGCTGCCCATGGACTGACCTCAAGGGAGGCTGATGAGCGAACTCAAGGGAGGCCGATGAGCTAACTCATCCAGAAACCCTACTGAGCCTAACAGTGACAATGTATATACAGTCCGGTCCGTTCGTCAATGAGTATCGCATATCTGCCTAGGGGGCTAGCAACGTCAGACCCCCAATAGCAGTATAAGTCGTGTCGGAGTGAAGCCCAATAACACCCCGAGATACTACTGGAGTACCTACCAGTAAATCTCCTACCATGGCCACGGATTTGTGTAATGGCTCTCCTAGACACAGCACGATCTCGCCCCTAATACCGGGAGAGACGAATCCCCTGCCGATCCGCTCACGTGCCTCCATATGGCTCGGGACTGTACCCAAAAACTATCTGTTTGCACGACTCCTTTGAGCCGTGGTAGGGTAGAAATCAAAGCACAGTGGGAACTCACACGAGACAAATGACGACCTCAGGTCGATGAACTAACCTGTACACATGTCACCAGGGAACTGCTATCTGACGGTAGATATAATACTAACTAGCAGATTCCCGGCGAGTCCTGTCCTGTGTACTCATAACCCAATGAGCACCTGTATACATCTTAGGTGATCCAACTAACACCAGTGGCTTGTGAGACCGGCCACCGCCCCTCGTCGGGGTCTCGACTGTACACACTAGTCTACTCCGGAGTATCGATGCCCTGTCTCGAAACTCCCACGACTAGGGACCACAATTAAGGATATGCGTATAAACTACCCAACTCTCACGTATATGATCGCCATCATACTGTTGGTAGAAAAGCAAGATCCTAAGGGCTCTATCAAAGTGTAACATGCAATCAGTCACCTGAACATGTACACGACTGATAAAGGCAAACTGGATAGCATACTATCATCTCGAGTAAGACTGTCCTACCGGTATAGGTCCTCCGCAATCATTGCAATCACGTACCCGCTATCCAATAATTGACTATGAGGGCACTATCTCCAACACCTAATTCCCAATATGCAGGAGGCATCACCAAGATCTTTCATTAAGAATCTTTGTGATAAGAAGAGCTTGACCGATTGCAGCATAGGAATGTTATTTCCTATCAAGAGTATGTCGTCCACGTACAATACGAGGAAGACAACCTTACTCTCTGCTACCTTCTTGTAAATACAAGGTTCATCTACGTTTTTGACGAAATCAAACTCTTTGATAACAACGTCAAAGCAGATGTTCCAACTCCGCGATGCTTGCTTTAATCCATAAATGGATTTAAGCAGATTGCACACCTTCCCGCTGCTCCCACTGTCTATGAAGCCCTCTGGCTGAGTCATGTACACGTACTCTTCTAAATCACCGTTTAGAAAGGCGGTCTTAACATCCATTTTCCAGATTTCGTAGTCATGATATGCAGCGATGACAAGCATGATCCGGATGGATTTAAGCATGGCTACTGGAGAAAAGGTTTTGTCATAGTCCATACCTGGTCTTTGACGAAAACCCTTTGCAACAAGTCTAGCTTTGAAAGTCTCCATTTTCCCATCTACACCATGTTTTCTCTTGAAGATCCAGTTGCTCCCAATGGGTTTTACCCCTTTAGGAGCAACTTCCAAAGTCCATACTTTGTTGGTGTACATGGATTCCATCTCGGACCGCATTGCATCCAGCCATTTCACTGAGTCCCTACTCGTGATGGCCTGCTCGAAGCTAGTTGGGTCATCATCTTCCATGATGCAATCCTCGCTTCCACCATCAATGAGAAAACCGTAGTATCTCTCAGGCGGATGAGAAACCCTGCTAGATCGGCGGAGAGGCTGGGGTTCGTCGGGTACTACTGAATCCTCTGGTTCTACCAAATCATCTGTTGTAGTTTGTTCTGCTGGAACTTCTTTTAGTTCTACCTTAATGCCACTAGTCTGTTTCATAAGAAAACATTTTTCTTAGAAAGTGGCATGTCGAGAAACAAACACCTTTTGTTCCTCGGAGTGGTAGAAGATATACCCTCGCGAATGTTTGGGATATCCAACAAACTTACATAGAACAGACCTTGCCTCGAGCTTGTCCGGATTTTGTGTTTTAACATAGGCCGGACAACCCCATATCTGAATAAAATTAAGACATGGTCTCTTACCATTCCATATCTCATATGGAGTTGTAGGCACTGATTTGGTTGGAACTCTATTCAATATGTATGCAGCTGTCTCCAGTGCATATCCCCAGAAGGAAATAGGTAACTCAGCTGTACTCATCATAGAGCGCACCATATCTAATAGGTTACGATTCCTCCGCTCCGATACACCGTTGTGCTGTGATATACAAGGAGGAGTAAGCTGAGAGAGAATCACATTCTCTTTTAGATAATCTAGGAACTCATTGCTTAAGTATTCTCCTCCTCGATCAGATCGAAGGATTTTAATACTTTTGCCCGTTTGGTTCTCTACTTCGTGTTTATATTCTCTGAATTTCTCAAAAGCTTCAGACTTGTGTTTCATTAGGAACACATATCCGAATCTTGAGAGATCGTCAGTGAATGTAATGAAGTAGGAAGAACCATCTCTGGCATGTGTAGACATGGGACCGCATACATCGCTATGCACCAGTCCCAAGAGTTCCGTAACTCTTTCTCCGTTTCTCGTAAACGGAGTTTTGGTCATCTTGCCTTTGAGACATGAATGGCAAGTATCATAAGATGATAATTCGAACGAATTCAAATATCCATCTTTATGTAACTTAGCCAGTCGTGTCGCATTGATATGACCAAGTCTACAATGCCACAACAAGGATTCGTTCATTTCTGAACTTTTCCTCTTGTGTGTGTTTTGTATATTGAGGACTGTATTTTGATTTAGAATGAATATGCCATTATGTAACGAGCCTGATGCAATCAACTTTTGATCTAGGAATATGTTCATAACATTATCCTTTACTACAAAATTATATCCTTCTTTACTTAATAAAGAAACTGATATAATGTTGCTCATCATGTTCGGTATATAATAGAACTCATTTAGAATCAGTGTATCACCACTTGATAATACTAGGTGATATTCGCCAACTGCTTTGGCAGCAACATTTGCCCCATTCCCTACTTGAACGGAATGATCACCTTTTCCCAGTTCTCTACCTTTCCGTAGCCCATGTAACAATTTACATATGTGGGATCCTGATCCGGTATCTAATACCCAGGACGTAGGGTGAACTGAGAAACAGTTCTCAATAACTAACACACCTGAAGAAGATGCATCAACATGCATGTTCTTTTGGGCGGCTTGAGAATCCAGATATTCTCCTATTCCCTATCCGGTCTTATAACTTTTATAAGAAAGAACGGGTCCAACGTTCCCCTGCTCAGTATAATAAGCGGGTTCAGTCAATACATCCATATTATTATCTTGATTAAGGCATGACATGGTCGCTACCTAGAGATAGAGAGAAGAAAACACTTTAGCGTATGCTCTTACAAGACCAGATTGGTTATTATCTTATCTAATCAGGATGGCTCCCATTGTTTTTATCAAATCTTCCTTTAAACCCTAAAAGGAAAGACTAGCCGGGATTAATTACACCCTACAACTTCGCCAATCTTTCAGCCAGGCCAGTGTCGGTACTTTTAGGGAGGTTCCCCATGCTTTCGTACGGACCTAATTAAAGTAAACCTCATTTTCCCAGAGGCGTAACCCCGTTGACACCTTTCTAGACACCTACTTGATCGGCTAATTGTCCTGTGTAAAACTCTCCCAGGAGTAACAATTACTCGCAGTGGGTATCGGGATCTAACTATCTCATAGAAGGTATGCAATCTCATTGCAAATTTCAACACTTGAAATTCCCGATAATGCTTTTGCCCCTAGCGTCTCATGACCTTGACGGAGGCCAAACTATCCATAGGGCGCTAGTCAAGATCAACCCGTCATTTCTTGATTGAATTAAACCCACCCGTACGACCCTTGACGGAGGTCAAACTACGCCGTACGAATACCCTAATCCAATCACATCATATGCTAGCAGATAAGCACTAGTTAGCTACCATACACTACGCCTTGACGGAGGCCAAACTACCGCAGCATGAATACTAAGTTGTACTTATCTGAAATGACGGAGGGCTACGCATGTTTTTTCAGAAAAACCATGAGCGTAATGAACTTGATATCGTTGTAGAATTAAGTGAATTTTGAAATGGAGTGATTTTGCGGCTTTTATTAGTTTTGCTAAAGAGGTCACTCCCGGTGAAGGGATCTCGGCTCTTTCCTCATCGAATAAGGTGCGGGATATATCATATATATCATTGTGCAAAGCAAAACTCCAAAAAAAATCAAAAACCAAACCGAGTTTTGTAGCATCTGCCAGTTTTGCTAAAGAGGTCACTCCCGGTGAAGGGATTGTTAGTTATATGTATGCCCTAAAGGCCATTACTGTATATTGGATGTATATTGTAGTGGATGCCTGGACATATATAGGTAGGACTTTCTTGCTCGACATGATAGTACGCTATCTGGTTGCTCTTTATCTTAACATGCCGTCTCTCTATTACATGTTGATAAAGCCCTTAGGATGTGTACTCGACTTCCAGGACTTTGATGTAGATCATACTAGTGGGGACTGGGTAGTCAATGAGTACATCCTTCAATGTTCCTAGTCGTGGGAATATCGAGATGGGGCATCGATATTCCAGAGTAGACTAGCGTATATCTTCTCGACCCATATGATGGGCGATGGATGTTCCCATATCCATTGGTGTTTGACATCAGAGATGGTATGTGGGTGCTCAGTGATGACTGGGTACACTGAACGGACTCGCCGAGAACTCCCAGATGGTATTATACCTCACGTCAGATGGCAGTTCTCTGGTGACACTAGTACAGCTTAGTCTGTTGACCCGAGATCGGCATAGAGTCTTGTGTGTCTCCCACTGTGCTTTGATTTCCACCCCACCACGGCTCTACTGAGTTGTGCAAACAGGTGGTTTTTGGGTACAGTCCCGATTCACATGGAGGCAATGAGCGATATGAGGGGATTCGTCTCTCCCGGTATTGGGGGTTGATATTGTGCTATGCTCGACTGGCTATAACTGGAAATCCCTGGCCAGGGTTGTTGTGATATACTGGTAAGAGTTATCAGTAGTTTCACGCTTGTTATGAACCTTATATCGTCATGACTTATCAAGATTCCGGGGTCTGACGTTTACCACCCCTAGGCGAGATATGCGACATATCAGACGAACAGACCGGACTGATACGGTAAGTGTTACTAGTTGGATTCACAGGAGTGTGAGCGGGCTTGCTCGTTGATCTTCTGATCGATCAATACTCGGGTGGCCGTTACGTTTAGCAGACCGCTTGCGGCTTGTGGGTGATTGATATGATCATCACCTGCTGCCGGCGTATTGACGAGTCTTTAGAGTCCTACACAGAGGTTTCCTGGCTCAAGCGAAATGAGATAGGAGCGCGTATGAGATATGTGAGGGACTGAGAATAATACCAGTATGTGATACTGTATTCTATTCTCACGATTTGTATCATCGGACGGTTATATAAGATATAGCCGGGTTACCGGATTAAGTGTTGATTCGATACATTGATACACTTGATATTAGTCGGTTATATGCAGTATGACCGAATCATTAAATCAAGTGTTGATTTAATGATTTAATGTATAATTATATATTTGATATATTACTTTACATTAAATAGTATTTTTTCACTTAAGATGGATTTTCTCACTTGATGTGCACAAGTAGTATATGTGATATATTTTTGTGCACTAGATTGTATCATGTTTGATGATACATGCAAACTTGGGTGAGTGTATGCTATACACCATGTTTAGGCTAATGGTTAGGGATTTAAATTACTCACTTATTCATTTTATTTATTTTCTTTATTCCTTTCGGCAAACATGAAATGGTGGCTAATTTTGTTTCTTGCTTAAGCTTCATGAAGCTTCTTAGCTTTATCTACCATTTTGTTTTTTCCTTAACCCTAACCATTCACCTAAACCCTAGTTTAGTCTCTACACTAGTTACACTAACCCATGGTTGCTATATGATAAGATCACTTGATTTATTATTATTAATCAATTGATTTTATTATTCTTATCATATCCTTTTTCTTCTTCTTCTTCTTCTTCTTCATCAAGAAGAAGAAACCTTGCTACCTCTAATGGTTCCATGATCAAAAGAGTGAGAAATCCAAATCCAAAGTGAACCCACTTCCTATTTCTTCATTCTCTACCACTTGCCATGTAGTAGAGTGTGTTATCTTCACAAGTTCTATGACCAAGTGAAGATGGAGCTTGATCTTGAGTTGCCTCGACGTAGATCATCTTCGGCATCGATGTCGACGACATAGCCCGATCATTTCTCTGATGAAACCCACGGTAGAGTCCGGGATCCGATGATCGCAGCGGAGGGACATCATCACGGAGCTGGAGAAGTGGAGGACCAGATCTACAAAGGTTGTAGTCTCTTTCACTTTTAGTTAAAGTTGTTAACTTGCATGTTTCGCCTTACCTCTAGTTAACGATCTAGGTTTAGGGTTCTTTGGCACATGGAAATTTTTGAATTGGACATGTTTGATCAGTTATAGAACCTCATGTGTGTGCCTAGAAACCCTACAGTGGTATCAGAGCCTAGCTAGAGCTTTAGGCGAAGTGTAGACGATGTTAGAAGTCCGATCGAACACGAAACCCTAATACAAAACCATTCTCTGTACATTTTTTGAAATTCGGGATTTTTGTGAATTAAAAATATGTAGAAAAATCAGCAGGCTTTTTTAAGAATTACTGTGAAGCACGTGCGCATAACTCGACCAAGTGGCCGCGGAACCGCGCCACGAGCATGGCATGTGCGGCTGTTCCGTGGCCATATAGGAGCATCTTGTCATTTTCTTTGCACAGTAATTCCTATCTGTTAGTGCTGTATTTTCTGGGAATTTTTAACTTCTACTCAAGAGTTGTGTTTTCTGGGTTGTATTGGGAGTTCGTAGATTCGATCGGATTGTCTAATTTTGTCTGTGTGTTTTTCCGGATAATTTAGAATATGTTAAAATGTTCGACCGGATATAAATACCCAATTTTTCCCCTGCCGGAAAATTTCCAAGTGTTGGATTTTTCCGTGGTTTAAAGACGTTCTAAGTGGTGCAAGTAACACAATGGACCCTCTAGAAGACAACAAACCTTAACTCGATTATGTAACCGTCTTGAACTGCCCTTTGAACCTTAGGGTTTGGGGCAGTACGGCGTGCCGCATGTGAGGCGTTGGCTTGATCCTTCTACGGCTGGACCGTTGGTACTGTGGCATGAAGTGAATGTTTTTAAACTTATTTCATGTGTTGAGCTATTTCGGGAAACTTGGGTGTTTGATTGTTCGATGCGAATGTTTAACATTTTCTATTTATCTGGAATGTGATACAATATTTGGAATCCACAAGTAGTTATGAGATAACTAATTTGGATGTTATAAACATAGCAGTTTAGCCTCACTTGATTGGTTGCCACGGGATTTTGATGTGATCAAAAGTCCGTCGCAATCAAGTTGATTACACGGATACTCGCCGGTAAACTTAATAGACAGCTACACCTCGTAGCCCGGACCAAGTGACTGTAGGAGAACCCCGTCGCCAAAAAGCATCCGTTCGGGTGCTCGCTGCAGCGGTGTTCCGCCTTGGTGCACTTCGTCGACGCCATCGAGGGTGCGGCCGCCTACTAAAGTCTGCGACGAACATTCGTTCTGGATGCCGGGAATCTTGTTGAATTGCCCAACTTTATATTGAAATGTGTTTTCGATGTTGAGACTAAAATGCGGGGTTTATAATTGTTAGGCATGTGATGTCTAAGGAATTTAGATGGTTAGGCATGCGATGTCTAAGTAGGTTGCAGATTCCGACTGGTGTAGTTTTACACTTTCTTTTCTGTGACCGTAAGTCTAATATGTGATATCGCCGATTTCGTTGCTATATGTCAACGACAATTGGGATGGGCATATTTACTTACGTTGATGACATGTGATGTTATGTGTTGCTGGATATGTTATATTGGATCGTCGTGTTTGAATAGCCGGGGGTTTTTTATGTGAGATGAGTGTTTTTCATTTTCATTCATGTAAAAATTTGTATGTAATATTCTTTTATTGGGGCACTTCCAGGTTGCGGAAGATGTCACCATTGATGTATATTATTTACTTTTCAGCATTAGGATAGACCCAAGGTGGGGAGCACAAGTAACCGGGTTCTAGGGTCCAGTGGGAGACCATCTCGAGGAGTCGAGTCCGGGTCTCCTAACTCTAGAATTGGTAAGGTTGCTTGCCGCTCTCGTAGGGGTCTAGGGGTGTGGGTTTGGCTATTTATCGCGACCGTGGAATCCGTGTTTTATACTGGCTCGTATTAAAACTACGGACGCCCTAGTATATCCAATATTTCATATGATATTTTCTGCTGCGTTATCTGTGATGTGATCATGTGATATGTTCAGATAGATATTGTATATAGTATATATGATATATTATATAGACGTTGCTTATGTTTTACATCCGCGCTAGCCCTGCCCCGCTTTGCCGTTAGTTACCTAACCTAACGGTGCAGACGGGACATCGAGGCGAATGCGGATGGCATAAGCATACGTTATATTTATCTGCGATGTTTAGGTGGAATTAAATGATGGGATATTCATTAATGTGATTAATGAAAGAAAATAAACCAGAAAGATGTTGTGGAATCGAATTTCAAAAATAAAACAGGTAGCTACAGTTCTTGCTTTGCATCGCGGTGTTCCTTGTAGAACATCCCGCACCTTATTCGATAAGGAAAGGACCGAGATCCCTTCACCGGGAGTGACTCCTTTAGCAATAACTGGTAGATGCTACAACCATCGGTTTGACTTTTGATTGCTTCTATAGTTTCTGCTTTGCACAGCGGTATATATGATATATCCTGCACCTTATTCGATGAGGAAAGGGCCGACGATCCCTTCACCGGGAGTAACCACTTTAGCAAAACTAGAAAAGCCTAAAAAACACTCCATTTAAAAACCATTTGATTCCCCAACGAGATCAAGTTCAAAGAGTTAAAGGTTTTCTCAAAAACCATTCGCAACCCTCCGTCATTTTAGGAAGTAGAGTACTTAGTATTCGTGCTGTGTTTATTGACCATAGTCAAGGCACAGTGTACGGTAGCTAAGTGATGTCTTCCTACACCGCATATGATGCGATTAGTTAGGACAGTCATGTGGCTTTGTTGACTTTAGCCAAGGGTCATGTGGGTGGGTCTAATTAATCACGAAATGACGGGTAGAACTTGACTAGTGCTTATGATTTGTTGACCTTAGCCAAGGTCATAGGTGCTAGGGGTAAAAACCATTATCGGGAGTTTCAAGTGTTGAAATTTGAAATGAGATTGCATACCTTCTATATGATAGTTGGATCCCGATACCCACTGCGAGTAATTGTTACTCCTGGGAGAGTTTTGCACTTTTCAATTAGCCGATCAAGTAGGTGTCTAGAAAGGTGTCAACGGGGTTACGCCTCCGGGAAAACGAGGTTTACTTTAATTAGGTTCGTGCGAAAGCACAGGGAACCTCCCTTAAAGTACCGACACTGGCCTGGCTGAAAGATTGGCAAACTTGTAGAGTTTAATTAATCCCGGCTAGTCTTTCCTTTTAGGGTTTGAAGGAAGATTTGATAAAAACAGTGGGAGCCATCCTGATTAGATAAAATAAATAAAGAATCTAATCTTGCAAGAGCGCACGCAGAGTGTTTCTTTTCTCTCTCTCCAGGTAGCGACCATATCACGCCTTAATCAAGATAATAATATGGATGAATTGACCGAACCCGCTTGTTATACTGAGCTGGGAAACGTTGTTCCCGCTCCAACTTATAATTGTTATAAGATAGAGCAGGAAATAGGGGAATACGAGAATTCCTATGCCGCCCAAACGAAGAAAGTGCATATGATGCATCTCCTTCGGGTGTGTTCATTATAAAGAACTGTTTCTCAGTATCCTTTACGTCCTGGGTATTTGATACCGGATCAGGATCCCGCAAATGTAATCCGTTACATGGGCTACAGAAAGGCAGAGAACTGAGAACGGGTGATAAGTTTCATGAGACAGAAAACGGGGCAAGTGTTGCAGCCAATTCTGTTGGTCACTATCACCCTGTATTACCAATACATTGATTCTGAACAAATGCTATTTGATACAGAACCTGATGTACGAAATCATATCAATCTCTTTATTATTAAAGAAGGATATAATTTTGTATTATTGAACATTGTTTTGAACATTTCAAAAGTTGATCAGTCCAGGCACGTTATCTAAAAGTATTGGCGTTCTAAATCAAACTACAGTTCCTAGTATACAGAACACACACAAGAGGAAGAGTTCAGAAATGAACGAATTCTTCTTGAGGTATTGTAGACTAGGTCATATCAATGTGACCCGACTAGCTTAAGTTACATTTTATATGCATATTTAAATCAATTTGAATTTACATCTTATGAAACTTGTCAGTCATGTCACAAAGATTAGATGACCATAGCTCTGTTTATTGGAAACAGAGAAAGTGTCACGACCCGAGAAATTTCGACTCGTGACCGGCACTTAACCACGCAACGTCTACAGGCGTAACGCGGCTAAGTAAGACGAACCCAGAAATCAAAACCAATAAATATAGAGTGATTTAAAACATTTTCGTAAAAACAGTCATGCATGATCAAAAAACATTTTTATTACTTTAGTAGAAATCCTTTTAAGTTCAAGAGTTATAACTTTTATAATTTTGGCAACATTTCCCTTTTTAAACATTTGCCCCGCAAGTCGGGTAAAAGCAAGGTGTAGCAGAAATGACAAGTAAAATAAATGAAGCATCACAATATGATATACGACGCCGTAGCGAAGAATACACAGTAAAGCAAGGACATTATCACAAAAGGTAAGACTGCATAAAATAAAGCCAGCTCACATGCGAGCTCAACACCAGAGTACAAAATCATACACATCGTTCTCACAACTGTCTCTAAGTCAATATAGAAAGGTAGATGGAGAATACTAGATACATCAATATACAACTGAAAGATAACAGATACCGTACAAAAACCCACCTATCAGCAAAAAGGCTAACTCGCCTCAGAAAGGGTATCTGTGCCAAAAGATGCGGTAAACAGCCAGCCGCGACTACTCCCAAGGGCAACCTGCAAATACTGTGGCACAACGGGGGTGAGTTGCCAACTCGTGAATAGACATAACATATAAAGGTGATCGCGAGCATGCACATATAGCGTGGCTCTACAAATGCCAGCAGATGATATCCATGCATGCCAAACAGTGGATGCAATAGTAATGCAAGTGCTCCATCAGGTAAATACTACAGGATGAGATATATAGTAATCAATACTGAGCATGGGATAAATAACATGTACATGGATATGTCAATATGGAAAAACAATAATCGGTGCCTTAGACTGCACCCAGATCCCAAATACACTCAGGCGCCGGCACTCCCATCGATCCTCAAATCCTGTATACCTCTGAGAAATCATGAGTGCCCAACATCGGCACCCAAAACATCATCAAATACTCGTGACCAACATCGACACGCAAATCCTCCTATATCGGGCTCCGTCAATCCGGATCAGCCCACGGGGTCCGTCTGCGGTGTCGGCCCTCGGCCCTGGCAGTACGGGTCATCCCGCATCCATCTCTCGACTCTGGCCAGTATCCTCCGGACAACTGCCAGGTCCAACCAATCACCGGTACGTACTCGCCCACCTCCAGGCTCAATCGGCAAAACCCATCGATCATCTCGCCGAGGGGAACCATACCGGGCCCACCACGAACCCGCAAACGGAACATCCACTCCTCGAATCGGGTTTCAAGCACACGTCTCAGCACCGAGAAAACGCGTGGTGGACACACCAAAATATCATATCACAAGGTACCGGGTTTTCAAAATAATGCATCTTTTCTTAAATATTTCCACGGTCCTCAAAACCAGAAATCACATGAAAATCCATCACCAATAAGTCAATCCAATGCGAGGTACAATGTAAATCAATCCATGGTATGAGTATAAGGGGAAACCGCCTTTAAAATAGTTCTCGTTCTTAAAGATGTCATGCGGCTCCCAATTTCTAGAAAATCATAACCAATCATATGTAAGATGAACTACAGCAGTATAATCATGGCAGCTCTACAGTGAGTGTGGCATGGCAATTACTAACGGTGTGTGTAGCATGCAGAATCGTGCCCGTGCAACATAAGCCGTTAGTAATAGTGCAGTGTTCTATCAGTTCTAAGCATATATATATATAAATATGGCAGGGAATGCAATATGCGATGACAATCCATGGTATGGTATATGCAATATATAACAATAAGGTCCTATCAGCCCTGACGCATAACGCCATGCGGGCGATATCCCCGTAGATGTGAAATCTACTCACCGAAGTCTCGCGCTAAGTGTAGCCGACGACTTGCTTGCCCTTCTTCGCAGCGTCCGTCTCACTGGCCTGCGAACCTAGAATCACATAACATATATCACACATAAGCTCAATTTCACAGAAACGCGACATTACAGCCCACTAGAAACCCGTGTCGCAAACCAATCGCGCGTGTGCGCGATACGCTAAAACGTGTGATCACGCGCCTGAAACTACCCCGACGCGTCGCGATACGCAGAAACCCAAACCTACTCACGTATCACGCGTGTCGCGAAGGTTTAGAAAAACGGCAAAACAGGTATTTGGTCCCAGATTTCTATGCAGAACTTAACTTACAAATATATATATACCACAACACTACACACATTAGCAGACACCTATAGGACCAAACCCTACCCATCTGGCCGCAAATTGCGGCCAGAACGAAGAAATTGGCGGCCACATGAAGAAATTAGGCGGTCGGGTTTCACCTTGGGTATCAGCACCTACCCACTATACTGCAGTCTTCTCAATTTCAATCTGAACTCAACGGGTCAAGAGCAGTCCCAGAAAACATCAATTTTGCACAAATACGATAAATTGCATCAATTAGGGAAACTGGTGGTATTTTAGTGCAACTGGGGTTAAACTAGGTTAATATGGTCTTAATAACCCACTAACAACCTACTGAAACCAAATCACACTACATTAGCACAAGATTCCTACTAAACACCTCATATTGCACTAAAACGCACTAAAAACCACTAACCGATGCAAAACGACACTAACCAAGCAAACTAGGGAATAAGTTTAGGAAATACCTCATACTTAAACCTAGGGAGTTGGAGGAAAAAGAAGAAGTGAAGGGAAGAGGCTGTTGCTGTTGCTAGCTGCTGCTACTGGTGCTGTTGCTGCTGCTGAATTGCTTGTTGTTGCTGCTGCTGAATGCCTGCTGCTGTTGCTGCTGCTATGCTGCTTGGTTCTGGAGCTGAGGTAAGTGTGTGTGTGAGTGTGTGTGAGATTTGAGAGAAACAAAGAAATGAGAGGAAACAATTATCACCCAATTGTCAACCCTCCTCTCTCTCTCTTCATGATTGCAAGCATGGCTTGAGCCATGATGCCCTCTCTCTCTCTCTCTCTCACAAGTCAACACCCATAACCATTCCAATTAAAGTACCAACTTCTTAACTAATTAACTTAATTAAAACCCAAAAGGCTTAATCCTCAAGATTAACCCACCATGGTCACTTAACATTGTAAAAACTCATTTAAAACCCCTAGTTTACATGCACATGTGTGTGCAAGCCTAGGAAAATTTTAGAAAAATATTTATTAAATTAGGAAAAAATTTTGAAACACAATTTGGTAAACTTTTTATTAAAACCCATTATTTAAATATAATTAGTCACTAAACAACCCTATGGTGTTACAATCTCTCCCCCTTAAAGAAATTCGTCCCCGAATTTCAAAAATCTAACTACACGTACCTTCAAAAAGATGGGGATACGTCTTCATCATCTCGCTTTCGGTCTCCCAAGTGACCTCCTCACGGTTCTGACCACGCCAAAGTACTTTAACTGATGAGATGTCCTTCGATCTCAATTTCTTCACTTGCCGATCCAAGATCATCACCGGCTGCTCTGCATAGGAATGGTCGTGCTCTAGCTGGATCGTCGGGTGCTGAATCGCGTGCGAAGGATCATGAAGATATCTGCGGAGCATCGAGACATGAAATACGGGATGCACATCTGGAAAGCTGGGCGGAAGGTTTAAACGGTAGGCTACTGTACCAACACGCTCGAGGATCTCGAAGGGGCCCACATAACTGGGACTGAGCTTCCCCTTCTTCCCAAACCTCATCACACCTTTCATCGGGGAGACCCTCAAGAAAACATGATCACCAACAAAAAACTCAAGTCTGCGTCGCCGACGGTCCGCATAAGATCTCTGCCTACTCTGGGTTGCTCTCATCCTATCGCGAATCAACTGGATCTTCGCGGTCGTCTCCTCAACAATCTATGGCCCTAAGATACTGCCCTCACTGAGCTCTGTCCAACAGGTGGGCGACCTGCATCTCCTCCCATAAAGAGCCTCAAACGGTGCCATCTGAATGGTCTCCTGGTAGCTGTTATTGTAGGAGAACTCTACCAAGGGTAAGTGATGATCCCAGCTACCTCCGAAATCTAATACACACGCTCTGAGCATGTCCTCGAGAGTCTGAATCGTCCGCTCTGACTGTCCGTCGGTCTGCTGATGAAATGCTGTGCTGAAACTCAAGCGAGTGACCCAAGCCTCCTGAAGCCTCTGCCATAATCGGCTGGTAAACTGGGTTCCTCTGTCGGACACAATACATGTCGGGACTCCATGTAGTCGCACAATCTCGTCGATGTAGATCTGGGCATACTGAGTAAATCCGAAAGTCGTCTTCACTGGTAGGAAGTGAGCCGCCTTCGTCAAACGATCCACGATCACCCAGATGGAGTCATACCCTCGACTAGTCCTGGGTAGACCCACCACGAAATCCATCGAAATCTGTTCCAATTTCCACTCCGGAATGGGTAACGGCTGTAGCTCTCCCGCGGGCCTCTGGTGCTCAGCCTTGACTTGCTGACAAGTCAGGCATCTCGACACAAAATCTGCGATGTCCCTCTTCATTCCGTCCGACCAATAAACATCTCTCATATCATGATACATCTTGGTGAAACCGGGATGGACGCTGTACACCGATCGATGTGCCTCCTCAAGAATCTCGCGCCGTAGTCCCTCAGCATCTGGTATGCACAGTCTAACTCCAAAATGTAGTACCCCCTGATCATCGATCACGAACTCGGAAAATCTGTCCTGTCCAATCTGTGCCATGATCTCTGAACATCGGTCATCACTGAACTGTGCCTCAAGTATACGATCGATCAACTGTGGGCGTGCACGGACATGCGCTATCTGTCCTCCAATCGGCGTGAACTCGAACTGTACTCGGCTGTCGCATAATATCTGCCAATCTGCTGACGACTGCCCCTGTACTGCACTCAAACAAGATAGACTACTCCCGGGCCTCCTGCTCAAAGCATCCGCCACCACATTTGCCTTGCCCGGGTGATATAAGATCTCGCAGTCGTAATCCTTCACTAACCATATCCATCGGCGCTGTCGAAGGTTCAGGTCCCGCTGCTGGAATATGTATTTCAGACTCTTGTGATCCGTGAATATCTGGTACGACTCACCGTTTAGGTAATGTCGCCAGATCTTAAGTGCGAAGACCACTGCAGCCATCTCCAAATCGTGAGTGGGGTAGTTCTGCTCATGTTTCTTCAATTGTCGTGAGGCATACACTATCACCCTGTCATGCTGCATCAGTACGCACCCCAGCCCTACTCGAGAAGCATAACAAAAGACCACAAATCCGCCCGATCCGGATGGTAAAGATAACACCGGTGCCGTCGTCAGCCGAGTCCGCAACTGCTGAAAACTGTGCTCGCACTCCTCCGTCCAATCGAAAGGAACTCCCTTCCGGGTCAACCCGGTCAGCGGTGTAGCAATACGTGAGAAGTCCTGCACAAAACGCCTGTAGTAACCGGCCAACCCTAAAAAGCTGCGAATCTCCGTCACTTATGTGGGTCTGGGCCAACGCTGAACGGCCTCGATCTTCCTCGGGTCTACACATATACCGTCTCGTGAAATCACGTGTCCCAAGAAGTCTACGCTGTCCAGCCAAAAAGCACACTTGGAGAATTTCGCATAAAGCTGGTGCTCCCTCAAGGTCTGCAATGTAATCCGCAGGTGCTGCTCGTGCTCCTCACTACTCCGGGAATACACCAAGATATCGTCAATGAAGACTATGATGAACGGATCCAAATATGGATGGAAAATACGGTTCATCAAGTCCATGAATGCTGCTGGCGCATTGGTGAGTCCGAAGGACATCACCAAAAACTCGTAATGGCCGTAGCACGTACGAAAAGCTGTCCTGGGAATGTCCTCCTGTCGAACCCGCAGCTGATGATAGCCTGATCGTAAATCGATCCTCGAAAAGTACCCTGCCCCCTGAAGCTGGTCGAACAAATCGTCGATGCACGGCAAAGGATACCTGTTCCGCACTGTCACCCTGTTCAGCTGGCGGTAGTCGATACACAGACGCAAACTGCCGTCGTTCTTCTTGACAAACAGGACTGGAGCACCCCAAGGAGAAACACTGGGTCGAATAAGTCCCTTATCCAACAAATCTTGCAACTGACCCATCAACACTCGAAGTTCCGCCGGGGCTATCCGATAAGGCGGTATGGAAACAGGCCCCGTGCCAGGAACCAAATCAATACAGAAAGAAATGTCGCGCTCGGGCGGCAACCCTGGAAGCTCGGCAGGGAACACATCAGGAAACTCGCTAACAACCGGAACCTGATCCAATGGGACCTCTGTAGCGCGAGCATCGCAAACATAGGCGAGAAATCCCTGACATCCCTTCCTCAAAAGCTGTCCAGCGCGAAAAGAAGAAATCACACTGTGAGGGGCGGCACCACGGTCCCCCAACACAACAAAAACCGACTCACCGGGAAAGCAGAATCTAACTGTCTTCTCACGGCAGTCCACAGAAGCATAGCACGTGGCTAACCAATCCATGCCTAGAAGAACGTCGAAGTCCAACATCTCAAGAAGGATCAAGTCGACAGGCAACTCTCTCTCGCCAATACAGATGGTACAGGATCGGAACACGTGCCTAGCTACAAACGACTCTCCCACAGGAGTGGTCACCACAAGCGGCTGATCAAGCAAACCGTACTCTCTACCTAAACTCGGCACAAAGTGTGTGGATACGTACGAGTGTGTAGATCCGAGATCGAACAATACATGTGCATCAACTGTACAAACAGGAAGGATACCTGAAACCACTGCATTGGACGCCTGCGCGTCCTGATGCGTTAAAGCAAAGACTCGTGCCTGTCCACCACCTGTAACTGACTGCCGTTTGCCTCGGTCATCTCGTCCTCTCTGAGCAACTCCTCCACGGCCACGACCTCGCTGTGTATGAGTCTGGCACGGAGCAACGGTAGGTACAACGGGCAACGCCCTCTGGGGTGGTGAGGGTGGTAAAGTAACATGCGGTGCTGCTGCCTCCCTCCGGTGTGTCTCTGGACAATCTCGCACACGATGATTAGGACTCCCGCAACGGAAACATCCCGATGACGGTCGCTGACCCTCCTGGGGGTAGGAGCTAAACAATCAGCCTCGCCTCGAATCTCTGCCACCTGCTAGGTGTCTGTCACGACGCCGGAAAGGTCGTCTCTGTACGGATGTATCTGCACGAACTCTCTTCGACTCTGGGGCTGCCGAAGTCTCAACAAGGTGCTCCTCGACCATTAGGGCTGCGTCTACAGCTGCTGCATAGGTCTCATAGTGCTGCGTGCTGATCGCAAGGAACAGTGGTGTAAGCAAGCCTCGAACAAATCTCCTGACTCGCAACTCCTCGGTAGCCACTAAATATGGGGCATAAACTGCTAGCTCTGTAAACAGCACGTCATACTCTGCCACTGTCATCCCTGGCGTCTGGCGCAAGGACTCAAATCTGCGTGCTCGGGCATCCCTAACGCTCTGGGGAAGGAAACGGGCTAGAAATACTGTCACGAACTCCGTCCAGGTCATAGGAGGAAGACCTGCTGCTCTGCCCTTCTCAACTGAATCACACCACTTCTGCGCAAGACCTTCCAGACGAAAGCTCGCGAACTCAACCCATCTCGTATCTGCGCATCTGAGGGAACGGCATATCCGGGCCATCCTGTCGATGAAAGACTGTGGGTCCTCGGCTGTATCGGTGCCTGTGAAGACCGGAGGCTTCAGCCTCATGAACTCTGATAGCGAAACTGTAATCACCTCTATGGGTGCAGGGACAACTGGCTGTGCGGTAGGTACCATCGCGGTCTCTGGAACAGGTGGAGCTACCTCTGGTCGCTGGGCTCGAAGCGTCTCAACTAGCGATCCTATCATCTGGCGCATCTCCTGCATGCTAGATCCCACCGTCTGGCGCATCTCCTGCATACCAGCCCCTAGCGTGGCGATCTGATCTGTCACGGCAGGAACAGCCTGCTCGGGTACAACCGGCGTACTGCCCGGATCAGTCCTCGTCTCGGACGAATCAACTCGAATCTCGGTCCTCACGGCCGCTCTCTGTGCCCTCGTAGGCTTTGGCGGCATAATGGCTGAAAGCAAATTAGGATTCGATAAGAACGCGGAAATCGAATCGCAGGAATGTATGTATTGGAGAAGGAATTTAAATCAACAAGTCCTAAGGTCGCGTAGGCGGAGTACCGTGTCGTGAGTATGCCGCGGAACATACACACGCTACGCTACCCTGCTGCAGCTACCTACTCCATCATACCAGGGTCATCCTACACTCCGAAGGTAAAACCTACGCTCTGATACCAACTTTGTCACGACCCGAGAAATTTCGACTCGTGACCGGCACTTAACCACGCAACGTCTACAGGCGTAACGCGGCTAAGTAAGCCGAACCCAGAAATCAAAACCAATAAATATAGAGTGATTTAAAACATTTTCGTAAAAACAGTCATGCATGTTCAAAAAACATTTTTATTACTTTAGTAGAAATCCTTTTAAGTTCAAGAGTTATAACTTTTATAATTTTGGCAACATTTCCCTTTTTAAACATTTGCCCCGCAAGTCGGGTAAAAGCAAGGTGTAGCAGAAATGACAAGTAAAATGAATGAAGCATCACAATATGATATACGACGCCGTAGCGAAGAATACACAGTAAAGCAAGGACATTATCACAAAAGGTAAGACTGCATAAAATAAAGCCAGCTCACATGCGAGCTCAACACCAGAGTACAAAATCATACACATCGTCCTCACAACTGTCTCTAAGTCAATACAGAAAGGTAGATGGAGAATACTAGATACATCAATATACAACTGAAAGATAACAGATACCGTACAAAAACCCACCTATCAGCAAAGAGGCTAACTCGCCTCAGAAAGGGTATCTGTGCCAAAAGATGCGGTAAACAGCCAGCCGCGACTACTCCCAAGGGCAACCTGCAAATACTGTGGCACAACGGGGGTGAGTTGCCAACTCGTGAATAGAGATAACATATAAAGGTGATCGCGAGCATGCACATATAGCGTGGCTCAACTAATGCCAGCAGATGATATCCATGCATGCCAAACAGTGGATGCAATAGTAATGCAAGTGCTCAATCAGGTAAATACTACAGGTTGAGATATATAGTAATCAATACTGAGCATGGGATAAATAACATCTACATGGATATGTCAACATGGAAAAACAATAATCGGTGCCTCAGACTGCACCCAGATCCCAAATACACTCAGGCGCCGGCACTCCCATCGGCCCTCAAATCCTGTATACCTCTGAGAAATCACGAGTGCCCAACATCGGCACCCAAAACATCATCAAATACTCGTGTCCAACATCGACACGCAAATCCTCATATATCGGGCTCCGTCAGTCCGGATCATCCTACGGGGTCCGTCTGCGGTGTCGGCCCTCGGCCCCGGCAGTACGGGTCATCCCGCATCCATCTCTCGACTCTGGCCAGTATCCTCCGGACAACTGCCAGGTCCAACCAATCACCGGTAGGTACTCGCCCACCTCCAGGCTCAATCGGCAAAACCCATCGATCATCTCGCCGAGGGGAACCATACCGGGCCCACCACGAACCCGCAAACGGAACATCTACTCCTCGAATCGGGTTTCAAGCACACGTCTCAGCACCGAGAAAACGCATGGTGGACACACCAAAATATCATATCACGAGGTACCGGGTTTTCAAAATAATGCATCTTTTCTTAAATATTTCCACTGTCCTCAAAACCAGAAATCACATGAAAATCCATCACCAATAAGTCAATCTAATGCGAGGTACAATGTAAATCAATCCATGGTATGAGTATAAGGGGAAAACCGCCTTTAAAATAGTTCTCGTTCTTAAAGATGTCATGCGGCTCCCAATTTCTAGAAAATCATAACCAATCATATGTAAGATGAACTACAGCAGTATAATCATGGCAGCTCTACAGTGAGTGTGGCATGGCAATTACTAACGGTGTGTGTGTAGCATGCAGAATCGTGCCCGTGCAACATAAGCCGTTAGTAATAGTGCAGTGTTCTATCAGTTCTAAGCATATATATATATATATATATATATATATATATATATATAAATATGGCAGGGAATGCAATATGCGATGACAATCCATGGTATGGTATATGAAATATATAACAATAAGGTCCTATCAGCCCTGACGCATAACGCCATGCGGGCGATATCCCCGTAGATATGAAATCTACTCACTGAAGTCTCGCGCTAAGTGTAGCGACGACTTGCTTGCCCTTCTTCGCAGCGTCCGTCTCACTGGCCTGCGAACCTAGAATCACATAACATATATCACACATAAGCTCAATTTCACAGAAACGCGACATTACAGCCCACTAGAAACCCGTGTCGCAAACCAATCGCGCGTGTGCGCGATACGCTAAAACGTGTGATCACGCGCCTGAAACTACCCCGACGCGTCGCGATACGCAGAAACCCAAACCTACTCACGTATCACGCGTGTCGCGAAGGTTTAGAAAAACGGCAAAACAGGTATTTGGTCCCAGATTTCTATGCAGAACTTAACTTACAAATATATATAAACCACAACACTACACACATTAGCAGACACCTATAGGACCAAACCCCAACCCAAACCCTACCCATCTGGCCGCAAATTGTGGCCAGAACGAAGAAATTGGCGGCCACATGAAGGAATTAGGGGGTCGGGTTTCACCTGGGGTATCAGCACCTACCCACTATACTGCAGTCTTCTCAATTTCAATCTGAACTCAACGGGTCAAGAGCAGTTCCAGAAAACCTCAATTTTGCACAAATACGATAAATTGCATCAATTAGGGAAACTGGTGGTATTTTAGTGCAACTGGGGTTAAACTAGGTTAATATGGTCTCAATAACCCACTAACAACCTACTGAAACCAAATCACACCACATTAGCACAAGATTCCTACTAAACACCTCATATCGCACTAAAACGCACTAAAAACCACTAACCGAAGCAAAACGACACTAACCAAGCAAACTAGGGAATAAGTTTAGGAAATATACCTCATACTTAACCCTAGGGAGCGGGAGGAAGAAGAAGAAGTGAAGGGAAGAGGCTGTTGCTGCTGCTAGCTGCTGCTACTGGTGCTGTTGCTGCTGCTGAATTGCTTGCTGTTGCTGCTGCTGAATGCCTGCTACTGTTGCTGCTGTTATGCTGCTTGGTTCTGGAGCTGAGGTAAGTGTGTGTGTGAGTGTGTGTGAGATTTGAGAGAAACAAAGAAATGAGAGAAAACAATTATCACCCAATTGTCAACCCTCCTATCTCTCTCTTCATGATTGCAAGCATGGCTTGAGCCATGATGCCCTCTCTCTCTCTCTCACAAGTCAAAACCCATAACCATTCCAATTAAAGTAACAACTACTTAACTAATTAACTTAATTAAAACCCAAAAGGCTTAATCCTCAAGATTAACGCACCATGGTCACTTAACATGGTAAAAACACATTTAAAAACCCTAGTTTACATGCACATGTGTGTGCAAGCCTAGGAAAATTTTAGAAAAACATTTATTAAATTAGGAAAAATATTTGAAACGCAATTTGGTAAACTTTTTATTAAAACCCATTATTTAAATATAATTAGACACTAAACAACCCTAAGGTGTTACAGAAAGAGTTAGTGAACTCTTAGGACTGATACATGATGATGTATGTAAGGTCCCCTGTCTACACATGCCAGGACCGGTACTTTCTATTTCATTACATTCTCTGATAATCTCTCAAGATTCTGACATATATTCCTGTTGAAACACAAGTCCGAACCTTTTGAGATATTCACAGAATATAAGTTAGAAATAGAGAACCAAAAACCGGGTATAAGTATTATGTCCTTTGATGAGATCAGGGAGGAGAATACTTCTGCATGGAATTCTTGGACTATTCTAAAGGAGAATGAGATTCTCTCTCGGTGTTACTCCTCTATATAAACCACAACACAATGGTGTATCGGGGCGGAGCAATAGCACCCTATATGATATGGTGTGCTCTATGATGAGTACTACTGAGTTAACTATTTCCTTTTAGGGGGTTATGCACTTGAGAAGTTGCATACTTATTGAATTGGGTTCGAATCAAATCAGTGCCTACCACTCCATATAAGATATGGTATGGGAAGAGCCTATCTCTTAAGTAAGTTAAGATTTGGGATTGTCCGGCCTATGTCAAAAGCAAAATCCGGACAAGATCGAGGCAAGGTCAGTTCTGTAGAACTGGAAAGGTTCCAGCTATACAAAACTGCAGCTGATGATTTGGCAGAACCAAAGGATTCAATAGTCCCCGACGAACCTCAGCCTCTCCGCCGATCTGGTAGGGTTTCTCATCCGCCTGAGAGATGCTTTGGTTTCTCGATGACAGAGGGAGCGAGGATTGTATCATGAGATGATGACCCAACTAGTTTCGAGCAGGCCATCGAAAGTAGGGACTCTGTAAGAATGGCTGGATGCTTAGCGATCTGAGATGGAATCCATGTACACCAACAAAGTATGGACTTTGGATGATATATCTGAAGGGTTAAATCCCCATCAGGAGCAAGTATATCTTGAGAAGATTACTTGGTGTAGATGGAAAAGTTGAGACTTTCAAAGCTAGACTTGTTGAAGGTTTTCGTCATCGACCAGGCGTGGATAATGATGAAACCTTTTCCAAGTGGCTATGCTTAAGTCCATCCAGATCCTACTTAACATTGCTACATACCATGACTACGATATCTGGTGGTTGGGTGTCATGACTATTTTTCAAAATACTGATTTAGAAGAGAACGTCTATAAGTACATAGCCAGAGAGTTTCGTAAACAATGGGAGCATCAGAAACATGTGCAAGTTGCTTTACAGGATAAAGCAGGCATCGCGGAGTTGGAACGTCTATTTTGATGTGGTAGTCAAAGAGTTTGACTTCATCAAAATGGTAGACGAACCTGGTATATACAAAAAGGTAGTAGAGAGTAAGGTGGTCATCCTCGTATTGTACGTGGACAACATACTCTTGATAAGAAAAGAGTTTCCTATGCTACGCACGGTCAATCTCCTCTTATCACATGGATTCTCCATATAGGATCAAAGTGATACCTCCTAAATCCTGGGTTTTGGATCTATGAGATAGATCTAAAGGGATGTTAGGATTCTCACTAGTTGTAGTGAGATGGTATCAGTTGAACCTGGGGAGAATCACTGGAAAGGTTCCAGGGTGATAAGGACGACTGAATGTCAGTCGTAGGCATTGTCTTTACCCTCAGTGAAGGGACGGTATATTGGAAGAGTTCCAAGCTATATACCGTGGCAGACTAGACGATAAAGGCTGGTAACATCGCTATTAAAGATACTACCAAAGAGGCAGTTTAGGTGTATATTGGTTCATGAGATGAACTAGGTTCCTACCATTGTATGACAATGGAAGTGTGGCTTTGGCCCAGGAACCCCGATCCCATCAGTGACCCAGATATATTCTTAGTCAGCATCACCTGATCATGGAGATAGTTGATCTCCAGGGTGATCGTGGTTAGGAGAGTAGACTTAGCGGACAACACGGCTGATCCACTCACGAAGGCCTTTTCCCATAGAGAGACTTATATGGGATGGTTGAGTATGTGATACTGCAACCACTGCTATAGATGGTCCTAGTGCAAGTGGGAGATTGTTAGTTATATGTATGCTTTAGAGGCCATTACTGTACATTGGATGTATATTATAGTCGATGCGGGGACATATATAGGTAGGACTTTCTGGCTCGATAAGATAGTACGCTATCTGGTTGCTCTTTATCTTAACATGTTGTCTCTCTATTACATGTTGATAAAGCCCTTAGGATGTGTACTCGACTTCCAGGACTATGATGTAGATCATACTAGTGGGGCCTGGGTAGTCAATGAGTACATCCTTCAATGTTCCTAGTCGTGGGAATATCGAGATCGGCATCGATATTCCAGAGTAGTCTAGCGTATATCTTCTCGACCCATGTGATGGGCGATGGATGATCCCATATCCATTGGTGTTTGACATCAGAGATGGTATGTGGGTGCTCAGTGATGACTGGGTACACTGAACGGACTCGCCGAGAACTCCCAGATGGTATTATACCTCACATCAGATGGCAGTTCTCTGGTGACACTGGTACAGCTTAGTCTGTTGACCCGAGATCGTCATAGAGTCTTGTGTGTCTCCCACTGTGCTTTGATTTCCACCCTACCATGGCTCTACCGAGTTGTGCAAACATGTGGGTTTTGGGTACAGTCCCGATTCACATGGAGGCAATGAGCGATAGGAGGGGATTCGTCTCACCCGGTATTGGGGGTTGATGTTGCGCTATGCTCGACTGGCCATAACTGGAAATCTCTGGCCAGGGTTGCTGTGATATACTAGTAAGAGTTATCAGTAGTTTCACGCTTGTTATGGACCTTATATCGTCATGACTTATCAAGTTACTCGGGTCTGACGTTTACCACCCCTAGGCGAGATATGCGACATATCAGACGAACAGACCGGACTGATACGGTAAGTCTTGCTGGTTGGATTCACAGGAGTGTGAGCGGGCTTGCTCGTTGATCTTCTAATCGCTCAATACCCGGGTGGCCGTTACGTTTAGCAGACCGCTTGCGGCTTGTGGGTGTTTGATATGATCATCACCTGCTGCCGGCGTATTGACGAGTCTTTAGAGCTGTATTCTATTCTCGTGATTTGTATCATCGGACGGTTATATAAGATATAGCCGGGTTACCGGATCAAGTGTTGATTCGATACATTGATACACTTGATATTAGTCGGTTATATGCAGTATGACCGGATCATTAAATCAAGTGTTGATTTAATGATTTAATGTATAATTATATATTTGATATATTACTTTACATTAACTTGTATTTGTTCACTTAAGATGGATTTTCTCACTTGATGTGCACATGTAGTATATGTGATATATTTTTATGCACTAGATTGTATCATGTTTGATGATATATACAAACTTGGGTGAGTGTATGCTATACACCATGTTTAGGTTAATGGTTAGGTTTTTAAATTATTAACTTATTCATTTTATTTATTTTCTTCATTCCTTTTGGCAAAAATGAAATGGTGGCAAATTTTGTTTCTTGCTTAAGCTTCATGAAGCTTCTTAGCTTTATCTACCATTTTGTTTTTTTCCTTAAACCTAACCATTCACCTAAACCCTAGTTTAGTCTCTACACTAGTTACACTAACCCATGGTTGCTATATGATAAGATCACTTGATTTATTATTATTAATCAATTGATTTTATTTCTTATCATATCCTTTTTCTTCTTCTTCTTCTTCAAGATGAAGAAACCTTACTACCTCCAATGGTGCCATGATCAAAAGAGTGAGAAATCCAAATCCAAAGTGAACCCACTTCCTATTTCTTCATCCTCTACCACTTGCCATGTAGTAGAGTGTGTTATCTTCACAAGTTCTATGACCAAGTGAAGATGGAGTTTGATCTTGAGTTACCTCGACGTAGATCATCTTCGGCATCGAAGTCGACGACCTTGCCCGATCATTCCTCCGATGAAACCCACGCTAGAGTCCGGGATCCGATGATCGCAGCGGGGGGACGTCATCACGGAGCTAGAGAAGTGGAGGACCGGATCTACAAAGGTTGTAGTCTCTTTCACTTTTAGTTAAAGTTGTTAACTTGCATGTTTCGCCTTACCTCTAGTTAACGATCTAGGTTTAGGGTTCTTTGGCACATGGAAAATTTTGAATTGGACATGTTTGATCAGTTGTAGAACCTCATGTGTGTGCCTAGGAACCCTACAGTGGTATCAGAGCCTAGCTAGATCTTTAGGCGAAGTGTATACGATGTTAGAAGTCCGATCGAACACGAAACCCTAATCCAAAACCATTCTCTGTACATTTTTTGAAATCGGGGATTTTTGTGAATTAAAAATATGCAGAAAAATCAGCAGGCTTTTTTAAGAATTACTGTGAAGCACGTGCGCATAACTCGACCAAGTGGCCGTGGAACCGCGGCACGAGCATGGCATGTGCGGCTGTTCCGCGGCCATATAGGAGCATCTTGTCATTTTCTTTGCACAGTAATTCCTATCTGTTATTGCTGTCTTTTCTGGGAATTTTTAACTTCTACTCAAGAGTTGAGTTTTCTGGGTTGTATTGGGAGTTCGTAGATTCGATCGGATTGTCAAATTTTGTCTGTATGTTTTTCCGGATAATTTAGGATATGTTAAAAAGTTCGAACGGATATAAATACCCAATTTTTCCCCTGGCGGAAAATTTCCATGTGTTGGATTTTTCCGTGGTTTAAAGACGTTCTAAGTGGTGCAAGTAACACGATGGACCCTCTAGAAGACAGCAAACCTTTACTCGATTATGTGACCATCATGAACTGCTCTTTGAACCTTAGGGTTTGGGGCAGTACATCGTGCCACATGTGAGGCGTTGGCTTGACCCTTCTACGGCTGGACCGTTGGTACTGTGGCACGAAGTGAATGTTTTTAAACTTATTTCATGTGTTGAGCTGTTTCTGGAAAACTTGGGTGTTTGATTGTTCGATCCGAAAGTTTAACATTTTCTATTTATCTGGAATGTGATACAATATTTGGAATCCACAAGTAGTTATGAGATAACTAATTTGGATGTTATAAACATAGCAGTTTAGCCTCATATGATTGGTTGCCACGGGATTTTGATGTGATCAAAAGTCCGTCGCAATCACATTGATTACATGGATACTCGCCGGTAAACTTAATAGACAGCTACACCCCATAGCCCCGACCAAGTGACTGTAGGAGAACCCCGTCGCCAAAAAGCATCCGTTCGGGTGCTCGCGGCAGCGGTGTTCCGCCTTGGTGCACTTCGTCGACGACATCGGGGGTGCGGCCGCCTACTAAAGTCTGCAACGAACATTCATTCTGGATGCCGGGAATCTTGTTGAATTGCCTAACTTTATATTGAAAAGTGTTTTCGATATTGAGACTAAAATGGGGGTTTATAATTGTTAGGCATGTGATGTCTAAGGAATTCAGATGGTTAGGCATGCGATGTCTAAGTAGGTTGCGGATTCCAACTGTTGTAGATTTACACTTTCTTTTCTGTGACCGTAAGTGTAATATGTGATATCGCCGGTTTCGTTGCTATATGTCAACGACAATTGGGATGGGCATATTTACTTACGTTGATGACATGTGATGTTATGCGTTGCTGGATATGTTATATTGGATCGTCGTGTTTGAATAGCCGGGGTTTTTTTTTTATGTGAGATGAGTGTTTTTCATTTTCATTCATGTAAAAACTTGTATGTAATATTCTTTTATTGGGGCACTTCCAGGTTGCGGAAGATGTCACCGTTGATGTATATTATTTACTTTTCAGCATTAGGACAGACCCAAGGCGTGGAGCACAAGTAACCTGGTTCTAGGTATAAGTCCATGCTACCTCTCCCGGTACTTTCGGGAATGCGGAATTTGGTAAAAAAGGATTTTTACGGAGGTGTTAACATGGACCTAAAACCCGGATCTTGGTTAAACATCTATCTAACAACCTAACTACGAGTTGCTAACTACTCGGTTAGGGATTTATACCTTTACTTGTCTTGAACTCCTTCGTCTTCAAGCTCTGATGGTGGTCTGGACCGGCTTCTTCATTTCGTCTCCTTACGCCGAAGAAAGATCCACCTGAAAGCTCCACCCTTTAGCTCCTTCTTCGTTCTTTGAAGAAACTAGTTCACTTGGTTTGCTAAACCTAGTGAACTAGAATGAGTAGAGAAGAATTAGAATGGGATTTTATCTATGGTTCTTGATTCTCAACTCATGAGAGATATGAACTATAGAGTCAAGAGAGGGAGCAAGAGGATGAGAGTGAAAGCAAGAGCAAGAGAGCTCAAGAACAAGAGAGAGAATGAGCAAGAAAGAATGAGGCTCTCTTTTGTCTTTCACCCTCTCATAATCCAAAGCAATGATCACACATCATACCAATCAAGTGTTATATGATGGTTGAAGCAACCATAACCATATCATTTCATGCACTTATTTTGCACAAATGAGCAAGCAAGCAAAAGTCTTTGCCATGAAATGATAGCTATGGTTATCATGATGGTCAACTAGTCAAGCCTAGTCAACCGGTCAACAAAGTCAACAAGTCAACAAAAGTCAACAAAGTCAACAACCATGTCACCATAATACTTAATTAATAAAATTGTTAATCTCATATCATATTCTCATTAGGGTTGATCAAAAGGTCAATAGTCAACGGTCAACTGTCAACAACCCTAATGAGAATCCACTGCCTCTGTCTCCCTGTCAACTGTGCATACACACCCGCATCCGCGTTCCGAGGAACACGAATGCAAACTGGATAAATCCAATCCCATAAAGTACACAAGGATCTGGCTTAAACCAAAGCCCGCTAGTGTAAACTGTCCGGACACTGTACGTGCACAAGTGCACGGATGTGACCGAACCCTGTCGCAAAACCATGCAACCTGTCGCAATACCATGCGACCTCTACTCTTTTGCCTAAAGGCGAAAAGCTTTCTGTGTGGGACTCTAAAGACTCGACACTACGCTGGCAGTGGGTTTAACCACAGACCACAAGCGGCACTAGCTGTGCGTAACGGTCCCCAGGTAATGCCGATAAGAAGACCGACGAGGCGAAACCCATCTGAACTCCTACTGAGCCTGAGTGTGACATTCTCCATACAGTTCGGTCTGTTCGTCTGATACATCGCATGGCGGGCCTAGGGGGCGGTAAACGTCAGTCCCCCAATAGCGGTACAAGTCGTGCCGGAGCGAAGCCCAAAACACCCTGAGATAACCCTGGAAGCCTACCAGTATATCTCGTTTGCCCTGGCCAGGGACTACTCGTGTAATGGCTCTCCTAGACACAGCGCGATGTCAACCCCCAATACCGGGAGAGACGAATCCTGTCTAACCGTCACTGCCTCCAAGTGCTTCGGGACTGCACCCAACCACTACCTGTTTGCACGACTCCTTTGAGCTGTGGTAGGGTAGTGATCAAAGTACAGTGGGAACACACTCGAGGCGAAGTGACAGTGTCAAGTCAGCGGACTAAGCTGTACTCATGTCACCTGGGAACTGATAACTGACGATAGGCATAATACCAACTAGTCAGTTCCCGACGAGTCCTGTCCAGTGTACCCATTACCTAACGAGCACCCAAATACTATCTCAAGTACGACGTACTGATGGCTGTGGGACAGACCGTCTCCCACACTGGGATGAGAAGCGCATGCGCTGGTCTACTCCGGAGTATCGATGCCCTGTCTCGATAGTCCTGCGACTAGGGACCTGCATAAGGATGTGCTTATAGATTACCCAGCCCCACTAGTGTGATGGCCATCACATCGCTGGTAATCAAGCAAAGATCCTAAGGGCTGCGATATAGAAAAATAAACACATGTACACATTGAAGTAGAAACAAACCAAGTAGCATACTACTATTTTGAGCAAGATTGTATATACAAGGTGAATATCCCAAGCCTCCATTAAGTAATATACAAACTAGTATGATACAGTAATGGCCTCTAGGGCATATACACTAACAATCTCCCACTTGCACTAAGGCCATGTACTGGTGTATCGAAGACCTATCATCTCGATCAGCCGCTCGAACTGTGTCTGGGGCAGGGCCTTGGTGAATGGATCTGCAGTGTTATCTTCTGAATTTACTCTCTTTACCTCGATCTCCTGGCGATCAATGATCTCCCAGATCAGGTGGAACCGCCTCAAAATGTGCCTGGACTTCTGATGGGACCTTGGTTCCTTCGCTAAAGCTATAGCGCCGTTGTTGTCACAATATTGCGGTATTGGATCAACACTGGTAGGAACCACCTGAAGTTCCGTGAGAAACTTCTTCATCCAGACAGCTTCCTTTGCGGCATCGCAAGCAGCTATGTACTCCGCTTCCATGGTTGAGTCAGCAACGGTTTCCTGCTTGGAACTCTTCCAGCAAACCGCCCCCTATTGAGGGTAAAGACATAACCCGACATGGACTTGGAGTCATCCTTGTCACTCTGGAAGCTGGAGTCAGCAAAGGCCTCAATCTGGAGGTCTTATCCGCCATACACCAAGAACATCTCCTTAGTCCTTCTCAGGTACTTGAGAATGTTCTTTACTGCTATCCAGTGTTTCTCCCCTGGGTTCGACTGATACCGGCTTACAACGCTCAATGCGTATGCTACATCTGGTCTGGTACATAACATCGCATACATAATAGAGCCTACCGCGGATGCGTAGGGTATTGATGAGATGCGAGCCCTTTCCAAATCAGTCTTGGGAGACATCTCTTTGGAGAGGGTGATTCCGTGACAAGCCGGTAGATTACCACGCTTAGAATCTTCCATACTGAATCGTTTCAGTATGGTGTCGATGTACCTTGACTGTGAAAGTCCCAACATCCTCTTAGATCTATCACGATAGATCTGGATCCCCAGAATGTAGTTGGCATCGCACAGGTCCTTCATGGAGAACCTCCGTGACAAGAATCCTTTGACTGACTGTAGCATAGGAATATCATTTCCTATTAGGAGAATGTCATCGACGTACAAGACGAGGAATACCACATTTCTCCCTACAATCTTACTGTAAATGCATGGTTCATCTGGGTTTTTGACAAAGTTGAATTCTTTGACAGTATCATCAAAGCAGATGTTCCAACTCCGCGATGCCTGCTTAAGTCCTTAGATGGACTTGAGCAACTTGCACACTTTACCGCTGCTCCCACTCTGAATGAATCCCTCTGGCTGATCCATATAGACACACTCTTCCAAATTTCCATTTAGGAAAGCCTTCTTTACGTCCATCTGCCAGATCTCATAATCGTGGAAGGCAGCAATGGAAAGAAGGATCCGAATGGATTTAAGCATGGCTACCGGAGAAAAAGTCTCGTCATAGTCCAAACCAGGTCTTTGACGAAAACCCTTTGCAACGAGCCTAGCTTTATATGTTTCAACCTGCCCATCTACACCAATCTTCTTTCTGAAGATCCATTTGCAGCCTACGGGTTTTACCCCTTCTGGAGCAAAGTCCAAAGTCCAAACTTTGTTGGTGTACATGGACTCCATCTCGGTCCGCATTGCATCCAGCCATTTTACCGAGTCACCGCTCTGAATGGCTTGCTGGAAGCTAGTAGGCTCATCATAATCTATGATGCAATCCTCTCTATCCCCGTATATGAGAAAACCGTAGTATCTCTCGGGCGGATGAGACTGCCTACTACTCCTGCAGAGCGGCGTAGGAATGTCCGGTTCCCCTGAACCTTCCGGTTCTACCAAGGTTTCAATAATAGCTTGTGGTTCTGGAATTTCTTCCAGTTCTATTGCGCTCCCACTTATCTGATTTTCTAAAAACTCAGTTTCCAAGAAGCGGGCATGACGAGAAACAAGGACTTTTTGCTCCTCTGCGTAATAGAAAAGATACCCCTTGGAGTTCTTTGGGTATCCCACAAACTTGCACTGTACTGAGCGTGCCTCGAGCTTGTCCGCATGCTGCTTTTTTACAAAAGCTGGACATCCCCATGTCTTAAAGGATTTAAGACAGGGTTTCTTCCCACTCCACATTTGATATGGTGTGGTAGGCACTGTCTTAGTAGGAACTTGGTTCAAGAGATGTGCAGCTGTTTCTAGCGCATAACCCCAGAAAGATCGCGGTAACTCAGCCTTACTCATCATGGAACGAACCATATCTAATAGGGTTCGATTCCTTCTTTCCGATACACCGTTGTGTTGTGGTGTGTATGGAGGAGTACGCTGAGAGAGAATTCCATTCTCTTTTAAGTAGTCCAGAAACTCGGCACTCAAGTATTCACCACCTCGATCCGATCTTAGGATCTTGATACTTTTGCCTGTTTGTTTTTCTACTTCATTCTTATATTCCCGAAATTTCTCAAAGGCCTCGGATTTGTGCTTCATTAAGAAGACATGTCCATACCTAGAGAAATCATCTGTGAAAGTAATGAAGTATGAATAACAGCTTCGCGAATGTGTAGACATTGGACCACATACGTCACTGTGTATAAGTCCCAAGAGCTCGCTCGCTCTTACTCCGTGTCCAGTGAACGGAGTCTTTGTCATCTTTCCCATGAGACAAGATTCACAAGTGGCATAAGACTGGTACTCGAACGGATCCAAGTATCCTTCTTTATGTAACTTAGTCAACCGTGTCTCATTGATGTGACCCAGTCTACAATGCCATAAGAAAGCCTGATTTAATTCTGGAGACTTTCTTTTAAGTGTGTTATGGACATTGAATATCTGAGCTTGATTCAATACGTATATACCGTTATTTAATGTACCTGACCCAATCAATGCTTGATTTAGGTGGATGTTTACTACATCGCTTACAAAAGCAAAATCATATCCTTCCTTAGAAAGTAAGGATACAGATATGATATTGCAAGTCGCACCTGGTACATACAAACAGTCACGCAGAATCAATATCTGCCCAGTTGTCAGTCCTAGGTGATATTCCCCTACGGATACAGCATCCATGCTCATTCCGTTAGCAACCCTGAGAGTCATATCACCTTTCCTGATAACCCTACGGTTTCTCAGACCCTGTAACGAATTACAGATGTGAGATCCTGATCCGGTATCCAATACCCAGGAAGTAGGGTTAACTGACAAACAGTTCTCAATTACAAACACACTCGAAGCCGAAGCCACAACATGCTTCGAATTCTGGCTACTGGCTTTACAAGCCCTGCAATCTCTCTGCCATAGTTCATTCCCGTTACAATAGGAACATCCCTCTTTAATCATATCCAGTACCGAATCTTTTGTCCTTCCTTTTCCTTCTTCTTCCCTGGTTTCTTTCAGGGTATAAGCGGAGGGCAGGGACTGTAGAATTAGGTCATTACTTGACCCATTCTCCAACGTGGTCTCCAGGTCCGTGAGCTTAAAATAGCTGGTCTCTGTAAGGATGTTGCCCCCTACAGATGACCCGACAGCCAACCTCGCTTGAAGCAATTCGTTCGAGGTCTCATATCTTGCGATACGAGATTGCTCACCATATAAAACTTTGTTATGGAGGAAGATAGAAACTGAGTCCATCTTCTCGTGCTGCCTCTGGCTTGCACCATTAACTGAGGCTAACACGAGGCACTTGTCTTTCGCACAATCCTTTTCCGATGTCCTGCGGATGTGAACATCCGTGACAGGGGAAACTGGACCTGAGACAGCAGGGATTTGATTAGTTAAGAGGTGTCCCAGCTTGTCATGGGCAATGGATATCTGGACAGACCTTTACCAGTCATAACAGTCAGGTTCAGTCATATTATTATCTAGATGTAACCTAGGTGCGGTCACAGGTTCGTTGCAATTGAGAGAGATAGAAGAAAACACTCAGCATGATGCTCTTGCAAGTTTAGAGTGGTTTTTAATTTGTCTAAACAGGATGGCTCCCACTGTCTCTCGAATCCCTCCTCAAAACCAAAAAGGAAGAATTAGTCAGGATCAATCCCACCGTACAATACTTGCTTAACTGTTCGGCCAGGCTGGTGTCGATACTTCGAGGGAGGTTTTCCAACGCTTTCGCGAAGTTCCTTAATTAAATAACCTCTTTTCCCTGTGGGCGTAGCCCCGCTAACACCTTTCTAGACACCTACTTGGTTTATAGCATTGATCGTTAAGTGAGAAATTTCCCGAGGAGTAGCATATACTCAAAGTAGGATCGGGATCCAAATATCATCGCGTGATAAAATAGAAGGAATCCTACCAGAATCATCACACTCCAAATGGTATGCAACGCTAGCAAGTTTCAGTTCTTTTGAAACTCCCGATGTGGATTTTTGCCCCATGCTCTTATGACCTTGACTAAGGCCAACAAATCATAAGTCACATGTCAAGTTCTACCCATCGTTGTCCAGGTTAATTTGAACCCATCCGTATATACCCTTGACTATGGCCAACAAAGTAATACGACTGTCCCAAACCAACGCATCTATCTATGCAACATATGAGTATCCACCAGCTACCAATCACTGTGCCTTGACTAAGGCCAACAAACACAGCTTGAATACTGTTGAATATTTATATGAAACGACGGAGGGTTACGAATGGTTTTGGCGAAACCGTGAACGTAGTGAACTTGATTTAGTCGATGGAACGAGATAGCTTTTAAATGGAGTGGCTCAAACTCCGCATTTTAAAAGTTTGTTTTGAAAAGAACCGAGAGGTTTTTCGAAAGTGTTCCAACGACTTTTAATTGGTTTAATTTCTTGCATTAGTTCTTTTAATGCGTGATATTCTTGCATTAGTTCTTTTAATGCGTCCCATCATTTAATCCTACCATTGCAGAAAACAACCAAAATATGACGTACGCTTATGCCATTCGCATTCGCCACGGGGCCCCGTCATTACCCGTTAGGTTGCTTAACTAACGACAGAGCGGTGCTGGGCTAGCGCGGCTGTAAAACATAAGCAACGCCTAAATAATATCATATATAGATATACTGCAATGATAAACATTTCAGATCACAGATGAATACATTGGATATACTAGGAATCTGTAATTCGTACGAGCCTGTAACGAAAAACAGATTACACGGTCGCGGTGAATAGCCAATACCCCACCCAAGACCCCTACGGGTGCGGCAAACTACCCGCCAAATACCCGAAGCGTAGCAACCTCCCTCATCTCCATGAGTAGGCCACTTGACACTTCGGCATACCCGGTAGTTTGTGCACCCCCTCCATGGGTCTATCCTAGGAGAAAAAACAGTAAAAAGAAATTATACAATGACGGCTACAACCCCGACCCGGTTGTGCGGCCATACAAATAATTATTACATCAATTTACAAATTTACATGAATTTAAAGAAAAGAAAACTCTCGTCTCACAACCCCCGGCTATTCACCCGCGACAATCCAACATATTCATATACACATTCCAGCAACATTACAGATCACAGATTTGTATAACACCCACTAATCGACATATAGCGATTAGTAGACGTTTAATACAAATATCACATTACAGAAAACCCGTTAGCTTAAGTCTTTTAGAAGTTCGATCAAAAATACGGATTTTCGGGACCCCAAAATAAAATTTTCGTTCTGGAAAGTCAGGGTTGAAAATACATGTACCAAAATTCCCAAAATACCCCCAGAAGCACACTATAGCAAAGAAACACCAGAGAGGGGCCAAGGAGGCCGCGGAACCGCGGCAATAGCAAGCTATTGCCGCGTTTCCGCGGTCCTTTAGAGGGATCGCTTGGTGATTTTTCTACAGTGGCTTATAAAAACCCTGAGCCGATTTTAGGTGTTAAAATAATCAACTTTTGAACAGTAATAAAATCGACAGAAACTCGAATTTTTGGGGTTCGTTTTCGGGACATTTTCTTTGATCGATCTTCTAGTTACTTGCTAACATGTTAGATAGAGTTTAACTAGGCTCTGATACCACTGTAAGTCCATGCTACCTCTCCCGGTACTTTCGGGAATGCGGAATTTGGTAAAAAACGATTTTTACGGAGGTGGTAACATGGACCTAAAACCCGGATCTTGGTTAAGCATCTATCTAACAACCTAACTACGAGTTGCTAACTACTCGGTTAGGGGGTTATACCTTTACTTGTCTTGAACTCCTTCGTCTTCAAGCTCCGATGGTGGTCCGGACCGGCTTCTTCTCGTCGTCTCCTTACGCCGAAGAAAGATCCACCTGAAAGCTCCAACCTTTAGCTCCTTCTTCGTTCTTTGAAGAAACTAGTTCACTTGGTTTGCTAAACCTAGTGAACTAGAATGAGTAGAGAAGAATTAGAATGGGATTTTATCTATGGTTCTTGATTCTCAACTCATGAGAGATATGAACCATAGAGTCAAGAGAGGGAGCAAGAGGATGAGAGTGAAAGCAAGAGCAAGAGAGCTCAAGAACAAGAGAGAGAATGAGCAAGAAAGAATGAGGCTCTCTTTTGTCTTTCACCCTCTCATAATCCAAAGCAATGATCACACATCATACCAATCAAGTGTTATGTGATGGTTGAAGCAACCATAACCATATCATTTCATGCACTTATTTTGCACAAATGAGCAAGCAAGCAAAAGTCTTTGCCATGAAATGATAGCTATGGTTATCATGATGGTCAACTAGTCAAGCCTAGTCAACCGGTCAACAAAGTCAACAAGTCAACAAAAGTCAACAAGTCAACAAAGTCAACAAAGTCAACAACCATGTCACCATAATACTTAATTAATATAATTGTTAATCTCATATCATATTCTCATTAGGGTTGATCAAAAGGTCAATAGTCAACGGTCAACTATCAACAACCCTAATAAGAATGCACTGTCTCTGTCTCCCTGTCAACTGTGCATACACACCCGCATCCGCGTTCCGAGGAACACGAATGCAAACTGGATAAATCCAATCCCATAAAGTACACTAGGATCTGGCTTAAACCAAAGCCCGCTAGTGTAAACTGTCCGGACACTGTACGTGCACAAGTGCACGGATGTGACCGAACCCTGTCGCAAAACCATGCGACCTGTCGCAATACCATGCGACCTCTACTCTCTTGCCTAAAGGCGAAAAGATTTCTGTGTGGGACTCTAAAGACTCGACACTACGCTGGCAGTGGGTTTAACCACAGACCGTAAGCGGCACTAGCTGTGCGTAACGGTCCCCAGGTAATGCCGATAAGAAGACCGACGAGGCGAAACCCATCTGAACTCCTACTGAGCCTGAGTGTGACATTCTCTATACAGTCCGGTCTGTTCGTCTGATACATCGCATGGCGGGTCTAGGGGGCGGTAAACGTCAGTCCCCCAGTAGCGATACAAGTCGTGCCGGAGCGAAGCCCAAAACACCCTGAGATAACACTGGAAGCCTACCAGTATATCTCGTTTGCCCTGGCCAGGGACTACTCGTGTAATGGCTCTCCTAGACACAGCGCGATGTCAACCCCCAATATCGGGAGAGACAAATCCTGTCTAACCGTCACTGCCTCCAAGTGCTTCGGGACTGCACCCAACCACTACCAGTTTGCACGACTCCTTTGAGCCGTGGTAGGGTAGTGATCAAAGTACAGTGGGAACACACTCGAGGCGAAGTAACAGTGTCAAGTCAGCGGACTAAGCTGTACTCATGTCACCTGGGAACTGATAACTGACGATGGGCATAATACCAACTAGTCAGTTCCCGACGAGTCCTGTCCAGTATACCCGTAACCTAACGAGCACCCGCATACTATCTCAAGTACGACGTACTGACGGCTGTGGGACAGACCGTCTCCCACACTGGGATGAGAAGCGCATGCGCTGGTCTACTCCGGAGTATCGTTGCCCTGTCTCGATAGTCCTGCGACCAGGGACCTGCATAAGGATGTGCTTATAGATTACCCAGCCCCACTAGTGTGACGGCCATCACATCGCTGGTAATCAAGCAAAGATCCTAAGGGCTCCACTAATGTGTATAGGCGATATAGAAAAATAAACACATGTACACATTGAAGTAGAAACAAACCAAGTAGCATACTACTATTTTGAGCAAGATTGTATATACAAGGTGAATATCCCAAGCCTCCATTAAGTAATATACAAACTAGTCTGATACAGTAATGGCCTCTAGGGCATATACACTAACACTAGGGTCTAGTGGGAGAACATCTCGAGGAGTCGAGACCGGGTCTCCTAACTCTAGAATTGGTAGGGTTGCTTGCCGCTCTCGTAGGGGTCTTGGGGTGTAGGCTTGGCTATTCATCGCGACCGTGGAATCCGTGTTTTATACTGGCTCGCATTAAAAACACGGACGTCCTAGTATATCCAATATTTCATATGATATTTTCTGCTGCGTTATCTGTGATGTGATCATGTGATATGTTCAGATAGATATTGTATATAGTATATATGATATATTATATAGACGTTGCTTATGTTTTACACCCGCGCTAGCCCTGCCCCGCTCTGCCGTTAGTTACCTAACCTAACGGTGCAGACGGGTCATCTAGGCGAATGCGGATGGCATAAGCGTACGTTATATTTATCTGTGATGTTTAGGTGGAATTAAATGATGGGATATTCATTAATGTGATTAATGAAAGAAAATAAACCTAAAATATGTTGTGGAATCGAATTTCAAAAATAAAACAGGTAGCTACAGTTCTTGCTTTGCATCGCGGTGTTCCTTGTAGAACATCCTGCACCTTATTCGATAAGAAAAGGACCGAGATCCCTTCACCGAGAGTGACTCCTTTAGCAATAACTGGCAGATGCTACAACCCTCGGTTTGTCTTTTGATTGCTTCTATAGTTTCTGCTTTGCACAGCGGTATATATGATATATCCTGCACCTTATTCGATGAGGAAAGGGCCAACGATCTCTTCACCGGGAGTGACCCCTTTAGCAAAACTAGAAAAGCCTAAAAAACACTCCATTTAAAAACCATTTGATTCCGCAACGAGATCAAGTTCAAAGCGTTAAAGGTTTTCTCAAAAACCATTCGCAACCCTCCGTCATTTTAAGAAGTAGAGTACTTAATATTCGTGCTGTGTTTGTTGACCATAGTCAAGGCACAGTGTACGGTAGCTAAGTGATGTCTTCCTACACCGCATATGATGCGATTAGTTAGGATAGTCATGTGGCTTTGTTGACCTTAGCCAAGGGTCATGTGGGTGGGTCTAATTAATCACGAAATGACGGGTAGAACTTGACTAGTGCTTATGATTTGTTGACCTTAGCCAAGGTCATAGGTGCTAGGGGTAAAAACCATTATCGGGAGTTTCAAGTGTTGAAATTTGCAAGGAGATTGCATACCTTCTATATGATAGTTGGATCCCGATACCCACTGCTAGTAATTGTTACTCCAGGGAGAGTTTTGCACATTGCAATTAGCCGACCAAGTAGGTGTCTAGAAAGGTGTCAACGGGGTTACGACTCTGGGAAAACGAGGTTTACTTTAATTAGGTCCGTGCGAAAGCACGGAGAACCACCCTCAAAGTACCGAAACTGGCCTCGCTGAATGATTGGCGAACTTGTAGAGTGTAATTAATCCCGGCTAGTCTTTCCTTTTAGGGTTTGAAAGAAGATTTGATAAAAACAGTGGGAGCCATCCTGATTAGATAAAATAAATAACCAATCTAATCTTGCAAGAGCGCACGCAGAGTGTTTTCTTTTCTCTCTCTCCAGGTAGCGACCATGTCACGCCTTAATCAAGATAATAATATGGATGAATTGACCGAACCCGCTTGTTATACTGAGCTGGGGAACGTTGGTCCCGCTCCAACTTATAATTGTTATAAGACAGAGCAGGAAATAGGGGAATACTAGAATTCCTATGCCGCCCAAACGAAAAAAGTGCATATGATGCATCTCCTTCGGGTGTGTTCATTATAAAGAACTGTTTCTCAGTATCCTCTGCGTCCTGGGTATTTGATACCGGATCAGGATCCCGCAAATGTAATCCGTTACATGGGCTACAGAAAGGCAAAGAACTGAGAACGGGTGATAAGTTTCATAAGACAGAAAACGGGGCAAGTGTTGCAGCCAAGTCTGTTGGTCACTATCACCCTGTATTACCAATACATTGATTCTGAACAAATGCTATTAGATACCGAACCTGATGTACGAAATCATATCAATCTCTTTATTATTAAAGAAGGATATAATTTTGTATTATTGAACAATGTTTTGAACATTTCAAAAGTTGATCGGTTCAGGCACGTTATCTAAAAGCATTGACGTTCTGAATCAAACTACAGTTCCTAGTATACAGAACACACACAAGAGGAAGAGTTCAAAAATGAACGAATTCTTCTTAAGGTATCGTAGACTAGGTCATATCAATGTGACCCGACTAGCTTAAGTTACATTTTAGATGCATATTTAAATCAGTTTGAATTTACATCTTATGAAACTTGCCAGTCATGTCCCAAAGATTAGATGACCATAGCTCTGTTTATTGGAAACAGAGAAAGAGTTAGTGAACTCTTGGGACTGATACATGATGATGTATGTAAGGTCCCTGTCTACACATGCCAGGACCGGTTATTTGTATTTCATTACATTCTCTGATAATCTCTCAAGATTCTGACATATGTTCCTGTTGAAACACAAGTCCGAACCTTTTGAGATATTCACAGAATATAAGTTAGAAATAGAGAACCAAAAACCGGGTATAAGTATTATGTCCTTTGATGAGATCAGAGAGGAGAATACTTCTTCATGGAATTCTTGGACTATTCTAAAGGAGAATGAGATTCTCTCTCGGTGTTACTCCTCTGTTTACACTGCAGCACAATGGTGTATCAGGGCGGAGCAATAGCACCCTATATGATATGGTGTGCTCTATGATGAGTACTATTGAGTTACATATCTCCTTTTAGGGGGTTATGCACTTGAGAAGTTGCTTACCTATTGAATTGGGTTCGAATCAAATCAGTGCCTACCACTCCATATAAGAAATGGTATGGGAAGAGCAAATCTCTTAAGTAAGTTAAGATTTGGGATTGTCCGGCCTATGTCAAAAGAAAAATCCGGACAAGATCGAGGCAAGGTCAGTTCTGTAGTGGAAAGGTTCCAGCTATACAAAACTGCAGCTGATGATTTGACAGAACCAAAGGATTCAACAGTCCACGACGAACCTCGGCCTCTCCGCCGATCTGGTAGGGTTTCTCATCCGCCTGAGAGATACTTTGGTTTCTCGATGACATTGGGAGCGAGGATTGCATCATGAGATGATGACCCAACTAGTTTCGAGCAGGCCATCGAGAGTAGGGACTCTGTAAGAATGGCTGGATGCTTAGCGATCTGAGATGGAATCCATGTACACCAACAAAGTATGGACTTTGGATGCTATATCTGAAGGGTTAAATCCCCATCAGGAGCAAGTATATCTTGAGAAGATTACTTGGTGTAGATGGAAAAGTTGAGACTTTCAAAGCTAGACTTGTTGAAGGTTTTCGTCATCGACCAGGCGTGGATAATGATGAAACCTTTTCCAAGTGGCTATGCTTAAGTCCATCCAGATCCTACTTAGCATTGCTACATACCATGACTACGATATCTGGTGGTTGGGTGTCATGACTATTTTTCTAAATACTGATTTAGAAGAGAACGCCTATAAGTACACTGCCAGAGAGTTTCGTAAACAGTGGGAGCAGCGGAAACATGTGCAAGTTGCTTTACAGGATAAAGCAGGCATCGCGGAGTTGGAACGTCTATTTTGATATGGTAGTCAAAGAGTTTGACTTCATCAAAATGGTAGATGAACCTGGTATATACAAAAAAGTTGTAGAGAGTAAGGTAGTCATCCTCGTATTGTACGTGGACAACATACTCTTGATAAGAAAAGAGTTTTATGCTACGCACGGTCAATCTCCTCTTATCACATGGATACTCCATATAGGATCAGAGTGATACCTCCTAAATCCTGGGTTTTGGATCTATGAGATAGATCTAAATGGATGTTAGGATTCTCACTAGTTGTAGTGAGATGGTATCAGTTGATCCTGGGGAGAATCACTGGAAAGGTTCCAGGGTGATAAGGACGACTGAATGTCAGTCACAGGCATTGCCTTTACCCTCAGGGAAGGGACGGTATGTTGGAAGAGTTCCAAGCTATATACCGTGGCAAACTAGACCATAAAGGTTGGTAACATCGCTATTAAAGATACTACCAAAGAGGCAGTTTGGGTGTATATTTGTTCATGAGATGAACTAGGTTCCTACCATTGTATGACAATGGAAGTGTGGCTTTGGCCCAGGAACCCCGATCCCATCAGTGACCCATACATATTCTGAGCCAGCATCACCTGATCATGGAGATAGTTGATCTCCAGGGTGATATAAGTTAGGAGAGTAGACTTAGAGGACAACACGGCGGATCCACTCACGAAGGCCTTTTCCCATAGAGAGACTTATATGGGATGGTTGAGTATGTGATACTGCAACACTGCTATAGATGGCCCTAGTGCAAGTGGGAGATTGTTAGTTATATGTATGCCCTAAAGGCCATTACTGTACATTGGATGTATATTGTAGTGGACGCTGGGACATATATAGGTAGGACTTTCTTGCTCGACATGATAGTACGCTATCTGGTTTCTCTTTATCTTAACATGTTGTCTCTCTATTACATGTTGATAAAGCCCTTAGGATGTGTACTCGACTTCCAGGACTATGTTGTAGATCATACTAGTGGGGCCTGGATAGTCAATGAGTACATCCTTCAATGTTCCTAGTCGTGGGAATATCGAGACGGGGCATCGATATTCCAGAGTAGACTAGCGTATATCTTCTCGACCGATGTGATGGGCGATGGATGATCCTATATCCATTGGTGTTTGACATCAGACATGGATGCGGGTGCTCAGTGATGACTGGGTACACTGAACGGACTCGCCGAGAACACCTAGATGGTATTATACCTCACGTCAGATAGCAGTTCTCTGGTGACACTGGTACAGCTTAGTCTGTTGACCCAAGATCGTCATAGAGTCTTGTGTGTCTCCCACTGTGCTTTGATTTCCACCCTACCACGGCTCTACTGAGTTGTGCAAAAAGGAGGTTTTTGGGTATAGTCCCGATTCACATGGAGGCAATGAGCGATAGGAGGGGATTCGTCTCTCCCGGTATTGTCACGACCCAAAAAGGTACGTGATGGCCCTAATACTACGCAACGCTTCCAGACGTAACGCAGTAAAAGAAAGCCAAAACCCAGAAATCTAAACCATAAAAATACGGAAAAGATAATATGAAGTTTTGTAAACATTTGAAATCACAACCCAAATTCTTTAAAATAGTCCACATTTTCTTTAAAATTTTGGCAGCATCTCCTTTATAAAACCAGCCCCTAAAAAGGGTACAATATAGATATAAAGTAAAGCATCCCAAACGGGAGCAAAATCCACGCCCAACGGCGGAAAACAATACCACAACAGATATACGACGCCGTAGCGAAGAAATAAGAGACAAAAGAAAAGGAACTGTATAAAATCCACAAATCCCAAATAATATACAAAGTCGTCCTCACCAAGTCTCTAAGTCATAACAACTGCTAGTAGATGGAGAGTACAATATACAACGAATATACAATACAATCTCTGAATACCCACAAAACCCACCTGGCAAAAACTGCACTCTGACAGGTGAAGTGGTATCCGCAACCCAAAAGATGATAGATGAGTATGTAGCTGAAAAGCTGGATAGCTTGCCTTGACTACTTTGGGGAAACTCCAGCAAAACCTGTGGCACAACGGGGGTGAGTTGCCAACTCGTGAATAGTAAATAACATATGCAGGTAATCGCGAGAATGAACGTACAGCATGAATCTAATATATGTCCATTTCAATAATATAGTCATGAGTACGTAAAAATGGAAAGTACACTCACGAGTACCACCAATATGTCCTGCAATAATAATGTGACAAAAGTATGCAATAATCATGCTCTGGGGATATGAGAAAATAAATGTGCAACTCTCATGAAGGTACTCTCACAGGTACTCCTAACACATGGAAATAGTGCACAAGTATATAATGATGAGGTATGGAGTGAAATATGTCATATCCACGGAATCCTGACCTCGTGGTAGGATCAAAATCCATCTAGACAAATCAATATCCCAATCCTCAATCAATCACCAAATCCGCTCTCATATCGTCTAAGTGTCACATCTCCTCAAACTACACAATATCAAATGTATCTCACATAAGTGTCGAATGTACAAGTCAAGTAGATCTCACATCTCTAGTATGTACAATAACAGTATATCTCCCATATATCAAATGTACAACAGCTAGTGGATCCCACATATCTCGTCTGTACAATATCAGGTATCTCTCACCTATATCACATGTACAACAGCTAGTGGATCCCACATGTCTCGTCTGTACAATCTCAGTATATCTCACAATATATCATATGTACCACACTAAGTGGATCTCACATCTCTAGTGTGTACGATATCATCATCCAATCCCAATGAATCTCATGAATCTCAAGTCAAATCTCCAGCACAGTTCTAACATCCTAAATATAATGACATATATAAATATGATGAGGGCAGTACACATATATTAGCGTCCCATTCCACTAATATTGGTGTAAAGGCATATATAACAGCGGCTCAATCCCCTGTTATATATACAAGAGTATTTAGGAATATCATAAAAACCAATGTGTCAAGCATCGACACAGAAAAACTGATAAGTACGTATCATATGCTATCACGAGAGCTCGAGTGCCTCGCTCTGCCCCTCGCCTCTCGACGTATCGATACGCACATGACTCCCAACGGTATCCCCCTGATATCCGCCGAGTCTCTGGTAATGTCACCGGAAAGTATGGCTCCCCTAGGCCTCATCGCCTCAGTGCGACATCGGCTCACTCCGACAACATTCTTGCTTCGGGGTACCTCCGGGCCCCACCATGTATCCTCATGCGGCTCTCGACGCCTCCTCGCATAGGATATATATCCGCACCGATAAATCTCATAGTGGATGCTATAATATCATCTCAAGGAAAACCGGGTGTTCAATGTATGCATAATTTCATGAACCACCACGGTTCCCAAATCCAGAAAACATCATGAAAAATCCATATAACAATGCGATAATCCATGAATAATATATACGCAATATGAAACTGTAATGAAAGCGTTTAAATGAATAGCATAGCATTCACCAGATAACAAATGAATACATGAAACGTAAAGCAGAAATATAGGTATCTACCTACAACATGATGATGTGATATACCTATCAGGTATAAATATAAAATACATGTAAACCTGCCTGTATGCTGATATGATATACCTATCAGGTATAAATAAGTATGGAAAGCATGTACACCTGTATCCATGTCCCTAGGTGTATATGTATCTAGCCCTACTGATACAACATCCTATAGGTAAACAGGAACTAGCATGTCAAGTCTAATATAACAATAGGAAATATGTATCAAAGTCACAATGTCCCTAACCATACAATAGCATTTCTAAAATATGGTCGTGTATGACATGGCAATTATTGACGGTGTGTGTGGCATCCAATCAGTGCTCTCGCAATCTGAGCCGTCAATAATAGTGCAGTGTCCTAAGGATACTAATCCAATCACAACTATCACTAAGCAGTCAGGTATATGCGCAATTCTAAACATGATATAGAATATGCGATAAAGGTAAAGGTTTCTAGCCCAGACGCATAACGCCATGCGGGCGATTCCCCTGTAGATGTTAAATCTACTCACCCACACTCCAAGCTAGATGAATCTACCACCTGAATCCCCCTGTGGCAGTGTCCGTAGTCCTCGTCTGCGAACCTGCAACATATAAACAACAACAATATACATATATCAATAATAGCTACGAAATACGAACTAGCTATATCTAACCGACACAACAACACACAATCACCTCTTAAGTGTTCGTATCGTGGCTAACGAGAGTAGCAACACGACGAAAACGACTTAAGAGCGAAACTACGAAAACTGCACGACGCGTGTCGTAACACGTATCGCACGAACACGAAACACTAGAAACTGCACAATTGATTCCAGATTTTCCTACTGTGAAAACTAAACAATTTCAACAAGACCAGAGGAACCCAAACCCTAGCAGACACCCACAGTACAAAACCCAAACCCTAACTCTACAGGATGGCCGGCGTCGCCGGCCCCTCCTCTTGCTGTCGCCGGCCCAGGCCGGTGGGATGGGGGTCGTGCTTCAGGTGGTGCTCCAGGTCCCCTAGTACAATACTCTCACTATGTTGAATTTCCCAGTAATCAACCCAGATCACAGCAGGTTCTAGAAACTACAAACCGACACTAAAAATACGATATTTCGTATCAAACCCTAATTTATCATTCTAAACAGCAACTAGCAATCTACAAAGCACAAAAACTAACTAAAGATGAGATAAGGATCATTACCTAACTGAAAGAATACAAGGATCCAAGCTTTGTGCACTCCAAGTCAAGAAAATGAGAAAACTTGAAGAAAATGGTATTTTTGTGTGAACTTGTGAAGAATTGTGAAAGAATTATGATAGAAATGAGAGGAAATTGGCCAAGTGCAGAAATGAGAGGGAGAGGGCTCGGCCATGTGGAGGGAGGAGAGAGAGAGAGGGAATTTCCATGCAATTTCCAACAATTAATGCATAGAAATTCAAAGTCAAACAAACACACATGCATGCACCTTCTATTCTTATCCTTTCTATTCTTTTTCTTTTCTAATTCCCTTTTAATCCTAGGCCACACAATCCTTCATGCAATGGTTAAGATTAACTTAGGAAATTTTCTAAGAAAAGTTGAGAAGAGAAGTTTCTAAAAATGTGCAAGCCGGATTAAAATAACATTAAAAATGGGAAAAATTCAAATTGCACCAAAACGTCCCATATACTCTCAAAGTATGCGCACAAGCTTTATTTTCTCAAAACTAGGTGCTGGTAACTCGATATGGCCGTTTGATCGCAATCGGTATAAAACTGAAAATACCGTCGAATTTCATCCAAAAACAGAAACAAACACAAAACGATTTTCTAGATCGTTACAATCTCCCCCCTTATAAAAATTCATCCCCGAATTTAAAATTTCACCAAGCATACCTTCAAAGAGAAGAGTACAAAACTCCCAAATCTCACTCGCAGCTTCCCAAGTGATCCCCTCACTATACAGCTACGTCCAAGGAAACTCTTCACAGATGGCAAGACCCTTGACCGAAGTTTCTTCACCTGCCGAACCATTAACACACATGGCTACGGTGAACGAAAAGATCGAGTCGAAACCAATGGTCTATGCTGAATCATGTGAAAAAGTCATGAAGGTATTTGCCAAAAATCAACACCATGAAAACGGGGTGAAAAATCTATAATCTGGGCGGAAGTGCCAAATTAAAGCAACGAAAACTAACTCATATAAAGGATCTCCAAAGGACCAACTAGAACATCTCCGAAGTCTGTAGACAAGCTGAGGTCCAAAAATCCTACTAAGCTGAGTCAGAAAAACAGACTGGTGATCGACACTACCTGACTAAGCCTAAAGGTTGCCAATTGAAATATCTCCTGATAACAACTATCCAGAAGTATCCTACAATGGCGAGTGACGATCCCAACTGCCGCAAACAACAAACCAAACAAACACCCTGAAACGAAACCTGAAATTTCTCTTCACATTCCTGTCCACCCGTAACTATCTCACAAGTCACGTCAAAACTGGCGGAACCTGAATGAACATAGAGAATTGACTAATGTGCTTACTCTAGGATTTCACGTCTCTACCCGATAACATCAGGTACACAAACGCATCCCTAACTTAGCACAACCTTGTCACAATCAAGGTCTCCGAATCAAAAGCAAGAACTGATGCAATTGCTAACTGAATCTCCAACTGCTGAGAACTCTGCACACCTGCCTCAGTTCAAGAAAAGAACTCCCCTTTCTAGGTCTTTACAGTCAACGGTGCAACAATACTCTAGCAATCCTGCACGAAACGGCGGTAAAAACCTGCTAAACCCAACATCAAAGGACTCTGTCCGAACACAAGTCTGGGTCTAAGCTGTACGGTCACGATCTCCCTCGGAACCATACGAAACCGTCTCCCGTAACTACAAGACCTAGGAGTCAACACAAACAAGCCTGAAGGAACACTCCGAGAATCTAGCAACAACTGGGCTCTACCAAAATCTGCAAAACAAATTCTCAAATGCTGCACCTGTTCCTCAAGACACAAAGAAAATGACCAGAATGTCGTCAAAACACAACAATAACTGGTCGAGGAACGGCCTGAAGAAATCTGGTGCATCATATCCCACAATGCTGCTAGGACATTGGCAAGTCCAACGACACTACCAAAACACAAACTGCCCGTAGCACGCACAAAAACAGTATTCGGAATGCCATCACTCCGAACCCGCAACAATGATGACCAGATCCCAAACAAACTTAGAAAAAGTCTCGCACTCTGGAGCTGATCGAAGAAATCGTCCAATCAAGGTAACAGATACCTAACCGCACCATAAGCCGGTTCAATTGACGATCCATCAATCCACAACCGCAAACTGTCGTCATCCTCCTGAACGAACAGAATTAGGAACTCCCAAAAGCGAAACACACGGACACACAAACCTCCCAACAAACAACTCTGCAGCAGATCCTTAAGCTCCTTGAATTTCGCTAGCTTTACTGGAACATCATCGGAAAACTCTTGCACGATAACTACCCGGCCCAACAATCCCAATGGTGGCTCCGGTATCTCGAATGAACGTCAAGAATCCACGACATCTCCTCCAAAGCTGACTAGCGAAAAAGGCTGAATTCAAGCTGTGATAGGCGGCACAACTATCCACCTGTACAACAAGAACTGACTCGCCGGGAAAACAAATCCTGACTGTTTCCACACGGTAGTCCACAGACGCCTAACACGTAACTAACCAATCTATGCCCAGGAGAACGTCAACTCCAACATCTCTAGAAGGATCAAATGACGGCAAAATCTCCTCACCAGCTGGCATACGACTGAAATACGTGTCGCGCAACAAAAGAATCGCTGACAGAAATTAACACAGCAAAACGGCTGATCTAACTAACACGATCCTCGTCCCAACCACGGCACAAAGTGCGAAAAACCAACAAGTACAACAACGAACATGAACAAGGATACCTGAAAACTCCGCACTGGACGTCCGGGCGTCCGGTTGAGTAGAAACAAACCCTCGTGTCTGCCTCCTACCCACAACAGGCTGAAATCCTCCACTCTGTGGTATAGCTGTCTCGCGTCTACGTGGCTCAGTACAAACTCTAACCCGATGATCCAAACTCCCGCATCTATAACATCCGGAAGAAAACTGCTGACCATCCTGGGGATAAGAGCTAGACGACTGTCCTCGTCTCACGCCTCTTGTACTCCTATGCCGTGCACGAAACCTGTCACGACGACTGAACCTCTGTCCCTGGACTGGCACACCTGTACGGGTCCTCCACTGTCCTGGAACTCGTAAAGTCTCTGGAACACGTGTCTCGTCGACTGGAGCTACATCCACTGGTGCTACATAAGTGACAGACTGCTGCATGCTGATCCCAAGGAACAACTGTCCAACTGGGGTGACAACCTCCTGTCGCTGCGCTCTAATGGCATCAACTAATGATCTCATCGTCTGGCGCAAATCCTGCATCTCTGTCACAAGTCTAGCGAGCTGATCAGTCGAAGGCTGATCTATCTGCAACTGTGCAACACGAGTGCCCTCCTGGTCAGTGCTCGTCTCACCCGAGCTAACCCTGACCTCGGCTCTCGCTGCATCACTCTGAGTCCCCGTAGTCATCGATGGCAAGGCTATAAATAAAGATAGGATTCGATAAGAACAAGGAAATCGAATCTCAAGGATATGAATCATCAAAGAAGGAATCTCAAGCAAATTGTACTTAGGCACTTTAGGCGAAATACTGCATCGTAAGTATGCTGCAGACATACCCACAGTACGTTACTCCGCTTAAGTTACCTACTCCATCATACCAGGTCATCCTACACTCCGATAGGTAAAACCACGCTCTGATACCAACTTTGTCACGACCCAAAAAGGTACGTGATGGCCCTAATACTACGCAACGCCTCCAGACGTAACGCAGTAAAAGAAAGCAAAAACCCAGAAATCTAAACCATATAAATACGGAAAAGATAATATAAAGTTTTGTAAACATTTGAAATCACAACCCAAATTCTTTAAAATAGTCCACATTTTCTTTAAAATTTTGGCAGCATCTCCTTTATAAAACCAGCCCCTAAAAAGGGTACAATATAGATATAAAGTAAAGCATCCCAAACGGGAGCAAAATCCACGCCCAACGGCGGAAAACAATACCACAACAGATATACGACGCCGTAGCGAAGAAATAAGAGACAAAAGAAAAGGAACTGTATAAAATCCACAAATCCCAAATAATATACAAAGTCGTCCTCACCAAGTCTCTAAGTCATAACAACTGCTAGTAGATGGAGAGTACAATATACAACGAATATACAATACAATCTCTGAATACCCACAAAACCCACCTGGCAAAAACTGCACTCTGACAGGTGAAGTGGTATCCGCAACCCAAAAGATGATAGATGAGTATGTAGCTGAAAAGCTGGATAGCTTGCCTTGACTACTTTGGGGAAACTCCAGCAAAACCTGTGGCACAACGGGGGTGAGTTGCCAACTCGTGAATAGTAAATAACATATGCAGGTAATCGCGAGAATGAACGTACAGCATGAATCTAATATATGTCCATTTCAATAATATAGTCATGAGTACGTAAAAATGGAAAGTACACTCACGAGTACCACCAATATGTCCTGCAATAATAATGTGACAAAAGTATGCAATAATCATGCTCTGGGGATATGAGAAAATAAATGTGCAACTCTCATGAAGGTACTCTCACAGGTACTCCTAACACATGGAAATAGTGCACAAGTATATAATGATGAGGTATGGAGTGAAATATGTCATATCCACGGAATCCTGACCTCGTGGTAGGATCAAAATCCATCTAGACAAATCAATATCCCAATCCTCAATCAATCACCAAATCCGCTCTCATATCGTCTAAGTGTCACATCTCCTCAAACTACACAATATCAAATGTATCTCACATAAGTGTCGAATGTACAAGTCAAGTAGATCTCACATCTCTAGTATGTACAATAACAGTATATCTCCCATATATCAAATGTACAACAGCTAGTGGATCCCACATATCTCGTCTGTACAATATCAGGTATCTCTCACCTATATCACATGTACAACAGCTAGTGGATCCCACATGTCTCGTCTGTACAATCTCAGTATATCTCACAATATATCATATGTACCACACTAAGTGGATCTCACATCTCTAGTGTGTACGATATCATCATCCAATCCCAATGAATCTCATGAATCTCAAGTCAAATCTCCAGCACAGTTCTAACATCCTAAATATAATGACATATATAAATATGATGAGGGCAGTACACATATATTAGCGTCCCATTCCACTAATATTGGTGTAAAGGCATATATAACAGCGGCTCAATCCCCTGTTATATATACAAGAGTATTTAGGAATATCATAAAAACCAATGTGTCAAGCATCGACACAGAAAAACTGATAAGTACGTATCATACGCTATCACGAGAGCTCGAGTGCCTCGCTCTGCCCCTCGCCTCTCGACGTATCGATACGCACATGACTCCCAACGGTATCCCCCTGATATCCGCCGAGTCTCTGGTAATGTCACCGGAAAGTATGGCTCCCCTAGGCCTCATCGCCTCAGTGCGACATCGGCTCACTCCGACAACATTCTTGCTTCGGGGTACCTCCGGGCCCCACCATGTATCCTCATGCGGCTCTCGACGCCTCCTCGCAGAGGATATATATCCGCACCGATAAATCTCATGGTGGATGCTATAATATCATCTCAAGGAAAACCGGGTGTTCAATGTATGCATAATTTCATGAACCACCACGGTTCCCAAATCCAGAAAACATCATGAAAAATCCATATAACAATGCGATAATCCATGAATAATATATACGCAATATGAAACTGTAATGAAAGCGTATAAATGAATAGCATAGCATTCACCAGATAACAAATGAATACATGAAACGTAAAGCAGAAATATAGGTATCTACCTACAACATGATGATGTGATATACCTATCAGGTATAAATATAAAATACATGTAAACCTGCCTGTATGCTGATATGATATACCTATCAGGTATAAATAAGTATGGAAAGCATGTACACCTGTATCCATGTCCCTAGGTGTATATGTATCTAGCCCTACTGATACAACATCCTATAGGTAAACAAGAACTAGCATGTCAAGTCTAATATAACAATAGGAAATATGTATCAAAGTCACAATGTCCCTAACCATACAATAGCATTTCTAAAATATGGTCGTGTATGACATGGCAATTATTGACGGTGTGTGTGGCATCCAATCAGTGCTCTCGCAATCTGAGCCGTCAATAATAGTGCAGTGTCCTAAGGATACTAATCCAATCACAACTATCACTAAGCAGTCAGGTATATGCGCAATTCTAAACATGATATAGAATATGCGATAAAGGTAAAGGTTTCTAGCCCAGACGCATAACGCCATGCGGGCGATTCCCCTGTAGATGTTAAATCTACTCACCCACACTCCAAGCTAGATGAATCTACCACCTGAATCCCCCTGTGGCAGTGTCCGTAGTCCTCGTCTGCGAACCTGCAACATATAAACAACAACAATATACATATATCAATAATAGCTACGAAATACGAACTAGCTATATCTAACCGACACAACAACACACAATCACCTCTTAAGTGTTCGTATCGTGGCTAACGAGAGTAGCAACACGACGAAAACGACTTAAGAGCGAAACTACGAAAACTGCACGACGCGTGTCGTAACACGTATCGCACGAACACGAAACACTAGAAACTGCACAATTGATCCCAGATTTTCCTACTGTGAAAACTAAACAATTTCAACAAGACCAGAGGAACCCAAACCCTAGCAGACACCCACAGTACAAAACCCAAACCCTAACTCTACAGGATGGCCGGCGTCGCCGGCCCCTCCTCTTGCTGTCGCCGGCCCAGGCCGGTGGGATGGGGGTCGTGCTTCAGGTGGTGCTCCAGGTCCCCTAGTACAATACTCTCACTATGTTGAATTTCCCAGTAATCAACCCAGATCACAGCAGGTTCTAGAAACTACAAACCGACACTAAAAATACGATATTTCGTATCAAACCCTAATTTATCATTCTAAACAGCAACTAGCAATCTACAAAGCACAAAAACTAACTAAAGATGAGATAAGGATCATTACCTAACTGAAAGAATACAAGGATCCAAGCTTTGTGCACTCCAAGTCAAGAAAATGAGAAAACTTGAAGAAAATGGTATTTTTGTGTGAACTTGTGAAGAATTGTGAAAGAATTATGATAGAAATGAGAGGAAATTGGCCAAGTGCAGAAATGAGAGGGAGAGGGCTCGGCCATGTGGAGGGAGGAGAGAGAGAGAGGGAATTTCCATGCAATTTCCAACAATTAATGCATAGAAATTCAAAGTCAAACAAACACACATGCATGCACCTTCTATTCTTATCCTTTCTATTCTTTTTCTTTTCTAATTCCCTTTTAATCCTAGGCCACACAATCCTTCATGCAATGGTTAAGATTAACTTAGGAAATTTTCTAAGAAAAGTTGAGAAGAGAAGTTTCTAAAAATGTGCAAGCCGGATTAAAATAACATTAAAAATGGGAAAAATTCAAATTGCACCAAAACGTCCCATATACTCTCAAAGTATGTGCACAAGCTTTATTTTCTCAAAACTAAGTGCTGGTAACTCGATATGGCCGTTTGATCGCAATCGGTATAAAACTGAAAATACCGTCGAATTTCACCCAAAAATAGAAACAAACACAAAACGATTTTCTAGATCGTTACAGGTATTGGGGGTTGATGTTGCGCTATGCTCGACTGGCCATAACTGGAAATCCCTGGCCAGGGTTGTTGTGTTATACTGGTAAGAGTTATCAGTAGTTTCACGCTTGTTATGGACTTTATATCGGCATGACTTATCAAGCTACTGGGGTCTGACGTTTACCACCCCTAGGCGAGATATGCGACATATCAGACGAACAGACCGGACTGATACGGTAAGTGTTACTGGTTGGATTCACAGGAGTGTGAGCGGGTTTGCCCGTTGATCTTCTGATAGCTCAATACCCGAGTGGCCGTTACGTTTAGCAGACCGCTTGCGGCTTGTGGGTGTTTGATATGATCATCACCTGCTGCCGGCGTATTGACGAGTCTTTAGAGTCCTACACAGAGGTTTCCTGGCTCAAGCGAAATGAGATAGGAGTGTGTATGAGATATGTGCGGGACCGAGAATAATACCACTATGTGATACTGTATTCTATTCTCGCGATTTGTATCATCGGACGGTTATATAAGATATAGCCGGGTTACCAGATCAAGTGTTGATTCGATACATTGATACACTTGATTTTAGTCGGTTATATGCATTATGACCGGATCATTTAATCAAGTGTTGATTTAATGATTTAATGTATAATTATATATTTGATATATTACTTTACATTAACTAGTATTTGTTCACTTAAGATGGATTTTCTCACTTGATGTGCACAAGTAGTATATGTGATATATTTTTGTGCACTAGATTGTATCATGTTTGATGATACATGCAAACTTGGGTGAGTGTATGCTATACACCATGTTTAGGTTAATGGTTAGGGTTTTAAATTATTCACTTATTCATTTTTTTTATTTTCTTTATTCCTTTTGGCAAAAATGAAATGGTGGCTAATTTTGTTTCTTGCTTAAGCTTCGTGAAGCTTCTTAGCTTTATCTACCATTTTGTTTTTTACTTAACCCTAACCATTCACCTAAACCCTAGTTTAGTCTCTACACTAGTTACACTAACCCATGGTTGCTATATGATAAGATCACTTGATTTATTATTATTAATCAATTGATTTTATTATTCTTATCATATCATTTTTCTTCTTCTTCTTCAAGAAGAAGAAACCTTGCTACTTCCAATGGTGCCACGATCAAAAGAGTGAGAAATCCAAATTCAAAGTGAACCCACTTCCTATTTCTTCATCCTCTACCACTTGCCATGTAGTAGAGTGTGTTATCTTCATAAGTTCTATGACCAAGTGAAGATGGAGCTTGATCTTGAGTTGCCTCGACGTAGATCATCTTCGGCATTGAAGTCGACGACCTAGCCCGATCATTTCTCCGATGAAACCCACGCTAGAGTTCGGTATCCGATGATCGCAGCGGAGGGACGTCATCACGGAGCTAGAGAAGTGGAGGACCGAATCTACAATGGTTGTAGTCTCTTTCACTTTTAGTTAAAGTTGTTAACTTGCATGTTTCGCCTTACCTCTAGTTAACGATCTAGGTTTAGGGTTCTTTGGCACATGGAAATTTTTGAATTGGACATGTTTGATCAGTTGTAGAACCACATGTGTGTGCCTAGGAACCCTACAGGGATCTCGGCTCTTTCCCCATCGAATAAGGTCCAGGGTATATCATATATACCGCTATGCAAAGCAAAACTGTAGCTACCCTTTTTTGAAAAAAATTGATTCTACAACATCTTTTAGATTTCTTTTATTTCATTAATCACATTAATGAAGTCCCATCATTTAAGTCACCTAGACAACACAGATAAATACGACGTACACTTATGGCATCCGTATTCGCCTCGATGTCCCCTCGTGCACCGTTAGGTTAGGTAACTAACGGCAGAGCATGGCAGGGCTAGCGCGGGTGTAAAACATAAGTAACGCCTATATAATATATCATATATACTATATACTGTATCCATCAGAACATATCAAATGATCACATCACAGATATCGCAGCAGAAACATAGATATAATGTGGGATATACTAGGACGTCCGTATTTAGTATTTAGCCAAAAATAGAAAATACGGATTCCACAGTCGCGATGAATAGCCAAGCCCACACCCTGGACCCCTACGAGAGCGGCAAGCGACCCTACAAATTCTGGAGTTTAGGAGACCCGGTCTCGACTCCTTGAGATGGCCTCCCACTGAACCCCAAAACCCGGTCACCTGTGCTCCCCTCCTTGGGTCCATCCTAATACGGAAAAATAAATAATATACAACACTGGTGGCATCAACCTCAACCCGGAAGTGGCCTAAATAAAAGAATATTACATTACATTTGAATTTACATGAATGAAAAATAAAACTCTCATCTCACATAAAAACCCCCGGCAATTCAATCGCGACAATCCTGCACACCATATCTCAGCAACACATAATATCATATATCATCAACGTAAGTAAGTATGCGTACCCCAATTATCGTCGATGTATAGCAACGAAACCGGAGATATCGACATACTACACTTACGGTCACAGAAAAGAAAGTGAAAAACTGCAATATTTGGAATCCACATTCTCTTTAGACATCGTAAATGCGAAATATCACATATTTCGTATTTCATATCTAGCTATATGAATTCCACACATTGCATCACATTCCAGATAAATAGACGGTATTAAAGTTTTCGAACGAACGATCAAATACCCAAGATTCCCTAAAGCTCAACACTTGAGCGGAGTTCAAAAACCCGGAGTGTGACACAGTAGTAGCGATCCAGCCGTAGAAGGGTCAAGCCAACGCCTCACATGTGGCACGCCGTACTGCCCCAAACACTAAGGTTCAAAGGGCAGTTCAAGACGGTCACATAATCGAGTTAAGGTTTGTTGTCTTCTAGAGGGTCCACCACAAAACTTGCACGTATCTCCAAAAGATTTAAACCCCGTGAAAAGTGAGCAAATGATACTCGTTCGAACACTTCAATACTTTCTAATTTACCCGGAAAAGACATGAAATCAAAATTCCGATCGAATCGCCGACTTCAAAACAATCTCCAGAACATGCAGCACTAAATTCAGATTAAAAAATCCCCAAAAAATATACAAGCAGACAAAACAATTACTGTACAAAAACGACAATTTGATTCATCCGTACGACCGCGGAACCGCGGCCCAAGCAGGCTATTGCCGCGGTTCCGCGGTGATAAGTACTGTTCATGGGTTCGTTTTTCACAGTATTTCTTATATTTCCCTGCAGAATTTTTTAAGGATTTTTAATTCTGAAAATAAACAGTTTTGAAAAAATGTCCAGAGAGCGCTAAAAATCCGTATTTATCGGTTCGATCGGAGTTTTAATGTCGTAAAAGTGTCGCCTAATGTTCTAGGTTGGCTCTGATACCAATGTTGGGTTTACCTAGCACCTCATGAAGGGTTTGGAAGCATCACATGTACCAAAGATTAAAATTTTAGTGTGCTAAGTAAGCATACAAAGAATCATTCCTAGAAAAATTAGGGTTTCAAAAAACAACACATGATCACAAGTAGATTGAGCTAGGGTTTTGAGAGTACAACCTTTGTAGCTCCCTACGCTAGACTCCTCGGCTACTTGGGGTTTGGAAAAAGTCCGCTTGAACTCCTCTAGGTCCACGATGATCCACCCGGAGTCCGCTTTGTCCAAGCTTGCAACTTCACTTTATCAAAAGAATGAAATGAAGCTAACACTCTAAACAAGTGGGCAAGACTTGTGTAGAATGGTGCTGTGGTTCTTTTTCTCACTTCAAAATCCTATCTTGTTGAGTATTTTGCTCACTTGAAAGATCTAGAGAGCAAAGGAGCAAGGTTGAAGAAGATGATGGCTTTTTAAGAAAAAGAGAAAAGATAATCACTTGAAAGAAAAATAGAAAATATATGTATATATATTTTCCTCTTCTCATCTCAAACCATGGTTAAATCATATGGATATTATTTCACTTGAGTTAAAACATAAAAGAAAAGATTAACTCATGGTTAGAAGGTAGGTGAGCATGGTTAGGTCAAGAAGAGTGTAGAACTCATCCATGAATTATCCTTTTCTTTTTCCTTTGTTTTAAAACAAATGAAATAATAACACATATATATATAAAATCATGGTGTGAGTCTTATATTGCCACCATTTTCCATGTATATGCAACCATGAAGGATGATGTATGTATGTGTGTGTGCATGCACATCCATATGTGCATGAATCTAGAAAGAAAGCATACATGCATGCATACATCCAAAAAATACAAGAAAGGATTTCTGGTGAGAATCTAATGGTTAAATGATAAATCAACACTTGATTTATCAATCCGGCCATATCACATATGACCCTAACCAAAAGCAAGCCGCCCGATTAATATACGGTATCTCATACTCGCTTCTTAACCGGGCCCATGCGCATATCGCATACGCGCTCCACAACGTTTCGCCTGGACTAGGTAACTCCTTTGTGGGACTCTAAGACTCGTCAATACACCGGCAGTGGGTGATGATCATATCAAGCACCCCCAAGCCGCAAGCGGTCAACTAAACGTAACGGCCACCCGGGTATTGAGCGATTAGAAGATGACAAGCGAACCTGCTACAACTCCCGTCGAGCCAACCGGCAACACTACCGTGCAGTCCGGTCTCTTCGTCAGATATGTCACATATCAAGTCTAGGGGTGGTAAACGTCAGACCCCAATAACCGATAAGTCGTGTCGATGTGAGGCGCATAACGGGTCGAGAAACTACTGGTAACACTTACCAGTAAATCTCTAATCATCCCTAGTCAGGGACTTCCCTGTTAACCCAATCGAGCACAGTGCAACATCAACCCCCAATACCGGGAGAGACGAAACCCCTCCTATCGCTCATTGCCTCCATGTGACTCGGGACTGTACCTAAAAACCACCGTTTTGCAAGCCCTCATGGACGTGGTAAGGTGGAAATAAAAGCACAGTGGGAATCACACAAGACACTATGACGATCTCGGGTCTACAGACTAACCTGCACAACTGTCACTAGAGAACTGCCATCTGACGTGAGGTATAATACCATCTGGGGTCCAGTGTACCCAATCTCCACTGAGCACCCGTATACCATCTCTGATGTCAAACACCAATGGATATGGGATCATTCATCGCCCATCTCATGGGTCGAGAAGCGTATACGCTAGTCTACACTGGTATATCGATGCCCCGTCTCGATACACCCACGACCAGGGACCTTAAAGGATGTACTTATGGACTACCATGTCCCCACTAGTATGATCCGCATCATAGTCCAGGTAGTCAAGTACACATCCTAAGGGCTTTACCAACATGTAACTATGAGACAGTATAAAGAGACAAGTATACATGTTAAGATAAAGAGCAACCAGATAGCATACTATCATATCGAGCAAGAAAGTCATCTCTATATATGTCCAAGCATCCAATATAATATACATCATCTGTACAATACTGGCCTCTAGGGAATACATACAACTAACAATAGCAACTCAAGAAAATATCTCAAGTCTCTAAAATATCTCACAACCACAACAAATATCAAGCATTCCTCAATAGTGCCACCATGATTCACACCCATGAGTCACCACATGAGTCATGCTTGAATAAATGCTATACATACTCATCCCTCCACCTCATTAAATCATTTAAGTAAATGATCAAAACAAAAATGAGGTGTTAACTTCTAGAACCTATCTTGTAATAAATTACAAGAATACCCCTCTTCCATATATACATACCCGCATCCGTATTCCGAAAAATACGAAAACAAAAGAGACGAAAATAATCCAATAATATAATACTAGTATCCGGCTTAAACCAAAGCCACTAGTATAAACTGTCCGAATCATGATACGTGCACAAGTGCACGTATATGATCGAACGTTGCCGTAAAACCATACGGCCTCTACATCGTTTCGCTCGAACCAGGGAAACCCTCTGTGTGGGACTCTAAAGACTCATCTGTAGGGTTACTAGGCACTCTAATAATGTTCTACAAGGCATCCACCATGCCAAAATCAAATTTTTATGTGCCGAACAACCCTAAGCAAGATCGTATACTAGAGATTAGGCAAAACTAATAGCAAGCAAACAACTTTACTTCTATGAGAATACGAAATACAACCTTTGTAGATCGGTCCTCCACTTCTTTAGCTCCTTGTTGAAGTCCCTTCGCTGCGATCGTAGTTCTCCCGGACTCTTGCATGGCTTCATGAGGCTAAACGAGCGTCCTTGCTTGAGGTCTTCGAGGCCGAAGATGATCTATGTCGTGGGGATGCCAACTCAAGCTTCTACTTCACTAACTATAGAATTAGTGAAGCAAACACCCTAAACTAAAGTGCTAGTCTAGTAGAGGATGGAGAAATAGGAAGTGGGTTCACTTTAGAATTTGGTTTCTCACAATGTTTCTCACTTTGGATCAAACCCTAGAGAGCTTTTTAGCTCAAGTAAGAAGATGAAGAAAATAAAATGAGAAGAGATAATGATCAAGTGAGAAAGCTAACCATGGTGAGTGAGTATCATATACTAAATCATGTAGAGACATAACCATGGCTAATCCAAATGGTTAGGTTAACAAAAATCTAAGGTAAAGACAAAGCTAGTGGACTTTGTCAAAGCAAAGCAAGCTTCTACAAGCTTCATGCTCTTTCCAAAATTCCACTAATTTTGTAAATACCTTAAATAATTATAACCCACCATAATAAATAGAATGGTGTATGTCTTAGACACCCATGTCAAGTATATCATTATCCATGATACAAAAAGAAAACCCATTTTAATATATATCACGTATATATTAAAGTTGTGCACATGTGAGAAAAATCCTTAAGTGAACAAGTGTTAGTTAATGTAAACTAGTATATCTAATATACAATTATACACTATATTATTAAATCAACACTTGACTTAATAATCCGGTCATATCTCATATAACCGACTAACATCCATTGTATCGACTTATCGAATCAACACTTGATTCGATAACCCGGCCATATCAAATATAACCGACCGATACAAAAAGTCGCGAGAATAGAATACGGTATCACATACACGCATTATTCTCGGTCCTGCACATATCACATACGTGCACCTATTTCGTTTTGCCTGAGCCAGTAAAACCTCTGTGTAGGACTCTAAAGACTCGTCAATACGCCGGCAGTAGGTGATGATTACATCAAGCACACACAAGCAGTCAGCGGTACTAGCTGGACGTAACGACCACCCGGGTATTGAGCGATCAGAAGATCAGCAAGCAAGCCCGCTCCAACTCCTATAAAAGCCTGCCGGTAACACTTCTCGTACAGTTCGGTCTCCTCGTCCGATATGTCGCATATCAAGTCTAGGGGTGGTAAACGTCAGACCCCAATAACCGATAATTCTTGCCGATGTGAGGCTTATAACGGGTCGAGAAACTACTGGTAACACTTACTAATAAATCTCTATATCAGCCCTGGACAGGGACTTTCCTGTTACGGCCAATCGAGCACTGCGCAACATCAACCCCCAATACCAGGAGAGACGAAACCCTTCCTATCGCTCATTGCCTCCATGTGACTCGGGACTGTACCCAAAAACCACCGTTTTGCACGCCCTCTTGGACGTGGTAAGGTGGAAATCAAAGCACAGTGGTAATTACACAAGACTCTTTGACGATCTCGGGTCTACAGACTAACCTGCACAAGTGTCACCAGAGAACTGCCATCTGACGTGAGGTATAATACCATCTGGGAGTTCTCGGCGAGTCCGTCCAGTGTACCCAGTCTCCACTGAGCACCCGTATACCATCTCTGATGTCAAACACCAATGGATATGGGATCATCCATCGCCCATCTCATGGGTCGAGAAGCGTATACACTAGTCTACTCTGGTATATCGAAGCCCTGTCTCGATACGCCTACGACTAGGAACATTAAAGGATGTACTTATGGACTACCATGGCCCCACTAGTATGATCTGCATCATAGTCCAGGTAGTCAAGTACACATCCTAAGGGCTTTACCAACATGTAACTATAAGACAGTATCAAGAGACAAGTATACATGTTAAGATAAAGAGCAACCAGATAGCATACTATCATATCGAGCAAGAAAGTCCTCTCTATATATATGTCCAAGCATCCAATTTAATATACATCATCTGTACAATACTGGCCTCTAGGTCATACATACAACTAACAATCTCCCACTTGCCTTAGGGCCAGCTACTGTAGTATCGCATACCAAGCATCCCGAAGAGTTTCTCAAACTATATCTGGGGAATGGCCTTCGTGAGTGGATCCACTGTGTTGTTCTTCGTGTCAACCCTCCTGACCTCGATCTCCCGGCGATCAACTATCTCCCAGATCAGGTGATACCACCTCAGAATATGCCTGGATCACTGATGGGACCTGGGTTCCTTGGCCAAAGCCTCCGCTCCATTGTTATCGCAATACAACGGTATTGGTTGCTCAATGAATGGAACCACTCCAAGTTCAGTAATTAACTTCTTGATCCAGATAGCCTCTTTGGCAGCATCGTTGGCAGCGATGTATTCAGCCTCCATCGTCGAGTCTGCCATGGTTTCCTGCTTGGAACTCTTCCAGCTAACCGCCCCTCCGTAAAGGGTAAAGACAAATCCCGAGTTCGACTTAGAGTCGTCCTTATCACTCTGGAAGCTCGAATCGGTAAAGGACTCCACTTGGAATTCTCCGTTACCATACACCAAGAGCATCTCTTTAGTCCTTCGTAAGTACTTGAGAATGCTCTTCACAGCTGTCCAGTGACTCTCTCCAGGATCAGCTTGATACCTACTCACTACACTTAGTGAGTGTGCTACATCGGGTCTGGTACATAGCATCGCATACATGATAGAGCCTACTGCCGAAGCATAGGGTATCCCTTGCATACGAGCTCTCTCCAAATCAGTCTTGGGAGACATCTCTTTGGAGAGAGTGAGTCTAGAGATCGTGGGTAAATGATTTATAGACTAAAGCAGATACAGCGGAGATAGATCATCTATTTCTGATGTGACAGTTATAGGATTGACTTCATCATAATAGGGGATGGATCTGTTAAGAAGGTAGTAGGGTGTGATGTCCTGGTATTTGGATGACACACACAGAGTAGGAAGTGATATTCCTATACTACGATCGGTTATATTTTGGTTGTCACACAGTGGTTTCTCCACAAGGGACTTGGATATAATATCAAGACATTCTGGTTACTAGATCTATAGATCTAGATTTGGGTGGTTTCCCAATCTGGGTACTTAGACTGCATTCTAAGAGTTTTTAGAATAGACGAGTCCTGGCATGGTAGTATACCTGCAGGTGATGGAGTCACTCTCTCTAAACGTGTCTTACAGACTAAAGGGGAGAGGGATGTGCATGATTGGCAGATCACTTGCTTAGGCAATTGAGTCAATCATGAGATGTCAAGTACCACACCAGATGTTGTTGTTGCAGCAGATGCAATAAGATATTGATCCAATCCTGGAGAAACATTCGGAAGCAGTTTTAGAACATAAGTGGATGTTCTAGGGATTTGATAGCGGCAGCCTCCTTTAGGAGACGGTTATCATTCCAGGCTTCAAAGGTGACCTGAATGACAGAGTGGCTGTAAGAGTTATAGTTTTCCCTCTGACGAGAGGCAGTATTTTGGACAGATGGTCCAGGTGGATACTGAGGAATGGCATGGCGCAGGATACTGATTAAGTTTAGTTGACGATACAGTCTAAGAAGTTTTGATTTGGAGTTCATTTATGAGCTAGGTCCCATCAGATATCCAGACATATTCTAAGACAGGTATTGCTCATTTCGGGAGATGGTTTTATCCGCGAACTTGAGATAAAGGGAGACATAGAAAGAAACATCAGAGCGGATCCACCACTGAGGCTATTCCTCGAACGTAATAGTTTCGTAAACGAGCTTTGTGAGACTGACTAGTAGAGGAGTTGGGTGTTCGGTATCACACGGGCTGTGAGTATGCGACATCGCAATAATTAGCCTTGAGTGCAAGTGGGAGATTGTTTGGATATAGTGCCCTCAGAGTCAATTATTGGATCACAGGCACGTGATTGCAGTGATTGAGGGAGGACCTATGCCGGTAGGACAGTCTTACTCAAGATGATAGTATGCTATCTGGTTTATCTTTATCATCGTGTACTGCTTTAGGTGACATTACTGATCACTATTGCATGTTGATAGAGCCCCTAGGATTCTTGCTTGACTACCAGCAGCATGAGGGCGATCATATACGTGGGAGCTGGGGTCTATAAGCATATCCTTAAAAGGTCCCTAGTCGTGGGAGTTTCGAGACAAGGCATCGATACTCCAGAGTAGACTAATGTATACAGTCGAGACCCCGACGAGGGGCGGTGGCCGGTCTCACAAGCCACTAGTGTCAGTTGGTTCACCTAAGATGTATACAGGTGCTCATTGGGTTATGAGTACACCGGAAAGGACTCTCCGGGAACATGCTAGTTGGTATTTGTCACGACCCGAAAGTACGGAATGTGACCGGCACTTAGATTACGAAACGTCTAGAGGCGCAACGTAACCTAAGTAAACCGAAGCCCAGAAATCTAAACCATAAAAGAAGAAGAAGAAGAAGAAGAAGAAAACATGTAGAATACAAGTTTAAAAGCAACATCAAATTTTTCCAAAAATTTCGGCAGAGTCTCCTCTGTAAAAAACTGGCCCCCAAACGGGCTACAACAGGTATAATATGCATAAACAATAAAAAGCATCCCCAAACGGGAGCTAGCTCAACGCCAACAGACGGAAACAACCACAACAAGCACAATAATATACAACGCCAAAGGGCGTGGCTCAAAACTCAAAAGAAAACAAATCCACCAAATCAGAACAATACATACGCGACTCTAAGGTCGAAATAAAAGACTGGTCCAATAAACTTATCAATTAATACAAGTATGGTTGATGGAGCTTTCTAGATACAAATGAAATAATACAGATACAATGGTGGTTCAGATACAAGTGAACCAACCTACCGTGCAAATCACCCGGAAGGAAATCATGTGCCAGCAATCTGCCAAGAAAACCTGTACATCGAACCTGTAATAAAATTTGGCACAACGGGGGTGAGTTGCCAACTCGTGAGTAGAAGACATCTACGAAAAGAAATCGAATGCACGACGCTATCCTAGGTCATAGTAATACACCACTAAGTCCCAATCACCTAGTAATAGCAGGGTAATACTACGTGTAAAAGCAAATACTCCGTGCTTGTGTCAGTGCCTCATATAGTACTATGTCGTATGAATGGATATGCATGCACCATAAATGTAAAATAACCAAATCCTGAAATCCAGATATGTCTGTATAAGAAATCTTTTAGCTGTTATCACAGTAAAATGTGTATAAGAATCTGAAATCTCAACAATGAAATCCATAGAAATCCGTGTCAAGCATCGACACAAACATGTAAATCTCAAGTCTCATAGTCTCAATATCTCGGGCTCCGTCAGTCCGGATCGGCCCATATCATCAAATCTCACGACAACGGTCGGTATCCTCCGGATATCCGCCGCGCCAGACATCACCGGTAGGTAGCCTTCCCCTGCCAGGCTCATCGTCTACAACTCGATCTTCTTGCCCCAGGGTACCATACCGGGCCCACCATGTACCCGAGACGGTTCATCCACTCCTCGAATCGGGTCTCGAAATCCATCAGAAAACACGAAATCTCATGGTGGACGACACATACATCACGAGAAAACCGCATCTTATTTTTAAAAAGAGAGGAGGAGAGAGAGAGAAGTTTTTATATATATTCTTGCGGTTTTCCCTAAAAATCCAGAAAATCTCACAGAAATCCAAATCTCAAAACCATGAGTAGTATATGATAAATGTCGGCATATGCTCATAATACTGTGCGATAACATGAAAATATGAATGCAGGAATGTCTAAGTAATGAATATCATGTCTATACTAACATCAGAGAGTAATCACAATATTATATCGGTTTAGTTGTTAACTGATTTTATCAATAAAAGATAATATGATCTAAAGTGTACGTGACATAGCAATTACCGATGATGATGTGTGTGAGCCGGCAAATAAGTGTGCGTGGAATATGCGCATCATCGGTAATGGTGCTGGTGTCCTAATAGGTAAGGTTTATACTGTTTATAGCAACATATGTATGAACATGCAACATTATGATACAATGCGAAAGTAAATACGAATGTATATTACCTACTCATTTAATATACTAATACTACTACCACTATATGACTCGAACCTAACCTAGTGTCCATCTAACCTCCTAAGGAAAACTAAACCTAAGAACTAGTCAATAGAAATAAGAGTCTACCTAAGGTCTGAATCAATATCCCTAATAGTCGGCGATCCAGCCTCAATAGCGTCACATACGTAGTACGGCTTCCTCAAATCAAGAGTGCTGATCAATCCTCATATCCATGCCTCGTACGGTAAAATCCATCGCACGACATCCCAATATCGGGGTACGGGTCAAGTATCTCCTAGGTGCCTCATCATTCATATAATGTCATCATCAACACATCTCATGATCAAGGTGCTAAACTGTAATCCCATACATCAATCATATATCATTGCCATCGTAATATGCATCATTAGTTTATCCTCAGAAATATTATGTCACATGTTTCATATTGTGATTAAGTCATACTGAAATCATGTCGTCATCAAGTCACACCTATATGATATCGGCATCAGGTCACACCTATATAATATCGGCATCAGGTCACACCTATATAATGTCGTAATCAGGTTGTACATATATCATATCGTGATCAGTCACAAGTTGCAGTCCGGGTACTATTTTAGAGTCCCGTGTATCTCAATATTATCACTACCCATTATAATTTATATATACCTGTTCATCATCTCATTCTCTAATGATCCGCTAACACTTAATACGACTGTATAGTCAAGAATCACGGCATCAAGCCCAGTTATACTGTTTTATCATACCTCAGATATCATATCGCATCAATGAATCCCATGTATGTGTTGTATATATATATACCTATACCTAGTTCTATATATATATACACATGCACGTATACACCATGACGTGTTCCAGTGTGTGTGTGTGTGTTTCTATCTGAAACCTACGAACCTCCTCCAAGGTATTCATCCTCTGGTATGCTTTTCCTAAATCGGTCTAGTCCAGCCTAGGGTCATTACTAGGGTCCTACTCATTAAGAATCTAGGGTCACATCTGGTTTCCTAATGTCAATAAGTACTATTCCTATTCTATGTTTCGGGGGTGCTAAACGCCATCCACCCGACTTCCCCCCGTAGATATACATCTACTCACCTGGTCCATGTCTGCCGACGACGGTGTCGCGATCCTCCTCTTCATCGCCCGTAGTCCACTTGAAGGGTACCTAAACTCAAACATATAAATAACATCGTAAACCGAATCACATACAAAAGTCAAACGATACAAGGAACAAGCATAGGTTAAAACCTATGTCCCGTCCACGCAAAAGAACCAAATACCGCTCGATATCGGCGTACAAACTCCGATGGATCGAGATAAACATCAACAAACAACTTGTAGTTTTAAAACACATTACTTATACTATAAAACATGATTAAATCCATCGAAACCCTAAAATCTATCAAACCGTCCAATTTCGTAAAACCCGAAAATGCCAGTTTACCGTTTTTCATCAAAACTTGACATTTAAATGAAACCAATGGTCATAAAACTCATTAAATAGCATAACTAGACTATACAAACTATTACTATATTTTTATTACACAAATTTATATAGATTTGAAATTTCTAGTTTGCACCCTTTAACAATTTTCAACATTTTTCAAGCAAAACACAACAATTCCACCACAAAACATGATTTTGCATAAATTAGTGACTTAAACCACAATTAATGATGATAATGATATAATGAAACCATAATTATATTTTTTAATCTCATTTATTTAGGAATTTCTAAAATCTAGTTTACAAAAATAACAATTTTTATCACAATTTATCAATTATCCATAGAAACTAGCAATCAATTTAAGTTTTCCATTCCACCAACAAGTTAAAACTCTTATTAATACCAAAATATAGTATTACAAATATTAATTGAGATTTATTTCACCAATAATTAGGTTTTATAGAAACCTAGTTAGCAAAAATTCCTAATTTAAACAATTTTCAATGAAAAATTTACAATTCAACAACCATGCAATATTTTCCAATTCTAAAAGTGTTAAACTAACTATTATAACCCTAAATAATTAACAAAAATCATAACTTGAATTTACAAACCCTAACTTGAATTTTTTAAAAAAACATAGAATTAATTCATTAAATCTAATTAAGCTTAACTGAACATCTAATAACAATAAATCAAAAGAAAGAAATTATACCTCCAAAAATATGAAATCCAAACAAGAAATGATCCTCCAAAATGTATGCTATCCCACTCCAAAATCCATGTAAATATGAGCAAGAATAGAAGGGTAGAAAAATATATAGGATTTTGTGGAATTTTAATTGAATTTTTGATGTATTTTTGATGATTTTTGAATAAAAATGAGGTGGAAAATGGGGGGGGCAGCCATGGTGATGGGGGAGGCCGGCCACAATAAGGGGAAGAGGGAGAAACACATGAGGAATGGTGTAGAAACTTCTCCAAAATGTCATCATCTTAATATCTTTTCATGCTTTATTCATTTTCTTTTAATTCTTTTCTAAAATAACTCAAGAAAGATCTAGAAACAAGGAAAAATTGCAAATAAATTTTGCATGATACACACTAAATTCTAATATGCCATGGTTCATTTTTTACAAATTAAAACCATTTAAATTTGTAATTTACACTAATTTAGTGTAAAAATAAAGCTTATGTTAATATTTAAAATAATTAATTTAGGAAAAATATTTTATTAAACTAAAAATTTATAAGTGGCTAAATAAACACCATTTACTAGTAATTTCATAATTAAAATAGATATTTTTAAAATTATAATGAAAAACAATCCCGGTTTGGTTTTACGAAAATTACATTTTACTTTACCGAAAATCCTAAAATTCACTTAAACACTTTTATTCATTTAATTATTTATTTAATTACTTTTAAAACGTTACAGTATTATACCTGATGTCAGATAGCAGTTCCCTGGTGACATGTGTACAGGTTAGTTCATCGACTTGAGATCGTCATTTGTCTCGTGTGAGTTCCTACTGTGATTTGATTACTCCCCTACCACGCTCAAAGGAGACGTGCAAACAGGTTTTAGTTAGGTACATTCCCGAGCCACATGGTGGCAGTGTGCGGATCTGCAGGGGTTCGTCTCTCCCGGTATTGGGGGTGAGTTCGTGCTGTGTCTAGGAGAGCCAGAACATGAAAGTCCTTGGCCAAGGCAGGAGATTTACTGGTCGGTATTCCAGTAATATCTCAGGGTGTTCTGGGCTACTCTCCGACACGACTTGTACCGCTTTTGGGGGTCTGACTTTTACCAACCCCCTAGGCCCGCCATGCGATGCTCATAGACGAACGGACCGGACTGTACGGATATTGTCACTGACAGGCTCAGTAGGGTGTCAGCATGAGTTCGCTCACAGACGTCCCTTTTGGTCAATACCTGGTAGCCCGTTACGTATAGGCTAATACCTCTGACGTGCTAATGGTTAAATCCACAACCAAGGTGTTGACGAGTCTTTAGAGTCCCCCACAGACCGTTTTCTCAAGTTTCGGGCGAAACGCTGTAGAGGCCGTATGGAGATATGGCAGAGTTCGATCTTATCTATAAGTCCATGTTGCCCACCCCGGTGCTTGCGAGGAGGCAGAAAACGGAATAAAAATTGGATTTTTATCGAACTAGGCAACATGGACTAGCTTAAGGAGGATCTTTTCTAAACAAAAACTAACTAAAAGCTAACTAGAATTAGCTACATGGAAGAAAAGGTTATACCTTGGGCTTTATGTCCTTCTCTCCTTGCTCCCTGGAGTGGAAGAAAGAGATCACCTTGTCGCCTTCTCTAGTCGAAGAAGGATCCACCCGAGAGCCGCAACCTTGGCTTCAACTTCAAGCTAGAAGTAACTAAAGTGCTAGAAGTGCTAATCCTAGAACCTTAGATGAGAGTAGAGATTACTTTGGGGAGGTTTAACACAAGCTCAAGTGTTTCTCAACACATGAGAGGGGAGAGCTTGAGGAAGAGGAAGAGCAAGAGAGAGAAAGCATATGATAGAATGAGAGAATAATAGAACCATTCTCACATATATGTGTGAATTAAGTAAATTGATAATTAGCAAGATAATTGTCATGGCTTAATCAAGACATGACCATTAACATTTCATATTTAATACAAATTGCAAGGATCAAAGAGCATCTTTTATATGGAATGATGATGGTCAAAGTGTCAACCTAGGTCAACAAGTCAAGATAGTCAAATGGTCAACAACCCTAACCATGCACAATTATATTTAACTAATATCAATTAATCATAATACACACATAAGCATTAGGGTTAATAAAATGACAATGGTCATTAACCCTAATCAAAATCCTCTCCCTCTGTCTCAGTCAACTGTGCATACGCACCCGTATTCGTGATCTGAGGAACACGAATACAAAGAGATAAAACCAGTCCCAAGTCATATACTAGGATCTGGCTTAAACCAAAGCCCGCTAGTATAAGCTGTCCGGACAGCAAACGTGCACAAGTGCGCGGATGTGAACGAACCCTGTCGCAAAACCATGCGACCTCTACTCATTTTGCCTAAAGGCGAATAACTCTCTGTGTGGTACTCTAAAGACTCGACACTACGCTGGGAGTGGGTTTAACCACAGACCGCAAGCGGCACTAGCTGTACGTAACGGTCCCCAGGTAGATGCCGATAAGAAGACTGACGAGGTGACCCCATCTAAACTCCTACTGAGCCTGTATGTGACAGTCTCCGTACAGTCCGGTCTGTTCGTCTGATACATCGCATGGCTGGCCTAGGGGGCGGTGAACGTCAGTCCACTGATAGTGGTACAAGTCGTGTCGGAGTGTAGCCCAGAACACCCTGAGATAACACTGGAAACCTACCAGTATATCTCGCTTGCCCTGGCCAGGGACTACTTGTGTAATGGCTCTCCTGGACACAGCGCGATGTCAACCCCCAATACCGGGAGAGACGAATCCTGTCTAACCATCACTGCCTCCAAGTGCATCGGGACTGCACCCAAAAACTACCTGTTTGCACGACTCTTTTGAGCCGTGGTAGGGTAGTAATCAAAGTACAGTGGGAACACACTCGAGGCGAAGTGACAGTGTCAAGTCAGCGGACTAAGCTGTACTCATGTCACCTGGGAACTGATAACTGACGATAGGTATAATACCAACCAACAGTTCCCGATGAGTCCTGTCCAGTGTACTCGTAACCTAACGAGCACCCGCATACTATCTCAAGTACAACGTACTGACGGCTGTGGGACAGACCGTCTCCCACGCTGGGATGAGAAGCGCATACGCTAGCCTACTCCGGAGTATCGATGCCCTGTCTCAATAGTCCAACGACTAGGGACCTGTATAAGGATGTGCTTATGGATTACCCATCCCCCACGAGTGTGAGCGCCATCATAACGCTGGTAATCAAGCAAAGATCCTAAGGGCTCTACTAATATGTATATAAGCAATATGCTAAAAGAAACACATGCACATATTGAAGTAGAGACAAACCAAGTAGCATACTACCATTTCGAGCAAGATTGTATATACAACTGTGAATATCCCAAGCTTCCATTAAGTAATATACAAGCTAGTATGATACAGTAATGGCCTCTAGGGCATATACACTAACAATCTCCCACTTGCGCTAAGGCCATGTACTGGTGTATCGAAGACCTATCATCTCGATCAACCACTCGAACTGAGTCTGGGGTAGTGCCTTCGTGAGTGGATCTGCAGTGTTGTTCTCCATATTTACTCTCTTCACCTCGATCTCCTGGCGATCTATGATCTCCCTGATCAGGTGGTACCGCCTCAAAATATGCCTGGACTTCTGATGGGACCTGGGTTCCTTCGCTAAAGCTATAGCGCCGTTGTTGTCGCAATACAGCGGTATTGGACCAACAATGGTAGGAACCACCTGAAGCTCCGTGAGGAACTTCTTCATCCAAACAGCTTCCTTTGCGGTATCGCAAGCAGCTATGTACTCCGCTTCCATAGTTGAGTCTGCAATGGTCTCCTGCTTGGAACTCTTCCAGCAAACCGCCCCTCCATTGAGGGTAAAGACATAACCCAACATGGAATTGGAGTCATCCTTGTCACTCTGGAAGCTGGAGTCAGGAAAGGCCTCGAGCTGAAGGTCTTTTCCGCCATACACCAAGAACATCTCCTTAGTCCTTCTCAGGTACTTGAGAATGTTCTTTACCGCTATCCAGTGTTTCTCCCCTGGGTTCGACTGATACCGGCTTACAACGCTCAATGCGTATGCTACATCTAGTCTGGTACATAACATCGCATACATTATAGAGCCTATCGCAGAAGCGTAGGGTATAATAGACATGCGATCCCTTTCCACATCAGTCTTGGGAGACATCTCTTTGGAGTGGGTGATCCCGTGACAAGCCGGTAAATTACCGCGCTTGGAATCTTCTATACTGAATCTTTTAAGTATGGTGTCGATGTACCTTGACTGTGAAAGTCCCAACATCCTCTTAGATCAATCATGATAGATCTGGATCCCGAGAATGTAGTTAGCATCACCCAGGTCCTTCATGGAGAACCTCTGTGACAAGAATCCTTTGACTGACTGTAGCATAGGAATATCATTTCCTATTAGGAGAATGTCATCCACATACAAGACGAGGAATACCACAGTTCTCCCTACAATCTTACTGTAAATGCATGGTTCATCTGGGTTTTTGATAAAGTCGAATTCCTTGACAGTATCATCAAAGCAGATGTTCTAACTCCGCGATGCCTGCTTAAGTCCATAAATGGACTTGAGCAACTTGCACACTCTACCGCTGCTCCCATTCTAAATGAATCCCTCCGGCTGATCCATATAGATGCACTCTTCCAAATTTCCATTTAGGAAAGCCGTCTTTACGTCCATCTGCCAGATTTCATAATCGTGGAAGGCAGCAATGGCAAGAAGGATCCGAATGGATTTCAGCATAGCCACTGGAGAAAAGGTCTCGTCATAGTCCAAACCAGGTCTTTGACGAAAACCCTTTGCAACAAGTCTAGCTTTATAGGTCTCAACCTGCCCATCTACACCAATCTTCTTTCTGAAGATCCATTTGTAGCCTACGGGTTTTACCCCTTCTGGTGCAAAGTCCAAATTCCAAACTTTGTTGGTGTACATGGACTCCATCTCCGCCCGCATTGCATCCACCCATTTTACCGAGTCGCCGCTCTGAATGGCTTGCTGGAAGCTAGTAGGCTCACCATAATCCATGGTGTAATCCTCTCTATCCCCGTCTATGAGAAAACCGTAGTATCTCTCGGGCGGATGAGACTGCCTACTACTCCTGCGGAGTGGCGTTGGGATGTCCTGTTCTCTTGAAACTTCTGGTTCTTCCAAGCTTTCAGTAATAGCTTATGGTTCTGGAATTTCTTCCAGTTCTATTGCGCTCCCACTTATGTGATTTTCTAAAAATTCAGTTTCCAAGAAGTGGGCATGCTGAGAAACAAAAACCATTTGTTCCTCTGCGGAATAGAAAAGATATCCCCTGGAGTTCTTTGGGTATCCCACAAACTTACACAGTACTGAGCATGCCTCGAGCTTGTCCGCATGCTGCTTTTTTACAAAAGCTGGACATCCCCATGTCTTAAGGTACTTGAGACAGGGTTTCTTTCCACTCCACATCTGATATGGGGTGGTAGGCACAGTCTTGGTCGGAGCCTTGTTCAAGAGATATGCAGCTGTTTCTAGCGCATAACCCCAGAAGGATCGCGGCAACTCAGCCTTACTCATCATGGAACGAACCATATCCAATAGGTTCGATTCCGCCCTTCCGATACACCGTTGTGTTGTGGTGTGTATGGAGGAGTAAGCTGAGAGAGAATTCCATTCTCTTTTAAGTAGCCCAGAAACTCGGCACTCAAGTATTCACCACCTCGATCAGATCTCAGTGTCTTGATACTTTTGCCTGTTTGTTTTTCAACTTCATTCTTGTATTCTTGAAATTTCTCAAAGGCCTCAGATTTGTGCTTCATCAAGAAGACATGCCCATACCTAGAGAAATTATATGTGAAAGTAATGAAGTATGAATAACTACTTCGTGCATGTGTAGACATTGGACCACACACATCACTGTGTATGAGTCCCAAGAGCTCGCTTGCTCTTTCTCCGTGTCCAGTAAACGGAGTTGATTTATTGATTTTCGTGGATGTGTTTATCGAATCAAATAGTAAAGAAATCACAACCAAAAATATTTGACCGCAATCAAACAACGGTGTCAGTTGAAGTTAATGAATGAGTGCGGATCGTCCTCAGGGATCTCGAGATTCGTTTGTATTTTTATTTGTTTGAAATGAAATGTTAATCAACAATAAGAGAAAACACGATTCAATTGATTGATTTGTATTCGTGTGTCACTAATCTTTTCTAAAGAATCAAGAACTATAAACAACAAGAATCGGTTTCAATGGTATTTTCCAAACGACAATCAAGAATGATAGAAAGGCTCGTAGGAATCGATAGGATCTTTAGATGTGTTGTAGTCTACAATATTTCATATTCTTGTCCTTCGAAGAATTGATGCTAGATCAATGGTTATCGACGAGAATTAGGGTTTTCTTGATGAAATTAAGTTTCATCTCTTAACCCTTGCTCTTTCGAGGATACCATTTATATTCTAGCCTCTAGCAATTTCAAGAATCGATCGGATCACCCCAATCTCGAGCGATGTTGATCAAGAAAGCATCGCATCGAATTGGGTTGTCGATTCTTGAACTTGCTAGGGTTTACAATCTCGTGGGATTCAAGAATTGATTACAAATTTGCTACATCATCATACTAAAGATCTTCTCGACTCCTTAATGAGCGGAGTTTTACTCGCGCATCACCACATAGACAATATTCAAGAATAGTAAAGATAACATGATGCGGAATTTTAAAGAAAAACAAGAATGGAGAAAATATCACCTTTTATTTAATCAACAATTGTCAATACATTCTTTCAAGATCTACAAGAAGAAAGAAAAATCGATCGTTGACTCGGCTTCGCTCGACTCCGTGGATCGTGGATCTACTTTTGATCTCTTGCCCGATGGAAGATCGGCTCGGCTCATAAAAGGGTTGAAGGAATCTTGCTTGGCTTGCACTCAAGATCTTGAATTGTGGATGGATTTAGGGTTAGGGTTTCCTACAAGATTTCTCACTAATCTTGAGGAAGAAGAAGATGGAGAAAGAGAGAATGGCTAAGATCTAAGATGTTGAATCTTTTTCTCTCTAGGGTTTCATATATTGTAAGATGAGAAATGAGAGAGCCTAGGGTCTTATTTATAGAACTAGGTTTAGGTTTGAATTAGACTTTCCCTCCCAAAGTTTGTTGACAAGTTTGTTGGGCTTTAGCTTAGGGTTTAAGCAAGGGTTTAGGAAAGTTCTAGAAGTTCTAGGCTAGTTTAGGAGCTTGATGATCTGGTGGAAGTGTCTGGACTCTTCTGGATTTTTGTATGCATTTTTGAGCTGCAGGTACTAACACAGGAGTTGTGGTGCAATTCGTGGAGCTAAGTCCCTAGATCCGCCGCGCAACCGCCGCGTGAGGTGGGCTTTGGCCGCGCTTCCGCCGCGACTTAATGGCCTCGGGATCAGTGTCTTCTGCAGTTGCTTTGTACTTCTATTTGGGTTATTCTTTGATGTTCAGAATTGCAATTGACCTTCTGTGTTGATACCAGATTTGCTTTCAATGAGTTTACGAGCAATTGTAATGGTCGAGCAATGTTTTGATCGAGCAAGTATCTCTTTTCCTGCATAGACTTCAAAATAGGGGTTGCAAGATATAGAAAATATGCTATGTAATGCAATGCAGTTAATTTCCCTAGAATTTCCGGTTTTAAGGTCGAATACATGTAATTTGATATTTTGCGACCAATTAGCTAATATGTGAATTATGAATACCGTACTCTCCTATATGTATGCAGATGACAAGGAAATTGCCGGTTAAAATATGCAATATTTTCGACTGATCAAATACCCCCAAACTTAATTTCGATCGTCTCGAGAGAATGTTTTATTAAAAAGAGAAGGAGAAAACAAAGAAGGAGAAAAAACTAACTAGCACACTTTCGTAGGCAACACGATTGCACTGAGCACGTGCAACAAGCCTTTAAACCTCTAGGTGTCCCTAGTAGGAGGAGTGTTGTCTCCTGAGGGTTTTCAGCGGATTGCACCCACAAAATCCAAAAATAAAAGCAAGATCATGAATATTACATTTAAAGAAAAGAATTGTAAAAGAAAGACCGTGAAAATTAGGGTTTCCAACTAAGCTAGCTTTTCGGTTGTCATGAGCCCTATCTTAATGGTCATGAAAAAATGTCAGAAATCACGTCCTCCCTCAATAAAACATCGTCTTATTCTTCATTCCTATCTTTATTCCAAACATCGATCATATCACCCTGCGTGTGTGTAAAGACATCCCTACACCCGGAGAATTCAATTCAAGCTATCATACTCTTGCCCATCAGCCTCAGTACTTCTTGGCAAACGAGATTGCTTACACACTTTCATGCGACCGTTAATACTTCTTGAGGTACTAACCGACCGATTACTGATGTGCATGCTAACTTGGTGTATTTTCCTAATCTTGCACCACCTCAGGCATAGCAGTGACTCCCAGACCAGTTGACCTTGGGGCACTAGGTGAAGAAGCACCCTTTTGCTATATATTTTTCTTGCCCTTGGTGATAACAAAACCAGTGTCCATTTTTCTCACCACTTTCAAAATACTTTTTCTTTTCATACTTTTGGCTTTAAGACAAGAGCATTTCAAGGTATCCTCTACTATCCCAGGCTTCAAGACGTGTGTAAGTGCGAATAGCTGGGTAGCAACGTTCAAAATGTTTGGCTTCCAGAATAGAAACTATTTTTCAGACTTATTTTTATCCTCAGATTAGTGACGTCTTTCATCTTACTAACCCTTGGGACAACGGCTCATAACTACTTATTACTAGTTCGTATAAGAAAACTTCTAATTTTCTTAGTTTTCTAAAATTTTTCCAATCTCATGGATGTAATTGTTCACTGTCTAAACTTTCATTATCTTATTTATATACAAAAAAAAGTGTAAATATTAAAATTATTTTTATATTTGAAAATTTTTAAATTTTTATGGGTTTTGAAAATTTTTCAATTTTTATAGATTTTTAAAAAGAAATGTTTTGTGCTTATGCAGATGATATGCAAATGATGCGAAAATAAGCACAAACCTCCCCCAAACTTGTTTTCAACAGTGTCCTCACTGTTGCCGACAGTTATACCTAAAAATCTGTAAATCTGGGAGGAATTTATTAGTGGGGGCAAATATATAAGTGAAGAACTTCCCCCAAACTTGTTTTATTTACTCACCTTCATTCAAAATATGATACAATGATATACTGGACATGAAAGTGAGATGGAGGAATTTTAATCAAGATAAACTGGCTCTTGTAAGAACAAGAGCTCCTCCGTGGGGTCAGTGGAAAAATACGGCTTTAATCTATGTCCATTTACTTTGAAAACAGTGCCGTTTTTAACATTTTCAACATCAACTGCCCCGTGCGGGTATACAGACCGCACAACAAAAGGTCCCTTCCAACGAGATCGGAGCTTACCCGCATGAAGGTGTAATCGTGAATCATAAAGAAGGACTTGTTGACCAGGTAAAAATGTTTTCCTTACAATGTTTTTATCGTGAAAAACCTTAGTCCTATTCTTTGTGATTACAGCATTATCATAAGCTTCATCGCGGAGTTCGCTTAGCTCGTTTAGTTGCAGCTTCCGAAAGTTGCAAGCAAGGTTTAAATCAAAATTAATTTCCTTTATAGCCCACAATGCTTTATGTTCTATCTCAACAGGTAGATGACATGCTTTACCAAAAACTATCCTATATGGAGATATTCCTAGGTCGGTCTTATATGCAGTCCTGAATGCCCAAAGAGCATCCGTCAATTTGGTCGACCAGTCTTTTCTATTTTTGGCAACAGTTTTCTCCAGGATAAGTTTGATTTGTCTGTTTGAGATCTCAGCCTGCCCGCTTGTTTGGGGGTGATAGGGTGTAGAAAGACGGTGGTTGATTGAATATTTCCGCATCAGAGTCTCGAAAGATCTGTTGCAGAAGTGTGTCCCATTATCGCTAATAATAGCGCGTGGGTGTCCAAATCGTGAGAAGATATTCTCTTTTAAGAACTTAATGACAACTTTCTTGTCATTAGTGCGACTTGGAATGGCTTCTACCCACTTGGAGACATAATCAACCGCCAGCAATATGTACAGATTCCCAAAGGAGTTGGGAAAAGAACCCATAAAATCTATGCCCCAAACATCAAACATTTCAACAACCAGAATGGGCTGCAGAGGCATTTCATTCCTTTGGGATATTCTACCCGTATACTGACATTGTGTACAGGTTTTGCAATGTTCAAATGCGTCCTTGAATAAGGTCGGCCAATAAAATCCAGATTGCAAAACTTTTTCCGCTGTTTTTCTTGGACCAAAGTGACCCCCACAGGCCTGATCATGACAAAATGAAAGAATACTCTTGAACTCTTCATTCGGGACGCACCGGCGAATGATCTGATCAGGACAGTATTTAAACAAATAAGGCTCGTCCCAGTAATAGTGTTTTACTTGGGAAAGAAAGCGGTATTTGTCCTGTTGAGACCAATCGCTCGGTATCAATCCCGTGGCATGATAGTTCACAATATCCCTGAACCAAGGTTCAGAGGATACGCTCAAGAGTTGTTCGTCAGGGAATGAGTCATTGATCGGCAGGGTCACAGGGGAAGAAACGATGCGTGAAAGGTGGTCAGCTACTACATTTTCACATCCTTTCTTATCTTTGATAACAAGATCGAATTCTTGTAAAAGAAGGATCCAACGTATTAGTCGACCTTTGGCATCTTTCTTCGCCAACAGATGTTTTAAAGCGGAATGATCAGTATATACAACAATAGGTGAGCCGATTAAGTAAGGCCTGAATTTCTCTAATGCGAATACAACCGCTAATAGTTCTTTCTCTGTGGTTGTATAATTGATTTGCGCATCATTCAGGGTCTTACTAGCATAGTAAATCACGTGTGGCATCTTTTCAATGTGCTGTCCAAGGACAGCACCTACTGCAAAATCAGATGCGTCACACATCAGCTCAAAGGGGTAGTCCCAGTTTGGTGATGATAAAACGGGGGCTGAAGTGAGTGAGTGTTTAAGTGAGTCGAAAGCTGTCTCGCAATCCGAGTCAAAGTGGAAGGTCGTATCCTTGGCCAGGAGTAGTGTTAAAGGTCTAGCAATTTTGCTAAAGTCCTTTATGAATCTCCTATAAAATCCAGCATGGCCAAGGAAAGAGCGAATATCTTTGACGCTTCTGGGATGAGGGAGGTTTTGAATGACATCTACTTTAGCTCTGTCAACCTCAATGCCCTTCTGTGAAATGACATGTCCAAGGACTATTCCTTCTTGGACCATAAAGTGGCATTTTTCCCAGTTTAAAGTCAAGTTCTTTTCTTTGCATCGAGTAAGAACAGCGTCCAGATTCGCTAGGCATTCAGAAAAAGAGTCTCCAAAAATCGAAAAGTCGTCCATAAAGATCTCCAGGAAATTCTCTACCATATCAGAGAATATCCCCATCATACACCGCTGAAAGGTAGCGGGAGCATTGCATAGCCCGAAGGGCATGCGACTGTAAGCAAAGGTACCAAAAGGACAAGTAAAAGTGGTTTTATCTTGATCCTTTTTGGCGATGGGGACCTGATTATAGCCTGAGTAACCGTCCATGAAACAATAGTATTGTCGTCCCGCTAAGCGTTCCAGCATTTGATCAATAAATGGTAAAGGAAAATGATCTTTCCTCGTAGCAGTGTTGAGTTTTCTATAATCGATGCATACACGCCACCCAGTTTGGGTGCGTGTCTGAATCAACTCATTCGCTTCATTTGTGATAACTGTGATGCCGGATTTCTTAGGAACGACGTGTATAGGACTTACCCACTGGCTATCGGAGATTGGGTATATAATACCACTATCTAAGCATTTGACGATCTCTTTCATGACAGCTTCCTTCATGACGGGATTTAACCGTCTCTGTGGTTCTCGGGTCGGTCTGGCATCATCCATCACATGTATATGATGTTCAACAATCAAGGGACTGATCCCTTTGATGTCCGCCATGCTCCAACCAAACGCCTCTTTATTAGATCTTAATACCGATAAAAGTGCATTCTCTTGGTCTGATGCAAGAGAAGTGGATATTATAACCGGTAAAGTCTCGTTCTCACCAAGATATGCATATTTTAGGTGAGAAGGTAAGACCTTGAGATCTAATTCAGGCGGAGAAATGATCGAAGGGAGGTTCATAGAATGATTTTTGGATTTACAAAGAAGCTCAGAGCCTGTGAAAGATACAGACTCGGGTGGAGAAAAGTCAGAAGTGCAGGACTCAAGTGTAAGTGTAGTGTCCTCACTAAGATCAAGTGTAAGATCAAGCAGAGATGTGCTAATGTCATCGAGATCATTAAAGCAAAGTTCCTCGGCTCCACAACTATCAGGAGTGATCTCATGGACAGAACACACATCTAAAATATGAGCACTAGGTTCTGATGGCTAACTCCCAACTCTGTAGATATTTAGTTCAATGGTCATATTTCCAAATGATAAATTCATTGAACCATTTCTACAGTTTATAACAGCGTTGGAAGTGGCAAGGAAAGGACGACCTAAAATCACCGGAATTTGGCCCCGGGGGTTTGCTACAGGATGTGTGTCGAGCACAATGAAGTCTACAGGGAAAACAAATTCCCCGACCTTTATTAACACATCCTCTAATTCACCCCTTGGTTTGGTGATAGATCGGTCCGCCATCTGGAGAGTGCAATGAGCAGGTTTCAGCTCTCCAATTCCTAGTTGCTCATAGACAGAATAAGGTAACAGGTTAACACTCGCGCCAAGGTCTAAAAGAGCACGATTTATGTTTTTACCCCCAATCGAAATCGATATTGTAGGACATCCTGGGTCCTTTCGTTTCTTTGGCAGTTGGGGAATAAAAGCAGTGCTGATATTATTAGCCATAAAGACCTTCTTTGGCACTTGAGTCTTCCTCTTCCTAGTGCACAAGTCCTTTAGAATTTTCGCATAAGCGGGGACTTGTTGAATTGCATTTAGGAGAGGGATATTGATGTTAACCTATTTGAACATTTCTAAAATTTTCTCCATATGAGGACTCGTTCTGTTAGCCCTTAGCCGGTTCGGGTAAGGTGCTTTCGCAATAAGCGCAGGGTCCATCATAGGAGAAGGAAAGGGGGGTAGACGAGATCCCAAAAGAGGTGTGGGGACCGTCTGTGGAGAACTATAAGGGTTGGGTGAAGGTGTTGAGCCTAAAGGGAACTGGAGAATAGGCTCGTGCGAAGGTGGTTTTGTAGAAGAAGAAGGATCAGAAGGAGAAGTGTGTGTATATGGAAAGGTCTCAGCCGGGTTTTTGACATGATTATCAGTATTATCAATATCTTCCCCGACATTATTATTCAGCACTCTTCCCGATCTCAACGTGGTAATGGCATTTACATTGTAATGCCCAGGATTCTGTAGGGGTTGAGAGGGAAGTTTCCCTTTTTCTCTCGCACTCATTTCAGCTTTGAGGCGTGCGATTTCAGCTTCCATCGTTCTAATACTCTCAGCTTGTGACGCTGAGTTTTTCTTTATTTCGCTGACGGAAGATCTAACCTCAGTTGAAACCTCCATGAAATTGGATAAAAGTGATTTCATGGTTTGAGTAAATTGAGAGAAATCGTCAGAACAGGACTGCATAGGATTAGACTGTGCATGAGTGTTGCCCTGGTTTTGGAAATTTTGTGACTGGTAGGGGTGCTGAGTGAGTTGAAGGGGTTGCTGTTGTGGTGGAGGAAGAGCCCTTTGAAAGTTATTTGTGTTTGGAACCGTGTTTTGAGATTGATTTTGGTTCCAAGCAAAATTCGGGTGGTTCCTCCAACCCTGATTGTACGTGGAAGAATATGGATAGTTTCGAGGTCGTTGAAATGCGTCATTAGAATGCTCGTGACCTTGAAACGCCGAGTTTAAAGGACATTCTTCCGTTAAGTGTGACGGATCAGAACAGCACCCACAAATAGTTTTGGGGAGTGATACCGGGTTTAGGGAGGCTGCTGCAAATTTGTGTTCCATAGCGTCGAGCTTCTTTTGCATTGCTGCCATTTCTGCTCGAACACCTATGGACACATCTACTTGGTGTACGCCACCCCTATTCAGTGGTTGGGTTCCACTCTCCCAAATTAGTGATTTTTCAGCGAATTCTTCTAAGTATCGCCAGGCTTCCCCATCGTCTTTAGTCATAAATGTACCCTGACACATATTTTCAAGGCTTTGTTTCGTGCTAGGGTTACTGCCCTCATAGATGATTCGGCAAAGCTCCCATCTCGGGATGCCGTGATGAGGACATTGAACCATTAGATCCTTGAAACGTTCAAAGTACTTTGAAAATGGTTCGGTAGGGAGCTGGGCAAATTGGTTCAATTCGCTACGAATTCGAGCCGTTCTTTGGACTGGGTAAAATTTCTTTAGGAATGCTGCGACGAATTCTTCCCAATTAGTGATGGAGTGTGCGGTGGTGTTATATAGCCACTTCTCGGCTATATCGCACAAGGTAAAAGGAAGAAGTCGTAGACGCATCGCATCCACAGAAAGTTGAGACGTACCCATCATAGCGCATACGTTTTCCAATTTGGTAATGAAAACATAAGCGTCCTCGGTCTCGAGTCCGTGATACTTAGGTAGAAGGTTGATATACTGGGGCTTTATTTCAAAATTATCCCCGTTGGCTGGTGGTGTGGATAAGCAGGTGGAAAGTGGACCTCTAAGTGGATAACATCTTTCCTGAAGAGAAATGTGTGGAGGATTCTGCGCACCAACGGACGGTGGCAGATTGGGGTTAAAGAAGTTTGATGGATTCGGATCCATCGGTGTGGGTGTGGTAGTAGATAAAGAAAAGGTAAATGGAGAATTATCGACTTCGGAGTCGATAAAAGGTACGCGGACTAAACGGGCACTAGAATCCCGTGTCCAGCCTATCTTGTACTAAAAAGGGTTAGTACAAGTGGCAGCGTTGGCTTATAATTAGGGGTAAAATGAATGCGGTGTTTGCTTTTGAAAAGGGACGGATTTTGAAAAAAAATGATGCGACAACCAAATGCAGCACACAAACCCTAGAATCTAATGGTCACCTAGGTCCAGCTCTAGACCGCTCCTAACTGCCAAAAGACAAGTCGCAGGATCAATCCTCCACTGCCTCTTTGTCCCCCTGTGGCCGGATAAGTGCCAGGTAAGTGGGAAGGAACCACCACTACAGTGGACCTAATTAATAACCACTAGCCTTAGACACACTCGCCTTAGGCACCACAGAAAAACGCGGATAAGCAATGAATTACCCACGGCCCTCTCTTGTCCTAAATGAGCGCGACAGTCCTTAGAGTCATCTCTAGATTTCTTTTAGTTAATGGGGGTAAATGCGGATGCAAGTTTGGTGGTTTTCGGGGCCTAGGAAGGGTAATGAAATCCCCACCTAATTTGGATTTGGCCGTGCCCCTTAATTTTCCGTATTAGCAATGCAAAACAACCAAGAAAAGCAAAATCACGCACAATTTTAATTTGCTTTTGCGGTGCAGCTATTATTTGCAAAGAATCCTGCAGAAAGGATTAGTTGGAGCTAAAAAGGGAGAGGGGAGAGAGCAAGAAATCACCTGCTGGAAAATTATCCAGAGAACCCTCAAGGCTGCGGCGCTTCCGCCGCAATTACCATGCAAATGCCGCCCTTCCGCGGTCAAACAGTGGGTTCACTGTACCAGATTTCAACAGATGCTTCCTTTTGCTATCTCCAGCTCTCTGGTATATCCCAAATAATTTTTCCACAGCTCAGAATACTCCAGATCACCTTGCAATCAATTCTCATCACACGTATAAGAGTTTGTACGAATTTTGAATTCAAGAAATGAAACGTAATAATTCTTTCACTTCAAATTGTAAAATGTAAACGAATTAACGCGCGATCCCCGGCAACGGCGCCATTTTGATTTATTGATTTTCGTGGATGTGTTTATCGAATCAAATAGTAAAGAAATCACAACCAAAAATATTTGACCGCAATCAAACAACGGTGTCAGTTGAAGTTAATGAATGAGTGCGGATCGTCCTCAGGGATCTCGAGATTCGTTTGTATTTTTATTTGTTTGAAATGAAATGTTAATCAACAATAAGAGAAAACATGATTCAATTGATTGATTTGTATTCGTGTGTCACTAATCTTTTCTAAAGAATCAAGAACTATAAACAACAAGAATCGGTTTCAATGGTATTTTCCAAACGACAATCAAGAATGATAGAAAGGCTCGTAGGAATCGATAGGATCTTTAGATGTGTTGTAGTCTACAATATTTCATATTCTTGTCCTTCGAAGAATTGATGCTAGATCAATGGTTATCGACGAGAATTAGGGTTTTCTTGATGAAATTAAGTTTCATCTCTTAACCCTTGCTCTTTCGAGGATACCATTTATATTCTAGCCTCTAGCAATTTCAAGAATCGATCGGATCACCCCAATCTCGAGCGATGTTGATCAAGAAAGCATCGCATCGAATTGGGTTGTCGATTCTTGAACTTGCTAGGGTTTACAATCTCGTGGGATTCAAGAATTGATTACAAATTTGCTACATCATCATACTAAAGATCTTCTCGACTCCTTAACGAGCGGAGTTTTACTCGCGCATCACCACATAGACAATATTCGAGAATAGTAAAGATAACATGATGCGGAATTTTAAAGAAAAACAAGAATGGAGAAAATATCACCTTTTATTTAATCAACAATTGTCAATACATTCTTTCAAGATCTACAAGAAGAAAGAAAAATCGATCGTTGACTCGGCTTCGCTCGACTCCGTGGATCGTGGATCTACTTTTGATCTCTTGCCCGATGGAAGATCGGCTCGGCTCATAAAAGGGTTGAAGGAATCTTGCTTGGCTTGCACTTAAGATCTTGAATTGTGGATGGATTTAGGGTTAGGGTTTCCTACAAGATTTCTCACTAATCTTGAGGAAGAAGAAGATGGAGAAAGAGAGAATGGCTAAGATCTAAGATGTTGAATCTTTTTCTCTCTAGGGTTTCATATATTGTAAGATGAGAAATGAGAGAGCCTAGGGTCTTATTTATAGAACTAGGTTTAGGTTTGAATTAGACTTTCCCTCCCAAAGTTTGTTGACAAGTTTGTTGGGCTTTAGCTTAGGGTTTAAGCAAGGGTTTAGGAAAGTTCTAGAAGTTCTAGGCTAGTTTAGGAGCTTGATGATCTGGTGGAAGTGTCTGGACTCTTCTGGATTTTTGTATGCATTTTTGAGCTGCAGGTACTAACACAGGAGTTGTGGTGCAATTCGTGGAGCTAAGTCCCTAGATCCGCCGCGCAACCGCCGCGTGAGGTGGGCTTTGGCCACGCTTCCGCCGCGACTTAATGGCCTCGGGATCAGTGTCTTCTGCAGTTGCTTTGTACTTCTATTTGGGTTATTCTTTGATGTTCAGAATTGCAATTGACCTTCTGTGTTGATACCAGATTTGCTTTCAATGAGTTTACGAGCAATTGTAATGGTCGAGCAATGTTTTGATCGAGCAAGTATCTCTTTTCCTGCATAGACTTCAAAATAGGGGTTGCAAGATATAGAAAATATGCTATGTAATGCAATGCAGTTAATTTCCCTAGAATTTCCGGTTTTAAGGTCGAATACATGTAATTTGATATTTTGCGACCAATTAGCTAATATGTGAATTATGAATACCGTACTCTCCTATATGTATGCAGATGACAAGGAAATTGCCGGTTAAAATATGCAATATTTTCGACTGATCAGGAGTCTTTGTCATCTTTCCCATGAGACAAGATTCACAAGTGACATAAGACTGATACTCGAACGGATTCAAGTATCCATCGCTATGTAACTTTGTTAACCGTGTCTCATTAATGTGACCCAGTCTACAATGCCATAAGAAAGCCTGATTTGTTTCCGAAGACTTTCTTTTAAGTGTGTTCTGGACACTGAAGATCTGAGCTTGATTCAATACGTATATTCCGTTTTGTAATGTACCTGACCCAATCAGAACTTGATTTTGGTGGATGTTAACTACATCGCTTACAAAAGTAAAATCATATCCTTCCTTAGAAATTAAGGATACAGATATGATATTACAAGTCGCACCTGGTACATAAAAACAGTTACGCAGAATCAATATCTGCCCAGTTGTCAGTCCTAGATGATATTCCCCTACGGATTCAACATACATGCTCATTCCGTTAGCAACCCTGAGAGTCATATCACCTTTCCTGATAACCCTACGGTTTCTCAGAGCCTGTAACGAATTACAGATATGTGATCCTGTGTCACGACCCGAAAGAGCACGTGACTGGCACTTGAACCATATGAAGCCTATAGGACTCCATCTGATCCAAGTAAGCCAAAAGCCCAGAAATCTAAAACCATTTTGAAGAATAAGTAAAGAAAACTGGTTTAAAGAAGCGAAGAAAAACATGTTTGAAATCAAGGTTTTTAAATAACTAAGCCGAATGTGCATTTGAAAACAGTACAGTCTTTTCTAAAAATTTCGGCAGAGTTTCTTTTGTAAAACGGGCCCCGAATGGGGTACAACATGGATACAATATAAATGCAATGATAAAGGCATCCCCAAGCGGGAGCTAGCTCTTCGTCAAACGACGGTCACAACCACACAATGATATGATAATATACAACGCCAAGTGGCGAGGATCAAATCCAAAAGAAAGCTCAAAAGCAACAAGAAAACCGCAATACCACTAAGCGCGACTCTAAGGTCGAAATAATACAACACTGTCCCTGAGTCTGAAAGAATATACAAGTTTTGGTTGATGGACATTCTAGATACAATGGAATAAATAAATACAAAGGTGATTCCTGATACGAAAGAATCCACCTACCAGAGCAAATCACCCGCAAGAAGGCAGTGTGCCAGAAATGCCGCAATAGAACCTGTACGGCAGAACCTGCAAGAACTGTGGCACAACGGGGGTGAGTTGCCAACTCGTGAATAGAAACATCTACAAGGATAAATCGAATGCAAGACATAATCCTAAGTCAACGATCAGTACAATATCCACAAGAGTACATCTGAGTGTAATAAGGTGGCAAGGTAACATCTAATCATGTATATAGTGCCAGGTACTCAGGTAACAACATGTCATCAGTGTAAGGTATGTCTGCATGAAGTATCAATGAAGAAATATCAATAATATCAATACACATATATTAGCGTCCCATACCACTAATATTGGTGTAAGATAAGTGTAAATCCAGTCTGTATATGAACCAAGTCTGTATATATGTGGAACCCGTCCACCTGTCACCCACTGACAGTAAGCATCATGTATGCAATGTGAGGATATAACCAAAATCATGGAAAACTCATCATGAAACCCGTGCCAAACACCGACACGTAAATCCTCATCCGTATGGGGCTCCGTCTGCGGATATCGGCCCTCGGCCCCGGCAGTATGAGTCAACCCATGTCCATCTCTGGGCTCCGTCTGCGGATATCGGCCCGTCGGCCCCGGCAGTATGCCCATCTCTCGGCTCCAGGCGGTATCCCCCGGATATCCGCCGAGCTCAGGTAAAATCACCGGTAGGTACTCGCCCACCTCCAGGCTCAATCGGCATAACCCATCGATCATCTCGCCGAGGGGAACCATACCGGGCCCACCACGAACCCGCAAATGGTACATCACCTCCTCGAATCGGGTTTTAAGCACACGTCTCAGCACCGAGAAAACGCGTGGTGGACGCACCGAAATATCATATCACGAGGTACCGGGTTTTCATAAAGTGCCGCTTTTCTTAAATAACCCCTCGGTCCTCAAAAACCAGAAATCACATGAAAATCCAACATCCAGCAGTAAATCCAATGCGATGTACTATGCTATCAATCCATGATATATGCGACATGTAAAGAGAGTAATCATATCGGAAATCATGCAACATGGAATAGGAATGCGCATATGTCAAAAGAAGCATCATATCACGAATGTAATAGTACTACTGTGTAGTGACATGGCAATTATCGATGATAAAGTGTGTGAGCCGGCAAATAGTGTACGTGAAACATACGCATCATCGATAATGGTGCTGGTGTCCTAACAGCATGATAATAACATGGTAATGAACATATGCCAGCAATGCGAATAGTATGAAAATGCGGAAGCTAGTAATCAACAGCACAGTAAAGTATCTACTGTGCAAACTACATCTAAGTATCCTGTCAATCAGGAGGGGTAGGTGTGGAAACCACCTAAAACTGAGTCAATGTATATATGTAGATATATAGTCGGTGATCCCGCCTCAATGTCATATCGTAAGATATCCTCTAGCTATGAGTGCGGATCTATCATCAATATCAGCTCGTACGGTAACTCATCGTACGACATTCCCAAAAGCTGGGTACAGGTCAATATCTCACTGTCTCATCACATAACAAATATCACCATCATCAGATCATAAGGTCTGGATGTACTACTCTATCTCTAGTACAAACGGTAACATCGGTAAAGTATGCATGCGGGGGTAAACACACATCCCAAGCCCGCAAGAATCACAAGTCATATCCCACATATGAACCGTATCAAATCACCGATCTCAGGGCACCACGCCCACATCATCGACTCATCTCCAAGTCATCCCACATCATCAATCAAAGTGCAAGTAAGTGATAAGCAAGGGTGTGTGTATAGGTGTAATTCTATCCTAGGGTTCGCGACTATGAACTGCACTAGTCACTGCTAACCCTATACCATCCACAATACACCTAATATCACAATAAACTACATAATAATCTATCTACGGACTGCGGGGGTGCTATACGCCACCCACCCGACTTTCCCCCGTAGATATAATCTACTCACCTGAATCCTGTGTTTCGGTGTGGATGCCTCCGTCATCTTCCGCATCGCCTCGGATCGTCGCGGTGTACCTACACACATCACACGTATCGCATCGCATCAAAACCAATTCAATACTTAAAACGACACACTAATTCCAATACGATACGCTAAAACCGAAACGACACGCCAAAAGGCTTATAGGTTAAAACCTACGGTTAGCCTTCGCAAAACAACTCCAAATCACTCGATATAGACGTACAAACGTCACACAATCGAGATAACACACGAACATCAAAATCTGGAATTCAAAACACGCAAAACCAAACCCAAATTCAAAGCTGCAACATGAGAAAATGCTCCCAGATTTCATCTCAGGCCAAACTAGACAAATTCAACAACTCCAGGGTGCTATGCAGGGTAAATATGAGGTACTGAAGCAAAATGGGGGAATTCCATCACAGTGGGGCCGGCCACATACCCTGTTTGGCCGGCCTGGCCGGCCCACCTGAGGAGTTTGGTGGTCGTACTCCTAGGGTGGTCTCCTGGGGTCTAATGTGGGTCCCTGGTATTGCAACATTTGTCTAGAAATGTCCCGGTATACTCCAGATTTTCCTGCACACACAAACCGACATAAAGTCCCGAAATTCCGTATTCTTGGTTTCCAGTGGAATTAGGTTGGGTTTCTAGCTCTAGGGTGCTCATACAATCTCCACTGAACTCAAATTACCCATCACAACTCACAATTCCCTCAAACCCTAACTAGTTTTCACCAAGTTCACAAATTCACCCGATATCGATTCTAAACTTGCATAGGGGTATATGTAAAGGTGAAACTAAGACAATGGTTCAGAAATTACCTTAATTGGCAACTCAAGAACTTTCTTGAGTTGCCCCAAGTGGTCACAATCCAAGCTTTCTAGGTCCATCTTGAAGATCTCGAGCTTGCGCATCTTTTTTGTGAAACCGACAAAGGATTTTGGTGTGGTTTTAGAGATGAAGTGAGGGGATTTAGTGGAGGGGAGAAGAGGGCTAGGGCAGCAGCAGCAAGGGAGAGGAAGAGGGAGAGAAATGAGAGGGGAGAGAAATGGCTAAGGGTTAAAAGTCAAATGTCCACTCTCTCTCCCACCTACCCTCATCATTACCTTTTTCTTTTCTTTTCTTTTCCTTTTCTCTAAATCCCTAAACCTTCTCATGAGAATAGTAACCCCAAAAGAAATCCATGGCAAGAAAAATACACAAGTGTGGGAAAAATGTGATATGTGCAAGTTTTGCACAAAATTACCGAAAAACCCGATTAGCGATTTTAATCGCGATTAGCACCAAATTAGTGTCAAAATGATCACAACAACTTAAAAATGTCATAATTCCAATAAATAACTCATTTTAGAATTTTCCACAATTTTTCATAATTTTCCTCCATTTATTTGCATTTAAAAATAGATTTAATATTAAAATAATCAATAAAATAATATTAAATTATAAAAATTCCCAAAATTAATATTTTATATTTTTAAAGATGTTACAATCTACCCCCCTTAAAGAAATTCGGTCCCCGAATTTAAATTTAAACCCCCAATACTAAAAACAATTTCAGTAATAATCCAATTTGTCGGGGCTCCGAAAATATCAACAAATAGAACGTCATAGCGCAATGCATGCGCAAGGGTACTGAACAGATAACTCAAAATCAAAACTCCGTCAAGCATCCCGCAATCATCGGAGTCGATGTAAAAACACAATGTCAAATCCAATACAAAACCGATATGATATGGATCGAAACTACACATGTAGACATCCAATCTATACACGTAAAAAGCTGATGTAAAAGCATGCAAAAGTATATCCAGGTACCATCCACTGACTAGTCCTGGTCAGCATGAAGGCAAAAATCCAACATCATAAAAGGTACTGCTCCAAAAGGAATAAATCCCAAAAATGCACATATAAGGATATCCTGTGCGTCTGGTGCGCAAGGAATCAAAATCTATAAATGTGCTAAACAAGTGCACAAAACAACATCTAAGTGCAACGGGTGTGCACGAAACCTCTGTCATGGCAACGTATGTGCCTGACAGCCAAGGTCCGGTGCATCTAACATGCACGAAGAAATCTCGATTTAGTGCATCGGGTGCGCACCAAAATCGTATCTAAAAACATGCGCCCAACATGCGCGAAAATCCAAATCTGTGCATCCATCGTGCACGAATGAAAATCTAAACCCTGCGCACTCAACATGCACGAAATCACGAAATCCAATAGCAAACACCGAACAGGCGTAAAGCACATCACCAGCACGGAGTGCAAAAATCAACCATCAAAAATCCGGGTCACAATCAACGACATAATGCGGCTCAAACCAAATCAGATGTACCGCAAAGGAAAATCTCACAACCGTGTGCATCAGCGTGCACAAATCAAATCATAACACCAAAATGCATGAAAACCATGCTGGAGGCATAAATCAAATCACTGAATACTGTAGGCATGAAATCTCAATCAATACCTCAAATGTAATAACTCTGCGCAAAATATATAAATATCCAGTGGGTGCATGAAACCAATATCATGAAACTCAGTCACAAAAACTAAATCATGCAACAGAACGCCCAAAATACCGGAATCCAAAATGACGGATACGTGATAATCGAATCACAAAATCACAAATCATAAATACCGTCTTCGGTAGTTCCTCTTTCAAGGTCGAGAAGGAGTCGGTGCAATCCACTGCTAGCAGCGCAGGATATCTACCTGCCTCTAGCTCACGGTCTGGCGTCCTCTGTCTCTGGATTTTTATCTTCTCTGCGGATTACCTATCACGCGGTCAATCGGCTCATCGGCCCTGTCAGGGGTGCTAACGGGGACGATTCCGTTCTGGCACTTCTCTGGTCACCTCTCGGTCAAACCTCACGACCACTCGTAAGGCAGCATATCACTGGCGTCGGCCTCTGGCTCTCTGAGAGCACGTCACACATCCGATCCTGGGTGCAAACATCGTTGCAGCAATGTCCTGGAAAGAAATCCTGCTCAAGGTCTCTTCCAATCATGCCTATGCCGATCTGTACAGAGGCTAGCTCTCCTGCATAACCTCTTCCCGCTCAAAGGGCATCTGTTTCCTCATAACAATATTCCCTCGGAAATTGGTCACATCCCAACGTCTCTGTAAGCAAATCAGGTCTCTAATCTCGACGGAAAGCAATGACAGCTCGTCAGTTGTAACATTTCAAAAAGATAAAGTATTAATTTTGGGAATTTTTATAATTTAATATTATTTTATTGAATATTTTAATATTTTGGTATTATTAAATACAAAAAAATAGGAAAAAAAATTGAGAAAAATTATGGAAAATTCTGAAATTGGGTAATTATTGGAATTATGGCATTTTTAGATTTTTTATGATCATTTATATGCTAAATTAGTGCTAATCGCGATTAAAAATTTCTAATCGGATTTTTGGCGTTTTTGTGCAAAACATGCACATATCTTTTTTTTTACACTTGTGCATTTTCTTGCCATGGTTTGTTTTGGGATTACTATTTGAGTGAGAAGGGTTTTAAAAGGAAAAGGAAAAAGAAAAGGAAAAGAATAAAGAAATTGGTAGTTGGTGAGAGAGAGAGATATGAGCTTCATTGACTAAAGACTTGGCCATTCTTCTTCCCTTCATTTCCCTCCCTCTTTTCCTCTCTCCTGCTGCTGCTCTGCACCTTCTTTCCCTCCCCTCTTCAAGCTCCAAAACACCTCTAAAACAACCCCAAAACCCAATCTCCATTTCATTAAATGTGTGCACAATCCCTAGATCTACACTTGGAGCTAAAGAAGCAAGGATTTTGGCCACTAGAGGCAACTCGAGAATATTCTTGAGTTGCTAAATGAGGTAATTTCTGGATTATTAGATTAGTTTTTGCATTACTTATACCCCTATGTTAAAAGTGAATCGATATTGTGTGATATTGTGGACTTGAGGATAACCAAGTTAGGATTTGAGGGAATTTGGTGTGGTATTGTGAAATTGAGCTCAGTAGAGGTTTTACAAACTCCCTAGTGTATGAATTGAAACCCAAACCTGAGGCTTTAACCCAGAATACGGATTTTAGAAACCGATATCGGAGAATTTGTGAAATCTGTGTAGTGTTTATGGAATCTGCTATCACCCGAGACACCCTAAAATAAAATTGAGTGGACAGTGGGATGTGCAGGCACCCAGGAAGCAAACCCCAAGACCCCAGCTCCCATTTCTTCTTCCCGGCCGCCAATTTATTCCCATTGGCCGCGATTTGCGGCCTGGGTCCCACCATTTTGGCTCGTATTGGTTCTGTAGCTCCTACATGTTTATGTTAGACCCCTGGTATATTTAGATTTGTATAAATTGACCTAGGGTGAAATCTGGGACATATTTCCTAAGTTGCTGTTTTGGATTCGTGTTTCCGTATTCCGTATTTTTAATTCTGCATTAGTGTCTTGTGATTTACCTCGACTATTTGGCGTTTATATGACGATATAGAGGATTTATTGATGGTTTTGAAGGCGTGCCATAGGTTCTAACCTATAGGCCCCTTATCGTATCGTTTTGGATTTCGTGTGCCGTTTTAGCTTTGATTTGGTTTTAATGCGCATATACGACACTTGATGTGTAGGTACCACATGAAGACTTCGGGATGACAAGCAAACGCGTGGTGGCATCGAAAGATAAAGACGCAAGGTGAGTAGATTATATCTACAGGGGGAAGTCGGGTGGATGGCGTATAGCACCCCCGTAGTCCGTAGTATATATATGTATATGATAGCTAGGTGTACTATGGATAGTGTAGGGTTAGAAGTGACTAGTGTAGTTCATAGTCGCGAACCCTAGAGTAGATTTACACCTACACGAACATCTTTGCATATTCATTATACTTGCACTGTGTTTGATGATATTGGATGACATTGGAGATGAGTCGATGATGTTGGGCATGGTGCCGTGAGATCGGTGATTTGATGTGATTCGTATTTGAGGATACGATACGTGATCTCTAGCGGGCCTTGGGACGTGTGCTTGCACGCGCTGTAGTTTGATGGTATCAGTTGTACTAGACTTAAACCAGTACCCCAGATTATATGTTATGATGATAGCGATACCTGAAATGTGATGAGATATTGTGATTTTAACCCGTACCCAGCTATTGGGATGCCGTACGACGATTTACCGTATGAGCTTTACATTGATGATAGATCCGCACTTATGACTTGAGGATGTCATATGATATACTGTATCGTACGCGATACTATTGAGGCGGAATCACCGACTATTATCTATATATATATCGACTCAGATGTTAGGCGGTTTCCTTACCTGTAGCCCAGCTAGTTAGTTCAGCCGTATAGTTTAGTGTAGTTGTTAGATTAGATTAGCCTCCTACCTATTTCAAAACTAGCGGGTCGTGGGTATTTTTAAAAGACAGGTCAAGGGATCTACGGATATTTCAAAAGGCGTATCTTTTCATAAAAACACCGTAGCCCCTATTTTCAAAACCCCATGATTCGTGTTATTTCAAAAGGCACCATTTGTAGGACTTATATTAGATTAATGCAGATTAGTTATAGTTACGTCTAGTTTCAGCTCCCACTCATTTTTGTGGTTCGCTTTGCATCGCATTCTTATATTATGTTTCATACTCCATTATTGATATCATGCTGATAGGACACCAACACCATTACCGATGATGCGTATGTACCACGTACACTTACTTGCCGGCTCACACACATCTTCATCGGTAATTGCCATGTCACGTACACCTTAGAAAATATTATTGCTTGACATAGCCTATTAGCTAATAGTTTAGACATGATATTAGTGTACTTGCCTTATATGTTAGTTTAGACATTGTAGTTATTACCTGCTACTTCATGCATACTGTTATTCATTGTTATGCCGCATTCATGGATTCTCATGCATATATTCACTATTTTACGTGTTATTGAGGTTTTGGATTTGGATTTCCGTGAGATTTTCTGGATTTGGAGGAAAACCGCAAAAACACAAATAAACATATTCTCTCTTTTAAAATAAAAAGTGCGGTTTTCCCATGATGTATGAGTCGTCCACCATGAGTTTGCTGATGGATTTGGAAACCCGATTCGAGGAGACGGATGAACCGTTTCGGGTACATGGTGGACCCGGTGCGGTACCCCGGGGCAAGATGAATGTGGTGATGACGTTGAGCCTGGCAGGGGAGCACTACCTACCGGTGATTTTAACCGACGCGTCGGATATCCGGAGGATACCGTCGTGGTCTTGAGATGGATGGTAGGGGCCGGTCTGGACTGACGGCACCCTAGATATTGTGGTTGAGACTTTGAGATATCGAGATATTGGGATTACGTTTTGTGCCGATGCTAGGCACAGTTTTATGCTGATTCATTATGATACCTCATTTTAAAAATACAAAGGAAATCTCACTAATTTATGAAAACAGTTTCTTCATGTACATGTATTCTGTTTTCATGCATTCATATCTCATTCATATGATATATTGCTACCTGAGGCACTGACGCAGGCACATGAGATTGCACTCGGGTTAGATATTTACCCTAGCCTTGTTATAGGCTGCATGTTATATATTGAGGATTTTTTATACTGATCGTATTGACCTAGGATTATGTCTTGCTTTCGGTTTCTGCTTGTAGATATTCTCTATTCACGAGTTGGCAACTCACCCCCGTTGTGCCACAGTTCTTGCAGGTTCTGCCGTACAGGTTCCTTTGCGGCATTTCTGGCACATTGCTTCCTTGCGGGTGAATTGCATTTGGTAGGTGGTTTCTTTTGCATCAAGAACCACCATTGTACTTGTATTATTCTTTGTATCTAGAATTCCATCAACCAAAACTTGTATATTGTTTCAGACTTAGACATTAGTGATGTATTTTTCGACCTTAGAGTCGCGCTTAGCAGTATTACGGTTTTCATGTTATTTTGAGTTTTGATCCTCGCCCTTCGGTGTTGTATATTATTATTGCTTGCGTGGTTATGACCGTCGTTTGACGAAGAGCTAGCTCCCGCTTGGGGATGCCTTTTATCATTGCATATATATATTATTCTTGTTGTACCCCGTTCGGGGCCAGTATTTACAAAAGAAACTCTGCCGAAATTTTTAGAAAAGACTTGACATGCAAAAAATGCATTTTTGGCTTAGTTATTTAAAAACCTTGACTTCAACATGTTTTCTTTCACTTCTTTAAACCAGTTTTCCTTACTCTTAAAATGGTTTTAGATTTCTGGGCTTTAGGCTTACTTGGATCAGATGGAGTCCTATAGACTTCATATGGTTCAAGGGCCAGTCACGTGCTCTTTCGGGTCATGACAAAGTTGGTATCAAAGCGTTAGGTTGACCTTGGTTCGAGTCTAAGTTTGACTATGTGGAGCCTAGGGCGTTTATATACATACGGAACTTAGGCTTGACCTTACGGAACTTAGACTCAGTCGAGGGGGTATTAGACCCGAACTTTCGTCGCGTAGGATGTCCCTTGGTTGATGGAATAGGTGACTAAAGTAGAGTGACGTACCGTGGGTATGTTCCGCGGCATACTTACGACACGCCACTCCGCTTAAGGAACCTTAGGATGTACATATTTTCGAGATCAGTGGTTCTCTTCATATCCGTGATTATACATCCATTTGTTATCCTCGATTCTATTAGTTTCATGATCATACCTTTATTGATGCTGTTCCTTCTTATGATCATGTATCCACTCTGGATTTGTTGTTCTCTTTCTTTCCTTTGATCTACTCTCTTCGATACTCGATTGAGGTTCCTGTCGCCATGTTTGAGCGCAGTTGGGCTGCTGCTAGGGTTACGGTCAGGGCGAGCTCGTCTGGTACGAGGGCCGACCATTGTGTTTTCTGGTGACATGGGAACATCTCGAGTTGGTATTGATGATTGGGACCTCTAGCAGAGGCGAGTGCTTGGCTTTGCACCGGATGATCGGGCCATTGTTAGAGCTGCCAGTTGAGAGAGGACTGTTGATGTACAATATACCTCAGAGATTATGGTGTCGCCTACCGTGCAGACAGATGGACCAGCTGTTGCTGAGATTGACAGGATGTCGCTTCCGGAGCTTACGAGCTGAGATTGTCGGAGCTTCCAGGCAGATATGAGACAGATGATAGCTAGTCTACCCGATTTGAAAGACGAAGGTGATTCGTCCGATTTATGCGCCGGAGCGGGCCCAGATGAGTTGAAGATTTTCAGTGTGGAGAGTCTTACTCAGATCTAGAGCAGACCGATTCAGAGATGACCGCCAATGTATCGCCTTTCCTGGAGGATTGAGGCGCTTTTCGGCGTACAGGTGAATGAGCCAGTTGTTGCTGCAAATGACGAGATAACACCCAGATGGTTGGAACTACTGCAGCATGAGCTTATACTTAGAGATATGATGGACGGTCGCTAGTCACCTGAGGACTAATGACTAGGGCATGTGGTTCGTTCGGTTACCGATGCGAGGTCATCGGATAGATTGTTTCCAGCTGGAGACGACTTCACGCAGATTCGTTGAGAGTCGATAGAGACGATCGAATGTCAGGAGCCTATTTTTCAAGTTTAAAGTATACGGAAAGACATGCAGGTGATTCTATGGACCCTCTAGAAGAATGAAACCCTAACTCGACTCAATGACCGTGTGAAAGCCTTTGAACCTTAGGGTTTGCGGCAGTTCCGCAGCGCCATTAGTGAGGCTTGGGTTTGCCCTTCTACGGCTGGACCACCGACGCTGTGGCATGTACTCGATACTATTAAACTGTACTCAAGATGTTGATCTCTTGGGGGATTATAGGGTTCTGACGAGTCGATCGAATGTTCGACGTCATTCGGATATCATGTGATGGGATGCTTGCTTGGGAGACTCCAGATATGAGTATAGCCATTGGAGCACAGTCCCTGCAGCCGCGATGAGACGAGTCCGAGTCAGTCGATATTGAAGCAGAATGAAGAAAGGAGTTCGCAAGAGATTTCGACGAGATGACGTCCCACTCCGCTGACATCAGAGATGTGATACGCACCCAGAGGCGTTGTATATGGATATATCTTCCAGAAAGAAGCGCGATAAGTATGTAGCCGTTCCGGAATAAGAATTAGCTTCAGCGATGGATGGTGACTTCCGGGCAATTCGGCAGGAATGAGATTTGAGAGAGAAACCTCGACAGGACCTTTGTGGAAAACGATACGAGAAGACCTAGACCCAGGAGTGGTCATATTGCGCACAACCAGCAGGCCAGAGTTAGCATTGTCGACGAGGTAGTTGACCAGATTCGGATAAAGGAACTTACCCAGATGCGTTGCGAATCGATGAAGGACGGACGAGTATTGAGTATTCCTCCGATGGTTGGGACGTGTTCCCGAGGACCTGTTCGGCCTGACATCTTCTACAGAATGGTGAAGCTACAGAGTACGCGATTTTGAGTCCGTATGAGAGACTTCGGATTGACCGTGGCCGAGAACATGGCAGAGCGTAGATAGCATGGCGTGACGTCATAGTGGACGACGATAGAGACAGGTGGAACCAGAGGTTCGGGCGAGACGCTGACGAGCTGTCATTGCTTCCCGTCGAGACCAGAGGTCAGATATGCTTACAGAGGCATTGGGATGCAACCAGATTCCGAGAAATGTTGTGCTGAGGACACAGATGTCCACTGAACAAAAAGAGATTATGCAAGAGAGCCAGCTTTCGTACAGTTCGGCATAGGCAAGATCGGAAGAGACCTTGAGCAGGATTCCTTCCAGGACATTGCTGCAATGATGTTGCACCTAGGATCAGATGTGTGATGTGCATTCAGAGAGCCATAGGCCGACGCCAGTGATATGCTGCTTTATGAGTGGTCGTGAGGATTGACCGAGAGATGACCAGAGAAGTGCCAGAACGGAATCATCCCCGTTAGCATATCTAATAGGGCCGATGAGCCGATTGATTGTGAGATAGGGATCCGCAAAGAAGATAAGGACCCAGAGTCAGAGGACGCCAGACCGTGAGCAAGAGGCAAGTAGATATCTTGCGCTGCTAGCAGTGGATGCACCGACTCCTTCTCGACCTTGAAGGAGGAACCACCGACGACGGTACTTTTGATTTGTGATTTTGTGATTCGATTATCACGTATCCGTCATCTTAGATTTTGGTATTTTAGGCGTTCTATTGCATGATTTAGTTTTGATGACTGAGTTTCATGATATTGTTTCATACACCCACTGGATATTTAGATTTTGCGCATAAGTTTTTACATTCGAGGTATTGATTGTGATTTCACGCCTTTCCTATACAGTGATTTGATTTACACTTCCAGCATAGTTTTCATGCATCTTTAGTGTTTTGATATACGATTTTGGTGCACGCCAGATACACTAAATCGGGATTCTTCGTGCATGTCAGATGCACCTGATTTTGCTGTCAGACACCCACGTTGCCCATGACAGATGTTTCGTGCACACCAGTTGCACCTAGATATTGTTTTGTACACCTGTTGGCACATATATGGATTTTGATTCCTTGCGCACCAGACGCACAGGATATTTTTATATATGCATTTTGGGGATTGATTTCTAGTAGAGCGGTACATTTTTATGATATTCGCTACGTATTGATGTTTTCGGAGCCCCGACAAATTGGATTTTTACTGAAATGTTTTAGTATTTGGGGTTTAAATTTAAATTCGGGGACCGAATTTCTTTAAGGGGGGTAGATTGTAACATTTCAAAAAGATAAAGTATTAATTTTGGGAATTTTTATAATTTAATATTTTAATATTTTGGTATTATTAAATACAAAAAAATAGGAAAAAAATTGAGAAAAATTATGGAAAATTCTAAAATTGGGTAATTATTGGAATTATGGCATTTTTAGATTTTTTATGATCATTTATATGCTAAATTAGTGCTAATCGCGATTAAAAATTTCTAATCGGATTTTTGGCGTTTTTGTGCAAAACATGCACATATCTTTTTTTTCACACTTGTGCATTTTCTTGCCATGGTTTGTTTTGGGATTACTATTTGAGTGAGAAGGGTTTTAAAAGGAAAAGGAAAAAGAAAAGGAAAAGAATAAAGAAATTGGTAGTTGGTGAGAGAGAGAGATATGAGCTTCATTGACTAAAGACTTGGCCATTCTTCTTCCCTTCATTTCCCTCCCTCTTTTCCTCTCTCCTGCTGCTGCTCTGCACCTTCTTTCCCTCCCCTCTTCAAGCTCCAAAACACCTCTAAAACAACCCCAAAACCCAATCTCCATTTCATTAAATGTGTGCACAATCCCTAGATCTACACTTGGAGCTAAAGAAGCAAGGATTTTGGCCACTAGGGGCAACTCGAGAATATTCTTGAGTTGCTAAATGAGGTAATTTCTGGATTATTAGATTAGTTTTTGCATTACTTATACCCCTATGTTAAAAGTGAATCGATATTGTGTGATATTGTGGACTTGAGGATAACCAAGTTAGGATTTGAGGGAATTTGGTGTGGTATTGTGAAATTGAGCTCAGTAGAGGTTTTACAAACTCCCTAGTGTATGAATTGAAACCCAAACCTGAGGCTTTAACCCAGAATACGGATTTTAGAAACCGATATCGGAGAATTTGTGAAATCTGTGTAGTGTTTATGGAATCTGCTATCACCCGAGACACCCTAAAATAAAATTGAGTGGACAGTGGGATGTGCAGGCACCCAGGAAGCAAACCCCAAGACCCCAGCTCCCATTTCTTCTTCCCGGCCGCCAATTTATTCCCATTGGCCGCGATTTGCGGCCTGGGTCCCACCATTTTGGCTCGTATTGGTTCTGTAGCTCCTACATGTTTATGTTAGACCCCTGGTATATTTAGATTTGTATAAATTGACCTAGGGTGAAATCTGGGACATATTTCCTAAGTTGCTGTTTTGGATTCGTGTTTCCGTATTCCGTATTTTTAATTCTGCATTAGTGTCTTGTGATTTACCTCGACTATTTGGCGTTTATATGACGATATAGAGGATTTATTGATGGTTTTGAAGGCGTGCCATAGGTTCTAACCTATAGGCCCCTTATCGTATCGTTTTGGATTTCGTGTGCCGTTTTAGCTTTGATTTGGTTTTAATGCGCATATACGACACTTGATGTGTAGGTACCACATGAAGACTTCGGGATGACAAGCAAACGCGTGGTGGCATCGAAAGATAAAGACGCAAGGTGAGTAGATTATATCTACAGGGGGAAGTCGGGTGGATGGCGTATAGCACCCCCGCAGTCCGTAGTATATATATGTATATGATAGCTAGGTGTACTATGGATAGTGTAGGGTTAGAAGTGACTAGTGTAGTTCATAGTCGCGAACCCTAGAGTAGATTTACACCTACACGCACATCTTTGCATATTCATTATACTTGCACTGTGTTTGATGATATTGGATGACATTGGAGATGAGTCGATGATGTTGGGCATGGTGCCGTGAGATCGGTGATTTGATGTGATTCGTATTTGAGGATACGATACGTGATCTCTAGCGGGCCTTGGGACGTGTGCTTGCACACGCTGTAGTTTGATGGTATCAGTTGTACTAGACTTAAACCAGTACCCCAGATTATATGTTATGATGATAGCGATACCTGAAATGTGATGAGATAGTGTGATTTTAACCCGTACCCAGCTATTGGGATGCCGTACGACGATTTACCGTATGAGCTTTACATTGATGATAGATCCGCACTTATGACTTGAGGATGTCATATGATATACTGTATCGTACGCGATACTATTGAGGCGGAATCACCGACTATTATCTATATATATATCGACTCAGATGTTAGGCGGTTTCCTTACCTGTAGCCCAGCTAGTTAGTTCAGCCGTATAGTTTAGTGTAGTTGTTAGATTAGATTAGCCTCCTACCTATTTCAAAACTAGCGGGTCGTGGGTATTTTTAAAAGACAGGTCAAGGGATCTACGGATATTTCAAAAGGCGTATCTTTTCATAAAAACACCGTAGCCCCTATTTTCAAAACCCCATGATTCGTGTTATTTCAAAAGGCACCATTTGTAGGACTTATATTAGATTAATGCAGATTAGTTATAGTTACGTCTAGTTTCAGCTCCCACTCATTTTTGTGGTTCGCTTTGCATGCATTCTTATATTATGTTTCATACTCCATTATTGATATCATGCTGATAGGACACCAACACCATTACCGATGATGCGTATGTACCACGTACACTTACTTGCCGGCTCACACACATCTTCATCGGTAATTGCCATGTCACGTACACCTTAGAAAATATTATTGCTTGACATAGCCTATTAGCTAATAGTTTAGACATGATATTAGTGTACTTGCCTTATATGTTAGTTTAGACATTGTAGTTATTACCTGCTACTTCATGCATACTGTTATTCATTGTTATGCCGCATTCATGGATTCTCATGCATATATTCACTATTTTACGTGTTATTGAGGTTTTGGATTTGGATTTCCGTGAGATTTTCTGGATTTGGAGGAAAACCGCAAAAACACAAATAAACATATTCTCTCTTTTAAAATAAAAAGTGCGGTTTTCCCATGATGTATGAGTCGTCCACCATGAGTTTGCTGATGGATTTGGAAACCCGATTCGAGGAGACGGATGAACCGTTTCGGGTACATGGTGGACCCGGTGCGGTACCCCGGGGCAAGATGAATGTGGTGATGACGTTGAGCCTGGCAGGGGAGCACTACCTACCGGTGATTTTACCCGACGCGTCGGATATCCGGAGGATACCGTCGTGGTCTTGAGATGGATGGTAGGGGCCGGTCTGGACTGACGGCACCCTAGATATTGTGGTTGAGACTTTGAGATATCGAGATATTGGGATTACGTTTTGTGCCGATGCTAGGCACAGTTTTATGCTGATTCATTATGATACCTCATTTTAAAAATACAAAGGAAATCTCACTAATTTATGAAAACAGTTTCTTCATGTACATGTATTCTGTTTTCATGCATTCATATCTCATTCATATGATATATTGCTACCTGAGGCACTGACGCAGGCACATGAGATTGCACTCGGGTTAGATATTTACCCTAGCCTTGTTATAGGCTGCATGTTATATATTGAGGATTTTTTATACTGATCGTATTGACCTAGGATTATGTCTTGCTTTCGGTTTCTGCTTGTAGATATTCTCTATTCACGAGTTGGCAACTCACCCCCGTTGTGCCACAGTTCTTGCAGGTTCTGCCGTACAGGTTCCTTTGCGGCATTTCTGGCACATTGCTTCCTTGCGGGTGAATTGCATTTGGTAGGTGGTTTCTTTTGCATCAAGAACCACCATTGTACTTGTATTATTCTTTGTATCTAGAATTCCATCAACCAAAACTTGTATATTGTTTCAGACTTAGACATTAGTGATGTATTTTTCGACCTTAGAGTCGCGCTTAGCAGTATTACGGTTTTCATGTTATTTTGAGTTTTGATCCTCGCCCTTCGGTGTTGTATATTATTATTGCTTGCGTGGTTATGACCGTCGTTTGACGAAGAGCTAGCTCCCGCTTGGGGATGCCTTTTATCATTGCATATATATATTATTCTTGTTGTACCCCGTTCGGGGCCAGTATTTACAAAAGAAACTCTGCCGAAATTTTTAGAAAAGACTTGACATGCAAAAAATGCATTTTTGGCTTAGTTATTTAAAAACCTTGACTTCAACATGTTTTCTTTCACTTCTTTAAACCAGTTTTCCTTACTCTTAAAATGGTTTTAGATTTCTGGGCTTTAGGCTTACTTGGATCAGATGGAGTCCTATAGACTTCATATGGTTCAAGGGCCAGTCACGTGCTCTTTCGGGTCGTGACATCAGTGCCTCACACGAACCTCTTGTTCCGACTGTCCCATCGTCGTCCACTATGGCGTCATGCCAAGCTACTATGCACTGCACTGTCCTCGGCCACGATCAATCTGAAGTCTCTCACACGGAATCAAAATCGCGTACTCTGTAGCTTCATCGTTCTATAGAAGATGTCAGGTCGAACTGGTCCTCGGGAACACGTCCCAACCATCGGAGGATAACTCATCACTCGTCCGTCCTTGATCAATTCGCAACGCATCTGGGTAGGTTCCTTTATCCGAACCTGGCCAACTACCTCGTCGACAATGCCGAACTCTGGTCTGCTGGGTGCGCGCAAAACGACCACTCCTGGTCTAGGTCTTCTCGTATCGTACTCCAGAAAGGTCCTATCGAGGTTCCTTTATCAAATCTCAATCCTGCCGACATGCCCGGAAGTCATCATCCAATGCTGAAGCTAAAGCTCATTCCGGAACGGCTGCATACTTATCGCGCTTCTTTCTGGAAGTTATATCCATATACTACACCTCGGGGTGTATATCACATCTCTAATGTCAGCGGAGTGGGACGTCATCTCGTCGAAATCTCGTACGAACTCTTTTCTTCACTCTGCGTCAAATGTCGACTGATTCGGACTCGTCTCATCATGGCTGCATGAACTGCGCTCCGACGGCTACGCTCGTATCTGGAGTCTCTCAAGCAGTGTCCCATCACGATATCCGAAAGATGTCGAACCATCCGATCGACTCGTCAGATCCTCATAATCCCCCAAGATCTCACATCTCGGGTACAGTTTAATAGTATCGAGTACATGCCACAGCGTCGGTGGTCCAGCCGTAGAAGGGCAAACCCAAGCCTCACTAATGGCGCCGCGGAACCACCTTAAACCCTAAGGTTCAAAGGCTGTCACACGGTCATTAAGTCGAGTTAGGGTTTCATTCTTCTAGAGGGTCCATAGAATCACCTGCATGTCTTTCCGTATACTTTAAACTTGGAAAATAGGCTCCTGACATTCGATCGTCTCTATCGACTCTCAACGAACCTGCGTGAAGTCGTCTCTATCTGGAATCAATCCACCTGACGATCTCACATCGGGGTAAGCGAACTCACCACACGTCCTAGTCATCCATCCTTGGGGACTAGCAACTCGCTATCATCTCTCTAAGAACATGCTCATGCTGCAGTAGCTCCAATCATCTGGGCGATATCTCATCATTTGCAGCAGCAACTGGCTCATACGCCTGTACGCCGAACAACGCCTCAATCCTCCAGGAAAGGCAATACATAAGCGGTCATCTCTGAGTCGGTCTGCTCTAGGTCTGAGTAAGACTCTCCACACTGGAAATCTTCAACTCAACTGGGCCCGCTCTGGCGCAAAATCGGACGAATCACCTTCGTCTCTCAAGTCTGGTAGACTAGCTATCATCTGTCGCATATCTGCCTGAAAGCTCCGGCAATCTCAGCTCGTATGCTCCGAAAGCGACATCCTGTCAATCTCAGCAACAGCTGGTCCATCTGTCTGCACGGTAGGCGACATCACAATCCCTGAGGTATACTGTACATCAACCGTCCTTTCTCAGCTGGCAACTCTAACAATGGCCCGATCATCCGGTGCAAACCAAGCACTCGCCTCTACTAGAGGTCACAATCACCAACACTAACTCGAGACGTTCCCATGTCACCAGAAAACACAACGGTCGGCCCTCGTACCACACGAGCTCACACCGGCCGTAACCCTAGCAGCAGCCCAAACTGCGCTCAAACACGGTGACAGGAATCTCAATCGAGTATCAACGAGAGCACACCAGTGGCAAGAAGGGAAACAACAGATCCAAAGTGGATACATGATCATAGGAAGGAACAGCATCAATGAAGGTATGATCATGAAACTAATAGAATCGGGGATCTCAAATGGATGTATAATCCTGGATATGAAAAGAATCACTAATCTCTAAACAAATGTCCATCCTAAGGTTCCTTAAGCGGAGTGGCGTGTCGTAAGTATGCCGCGGAACATACCAACGGTACGTCACTCTACTTTAGTCACCTAATCCATCAACCAAGGGTCATCCTAAAACGACGAAAGTTCGGGTTTACACCCTCTCAACCAAGTCTAAGTTCCGTATGTAAGCAACTCCCTAGGCTCCACATAGTCAAACTTAGACTCGAACCAAGGTCAACCTAGCGCTCTGATACCAACTTTGTCACGACCCGAAAGAGCACGTGACTGGCACTTGAACCATATGAAGCCTATAGGACTCCATCTGATCCAAGTAAGCCAAAAGCCCAGAAATCTAAAGCCATTTTGAAGAATAAGTAAAGAAAACTGGTTTAAAGAAGCGAAGAAAAACATGTTTGAAATCAAGGTTTTTAAATAACTAAGCCGAATGTGCATTTGAAAACAGTACAGTCTTTTCTAAAAATTTCGGCAGAGTTTCTTTTGTAAAACGGGCCCCGAATGGGGTACAACATGGATACAATATAAATGCAATGATAAAGGCATCCCCAAGCGGGAGCTAGCTCTTCGTCAAACGACGGTCACAACCACACAATGATATGATAATATACAACGCCAAGTGGCGAGGATCAAATCCAAAAGAAAGCTCAAAAGCAACAAGAAAACCGCAATACCACTAAGCGCGACTCTAAGGTCGAAATAATACAACACTGTCCCTGAGTCTGAAAGAATATACAAGTTTTGGTTGATGGACATTCTAGATACAATGGAATAAATAAATACAAAGGTGATTCCTGATACGAAAGAATCCACCTACCAGAGCAAATCACCCGCAAGAAGGCAGTGTGCCAGAAATGCCGCAATAGAACCTGTACGGTAGAACCTGCAAGAACTGTGGCACAACGGGGGTGAGTTGCCAACTCGTGAATAGAAACATCTACAAGGATAAATCGAATGCAAGACATAATCCTAAGTCAACGATCAGTACAATATCCACAAGAGTACATCTGAGTGTAATAAGGTGGCAAGGTAACATCTAATCATGTATATAGTGCCAGGTACTCAGGTAACAACATGTCATCAGTGTAAGGTATGTCTGCATGAAGTATCAATGAAGAAATATCAATAATATCAATACACATATATTAGAGTCCCATACCACTAATATTGGTGTAAGATAAGTGTAAATCCAGTCTGTATATGAACCAAGTCTGTATATATATGGAACCCGTCCACCTGTCACCCACTGACAGTAAGCATCATGTATGCAATGTGAGGATATAACCAAAATCATGGAAAACTCATCATGAAACCCGTGCCAAACACCGACACGTAAATCCTCATCCGTATGGGGCTCCGTCTGCGGATATCGGCCCTCGGCCCCGGCAGTATGAGTCAACCCATGTCCATATCTGGGCTCCGTCTGCGGATATCGGCCCGTCGGCCCCGGCAGTATGCCCATCTCTCGGCTCCAGGCGGTATCCCCCGGATATCCGCCGAGCTCAGGTAAAATCACCGGTAGGTACTCGCCCGCCTCCAGGCTCAATCGGCATAACCCATCGATCATCTCGCCGAGGGGAACCATACCGGGCCCACCACGAACCCGCAAACGGTACATCACCTCCTCGAATCGGGTTTCAAGCACACGTCTCAGCACCGAGAAAACGCGTGGTGGACGCACCGAAATATCATATCACGAGGTACCGGGTTTTCATAAAGTGCCGCTTTTCTTAAATAACCCCTCGGTCCTCAAAAACCAGAAATCACATGAAAATCCAACATCCAGCAGTAAATCCAATGCGATGTACTATGCTATCAATCCATGATATATGCGACATGTAAAGAGAGTAATCATATCGGAAATCATGCATCATGGAATAGGAATGCGCATATGTCAAAAGAAGCATCATATCACGAATGTAATAGTACTACTGTGTAGTGACATGGCAATTATCGATGATGAAGTGTGTGAGCCGGCAAATAGTGTACGTGAAACATACGCATCATCGATAATGGTGCTGGTGTCCTAACAGCATGATAATAACATGGTAATGAACATATGCCAGCAATGCGAATAGTATGAAAATGCGGAAGCTAGTAATCAACAGCACAGTAAAGTATCTACTGTGCAAACTACATCTAAGTATCCTATCAATCAGGAGGGGTAGGTGTGGAAACCACCTAAAACTGAGTCAATGTATATATGTAGATATATAGTCGGTGATCCCGCCTCAATGTCATATCGTAAGATATCCTCTAGCTATGAGTGCGGATCTATCATCAATATCAGCTCGTACGGTAACTCATCGTACGGCATTCCCAAAAGCTGGGTACAGGTCAATATCTCATTGTCTCATCACATAACAAATATCACCATCATCAGATCATATGGTCTGGATGTACTACTCTATCTCTAGTACAAACGGTAACATCGGTAAAGTATGCATGCGGGGGTAAACACACATCCCAAGCCCGCAAGAATCACAAGTCATATCCCACATATGAACCGTATCAAATCACCGATCTCAGGGCACCACGCCCACATCATCGACTCATCTCCAAGTCATCCGACATCATCAATCAAAGTGCAAGTAAGTGATAAGCAAGGGTGTGTGTATAGGTGTAATTCTATCCTAGGGTTCGCGACTATGAACTGCACTAGTCACTGCTAACCCTATACCATCCACAATACACCTAATATCATAATAAACTACATAATAATCTATCTACGGACTGCGGGGGTGCTATACGCCACCCACCCGACCTTCCCCCGTAGATATAATCTACTCACCTGAATCCTGTGTTTCGGTGTCGATGCCTCCGTCATCTTCCCCATCGCCTCGGATCGTCGCGGTGTACCTACACACATCACACGTATCGCATCGCATCAAAACCAATTCAATACTTAAAACGACACACTAATTCCAATACGATACGCTAAAACCGAAACGACACGCCAAAAGGCTTATAGGTTAAAACCTACGGTTAGCCTTCGCAAAACAACTCCAAATCACTCGATATAGACGTACAAACGTCACACAATCGAGATAACACACGAACATCAAAATCTGGAATTCAAAACACGCAAAACCAAACCCAAATTCAAAGCTGCAACATGAGAAAATGCTTCCAGATTTCATCTCAGGCCAAACTAGACAAATTCAACAACTCCAGGGTGCTATGCAGGGTAAATATGAGGTAATGAAGCAAAATGGGGGAATTCCATCACAGTGGGGCCGGCCACATACCCTGTTTGGCCGGCCTGGCCGGCCCACCTGAGGAGTTTGGTGGTCGTACTCCTAGGGTGGTCTCCTGGGGTCTAATGTGGGTCCCTGGTATTGCTACATTTGTCTAGAAATGTCCCGGTATACTCCAGATTTTCCTGCACACACAAACCGACATAAAGTCCCGAAATTCCGTATTCTTGGTTTCCAGTGGAATTGGGTTGGGTTTCTAGCTCTAGGGTGCTCATACAATCTCCACTGAACTCAAATTACCCATCACAACTCACAATTCCCTCAAACCCTAACTAGTTTTCACCAAGTTCACAAATTCACCCGATATCGATTCTAAACTTGCATAGGGGTATATGTAAAGGTGAAACTAAGACAATGGTTCAGAAATTACCTTAATTGGCAACTCAAGAACTTTCTTGAGTTGCCCCAAGTGGTCACAATCCAAGCTTTCTAGGTCCATCTTGAAGATCTCGAGCTTGCGCATCTTTTTTGTGAAACCGACATAAGATTTTGGTGTGGTTTTAGAGATGAAGTGAGGGGATTTAGTGGAGGGGAGAAGAGGGCTAGGGCAGCAGCAGCAAGGGAGAGGAAGAGGGAGAGAAATGAGAGGGGAGAGAAATGGCTAAGGGTTAAAAGTCAAATGTCCACTCTCTCTCCCACCTACCCTCATCATTACCTTTTTCTTTTCTTTTCTTTTCCTTTTCTCTAAATCCCTAAACCTTCTCTTGAGAATAGTAACCCCAAAAGAAATGCATGGCTAGAAAAATACACAAGTGTGGGAAAAATGTGATATGTGCAAGTTTTGCACAAAATTACCGAAAAACCCGATTAGCGATTTTAATCGCGATTAGCACCAAATTAGTGTCAAAATGATCACAACAACTTAAAAATGTCATAATTCCAATAAATAACTCATTTTAGAATTTTCCACAATTTTTCATAATTTTCCTCCATTTATTTGCATTTAAAAATAGATTTAATATTAAAATAATCAATAAAATAATATTAAATTATAAAAATTCCCAAAATTAATATTTTATATTTTTAAAGATGTTACATCCTGATCCGTTATCCACTACCCAGGAAGTAGGGTTAACTGACATACAGTTCTCTATTACAAACACACCCGAAGCCGAAGCCACAACATGCTTCGAATTCTGGCTACTGGCTTTGCAAGACCTGCAATCCTTCTGCCCATGTTCATTCCCCTAACAATAGGAACATCCCTCTTTTACTGCATCCATTCCCGAAACTTCTGCCTTTCCCTTTCTTTCTACTTCCCTGGTTTCCTTCAGGGTAGTAGGTAGAGACTGTTGAACTAAGTCAGCATCTGACCTGTTCTTCAACGTGGTCTTCAGGTCCGAGAGATCAAAAGAGCTGGTCTCTGTAAGGACGTTGCCCCCTACAGATGACCCGATAGCCAACCTCGCTGGAAGCAAATCGTTCGAGGTCTCATATCTTGCGATACAAGATTGCTCTCCATATAAAACTTTATTATGGAGGAAGATAGAAGCTGAGTCCATCTTCTCGTGCTGCCTTTGTTATATACCATCAACTGAGGCTAACACGAGGCACTTGGCTTTCGCACAGTCGTCTTCCGATGTCCTACGGATATCAATATCCGTGACAAGGGAAAATGGACCTGAGACGGCAGGGGTTGGATCAGTCAAGAGGTGTCCCAGCTTGTCATGGGCAATGGACATTTGGACAGACCTTTGCCAGTCATAACAGTCAGATTCAGTCAATTTATTATCTAGATATAACCTAGGTGCGGTCATTGGGTCGCTGCAATTAAGAGAGAGAGAAGAAAACACTTAGCACGATGCTCTTGCAAGTTTAGATTGGTTTTTAATTTATCTAAACAGGATGGCTCCCACTGTCTCTCGAATCCCTCCCCAAATCATAAAGGAAGAATTAGTCAGGATCAATCTCACCGTACAATACTTTCTTAACCGTTCAGCCAGGCCAGTGTCAGTACTTCGAGGGAGGTTTTCCAACGCTTTCGCGAAGTTCCTTAATTAAGTAACTTCTTTTCCTTGTGGGCGTAGCCCAGCTAACACCTTTCCAGACACCTACTAGGTTTATAGCATTGATCGTTAAGTGAGAGATTTCCCGAGGAGTAGCATATACTCACAGTAGGATCGGGATCCAGATATCATTGCGTGATAAAACCGAAGTAATTCTACCAGAATTATCACACTCCAAATGGTATGCAGCGCTAGCAAGTTTCAGTACTTATGAAACTCCCGATGTGGATTTTTGCCCTATGCTCTTATGACCTTGACGAAGGTCAACAAATCATAAGTCACATGTCAAGTTCTACCCGTCATTATCCAGGTTAATTTGAACCCACCCGTACATACCCTTGACGAAGGTCAACAAGATAGAACGACTATCCCAAACCAACGCATCTATCTATGCTACATATGAACACCCAACAGCTACCAATCACTATGCCTTGACGAAGGTCAACAAACATATCTTGAATACTATTGAATATCCATACGAAATGATAGAGGGCTACGGATGGTTTTGGCGAAACGGTGAACATAGTGAATTTGATATAATCGCTGGAACGAGATAGCTTTTAAAAGGAGTAGTTCAAGCTCCGCGTTTAAAAGTTTAGTTTTGAAAAGAACCGAGTGGTTTTCAAAGTGTTCCAATCGACTTTTACTTGGTTTATTTTCTTGCATTAGTTCTTTTAATGCGTCCCATCATTTAATCTTACCATTGCAGAAAACAACCAAAATATGACGTACGCTTATGCCATTCGCATTCGCCACGGGGCCCCGTCATCACCCGTTAGGTTACTTAACTAACGACAGAGCGGGGGCTGGGCTAGCGCGGCTATAAAACATAAGCAACGCCTAAATAGTTATAGTATATAGATATATAGCAATGATGGACATTACAGATCACAGATGAATACATTGGATATACTAGGAATCCGCAATCCGTTCGAGCCTGCAACGAAAAGCGGATTACACGGTCGCGGTGAATAGCCAATACCCCACCCAAGACCCCTACGGGTGCGGCAAACTACCCGCCAAGTACCCGAAGCGAAGCAACCTCCCTCAACATTGTGAGTAGGCCACTCGGCACTTCGAGATACCCGGTAGTTTGTGCACCCCTCCATGGGTCTAACCTAGGAGCAAAAACAGTAAAAAGAATTATACAATGACGGCTACAACCCCGACCCGGTTGTGCGGCCATACAAATAATATTACATCAATTTACATGTTACATGAATTGAAAGAAAAGAAAACTCTCGTCTCACAAAACCCCCGGCTATTCACCCGCGACAATCCAACGCATTCATATACACATACCATCAACAAACACAGATCACAGATATGTATAACCCCCACCAATCGACGTATAGCGATTAGCAGACGTTCAATACATATAAACATCACAGATATAACCCATTAGTCAAAGTGTAGTGAAGTTCGATCAAAAATACGGATTTATAGGCACCCCAAATACAAATTTCTTTTCTGGAAAATCTGGGCACAAATAAACCATCTTAGAAATCCCAAAACCTCATCAGAAGAATACTGCACCAAACTCGGTCCAGAACCGAGTCAAAACGTCCGCGCTTCCGCGGCAATAGACATGCTTTTGCCACGGAACCGCCGCGCTTTAAGCGATTCACTGGATCGTTTTTGGTGTGCTTCTTTAGAAAACCCTGAGCCGATTTTGGAAGTATGATTTTTTATTTTTTTAAGTAGAAAAAATTTCAACAGAAAGTTAGGGTTTTGATGTTTTAGTTTTGCGATTTTTCCGATCAAACTTCCATACACTTTACTACCTAGCTAGTTTTTGTTTAGTTAGGCTCTGATACCATTGTAAGTCCACGTTGCCCACCCCGGCGCTTGCGGGGAGGCGGAAAACGGAATAAAAATCGGATTTTTATCGAACTAGGAAACATGGACTAGCTTAAGGAGGATCTTTGCTAAACAAAAACTAACTAAAAGCTAACTAGAATTAGCTACATGGAAGAAATGTTATACCTTGGGCTTTATGTCCTTCTCTCCTTGCTCCTTGGAGTGGAAGAAAGAGATCACCTTGTCGCCTTCTCTAGTCGAAGAAGGATCCACCCGAGAGCTGCAACCTTGGCTTCAACTTCAAGCTAGAAGTAACTAAAGTGCTAGAAGTGCTAATCCTAGAACTTTAGATGAGAGTAGAGATTACTTTGGAGAGGTTTAACTCAAGCTAAAGTGTTTCTCAACACATGAGAGTGGAGAGCTTGAGGAAGAGGAAGAGCAAGAGAGAGAAAGCATATGATAGAATGAGAGAATAATAGAACCATTCTCACTTATATGTCTGAATTAAGTAAATTGATAATTAGCAAGATAATTGTCATGGCTTAATCAAGACATGACCATTATCATTTCATATTTAATGCAAATTGCAAGGATCAAAGAGCATCTTTTATATGGAATGATGATGGTCAAAGTGTCAACATAGGTCAACAAGTCAAGATAGTCAAATGGTCAACAACCCTAACCATGCACAATTATATTTAACTAATATCAATTAATCATAATACACACATAAGCATTAGGGTTAATAAAATGACAATAGTCATTAACCCTAATCAAAATCCTCTCCCCCTGTCTCAGTCAACTGTGCATACGCACCCGTATTCGTGATCCGAGGAACATGAATACAAAGAAATAAAACCAATCCCAAGTCATATATTAGGATCGGGCTTAAACCAAATCCCGCTAGTATATGCTGTCCGGACAGCAAACGTGCACAAGTGCGCAGATGTGAACGAACCCTGTCGCAAAACCATGCGACCTCTACTCATTTTGCCTAAAGGCGAATAGCTCTCTGTGTGGGACTCTAAAGACTCGACACTACGCCGGTAGTGGGTTTAACCACAGACCGCAAGCGGCACTAGCTGTACATAACGGTCCCCAGGTAGATGCCGATAAGAAGACTGACGAGGTGACCCCATCTGAACTCCTACTGAGCCTGTATATGACAGTCTCCATACAGTCCGATCTGTTCGTCTGATACATCGCATGGCGGGCCTAGGGGGCGGTGAACGTCAGTCCCTTAATAGCGGTACAAGTCGTGTCGGAGTGTAGCCCAGAACACGCTGAGATAACACTGGAAACCTACCAGTATATCTCGCTTGCCCTGGCCAGGGACTACTTGTGTAATGGCTCTCCTGGACACAGCGCGATGTCAACCCCCAATACCGGGAGAGACGAATCCTGTCTAACCGTCACTGCCTCCAAGTGCTTCGGGACTGCACCCAAAAACTACCTGTTTGCACGACTCCTTTGAGCCGTGGTAGGGTAGTAATCAAAGTACAGTGGGAACACGCTCGAGGCGAAGTGACAGTGTCAAGTCAGCGGACTAAGCTGTACTCATGTCTCCTGGGAACTGATAACTGACGATAGGTATAATACCAACCAACAATTCCCGACGAGTCCTGTCCAGTGTACTCGTAACCTAACGAGCACCCGCATACTATCTCAAGTACGACGTACTGACGGCTGTGGGACAGACCGTCTCCAACGCTGGGATGAGAAGCGCATACGCTAGTCTACTCCGGAGTATCGATGCCCTGTCTCAATAGTCCAACGACTAGGGACCTGTATAATGATGTGCTTATGGATTACCCAGGCCCCACGAGTGTGAGCGCCATCACAACGCTGGTAATCAAGCAAAGATCCTAAGGGCTCTACTAATATGTATATAAGCGATATGCTAAAAGAAACACATGCACATATTGAAGTAGAGACAAACCAAGTAGCATACTACCATTTCGAGCAAGATTGTATATACAACTGTGAATATCCCAAGCTTCCATTAAGCAATATACAAGCTAGTATGTTACAGTAATGGCCTCTAGGGCATATACACTAACATTATCCGTGCGGTATTGCACGGATCATGATCGGAAAGATTATACTAGCGGGTTTTGGTTTAAGCCGAATCCTAGTATTGTACTGTGTTGATTTTGTCTCGTTGCATTTGTATTCAGTAGGAATACAAATACGGGTATGTATATACAGTCGCGGGGTTTTCCTGTAATTTATTACGGGATCAGTTTTCTGAAGTTGCCAGTTTGCATTCCTTTCCGGCCAGTTTTCCTTTGTTCCTTCCCGGCCGGACTTTTCCGATGGAGGGGGTTATTTGCAGTTGTGCAAATTATCTTTTACGGAGGTGTTATTTGCATATGTGGCTTCATGATGGTTCCAAGCATCATGAGATTCTTTTTCCATCACTTGATTTGCATTAAATGGGATTAGAAAGGATTAGAAATTGATATGATATTCTTATCATCACTTTTGGCTTATGGTCACCCTTTGCTTTTACTACTCTCACCTCCCTTCATGTTTTTTTCCCTCCACCATTTTATCAATTAGGGGCCGGCCACTTTGAGAGGGGGTAGATGAGGGATTCATTTAGTTGTGGGGAAAAAGATTATCATTCATTATGCTAGCCACAAAATCATATAGCTCCATTTCAAAGTTCTCTTTCTCCTCCTCCATGCAAAGGCAACTTCTATAACCCCAAGAGACAACCATTCTACACTTCTTCTACATCATTCCTTGGGCACGTCGGCTCGCCAACTTCGTGCTCGAGTTGCCTCGGTCCAGAGGTGGGAGCCGGTAAAATAACCCGGCGTTGTGGTGCCCGTCCTGACGAGGAGGTGACGGCCGGAGATTCCGCGAGGAGATCGGAGTGGAGGCGAAGACCGAAGGACACGGATCTCTTGGTATAGCTTCTCTACTCCTTTTCTTGTTTGGTAGAGTTTGATTAATGGCCCGATCCAGGATTTTAGTGCGCGGTGGTGCCGGTTTCTAAGTTCTAGAAAAGTTTTTCGTTTCCGCATTCCGGCGTCGGATTGACGGCCGAGGCGCCGCCGTGCACTTACATTGGTATCAGAGCCACGCCATTAAGCTAGTCTAGCTTGCTCTAACGTGTTTAAAGTTCGATCGAACAAATTTTCAAAAACCGCGTTTCCATTTACATGAGTTTCTGTCGAAATTTTTTTGGGCTCTAAAAATTTTTCAGGTTGTTGCAGAAACACATGCAGGCAAATATAAGCAATCTGAGAAAATTTCGTCGCGTGACGTCACCTTTCCACCGCGGAACCGCGGCCAAACCCACGCATTGGCCGCGGTTCCGCCGCAAGGTAGACTGTTCATTTGACCAAATTTTTACAGTGGGCTTCTGAGTTGAAAATGGGGTTTTTGGAATATTCTTTTTGGGCCCAGATTTTCTGTGAGTGCTACAGTAGTGTTTGGGGCCCACTTCGGTAAATTTGATCGATCGATAATTTTAAAGATGTTAGTTCACTGTATTTACATTATATCTGCGACCGTGAATGTCTGTCACGACCCGATAATTTGGCCCGCGACCGGCACTTGGCCACGTAACGTCTACAAGCGTAACACGACTAAGTAAGCCGAAACCCAGAAATCAAAACCATTAAATATAGAGTGTTTAAAACATTTTTGTAAAAAAAAACAGTTATAAATGTCTAGAAAACTTTAATTAATTTAGTAGAAATCCTTTTTAAGTTCAAGTGTCATTTAATAGCTGGCAACATTTCCTTTATAAAAATTTGTCCCGAAAAGCGGTAAAAGACAAGATGTGAGTAAAATGACATTGTCACGACCCAAAGTTTGACCCGTGACCGGCACTCAACCACGTAACGTCTACAGGCGTAACGCAACTAAGTAAGACGAAAACCCAGAAATCAAACCAGTAAAAGTATAGAGTGATTTAAGCAATTTATCGAACCAATTACTAAGATGTCAAGAAATCTTAAGTAGACAATCACTAAGATAACAATATACGACGCCGTAGCGAAGAAAATGAGCAACAGGTAGGAAACATCACAGATGGAATAAACTGCATAAGTAAAGTCGGCACCCAACGAGCTCGACGCCAGAATACAAAATAATATACATCGTCCTCACAACTGGTCTCTAAGTCAATACATAAGTGGTAGATGGAGAGTACTAGATACAACAATGTACATAACTGCAAGTTAACCAGATACCGCACAAAACCCACCTATCAGCAAAAGAGCTAGTACACCAACTGTAGGGGTATCTGTGTCAAAAGATGCAAGAATGCAGCCTGCCGCGACTACTCCGAAGGGCAACCTGCAAACACTGTGGCACAACGGGGGTGAGTTGCCAACTCGTGAATAGAAGATAACATATAAAGGTAATCGCGAGTATGCACGTGCTACGATACTCTAACCTATATCAACAGATAACGTCTATATGATGAACTGGATGCTCAAATCATGCAACAAGTGCGATCTAATAACATCTCCATGTGATGAGCAAGAAATGTGATGATCAGGAATAACAATGCAGTCCAACAACCCTATATAGAATGAACAGGGTATGCAATGATCAGGTATAGCAATGCAATCTAACAACCCTATATAGAATGAACTGGGTATGCAATGATCAGGTATAGCAATGCAATCTAACAACCCTATATAAAATGAACAGGGTATGCAATGACCAGGTATAGCAATGCAATCTAACAACCCTATATAGAATGAACAGGGTATGCAATGATCAGGTATAGCAATGTGTACTATATCAGGTATAATAGATATAGGATGAGATATCAATTACTACATACTGAGCATGGGAAATATAACATCTACACGGAATGTCATCGTGGAAAGTATAATCGGTACCCATCAATGTACCCAAATCCCAATACTACTCAGGCGTCGTCATCCTCCTCGGTCCTCCAATCCTGTAAATCTCATATAACCGTGAGTGCCCAACATCGGCACCCAAAATATCAAGAAATACTCGTGCCAAGCATCGACACGCAAATCCTCCTCTATAGGGCATCCGTCAGTCCGGATCAGCCCACGGGCTCTGTCTGCGGTATCGGCCCTCGGCCCCGGCAGTATGAGTCGTCCCGTATCCATCCATAGACTCTGGTCGGTATCCTCCGGATAACCGCCAGGTCCAACCAATCACCGGTAGGTAGTAGTCCATCTGCCAGGCTCACCGTCTACTACACAGCGAAACCGTTCTCGCCCCGGGGTACCATACCGGGTGCACCATGTACCCGTAATCGGCCTCATCCAACTCCTCGATTCGGGTTCACATATATCACTCTAGTACCGAGAAAACACATGGTGGACGCACTGAAATATCATATCAAGGGAAACCGGGTTTTTAAATAATTAACTATTCTCTTTGAAATATCCACGGTTCCCCAAATCCAGAATTAACATGGAAACAACATATCTCAATGCGTAATCTAAGCAAGTATGAAGATATCAATATATGTATGCACTGGCATGAATGTACAGTGTGCATGTGCGCAGGTATGAAGATATCAATATATGTGTGCACTGGTATGAATAACAGTGTGCATGTGCGCAGGTATGAAGATATCAATATATGTGTGCACTGGTATGAATATACAGTGTGCATGTGCGCAGGTATAAAGATATCAATATATGTGTGCACTGGTATGAATATACAGTGTGCATGTGCGCAGGTATGAAGATATGAATATATGTGTGCACTGGTATGAATATACAGTGTGCATGTGCAAAGGTATGAAGATATCAATATATGTCTGCACTGGTATGAAAATACAGTGTGCATGTGCGCAGGTATGAAGATATCAATATATGTGCGCACTGGTATGAATATACAGTGTGCATGTGTGCAGGTATGAAGATATCAATATATGTGTGCACTGGTATGAATATACAGTGTGCATGTGCGTAGATATGAAGATATCAATATATGTGTGCACTGGTATGAATATACAGTGTGCATGTGCGCAGGTATGAATATAACATATGCTGTTATGCGGAAAATCAAGACAACATCAATAAGGTAGAATCAGTATGATATATGATTTGTAGCAATCCTATAATGTGAGTGTCATGGCAATCACTAACGGTGTGAGTGTAGCATATCAATCGTGCTCGTGCGACTTGAACCGTTAGTGATAGTGTAGTGTCCTATGCTATAATTTCTATATGCAACAATAAGGTATGCTACTACAGTCCATATGAACATCTACAATCTAATATCCTGACTCGCCTTGATGCTTAACGCCATACGGCCGATTTCCCCGTAGATGTTAAATCTACTCACCTGGTCGTGCGCTACTCGTAGCCGACCACCTGCTTTCCTTTCTTAGCTACGTCCGACGTACCCGCCTGCGAACCTAGAATTACACAAGAATCCATATATAAGCAACTATCTCGCAAAACGCGATATCGAAGTCAAACTATACGCTCGCGTCGCGAACTAAACGCGCGTGTGTACGATACGCTAAACGTGTGCACGCGTCTAAAACTAACCCTGATACGCCGCGATACGCTAAATCATGGAACCCTCTCGCGTATCGCGCGTATCGCGCGAACCAAACGTACTAGAAATGCGACATAACGTCTCAGATTCTACCCAGGCTAACAACTTAGAAAACTATACATACCACTGGCCTAGAAATAACAACAGACTCCTACCCATCCAAACATCACCCAAAAATTCCCCTATCTGGCCGCAAATTGCGGCCAGAAAGAATAAATCGGCGGCCTCGCTATGGGGTGGGGGTCTCGGGCTCTGGTGGTGTGGTCTATGCCTTGTATACAAGCTCCAGTTAACTCAATTTCAACCTGAACTACTCGGGCCTATAGCAGATCACAGAAATCTTAAAAGTTCACTTAAAAACTCTAAATTTGCACAATTAGAAACCCTATGGTATTTTGGTGTAATCTGGGGTCTAACTAGGTTTACATGGCTTTAATAACACCTAATTAGGCTAGGTTAACTAATATTAACAGCACTAAACCATAAGTCCACACAAATCACCATTTCAAGCACAAAATCTCACTTTATACACAAACCGAAGCTAAACTACACATACGTTAAACAAACAAAAAGTTGGGCTCGGATTCTATACCTTACAAGACCCTAGGTGCAAGGAGAAAGGAGGTGGAGAAGATGGGAGTGCTGCTGTAGCAGCTGGGGGCTGCTGTTGGTGTTGCTGCTGCTGCCCCTGCCTGCTGCTGCTGTTGTTACTGCTTGCTGCTGCTGCTGCTGCTGATGCTGCCTCTGCAGCTGCTGCCTCTCTCTCTCTCTCTCTCTCTCTCAGCTGAGTGTGTGTGTGTGAGTTGTGAGGAAAAATGAGGAAACAAATGAGGCCCCAAGTCAAACCCCCCCTCTCTCTTTCCCTCTCTCTTCATTTAATGAGCAGAGCTCAAGCCATGCCCATACTCCCTCTCTCATGCACCAAGTCAACAAAAGAAAAGAAAAGAAAAACAAATTAACAAAACACTCAAATAAATAAAACCCCATTAAAGCCCAAAACACTTAATACAAATAGGTTAACCCACCATGATTGTTAATCATGGTTTTAACCCCAAATTTAAACCCTAGTTTACATGCACAAGTGTGTGTGCGCCTAGAAAAATCCTAATAAAATATTCATTAATTAGAATAAATTATCTGAAACTTAATTTGGTAAACTTTTACCAAAAGTTGTCTAGTAAAATATAATTAACCCCTAAACACGACCTAAGGTGTTACAATCTTCCCCCCTTAAAGAAAATTCGTCCCCGAATTTTAAAATACATAGCTACGCATACCTTCAGAGAGATGAGGGAACTTCTTCCGCATCTCGCCCTCAGCCTCCCAAGTGATCTCTTCACCGTTTGGGATGCACCAAAATACCTTCTCTGATGGCAAGACCTTCGATCGAAATTTCTTCACCTGTCGGTCCAATATTACGACTTGCTGTTTGGTGAACGAAGGATCACGCTCGAACTAAATGGTCTAGCGCTAAATCCAAAAGAAAGGTCCTGAAGGTAATTGCAAGGTATCGACATGGGGAAATACGGGGTGAATATTCAATAATCTGGGTGGAAGTGCCCAACTAAAGGCAACGAACCAACTCGCCTTAGGGATTCTAAAAAGACTTACTATCCTGGAAAACTTCCCAAAACTCAACATGTCATTTATCGGAAATTTCCGTGGGAATACATGATCTGCCATTGCGAACTTGAATCTGCGACCATCTTGGTCAGCATCTGATCTCTATCCGCAATATACCGTTTTCATCCTGACCCAAAACAACCGAGTCAATTTCCGAAATTTCTAAACTAGCTAAGGTCCAAAAATCCTATAACACGGAGTTAGGAAAAACAGACTGGTGATCGACATGACCTAACCTCTAATCCTAAAGTTTACCGATTGGAGTGTCTCCTAAAAACTGCTATCAAAGGAGAACCCTATCGATGGCAAACAACGATCCCCAACTGCCGACAACAATTTCTACATACGCCCAACTTAACAAGAACAACTGAGTATCACCGGATGACAAGCATCCGAATGGAGTCACATCCAGACAACTCCTGGGTGGACACCATAATGAAAATTCGGGGAGATCTGCTCTCGTTCCCGCTTCGGAACGATTAAAGGTTGCAACTCTCCCGTCAGTCTCAGTTGCTCAACTCAAGTACACAACAAGACAGACATCTAGAAACGAATCCTAAGACTTCTCTTTCTATCCCTGCCCCCCCCGTAACTACCATGCAAGTCACGTTAACAGTTGGTGGGGCTTGAATGAGTACAGAGAGTTGACCGATGTGCCTGCCCTAGGATTCCTCGTCTCTTCCGTATAACATTAGGTACATAAGTGTCTCTCTAGCCTAGCACACCCTAGCCACAAGTCAAGGATTCCAAAATCATTACCCAGCCGAGTAGGCTCCAATATCTCTAACGAACGAGCGTCGGCGGGCAATGTCTCGCGAAAGTGATTTAAGAAAAGTGGTCGGGCGCTGACACGAGCAAGCTGTCTCCTCAGTAGAGACGAACTTAAGCTGCACTCAACGATCCCACAAGAACTGTGAATCTGCGGAGAACTTATCACAACAATCAAATTCCTCCACAGGAAGATGTACATTTAACTCTGGTGGTCCGTGAAAATCTGACACGACTCTCAAACAAGTGGTGTCTCAAATCTCCAACGCAAATCCATCGCGGCCATCTCCAGATCAAGAGTGGGATATCCTTCTCGTACTTTCTCCAAATGTAAAGAAGCAAAAGCGATAACTCCATTGTGTCACCTCAGTACACATTCGAGTCCTACTAACGAAACATCACAGTTAAACCACAAAGTCGCCCGAACCAAAAGCAAAGAAAGGGCTGAAGCAGTTGTTAACCGAGTCTTCAACTGCGGAAACTCCGGACACAAGCCTCAGTCCAAAGAAAAGAAACCTCTATTCCAGTCAATTTAGTCAACGGGGCAGCATTACACTAGCAATCCTGCGTGAGACGGCTGTAACACCTGCTAAGCCAAAAATATGCGGACCTCCGTCCCGCTCACAAATTTGGGCCTAAGCTGTACGGCCACGATCTTCCTCGAAACCATACCAATTCGTCTCCGTAACTACAAAACCTAGGAGTCAACACGAACAAGCTTGAAGGGAACACTCCGAGAATCTAGCAAAAAACTGGGCCTCTCCCAGTATCCATAAAACAGATCTTCGAGGGCTACTCCTATCCCTCAAGACACACTAAAAAGACCAGGATGTCGTAAATAACATAACAATAACTGTTCGAGGAACGGCCCGAAGAAAACCAGTTCATCACACCTGCGAATGCTGCTAGAGCATTGGTGAGTCCAGTGACACACCCAAAACACACAAAGCCCGCAGCACGCACAAAGCAGTCTTCGGAATGTCATCACTCCGGACCCGCAACAATGATGACCTGATCCCTAACGAACTAAGATAAGGTCTCGCACTCTGGTGCTGATCGAAGAAATCGTCAATGCGAGGTACATGATACGTATCCGCACCGTAAGCCGATTGAAGTGACGATCCATCAATACACAACCTCAATCTGTCGTTTTCCTCCTAGACGAACAGAAATAGGAGCTTCCTAAATGCGAAACACTCAGACGCACAACTCCCTCAACAACCACTCTGCAGCAGATCCTTAGCTCCTTAAGCTTCGCCGGCTCATCTTGGAATGACGTCGGAAAAATTCTCGCACGAAAGAAAAGCGGTCCAACAAACCAACTGTGGCTACAGCATCACGAAAAAACGCCAAGAATCCACGACATCTCCTCAGTGCCGACTAGCGAACAAGGCTGAATTCAAGCGGTAAGAGGCGGCACCACTATCCACCTGCACAACAAGAACTGACTTGCCCGGGAAAACAAAACCTAACTGTTTCCTCACGGTAGCCTACAATGCCTAACACGTAGCTAACCAGTCCGTGCCCAGGAGATTGCCAAATCCAACATCTTTAGGAGGTTCAAAATGACAGACGAATCTCTATCTCCTATCCGATGGGAACACGACCGAATTACGTGTCGCGCAACAAAAGGATTGCTGACAGAAGTTAGCACAACAAACGGCTGATCTACCTAGCACGACTCTCGTCCTAAACTCGACACGAGGTGTGTAAACATACGAGTGCAACAAAAGGTCATATTGAAAGAGTACCTGTTGGCTCCGCATTGGACGCCCGCGTGTCCCGATGAGTCGAAGCGAAAACGTGTGCCTGTCCTCCATCTGCGACTGATCGAACTCCTCCTCTACTAGCCTGACCCCTCTGTTCAAACCCTCCACGTCCACGACGTCTCAGAATACGACCCTGACGTGCTGTGAAGGAACACTTCCTGATGAGGTGTTGAAGGCTTCCGCATCGTAAACACCTACGCACTGAATGCTGTCCTGCCTGGTGATGGAAGCCAAACGACTGTCCTCGTCCTAAGCCTCTGCTCTGGGCTGGTACACCAGTACGATTCCACAACTGTTCCGGAACTCTCACGGTCTCTGGAAGACGTGTCTCGTAGACGGGGGCTGCCTCCACCGGTGCTATGTAGGGGACGGAATACTGCATGATGATCGCAAGGAACAACTGGGTAACACGGGTGGCAACCATCTGTCGCTGCGCTCGAACGACCTCTACCAATGAGCTCATCGTCTGGCGCAAGCTCTGCATCTCTGCCACTAGTCTAGCGATCTAATCTGTCGTAGGAGAAACAATATGTCCTGGTACAACATGGGTACTACTCGGATCAGTCCTCGTCTTAGATAAATCAACTCGAACCTCGGCTCTCCCGGCCTCTCTCTGCACCCTCGTAGTCCTTGGCGGCATAATGGCTGAAAAGAAGGTAGGACTCGATGAGGATACGAAAATCGAATCACAAGGATGTATACGATCCTAAAGGAAATTCAATCAATAAGTCCTAAGGTCGCTTAGGCGGAGTACCGTGTCGTGAGTATGCCGCGGAACATACGCACGCCACGCCACTCTGCTGCAGCTATCTACTCCATCATACCAGGGTCATCCTACACTCCGAAGGTAAAACCTACGCTCTGATACCAACTTTGTCACGACCCAAAGTTTGGCCCGTGACCGGCACTCAACTACGTAACGTCTACAGGTGTAACGTAACTACGTAAGCCGAAAACCCAGAAATCAAACCAGTAAAAGTATAGAGTGATTTAAGCAATTTATAGAACCAATTACTAAGATGTCAAGAAATCTTAAGTAGACAATCATTAAGATAACAATATACGACGCCGTAGCGAAGAAAATGAGCAACAGGTGGGAAACATCACAGATGGAATAAACTGCATAAGTAAAGTCAGCTCACAACGAGCTCGACGCCAGAATACAAAATAATATACATCATCCTCACAACTGGTCTCTAAGTCAATACATAAGTGGTAGATGAAGAGTACTAGATACAACAATGTACATAACTGCAAGATAACCAGATACCGCACAAAACCCACCTATCAGCAAAAGAGCTAGTACACCAACTGTAGGGGTATCTGTGTCAAAAGATGCAAGAATGCAGCCTGCCGCAACTACTCCGAAGGGCAACCTGCAAACACTGTGGCACAACGGGGGTGAGTTGCCAACTCGTGAATAGAAGATAACATATAAAGGTAATCACGAGTATACACGTGCTACGATACTCTAACCTATATCAACAGATAACGTCTATATGATGAACTGGATGCTCAAATCATGCAACAAGTGCGATCTAATAACATCTCCATATGATGAGCAAGAAATGTGATGATCAGGTATAACAATGCAGTCTAACAACCCTATATAGAATGAACAGGGTATGCAATGATCAGGTATAGCAATGCAATCTAACAACCCTATATAGAATGAACAGGGTATGCAATGAGCAGGTATAGCAATGCACTCTAACAATCCTATATAGAATGAACAGGGTATGCAATGACCAGGTATAGCAATGCAATCCAACAACCCTATATAGAATGAACAGGGTATGCAATGATCAGGTATAGCAATGTGTACTATATCAGGTATAATAGATACAGGATGAGATATCAATTACTACATACTGAGCATGGGAAATATAACATCTACACGGAATGTCATCGTGGAAAGTATAATCGGTACCCATCAATGTACCCAAATCCCAATACTACTCAGGCGTCGTCATCCTCCTCGGTCCTCCAATCCTGCAAATCTCATATAACCGTGAGTGCCCAACATCGGCACCCAAAATATCAAGAAATACTCGTGCCAAGCATCGACACGCAAATCCTCCTGTATAGGGCATCCGTCAGTCCGGATCAGCCCAAGGGCTCTATCTGCGGTACCGGCCCTCGGCCCCGGCAGTATGAGTCGTCCCGTATCCGTCCATAGACTCTGGTCGGTATCCTCCGGATAACCGCCAGGTCCAACCAATCACCGGTAGGTAGTAGTCCCTCTGCCAGGCTCACCGTCTACTACACAGCGAAACCGTTCTCGCCCCCGGGTACCATACCGGGTCCACCATGTATCCGTAATCGGCCTCATCCAACTCCTCGATTCGGGTTCACATATATCACTCTAGTACCGAGAAAACACATGGTGGACGCACCGAAATATCATATCAAGGGAAACCGGGTTTTTAAATAATTAACTATTCTCTTTGAAATATCCACGGTTCCCCAAATCCAGAATTAACATGGAAACAACATATCTCAATGCGTAATCTAAGCAAGTATGAAGATATCAATATATGTGTGCACTGGCATGAATGTACAGTGTGCATGTGCGCAGGTATGAAGATATCAATATATGTGTGCACCCGTATGAATATACAGTGTGCATGTGCGCAGGTATGAAGATATCAATATATGTGTGCACGGGTATGAATATACAGTGTGCATGTGCGCAGGTATGAAGAATCAATATATGTGTGCACTGGTATGAATATACAGTATGCATGTGCGCAGGTATGAAGATATCAATATATGTGTGCACTGGTATGAATATACAATGTGCATGTGCGCTGGTATGAAGATATCAATATATGTGTGCACTGGTATGAATATACAGTGTGCATGTGCGCAGGTATGAAGATATCAATATATGTGTGCACTGGTATGAATATACAGTGTGCATGTGCGCAGGTATGAAGATATCAATATATTTGTGCACTGGTATGAATATACAGTGTGCATGTGCGCAGGTATGAAGATATCAATATATGTGTGCACTGGTATGAATATACAGTGTGCATGTGCGCAGGTATGAATATAACATATGCTGTTATGCGGCAAATCATGACAACATCAATAAGGTAGAATCAGTATGATATATGATTTGTAGCAATCCTATAATGTGAGTGTCATGGCAACCACTAACCGTGCGGGTGTAGCATATCAATCGTGCTCGTGCGACTTGAACTGTTAGAGACAGTGCAGTGTCCTATGCTATCATTTCTATATGCAACAATAAGGTATGCTACTGCAGTCCATATGAACATCTACAATCTAATATCCTGACTCGCCCTGACGCTTAACGCCATACGGGCGATTTCCCCGTAGATGTTAAATCTACTCACCTGGTCATGCGCTTCTCGTAGCCGACCACCTGGTTTCCTTTCTTAGCTTCGTCCGACGTACCTGCCTACGAACCAGGAATTACACAAGAATCCATATCTAAGCAACAATCTCGTAAAACGCGATATCGAAGTCAAACGATACGCTCGCGTCGCGAACTAAACGCGCGTGTGTACGATACGCTAAACGTGTGCACGCGTCTAAAACTAACCCCGATACGCCGAGATACGCTAAATCATGGAACCCTCTCGCGTATCGCGCGAACCAAACGTACTAGAAATACGATATAACGTCTCAGATTCTACCCAGGCTAACAACTTACAAAAATATACATACCACTGGCCTAGAAATAACAACAGACTCCTACCCATCCAAACATCACCCAAAAATTCTCCTATCTGGCCGCAAATTGCGGCCAGAAAGAATAAATCGGCGGCCTCGCTATGGGGTGGGGGTCTCGGGCTCTGGTGGTGTGGTCTATGCCTTGTATACAAGCTCCAGTTAACTCAATTTCAACCTGAACTACTCGGGCCTATAGCAGATCACAGAAATCCAAAAAGTTCACTTAAAAACACTAAATTTGCACAATTAGAAACCCTATGGTATTTTGTTGTAATCTGGGGTCTAACTAGGTTTACATGGCCTTAATAACACCTAATTTGGCTAGGTTAACCAATATTAACAGCACTAAACCATAAGTCCACACAAATCACCATTTCAAGCACAAAATCTCACTTTATACACAAACCGAAGCTAAACTACACATACTTTAAACAAACAAGAAGTTGGGCTCGGATTCTATACCTTACAAGACCCTAGGTGCAAGGAGAAAGGAGGTGGAGAAGATGGGAGTGCTGCTGCAGCTGCTGGGGGCTGCTGTTGGTGTTGTTGCTGCTGCCACTGCCTGCTGCTGCTGTTGTTACTGCTTGCTGCCGCTGCTGCTGAAGCTGCCTCTCTCTCTCTCTCTCTCTCAGAGCTGTGTGTGTGTGTGAGTTGTGAGGAAAAATGAGGAAAGAAATGAGGCCCCAAGTCAAAACCCCCCTCTCTCTTTCCTTCTCTCTTCATTTAATAAGCATGGCTCAAGCCATGCCCATACTCCCTCTCTCATGCACCAAGTCAACAAAAGAAAAGAAAAGAACAACAAATTAACAAAACACTCAAATAAATAAAACCCCATTAAAGCCCAAAACACTTAATACAAATAGGTTAACCCACCATGGTTGTTAATCATGGTTTTAACCCCAAATCTAAACCCTAGTTTACATGCACAAGTGTGTGTGCGCCTAGAAAAATCCTAATAAAATATTCATTAATTAGAATAAATTATCTGTAACTTAATTTGGTAAACTTTTACCAAAAGCTATCTAGTAAAATATAATTAACCCCTAAACACGACCTAAGGTGTTACAGACATGTGGGATAAATAGGGCATCACAATGATAATGTACGACAACAAGAAATATAGAACTGTAAAAATAAGCCGGCTCACAACGAGCTCGACACCAGAGTACAAAATAACATTCATCGTCCTCACAACCGTTTCTAAGTCAATACATGAAGGTAGATGGAGAATACTAGATACATCAATATACAACTGAAAAGTAAACAGGTACCACACAAAACCCACCTAATAGTAAAAGGGCTAACACGCCTCAGTAATGGTATCTGTGCCAAAAGATGCGGAAACAGCCAGCCGTGACTACTCCAAAGGGCAACCTGCAAACACTGTGGCACAACGGGGGTGAGTTGCCAACTCATGAGTAGTAGATAACATATAAAGGTAATCACGAGCATGCACGTTCTGCGCTACTCTATCATATGCCAACAGATGATATCAATGCGTGATAAGCAGTATGTGCAATAATCATGCAAGCACTCTATCAGGTAATGCAACTACAGGATGAGTTACAATATTGAATGCTGAGCAAGGAAAATATAACATCTACACGGAATGTCATGTGGAATATATATATTCGGTGTCTATCAATGCACCCAAATCCCAAAATAGCTCAGGCGCCGGCACTCTCATCGGCCCTCCAATCCTGTAAATCTCTGAGAATCACGAGTGCCCAACATCGGCACCCAAATATCATAAATACTCGTGTCCAGCATCGACATGCAAATACTCATCCATCGAGCATCCGTCATTCCGGATCAGCCCACGGGCTTCGTCTGCAGTATCGGCCCTCGGCCCCGGCAGTACGGATCATCCCGCATCCATCTATCGACTCTGATCTGTATCCTCCGGATAACCGCCAGGTCCAACCAATCACCGGTAGGTAGTAGTCCCTCCGCCAGGCTCACCGTCTACTGCACAGCGAAACCGTTCTCGCCCCGGGGTACCATACCGGGTCCACCATATACCCGTAATCGGCCTCATCCAGCTCCTCGATTCGGGTTCACACATATCACTCTAGCACCGAGAAAACACATGGTGGACACACCGAAATATCATATCAAGGGAAACCGGGTTTTTAAATGATTACATATTCTTTTTGAAATAGCTACGGTTCCCAAATCCAGAAGTCACATGTAATCAAACCTAATATGTAAGTCAATGCGATGTGATATATGCACCAAGTATGAATATCATGTCAGGTCACATAAAAGATGAGCTACGGTGTAATGGTACGATGTGATATATGCACCAAGTATGAATATCATGTCAGGTCACATAAAAGAGGAGCTATAGTGTAATGATCCGATGTGATATATGCACCAGGTATGAATATCATGTCAGGTCACATAAAAGATGAGCTACAGTGTAATGATCCGATGAGATATATGCATCAAGTATGAATATCATGGAAATTCTACAGTGTGAGTGTCATGGCAATTACTAACGGTATGTGTGTCACATACAGGATAGTGCTCGTGCAACTTGAACCGTTAGTAATGGTGAGGTGTTCTGTCAATTCTAATCTATATACATATAGCAGGGAATGCAGTATGCACTGAATAGTCCATGGATGCAAATGTAGTTATAAGGTCCTATCAGCCCTGACGTAGAATGTCATGCGGGCGATATCCCCGTAGATGTTAAATCTACTCACCGGGTCGCGTGCTACACGTAGCCGACCACTTGCTTTCTCTTCTTGGCGGCGTCAGACGTACCTGCCTGCGAACCTGGAATTTCACAGAATATCACACATGAGCTCAAATCTACAAAAACGCGATATTAAGGTCAAACTAGTGACCCGTGCGCGCGTGTGCGCGATACGCTAAATCGCGTGATTACGCGCCTGAATCTACCCCGACGCGTCCCGATACGCAGAAATCCCAAGCCCACACACGTATCACGCGTGTCGCAAAGGTGTAAAAAATACGAGAAACAGGTGTTTAGCTCCAGATTTTCCTACAGCAAGAATTAAATAAAATTGCACATGCCATGAGTCTAAGGATAGCAGAAGACACCTATAGGGCCAAACCCCAACCAAAACCCTCCCCATCTGGCCGCAATTTGCGGCCAGAATCAATATTTCGGCGGCCACAGTACGGATTTTAGGGGTCGTGTTCTACCTGGGGTATCAGCACCTAACAACTATACTGCAGTCATCTCAAAATTATTCTGAACTGACCGGGTCGATAGCAGTTCACAGGAAGCTAGAAATCGCCTAAAACGATGAATTTTGCGTCAAACAAATATCTGGTGGTATTTTAGTGAAATTGGGGGCTAAGCTAGGTTAATATGGCCCTAACAACACTTAATCAACTTAGTTTAACCACAACACACTTCACTTGGTCAAAGTTCCCACTAATCACCACATAAAGCACTAAAAATACATAACTATTGCTAATCGAAGCTAACTACACAATTTAAGCGAAAGTAGGAATAAGTTTAGAGATTATACCCTCAAAGAATCTCACAAGCAAGTAGAAGGAGAAGAAGAAGAGGGGATGGAGCTGCTGGAGTGCTGTTGCTGCTGCCTGGAGCTGTTGCTGCTGCCTGTAGCTGCTGCTGCTGTTGCCTGAGCTGCTGTTGCTGAAGCTGGAGCTGCTGCTGCTGAGTTTGCTGCTGCTGCTGCTGTGTCTTCTGCTGCTGCTGCTGTGAGTGCAGTGAGGGTATGTGTGTGTGAGTGTATGAGTGAGAGGTTGAGAGAAAAACACAAGAATGAGAGGAAAAGAAAAGATAACACCCAATGTCAACCCCTCCACTCTCTCTCTTCATTAAATGCAAACATGGGCTTTGCCATGATGCCTTCTCTCTCTCTCATTCTCTCAAGTCAACACCCCAAAACAAATTTTTAAATTAAACAACCATCAATTAACTAAATAGACTTAATTAAAACCCAAAAGACTTAATCCCCATTAATAAACCCACCATGGTTGCTAACATGGTTTAACCCAAATTTTAAATTAGTTTACATGCACATGTGTGTGCAATCTTAGGAAAATTTTAGAAAAATATTTATTAAATTTGAAAAATTATTTGAAAATCAATTTGGTAAACCTTTTATTAAAATCCCTTTATTTAAATATACTTAGCCACTAAACACATCCTAGGGTGTTACAATCTTCCCCCCTTAAAGAAATTCGTCCCCGAATTTAAAATATAAAGCAATGCCTACCTTCAAAGAGATGAGGGAACTTCTTCCGCATCTCGCCCTCTGCCTCCCAAGTGATCTCATCACCATTCGGGCTACGCCAAAGCACCTTCACTGATGGCAAGACCTTCGATCTAAGTTTCTTCACCTGCCGGTCCAAGATCACGACTGGCTGCTCAGTGAACGTAAGATCGCACTCGAGATGAACGGTCTGATGCTGAATCATGTGCGAAGGGTCATGCAGCTATCTGCAAAGCATCGACACATGGAATACGGGGTGAAAATCTGGGAATTCGGGTGGAAGAGCTAAACGATAAGCTACAGCGCCCACACGCTCGAGGATCTCGAAGGGACCTATGAATCTGGGGCTAAGCTTCCCCTTTCGTCCAAACCTCATCACTCCCTTCATCGGAGAGACCCTCAGAAACACGTGATCGCCAACTGCAAATTCTAATCTGCGGCGGCGCCTGTGAGCATACGATCTCTGCCTGCTCTGAGCTGTCCTCATCCGGTCTCGAATCAGCTGTATCTTCTCAGTCGTCTCCTGTACGATCTATGGCCCCAAAATACTGCCCTCGCCGAGCTCGGTCCAACAGACGGGCGATCTGCATCTCCTCCCATACAAAGCCTCAAAAGGTGCCATCTGAATAGTATCCTGGAAGCTATTGTTGTAGGAGAACTCTATCAAGGGTAAATGATGTTCCCAGCTACCACCAAAATCTAAAACGCACGCTCGGAGCATGTCCTCGAGAGTCTGAATGGTCCGCTCTGACTGTCCGTCGGTCTGCGGATGAAATGCTGTGCTGAAACTCAAGCGCGTCCCCAAAGCCTCCAGAAGCCTCTGCCATAGTCGGCTGGTAAACTGGGTGCCTCTGTCGGACACAATATACATCGGGACTCCATGCAGTCGTACAATCTCGTCGATGTAAATCTGGGCATACTGAGCAAATCTGAAAGTCGTCTTCACTGGCAGGAAGTGAGCCGCCTTCGTCAGACGATCCACGATCACCCAGATGGAGTCATACCCTCGCCTAGTCCTGGGTAGACCCACAACGAAATCCATCGAAATCTGTTCCCATTTCCACTCCAGAATGGGTAACGGCTGTAGCTCTCCCGCCGGCCTCTGGTGCTCGGCCTTGACTTGCTGACAAGTCAGGCATCTAGACACAAAATCTGCAATGTCCCTCTTCATTCCGTCCCACCAGTAAACATCTCTCAAATCATGGTACATCTTGGTGAACCCGGATGAATGTTGTATGTCGATCTATGAGCCTCCTCAAGAATCTCACACCGCAGTCCCTCAGCATCTGGTACGCACAGTCTAGTCCCAAATCGTAGTATCCCCTGATCATCGATCACGAACTCGGAAAATCTGCCCTGTCCAATCTATGCCATGATCTCTGAACATCGGTCATCACTATGCTGTGCCTCATGTATACGGTCAAGTAACTGTGGGCGTGCACGAACATGCGCAAGCTGTCCCCCGATCGGCGTGAACTCAAACTGCACTCGGCTGTCGCATAATACCTGCCAATCTGCCGATGACTGCCTCTGCACTGCGCTCAAACAAGATAGAATGCCCCCGAGCCTCCTGCTCAGAGCATCTGCCACTACATTCACCTTGCCCGGGAGATACAAGATCTCGCAGTCGTAGTCCTTTACCAGTTCCATCCAACGGCGCTGTCGGAGATTCAGGTCCCGCTGCTGAAATATATACTTTAAGCTCTTGTGATCAGAGAATATCTGGCACGACTCGCCATATAGGTAATGTCGCCAGATCTTGAGTGCAAAGACCACTGAGGCCATCTCCAAATCGTGAGTGGGGTAGTTCTGTTCATGTCTCTTCAGCTGCCGCGAAGCGTATGCGATTACCCTGCCATGCTGCATCAATACGCACCCTAGCCCCATAAGTGAAGCGTCACAAAAGACTGCAAATCCGCCTGATCCTGAAGGCAACGATAATACTGGCGCCGTAGTCAAACAAGTCCGTAGCTGCTGAAAACTGTGCTCGCAATCCTCCGTCCAATCGAAGGGAACTCCCTTCCGGGTCAATCCGGTCAAGGGTGCAGCAATACGGGAGAAATCCTGTACAAATCGCCTGTAGTAACCGGCCAATCCTAGAAAACTGCGTATCTCAGTAACGGATGTAGGTCTGGGCCAACTCCGAACGGCCTCGATCTTCCTCGGATCCACACATATACCATCCCGTGTAATCACGTGACCCAAGAAGTCTACGCTGTCGAGCCAGAATGCGCACTTGGAGAATTTTGCATAAAGCTGGTGCTCCCTCAAAGTCTGCAGTGTGATCCTCAGGTGCTGCTCGTGCTCCTCTCTGCTCCGGGAATACACCAGTATGTCGTCAATGAACACGATGATGAACAAATCCAAATATGGCCGGAAAATACGGTTCATCAAGTCCATGAATGCTGCTGGCGCATTAGTGAGTCCGAACGACATCACCAACAACTCATAATGGCCGTAGCGCGTACGGAAAGATGTCCTAGGTATATCCTCCTGTCGAACTCGCAGCTGATGATAGCCTGATCGTAAATCGATCCTCAAAAAGTATCCTGCCCCTGAAGCTGGTCGAACAAGTCGTCGATGCGTGGCAACGGATATCTGTTCCGCACGGTCACCCTGTTCAGCTGCCGGTAGTCGATACACAAACGTAAGTTTCCGTCCTTCTTCTTAACAAACAGTCCCGGAGCACCCCAAGGAGAAACACTGGGTCGAATAAGTCCCTTGTCCAGTAAATCTTGCAACTGACTCTTCAACTCACTAAGCTCCGCCAGGGCCATCCGGTAAGGAGGTATAGAAATAGGCCCCGTGCCGGGAATCAAATCGATACAAAAAGCAATGTCGCGCTCAGGCGGTAGCCCAGGAAGCTCGTCAGGGAACACATCAGGGAACTCACATACGATCGGAACCTGGTCCAATGGAACATCTGTAGCTCTAGTGTCGCAAACATAGGCTAAAAATCCCTGACTTCCCTTCCTCAACAGCTATCCAGCGCGAAGTAAAGAAATCAAAAGGTGAGGAGTGGCACCACGGTCACCCTGCACGACAAAAGCCGACTCGCCGGGAAAACAGAACCTCACTGTTTTCTCGCATCAGTCAACAGAAGCATAGCACGTGGCTAACCAATCCATGCCCAAAAGAACGTCGAAGTCCAACATCTCAAGAAGGATCAAATTAACAGGCAGATCTCTATCGCCAATACGGACGACGCAGGATCGGAACACATGCCTAGCAACAAACGACACTCCTACGGGAGTGGTCACAACAAGCGGCTGATCAAGCAGACCGAACTCTCTACCCAAACTCGGCATGAAGTCTGTGGATACGTACAAGTGCATGGATCCGAGATCGAACAACATGTGTGTATCAACGGAACATACTGATAAGGTGCCTGAGACCACCGCATTGGACGCCTGCGCGTCCTGATGCGTTAAAGCAAAAACTCGTGCCTGTCCTCCACCTACAACTGACTGTCCCCTACCGGCAGCTGGCTGTCCTCTGCCTCGATCACCTCGTCCTCTATGAACAATTCCTCCGCGACCACGACCTCTCTGTGCATGAGTCTGACACGGAGTATCAGTAGGTACAATAGGCAACGCCCTCTGGGGTGGTGAAGGTGGTAAGGTAACATGCGGTGCTGCTGCCTCCCTCCGTTGTATCTCAGGACAATCTCGCACACGATGATAAGAACTCCCGCAACGGAAACATCCTGATGATAGTCGCTGACCCTCCTGGGGATACGAGCTGAACAACCGGCCTCGTCGCGAATCTCTGCCACCTGCAAGGTGCCTATCACGGCGCCGAAAAGGCTGTCTCTACACTGATGTATCTGCACGAACTCTCTTCGACTTTGGGACTGTCGGAGTCTCAGCAAGGCACTCCTCAACCAATAAGGCTGCATCTACAGCTGCTGCGTAGGTCTCGTAGTGCTGCGCGCTGATCGTAAGGAACAGTGGTGTGAGCAAGCCTCGGACAAATCTCTTGACTCGCATCTCCTCGATAGCCACTAGGTACGAAGCATAAACTGATAGCTCGGTGAACAGCACATCGTACTCTGCCACTGTCATATCTGGCATCTGGCACAAGGACTCAAATCTGCGTGCTCGGGTATCCCTAACACTCTGGGGAAGGAAAGGGGCTAGAAATACGGTCACAAACTCTGTCTGGGTCATAGGAGGAAGACCTGCTGCTCTGCCCTTCTCGACCGATTCGCACCATTTCTGCGCAAGTCCTTCCAGGCGAAAGCTCGCGAACTCGACCTATCTCGCATCTGCGCATCAAAGGGAACGGCATATCCGGGCCATCCAATCAATAAAAGACTGTGGGTCCTCGGCTGCATCGGTGCCTGTGAAGACAGGAGGCTTCAGCCTCATAAATTCTGATAGCGATACTCTAATCACCTCCATGGCTGTAGGGGAAACTGGCTGTACGGTCGGTACCATCGCGGTCCCTGTGACTGGTGGAGCTACCTCTGGTTGCTGCGCTCGAAGCGTCTCAACTAGCGATCCTATCATCTGGCGCAACTCCTGCATGCTGGATACCACCGTCTGGCACATCTCCTGCATACCAGCCCTAGCGTGGCAATCTGATCTGTCATAGGAAGAACAATCTGCTCGGGTATAACGGGTACACTGCCCGGATGAGTCCTCGTCTCGGATGAGTCAACTCGAATCTCGGCCCTCGCGGCCGCTCTCTGCGCCCTAGTAGTCTTTGGCGGCATAATGGCTGAAACGGAAAATAGGATTCGATAAGGATACAGAGATCGAATCGCAAGGATGTATACAGTAATGATGGAATTTCAATCAATAAGTCCTAAGGTCGCGTAGGCGGAGTACCGTGTCGTGAGTATGCCACGGAACATACACACGCTATGCTACCCTGCTGCAGCTACCTACTCCATCATACCAGGGTCATCCTACACTCCGAAGGTAAAACCTACGCTCTGATACCAACTTTGTCATGACCCGATAATTTGGCCCGTGACCGGCACTTAGCCACGTAACGTCTACAGGCGTAACGCGACTAAGTAAGCCGAAACCAAGAAATCAAAACCATTAAATATAGAGTGTTTAAAACGTTTTTGTAAAAAAAACAGTTATAAATGTCTAAAAAACTTTAATTAATTTAGTAGAAATCCATTTTAAGTTCAAGTGTTATTTAATAGCTGGCAACATTTCCTTTATAAAAATTTGTCCCGAAAAGCGGTAAAAGACAAGATGTGAGTAAAATGACATGTGGGATAAATAGGGCATCACAATGATAATGTACGACAACAAGAAATATAGAACTGTTAAAATAAGCCGGCTCACAACGAGCTCGACACCAGAGTACAAAATAACATACATCATCCTCACAACTGTTTCTAAGTCAATACATGAAGGTAGATGGAGAATACTAGATTCATCAATATACAACTGAAAAGAAAACAGGTACCGTAAAAAACCCACCTAATAGCAAAAGGGCTAACACGCCTCAGTAATGGTATCCGTGCCAAAAGATGCGGAAACAGCCAGCCGTGACTACTCCAAAGGACAACCTGCAAACACTGTGGCACAACGGGGGTGAGTTGCCAATTCGTGAGTAGTAGATAACATATAAAGGTAATCGCGAGCATGCACGTACTGCGCTACTCTATCATATGCCAACAGATGATATCAATGCGTGATAAGCAGTATGTGCAATAATCATACAAGCACTCTATCAGGTAATGAAACTACAGGATAAGATACAATAATGAATGCTGAGCATAGAAAATATAACATCTACACGGATTGTCACGTGGAATATATATATTCGTTGTCTATCAATGCACCCAAATCCCAAAATAGCTCAGGCGCCGGCACTCTCATCGGCCCTCCAATCCTGTAAATCTCTGAGAATCACGAGTGCCCAACATCGTCACCCAAATATCATAAATACTCGTATCCAGCATCGACATGCAAATCCTCATCCATCGGGCATCCATCAGTCCGGATCAGCCCACGGGCTTCGTCTGCGGTATCGGCCTTCGGCTCCGGCAGTACGGATCATCCCGCATCCATCTATCGACTCTGGTCGGTATCCTCCGGATAACCGACAGGTCCAACCAATCACTGGTAGGTAGTAGTCCCTCCGCCAGGCTCACCGTCTACTGCACAGCGAAACCGTTCTCGCCCCGGGGTACCATACCGGGTCCACCATGTACCCATAATCGTCCTCATCCAGCTTCTCGATTCGAGTTCACACATATCACTCTAGCACCGAGAAAACACATGGTGGACGCACCGAAATATCATATCAAGGGAAACCGGGTTTTTAAATGATTACATATTCTTTTTGAAATAGCCACGGTTCCCAAATCTAGAAGTCACATGTAATCCAACCCAATATGTAAGTCAATGTGATGTGATATATGCACCAAGTATGAATATCATGTCAGCTCACATAAAAGATGAGCTACAGTATAATGATCCGATGTGATATATGCACCAAGTATGAATATCTTGTCAGGTCACATAAAAGATGAGCTACAGTGTAATGATCCGATGTGATATATGCACCTAGTATGAATATCATGTCAGGTCACATAAAAGATGAGCTACAGTGTAATGATCCGATGAGATATATGCATCAAGTATGAATATCATGTCAAGTCACATAAAAGATGAGCTACAGTGTAATGATCCGATGAGATATATGCATCAAGTATGAATATCATGGAAATTCTACAGTGTGAGTGTCATGGCAATTACTAACGGTGTGTGTGTCACATACAGGATAGTGCTCGTGCAACTTGAACCGTTAGTAATGGTGCATTGTTCTATCAATTCTAATCTATATACATATAGCTGGGAATGCAGTATGCACTGAATAGTCCATGGATGCAAATGTAGTTATAAGGTCCTATCAGCCCTGACGTAGAACGCCATGCGGGCGATATCCCCGTAGATGTTAAATCTACTCACCGGGTTGCGTGCTACACGTAGCCGACCACTTACTTTCCCTTCTTGGCGGCGTCAGACGTACCTGCCTGCGAACCTGGAATTTCACAGAATATCACACATGAGCTCAAATCTACAAAAACGCGATATTAAGGTCTAACTAATGACCCGTGTCGCGAACTAAGCGTGCGTGTGCGTGATATGCTAAATCGCGTGATTACGCGCCTGAATCTACTCCGACGCGTCGCGATACGCAGAAATCCCAAACCCACACACGTATCACGCGTGTCGCGAAGGTTTAAAAAAAAATGAGAAACAGGTATTTAGCTCCAGATTTTCCTACAGCAAGAATTAAATAAAATTGCACATGCCATGAGTATAAGGATAGCAGAAGACACCTATAGGGCCAAACCCCAACTAAAACCCTCCCCATCTGGCCGCAATTTGCTGCCAGAATCAATATTCCGGTGGCCACAGTACGGATTTTAGGGGTCGTGTTCTACCTGGGGTATCAACTCCTAACAACTATACTGCAGTCATCTCAAAATTATTCTGAACTCACCGGGTCGATAGCAGTTCACAGGAAGCTAGAAATCGCCTAAACCGATGAATTTTGCGTCAAACAGATATCTGGTGGTATTTTAGTGAAATTGGGGGCTAAGCTAGGTTAATATGGCCCTAACAACACTTAATTAACTTAGTTTAACCACAATACACTTCACTTGGTCAAAGTTCCCACTAATCACCACATAAAGCACTAAAAACACAAAACTATCGCTAATCGAAGCTAACTACACAATTTAAGCGAAAGTAGGAATAAGTTTAGAGATTATACCCTCAAGGAATCTCACAAGCAAGTAGAAGGAGAAGAAGAAGAGGGGATGAAGCTGTTGGAGTGTTGTTGCTGCTGCCTGTAGCTGCTGCTGCTATTGCCTGAGCTACTGTTGCTGAAGATGGAGCTGCTGCTGCTGAGTTTGCTGCTGCTGCCGTGTCTTTTGCTGCTGCTGTGTCTTCTGTTGCTGTTGCTGTGAGTGCTGTGAGGGTGTGTGTGTGTGTGTGAGTGTATGAGTGAGAGGTTGAGAGAAAAACACAAGAATGAGAGGAAAAGAAAAGATAACACCCAATGTCAACCCCTCCACTCTCTCTCTTCATTAAATGCAAGCATGGGCTTTGCCATGATGCCTTCTCTCTCTCTCATTAAATGCTAACATGGTTTAACCCAAATTTTAAACCCTAGTTTACATGCACATGTGTGTGCAATTTTAAGAAAATTTTAGAAAAATATTTATTAAATTTGAAAAATTATTTGAAAATCAATTTGGTAAACTTTTTATTAAAATCCCTTTATTTAAATATACTTAGCCACTAAACACATCCTAGGGTGTTACAATGTCTTTTGATCGGTAAATCATGTCTAACTGCTATAACCCTTTTAGACGGATTTGCGAACGTGACATTCACGTTGATGTTCTGTGTTGTGCTGTGATGTTGCAGATTGGTCGTGGGGATAACCTGGATGCAATGTTAGTACAGTTCCGTTTTATATCTACATTTGATATTGCGGGGCGAGCGTCCGACATGTGGACCGCCGTTTCTGCCTGTTTGTATTTTATTCTTTTGGGGCACGACCGGGCTGAGGTCGATGTACCCGTTGTATATTTTACTTTCTTTACTAAGATTACCCTGCGGAGGGGTGCACGGATAGCCGGGTTCTAGAGGGCAACGAGCCCCCATCTCATGGCGTTGAGACGGAGGGGGCTTTACTCTAGAATTGGCAGGGCTATTCGCCGCACTCGTAGGGGGTACAGGTTTACCCTAGGAGGGGTGCCTAAGTTACCGGATTCCGTGAAGTGCTGGGTGGTCCGTTCACATTGCTGAAGGGGGCTGCCTCGCTTCAGGTTTTGGCGGGTAACTTGCCGCGCCCGTAGGGGTCTAGGATTTCATTGCACAGGCTATCCACACGACCAGGGGAACGTCGGGTTTCAGTAGCGGCTCTATGAAACCCGGGGATCCCAGATATCTGTATTGTTCTGTGATGCTGTACATTTCTGTGATGTTGCATTTTATCACGCCTTGGGCGAATATTATATATTGATATATATACTAGTAGATGTTGTATATGTTTTGCATCCGCGCTAGTCCAGTCCCCGCTCTGTCGTTAGTTAAGTAATCTAACGGGTGATGACGGGATCCAGTGGCGAATGCGAATGGTATATACGTACATCATTATTTTCGTTCTTTATTGGTGTGATCAATTGATGGGACTGCGTTGATTCGGATCAATGCAAGCAAAACAAACCTATTCTGATGTTGTTGGAACAATTTTTTGAAAAGCTGTTATTGCAAGGGCTTTCTCTTTTGTTTTGCACAATGGTATTCTGTTATGAATATCCAACACCTCAGTCGACGAGGCAAGGGCCGAGATCCCTTCACCGGGAGTGACCCCTTGGACAGAAGTTTTCATCAGGGCAATAACTTCACTATAGTTGATTACTTTTGCTTGGCATCGTTGTATTCAGTTGGAATATCCTGCACCTCATTCTACGGGGAAAGAGTCGAGATCCCTTCACCGGGAATGACCTCTTTACCAAAGCTTTTCGTCACTATATTTTTATAAAGCTATCCAGTTCCTTCAACGATATCAAGTTCATTACGTTAAAGGTTTCGCCAGAAACCATTCGTAGCCCTCCATCGTTTCAGACGGGTAGCACGCAGTATTCATGCTATGTTTGTTGGCCTTCGTCAAGGCATAGTGTATGGTAGTTGCTTGTTGCCTTTCAGCTGCATAGATAGATGCGTTGGATTGGGACAGTCGTATAGCCTTATTGACCTTCGTCAAGGGCTTGTACGGGTGGGTTCAAATTAACCTGGACAATGACGGGTAGAACTTGACATGTGACTTATGATTTGTTGACCTTCGTCAAGGTTATAAGAGCATGAGGCAAAAATCACATCGGGAGTTTCTAAAGAAACTGAAACTTGCCAGATATGCGCATACCTTCTAGAGTATGATAACGTGAGCGGATTCCGTCACGTTATCATGCGATGATAGTTGGATCCCGATTCCCACTGATGAGTTGGTTTACTCCTCGGGTGATCCAGACTAATTCTTCTTTTAGGTTTGGGGAAGAATTTGACGGTACAGTGGGAGGTTTCCTGATTAGATAAATTGATAACCATTCTGATCTAGGCTAGAGTGCACGCTGAGTGTTTCTTTTCTCTCTCTCTTTGGCAGCGACCATGGCCCGACCCTTGACTATGACTTAGTGACCAAAATTAACCGAACCTTCTTATAAGACTGGCTTTTGGATTGTCATAGTTGCAAACCTCATTGTCACTCCTACTTTTACCCTTTTCTCCAGGACACCCCGTATTACTACGAACGTCCACTTCCATTGGACAAAACCATCGTATGGTTATATACGAACTCGAAGGAATTTATTCGAGGATGGTTTCCGGTCCTGGAGAAAACGAATAGGACTATTCAGTCGTCTTTTCCTTTTACCTTCTCTCAGGTTGCGAGTACTCCTTGGTTTAGAAGATAGTACACCTATTACGCAAATTAGATAGTCTTCTTCCAAACCTTAGGCTGGTGCCGAACGGTGGGGAATGAAGAAAACCAATTAGCATAACGATGGTGTGCAGAAGGTTTTATGTTAAGACAAAGAAAGGGATTAGTAAGAGGGCAAAGTAAACTGCGACTGCTATTCACGACCAAAACAAGTATTTCTTCGCCAATCCTAAATCCCCTTTGTATTTCTCCAGGACACTCCGTATCACTATGAAGATCCACAGTTTATTGGATACTCCATCGAATGGTTATATACGAACTCGAAAGGAACTTGTTCCAGTTCGGGGATGGATTCTGGTTCAGGAGAAATAGGAATAAGGTTTATTCGGTTGTCTTTTATCTTCACCTTCTCTCGCACTGCGAGTGCTCCTAGGATTAGGACAGTACACCCATTATGCTTATTGGATAGTCTTCTTCCAAACCATAGGCTGGTGCCGAACGGTAGGGAAGGAAGAAAACCATTTAGCCTAAGAGGGTGTACAGAAGGTAATGACTAAAGACATATAAAGGGATTTGGAGAGATGGCAAAGAATTATACGGTTACAGTTGTGAATCTGAATAACGGAAGAGGCATTACTAGGATTACCGGGATACCCCATAGAAACATTTCAATGTTTCAGTTTCTCTGTGTACTGTTAAAAGAAAACTGATTTCCCAATTAGACACTTGCTCCAGGGTATGTATTTACTAGGTTTGATTCTCACATCTGTATGGTTTTACAGATGATGAGTGGGAGTAAGCTATTGGGAATTAGGTGATCATCCTCATTATATCGGAATTCGTTGTAATTGGTGATATTTGAGGAAGTCACCTGGGTTGTTTGCCGGACGGTAAATATTTGGTTTTGAATATCCGTTGTTATGCACCAATTTCAAATTAATATATCTGTACGTCTATTTTTATAGAGTGAGATATACCTTTTTGAAATTATGTCTATGACATTTACCTATATCAGTGGATGGTTAGGTAAGGAGCATTAAACAGCGGTATAATTCTTCATAACCATAGTACAGTTTTCAACCTACGACACACAGGGCTGAGTTGTCTGACTCAAGGGACTTATACAGAGTATTGTATGTTGTCCACTGTCCATTAGGACAGAGGGGTTGGTCCTCGTACTATATTCGGTTTACTTATGACTTCTCTAGGTTTTAGACAAGTGTTTCGTAGAAACAAGGGTCCAAGTTTTGAGGAGTTATAGGTATAAGAATAAAGTAGAGAACCTGATGTTGCAAGTATCAGGATTCTTCAAGGTGATTGAAGATGTAGATACTTGTGTATGGTATTCAGTTGATAGTAATGGTTAAGAGAACATGGTTCTCTTTCAGGTTACTCATAATTGGAAGTACTCCTAAGTTGAGTAATGCTGATTGGTCTTTTTCCATTTACTTGACATGCACTGGAGACAGCTGTGTGATTTGAATCTGGTTCAATAAAATTACTGCCTATGTTTCTGTATTGGATATAGAACAGTTCATATCTTGACATTGTTAAGGTACGGGGAGTTTTCCGGCTTATGCTTAAAACCAGAGTCCGGATAACTCAAGACATGTTTCTGTAATGGTTGTTTGTGGGTTGACCCGGGCTATGACGAGGGTTGATTTTCTACCATTTGGAAGATCAATATTGATATTGTTCTTGACTCACCAGAGTTTTAATAAAAATGGATTTTTTCAGAAAACAGTAGTGGGAGTATGGTAGAACTGGAAGTGATTCCAGAACCGCAAACGATTACTGAAGATTTGATAAGAACCTAAAGATTCAATCTGGTTTGACATTCCATTGGCCACCCCGCAGATATGGTGGATAACCTCAGGCGCTCGAGAGGTACTTCGGTATGCTCAAGGACGGTGGCAGGGAGGTTCTTGTTTACCCAGACTTTCTATTGCTGTTGTTCCAGACTGTGAGACCCGGCAAGAGGATGAGTATAGCGTCGTTCTAAACTAGCTTTAGAAGTGTACGTTTATATGACTCTGCCAGGGGGTTGTCGTAGTCAGTGGGAGCAGCGGAAGCATAGTGGACAAGTGGCTTATGTCTATTTATGACTAAAGCAGATACAGCGGAGATAGATCATCTATTTCTGATGTGACAGTCATAGGATTAACTTCATCAGAATAGGGGATGGATCTGTTAAGAAGGTAGTAGGGTGTGATGTCCTGGTATTTGGATGACACACACAGAGTAGGAAGTGATATTCCTATACTACGATCGGTTATATTTTGGTTGTCACACAGTGGTTTCTCCACAAGGGACTTGGATATAATATCAAGACATTCTGGTTACTAGATCTATAGATCTAGATTTGGGTGGTTTCCTAATCTAGGTACTTAGACAGCATTCTAAGAGTTTTTAGAATGGACGACTCCTGGCACGGTAGTATACCTGCAGGTGATGGAGTCACCCTCTCTAAAGGTGTCTTACAGACTAAAGGGGAGAGGGATGTGCATGATTGGCAAATCACTTGCTTAGGCAATTGAGTCAATCATGAGATGTCAAGTACCACACCAGATGTTTTTGTTGCAGTAGATGCAATAAGATATTGATCCAATCCAGGAGAAACATTCGGAAGCAGTTTCTGAACATAAGTGGTTGTTCTAGGGATTTGATAACGGTAGCCTCCTTTAGGAGACGGTTATCATTCCAGGCTTCCAAGGTGACCTGGATGACAGAGTGGCTGTCAGAGTTATAGATTTCTATCTGACGAGGGGCAGTATTTTGGACAGGTGGTCCAGGTGGATACTGAGGAAAGGCATGGCGCAGGATACTGATTAAGTTCAGGTGACGATAAAGTCTAAGAAGTTTGGATTTGGAGTTCATTTATGAGCTAGGTCCCATCAGATATCCAGACATATTCTAAGACAGGTATTACTCATTTCGGGAGATGGTTTTCTCCGCGAACTTGAGATAAAGAGAGACATAGAAAGAAACATCAGAGCGGATCCACTCACTGAGGCTATTCCTCGAACGCAATAGTTTCGCAAACGAGCTTTGTGAGACTGACTAGTAGAGGAGTTGGGTGTTCGGTATCACACGGGCTGTGAGTATGCGACATCGCAATAATTAGCCTTAAGTGCAAGTGGGAGATTGTTGGATATAGTGCCCTCAGAGTCAATTATTGGATCACAGACACGTGATTGCAGTGATTGAGGGAGGACCTATGCCGGTAGGACAGTCTTACTCAAGATGATAGTATGCTATCTGGTTTATCTTTATCATCGTGTACTGCTTTAGGTGACATTACTGATCACTATTGCACGTTGATAGAGCCCCTATGATTCTTACTTGACTACCAGCAGTATGAGGGCGATCATATACGTGGGAGCTGGGGTCTATAAGCACATCCTTAAAAGGTCCCTAATCGTGGGAGTTTCGAGACAGGGCATCGATACTCCAGAGTAGACTAGTGTAAATAGTCGAGACCCCGAAGAGGGGCGGTGGCCGGTCTCACAAGCCACTGGTGTCTGTTGGTTCACCTAAGATGTATACAGGTGCTCATTGGGTTATAAGTACACCGGACAGGACTCGCCGAGAACATGCTAGTTGGTATTATACCTGATGTCAGATAGCAGTTCCCTGGTGACATGTGTACAGGTTAGTTCATCGACTTGAGATCGTCATTTGTCTCGTGTGAGTTCCCACTGTGCTTTGATTACTACCCTACCACGCTCAAAGGAGACGTGCAAACAGGTTTTAGTTGGGTACAGTCCCGAGCCACTTGGAGGCAGTGAGCGGATCTGCAGGGGTTCGTCTCTCTCGGTATTGGGGGTGAGGTCGCGCTGTGTCTAGGAGAGCCAGTACATGAAAGTCCTTGGCTAAGGCAGGAGATTTACTGGTAGGTATTCAAGTAATATCTCAGTGTCACGACCCGTAAGAGCACGTGACTGGCCCTTGAACCATATGAAGTCTATAGGACTCCATCTGATTCAATTAAGCCAAAAGCCCAGAAATCTAAAACCATTTTTAAGAATAAGTAAAGAAACTGGTTTAAAGAAGTGAAGAACTACATGTTTGAAATCAAGGTTTTTAAATAACTAAGCCGAATATGCATTTTAAAACAGTACAGTCTTTTCTAAAAATTTCGGCAGAGTTTCTTTTGTAAAACTGGCCCCGAATGGGGTACAACAAGGATAACAATATATGCAATGATAAAGGCATCCCCAAGCGGGAGCTAGCTCTTCGTCAAATGAAGGCCACAACCACGCAAGCAATAAGAATATGCAACGCCGAAAGGCGAGGGTCAAACCAAAAGAACTCAAAAGCAACAAGAAAACCGCAATACTACTAAGCGCGACTCTAAGATCGAATAATACATCACTAAAGTCTGAGTCTGAAACAATATACAAGTTTTGGTTGATGGAAATTCTAGATACAATGAATAAAATGAATACAATGGTGGTTCTTGATGCGAAAGAATCCACCTACCAAAAGCAATTCGCCCGCAAGAAAGTAGGTGTGCCAGAAATGCCGCAATGGAACCTGTACGGCAGAACCTGGAAGAACTGTGGCACAACGGGGGTGAGTTGCCAACTCGTGAATAGAAATATCTACAAGCAGAAACCGAATGCAAGACATAAACCTAGGTCAACAATCAGTAATATAACCACAAGAGTACATCTGAAGTATGATAAGGTGGCAAGGTAACATCTAAATATGTATGTAGTGCCAGGTACTCAGGTAATAACATGTCATCAGTATAAGGTATGTCTGCATGAAGTAAATATGATGAAGTATCAATGATATCAATACATATATATTAGCGTCCCATACCACTAATATTGGTGTAAGGGTATATATAACAGCGCCCTCATACCCTGTTATATATACAAATGAAGTATGATCAGTGTAAATCCAGTCTGTATATGATCCATGTCTGTATATAATCCATGTCTGTATATATGTGCAACCCGTCCACCCGTCACCCACTGACAATAAGCATCATGTATGCAATATGAGGATATAAACAAAAGCATGGAAAAACATCATGAAACCCGTGCCTAGCATCGACACGTAAATCCTCATCCATCGGGCTCCGTCAGTCCGGATCGGCCCGCGGGCTATGTCTGCGGAATCGGCCCTCGGCCCCGGCAGTACGCCCATCTCTCGACTCCGGTCGGTATCCTCCAGATATCCGCCGAGCTTAAATACAATCACCGGTAGGTACTCGCCCGCCTCCAGGCTCAATCGGCAAAACCCATCGATCATCTTGCCGAGGGGAACCATACCGGGCCCACCACGAACCCGCAAACGGATCATCCACTCCTCGAATCGGGTTTCAAGCACACGTCTCAGCACCGAGAAAACGCATGGTGGACGCACCAGAATATCATATCACGAGGTACCGGGTTTTTCAAAATAGAGCATCCTTTCTTAAATAATCCAACGGTCCTCAAAATCAGAAATCACATGAAAATCCAACATCAAGCAGTAAATCCAATGCGATGTGCTATGTGATCAATCCATGATGTATACGACGTGTAAAGAAAGGTAATCATATCAGAAGTCATGCAACAGTACTACAGTGTAGTGGCATGGCAATTATCGATGATGAAGTGTGTGAGCCGGCAAATAGTGTACGTGGAACATACGCATCATCGATAATGGTGCTGGTGTCCTAACAGCATGATAATAATATAGCGATAATAATATAGCAATAAAGATATGCGGAATAGCATGAATATGCGGAAATCAAATAGTCAACACCACAGTGAAGAATCTACTATGCAAACTACAGATCTAAATATCAGGTCAATCAGGAGGGGTAGGTGTGGAAACCACCTAAATCTGAGTCGATAAATATAGATATGTAGTCGGTGATCCCGCCTCAACAACATATCGTAGGACATCCTCAAGTTATGAGTGCGGATCTATCATCAATATCGGCTCGTACGGTAAATCATTGTACGGCATCCCCATAGCTGGGTACGGGTCAACATCTCACTATCTCGTCACATAACAGGTATCACTATCATCAGATCATATAATCTGGGGGTACTACTCTATGTCTAGTACAAATCGATACCATCAATGAAGTACGCATGCGGGGGTAAACACACATCCCAAGCCCGCAAGAATCACAAGTCATATCCCAAATATGAATCATATCAAATCACCGATCTCGCGGCACCAAGCCCACATCATCGACTCATCTCCAAAGTCATCCCATATCATCAAACACAGTGCAAGTATAAGTAATATGCAAGGTGTGTGCGTATAGGTGTAATTCTATTCTAGGGTTCACGACTATGAACTACACTAGTCACTTCTAACCCTACACTATCCATAATACACCCAACACAAGGACCACGACACAAAATAACTAACATCATCTAAAATACATAGTATAGTAACTACGGACTGCGGGGGTGCTATACGCCATCCACCCGACTTCCTCCTGTAGATATAATCTACTCACCGTGCTTCATCATTTGCGGACGTCACCACGCATTTGCTTGTCATCCCGAGGTCTTCATGGGTACCTACATACCAAAATATCGTATATGCGCATTAAAACCACATCCAAGCTAAAACGGCACATGAAATCCAAAACGATACGATAAGGGGCCTATAGGTGAGAACCTATGGCACGCCTTCAAAACCATCAATAAATCCTCTATATCGTCGTATAAATGCCAAATAGTCGAGGCAAAACACAATCCACAATTTCAGAATCAAAAATACGGAATACGGAAACACGAATCCAAAATAGCAACTTAGGATATATGTCCCAGATTTCACCCTAGATAGAATCAGTCAAAACTAGAAGTACCCTGGGTCAATACTAGAGGAAATAGGGCCATGCACGCAAAACGAGGAAATTCCTCACTGGTCTGGCTGCAAATTGCGGCCAGAATGGGAATTTCGGCGGCCGTACGGATGAGTTGGGGGATAAGGTTTGGGGTGTTGGTTCAATGGTGCCTGCACATGTCACTGTCCACTCAATTTTATTTTCAGGTGTCTCGTATGATAGCAGATTCAAGTTAACCTTCACAGATTTCACAATTTCCCCGATATCGGTTTCTAAAATCCGTATTCTGGTTTTAGCTTCAGGTTTTGGGTTCCAATTCATACACTAAGGTGTTGGTATAAGCTTAACTGAGCTCAATTTCCCAATACAACACAAGTTTCCTCAAACCCTAACTTGGTTATCCTCAAGTCCATAATATCGCACATTATCGATTCAAAACTAAACATGGGGTAAAGGGAATGCTATAACTAAGCTAATGGTTCAGAAAAATACCTCATTTGGCAACTCAAGAATTTTCTTGAGTTGCCCCGAGTGGCCAAACTCCATGCTTTCTTGGTCCATCTTGTAGGTCTCGGGCTTGTGCACAATTTTAATGAAAGGAGATTGGGGTTTTGGAGTGATTTTTGAGATGAAGTGAGGAGTTGAAGAGGGGGAGAATGAGCTAGGGCAGCAGCAGCAGCTGAAGAGGAAGAGGGAGAGGGGAATGAGTTGAAGAAATAAGAGGGATGGCTAAGGGTTTAGTAAAAGGTCCTCACCTACTCTCTCTCTCTCTCCATACCTTCAATTCTTTATTACATTCTATTTTCTTTTCTCTCAAAAACCTTCTCACATAAATAGTAAACCCAAATGATAAATCATGGCAAGAAAAATGCACAAGTGTAGAAAAGGTGATATGTGCATGTTTTGCTCAAAAATGCTAAAAACCGATTAGCGACTTTTAATCGCGATTAGCACTAAATTAGTGTCAAACTAATCACAAAAACTTAAAAATGTCATAATTCTCTAATTTACCCTATTTTAGAATTTTCCATAATTTTTCTCAAATTTTTCCTATTTATTTGCATTTAATTATAAATTTAATATTAAAATAATCAATAAAATAATATTAAATTATAAAAATTCCCAAAAATAATATTTTATCCTTTTGAAGTGTTACAATCTACCCCCCTTAAAGAAATTCGGTCCCCGAATTTAAATTTTAAACCCCCAATACTAAAACAATTTCAGTAATAATCCAATTTGTCGGGGCTCTGAAAACATCAATACATAGAGAATATCATAAAAATATACTGCTCTACTAGAATCAATCCCCAAAATGCATATATAAGAATATCCTATGCGTCTGGTGCGCAAGGAATCAAAATCCATATATGTGTCAAACAGGTGTACAAAACAACATCTAGGTGCAACTGGTGTGCACGAAACATCTGTCGTAGGCAACGTGTGTGCCTGATAGAAAAAATCAGGTGGATGTGACATGCACGAAGAATCCCGATTTAGTTCATCTGGCGTGCACCAAAATCGTATATCAAAACACTAAAGGTGCATGTAAACTACGCTGGAAGTGCAAATCAAATCACTGCATACGGTAGGCATGAAATTGTTGGAGATAGTGCCCTCAGAGTCAATTATTAGGTCACAGGTACGTGATTGCAATGATTGATGGAGGACCTATCCCGGTAGGACACTCTTACTCGAGATGATAGTATGCTATCTGGTTTACCTTTATTATCGTGTACTGCTTTAGGTGACCTGACAAGTCGCTATTACACGTTGATAGAGCCCCTAGGATTCTTGCATGACCACCAGCAGTATGAGGGCGATCATATAAGTGGGAGCTGGGGTCTATAAGCATATCCTTAAATGGTCCCTAGTCGTGTGTGTTTCGAGACAGGGCATCGATACTCCAGAGTAGACTAGTGTATACAGTCGAGACCCCGATGAGGGGCGGTGGCCGGTCTCACAAGCCACTGGTGTCAGTTGGATCACTTAAGATGTATACAGGCGCTCATTGGGTTATGAGTACACCGGACAGGACTCGCCGGGAACATGCTAGTTGGTCATATACCAGACGTCAGATGGCAGTTCCCTGGTGACATGTGTGCAAGTTAGTTCATCGACCTGGGGATCGTCATTTGTCTTGTGTGAGTTCCCACTGTACTTTGATTACTACCCTACCACGGCTCAAAGGAGTCGTGCAAACAGGTTTTAGTTGGGTACAGTCCTGAGCCACATAGAGGCAGTGAGCGTATCTTCAGGGGTTCGTCTCTCCCGGTATTGGGGGTGAGGTCGTGCTTGTTGGTGAGTTCTTGTGGCGCGGCGGAAGCGATGAACAAAAATTTTCTTTGCATACAACACGCACTTAACCGAAGATCTTGTCTAAACCACAACTAGTATACCCTAACTAGAGATCCTATCTACTATGTTAGGGATTATACCTTGATGATACAGTCCTTCGGGTCTTCTCTTTGATGCAACTCCTTTGCTCCTTTCTCCTCTTTTGTGGACTCCTCGGCTCGTTAAGATGTTGCCGATGTTTTCGATCTCCGGCCACCGAAGACAAAGATGATCCACCCGAGAGTTTTCGTGCAAGCTTGAAACTCTTTTCAAGAATTTAACCGAGAGACCAAATTTACTAGAAGAGGTCACTAGGATGATGTAGAGATAATTGTATTGGATTAACTTGAAATCCTAAGCTTTGGATTCACATCTCATGTGAGGGTTAAAGCTAGGAAGAATGATCACCATCATTTTTCTCTCTCTTCTTATAAACTTGTTATGATACACTTATCATAATTTTGTGTAGGAATTGAATGCCTTGATTTCACATCTCATGTGAAGGTATTTATAAGAAGAAAATGGAAGAGAGAATAATTGCATTTATAATTAAAAAGTTCAAGCATGATGGAAAAAGAATTTAGCACTAACTAAAGCATGTATTATGAAAGAAGTATCATGCTTTAATAGTACATTCACTTCAACAAACATGTTATCATGCTTATACCTTTTAATTTACACCTCACTAATTTATTTTCACAAAATAAATGATGTCATAATTATGTCATTATGAGGTGGCATCTTCTAGAAGGTATTTTGTAACAATTACAAAAATACCCCTCCTCCGTATACCGTATACCGTATACTGTATACCCGCATCCGAATTCCGAAAAATACGAATACCATTAATCCAATAATATAATACCGGTATCCGTCCAGTATTATTCTTCCGATTATTATTCCTGTAACAATTACATGAACATAATCAAAAACCTGCCGCAACACTTTACGGCTGCCGTAACAACTTACGGTTTCTACATCTTTTGCCTGAACGAGGGAACCCTCTATGTGGGACTCTAAAGACTCGTCAGTACGCTGGCAATGGGTTTAACCACAAGCACGTCAGTGGCACTAGCTGTACGTAACGGCTACCCAGGTACATGACGAAAAGGTGGCCGACGAGCGAACTCATCACAACCCTTACGAGCCTGTAAGCAACACTTACCGTACAGTCCGGTCTCTTCGTCTGATACGTCGTATATGAAGTCTAGGGGTGGTAAATGTCAGACCCCAGTAACTTTATAAGTCATGTTGATTTATGGCTCATAACAGGTCGAGGAACTACTGATAACACTTATCAGTAAACCTCGAGAACCCTGGCCAGGGATTTAGGTGTTATAGCCGATCAAACATAGCGCGACATCAACTCCCTATACCGGGAGAGACGAAACCCCTCCTATCGCTCACTGTCTCCATATGATTCGGGACTGTACCCAAAATCCACCTGTTTGCACAACTCAGTAGAGCCGTGGTAGGGAGGAAATCAAAGTACAGTGGGAATCACACAAGACTTTATGACGATCTCGGGTCTACAGACTAACCTGTACAAGTGTCACCAGAGAACTGCTATCTGACAATAGGTATATATACCATCTAGGAGTTCTCGGCGAGTCCGTTCAGTGTACCCAGTCTCCACTGAGCACCCGTACACCATCCTTGATGTCAAACACCGATGGATATGGGATCATCCATCGCCCATCATATGGGTCAAGATGCGTATACGCTAGTCTACTCTGGTGTATCGATGCCCTGTCTCGACACACCCTCGACTAGGAACAATTATAGGATGTACTCATAGACTACCGTGGCCCTACTAGTATGATCTCATCATAGTCCCAGTAGTCGAGTACAAATCCTAAGGGCTTTATCAACATGTAACAAAAGAGACAATCAGAGTACATGTTAAGGTAAAGTACAACCAGATAGCGTACTATCATGTCGAGCAAGAAAGTCCTCCCTATATATGTCCAAGAATCCACTACAATATACATCGTATGTACAGTAATGGCCTCTAGGGCACACATATAACTAACAATCTCCCACTTGCACTAGGGCCATCTGTTGTGGTATCACATACCAAACAATCAGGTGTGGTTTAAGTATCTCATACTCAACCATCCCATAAAAGTCTCTACTGGGAAAAAGCCTTAGTGAGTGGATCCGCTCTGTTGTCCTATGTATCTACTCTCCTAACCTCGATCTCCCTGGAGATCAACCATCTCTATGATCAGGTGATGCTGCATAAGAAATATATCTGGATTTCTGATGGGACGGTAGTTCCTTGTCTAAAGCCACAACTCCATTGTCACACAATGGTAGGAACGAAGTTCATCTTATGAACTTATATATATCCAGATTTTATCTTTGGTAGCATCTTTAATAATGACGTATTTTGCCTTTCTACTATGTCACGGTATCTAGCTTGGAACTCTTCCAACTTACCGTCCCTCTACTAAGGGTAAAGACAATGACTGTGACTGACATTCAGTCGTCTTTATCACCCTGGAACCTTTCCAGTGATTCTCCCCAAGATCGATTGATACTATCTCACTACAATTAGTAAAAATCCTAACATCCTATTTAGATCTATCTCATAGATCCAAAAACCCAGGATTTAGGAGGTATCATCTTGATCTTATATGGAGAATCCTTATGATAAGCGGAGATTGACCGAGTGTATCATAGGAAACTCTTTCCCATCAAGAGTATGTCATCCACGTACTCTACGAGGATCACCACCATACTCCATACCACGAGGTTCAACCATTTTGATGAAGTCAAACTCTTTGACTACCACATCAAAGCAAATGTTCCAGCTCCGCAGTGATTCTCCCCAGGATCGATTTATACTATCTCACTACAACTAGTGAGTATCCTAATATCCATTTAGATCTATCTCATAGATCCAAAACCCCGAATTTAGGAGGTATCACCTTTGATCCTATATGGAGAATCTTTATAATAAGAGGAGATTGACTGAGCGTAGCATAGGAAACTCCTTCCCTATCAAGAGTATGTCATCCACGTACTCTACGAGGATCACCACCATACTCCCTACTACCTTTTATGTATATACAAGGTTCATCTATTATTTTGATGAAGTCAAACTCTTTGACTACCACATCAAAACAGATGTTCCAACTCCGCGATGCCTGTTTTATCGCATAAATCATCTTGCACACTTTTCCGCTGCTCCCACTGTCTACGAAGCCCTCTGGCTGTGTACTTTTAGACGCTCTCTTCTAAAACTTCATTTTAGAAAAGCTGTCATGACACCCAACCACCAGATATCGTAGTCAAGGTATGTAGCAGTGGCAAGTAGGATCTGGATGGACTTAAGGATAGCTTTGAAAGTCTCAACTTTTCAATGTACACCAAGTAATCTTCTCAAGATATACTTGCTCCTGATGGGGATTTAACCCTTCAGACAAAACAACCAAAGTCTATACTTTGTTGGTGTATAAGGATTCCATCTCAGATCGCTAATCATCCAGCCATTCTTACAGAGTCCCACTCCTGATGGCCTACTCGAAACTAGTTAGGTCATACCATTTTGGTCAGGCAACAACCCCATCCCATAGGGTCGCCGTGGCACCAAAAGGTCCCTCAGCAGCTATTTTCTACGCATGCCCCCTTGCGAGGACTACAACCCGTCGGAACACCTTCCGATCTCGGGATACGCTGGGGTAATATGAAATCCTCGCTCCCACTGTCATAGAGAAACCGAAGTATCTCTTAGGTGGGTGAGGAAATTAACTAGATCGGCGGAGAGGCTGAGGTTCGTTAGAGTCTATTGAATCCTTTGGTTCTACCAAATCATTTGCTGTAGCTGGAACTCCTTCCAGTTCTACCTCATGACCACTAATTTCTTCACAAGAAATTCCCTTTCACAAAGGTGGCATGCTGAGAAACAAAACAACTTTTGTTCCTCGGTTAGGTCATCTGTTGTAGTTTGTATAGCTGGAACGCCTTCCAGTTCTACCTTATGACCACTAATTTCTTCACAAGAAATTCCCTTTCACAAAGGTGGCATGCTGAGAAACAAAACAACTTTTGTTCCTCGGTTAGGTAGAAGATATTCCCTTGCTAATGCTTGGGATATCCAACAAACTTCTACAGTTTTGACTTTGCCTCGAGCTTGTCCGGATTTTGGTTTTTAGACATAGGCCGGACAACCCCAAATCTTAACATCTTTAAGAGATGGGCTCTTCCCATACCATATCACATATGGAGTAGTAGGCACCTGATTTGATTAGAACCCTATTCAATAGGTATGCAGCTCCACAAGTGCATAACTCCCGAAAGGAAAATAGGAAACTCAGTAGTACTCATCATGGAGCACACCATATCACATAGGGTGCATTCTCTCCGCCCCGATATACCATCGTGCTATGGTGTATACGGAGGAGTAATACTGAGAGAGATTCTCATTCTCTTTTAGAATAGTCCAGGATTTCCATGCACAAGTATTCTCCTCCTTGATCTCATCAAAGGACATAATACTTATACCCGTTTTTGGTTCTCTACTTCTAATTTACATTCTGTGAATATCTCAAAAGTTTTGGACCTATGTTTCAACAGGAACATATGTCTGAATCTTGAGAGATTATCAGAGAAAATAATGAAGTACAAGGAACCGGTCATTGCATATGTAGACAGGGGGCCTTTCATACATCATCATGTATCAATCCCAAGAGTTCACTAACTCTCTATGTTTCCAATAAACAGAGCTATGGTCATTTAATCTTTGTGACATGACTGGCAAGTTTCACAAGATGTAAATTCAAACTGGTTTAAATATACATCTAAAATGTAACTTCAGCCAGCCGGGTCGCATTGATCTGACCTAGTCTATAATGCTTCAAGAAGGATCCATTCATTTCTGAACTCTTCCTCTTGTGTGTGTTCTGTATACTGAGAACTGTAGTTTGATTTAGAACGTCTATGCTTTTAGATAACGTGCCTGAACCGATCAACACTTGATATAGGAAATGTTCAAAACATTATCCATCAATACAAAATTTTATTATTTCTTTACTAATAAAGAGATTGATATGATTTTGTATATCAGGTTCGGTATCTAATAGCATTTGTTCAGAATCAATGTATTCTTAATACAGGGTGACAGTGACCAACAGACTTGGCTGAAACACTTGCCCCGTTTTCTGTCTCATGAAACTTATCACCCGTTCTCAGTTTTTCTACCCTTTTGTAACCCTATGTAACAGATTACATATGTGGGATCCTGATCGAGTATCAAATACCCAGGATGCAGAGAATACTGAGAAACAGTTCTTTGTAATGAACACACCCGAAGGAGATGCATCATATGCACTATCTTCGTTTGGGCGGCATAGGAATTCTGGTATTTCCCTATTTCCTGCTCTGTCTTATAACAATTATAAGTTGGAGCGGGACCAACGTTCCCCAGCTCAATATAACAAGCGGGTTCAGTCAATATATCCGTATTTATTATCTTGATTAAGGCATGATATGGTCACTATCTGGAGAGAGAGAGAGAAGAAAACACTTTAGCGTATGCTCTTGCAAGATTAGATTGGTTATTATCTAATCCAGATGTCTCCCACTGTTTTTATCAAATCTTCCTTCAAACCCTAAAAGGTAAGATTAGCCGGGAATAATTACACCCCATAATTTCATCAAATTGTCTTGCGTAAAGCTTTCCCAGGAGTAACTCTTACCCGCAGTGAGATCGGGATCCAACTATCATATAGAAGGTATGCAATCTCATTACAAATTTCAACTCTTGAAATTCCCGATATGGTTTCTACCCCTGGTCACTTATGACCTTGGCTATGGTCAACATATCATAAGTACTAGCCAAGTTCTACCCGTCATTTCGTGATTAGCCAGACCCACCCATATGACCCTTGACTATGATCAACATAATCACATGAATGTCCTAACTAATCGCATCATATGCTTTGTAGGAATACATCACTTAGCTACCGAACACTACGCCTCGGCTATGGTCGACATACGTAGCACGAATACTAAGTACTCTGCTTCCTAAAATGACGGAGGGCGACGGATGGTTTTTATGAAAACCTTTAACGTTTTGAACTTGATATCGTTGTAGAATCAAGTGAGAAGGAGTGGTTTAAGCTCCAGTTTAAAAATCGAATGGTTTTATAGTGTCTTTCTAATTTTGCTAAAGAGGTCACTCCCGGTGAAGGGATCTCGGCTCTTTCCTTATCGAATAAGGTGCTGGATATGTAAATACCACGATGCAAAGAAAAGTTAGATCAACTATAAAATCAAATCGAGTTCTTTGTAACATTTTCCAGTTTCGCTAAAGGGGTCACTCCCGGTGAAGGGATCTCGGCCCTTTCCTCATCGAATGAGGTGCTGGATATTCAAGAATACCACTATGCAAAACAAAAGCTAGAGTTACCCTTTTTCAAAAAGTTTGATTCTACAACATCTTTAGGTTTCTTTCTTTTAACATTAATCACATTAATGTGGTCCCATCATTTACGTTTCCTATCTTTTACGTTTCCCAAACATCACAGAAAAGAAACGCAAATAGAACGTACGCTTATGCCATCCGCATTTGCCACTGGGCCCCGTCATGCACCGTTAGGTTACTTAACTAACGGCAGAGCGGGGGCTGGACTAGCGCGGGTGCAAAACATAAGCAATGTTTATTATATATATATCTCATATATAAATATAACCATTTCAGATCATAGATGAATGCATTGGATATACTAGGAATTCCGTATTTCATTTAAGCCTTTAATGAAAAACGGGTTCCACGGTCGTGATGAATAGCCAAAAACCCCCCTAGACCCATACGGGTGCGGCAAACTATCCGCCAAATTCCCGAAGTGTAGCAACCTCCCTCAACACTTGAGTAGGCCACTCGGCACTTGGAGAACCCGGTAGTTTGTGCACCCCACCTTGGGTCTATCCTAGGAGCAAAAACAGTAAAAAGAAATTATACAATATAACATTTCTTTTTACAAATTACATGGAATGATAGAAAAGGAAAAACACTCTTCTCACACCCCCCGGCCATTCATCACAACGATCCAACACATTCATATACACATACCATCTCATGATATCCATATGTGCAACCTCCACGAATCGTCATATAGCAATTAGCGGACGTTTCAAACACATATAACAGAAATGAAAACCCGATTAGCCAAGCACTTTAGAATTTCGATCGATAATTTTTAAAACCATGCCAACACTTGACATGTCCCTGTACAAACATCTTTGTAAAAAACTGCATGTCCCAAAAAGCTCTATTCAGCAAATATAGGATTACTGTAGAAGACCGAGTCAACTCCGCGTTGACTCGGCCGCGGATCCGCGGCCAAACGCAGGGTTTGGCCGCGGAAGAGCGGCGGTCTTGGCGAGTTGTGACTCCGGTTTTCTATAGTAGTCTTATAAATCCCTGCATGTATTTTTAAGATATGTTAAATTATTTTCTGAACACTTTCAAAAACTGACAGCAGCAAGGGCAGAATACGAGTTTTCGGGAGAAAAAACTGTCGATCGAGCTTCTAACTTTTGGCTAACATCTAATTATGGTTTAGTTAGGCTCTGATACCACTGTTGGTGAGTGTTTCATGCTCCCACAACTCTTGTGGCGCGGCGAAAGCGATGAACAAAAATTTTCTTTGCATACAACACGCACTTAACCGAAGATCTTGTCTAAACCACAACTAGTATACCCTAACTAGAGATCTTATCTACTATGTTAGGGATTATACCTTGATGATACGGTCCTTCGGGTCTTCTCTTGATGCAACTCCTTTGCTCCTTTCTCCTCTTTTGTGGACTCCTCGGCTCGTTTAGATGTTGCCGATGTTTTCGATCTCCGGCCACCGAAGACAAAGATTATCCACCCGAGAGTTTTCGTGCAAGCTTGAAACGCCTTTCAAGAATTTAACCGAGAGACCAAATTTGCTAGAAGAGGTCGCTAGGATGATGCAGAGATAATTGTATTGGATTAACTTGAAATCCTAAGCTTTGGATTCACATCTCATGTGAGGGTTAAAGCTAGGAAGAATGATCACCATCATTTTTCTTTCTCTCTTCTTATAAACTTGTTATGATACACTTATCATAATTTTGTGTAGGAATTGAATGCCTTGATTTCACATCTCATGTGAAGGTATTTATAAGAAGAAAATGGAAGAGAGAATAATTGCATTTATAATTAAAAAGTTCAAGCATGATGGAAAAAGAATTTAGCACTAACTAAAGCATGTATTATGAAAGAAGTATCATGCTTTAATAGTACATCCACTTCAACAAACATGTTATCATGCTTATACCTTTTAATTACACCTCACTAATTTATTTTCACAAAATAAATGATGTCATAATTATGTCATTATGAGGTGGCATCTTCTAGAAGGTATTTTGTAACAATTACAAAAATACCCCTCCTCTGTATACCGTATACCGTATACTGTATACCCGCATCCGAATTCCGAAAAATACGAATACCATTAATCCAATAATATAATACCGGTATCCGTCCAGTATTATTCTTCCGATTATTATTCCTGTAACAATTATATGAACATAATCAAAAACCTGCCGCAACACTTTACGGCTGCCGTAACAACTTACGGTTTCTACATCTTTTGCCTGAACGAGGGAACCCTCTATGTGGGACTCTAAAGACTCGTCAGTACGCTAGCAATGGGTTTAACCACAAGTACGTCAGTGGCACTAGCTGTACGTAACGGCTACCCAGGTACATGACGAAAAGGTGGCCGACGAGCGAACTCATCACAACCCTTACGAGCCTGTAAGCAACACTTACCGTACAGTCCGGTCTCTTCGTCTGATACGTCGCATATGAAGTCTACGGGTGGTAAATGTCAGACCCCAGTAACTTTATAAGTCATGTTGATTTATGGCTCATAACAGCTCGAGGAACTACTGATAACACATATCAGTAAACCTCGAGAACCCTGGCCAGGGATTTAGGTGTTATAACCGATCAAACATAGCGCGACATCAACTCCCTATACCGGGAGAGACGAAACCCCTCCTATCGCTCACTGTCTCCATATGATTCGGGACTGTAACCAAAATCCACCTGTTTGCACAACTCAGTAGAGCCGTGGTAGGGAGGAAATCAAAGTACAGTGGGAATCACATAAGACTCTATGACGATCTCGGGTCTACAGACTAACCTGTACAAGTGTCACCAGAGAACTGCTATCTGACAATAGGTATATATACCATCTAGGAGTTCTCGGCGAGTCCGTTCAGTGTACCCAGTCTCCACTGAGCACCCGTACACCATCCTTGATGTCAAACACCGATGGATATGGGATCATCCATCGCCCATCATATGGGTCAAGATGCGTATACGCTAGTCTACTCTGGTGTATCGATGCCCTGTCTCGACACACTCTCGACTAGGAACAATTATAGGATGTACTCATAGACTACCGTGGCCCCACTAGTATGATCTCATCATAGTCCCAGTAGTCTAGTACAAATCCTAAGGACTTTATCAACATGTAACAAAAGAGACAATCAGAGTACATGTTAAGATAAAGTACAACCAGATAGCGTACTATCATGTCGAGCAAGAAAGTCCTCCCTATATATGTCCAAGCATCCACTACAATATACATCGTATGTACAGTAATGGCCTCTAGGGCACACATATAACTAACAGTGCTGTGTCTGGGAGAGCCATTACACGAAGCCCTCGGCCGAGGCAAGGAGATTTACTTGTAGGTATTCCAGTAGTATCTCAGGGTGTTCTGGGCTACACTCCGACATGACTTGTACCGCTTTTGGGGGTCTGACTTTTACCAACCCCCTAGGCCCGCCATGCGATACTCATAGACGAACGGACCGGACTGTACGGATATTGTCACTGACAGGCTCAGAAGGGTTGTCAGGCTGAGTTCGCTCACAGACATCCCTTTTTAGTCAATACCTGGTAGCCCGTTACGTATTGGCTTATACCTCTGACGTGCTAGTTGTAACACCTTAGGATAAGGGTTAGTGTATAATTATAATTAAATAATGATTTTTAATAAAAAGTTTACCAAACTGTGGTTTAAATATTTTTCCTAATTTAATAAACATTTTTCCAAAATTTTCCTAGGCTTGCACACACATGTGCATGTAAACTAGGGTTTTTAAATCAAGTAAATACAATAATTATTAACCATGGTGGGTTAATTGTAGGATTATTTCTTTTGGGGTTTAAGTAAGTCTAATTAATTAGTTAAAAAGGTTGCTTTATTTTGAATTAGTTCTTTGTGGTTGACTTGTGAGTGAGAGAGACGGAGAGTGCATCATGGCAAGCCATGCTTGCAATTAATGATGAGAGAGAGAGAGGGTTGACAATTGGAAGCAATTATTTCCTCTCATTTCTTTTCTTTGTTTCTCTCATAACACTCACACTCACACACGCACACACTCTTACCTGAACCAGAATCAGCAGCAGCAACATGGAGGCGGCAGCAGCAGCATGAGAAGTAGCAGCAGCAGCAAGAAGTAGCAGATCAGCAGAGGGAAACAGCAGCAGCAGCAACAGGGGACTTCACAGCAACAGCAGCAAGCATCAACTTCGACTGCAGCCTCTTCTCTTCTCTTCTTCACCTTCCTCCAGCTCCCTAGGGTTAAGTATGAGGTATATTTCCTATCTTGCTTCCCTAGTTTGCCTAGTTAGTGTAGTTTTGCATCGGTTAAAGGATTTTTGTGTGTTTTAGTGTGATATGGGGTGTTTAGTGTGAACTTTGTGCTTATAGGATGTAAGTTGGTTCCACTAGGTTGATTGAGGTCTGTGGAGGCCATTGTAACCTAGTCCAACCCCGATTACACTAAAATACCACCAGTTTTATGTTTGATGCAAATGTCGTATTTGGGCAAAATGTGAGTTTTCTGGAACTGCTATTGACCCGGTGAGTGCAGAATGATTTTGAGAAGACTGTGGCATAGTGGAGTAGAGCTTATACCATAGGTGAAACCCGACCCCCTAACTCCCCACTGAGGCCGCCAAAACCGCCATTCTGGCCGCAAATTGCGGCCAGACAGGAGGTGTTTTGGTGTTTTTTTGGGTTCTGTAGGTGTATTCCAGTGTGTAGGGTCCTTTGATATTTATATTTTTGTAAGATCAATTCTGTAGGAAAATCTGGGACCAAATACCTGTTTTTCCGTTTTTCTAAACCTTCGCGACACGCGTGATACGTGAGTAGGTTTGGGTTCTGCGTATCGCGGCGCGTCGGGGTAGTTTCGTGGCGCGTGTTTACACGTTTTAGCGTATCGCGCACACGCGCGATTGGTTTGCGACACGGGTTTCTTGTTGGATTATAATGTCGCGTTTTGTGACTTAAGCTTATGTGTGATATGTATATGTGATTCTAGGTTCGCAGGCCAGTGAGACGGACGCTGCGAAGAAGGGCAAGCAAGTGGTTGGATACACTTAGCGCGAGACACGGTGAGTAGATTTCACATCTACGGGGATATCGCCCGCATGGCGTTATGCGTCAGGGCTGATAGGACTTATTTACTATATGTTGCATGCACCCCATAGACTGTCATCGCATATTTCATTCTCTGCTGTGTTGATATATATATTGCTTAGAACTGATAGAACACCGCACTATTACTAACGGTTTATGTTGCACGGGCACTATTTACATGCTACACACACACCGTTAGTAATTGCCATGCCATACCCACTATAGAGCTGCCATGATTATATTGCTATAGTTCGCCTCATATGTGATTTGATATGATTTTCATGTATATTGGGAGCCGCATGACATCTTTTAAAACCGGAAATGAAACTACTTTAAAAAGCGGTTTTCCCCTTATACCCATACCATGGATTGATGTATATTGTACCTCGCATTGGATTTTACTATTGGTATTGGATTTTCATGTGATTGCTGTTTTGAGGACCGTGGAATTATTTAAGGAAAGATATGCTATTTTGAAAAACCCGGTACCTCGTGATATGATATTTTGGTGTGTCCACCACGCGTTTTCTTGGTGCTGAGACGTGCGCTTGAAACCCGATTCGAGGAGTGGATGTTCCGTTTGCGGGTTCGTGGTGGGCCCGGTATGGTTCCCCTCGGCGAGATGATCGATGGGATTTGCCGATTGAGCCTGGAGGCGGGCGAGTACCTACCGGTGATTGGTTGGACCTGGCAGTTGTCCGGAGGATACTGACCAGAGTCGAGTGATGGATGCGGGAGGATCCGTACTGCCGTGGCCGAGGGCCGATACCGTAGGTGGACCCCGTGGGGCCGGTCCGGACTGACGGCGCCCGATGTTCGAGGATTTACGTGTCGATGCTGGACACGGGTATTTCATGATGTTTTGGGTGCCGATGTTGGGCACTCGTGATTCCTCCGAGATATACAGGATTTGAGGGCCGATGGGTGTGCCGGCGCCTGAGTATATGTGGGACTTGGGTGCAGTTTGAGGCACCGAGCATTGTTTTCCATGTTGACATAGTCCATGTAGATATTATTTATCCCATACTCAGTACTGATTACTATACATCTCATCCTGTGGCATTTACCTGTTAGAGTATATGCATTACTATTGTATCCACTGTTGACATGCATTGATATCATCTGCTGGCAGTAGTAGAGCCACGCTATATGTGCATGCTTGCGATCACCTTTATATGTTATCTCTATTCACGAGTTGGCAACTCACCCCCGTTGTGCCACAGTGTTGCAGGTTGCCCTTGGGAGTAGTCACGGCTGGCTGTTACCTCATCTTTTGGCACAGATACCCCTTTTGAGCAGAGATAGTCTTTTGCTGATAGGTGGGTTTTGTACGGTATCTGTTATATTTCAGTTGTATATTGATGTATCTAGTATTCTCCATCTACCTTTCTGTATTGACTTAGAGACAGTTGTGAGGACGATATGTATGATTTTATTTTCTGGTGTCGAGCTCGCATGTGAGCCGATGTTACTTTATGCAGTCTCATCTTTTATGATATTGTCCTTGTTTTACTGTGTATTCTTCGCTACGGCGTCGTATATCATATTGTGATGCTTTATTCATGTCACTTGTTATTTCCGCTACACCTTACTTTTACCCGACTTTCGGGGCTGATGTTTTAAAAAGGAAATGTTACCAAAATTATAAAACTCATAACTTTTGAACTTAAAAGGGATTTCTACTAAACAAATGGGAGTTTTTCAGACATTTACTCTTGCTTTTACAAAACGTTCTAAATCACTCTATAGTTATTGGTTTTGATTTCTGGGTTCGGCTTACTTAGCCGCGTTGCGCCTGTAGACGTTGCGTGGTTAAGTGTCGGTCACGAGTCGAATTCTCGGGTCGTGACAAAGTTGGTATCAGAGCGTAGGTTTTACCTTCGGAGTGTAGGATGACCCTGGTATGATGGATTAGGTAGCTGCAGCAAGGTAGCGTAGCGTGCGTATGTTCCGCGGCATACTCACGACACGATACTCCGCTTACGCGACCTTAGGACTTGTTGATTTGATTCCTCCTTATATTCTTGTGATTCGATTTCCGTGTTCTTATCGAATCCAAATTTTCTTTCAGCCAATATGCCGCCTAAGACTACGAGGGCACAGAGAGCGGCCGCGAGGGCCGAGATTCGTGTTGACTCGTCCGAGACGAGGACTGATCCGGGCAGTACACCGGTGGTACCCGAGCAGGCTGTTCCTGCCGTGACAGAGCAGATCGCCTCGTTAGGGGCTGGTATGAAGGAGATGCGCCAAATGATAGGATCGCTAGTTGAGACGCTTCGAGCGCAGCGACCAGAGGTAGCTCCACCACTTACAGAGACCGCGATGGTGCCTACCGCACAGCCAGTTGCCCCTGCAGCCACGGAGGTGATTACAGTATCGCTATCAGAGTTCATGAGGCTGAAGCCTCCGGTTTTCACAGGCACCGATACAGCCGAGGACCCACAGTCTTTCATAGACAGGATGGCCAGGATATGCCGTTCCCTCAGATGTGCAGATGCGAGATGGGTTGAGTTCACGAGTTTTCGCCTGGAAGGTCTTGCGCAGAAGTGGTGTGATTCAGTGGAGAAGGGCAGAGCAGCAGGTCTTCCTCCTATGACCTGGACGGAGTTCGTGACCATATTTCTAGCCCGTTTCCTTCCCCGGAGTGTTAGAGATGCCCGAGCACGCAGGTTTGAGTCTTTGCGCCAGACGCCAGGGATGACAGAGGCAGAGTATGACGTACTGTTTACAGAGCTAGCAGTCTATGCCCCACATTTAGTGGCCACCGAGGAGTTGCGAGTCCGGAGATTTGTTCGAGGCTTGCTCTCACCAGTGTTCCTCGCGATCAGCGCGCAGCACTACGAGACCTATGCAGCAGCTGTAGACGCAGCCCTAGTGGTCGAGGAGCACCTTGTTGAGACTTCGGTATTTCCAGAGCCGAAGAGAGTTCGTACCAGTATTTCCGCACGGAGGCAGTCATTCAGACGCCGCGACAGGTATCGTTCCGGTACGAGGGGTAGCAGAGATTCGGGACGGGGTCGGATGTTTAGTTCGTATCCTCAGGACGGTCAGCAGTCGCCGCGGGGTTGCTACAGATGTGGCAGCCTACTTCACCTCGTTCGAGATTGTCCAGAGACACACCGGAGGGAGGCGGCAGCACCGCATGTTACCTTACCACCTTCACCACCCTAGAGGGCGTTGCCCGTTGCGCCTACCGTTGCTCCGCGCCAGACTTATGCACCGAGAGGTCGCGGGCGTGGAGGAGTTGCTCAGAGAGGACGAGATGACCGAGGCAGAGGTCAGTCAGTTACAGGTGGTGGACAGGTGAGGGTCTTTGCTTTGACACATCAGGACGCGCAGGCGTCCAATGCAGTGGTTTCAGGTATCCTTCCTGTATATTCAGTTGATGCATATATACTGTTCGATCCCGGATCCACACACTCGTACGTATCCACACACTTTGTGCCGAGTTTGGGTAGAGAGTCCGGCTTACTTGATCAGCCGCTTGTGGTGACTACTCCTGTGGGAGAGTCGTTTGTGGCTAGGCACGTGTTCCGATCCTGTATCGTCTGTATTGGCGAGAGGGAGTTACCGGTCGACTTGATCCTTCTGGAGATGTTGGATTTCGACGTTCTTTTGGGCATGGATTGGTTAGCCACGTGCTATGCTTCTGTGGACTGCCGCGAGAAGACAGTTAGATTCTGTTTCCCCGGTGAGTCGGTTTTTGTTGTGTTGGGGGACCGTGGTGCCGCCCCTCACAGTGTGATTTCTTCTTTTCGCGCTGGACAGCTTTTGAGGAAAGGATGTCAGGGATTTCTCGCATATGTTTGCGATGCTAGTGCTACACAGGTTCCATTAGATCAGGTTCCGGTTGTTAGCGAGTTTCCTGATGTGTTCCCTGACGAGCTTCCTGGGTTGCCGCCCGAGCGCGACATTTCTTTCTGTATTGATTTGGTTCCGGTTCGGGGCCTATTTCTATACCGCCCTATCGGATGGCCCCGGCGGAACTTCGTGAGTTGAAGGAGCAGTTGCAAGATTTGCTGGACAAGGGACTTATTCGACCCAGTGTTTCTCCTTGGGGTGCTCCAGTCCTGTTCGTCAGGAAGAAGGACGGCAGCTTACGTCTTTGTATCGACTACCGCCAGCTGAACAGGGTGACAGTGCGGAACAGGTATCCTTTGCCGCGTATCGACGATTTGTTCGACCAGCTTCAGGGGGCAGGGTACTTTTCGAGGATCGATTTACGATCGGGCTATCATCAGCTGCGGGTTCGACAGGAGGACATTCCCCGGACAGCTTTCCGTACGCGCTATGGCCATTATGAGTTCTTGGTGATGTCGTTCGGACTCACCAATGCGCCAGCAGCCTTCATGGACTTGATGAACCGTATTTTCCGGCCTTATTTGGATCTGTTCATCATAGTCTTCATTGACGATATCTTGGTGTATTCCCGGAGTAGTGAGGAGCACGAGCAGCACCTGCGGATTACATTGCAGACATTGAGGGAGCACCAGCTTTATGCGAAATTCTCCAAGTGTGCTTTTTGGCTAGACTGCGTGGACTTCTTGGGTCATGTGATTTCACGAGACGGTATATGTGTTGACCCGAGGAAGATCGAGGCCGTTCAGCGTTGGCCCAGACCCACATCAGTGACGGAGATTCGCAGCTTTTTGGGATTGGCCGGTTATTACAGGCGTTTCGTGCAGGACTTCTCACGTATTGCTACACCGTTGACCGGGTTGACCCGGAAGGGAGTTCCTTTCGTTTGGACGGAGGAGTGCGAGCACAGCTTTCAGCAGTTACGGACTCAGCTGACGACGGCACCGGTGTTATCTTTACCTTCCGGATCGGGCGGATTTGTGGTCTTTTGTGATGCTTCTCGAGTGGGATTGGGATGCGTTCTGATGCAGCATGATAGGGTGATCGCGTATGCCTCGCGACAATTGAAAAAGCACGAGCAGAACTACCCCACTCATGATTTGGAGATGGCAGCAGTGGTCTTCGCACTTAAGATCTGGCGACACTACCTATACGGCGAGTCGTGCCAGATATTTACGGATCACAAGAGTTTGAAATACATATTCCAGTAGCGGGACCTGAACCTTCGACAGCGTCGATGGATGGAGTTAGTGAAGGATTATGACTGCGAGATCTTATATCACCCGGGCAAGGCAAATGTGGTGGCGGATGCTTTGAGCAGGAGGCCCGGGAGTAGTTTATCTTGTTTGAGCGCTGTACAGGAGCAGTCATCGGCAGATTGGAAGATATTATGTGACAGTCGAGTACAGTTCGAGTTCACGCCGATTGGAGGACAGATAGCGCATGTCCGTGCACGCCCACAGTTGATCGATCGTATACGTGAGGCACAGCTCAGTGATGACCGATGTTCAGAGATCATGGCACGGATGGGACAGGACAGATTTTCCGAGTTCGTGATCGATGATCAGGGGATACTACGGTTTGGAGTCAGACTGTGCGTACCTGATGCTGAGGGACTGAGGCGTGAGATTCTTGAGGAGGCACATCGATCGGTATATAGCGTCCATCCCGGTTCCACCAAGATGTATCATGATTTGAGAGATGTTTACTGGTGGGACGGAATGAAGAGGGACATTGCAGATTTTGTATCGAGATGCCTGACTTGTCAGCAAGTCAAGGCTGAGCACCAGAGGCCCGTGGGAGAGCTACAGCCGTTACCCATTCCGGAGTAAAAATGGGAACAGATTTCGATGGACTTCAGGGTGGGTCTACCCAGGACTAGTCGGGGGTATGACTCCATCTGGGTGATCGTGGATCGTTTGACGAAAGCGGCTCACTTCCTACCGGTGAAGACGACTTTCGGATTTACTCAGTATGCCCAGATCTATATTGACGAGATAGTGCGACTACACGGAGTCCCGACGTGCATTGTGTCCGACAGAGGCACCCAGTTTACCAGTAGACTATGGCAGAGGCTTCAGGAGGCTTTGGGCACTCGCTTGAGTTTCAGCACAGCTTTTCATCCGCAGACCGACGGACAGTCAGAGCGGACCATCCAGACTCTTGAGGACATGCTCAGAGCATGTGTATTAGATTTCGGAGGTAGCTGGGATCATCATTTGCCCCTAGTAGAGTTCTCCTACAATAACAGCTACCAGGAGACTATTCAGATGGCACCGTTTGAGGCTCTTTATGGGAGGAGATGTAGGTCGCCCACTTGTTGGACAGAGCTCAGTGAGAGCAGTATCTTAGGACCACAGATCGTTGAGGAGACGACAGCGAAGATCCAGTTGATTCGCGATAGGATGAGAGCAGCGCAGAATAGGCAGAGGGCTTATGCTGACCGTCGACGACGCAGACTTGAGTTTTCTGTTGGTGATCATGTTTTCTTGAGGGTCTCCCCAATGAAAGGTGTGATGAGGTTTGGGAAGAAGGGGAAGCTTAGCCCCAGGTATGTGGGCCCCTTCGAGATCCTTGAGTGTGTCGGTGCAGTAGCTTACCGGTTAGCCCTTCCGCCCAGCTTTCCAGACGTGCACTACATATTCCATGTTTCGATGCTCCGCAGATATCTACATGATCCTTCGCATGCGATTCAGCATCCGACGATCCATCTTGAGCGTGATCTTTCCTATGCAGAGCAGCCGGTGATGATCTTGGATCGACAAGTGAAGAAATTGAGATCGAAGGACATTCCATCAGTTAAAGTACTTTGGCGTGGTCAGAACCGTGAAGAGGTCACTTGGGAGACCGAAAGCGAGATGATGAAGACGTATCCCCATCTTTTTGAAGGTAACCTTAGTTAGATTTTTGAAATTCGGGGACGAATTTCTTTAAGGGGGAGAGATTGTAACACCTTAGGATAAGGGTTAGTGTATAATTATAATTAAATAATGATTTTTAATAAAAAGTTTACCAAACTGTGTTTTAAATATTTTTCCTAATTTAATAAACATTTTTCCAAAATTTTCCTAGGCTTGCACACACATGTGAATGTAAACTAGGGTTTTTAAATCAAGTAAATACAATAATTATTAACCATGGTGGGTTAATTGTAGGATTATTTCTTTTGGGGTTTAAGTAAGTCTAATTAATTGGTTAAAAAGGTTGCTTTATTTTGAATTAGTTCTTTGTGGTTGACTTGTGAGTGAGAGAGAGGGAGAGTGCATCATGGCAAGCCATGCTTGCAATTAATGATGAGAGAGAGAGAGGGTTGACAATTGGAAGCAATTATTTCCTCTCATTTCTTTTCTTTGTTTCTCTCATAACCCTCACACTCACACACACACACACTCTTACCTGAACCAGAAGCAGCAGCAGCAACATAGAGGCAGCAGCAGCAGCATGAGAAGTAGCAGCAGCAGCAAGAAGTAGCAGCATCAGCAGAGGGAAACAGCAGCAGCAGCAACAGGGGACTTCACAGCAACAGCAGCAAGCATCAACTTCGACTGCAGCCTCTTCTCTTCTCTTCTTCACCTTCCTCCAGCTCCCTAGGGTTAAGTATGAGGTATATTTCCTATCTTGCTTCCCTAGTTTGCCTAGTTAGTGTAGTTTTGCATCGGTTAAAGGATTTTTGTGTGTTTTAGTGCGATATGGGGTGTTTAGTGTGAACTTTGTGCTTATAGGATGTAAGTTGGTTCCAGTAGGTTGATTGAGGTCTGTGGAGGCCATTGTAACCTAGTCCAACCCCGATTACACTAAAATACCACCAGTTTTATGTTTGATGCAAATGTCGTGTTTGGGCAAAATGTGAGTTTTCTGGAACTGCTATTGACCCGGTGAGTGCAGAATGATTTTGAGAAGACTGTGGCATAGTGGAGTAGAGCTTATACCATAGGTGAAACCCGACCCCCTAACTCCCCACTGAGGCCGCCAAAACCGCCATTCTGGCCGCAAATTGCGGCCAGACAGGAGGTGTTTTGGTGTTTTTTTGGGTTCTGTAGGTGTATTCCAGTGTGTAGGGTCCTTTGATATTTATATTTTTGTAAGATCAATTCTGTAGGAAAATCTGGGACCAAATACCTGTTTTGCCGTTTTTCTAAACCTTCGCGACACGCGTGATACGTGAGTAGGTTTGGGTTCTGCGTATCGCGGCGCGTCGGGGTAGTTTCGTGGCGCGTGTTTACACGTTTTAGCGTATCGCGCACACGCGCGATTGGTTTGCGACACGGGTTTCTTGTTGGATTATAATGTCGCGTTTTGTGACTTAAGCTTATGTGTGATATGTATATGTGATTCTAGGTTCGCAGGCCAGTGAGACGGACGCTGCGAAGAAGGGCAAGCAAGTGGTTGGATACACTTAGCGCGAGACACGGTGAGTAGATTTTACATCTACGGGGATATCGCCCGCATGGCGTTATGCGTCGGGGCTGATAGGACTTATTTACTATATGTTGCATGCACCCCATAGACTGTCATCGCATATTTCATTCTCTGCTGTGTTGATATATATATTGCTTAGAACTGATAGAACACCGCACTATTACTAACGGTTTATGTTGCACGGGCACTATTTACATGCTACACACACAGCGTTAGTAATTGCCATGCCACACCCACTATAGAGCTGCCATGATTATATTGCTATAGTTCGCCTCATATGTGATTTGATATGATTTTCATGTATATTGGGAGCCGCATGACATCTTTTAAAACCGGAAGTGAAACTACTTTAAAAAGCGGTTTTCCACTTATACCCATACCATGGATTGATGTATATTGTACCTCGCATTGGATTTTACTATTGGTATTGGATTTTCATGTGATTGCTGCTTTGAGGACCGTGGAATTATTTAAGGAAAGATATGCTATTTTGAAAAACCCGGTACCTCGTGATATGATATTTTGGTGTGTCCACCACGCGTTTTCTCGGTGCTGAGACGTGTGCTTGAAACCCGATTCGAGGAGTGGATGTTCCGTTTGCGGGTTCTTGGTGGGCCCGGTATGGTTCCCCTCGGCGAGATGATCGATGGGATTTGCCGATTGAGCCTGGAGGCGGGCGAGTACCTACCGGTGATTGGTTGGACCTGGCAGTTGTCCGGAGGATACTGACGAAAGTCGAGTGATGGATGCGGGAGGATCCGTACTGCCGGGGCCGAGGGCCGATACCGCAGGTGGACCCCGTGGGGCCGGTCTGGACTGACGGCGCCCGATGTTCGAGGATTTACGTGTCGATGCTGGACACAGGTATTTCATGATGTTTTGGGTGCCGATGTTGGGCACTCGTGATTCCTCCGAGATATACAGGATTTGAGGGCCGATGGGTGTGCCGGCGCCTGAGTATATGTGGGACTTGGGTGCAGTTTGAGGCACCGAGCATTGTTTTCCATGTTGACATAGTCCATGTAGATATTATTTATCCCATACTCAGTACTGATTACTATACATCTCATCCTGTGGCATTTACCTGTTAGAGTATATGCATTACTATTGTATCCACTGTTGACATGCATTGATATCATCTGCTGGCAGTAGTAGAGCCACGCTATATGTGCATGCTTGCGATCACCTTTATATGTTATCTCTATTCACGAGTTGGCAACTCACCCCCGTTGTGCCACAGTGTTGCAGGTTGCCCTTGGGAGTAGTCACGGCTGGCTGTTACCTCATCTTTTGGCACAGATACCCCTTTTGAGCAGAGATAGTCTTTTGCTGATAGGTGGGTTTTGTACGGTATCTGTTATATTTCAGTTGTATATTGATGTATCTAGTATTCTCCATCTACCTTTCTGTATTGACTTAGAGACAATTGTGAGGACGATATGTATGATTTTATTTTCTGGTTTCGAGCTCGCATGTGAGCCGATGTTACTTTATGCAGTCTCATCTTTTATGATATTGTCCTTGTTTTACTGTGTATTCTTCGCTACGGCGTCGTATATCATATTGTGATGCTTTATTCATGTCACTTGTTATTTCCGCTACACCTTACTTTTACCCGACTTTCGGGGCTGATGTTTTAAAAAGGAAATGTTACCAAAATTATAAAACTCATAACTTTTGAACTTAAAAGGGATTTCTACTAAACAAATGGGAGTTTTTCAGACATTTACTCTTGCTTTTACAAAACGTTCTAAATCACTCTATATTTATTGGTTTTGATTTCTGAGTTCGGCTTACTTAGCCGCGTTGCGCCTGTAGACGTTGCGTGGTTAAGTGCCGGTCACGAGTCGAATTCTCGGGTCGTGACACTAGTGGTTAAATCCACAACCATGGTGTTGACGAGTCTTTAGAGTCCCCCACATTCAGTTACTCAGCTTTCGGGCGAAAAGTTGTAGAGGCCGTATGGAGATATGGCAAGGTCCGATCAGATACGTGCGGTATTGCACGGATCAGGATCGGAAAGTTTGTAATATAGGCCGTATGGATATATGGCAGGGTTCGATCAGATACGTGCGGTATTGCACGGATCAGGATCGAACGGATATTACTAGCCGGCTTTGGTTTAAGCCGGATCCTAGTATAGTACAGTGGAGATTTTTGTCTCATTGCATTTGTATTTCGGTCTGAATACAAATACGGGTGTGTATGCACAGTATCGGGGTTTTCCTGTAATATATTACGGGACCAGTTTTCTGGAGTTGCCAGTTTGCTTTCTGTTTCGGCCAATTTCCTTTGTATCGTTCATTGGCCGAAGATTGGTGGAGGAGGGCTTATTTGCATTGTTGCAAATAAGTATTTGTGGAGGGGTTCTTTGCATTTTCTTATGTCATGATGGTTGCACCATTCTTTGATCACTTGACCTTGACTTCTTGACTTCATGATGGTTCATGATGGGTGGACCATACCTTGACTTTGTGTTGATGATTCTTGACTTTGGATATCATGATGGTTGAGGTGGAGTGTTGGTTTTTGCTTGTCATCATGCTTATGCATGATAGTCTTTTTTCCCTCTCTCTCTTGCATTATGTGATTGGTTATCTTTTGATACATGGATCTCCTCTCTCATTCCTCCCATTCTTCTTGAAGTCATGGCCGGCCACTTCCCTAGTGGGGGCTGTCCCAAATTTTTGGTGGGTTTTTTTGGCTCATTTCATGTTGCAAAAATCCCACAAGATCCATCTCCAAAGCTCCAAGTTTCAATCCCTCCACCAATGGCAATTCCACAACCCCAAATGAGACTTGCTCACTAGATATTCTACAGCATACCTTGGGCACGTCGACTAGCCAGCTTCGTGCCCGAGTTGCCTCGGCATTGAGGTGGGAGCCCGTAAAAGAAGTAGGCGATGTGGTGAACTTCCGGCGACAAGGAGGAGACGGGACATTCCGCAGGAGATCGGGACGACGACGAGAAGACCGGAGGACTCGGATCTATCGGTATATCTCTCTTCCCTTTTCTTGTAGATATCTAGGACTAGTTAGTGGTTCGATCCGGGTATTAGTGCGCGGCGGTTTGCCAGTTCAAGAAAAATTAAAGTTTATCACCGCTTCCGCATTTGGCCGTCGGATTGACGGCCGGGGCGCCGCCGTGCACTTACAGTGGTATCAGAGCCTCGCCATTAACTTAGTCTAGCTTGGTGTAATGTGTTTTTCTGTTTCGATCGATCGAATGTTCCAAAACCGCATTTTTGCTTGCGACAATTTTCTGTTGAAATTTTTTGGTCTCCAAAAATTTTTCAGGTTGTATAAAATTGATGTACTGGAGATTACAAGGCTACTGTAGAAATTCGACAGGGTGATTCCACTGTGGAGGCGCGGAACCGCGGCCAAACCCCCCTTTGGGCCGCGGTTCCACCGCGCACTGTGGAGATCCCTGCACCAAATTTCTACAGTGTCTTTCTGGGGTTAAAATTGGGGTTTTGGAATATTAATTTTGGGCCCAGAATTTCTTGATGTGCTACAGTAGTACTTGGGGGCCCACTTGTTAAAGTTTGATCGATCGAATATTTTAAACACATTTTTCACAGTATTTACATTATATCTGCGACCGTGAATGTCACTTGATCGGTAAATCCGGTCTAACTGCTATAGCCCGGTTAGACGGATTTGCGAACGTGATTTTCACGTTGATGTTCTGTTTTTGCTGTGATGTTGCGGATCGGTCGTGGGGGATAGCCTGGATGCAATGCTAGTACAGTTGTGGTTGTATTATGTACATTTGATTTTGCGGGGCGAGCGTCCGACATGTGGACTGCCGTCACTGCCTGATTGTATTATTATTTTGGGGCACGGCCAGGTTGCGGTCGATGTACCCGTTGTATGTATATTTTACTTTCTGTACTAGGATTACCCCGCGGAGGGGTGCACGGATAGCCTGGTTCTAGAGGGCAACAAGCCCGCATCTCATGGCATTGAGACGGAGGGGGCTTCACTCTAGAATTGGCGGGCTATTCTCCGCACTCGTAGGGGGTACAGGTTGACCCAGGAGGGGTGCCCAAGTTACCGGATTCCGTGAAGTGCTGGGTGGTCCATTCACGGTGCTGAAGGGGGCTGCCTCGCTTCAGGTTTTGGCGGGTGACTTGCCGCGCCCGTAGGGGTCTAGGATTTCATTGCACAGGCTATCCACACGACCAGGGGAACGTCGGGTTTCAGTAGTGGCTCTCTGAAACCCGGGGATCCCAGATATCTGTATTGTTTCTGTGATGCTGTTCATTTTCTGTGATGTTGCATTTTCTCACGCCTTGAGCGAATATAATATATTGGTATATATATTAGTAGATGTTGTATATGTTTTGCATCCGCGCTAGTCCAGTCCCCGCTCTGTCGTTAGTTAGCAAACCTAACGGGTAATGACGGGACCCAGTGGCGAATGCGGATGGCATATACGTACATCAGTATATTTTCGTTCTTTGTGGTGTGATCAGTTGATGGGACTGCATTGATTCGGATCAATACAAGTTTAAAAACAAACCTAATCTGATGTTGTTGGAACACTTTTCAAAAAGCTGTTATTGCAAGGCGTTCACTTTTGTTTTGCATCGAGATATTCAGTTGGAATATCCTGCTCCTCAGTCGACGAGGCAAGGGCCGAGATCCCTTCACCGGGAGTGACCCCTTGGAAAAAGAGTTTGCGTCAGGGCATTAACTTCACTATAGCCGATTACTTTTGCTTTGCATCGTGGTATTCAGTTGGAATATCCTGCACCTCATTCTACGGGGAAAGAGCCGAGATCCCTTCACCGGGAGTGACCTCTTTAGCAACGGTTTTCGTCACTATATTTTAAAAAAGCTATCCGTTCCTTCAACGATATCAAGTTCATTACGTTAAAGGTTTTCACCAGAAACCATTCGTAGCCCTCCATCATTTCAGTTAGGTATTCGGTAGTATTCAAGCTATGTATTTTGACCTCACGCCAAGGCATAGTGATTGGTAGCTGCCGGGTATTTATCTGTTGCATAGATAGATGCGTTGGTTTGGGACAGTCGTACTACTATTTTGGCCTACGTCAAGGGTATGTACGGGTGGGTTCAAATTAACCTGGATAATGATGGGCAGAACTTGACATGTGACTTATGATATTTTGACCTCACGCCAAGGTCTTAAGAGCATGGGGCAGAAATCACATCGGGAGTTTCAAAAGAACTGAAACTTGCCAGATATGCGCATACCTTCTGGAGTGTGATACCGTGAGCGGATTCCGTCACGTTGTCATGCGATGATAGTTGGATCCCGATTCCCACTGATGAGTTAGTTTACTCCTCTGGTGATCCCGACTAATTCTTCTTTCAGGTTTGGAGGAGAATTTGAGGTTTAGTGGGAGGATTCCAGATTAGATAAATTGGTAACCATTCTGATCTAGGTTAGAGTGCACGCTGAGTGTTTCTTTTCTCTCTCTCTTTGGCAGCGACCATTGACCCGACCCTAAGACAATGACTCAGTGACCAAAATTAACCGAACCTTCTTAACATTGGCTTTTGGATTGTCAGAGTTGCAAACCTCATTGCCACTCCTACTTTTACCCTTTTCTCCAGGACACCCTGTATTGCTACGAACGTCCAATTCCATTGGACAAAACCATCGTATGATTAGATACGAACTCGAAAGAATTTATTCGAGGATGGTTTCAGGTTCTGGAGAAAACGGATAGGATTATTCAGTTGTCTTTTCCTTTTCCCTCTCTCAGGTTACGAGTACTCCTTGGTTTAGGGGTAGTACACCTATTATGCAAATTGGATTGTCTTCTTCCAAACCTTAGGCTGGTGCCGACCGGTAGGGAATGAAGAAAACCAATTAGCATAACAATGGTGTGCAGAAGGTTAAGACAAAGCAAGGGATTAGTAAGAGGGCAAAGTAAATTGCAACAGATATTCACGACCAAACCAAGTATTCCTTCGCCAATCCTAAATCACCTTTGCATTTCTCCAGGACACTCCGTATCACTACGAAGATCCACAGTTTATTGGATACTCCATCGTATGGTTATATACGAACTCGAAAGGAACTTGTTCCAGTTCGGGGATGGATTCTGGTTCAGGAGAAATAGGAATAAGATTTATTCGGTTGTCTTTTATCTTCACCTTCTCTCGCATTGCGAGTGTTCCTAGGATTAGGACAGTACACCCATTATGCTTATTGGATAGTCTTCTTCCAAACCATAGGCTGGTGCCGAACGGTAGGGAAGGAAGAAAACCATTTGGCCTAAAGGGGTGTGCAGAAGGTAAAGACTAATGTAACGTTTTGGAAATCGTTATACGATTTCGTCCGTTTTAGGGTAAGTTTGTCGGTATTTTCCGTTTTTACCCGACTGTGAACAAACGACCATATAGACTTGCCAGCACCTAGATTAGCAAAAATAAAGCTAGTGCGCGAACTTTGGGAGTATATGGGACGTTTTGGTTCATTTTGGTTTTTCCCAATTTTTAATATTATTTTAATGCGGTATTCAAATTTTGGGAAAATAACCGTTTGCGATCTTTTCTTTAAAACTTTTAAGTTAAAGCAATCCTTCTCTCTCACCTAGGGTTTATTGTGTGGACTAGGATTAAAGATAGGAATTAAATGAAAAAGAAAAGAAAAGAGAATGAATTAGATGCATGCATGTGTGTGTAGGTGTGCAAAAGCATTTAATAGCAATAAATGAAGGGAAATTGCTAGGAAAGCATCACAACTCCACCTCCTTAACCCCTTGGCCGAAATCTCCTCCTTCCTACTGCCCATGATCATTTATTTCTCATTTTAATTCAATCAAACTCTCAAAAATCCTCAAAATTTCTGAAACCTATCACAAAAATACCAAAAGCTTTGGAATTTCTTGATCTTGATCACTTGGAGAGGGGAAAGCTTGGAACTTGAAAGCAAAGTTGTTAGGTATATTCCCTTTACTGTTAATTTATAGTTTTTGTGTAGGTTTGATCGTTAATTTCTGGATAGAACGTAGTTTATATCGATTGAGGCGATATCGGGTTTTTAGTGTATTTTTAGTGATATTGGTATCTGCTATGATCTGGGGAGTTTAGTGATTGAGGAAACAACTTCAGAGTGATGTGCAGGTTAACCTGAGACACCACCCAGGAGACGGGGGCCACCCCGCTGGTTTGGGCCGGCGAGCCCTAAGGAGAGGGCCGGCGACGCCGGCCGACTTGGTGAGGGTTGGGGTGGGTTTCCTGTGGGTAGTTGTCTGCTATGATTTTGGGTCGTTAGGCACTGTTGATTTTGTTAGTAGATGCAGTATGCAAAATCTGGGATCGATTACCTATAATCGTGTGTTTTGAGTTCGCGTGATACGTGTTGCGACACGAGTCGTGTGTCGTGCTGCGATGTACTCAGTTTGGGTTTAGGTATCGTTTCGTGTGTTTGCGCTAGACGAGTATTCGTGATGTGGTTTAGTGCGTTGATGCGTTTGATAATACGTAGTTTTACGTTATTATGATTGCTTCTGAGATGTTCGCTTTATTTCTTGTGTTTGTGATATTATAGCGTCGCAAGCGGGGACTTCAGACGCTGCGAACAAAGGGAAGCAGGTGGTCGGATCTTCATAGCTGGAGACCACAGTGTGAGTAGATTTAACATCTACGGGGAATCGCCCGTATGGCGCTACGCGTCGGGGCTAGATATGATATAATATTAGCCGTATGCTCATTTGCTTATATAGAGACATTGCATGATTCACATTGCATATAGTTACTTGTAGTGCATGATATTATATCTGATGTACACTGCACTATTATCGACAGTCCATGTTGCACGAGCACCAATGACATGCTACACACACACTGTTGATAATTGACATGATAGGCACAACACAATTGCTCATCTGTATACCTTGCTAGTAGTTAGCGACATTAAACAGTTATATTGTGCGATAGTACATGTTACATAGAACATACCTGTATACCTACATGCTCATATGTATACCATGCTATATTACTTGTTCGCACATATACCATGCTATATTACTCGTTCGCACATATACCTTGCTATTGTTATATGATCGATTGTATTGCATATATATCAGTGGTATGGGACGCTGTGTATATATGTATTCTGGATTTAGATATTATAGTTTTTATAGCATATATATCGGTGGTATGGGACGCCGTATATATATGTATTTTGGATTTGGATTTACATGATTGTATTGCATATATATCAGTGGTATGGGACGCTGTATATATATGTATTCTGGATTTGGATTCTTGGGATCCGCGAGATACATTATATGGACTTATGCATTTGAGATGCGATATGGGAAATTAAGGTGTCGATGTGGGCACTTAATTTCCGAGAGATATATGGGGTTTGACAGACCGATACGTGGAAACGTAAGTATCGAGGTGGGATACTTGGTTTCGAGGAACGTATGGATATCAGAAAGACCGATACGTGAAAACGCAAGTATCGAGGTAGGATACTTGGTTTTCGAGGAACGTATGGATATTATGTTTTTGGGTGTCGATGTTTGACACTCGGGTTTCACGAGAGGTACAGGATTTGAGGGCCGATCTGAGTATTTTAGGATTTGGGTGTTGTTGAGATACACCGTATTTTTCATGCTGATGATATGCACATGAGATTATTTACTTTCCGCACTCAGTATTATATTGATATGGATATCATGATAGTTGCATATTCATATTGTCATACTCATGCTATCAGTTCACATGTTATTGATCATTGATGTTAGTGCATACTTGCGATTACTGTATGATGTTAATTACTATTCACGAGTTGGCAACTCACCCCCGTTGTGCCACAGTTTTGCAGGACTTACCCTCTGAGTAGTCGCGGCAGGGCAGCTTATCATCACTGATTTTGGGGATACCGCTACCTTTGGCAGTGAGGCCGTTGCATTATAGGTGGGTTTGCGGTTATCCGTTGTATATTGTATATCATTTTTGAGTTGGATCTAGTATTCTCCATCTACCCCTGTTGTATATGACTTAGAGACGACTTGTGAGATATCAGTGATGTATATTGGTTTTGGGAACCGTGCTCGTAGAAGCAGGTTATTGTGGATATGTTTACTTCTTGATATAGTCGTTCTCTTTGATATTTCTTCGCTTTGGCGTCGTATACTTGTTGTGGTGATTGTCTCCGCCGGTGGGCGTGATTTTTCTCCCACTTGGGATGTTTTATATATTATCTGTGTTGTACCCGTTTACGGGGCTAGTTTTACAAAGGAGGTGCTGCCGAAATTTTTATAAAAGAAAACTAGAGTTAGAGATTTTAAATGGCAACACTAATACTTTTAAATTATGTTTTCTCCGTTGATCCATTCTTGGGTGGTTTAGATTTCTGGGTTTTCGGCTTACTTAAGTTACGTACGCCTGTAGACGTTACGTAGTTTAAGTGCCGGTTACGGACCGAATTTCGGGTCGTGACAAAGTTGGTATCAGAGCGTTAGGTTTTACCTATCGGAGTCTAGGATGACCTTGGTATGATGGAGTAGGTAGCTTAAGCAGAGTGACGTAGCGTGTGTATGTTCCGCGGCATACTTACGACACGGTACTCCGCCTAAGTGACCTTAGGACTTGTTGATTGATATTCCTTCCGTGATTGATATACATCTTGTGATTCGATTTCCGTTTCCTTATCGAATCTTGTTTCGATTTATAGCCCATATGCCGCTGAAGACTACGAGGGCTCAGAGAGCGGCCGCGAGGGCCGAGGTCAGAGTTGACTCGCCTGAGGCGAGGACTGACCGGGATGGTACGCCTGTTGTACCGGAGTATATTGCTATGATTGGAGCTGGTATGCAGGATCTGCGCCAGATTGTGGGGACTTTGGTAGAGACCATCCGAGCGCAGGGGCAGGCTGTTGTTCCACCCGCTGCGGAGGCTACGGTGGTACCTACGGTTCCGATAGTCGCAGTTGCAGCTCTGGGGGTTATTGCTGTGTCGTTGACGGATTTCTTGAGGCTGAGACCTCCGGTGTTTACGGGTACAGATGTTACCGAGGATCCGCAGTCGTTTATCGACCGGATGGCCAGGATTTGTCGCTCACTCCGATGTTCCGACGAGAGATGGGTAGAGTTTGCCAGTTTTCGTCTGGAGGGTATGGCCCAGAAGTGGTGTGAGTCGTTGGAGAGAGGTAGAGCCGCTGGTCTTGCTCCTATGACCTGGGCTGAGTTTGTGACGTCTTTTCTCGTTCGTTTTCTTCCACCGAGCGACAGGGATGCGCGAGCGCGCAGATTTGAGTCTTTACGTCAGACGCCGGGGATGACGGTGTCGGATTATGATGTATTGTTTACTGAGCTGTCGATATATGCTCCATACCTGGTGGCGACTGAGGAGATGAGGGTGAAGAGGTTTGTTTGAGGCCTACTTACCCAGATATTCTTAGCCATCAGTGTTCAGCATTGTGACACGTATGCGGCAGCGGTGGATGCAGCTCTTTCGGTAGAGGAGCGTCTAGCTGAGTTATTAGTTGTTCCGGGACCGAAGAGAGTTCGTATAGGTGATCTGGCAGCTAGGCAGACGTTTAGACGTCGAGACAGTTTCCGTTCTGATAGTGGCGGTTCGGGACGAGGCAGGCTTTATGGCTCTTACCCTCAGGATGATCGGCAGTTTGTTTCGGGATGTTACCAGTGCGGTAGTTTGGGTCATCGGGTTCGAGATTGTATAGAGCCACGTGTGAACGAGCCAGCTGTACCGCAGGTTACCTTACCACCTTCTCCACCTCAGAGAGCGTTGCCTCTTGTTCCAGTAGTTGCGCCACGTCAGACTCCTGTTCAGCGAGGTCGTGGTCGCGGAGGTTTTGTACCGAGAGGACGAGGTGGCAGAGGCAGAGGACAGCTAGTAGCAGGTAGAGGTCAGGCTAGGGTTTTTGCCTTGACTCACCAGGACGCTCGGGCGTCCAATGCCGTGGTTTCAGGTACTCTTTCTGTATGTTCTTATGATGCGCATGTTCTTTTTGATCCGGGGTCCACGCATTCGTATGTTTCTACACACTTCGTGCCGAGGTTAGGCCGAGAGTCGTGTTTGCTGGATCAGCCGCTGATCGTGACTACTCCTGTGGGAGAGTCGTTTGTTGCGCGTTATGTGTTTCGATCTTGTGTCGTCCATATTGGTGACAGAGATCTGCCCGTCGACTTGATCCTTCTGGAGATGTTGGACTTCGACGTTTTGTTGGGCACGGATTGGCTAGCTATTTGCTATGCGTCCGTGGACTGCCGCGAGAAGACAGTTAGATTTTGTTTTCCCGGCGAGTCGGTGTTGGTTGTGCAGGGGGACCGTAGTGCCGCCCCTCACAGCTTGATTTCTGTTTTGTGCGCTAGTCGGCTTTTGAGGAGGGGATGTCGGGGATTCTTGGCGTTCATTCATGATACTGGAGCCACAGTGGAGTTGTTGGACCAGGTTTCTACCGTGCGAGAGTTTCCCGATGTTTTTCCCGATGAGCTACCTGGGTTGCCGCCAGAGCGCGATATTGAGTTTTGCATTGATCTGATTCCTGGCACGGAGCCTATTTCTATACCGCCTTATCGGATGGCTCCGGCAGAGCTTAGAGAGCTTAAAGATCAATTGCAAGAGTTGCTTGATTTGGGACTTGTGCGTCCGAGTGTTTCGCCGTGGGGAGCTCCTGTTCTGTTCGTCAAGAAGAAGGACGGCAGTTTGAGGCTTTGTGTGGATTATCGTCAGTTGAACCGTGTTACGGTGCGGAACAGGTATCCTTTACCCCGCATTGACGATTTATTCGATCAGCTCCAGGGTGCGAAACATTTTTCGAAGATTGATTTGCGTTCGGGTTATCATCAGTTGCGGGTTCGGGATGATGACATTCCGAAGACTGCTTTTCGTACACGCTATGGGCATTATGAGTTTTTGGTGATGTCGTTCGGACTCACCAATGCGCCAGCAGCGTTCATGGATCTGATGAACCGGATTTTCAGGCCGTTCCTCGACCAGTTCATTATCGTGTTTATTGATGACATACTGGTTTACTCTAGGAGTCGAGAGGAGCATGAGCAGCACTTGGGGATTACTTTGCAGATATTGAGAGAGCACCAGCTGTATGCTAAATTCTCAAAGTGCGCGTTTTGGCTTGATCGAGTGGACTTCCTGGGTCATGTGGTGACTAGTGATGGGATTCTTGTGGACCCGAGGAAGATCGAGGCTGTACAGCTTTGGCCCAGACCTGGATCGGTGACTGAGGTCCGCAGCTTTTTGGGCTTAGCTGGTTATTGTCGCCGTTTTGTGCAGGATTTTTCGAGTATCGCTGCACCGCTGACTGGACTGACCCGGAAGGGGGTTCCTTTTCTCTGGACTGATACGTGCGAGCAGAGTTTTCAGGAGTTGAAGACTCGGTTGACGACAGCACCAGTTCTTTCTTTACCTTCTGGATCGGGAGGCTTCGTTGTGTATTGTGATGCTTCTCGAGTGGGGCTCGGCTGTGTTTTGATGCAGCATGATAGGGTGATTGCATATGCTTCCAGGCAGTTGAAGAAGCACGAGCAGAATTACCCCACTCACGATCTGGAGATGGCAGCGGTTGTATTTGCGTTGAAGATCTGGAGGCACTACTTGTATGGGGAGTCGTGTCAGATCTTCACGGATCACAAGAGTCTGAAGTACATCTTCCAGCAGAGAGATCTGAACCTGAGACAGCGCCGATGGATGGAGCTAGTAAAGGATTATGATTGTGAGATCCTTTATCACCCGGGCAGGGCGAATGTGGTTGCCGATGCTTTGAGTCGTAGGCCCGTGGGTAGCTTGTCCCAGCTGAGCGCCGTTCAGTATCAGTCTTCTGCAGATTGGCAGCTCTTGTGTGATAGTAGAGTGCAGTTCGAGTTTACCTCCACTGGGGGACAGTTTGCTCATGTCCGCGCCCATCCTCTACTTGTTGATCGTATTCGTGAGGCGCAACCCAGTGATGCCCGTTTGTCTGAGATTCTTGAGCTTGTTCGACGGGGTACAGTTTCGGAGTTCATGATTGATGACCAGGGTGTGCTACGATGCGGGACTCGCTTGTGTGTACCGGATGTTGATGGGTTAAGACGCGAGATCCTAGAGCAGGCACATCAGTCGACTTTTAGCGTTCATCCAGGTTCCACCAAGATGTACCGAGACTTGAGAGACTACTACTGGTGGGAAGGGATGAAGCGCGATATTTCGGACTTCGTTTCGAGGTGCCTGACTTGTCAGCAAGTCAAGGCTGAGCATCAGAGACCGGCTGGAGAGTTGCAGCCTTTACCCATTCCGGAGTGGAAATGGGAGCAGATTTCCATGGACTTTATTGTGGGTCTACCCAGGACCAGTAGAGGGTATGACTCCATTTGGGTTGTTGTATACCGGTTGACAAAAGCGGCTCACTTCCTTCCAGTGAAGACCACTTTCGGCTATGCTCAGTACGCTCAGCTTTACATAGATGAGATTGTGCGTTTGCACGGTGTTCCCACATGCATAGTATCCGACAGAGGTACCCAGTTTACTAGCCGTCTATTGCAGAAGCTTCAGGAAGCTTTGGGTACCAGTTTGAGTTTTAGCACTGCTTTTCATCCGCAGACAGATGGTCAGACGGAGCGGACTATTCAGACTCTGGAGGATATGCTCCGTGCATGTGTGCTTGATTTTGGGGGCAGTTGGGATCGTCACTTGCCGTTGATTGAGTTCTCCTATAATAACAGCTTTCAGGAGACTATTCAGATGGCACCTTTTGAGGCTTTATATGGTAGGAAGTGTCGATCGCCAGTCTGTTGGACCGAGCTTAGTGAGAGTTTGGTGTTGGGACCCCAGCTTGTTCAGGAGACTACGGAGAAGATCCAGCTGATTCAGGACAGGATGAGAGCAGCCCAGTGCAGGCAGAAGTCTTATGCCGATCGTCGTCGTCGCAGACTTGAGTTCGCAGTGGGAGATCATGTATTCCTGAAGATTTCTCCGATGAAGGGCGTTATGCGATTTGGGAAGAGAGGGAAGCTCAGTCCCAGATTTGTAGGTCATTTCGAGATCCTTGAGCTAGTAGGTTCGGTTGCTTATCGTTTAGCGCTCCCGCCTAGTTTTCCGGATGTTCACCCCGTTTTTCATGTGTCGATGCTTCGTAGATACCTTCATGATCCTTCCCATATGATTCAGCACGAGACCGTTCAGCTTGAGCGTGATCTTTCGTTCACCGAGCAGCCGATAGTTATTTTGGATCGGCAGGTGAAGAAGCTTCGGTCTAGGGACTTGCCTTCTGTAAAGGTTCTGTGGCGTAGTCCGACTGGTGAGGAGATCACTTGGGAGATCGAGAGCGAGATGCGGGAGAGATTCCCTTATCTTTTTGAAGGTACGTTTTAGTATGAAATTGTAATTCGGGGACTGAATTTCTATAAGGGGGGGAGATTGTAACGTTTTGGAAATCGTTATACGATTTCGTCCGTTTTAGGGTAAGTTTGTCGGTATTTTCCGTTTTTACCCGACTGTGAACAAACGACCATATAGACTTGCCAGCACCTAGATTAGCAAAAATAAAGCTAGTGCGCGAACTTTGTGAGTATATGGGACGTTTTGGTTCATTTTGGTTTTTCCCAATTTTTAATATTATTTTAATGCGGTATTCAAATTTTGGGAAAATAACCGTTTGCGATCTTTTCTTTAAAACTTTTAAGTTAAAGCAATCCTTCTCTCTCACCTAGGGTTTATTGTGTGGACTAGGATTAAAGATAGGAATTAAATGAAAAAGAAAAGAAAAGAGAATGAATTAGATGCATGCATGTGTGTGTAGGTGTGCAAAAGCATTTAATAGCAATAAATGAAGGGAAATTGCTAGGAAAGCATCACAACTCCACCTCCTTAACCCCTTGGCCGAAATCTCCTCCTTCCTACTGCCCATGATCATTTATTTCTCATTTTAATTCAATCAAACTCTAAAAAATCCTCAAAATTTCTGAAACCTATCACAAAAATACCAAAAGCTTTGGAATTTCTTGATCTTGATCACTTGGAGAGGGGAAAGCTTGGAACTTGAGAGCAAAGTTGTTAGGTATATTTCCTTTACTGTTAATTTATAGTTTTTGTGTAGGTTTGATCGTTAATTTCTGGATAGAACGTAGTTTATATCGATTGAGGCGATATCGGGTTTTTAGTGTATTTTTAGTGATATTGGTATCTGCTATGATCTGGGGAGTTTAGTGATTGAGGAAACAACTTCAGAGTGATGTGCAGGTTAACCTGAGACACCACCCAGGAGACGGGGGCCACCCCGCCGGTTTGGACCGGCGAGCCCTAAGGAGAGGGCCGGCGACGCCGGCCGACTTGGTGAGGGTTGGGGTGGGTTTCCTGTGGGTAGTTGTATGCTATGATTTTGGGTCGTTTGGCACTGTTGATTTTGTTAGTAGATGCAGTATGCAAAATCTGGGATCGATTACCTATAATCATGTGTTTTGAGTTCGCGTGATACGTGTTGCGACACGAGTCGTGTGTCGTGCTGCGATGTACTCAGTTTGGGTTTAGGTATCGTTTCGTGTGTTTGCGCTAGACGAGTATTCGTGATGTGGTTTAGTGCGTTGATGCATTTGATAATACGTAGTTTTACGTTATTATGATTGCTTCTGAGATGTTCGCTTTATTTCTTGTGTTTGTGATATTATAGCGTCGCAAGCGGGGACTTCAGACGCTGCGAACAAAGGGAAGCAGGTGGTCGGATCTTCATAGCTGGAGACCACAGTGTGAGTAGATTTAACATCTACGGGGAATCGCCCGTATGGCGCTACGCGTCGGGGCTAGATATGATATAATATTAGCCGTATGCTCATTTGCTTATATAGAGACATTGCATGATTCACATTGCATATAGTTACTTGTAGTGCATGATATTATATCTGATGTACACTGCACTATTATCGACAGTCCATGTTGCACGAGCACCAATGACATGTTACACACACACTGTTGATAATTGACATGATAGGCACAACACAATTGCTCATCTGTATACCTTGCTAGTAGTTTGCGACATTAAACAGTTATATTGTGCGATAGTACATGTTACATAGAACATACCTGTATACCTACATGCTCATATGTATACCATGCTATATTACTTGTTCGCACATATACCATGCTATATTACTCGTTCGCACATATACCTTGCTATTGTTATATGATCGATTGTATTGCATATATATCAGTGGTATGGGACGCTGTGTATATATGTATTCTGGATTTAGATATTATAGTTTTTATAGCATATATATCGGTGGTATGGGACGCCGTATATATATGTATTTTGGATTTGGATTTACATGATTGTATAGCATATATATCAGTGGTATGGGACGCTGTATATATATGTATTCTGGATTTGGATTCTTGGGATCCGCGAGATACATTATATGGACTTATGCATTTGAGATGCGATATGGGAAATTAAGGTGTCGATGTGGGCACTTAATTTCCGAGAGATATATGGGGTTTGACAGACCGATACGTGGAAACGCAAGTATCGAGGTGGGATACTTGGTTTCGAGGAACGTATGGATATCAGAAAGACCGATACGTGAAAACGCAAGTATCGAGGTAGGATACTTGGTTTTCGAGGAACGTATGGATATTATGTTTTTGGGTGTCGATGTTTGACACTCGGGTTTCACGAGAGGTACAGGATTTGAGGGCCGATCTGAGGGCCAATCTGAGTATTTTGGGATTTGGGTGTTGTTGAGATACACCGTATTTTTCATGCTGATGATATGCGCATGAGATTATTTACTTTCCGCACTCAGTATTATATTGATATGGATATCATGATAGTTGCATATTCATATTGTCATACTCATGCTATCAGTTCACATGTTATTGATCATTGATGTTAGTGCATACTTGCGATTACTGTATGATGTTAATTACTATTCACGAGTTGGCAACTCACCCCCGTTGTGCCACAGTTTTGCAGGACTTACCCTCTGAGTAGTCGCGGCAGGGCAGCTTATCATCACTGATTTTGGGGATACCGCTACCTTTGGCAGTGAGGCCGTTGCATTATAGGTGGGTTTGCGGTTATCCGTTGTATATTGTATATCATTTTTGAGTTGGATCTAGTATTCTCCATCTACCCCTGTTGTATATGACTTAGAGACGACTTGTGAGATATCAGTGATGTATATTGGTTTTGGGAACCGTGCTCGTAGAAGCAGGTTATTGTGGATATGTTTACTTCTTGATATAGTCGTTCTCTTTGATATTTCTTCGCTTTGGCGTCGTATACTTGTTGTGGTGATTGTCTCCGCCGGTGGGCGTGATTTTTCTCCCACTTGGGATGTTTTATATATTATCTGTGTTGTACCCGTTTACGGGGCTAGTTTTACAAAGGAGGTGCTGCCGAAATTTTTATAAAAGAAAACTAGAGTTAGAGATTTTAAATGGCAACACTAATACTTTTAAATTATGTTTTCTCCGTTGATCCATTCTTGGGTGGTTTAGATTTCTGGGTTTTCGGCTTACTTAAGTTACGTACGCCTGTAGACGTTACGTAGTTTAAGTGTCGGTTACGGACCGAATTTCGGGTCGTGACAACTAAAGACATATGAAGGGATTTGGAGAGGTGGCAAAGAACTATACGGTTATAGTCGTGAATCTGGAAGAGGCATTACTAGGAATACCGGGATACCCCATCGAAACATTTCAATGTTTCAGTTTCACCGTGTAATTTTAAAAGGAAAACTGATTTCCCGATTAGACACTTGCTCCAGGGTATGTATTTACCAGGTATGATTCTCACATCTGTATGGTTTTACAGATGATGAGTTGGAGTAAGTTATTGGGAATTGGGTGATCATCCTCACTATATCGGGATTCGTTGTAAACAGTGATATTTGAGGAAGTCACCTGGGGTGTTTGCCGGACGGAAAATATTTGGTTTTGAATATCCGCTTTTATGCACCAATTTCAAATTGATATATCTGTACGTCTATTTTCATAGAGTGAGATATACCTTTCTGAAATTATGTCTACGACATTTACCTATATCAGTGGATGGTTAGGTAAGGAGCATTAAACATCGGTGTAATTCCTCTTGACCATAAGTACAGTTTTCAACCTACGACACACAGTGAATGAGTTATCAGACTCAAGGGACTTGTACAGAGTATTGTATGTTTTCCAGGGTCCATCTGGACAGAGGGGTTGGTCCTCGTACTATATTCCTTCTCTAGTTTTTAGACAGGTGTTTCGTGGAAACACAGGGTCTGAATTTTGAGAAGTTGTAGGTATTTGAATAAAGTAGAGAACCAGATATTGCAAGTATCGGGATTTTTCAAAGTGATAGAAGATGTAGATACTTGTGTATGGTATTCAGTTGATAGTAATGATTAAGTGATCTTGCTTCTCTTTCAGGTTACTCATAATTGGAAGCATTCCTAAGTTGAGTAACGCTGATCGGCCTCCTTCCATTTAGTTGACATGCACTGGAGACAGCTGCATGATTTGAATCTGGTTCAATTAAATCAGTGCCTCTGGTTCTATATTGGATATAGAACAGTTCATATCTTAACGTTGTTAAGGTACGGGGAGTTGTCCGGCTTATGATTAAAACCAGACACTGGACAACTCAAGGCACGTTTCTGTAATGGCTGTTTGTGGGTTGACCCAGGCTATGACGCGGGTTGACTTTCTACCTTCTGGAAGATCAATATCGATATTGTTCTTGACTCGCCACAGTTTTAAATTAAAAATGGATTTTTTCAGAAAAACAGTAGTGGGAGTATGGTAGAATAGGAGTGATTCCAGAACCATAAACGATTACTGAAGATTTGATAAGGAACCTAAAGATTCAATCTGGATTGAAATTCTATTGGCCACTCCGCAGATAAGGTGGGTAACTTCAGGCACCCGAGAGGTACTATGGTAGCCTCAAGGACGGTGACAGGGAAGTTCTTGTTTACCCACAATTACCATTGCTGTTGTTCCAGGCTGCGAGACCCGGCGGGAGGATGAGTATAGCGTCGCTCTAAACTAGTTTTAGAAGTGTACGTCGATATGACTCTGCCAGAGGGTTGTCGTAGTCAGTGGGAGCAGCGGAAGCATTGGTGGACAGGTAGCTTATGTCTATTTATAGACTAAAGCAGATGTAGCGGAGATAGATCATCTATTTCTGACGTGACAGTCATGGGTTTGACTTCATCAGAATAGGGGATGGATCTGTTGAGAAGGTAGTAGGGTGTGATATCCTGGTATTTGGATGACATACACAGAGTAGGAAAAGAAACTCCTATACTACAATCGGTTATACTTTGGTCGTCACACAGTGGTTTCTCCACAAAGGAAATGGATTTTATATCAGACATTCTGGTTACTAGATCTATGGTTTTAGATCTAGATTTGGGTAGTCTCCCAATCTGGGTACTTAGACAACATTCTAAGAGTATTTAGAATGGACGACTCCTGGCATGGTAGTGTACCTGCAGGTGATGGAGTCACCCTCTCTAAAGGTGTCTTACAGACTAAAGGGGAGAGGGATGTGCATGATTGGCAGATCACTTGCTTAGGCAATTGAGTCAATCATGAGATGTCAAGTACCACACCAGATGTTGTTCTTGCACTAGATGCAATAAGTTGACATTGATCCAATCCTAGAGAAGCAGTCGGAAGCAGTTTTAGAACATAAGTGGATGTTCTAGGGATATGATAACGACAGCCTTACTCAGGAGACAGTTATCATTCCAGGCTTCCAAGGTGACATAGACGACAAGGAGGTTGTCAGAGTTATAGTTTTTCCTTCTGACGAGGGGCAGTATTTTGGACAGGTGGTCCAAGGCAATACTGAGGGAGGCATGGCGCAGGATACTGATTAAGTTCAGTTGACGATACAGTCTAAGAAGTTTGGATTTGGAGTTCATTTATGAGCTATGTCCCATCAGACATCCAGACACATTCTAAGACAGGTATTGCTCATTTCGGAAGATGGGTTTCTCCGCGAACTTGAGATTTAGAGAGACATAGAAAGAAACAACGAAGCGGATCCACTCACTGAGGCCATTCCTCGAACGCAATAGTTTCGCAAACGAGCTTTGTGAGACTGACTAGTAGAGGAGTTGGGTGTTCGGTATCACACGGGCTGTGAGTATGCGACATCGCAATAATTAGCCTTGAGTGCAAGTGGGAGATTGTTGGAGAAAGTGCCCTCAGAGTCAATTATTAGGTCACAGGTACGTGATTGCAATGATTGATGGAGGACCTATCCCGGTAGGACAGTCTTACTCGAGATGATAGTATGCTATCTGGTTTACCTTTATTATCGTGTACTGCTTTAGGTGACCTGACAAGTCGCTATTACACGTTAATAGATCCCCTAGGATTCTTGCTTGACCACCAGCAGTATGAGGGCGATCATATAAGTGGGAGCTGGGGTCTATAAGCATATCCTTAAATGGTCCCTAGTCGTGTGAGTTTCGAGACAGGGCATCGATACTCCAGAGTAGACTAGTGTATACAGTCGAGACCCCGACGAGGGGCGGTGGCCGGTCTCACAAGCCACTGGTGTCAGTTGCATCACCTAAGATGTATACAGGTGCTCATTGGGTTATGAGTACACCGGACAGGACTCGCCGGGAACATGCTAGTTGGTCATATACCAGACGTCAGATGGCAGTTCCCTGGTGACATGTGTGCAGGTTAGTTCATCGACCTGGGGATCGTCATTTGTCTTGTGTGAGTTCCCACTGTACTTTGATTACTACCCTACCACGGCTCAAAGGAGTCGTGCAAACAGGTTTTAGTTGGGTACAGTCCCGAGCCACATGGAGGCAGTGAGCGTATCTTCAGGGGTTCGTCTCTCCCGGTATTGGGGGTGAGGTCGTGCTGTGTCTAGGAGAGCCATTACACGAAGCCCTCGGCCGAGTGTTCATATCAGAAAATTGCATTCTAATACCGTTCATTCATTATCTAATTGTTGTATTTATCGGTATTATTGACCAGTGTCTGCTCAGTATTACAGATTACAGGTATCCATGACAAAATACTGGAAATACATCCAACAGCACGGATATATCACTTGAGGGAAGACACTGCGACCAGAAACGCTAACCGACCGATACTTCAGGAGTTCCTTTATGCAACAAGTTGTGTTCACATTTTTTCTAAATGGTCCAACACAACAAGTGTGTACACAAGACTTTTAAGCACATGTGGATATGATTTTATATGCAATCAAGAATATGATTCTATATGCAATCAAGGATATGATTTTATATGCAATCATCAAGGATATGATTCTATATGCAATCAAGGATATGATTTTATATGCAATCATCAAGGATATGATTTTATATGAAATCAAGGATATGATTTTATATGCATATGATATTATATGCATTCAAGACTAAAAAGCATGTGTTCAAATCAAAGGCAATCAAACAAATCAGCATGAGCCATAATGGGGTAGATATGAATATTTCTTTCTGAGCCTATAAATAGAGACCAGAGGGAAGAGGAAAGGGTAGCTTTTTCTTTAGTTCTATCTTAGAATTCTTGTAATTTTTCTTTTCATTCTTGAGCTCTTGCCCCTTTGTCTTGACCTTGCAACTTCTCATTTAGAACTTGCAAGCTTAAGGCTTAGGTTCTTGACTTCAAGATCTCTTGTAACAAGTTTGTTCTTCAATAAAAGTTCGTATTTTTATTACATGTCTTGTTCCACTTTACATGATTTCAATTGTGAAATTCATGCCTTGCATTGATCTTGCAACCTCTTAAGTGAGCTTGCAACCTTAAAGCTTGGTATTTGGATCTCACATGTTGCCGGGGATTGAACACTGGGAGATAAAACGCTTGAACTCATCGGTTCTCTTTTCCTCTTTATTTCATTGCATGTTTTTATGTATCTTCTCTTTTCTTTCTTGTTAATTCGTAAATATGTGTGAGTAATCTTTTCACTTGTTAAGGGTGTAATATGTTAGATCGTATTCGAAGATTTTCTTTGTCCAAACTTTAAAACCTAAAACTTGCCTATTGAAACTTCGTGCAAATCACCCGCAACTCCGCTCACTAGGCATCCTATCCAACCCAGATAGTGATGATTCCTAATCATGACCGGATTGCCCGTGGTTTGCCGAAGGCTAAAATCAAGAGATAACAACGGAAGGACAAGGGACAAGGAAAACGGATTTAGCGAAATACCGCAAATACCGTATTTCAAGTTCCCTAATCCGCGTTGTTACCTATTGCTTTAGTATCAATACCAAGTCGGGGATATAAGGAATTGGCAAACATCACCTTCATACAATCTAACTTATTACTACCCTTAACAAGCCCTTTTTATTCATATCTTTGTTACGACAATTAGTTAACCAACAAATCAAAACACGGAATTAACTCGTTAAAACAAGCAATAAGAAACTTACCATCTCCCTGTGGACGACCCGTATTCATCGCAGCTCGCTACAAGCGACACCGTTTTGATTGCGGTAATTTCAGAACTCTTTTTAAACACGACACGGTTAGATCGTGACAATCAAATGGCGCCGTTGCCGGGGAGACGGTAACGCTTTTTATACTTGTAGTTTCGGGTTAAATTTGTGCATATTCTGTATAAAACTAATTTCTAACACATTCAAACAAATAACCATTCTTTTTGAAACCAACCACAAACACAAATAAAATTCTTTTCATCTCTGGATTTGAATTCTGCTAACACTCTGATTTTCTTAATTATTTGTGTTCAGAATTGTGGTTGTTAATATTGCTTTTTGGCTCAAATATTCGTATTTTTCCAACATATGCAGATTTGACGGATTTTGAGCAGCGATCATACGGAACAAAGGGGGCATTTTCAAGTGCAAAGGAGGGTGAACACTCAGTGCCAAAGATCCGGGTAGTTAGACCCGCGCAAGCGAACCATTCGACCACTCGAAGGCAATATCAACACGAGTTTCTGAAACTCATGCTTTTTGGTACGTATTTTTCTAAACTTCCCCTCTCAAACCCGACACTCCAATATTCTTGTCTTTGCAGGATTCTTAGCAAAAATCGCCGCAAAAAGCCAAAAAAAAACTAACCGTATTTGTTGCAGCGCCGCATTAAAAGTAAAAAACGATAACTGATTGCTTGAAAACAAAACTTGGTTGAATTTTGCGCATTGCATCATTTAATACGGACTTAAGGGGCTCTAACACCAATCCAGATTGGGTGGGGATTTCATCACCCTTCCCAGGACCCCAAAAATCACTAAAGCATATGCATTGTCCATTGTAACTTAAAAAATACTAGACTTTAGCCCTAAGGACTTCGCGCTCATTAGGAGAAGATAAACCGTGTTTAGAACCTCGCTTAACGGTATATTGTTTACGGGGTGTCTAGGAAAGTGTTAAAGGCGCAACCGCCGAAAGAGAAAGGGTTACTTAATTAAGGAACTTCGCGAAAGCGTTGGACAACCTCCCCTTATCTCTGCACTTACCTGGCCTTGTGATCAGTGTATTTTTAAGCCCGTTTCTCGACTCTGTTTAACTTCGACAATCAAGTTCAGGAGTAGGTCTAGTAGACCTAGGTTACCCTAGATCTAGGTGTGATTGTGCATATCTTGTTTGTGATTGCTTAAGCCGTATATCCGTACATATTTCTGTAAATCTCCTTCTAAAAAAAAGGAAAAATCAAAAACTTTTATAAAAAAACTTGCCCTTTGTCGCCAAATCCATTTTTCACCCATCACCCATCGCCTTTCTCCATTGACGTTTTCTTACCCTCACCTTCTCCGCTTTGACTATACTAAACTCGTTTAGTGTATGTCCGCTTGGACTCGGGACACTAGCGCCCGTCTAGTCCGCGTTACGTTAGTCGCTACCTACTACGCGATCGACTCCGAAGTCGATACTCCTTCCACTCCTCTTTCACCCCTACCTTTGCCGGCCAACTCCGACGTTGACCGGAATTCTGTTCATACTTCTTCACCTTCACCTTCGCTTTCACCAACCTCTTCTTCCGCGATGTCGGGATTCAATCCGAACATCTCTTTGACCACCCCTGGATTGGCTCCACCTCCTACGGAGACCAATATCCCACCACCTCCGCCTGTTGTAGCGCCGCAGCGAATCGCGCTCCAGGATCGTTTCTACCCCACCCGTTCTGCACTTCCCACCTGCCTTTCTCTTCCTCCGGCCAATGGGGACAACTTTGAAATTAAGCCCCATTTCATCAACATGCTTCCACGTTTTCATGGGCTTGAATCTGAAGATGCCTATATCTTCATCAACAAATTTCAAAACGTCTGTGCCATGATGAAAACCACCCAGCTGTCGGACGATGCTATACGTCTACGGGTCATTCCGTTCACTCTATGCGATCTCGCTGAAAAATGGTTGTATAGCACCGCTTCCCATTCTATAACCAGTTGGGATGAGTTTGTTAAAGCGTTTCTCAAAAAGTTTTATCCAAATCACAAAACTGCAAGGATTCGCAATGAAATCAATCAATTCTCCCAGCTTCCTTCTGAACCCTTCTGGAAATGCTTTGACCGGTACAAAGACCTTCTTGTTCAGTGTCCTCACCACGGTATAGAGAAATGGCAACTTTGCCAAACCTTATACGAGGGCCTGAACCCAGCAACGAAGCAGTTGTTGGAAACCATCTGTCAGGGCCACTTCCTATCCAAATCTGACGAGGAAGCATGGCAATTCTTTGACGACCTTGCGGAGCAAACGCTGCAGTGGGAGAGCACGAGACCGACGACTTCTTCTTCTTCTTCTACCTCCACTTCTACTGGTCAGTCTAGGGTAGGAATTCACCAACTTGACGTCTCTATTGCAATGAAAGCTGAAATGGCTGCAATAACTAGAAAGCTTGAAGCGATAGAGAGCAAATTTTCTTCTCCTGCTCCTAGCCCTGTTCTTCCACTTCGTACCATCTGCGCTTGTTGTTCCGATCCCTCTCATTTAACCGAAGAGTGTCCTTACAATTCTCCATCTCAAGGACAGGATCAGGTTAATGCTGCATTTCAGCAAAGACCAAGGAATGATCCGTACTCTTCCACGTACAATCCCGGTTGGAGGAACCACCCCAATTTCGCCTGGAATCAGAATCAGAATCAATTCCAAGGCAACCACTTCCAAAGGCCCCCTCCACCGCAACAACAAACTCAACATCAATATCAGCAGCCCTTCCAACCCCAGCCTTTCCAAAACCAGACGAACAATTTTGCACCCAACAACTCTTTTCCACCAAACAACTTTGTTCCGTCAAACAACGATAAGGTTTCCTCGCTTGAGCGAAGTCTGGAGGCGTTTGTTAAACAATCGACTCAATCATCCGCCAACATCCAGTCTTCGATTCAATCTTTAGTGCAACACACTGCCGCACACGGGCAAAGCATCAAGACCATCGAGGCCCAGATTGCACAGCTGAACGCGGCCTTAAGCGAGCGAGAGAAGGGGAAGCTCCCGTCCCAGCCACTTCCAAATCACGGTCACCCACATAATGCACATGTTGCTCTTGAACAACAAAACCATAATGTGAGTGCCGTGACTACACTGAGATCGGGGAGGATGCTGCAAAACAACATTGGCACACGGATCAACGATGACACCCCGACCGCTTCTTCCTCTTCTTCTTCTTCTCCTTCTTCTTCTTCATCTTCTGAGCCTATTCTCCGTTCTTCACAAGGCTCTTCTTCCTCTTCTTCTATGAACGGACCCACTTCTCACTCCACGAAAACACCTATTCTGGGATCCGGTCCAACTCCACAATCTACTCTTCCAGCATTAGACTCAACCAATTTTCAAAATGTTCCATTTCCAAACCGGTTGAGATCTAATAAACAAAATCCTGAAATGGAGAAGGTTCTGGAGTTATTTAAGCAAGTTAACATTAACATTCCTCTTTTAGATGCTGTCCAACAAGTCCCGTCTTACGCGAAAATCTTAAAGGACTTGTGCACGAAAAAGAGGAAATCTCAGGTACCCAAGAAAGTTTTTTTGGCTAGTGCTGTGAGTGATGCCCTTACCCAATCTTTACCACAAAAACGGAAGGACCCTGGCTGTCCTACGATTTCTATTACTATTGGGGATAAGAACATCAACCGCGCACTATTAGATCTTGGTGCCAGTGTTAACTTGCTACCATATTCTGTATATGAGCAATTAGGCGTTGGAGAGCTGAAACCCACACACTACACTCTCCAAATGGCCGACCGATCGATCACCCATCCTAGGGGTGAGCTAGAGGATGTGTTAATAAAAGTCGGGGACTTCATATTCCCCGTTGACTTCATTGTACTAGACACACAGCCTGTAGCTAACCCCCGGAATCAAATTCCGGTGATACTCGGTCGCCCATTCCTTGCAACCTCAAATGCGGTGATCAATTGTCGCAATGGTTCGATGAACCTCTCTTTTGGTAATATGACAATTGAACTCAACATTTTTAGGTTGGGGAATCAGCCCGCCGAACCTAATGCTCATATACTGGACGTCTGCTCGATCCAGGAGATCACCCCGGAAGAGTGTGAATTCGAGGAGTTTCTGTTTGAACGCGATAACCTTGACTCCACTAGTGCGTTTCTCTTCGAACCCGCTGCTTCTTCCGCGCCCGACTACGACTACGAGTGTTTTACGTTCTCACACGATCTTAGCCGCTCACAACCCGAGTTTGAATCTTTTGACTTTCCGGATGAGTTACCTGAACCATCCAACTCGGTAGCTTACGCTCGTTTTGAACCTTTGATGGAATCCTTTGAGTTCGAGACCTTTTCTCCAATCCAGCCTTCAATCATTTCACCTCCAATTCTCGAACTCAAGCCTTTGTCGTCTCACCTTAAGTACGCTTACTTAGGTGAGAACGAGACCCTCCCGGTTATCATTTCGGCTTCTCTTTCTCCCGAGCAAGAGAAAGCCTTTCTTTCGGTCTTACACGGCAATAGGAAAGCTTTTGGCTGGTCCATGGCGGACATCAAGGGGATTAGTCCCTGATCGTTGAGCATCATATTCATCTGATGGATGATGCCAAACCATCCCGGGATCCACAAAGACGTCTCAATCCAGTCATGAAGGAGGCTGTGAAGAAGGAGATCGTCAAATGTCTGGATAGTGGTATCATTTACCCTATCTCCGATAGCCAGTGGGTTAGCCCCATTCATGTTGTCTCCAAGAAGTCGGGCATCACGGTCATAACCAACGAGGCGAACGAGTTAATCCCTACTCGCACCCAAACTGGGTGGCGAGTATGCATTGATTACCGAAAACTCAACGCCGCAACGCGGAAAGACCACTTTCCGCTACCTTTTATTGACCAGATGCTCGAACGATTGGCCGGACATGAGTACTATTGCTTTCTTGATGGCTACTCAGGCTATAATCAAATTCCCATCGCCAAAAAAGACCAGGACAAGACTACTTTCACTTGTCCTTTCGGCACGTTTGCATATCATCGCATGCCCTTTGAGTTATGCTATGCGCCTGCTACCTTCCAGCGGTGTATGATGGGAATATTCTCAGACATGGTGGAGAAATTCTTGGAGATCTTCATGGACGACTTCTCCATCTTTGGCGATTCCTTTGACAAGTGTCTGCTGCATCTCGACGCTGTCCTTACCAGATGTAAGGACAAGAATCTCACTTTGAACTGGGAGAAATGCCACTTCATGGTGCGCGAAGGTATTGTCTTAGGACATATCATCTCGCTGAAAGGCATTGAGGTAGACAAAGCAAAGATTGAGGTCATTTCCAATCTTCCTCCTCCCCGATGCGTCCGAGATATCCGAGCCTTCCTTGGCCACGCCGGTTTCTATAGACGGTTTATCAAGGACTTTAGCAAGATTTCTAGGCCCTTGACTCTTCTACTGGCCAAGGACACGCCATTCGACTTCAGCCCGAGCTGTGTGGCTGCTTTTGAATCATTGAAACACTCACTCACTTCTGCTCCCGTTCTCTCTTCCCCTGACTGGACGCACCCATTCGAGATTATGTGCGATGCATCCGACTCTGCCATCGGTGCTGTCCTTGGACAACACATCAACAAGATGCCGCACGTAATCTATTACGCTAGCCGAACCCTGAACGACGCCCAACTCAATTATACAACAACTGAGAAGGAATTCTTGGCTGTTGTATTTGCTTTAGAGAAGTTCAGGCCCTACCTCATCGGCTCTCCAGTCATTGTTTACACTGATCATTCTGCTCTGCGCCATCTTTTTGCGAAGAAAGATGCCAAATCTCGGCTTATACATTGGATCCTCTTGCTTCAAGAGTTTGACCTTGTCATTAAGGACAAACGAGGATGTGAAAACGTCGTTGCCGACCATCTCTCACGACTTCCTTCTTCGTCGTCGCTTCAAATCCCGATCAATGACGTTTTCCCGGATGAACAACTCTTGACAATATCTCGCGAACCTTGGTTCGTAGATATTGTGAACTATTTGGCCACAGGGTTACTACCAACCGAATGGTCAAGTCAGGACAGACTTCGCTTTTTATCCCAAGTAAAACATTTTTACTGGGACGAACACTATCTGTTCAAGTACTCTCCTGACCAGATTATTCGTAGGTGTGTCCCTGATGAGGAATTCAAGAGTGTGCTGTCATTTTGCCACGATCAAGCGTGTGGCGGGCATTTTGGCCCCAGAAAGACAGCTGAGAAGATCTTGCAATGTGGTTTCTACTGGCCACAACTCTTCAAAGACGCTCATGACTATTGCAAGACTTGCTCCCGGTGCCAACATATGGGCCGGATATCCCAGAGAAACGAGATGCCGCTCCAACCAATCTTGGTTGTGGAGATTTTCGACGTGTGGGGGATAGATTTCATGGGGCTGTTTCCCAGCTCTTTCTGGAACTTGTACATCCTTCTAGCTGTTGATTACGTCTCTAAGTGGGTCGAGGTTGTGCCCAGCCGGACTAACGACAACAAGGTTGTCGTTAGGTTCCTTAAAGAAAACATTTTCTCCCGTTTTGGGCACCCCCGAGCGATCATTAGCGACAATGGAAGTCATTTCTGCAATAAGACTTTCGAGGCCTTAATGCGGAAGTATTCCATTAATCATAAGCTATCCACGCCCTATCACCCTCAAACCTGTGGTCAAGCCGAAGTCTCAAATCGGCAGATCAAGCAGATACTGGAGAAGATGGTTTCCAAGAACCGTAAGGATTGGTCGCTGAAACTAACTGATGCCCTTTGGGCTTTTCGCACTGCTTATAAGACCGACCTTGGCATGTCTCCCTATCGGCTTGTATACGGAAAAGCTTGCCACCTCCCTGTCGAAATAGAGCATCGCGCATTTTGGGCGATAAAAGAGCTGAATCTGTCTCTAGAAGATGCGGGCAGCCATCGGAAGTTGCAGTTGAACGAACTGAGCGAGCTTAGGGATGAGGCTTACGACAACGCGGTTGTCGTGAAGAATCGAACGAAGGTGTTTCACGATAAACACCTTTTGCGTAAAACCTTCGTACCTGGTCAGCAGGTACTGCTTTAGGACACCCGACTTCATTTCCATCCAGGAAAGCTCCGATCTCGCTGGAAAGGGCCGTATTTTGTGCGGAATGTGTATCCGCAGGGCGCTGTGGATTTGGAAAATCCAAAGGACAGTTCATTTTTCAAAGTGAACGGACAACGACTAAAACCGTACCTTAGCGCCGAACCAACAGAGGAGCTCCTATTCTTACAGGAGCCGGTTTACCCTGCCTGATCTTCCTCTGCCCACCTCCAAACTTCGGTTATCCAGCCAAGAACAGTGGACACTGTTCCAAATAAGTTTGGGGGTATGTATAAAGCCTTTTGTATATATTTATGAATATTCTTTTCCATTATTTTTCTTTTTCTTTTCTTTACAAACAAAAACAAATAAAAATTGTGTATCGCTAACCGACAATTTTTGACCCTTCAAATGATCTCTTCATGCAATGACAGTGAGGACACTGTTCAGTTTAAGTTTGGGGATACGCTCGGTACGCATTTCTTACCTTCGCATTCATATGTATATTTTGCATCTGCATATTAAAATCCATAAAATCCATAAAAATCTGAAAATTTTCTAAAAACATAAAAACTTTTCTGTCAAGTTAGCTAGTGGGAGGACTCTGATTCAACATTTCGACGGTTTTGTTTGATAAAATAAGAATAACTAAATCTTATGTTTAGATTTTGAAAACCTGAAAAATAACTCTCCTTTGAAGTTAACTATAGTTGATATACGTCTTTACATCACACTACACGTGTCGTGAGTTTTTGGGAATTAGATGATAAGTCTTTTATGTCGAAAAACATTTAAATGGATCAATGATTTTCCGAGGATCAAATAGGTTTGTTCTGAAATAAGTAGTGTCAAGAATAGTTTATGAAGTAAAGCGAATATGTAGAAATGTTATTGATGCCGTAATTGGAACTAAGTCTGAAAAATAACCCATCTGAAACTTGATTGGAATGATTACACACCAAACCCACTAAACACGTCTTTTATCCAAAAAATAATTGAACTGCCGGTTATATCTCCGTTCGTATTAAATCATCTGATTTTTACGCCAAACTGTCTTTTGTTTTTGGACCTGGGTAACTTGAGTAATTAAGTCCGCTGGGGTGTTTCTACACCTAATGCCCTAAAACCAACTGGTGTGGGTGCATTGGCCCAAAGCTCGCTAAGAAGCCTAGAAAGTCCAGATTAAAACAAAGTCAAGCAAGTGTTCTCTCCGAGTTAAAATTCCCAACGGTTCTTTGTGTGAGAATAATCTTTATAAAAGACAGGCTTTTTAAAAAAAAATTAGCGGAGATATGAAGGTTTTATTCTATGATAAAGACTATTGCACGATTCACAGAGGTGTGTATGAAATGAAAACAAGGAAAGGGTGGAGTGAAAAATAAGACCTAGTTTCCTGTTAAGGAAGATAAAAATTCTGAAGTTGAAACTTTTTACTGGAAAACGAAGCTTGAAAAATTGCTTAACTCTTTATAAAACTTATGTGATCCTTTTAAAATTTTTATCCGGGCTTAATTGTGTGATATGATGACTTTATTCGACCTTTCGGGAACTTAACGCCACTATTTGCACTGCACGTGAAGACATATAAAAGGTGTAGTTAAACAAGAAGCGAGGTGTGAAAAATAAAGGGTCGATAGTCTAGACCTAGGATAATAGAATTGTTATTTTCTGAAACAAAACTTTAGGGTTTGAATCTTAGTTATTTTACAAAACTAGCTTGACCGGATTTTGTGGGTAGTATCCGCTGAAAACCCTCAGGAGACAACACTCCTCCTACTAGGGACACCTAGAGGTTTAACGGCTTGTTGCACTTGCTCAGTGCAATCGTGTTCCCTACGAAAGTGAGGTTAGGAAATTTTTTGTGAATAAATTGGTTTTGCTCGGGACGAGCAATAGATAAGTTTGGGGGTATTTGTTCATATCAGAAAATTGCATTCTAATACCGTTCATTCATTATCTAATTGTTGTATTTATCGGTATTATTGACCAGTGTCTGCTCAGTATTACAGATTACAGGTATCCATGACAAAATACTGGAAATACATCCAACAGCACGGATATATCACTTGAGGGAAGACACTGCGACCAGAAACGCTAACCGACCGATACTTCAGGAGTTCCTTTATGCAACAAGTTGTGTACACATTTTTTCTAAATGGTCCAACTCAACAAGTGTGTACACAAGACTTTTAAGGACATGTGGATATGATTTTATATGCAATCAAGGATATGATTCTATATGCAATCAAGGATATGATTTTATATGCAATCATCAAGGATATGATTCTATATGCAATCAAGGATATGATTTTATATGCAATCATCAAGGATATGATTTTATATGAAATCAAGGATATGATTTTATATGCATATGATATTATATGCATTCAAGACTAAAAAGCATGTGTTCAAATCAAAGGCAATCAAACAAATCAGCATGAGCCATAATGGGGTAGATATGAATATTTCTTTCTGAGCCTATAAATAGAGACCAGAGGGAAGAGGAAAGGGTAGCTTTTTCTTTAGTTCTATCTTAGAATTCTTGTAATTTTTCTTTTCATTCTTGAGCTCTTGCCCCTTTGTCTTGACCTTGCAACTTCTCATTTAGAACTTGCAAGCTTAAGGCTTAGGTTCTTGACTTCAAGATCTCTTGTAATAAGTTTGTTCTTCAATAAAAGTTCGTATTTTTATTACATGTCTTGTTCCACTTTACATGATTTCAATTGTGAAATTCATGCCTTGCTTTGATCTTGCAACCTCTTAAGTGAGCTTGCAACCTTAAAGCTTGGTATTTGGATCTCACATGTTGCCGGGGATTGAACACTGGGAGATAAAACGCTTGAACTCATCGGTTCTCTTTTCCTCTTTATTTCATTGCATGTTTTTATGTATCTTCTCTTTTCTTTCTTGTTAATTTGTAAATATGTGTGAGTAATCTTTTCACTTGTTAAGGGTGTAATATGTTAGATCGTATTCGAAGATTTTCGTTGTCCAAACTTTAAAACCTAAAACTTGCCTATTGAAACTTCGTGCAAATCACCCGCAACTCCGCTCACTAGGCATCCTATCCTACCCAGATAGTGATGATTCCTAATCATGACCGGATTGCCCGTGGTTTGCCGAAGGCTAAAATCAAGAGATAACAACGGAAGGACAAGGGACAAGGAAAACGGATTTAGCGAAATACCGCAAATACCGTATTTCAAGTTCCCTAATCCGTGTTGTTACCTATTGCTTTAGTATCAATACCAAGTCGGGGCTATAAGGAATTGGCAAACATCACCTTCATACAATCTAACTTATTACTACCCTTAACAAGCCCTTTTTATTCATATCTTTGTTACGACAATTAGTTAACCAACAAATCAAAACACGGAATTAACTCGTTAAAACAAGCAATAAGAAACTTACCATCTCCCTGTGGACGACCCGTATTCATCGCGGCTCGCTACAAGCGACACCGTTTTGATTGCGGTAATTTCAGAACTCTTTTTAAACACGACACGGTTAGATCGTGACAATCACCGAGGCAAGGAGATTTACTGGTAGGTATTCCATTAGTATCTCATGGTGTTCTGGGATACACTCCGACACGACTTGTACCACTTTTGGGGGTCTGACTTTTACCAACCCCCTAGGCCCGCCATGCGATACTCATAGACGAACGGACCGGACTGTACGGATATTGTCACTGACAGGCTCAGAAGGGTTGTCAGGCTGAGTTCGCTCACAGACATCCCTTTTTAGTCAATACCTGGTAGCCCGTTACGTATTGGCTTATACCTCTGACGTGCTAGTGGTTAAATCCACAACCATGGTGTTGACGAGTCTTTAGAGTCCCCCACATTCAGTTACTCAGCTTTTGGGCGAAAAGTTGTAGAGGCCGTATGGAGATATGGCAAGGTCCGATCAGATACGTGCGGTATTGCACGGATCAGGATCGGAAAGTTTGTAATATAGGCCGTATGGATATATGGCAGGGTTCGATCAGATACGTGCGGTATTGCACGGATCAGGATCGAACGAATATTACTAGCCGGCTTTGGTTTAAGCCGGATCCTAGTATAGTACAGTGGAGATTTTTGTCTCATTGCATTTGTATTTCGGTCGGAATACAAATGCGGGTGTGTATGCACAGTATCGGGGTTTTCCTGTAATTTATTACGGGACCAGTTTTTTGGAGTTGCCAGTTTGCTTTCTGTTTCGGCCAATTTCCTTTGTATCTTCATTGGCCGAAGATTGGTGGAGGAGGGCTTATTTGCATTGTTGCAAATAAGTATTTGTGGAAGGGTTCTTTGCATTTTCTTGTGTCATGATGGTTGCACCATTCTTTGATCACTTGACCTTGACTTCTTGACTTCATGATGGTTCATGATGGGTGGACCATACCTTGACTTTGTGTTGATGATTCTTGACTTTGGATATCATGATGGTTGAGGTGGAGTGTTGGTTTTTGCTTGTCATCATGCTTATGCATGATAGTCTTTTTTCCCTCTCTCTCTTGCATTATGTGATTGGTTATCTTTTGATACATGGATCTCCTCTCTCATTCCTCCCATTCTTCTTGAAGTCATGGCCGGCCACTTCCCTAGTGGGGGCTGTCCCAAATTTTTGGTGGGTTTTTTTGGCTCATTTCATGTTGCAAAAATCCCACAAGATCCATCTCCAAAGCTCCAAGTTTCAATCCCTCCACCAATGGCAATTCCACAACCCCAAATGAGACTTGCTCACTAGATATTCTACAGCAAACCTTGGGCACGTCGACTAGCCAGCTTCGTGCCCGAGTTGCCTCGGCATTGAGGTGGGAGCCCGTAAAAGAAGTAGGCGATGTGGTGCACTTACGGCGACAAGGAGGAGACGGGACATTCCGCAGGAGATCGGGAAGACGACGAGAAGACCGGAGGACTCGGATCTGTCGGTATATCTCTCTTCCCTTTTCTTGTAGATAGCTAGGACTAGTTAGTGGTTCGATCCGGGTATTAGTGCGCGGCGGTTTGCCAGTTCAAGAAAAATTAAAGTTTATCACCGCTTCCGCATTTGGCCGTCGGATTGACGGCCGGGGCGCTGCCGTGCACTTACAGAAATCTCAGTCAATATCTCGATGTAATAACTCTGCGCAAAATATATTAATATCCAGTGGGTGCATGAAACCAATATCATGAAACTCAGTCATCAAAACCAAATCATGCAACAGAACGCCCAAAATACCAAAATCCAAAATGATGGATACGTGATAATCGAATCACAAAATCACAAATCATAAATACCGTCGTCGGTAGTTCCTCCTTCAAGGTCGAGAAGGAGTCGGTGCATCCATTGCTAGCAGCGCAGGATATCTACTTGCCTCTTGCTCACGGTCTGGCGTCCTCTGACTCTGGGTCCTTATCTTCTTTGCGGATTTCCTATCTCGCCTATGCCGAACTGTACAGAGGCTGGCTCTCCTGCATAATCTCTTCTCACTCGATAGACATCCATGTCCTCGGCACAATATTTTCTCGGAAACTGGTCACATCCCAACGTCTCTGTAAGCATATCAGGTCTCTAGTCTCGACGGGAAGTAATGACAGCTCGTCAGTGTCTCACACGAACCTCTTGTTCCACCTGTCTATATCATCGTCCATTATGACGTCATGCCAAGCTACTACGCGCTGCACTGTTCTCGGCCACGGTCAATCCGAAGTCTCTCACACGGACTCGAAATCGCGTACTCTGTACCTTCATCATTCTATAGAAGATGTCAGGCCGAACAGGTCCTCGGGAACACGTCCTAACCATCGGAGGAATACTCATCACTCGTCCGTCCTTGATCAATTCGCAACGCATCTGGGTAAGTTCCTTTATCCGAACCTGGTCAACTACCTCGTCGACAATGCCGCACTCTGGCCTGCTGGGTGTGCGCAATACGACCACTCCTGGTCTAGGTCTTCTCGTATCGTTTTCCCGAAGGGTCCTGTCGAGGTCTCCCTCTCAAATCTCATTCCTGCCGAATTGCCCGGAAGTCGTCATCCATTGCTGAAGCTAATTCTTATTCCGGAACGGCTGCATACTTATCGCGCTTCTTTCTGGAAGATATATCCATATGCAACGCCTCTGGGTGTGTATCACATCTCTGATGTCAGCGGAGTGGGACGTCATCTCGTCGAAATATCTTGTGAACTCTTTTCTTCACTCTGCGTCAATGTCGACTGATCCAGACTCGTCTCATCATGGCTGCATGGACAGTGCTCCAACGGCTATCCTCGTATCTGGAGTATCCCAAGCAACGCATCCCATCACATAATGTCCGAATGATGTCGAATCATCCGATCGACTCGTCAGAACCTCATAATCCCCTAAGAGATCACATCATGGGTACAGTTTAATAGCATCGAGTACATGCCACAGCGTCGGTGGTCCAGCCGTAGAAGGGCAAACCCAAGCCTCACTAATGGCGCCGCGGAACTGCCGCAAACCCTAAGGTTCAAAGGCTTTCACACGGTCATTAAGTCGAGTTAGGGTTTCATTCTTCTAGAGGGTCCATAGAATCACCTGCATGTCTTTCCGTATACTTTAAACTTGGAAAATGGGCTTCTGACATTCGATCGTCTCTATCGACTCTCAACGAACCTGCGTGAAGTCGTCTCTAGCTGGAAACAATCTATCTGATGCCTCGCATCGGTAAACGAACGAACCACATGTCCTAGTCATTAGTCCTCAGGTGATTAGCGACTCGCTATCATCTCTCTAAGTATATGCTCACGCTGCAGTAGCTCCAACCATCTGGGCGATATCTCGTCATTTGCAGCAGCAACTTGCTCATTCGCCTGTACGCCGAACAGCGCCTCAATCCTCCAGGAAAGGCAACGCATTGGCGGTCATCTCTGAATCGGTCTGCTCTAGATCCGAGTAAGACTCTCCACGCTGGAAATCTTCAACTCAACTGGGCCCGCTCCGGCGCATAAATCGGACGAATCACCTTCGTCTCTCAAATCGGGTAGACTAGCTATCATCTGTCTCATATCTGCCTGAAAGCTCCGGCAATCTCAGCTCGTAAGCTTCGGAAGCGACATCCTGTCAATCTCAGCAACAGCTGGTCCATCTGTCTGCACGGTAGGCGACATCACAATCTCTGAGGTATGATGTACATCAACAGTCCTCTCTCAACTGGCACCTCTAACAATGGCCCGATCATCCGGTGCAAAATCAAGCACTCACCTCCACTAGAGGTCACAATCACCAATACTAACTCGAGACGTTCCCATGTCACCAGAAAACACAATGGTCGGCCCTCGTACCAGACGAGCTCACACCGGCCGTAACCCTAGCAGCAGCCCAAACTGCGCTCAAACATGGTGACAGGAACCTCAATCGAGTATCAAAGAGAGCACATCAATGGTAAGGAAAAGAACAACAGATCCAAAGAGAATACATGATCATAAGAAGGAACAGCATCAATAAGGGTATGATCATGAAACTAATAGAATCGGGGATCTCAAATGGATGTATAATCCTGGATACAAAGAGAATCACTGATCTCGAAAATATGTACATCCTAAGGTTCCTTAAGCGGAGTGGCGTGTCGTAAGTATGCCGCGGAACATACCAACGGTACGTCATTCTACTTTAGTCACCTATTCCATCAATCAAGGGTCATCCTACGCGACGAAAGTTCGGGTCTAATACCCCCTCGACCAAGTCTAAGTTCCGTAAGGTCAAGCCTAAGTTCCGTATATATATAAACGCCCTAGGCTCCACATAGTCAAACTTAGACTCGAACCAAGGTCAACCTAGCGCTCTGATACCAACTTTGTCACGACCCGAAAGAGCACGTGACTGGCCCTTGAACCATATGAAGTCTATAGGACTCCATCTGATTCAAGTAAGCCAAAAGCCCAGAAATCTAAAACCATTTTTAAGAATAAGTAAAGAAACTGGTTTAAATAAGTGAAGAACTACATGTTTGAAATCAAGGTTTTTAAATAACTAAGCCGAATATGCATTTTAAAACAGTACAGTCTTTTCTAAAAATTTCGGCAGAGTTTCTTTTGTAAAACTGGCCCCGAATGGGGTACAACAAGGATAACAATATATGCAATGATAAAGGCATCCCCAAGCGGGAGCTAGCTCTTCGTCAAATGACGGCCACAACCACGCAAGCAATAAGAATATACAACGCCGAAAGGAGAGGGTCAAACCAAAAGAACTCAAAAGCAACAAGAAAACCGCAATACTACTAAGCGCGACTCTAAGGTCGAATAATACATCACTAAAGTCTGAGTCTGAAACAATATACAAGTTTTGGTTGATGGAAATTCTAGATACAATGAATAAAATGAATACAATGGTGGTTCTTGATGCGAAAGAATCCACCTACCAAAAGCAATTCACCCGCAAGAAAGTAGGTGTGCCAGAAATGCCGCAATGGAACCTGTACGGCAGAACCTGCAAGAACTGTGGCACAACGGGGGTGAGTTGCCAACTCGTGAATAGAAATATCTACAAGCAGAAACCGAATGCAAGACATAAACCTAGGTCAACAATCAGTAATATAACCACAAGAGTACATCTGAAGTATGATAAGGTGGCAAGGTAACATCTAAATATGTATGTAGTGCCAGGTACTCAGGTAATAACATGTCATCAGTATAAGGTATGTCTGCATGAAGTAAATATGATGAAGTATCAATGATATCAATACACATATATTAGCGTCCCATACCACTAATATTGGTGTAAGGGTATATATAACAGCGCCCTCATACCCTGTTATATATACAAATGAAGTATGATCAGTATAAATCCAGTATGTATATGATCCATGTCTGTATATATCCATGTCTGTATATATGTGGAACCCGTCCACCCGTCACCCACTGACAATAAGCATCATGTATGCAATATGAGGATATAAACAAAAGCATGGAAAAACATCATGAAACCCGTGCCTAGCATCGACACGTAAATCCTCATCCATCGGGCTCCGTCAGTCCGGATCGGCCCGCGGGCTATGTCTGCGGAATCGGCCCTCGGCCCCGGCAGTACGCCCATCTCTTGACTCCGGTCGGTATCCTCCAGATATCCGCCGAGCTTAAATACAATCACCGGTAGGTACTCGCCCGCCTCCAGGCTCAATCGGCAAAACCCATCGATCATCTTGCCGAGGGGAACCATACCGGGCCCACCACGAACCCGCAAACGGATCATCCACTCCTCGAATCGGGTTTCAAGCACACGTCTCAGCACCGAGAAAACGCGTGGTGGACGCACCAGAATATCATATCACGAGGTACCGGGTTTTTCAAAATAGAGCATCCTTTCTTAAATAATCCCACGGTCCTCAAAATCAGAAATCACATGAAAATCCAACATCAAGCAGTAAATCCAATGCGATGTGCTATGTGATCAATCCATGATGTATACGACATGTAAAGAAAGGTAATCATATCAGAAGTCATGCAACAGTACTACAGTGTATTGGCATGGCAATTATCGATGATGAAGTGTGTGAGCCGGCAAATAGTGTATGTGGAACATACGCATCATCGATAATGGTGCTGGTGTCCTAACAGCATGATAATAATATAGCAATAAACATATGCCAGCAATGCGAATAGCATGAATATGCGGAAATCAAATAGTCAACACCACAGTGAAGAATCTACTATGCAAACTACAGATCTAAATATCAGGTCAATCAGGAGGGGTAGGTATGGAAACCACCTAAATCTGAGTCAATAAATATAGATATGTTGTCGGTGATCCCGCCTCAACAACATATCGTAGGACATCCTCGAGTTATGAGTGCGGATCTATCATCAATATCGGCTCGTACGGTAAATCATCGTACGACATCCCCATAGCTGGTTACGGGTCAACATCTCACTATCTCGTCACATAACAGGTATCACTATCATCAGATCATATAATCTGGGAGTACTACTCTATGTCTAGTACAAATCGATACCATCAATGAAGTACGCATGCGGGGGTAAACACACATCCCAAGCCCGCAAGAATCACAAGTCATATCCCAAATTTGAATCATATCGAATCACCGATCTCGCGGCGCCCAGCCCACATCATCGGCTCATCTCCAAAGTGATCCCATATCATCAAACACAGTGCAAGTATAAGTAATATGCAAGGTGTGTGCGTGTAGGTGTAATTCTATTCTAGGGTTCGCGACTATGAACTACACTAGTCACTTCTAACCCTACACTATCCATAATACACCCAACACAAGGACCACGACACAAAATAACTAACATCATCTAAAATACATAGTATAGTAACTACGGACTGCGGGGGTGCTATACGCCATCCACCCGACTTCCCCCTGTAGATATAATCTACTCACCTTGCATCATCATTTGCGGACGTCACCACGCATTTGCTTGTCGTCCCGAGGTCTTCATGGGTACCTACATACCAAAATATCGTATATGCGCATTAAAACCACATCCAAGCTAAAACGGCACATGAAATCCAAAACGATACGATAAGGGGCCTATAGGTGAGAACCTATGGCACGCCTTCAAAACCATCAATAAATCCTCTATATCGTCGTATAAACGCCAAATAGTCGAGGCAAAACACAATCCACAATTTCAGAATCAAAAATACGGAATACGGAAACACGAATCCAAAATAGCAACTTAGGATATATGTCCCAGATTTCACCCTAGATAGAATCAGTCAAAACTAGAAGTACCCTGGGTCAATACTAGAGGAAATAGGGCCATGCACGCAAAACGAGGAAATTCCTCACTGGTCTGGCCGTAAATTGCGGCCAGAATGGGAATTTCGGCGGCCGTACGGATGAGTTGGGGGATAGGGTTTGGGGTGTTGGTTCAATGGTGCCTGCACATGTCACTGTCCACTCAATTTTATTTTTAGGTGTCTCGTATGATAGCGGATTCAAGTTAACCTTCACAGATTTCACAATTTCCCCGATATCGGTTTCTAAAATCCGTATTCTGGTTTTAGCTTCAGGTTTTGGGTTCCAATTCATACACTAAGGTGTTGGTATAACCTTAACTGAGCTCAATTTCCCAATACAACACAAGTTTCCTCAAACCCTAACTTGGTTATCCTCAAGTCCATAATATCGCACATTATCGATTCAAAAATAAACATAGGGTAAAGGGAATGCTATAACTAAGCTAATGGTTCAGAAAAATACCTCATTTGGCAACTCAAGAATTTTCTTGAGTTGCCCCGAGTGTCCAAACTCCATGCTTTCTTGGTCCATCTTGTAGGTCTCGGCCTTGTGCATAATTTTAATGAAAGGAGATTGGGGTTTTGGAGTGATTTTTTAGATGAAGTGAGGAGTTGAAGAGGGGGAGAATGAGCTAGGGCAGCAGCAGCAGCTGAAGAGGAAGAGGGAGAGGGGAATGAGTTGAAGAAACAAGAGGGATGGCTAAGGGTTTAGTCAAAGGTCCTCACCTACTCTCTCTCTCTCTCCATACCTTTAATTCTTTATTACATTCTATTTTCTTTTCTCTCAAAAACCTTCTCACATAAATAGTAAACCCAAATGATAAATCATGGCAATAAAAATGCACAAGTGTAGAAAAGGTGATATGTGCATGTTTTGCTCAAAAATGTTAAAAACCGATTAGCGACTTTTAATCGCGATTAGCACTAAATTAGTGTCAAACTATTCACAAAAACTTAAAAATGTCATAATTCTCTAATTTACCCTATTTTAGAATTTTCCATACTTTTTCTCAAATTTTTCCTATTTATTTGCATTTAATTATAAATTTAATATTAAAATAATCAATAAAATAATATTAAATTATAAAAATTCCCAAAAATAATATTTTATCTTTTTGAAGTGTTACACTCTGGGTGTTCTGGGCTACTCTCCGACACGACTTGTACCGCTTTTGGGGGTCTGACTTTTACCAACCCCCTAGGCCCGCCATGCGATGATCATAGACAAACGGACCGGATTGTACAGATATTATCACTGACAGGCTCAGTAGGGTGTCAGCATGAGTTCGCTCACAAACGTTCCTTTTGGTCAATACCTGGTAGCCCGTTACGTATAGGCTAATACTTCTGACGTGCTAGTGGTTAAATCCACAACCAAGGTGTTGACGAGTCTTTAGAGTCCCCCACAGACCATTTTCTCAAGTTTCGGGAGAAACGTTGTAGAGGCCGTAAGGAGATATGGCAGGGTTCGATCTTATCCGTGCGGTATTGCATGGATCATGATCGGACAGATAATACTAGCGGGTTTTGGTTTAAGCCGGATCCTAGTATTGTACTGTGTAGATTTTGTCTCGTTGCATTTGTATTCAGTGGGAATACAAATGCGGGTATGTATATACAGTCGCGGGGTATTCCTGTAATTTCTTACGGGATCAGTTTTCTGAAGTTGCCAGTTTGCATTCCGTTCCAGCCAGTTTTCCTTTGTTCCTTCCCGTCCGGACTTTTCCGATGGAGGGGGTTATTTGCAGTTGTGCAAATTATCTTTTGTGGAGGTGTTATTTGCATATGTGACTTCATGATGGTTCCAAGCATCATGAGATTCTTTTTCCATCACTTGATTTGCATTAAATGGGATTAGAAAGGATTAGAAATTGATATGATATTCTTATCATCACTTTTGGCTTATGGTCACCCTTTGCTTTTACTACTCTCACCTCCCTTCATGTTTTTTTTTTCCATCCACCATTTTATCAATTAGGGGTCGGCCACTTTGAGAGGGGGTAGATGAGGGATTCATTTGGTTGTGGGGAAAAAGATTATCATTCATTATGCTAGCCACAAAATCATATAGCTCCAATTCAAAGTTCTTCTTCTCCTCCTCCATCCAAAGGCAACTTCTATAACCCCAAGAGACAACCATTCTACACTTCTTCTACATCATTCCTTGGGCATGTCGGCTCGCCAACTTCGTGCTCGAGTTGCCTCGGTCCAGAGGTGGGAGCCCGTAAAAGAACCCGGCGTTGTGGTGCCCGTCCCGATGAGGAGGTGACGACCGGAGATTACGCGAAGAGATCAGAGTGGAGGCGAACACTGAAGGGCACGGATCGCTTGGTATAGATTCTCTACTCCTTTTCTTGTTTGCTAGAGTTAGATTAATAGCCCGATCCGGGATTTTAGTGCGCGATGGTGCTGGTTTCTAAGTTCTACAAAAAAAATTCATTTCCGCATTCCGGCATCGGATTGACGGCCAGGACGCCACCGTGCACTTACACTGTCTCCAGCGCATATCCCCAGAAGGAAATAGATAACTCGGCTGTGCTCATCATAGAGCACACCATATCTAATAGGGTGCGGTTCCTCCGTTCCGATACACCGTTGTGCTGTGGTGTATATGGAGGAGTCGGCTGAGAGAGAATCCCATTCTCTTTTAGGAAGTCCAGGAATTCATTGCTCAAGTATTCACCTCCTCGATCAGATCGAAGGATTTTAAAACTTTTACCGGTTTGGTTCTCGACTTCTTATTTATATTCTCTAAATTTCTCAAAAGCTTCTGATTTGTGTTTCATCAGGAACACATATCCGAATCTAGAGAGATCGTCAGTGAATGTAATGAAGTACGAAGAACCATCCCTGGCATGTGTAGACATGGGACCGCATACATCACTATGTATCAGTCCCAAGAGTTCAGTAACACTTTCTCCATTTCCCGTAAACGGAGTATTGGTCATGTTGCCTTTGAGACATGACTGGCAAGTGTCATAAGATTAAAATTCAAACGGATTCAAAAATCCATCCTTATGCAACTTAGCTAGTCGTGTCGCATTGAGGTGACCCAGTCTACAATGTGTAAGTGCACGGCGACGCCCCGACCGTTTTTCCGAGGCCAAAATGCGGAAGCGATAAAATACTTTAACTTTTGAACCGGCACCACCGCGCACAAAAATCCCGAATCGGGCCATTAATCTAGTCCTAGCAAACTAAAAACGGGGTAGAGAGATATACCGAGCGATCCGTGTCCTTCGGTCTTCTCGTCGTCGTCCCGATCTCCCCGCGGAATCTCCGGTCTTCATCTCCTCGCCGGAAGGGCACCATGTCGCCGAGTTCTTTTACGGGCTCCCACCTCTTGACCGATGCAACTCGGGCACGAAGTTGACGAGTCGACGTGCCCAAGATTTGCTGTAGAATAGTGCAGTGCTATGTCTCATTTGGGGTTGTAGGAAGTTGCCTTTTTGAGATGGTGGAGGAATCATGTTTTGGAGATGGAGCTAAATGGATATTATGCAATACAAAAGAACAAAAATCCACCTCCAAAATTTTGGGACAGCCCACATACTTGCCGGCCTTCGCTTGTGAATGGAATGAGGAGGAAAAACAAAATGGGGGGAGCTATCAACCATCAAGGAGAGAGAGAAAAAGGGTGATGATGATCAAGAATCATCACAACCAAAATCACACTCGACCAACATAATCCATCATCATCACCATGTCAAAAGATAAGCAATCATGAACCATCATGATCCTAGAAGTCAATGGAGGCTAAGTCATCATGATCCAACAATATGCAAAGACCTCCCTCAAGAATGCTAATTTGCATAATTGCAAATAAGCCCTCTGTTGGAGATAGTGCCCTCAGAGTCAATTATTGGATCACAGCCACGTGATTGTAATGATTGAGGGAGGACCTATCCGGTTAGGACAGTCTTACTCGAGATGATAGTATGCTATCTGGTTTACCTTTATCATCGTATACTGCTTCAGGTGACCTTACAGGTCACTATTACACGCTGATAGAGCCCCTAGGATTCTTGCTTGACTGCCGGCAGTATGATGGCGATCATATACGTGAGAGCTGGTGGTCTATAAGCACATCCTTAAAAGGTCCCTAGTCGTGGGAGTTTCGAGACAGGGCATCGATTCTCCAGAGTAGACTAGTGTATACAGTCGAGACCCCGACGAGGGGCGGTGGCCGGTCTCATAAGCCACTGGTGTCAGTTGGTTCACCAAAGATGTATACAGGTGCTCATTGGGTTATGAGTACACCGGACAGGACTCGCCGGGGAACATGCTAGTTGGTCTTATACCTGACGTCAGATAGCAGTTCCCTGGTGACATGTGTACAGGTTAGTTCATCAACCTGGGGATCGTCATTTGTCTCGTGTGAGTTCCCACTGTACTTTGATTACTACCCTACCACTGCTCAAAGGAGTCGTGCAAACAGGTTTTAGTTGGGTACAGTCCCGAGCCACATGGAGGCAGTGAGCGGATTTTCAGGGGTTCGTCTCTCCGGTATTGGGGGGTGAGGTCGCGCTGTGTCTAGGAGAGCCATTACACAAAGCCCTCGGCCGAGGGAGGAGATTTACTGGTAGGTATTCCAGTAGTATCTCAGGGTGTTCTAGGCTACACTCTGACACGACTTGTACCGCTTTTGGGGGTCTGACTTTTACCAACCCCCTAGGCCCGCCATGCGATACACATAGACGAACGGACCGGACTGTACGGATATTGTCACTGACAAGATCAGTAGGGTGTCAGGATGAGTTCGCTCATCGACGTCCCTTTTAGTCAATAGCTGGTGGCCCGTCACGTATTGGCGTATACCTCTAACGTGCTGGTGGTTAAATCCACAGCCATAGTATTGACGAGTCTTTAAAGTCCACCACACTTTCAGTTACTCAAGCTTTCGGACGAAACGCTGTAGAGGCCGTATGGAGATATGGCAGGGTTTGATCAGATACGTGCGGTATTGCACGGATCAGGATCGAACGGATATTACAAGCCGGCTTTAGTTTAAGCCGGATCCTAGTTTAGTACAGTGTAGATTTTGTCTCATTGCATTTGTATCCGGTCGGAATACAGATGCGGGTGTGTATGCACAGTATCGGGGTTTTCCTGTAATTTATTACGGGACCAGTTTTCTGGAGTTGCCAGTTTGCATTCCGTTCCGGCCGGTTTTCCTTTGTTCTTTCCCGGCCGGACTTTTCCGATGGAGGGCGTTATTTGCAAGTTTGCAAATAACATTTGTGGAAGGGGGTTTTCTTGCACTTGTGGCATTATGATAAGTTAAGCATCTTTGCTTTTCATGATGGCTTGCTTTTTGAGATTAGAAGTGATTAGAGTTGATTTGAGAGTTATCATTACCTTTTGATGTGAGGTTTGCTTTTGGGGTGTGGTCACCCATTCTCTTCTCCTACACTCACATCCCTTCTTGTTTTGGTTTGATATTCATTCCTCCACCATTCTCACTTAGAGAGGGAGAGGCTTCAATTGAGAGAAAAAGAATGAGAGAATTCATTTTGGTTATGTGAGGAATTCTTCATCTCATCTTCTTCTTGCTAGAAAATTGAAAGCACCAATTTTCTTTACCTCTTCTTCCATCCATCAATGGCAACTACATAAACTCCAAGAGACAAAGTATCTACACTACATTCTACAGCAAACCTTGGGCATGTCGACTTGCCGGCTTCATGCTCGAGTTGCCTCGGTATTGAGGCGGGAGCCCGTAAAAGACGCAGGCTATGTGGTGCCCTTCCGGCGACAAGGCGACGACATTGAGACAGGACTTTCCGCGGGAGATCGGGACGATGAAGAGAAGACCGGAGGACTCGGATCACTTGGTATACTTCTCTTCCCATCTCTTGTTAGCTAGTATAGGTTAATGGTTAACGATCCAGGTTTTATTGTCCGCGGGTAGCGGCAGTTTCCAAGTAAGGAAAATTTTTGACTCCGCATTTTGGCCTCGGTAAGACGGCCGGGGCGCTGCCGTGGCGCAACAATGGTATCAGAGCCACGCCATTAACCTAGTCTAGCTTGCTCTAGTATGTTTAAAGACCCGATCGAACTAAAATCCCAAAAACCGTATTTTCCTTCACATCAGTTTCTGTCGAATTTTTTTTGTGTCCAAAAATTTTTCAGGTTATTGCAGAATGATGTATAGAGAATCTTAAGAATACTGGAAAAATTTGGTAACCCAATTCTTCCGTACGACCGCGGAACCGCGGCCTTAACCCCTCCTTGGCCGCGGTTCCGCCGCAGGAAGTTGGGATCACTTCGCCATATTTTTACAGTGGGCTTGTGGGATGAAAATAAGGGTTTTGGTATATTTTGTTTGGGCCCAGATTTTCTGTAAGTGCTACAGTAATGCTTTGGGGCCCACTTGGTATATTTGTTCGATCGGATATTTTAAACATGCTTGTTCACAGTATTTACATTATATCTGCGACCGTGAATGTCACTTGATCGGTAAATCCTGTCTAACTGCTATAAGCCCGGTTAGAAGGATTTACGAACGTGATTTTCACGTTGATGTTCTTTGTATTGCTGAGATGTTGCAGATCGGTCGTGGGGGATAGCCTGGATGCAATGTTAGTACAGTTTTGTTTTATATGTACATTTGATATTGCGGGTGTGAGCGTCCGACATGTGGACTGCCGTCACTGCCAGTTTGTATTATTCTTTTGGGGCACGACCTGGTTGCGGTTGATGTACCCGGTGTATGTATATTTTACTTTCTGTACTAGGATTACCCTACGGAGGGGTGCACGGATAGCCGGGGTTCTAGAGGGCAACGGGCCCGCATCTCATGGCATTGAGACGGAGGGGGCTTCACTCTAGGATTGGCGGGCTATTCGCCGCACTCGTAGGGGGTACAGGTTGACCGAGGAGGGGTGCCCAAGTTACCGGATTCCGTGAAGTGCTGGGTGGTCCATTCACGGTGCTGGAGGGAACTGCCTCGCTTCAGGTCTTGGCGGGTGACTTGCCGCGCCCGTAGGGGTCTAGGATTTCATTGCACAGGCTATCCACACGACCAGGGGAACGTCGGGTTTCAGCAGCGGCTCTGTGAAACCCGGGGATCCCATATATCTGTATTGTTCCGAGATGCTGTATGTTTCTGTGATGTTGCATTTTTATCACGTCTTGAGCGAATATAATATATTGGAATATATATTAGTAGATGTTGTATATGTTTTACATCCGCGCTAGTCCAGTCCCCGCTCTGTCGTTAGTTAGCTAACCTAACGGGTAATGACGGGACCCAGTGGCGAATGCGGATGACATATACGTACATCAGTATATTTTCGTTCTTTGTGGTGTGATCAATTGATGGGACTGCGTTGATTCGGATCAATGCAAGATAATCAAACCTATTCTGATGTTGTTGGAACATTTTTCAAAAGCTGTTATTGCAAGGACGTTCACTTTTGTTTGCATCGTGGTATTCATTTGGAATATCCTGCTCCTCAGTCGACGAGGCAAGGGCCGAGATCCCTTCACCGGGAGTGACCCCTTGGACAGAAGTTTGCGTCTGGGCATTAACTTCACTATAGCCGATTACTTTTGCTTTGCATCGTGGTATTCAGTTGGAATATCCTGCACCTCATTCTACGGGGAAAGAGCCGAGATCCCTTCACCGGGAGTGACCTCTTTAGCAAAGGTTTTCGTCACTATATTTTTATAGAAGGCTATGCAGTTCCTTCAACGATATCAAGTTCTTTACGTTAAAGGTTTTTTCGCCAAAAACCATTCGTAGCCCTCCGTCATTTCCTACAGGTATTATTTAGTATTCGTGCTGCGTTTGTTGACCTAGTCAAGACGTAGTGTTCGGTAGCTAAGTGGTACTTGTTTGTTGCATAAGTGGGATTGGTTAAGACAGTCGTGCGGCCTTATTGACCTAGTCAAGGGCACGTACGGGTGGTTTAATGCAATCCAGAATAATGACGGGTTGAACTTGACTAGCGGTTTATGGTTTGTTGACCTAGTCAAGGTCATAAACCGCTTGGGGTAAAAATAACATCGGGAGTTTCTGAAGAAACTGAAACTTGCCAGGCATGCGCATACCTTCTGGAGTGTGGTGACTTGAGTGGATTCCGTCAAGTTATCATGCGATGATAGTTGGATCCCGATTCCCACTGATGAGTTTGTTTACTCCTCGGGTGACCCCGACTAATTCTTCTTACAGGTTTGGGGAAGAATTTGAGGTTACAGTGGGAGGTTTCCTGATTAGATAAATTAGTAACCATTCTGATCTAGGTTAGAGTACACGCTGAGTGTTTCTTTTCTCTCTCTCTGGCAGCGACCATTGACCCGACCCTGGACTATAACTTAGTGACCAAGTTGACCGAACCTTCTTTAACACTGGCTTTTGGATTGTCAGAGTTGCAAACCTCATTGCCACTCCTGCTTTTACCCTTTTCTCCGGGACACCCCGTATTATTACGAACGTCCACTTCCATTGGACAAAACCATCATATGGTTATATACGAACTCGAAGGACTTCGAGGATGGTTTCTGGTTCTGGAGGAAAACGGATAGGACTATTCAGTTGTCTTTTCTTTTCACCTTTTCTCAGGTTGCGAGTACTCCTTGGTTTAGGAGTAGTACACATATTACGCAAATTGGATAGTCTTCTTCCAAACCATAGGCTGGTGCCGACCGGTTAGGGAATGAAGAAAACCAGTTAGCCTAAACGGTGTACAGAAGGTATTAAGTAAAGACAAAGTAAGGGATTAGTAAGAGGGCAAAGTAAATTGTGACTGATATTCACGACCAAACCAAGTATTTCTTTGCCAATCCTAAATCACCTTTGTATTTCTCCAGGACACTCCGTATTACTATGAAGATCCTAGTTTATTGGATAATCCATCGCATGGTTATATACGAACTCGAAAGGAACTTGTTCCAGTTCGGGGATGGATCCTGGTTCAGGAGAAATAGGAATAAAGTACATTCAGGTGTCTTTTATCTTCACCACCTCTCGCGTCGCGAGTGCTCCTAGGATTAGGACAGTACACCCTTTATGCTTTTTAGATAGTCTTCTTCCAAACCATAGGGTGGTGCCGAACGGTAGGGAAAGAAGAAAACCATTTGGCCTAAAGGGGTGTACAGAAGGTAATGACTAAAGACATATAAAGGGATTTGGAGAAATGGCAAAGAATTACAAGGTTACAGTTGTGAATCTGGATAATGGAAGAGGCATTACTAGGAATACCAGGATCCCCCATCGAGACATTTCAATGTTTCAGTTTCCCTGTGTAATGTTAAAAGAAAACTGATTTCCCGATTAGATACTTACTCCAGGGTATGTATTTACCAGGTATGATTCTCACATCTGTATGGTTTTACAGATGATGAGTGGGAGTAAATTATTGGAAATTGGGTGATCATCCTCATTATATCGGGATCGTTGTAATCGGTGATATTTCAGGAAATCACCTGGGCTGTTTGCCGGTCGACAAATATTTGGTTTTGAATATCCGCTGTTATGCACCAATTTCAAATTGATATATCTGTACGTCTATTTTTATAGAGTGAGATATACCTTTTTGAAATTATGTCTACGACATTTACCGATATCAGTGGATGGTTAGGTAAGGAGCATTAAACAGCGGTGTAATTCTTCTTAACCATAAGTACAGTTTTCAACCTACGACACACAGTGAATGAGTTATCAGACTCAAGGGACTTATACAAAGTATTGTATGTTGTCCAGGGTCCATCAGGACAGAGGGGTTGGTCCTCGTACTATATTCAGTTTACTTATGACTTCTCTAGTTTTTAGACAGGTGTTTCGTTGAAACACAGGGTCTGAATTTTGAGAAGTTATAGGTATTTGAATAAAGTAGAGAACCAGGTATTGCAAGTATCGGGATTCTTCAAGGTGATCGAAGATGTAGATACTTGTATATGGTATTCAGTTGATAGTAATGATTAAGAGAACTTGCTTCCCTTTCAGGTTACTCATAATTGGAAGTATTCTTAAGTTGAGTAACGCTGATCGGCCTCTTTCCATTTAGTTGACATGCACTGGAGACAGCTGCATGATTTGAATCTGGTTCCAATTAAATCAGTGCCTCTGTTTCTATATTGGATATAGAACAGTTCATATCTTGACATTGTTAAGGTACGGGGAGTTGTCCGGCTTATGCTTAAAACCAGACTCTGGATAACTCAAGGCACGTTTCTGTAATGGCTGTTTGTGGGTTGACCCAGGCTATTACGAGGGTTGACTTTCTACCATCTGGGAGATCAATAGTAATATTGTTCTAGACTCACCACAGTTTTAATAAAAATGAATTTTTCAAAACAGTAGTGGGAGTATGGTAGAACTGGAAGTGATTCCAGAACCGCGAACGATTACTGAAGATTTGAGAAGGAACCTAAAGATTCAATCTGATTTGACATTCCATAGGCCACTCCGCAGATACGGTGGGTAACTTCAGGCACCCGAGAGGTACTCCGGTAGCCTCAAGGACGGTGACAGGGAAGTTCTTGTTTACCCACACTTGCCATTGTTGTTGTTCCAGGCTGCGAGACCCGGCAGGGGGATGAGTATAGCGTCGTTCTAAACTAGCTTTAGAAGTGCACGTCTATATGACTCTGCAAGGAGGTTGTCATAGTCAGTGGGAGCAGCGGAAGCATTGGTGGACAGGTGGCTTATGTCTATTTATAGACTAAAGCAAATATAGCGGAGATAGATCATCTATTTCTGATGTGACAGTCATAGGTTTGACTTCATCAGAATAGGGAATGGATCTGTTGAGAAGGTAGTAGGTTGTGATGTCATGGAATTTGGATGACATACACAGAGTAGGATGTGATATTCCTATACTACGATCGGTTATACTTTGGTTGTCACAAAGTTATTTCTCCACACAGGACTTGGATATTATATCAGTACATTCTGGTTACTAGATCTATGGTTTTAGATCTAGATTTGGGTTGTTTCCCAATCTGGGTACCTTGACAGCTTTCTATGAGTATTTAGAATGGACGACTCCTGGCACGGTAGTGTACCTGCAGGTGATGGAGTCACCCTCTCTAAAGGTGTCTTACAGACTAAAGGGGAGAGGGTTACGCATGATTGACAGATCGCTTACTTAGGCAATTGAGTCAATCATGAGATGTCAAGTACCACACCAGATGTTGTTCTTGCAGTAGATGCAATAAGTTGATATTGATCCAATCCTGGAGAAACAGTCGGAAGAAGTTTTAGAACATAAGTTGATGTTCTAGGGATGTGATAACGACAGCCTCTTTTAAGAGACGGTTATCATTCCAGGCTTCCAAGGTGACATGGATGGCAGAGTGGCTGTCAGAGTTATAGTTTCTCCTTCTGACGAGGGGCAGTATTTTGGAAAGGTGGTCCAAGGCGATACTGAGGGAGGCATGGCGCTGGATACTGATTAAGTTCAGTTATCGATACAGTCTAAGAAGTTTGGATTTGGAGTTCATTCATGAGCTAGGTCCCATCAGATATCCAGACATACTCTAAGACAGGTATTGCTCATTTCGGGAGATGGCTTTCTCTGTGAACTTGAGATATAGAGAGACATAGAAAGAAACATCACAGCGGATCCACTCACTGAGGCTATTCCTCGAACGCAATAGTTTCGCAAACGAGTTTTGTGAGACTGACTAGTAGAGGAGTTGGGTGTTCGGTATCACACGGGCTGTGAGTATGCGACATCGCAATAATTAGCCTTGAGTGCAAGTGGGAGATTGTTGGAGATAGTGCCCTCAGAGTCAATTATTGGATCACAGGCACGTGATTGCAATGATTGAGGGAGGACCTATCCCGGTAGGACAGTCTTACTCGAGATGATAGTATGCTATCTAGTTTACCTTTATCATCGTGTACTGCTTTAGGTGACCTTACAGGTCACTATTACACGCTGATAGAGCCCCTAGGATTCTTGCTTGACTGCCGGCAGTATGATGGCGATCATATACGTGAGAGCCGGTGGTCTATAAGCACATTTTTAAAAGGTCCCTAGTTGTGGGAGTTTCGAGACAGGGCATCGATTCTCCAGAGTAGACTAGTGTATACAGTCGAGACCCCGACGAGGGGCGGTGGCCGGTCTCATAAGCCACTGGTGTCAGTTGGTTCACCTAAGATGTATACAGGTGCTCATTGGGTTATGAGTACACCGGACAGGACTCGCCGGGGAACATGCTAGTTGGTCTTATACCTGACGTCAGATAGCAGTTCCCTGGTGACATGTTTACAGGTTAGTTCATCAACCTGGGGATCGTCATTTGTCTCATGTGAGTTCCCACTGTACATTGATTACTACCCTACCACGGCTCAAAGGAGTCGTGCAAACAGGTTTTAGTTGGGTACAGTCCCGAGCCACATGGAGGCAGTGAGCGGATCTTCAGGGGTTCGTCTCTCCCACTATTGGTGGTGAGGTCGCGCTGTGTCTAGGAGAGCCATTACACAAAGCCCTCGGCCGAGGCAGGAGATTTACTGGTAGGTATTCCAGTAGTATCTCAGGGTGTTCTGGGCTACACTCCGACACGACTTGTACCGCTTTTGGGGTCTGACTTTTACCAACCCCCTAGGCCCGCCATGCGATACTCATAGATGAACGGACCGGACTGTACGGATATTGTCACTGACAGGCTCAGTAGGGTGTCAGGATGAGTTCGCACATCGACGTCCCTTTTGGTCAATAGCTGGTGGCCCGTCACGTATTGGCTTATACCTCTGACGTGCTGGTGGTTAAATCCACAGCCATAGTATTGACGAGTCTTTAGAGTCCACCACACTTTCAGTTACTCAAGCTTTCGGGCGAAACGCTGTAGAGGCCGTATAGAGATATGGCAGGGTTCGATCAGATACATGCGGTATTGCATGGATCAGGATCGAACTGATATTACTAGCCGGCTTTGGTTTAAGCCGGATCCTAGTTTAGTACAGTGTAGATTTTGTCTCATTGCATTTGTATCCGGTCGGAATACAGATGCGGGTGTGTATGCACAGTATCGGGGTTTTTCCTGTAATTTATTATGGGACCAGTTTTCTGGAGTTGCCAGTTTGCATTCCGTTCCGGCCGGTTTTCCTTTGTTCTTTCCCGGCCGGACTTTTCCGATGGAGGGGGTTATTTGCAAGTTTGCAAATAACATTTGTAGAAGGGGGTTTTCTTGCACTTGTGGCATTATGATAAGTTAAGCATCTTTGTTTTTCATGATGGCTTGCTTTTTGAGATTAGAAGTGATTAGAGTTGATTTGAGAGTTATCATTACCTTTTGATGTGAGGTTTGCTTTTGGGGTGTGGTCACCCATTCTCTTCTCCTACACTCACCTCCCTTCTTGTTATGGTTTGATATTCATTCCTCCACCATTCTCACTTAGAGAGGGAGAGGCTTCACTTGAGAGAAAAAGAATGAGAGAATTCATTTTGGTTATGTGAGGAATTCTTCATCTCATCTTCTTCTTGCTAGAAAATTGAAAGCACCAATTTTCTTTACCTCTTCCTCCATCCATCAATGGCAACTACATAAACTCCAAGAGACAAAGTATCTACACTACATTCTACAGCAAACCTTGGGCATGTCGACTTGCCGGCTTCATGCTCGAGTTGCCTCGGTATTGAGGCGGGAGCCCGTAAAAGACGCAGGCGATGTGGTGCCCTTCCGGCGACAAGGCGACGACATGGAGACAGGACTTTCCGCGGGAGATCGGGACGATGAAGAGATGACCGGAGGACTCGGATCACTTGGTATACTTCTCTTCCCATCTCTTGTTAGCTAGTATAGGTTAATGGTTAACGATCCGGGTTTTATTGTCCGCGGTAGCGCCAGTTTCCAAGTAAGGAAAGTTTTTGATTCCGCATTTTGGCCTCGGTAAGACGGCCGGGGCGCTGCCGTGGCGCAACACCCTCCTCCACCAATCTTCGGCCAATGAAAGATACAAAGAAATATGGCCGAAACGGAAAACAAACTGGCAACTTCAGAAAACTGATCCCGTAATAAATTACAGGAAAACCCCGCTACTGTATATACATACCTGCATTTGTATTCCGACCGAAATACAAATACAATGAGACAAATCTACACTGTATAATACTAGGATCCGGCTTAAACCAAAGCCCGCTAGTATGAATCCGTCCGATCATGATCCGTGTAATACCGCACGTATCAGATCAAACCCTGCCATATCTCCATACGGCCTCTACAGCGTTTCACCCGAAACTTGAGTAACTGTGTGTGGGGGACTCTACAGACTCGTCAATACTATGGCTGTGGATTTAACCACTAGCACGTCAGAGCTATTAGCCATACGTGACGGGCTACCGGCTATTGACCAAAAGGGACATCGATGAGCGAACTCATCCCGACACCCTACTGAGCCTGTCAGTGACAATATCCGTACAGTCCGGTCCGTTCGTCTATGAGCATCGCATGGCGGGCCTAGGGGGTTGGTAAAAGTTAAACCCCCTAAAGCGGTACAAGTCGTGTCGGAGTGTAGCCCAGAACACCCTGAGATACTACTGGAATACCTACCAGTAAATCTCCTGCCTCGGCCGAGGGCTTTGTGTAATGGCTCTCCTAGACACAGCGCGACCTCACCCCCAATACCGGGAGAGACGAACCCCTGAAGATCCGCTCACTGCCTCCATGTAGCTCGGGACTGTACCCAACTAAAACCTGTTTGCACGTCTCCTTTGAGTGTGGTAGGGTAGTAATCAAAATACAGTAGGAACTCACACGAGACAAATGACGATCCTCAGGTCGATGAACTAACCTGTACACATGTCACCAGGGAACTGCTATCTGACGTCAGGTATAAGACCAACTAGCATGTTCCCGGCGAGTCCTGTCCGGTGTACTCATAACCTAATGAGCACCTGTATACATCTTAGGTGAACCAACTGACACCAGTGGCTTGTGAGATTGGCCACCGCCCCTCGTCGGGGTCTCGACTGTATATACTAGTCTACTCTGGAGTATCGATGCCCTATCTCAAAACTCCCACGACTAGGGACCATTTAAGGATGTGCTTATAGACTACCAGCTCCCACGTATATGATCGCCCTCATACTGCTGGCAGTCAAGCATGAATCCTAGGGGCTCTATCAATGTGTAATAGTGGCCTGTCAGGTCACCTGAGGCAGTACACGATGATAAAGATAAACCAGATAGCATACTATCATCTTGAGTAAGACTGTCCTACCGGAATAGGTCCTCCCTCAATCATTGCAATCACGTGCCTGTGATCCAATAATTGACTCTGAGGGCACTATCTCAAACAATCTCACAATTGCACTCAAGGCTAATTATTGCGATGTCGCATACTCACAGCCCGTGTGATACCGAACACCCAACTCTTCTACTTTTCAGTCTCACAAAGCTCGTTTGCGAAACTATTGCGTTCGAGGAATAGCCTTAGTGAGTGGATCCGCTTTGATGTTTCTTTCTACGTCTCTCTCTATATCTCAAGTTCACGGAGAAAGCCATCTCCTGAAATGAGCAATACCTGTCTTAGAATGATTCTGGATGTCTGATGGGACCTAGCTCATAAATGAACTCCAAATCCAAACTTCTTAGACTGTATCGTCAACTGAACTTAATCAGTATCCTGCGCCATGCCTACCTCAGTATCCTCCTGGACCACTTGTCCAAAATACTGCCCCTCGTCAGAAGGAAAATTATAACTCTGACAACCTGTCACGAACCGAAAGAGCACGTGACTGGCCCTTGAACCATATGAAGTCTATAGGACCCCATCTGATCCAAGTAAGCCAAAAGCCCAGAAATCTAAAACCATTTTAAGAGTAAGTAAAGAAAACTGGTTTTTAAAGAAGTGAGGGAAAACATGTTTGAAGTCAAGGTTTTTAAATAACTAAGCCGAATGTGCATTTTTAAAAGGTAAAGTCTTTTCTAAAAATTTCGGCAGAGTTTCTTTTGAAAATACTGGCCCCGAACGGGGTACAACAAGCACAACACATATACAATGATAAAAGGCATCCCCAAGCGGGAGCTAGCTCTTCGTCAATTGACGGTCACAACCACACAACCAATAAAAATATACAACGCCAAAGGGCGAGGATCAAATCCAAAAAGAACTCAAAACAGCCAGAAAACCGTAATACTACAAGCGCGACTCTAAGGTCGAAATAATACAACACTAAAGTCTGAGTCTGAAACAATATACAAATTTGGTTGATGGAAATTCTAGATACAAAGAATAATATAAGTACAATGGTGGTTCTTGATGCAAAAGAAACCACCTACCAAATGCAATTCACCCTCAAGGAAGCAATGTGCCAGAAATGCCGCAAAGGAACCTGTACGGCAAAACCTGCAAGAACTGTGGCACAACGGGGGTGAGTTGCCAACTCGTGAATAGAGAATATCTACAAGCAGAAACCGAATGCAAGACATAATCCTAGGTCAACAATCAGTAATAAACCTCAAGGGATAAGCCTGATACATGATAAGGTGGCAAAGCAACATCTAAACAGGTATGTAGTGTCAAGTACTCAGGTAATAACATGTCATCAGTATAGGGTATGTCTGCATGAAGTAAATATGATGAAGTATCAATACACATATATCAGCGTCCCATACCACTAATATTGGTAAAAGGGTATATATAACAGCGCCCTCGTACCCTGTTATATATACAAATGAAGTATGATCAGTGTAAATCCAGTCTGTAGATGATCCATATCTGTATATATGTGGAACCCGTCCACCCGTCACCCAATGACAATAAGCATCATGTATGCAATATGAGGGTATAAACAAAATCATGGAAAAACATCATGAAAACTGTGCCCAGCATCAGCACGTAAATCCTCATATATCGGGCTCCGTCAGTCCGGATCGGCCCACGGGCTCTGTCTGCGGTATCGGCCCTCGGCCCCGGCAGTACACCCACATCCATCTATCGACTCTGGTCAGTATCCTCCGGATAACCGCCAGGTCCAACCAATCACCGGTAGGTACTCGCCCGCCTCCAGGCTCAATCGGCAAAGCTCATCGATCATCTTGCCGAGGGGAACCATACCGGATCCACCATGTACCCGCAATCGGCTCGTCCACTCCTCGATTCGGGTTACACATATCGCTCTCAGCACCGAGAAAACACATGGTGGACGCACTGAAATATCATCTCAAGGGTAACCGGGTTTTCAAAACAAATACATATCCTCTTTGAAAACACCCACGGTTCCCAAAAACCAGAAATATCATGGAAACAGCATATCTCAATGCGTATAATCAGAAAGCAATATGTATGCGACATATAGCAGAAAGGTAAGAATATCAATATGTCATGCTAGGGTCAAATCCTGAATGCAACAGTACTACAGTGTAGTGACATGGCAATTATCGATGATGAAGTGTGTGAGCCGGCAACAGTGTACGTGGAACATACGCATCATCGATAATGGTGCTGGTGTCCTAGCAGCATGACTGAAATATATCAACAATACAAGCAATGCAATGCAAACAGCATGAATGTGCGGAATCGAGCAATCAACGCAACAGTAGAGAACCTGCCTCAATAGATATATCATGCAACCTTACCTTTTGAAATAAGACGAATCAGGGCTTTTGGTAAAATAAGGGCTACGGTATTTTAAGAAAAGATGCACCTTTTTAAATATCCGTATGAACCCTTTTGCTTATCTTTAAAATATCCCTGATTCGTTAGTTTTTGAAATAGGTATGACTCGGGTCTAGTCTAACGCCTACTATGCGAACTACGAACCCACAGTCAAGTCAAAAGAGTGGGGTATGTAAACCACCTAAATCTGAGTCGATATCACAATATCTCATCACATGACAGGCATCACTACCATCATATCACATCTCCAATATGAACTCTGTCATGTCGCCAAATCTCACGGCCTCAATCGAATCTCATCGACTCATCTCAATCCCATGTATCATCCTCAAAAACCCGTATATAAACACATAGTCCCATACCCATGTGTAGATATACCCACCATCATATGCGCACAGATATATGAAAGAATGTATGCAAGTATGTGTGTATGTGTGAGTGTGGGTGCAACCACTACTCTAGGGTTCGCACTACTCAACCAATACATCCTTATCACCAATAATCCATTATTACCATCAATAGCCCTAAACAACACATAATAAATATATGTGTGTATACGTATTCGTATACATCACCATGGACTGCGGGGGTGCTATACGCCATCCACCGACTTCTCCCCGTAGATATAATCTACTCACCTTGCATCTCCATCTTTCGATGTCACCACGCGTTTGCTTGTTGTCCCGTAGTCTTCATAGGGTACCTATACATCAAAATATCGTATATGCGCATTAAAACCCAATCAAAGCTAAAACGGCACACGAAACCCAAAACGATACGATAAGAGGCCTATAGGTTAAAACCTATGGCACGCCTTCAAAACCATCAATAAATCCTCTATATCGTCGTATAAACGCCAAATAGTCGAGGTAAAACACAAGACAAAATTTCAGACTTAAAAATACGGAATACGGAAACACGAATCCAAAACAGCAACTTAGGAAATATGTCCCAGATTTCACTCTAGATGGAATCAGTCAGAACTAGACATACCCAGGGTCAATACTAGAGGAAATAGGGCTATGCACGAAGTTCGAGGCAGATCCCTCCTGCTCTGGCCTCAAATTGCGGCCAGAATGGGATAATTGGCGGCCTCAAAGTGGAGTGGGGAGCTAAGGTTTGGTGTGGTGGTTCTCTGGTGCCTGCACATCTCATTGTCAACTCAGTTTTATTTTAGGGATCTCGGGGTGATAGCAGATTACACAAAACAGTGACAGATTTCCAGTTTTCCCTGATATCGATTCCGTAATTCCGTATTCTGTTTTCAACTTCAGGTTTGGGTTCAAATTAGCATCACACAAGGAATTCTAAGGTCACCACAATCCTCAATTTCATCTTTAATTTCAGTTTTTCCCTAAACCCTAACTTGAATTCTCTAAAATCCACAAACATCACAATATCGATACAAAACTAGTATGGATGCACAAGGAATTGAAATACTACTCTATAGGTGCAGAAATTACCTCCTTTGGCAACTCAAGAAAATTCTTGAGTTGCTCAAAGTCCACCAAATCCAATCTTGCTAGGTTCAATGTGTAGCTAGTGAGCTCGGGAACACTTTTTGTGAAGTGGGAATGAGGTTTTGGCTTTATTTTCATTGTGGATCTAGGGTTTCATGAAGAGGGAGAGAGAGGGCAGCAGCTCGAGAGAGGGAGAGGAGAGAGAATGAGAAGGGGAAAATGATGAGGGATGGTTCAAAAAGGTGGGGTTGACTTGGTCTCTCTCTCTCATCATTACTTACTTTTTCCCTTTTCTTTTCTTTTCCTTCTCACTCCAATAGTGAATCCAAATGAACCATGGCAATAAAATGTAACACAAGTGTAGAAAATGATATGTGCATGTTTTGCACAAAAATGCTAAAAAGCCGATTAGCGATTTTTAATCGCGATTAGCACTAATTTAGCATATAACTAATCAATTAAACTTAGAAATGGCATAATTCTCTAATTTACCCTATTTTAGAATTTTCCATAATTTTTCCATAATTTTTCCAAAATTTTTCCCATTTATTTGCATTTAATAATTCCAAAATATTAAAATATTCAATAAAATAATATTAAATTATAAAAATTCCCAAAATTACTATTTTATCTTTTTGAAATGTTACACAACCTCTCTGTCATCCAGGTCACCTTGGAAGCCTGGAATGATAACAGTCTCCCGAATGAGGCTGTCGTTATCATATCCCTAGAACATCCACTTATGTTCTAAAACCGTTTCCGATTGTTTCTCCAGGATTGGATTAATGTCAACTTCTTGCATCTACTGCAAAACCAATATCTGGTGTGGTACTTGACATCTCATGATTGACTCAATTGCCTAAGCAAGTGATCTGCCAATCATGCGCATCCCTCTCCACTTTAGTCTGTAAGACACCTTTAGAGAGGGTGACTCCATCACCTACAGGTACACTACCGTGCCTGGAGTCGTCCATTCTAAAAAACCTTTAGAATGCTGTCTAAGTACCCTGATTGGGAAACTACCCAAATCCAGATCTAAAACCATAGATCCAGTAACCAGAATGTCTTGATATTATATCCAAGTCCCATATGGAGAAACCACTATGTGACAACCAAAGTATAACCGATTGTAGTATAGAAATTTCTTTTCCTACTCTGTGTATGTCATCCAATATACCAGGACATCACACCCTACTACCTTCTTAACAGATCCATCCCCTATTCTGATGAAGTCAAACCTATGACTTTCACATCAGAAATAGATGATATATCTCCGCTATATCTGCTTTAATCTATAAATAGACATAAGCCACTTGTCCACTATGCTTCCGCTGCTCCCACTGACCACGACAACCCTTTGGCAGAGTCATATAGACGTACACTTCTAAAGCCAGTTTTGAACGACGCTATACTCATCCTCCTGCCGGGTCTCACAGTCTGGAACAACAGCAATGGCAAGTCTGGGTAAACAAGAACCTCCCTGTCACCGTCCTTGAGGCTACTGGAGTACCTCTCGGGTGCCTGAGGTTACCCACCGTATCTGCGGAGTGGCCAGTGGAATGTCAAACCAGATTGAATCTTTAGGTTCTTATCAAATCTTCAGTAATCGTTTGCGGTTCTAGAATGACTTCCAGTTCTACCATACTTCCACTACTGTTTTCTGAAAAAATCCATTTTTATTAAAACTGTGGTGAGTCTAGAACAATATCTCTATTTATCTTCCAGATGGTAGAAAGTCAACCCTCGTCATAGCCTGGGTCAACCCACAAATAGCCATTACAGAAACGTGCCTTGAGTTATCCAGAGCCTGGTTTTAAGCATAATCCGGACAACTCCCCGTACCTTAACATCGTTAAGATACGAACTGTTCTATATCCAATATAGAACCAGAGGCACTGATTTAATTGAACCAGATTCAAATCATGCAGCCGTCTCCAGTACATGTCAACTAAATGGAAAGAGGCCGATCAGCGTTGCTCAACTAAAGAATACTTCCAATTATGAGTAACCTAAAAGAGAAGCAAGTTCTCTTAATCATTACTATCAACTGAACAGAAGTATCTACATCTTTGATCACCTTGAAGAATCCCGATACTTGCAACACCTGGTTCTCTACTCTATTCTTATACCTATAACTTCTCAAAACTTGGACCCTGTGTTTCTACGAAACACATGTCTAAGACCAAGAGAAGTCACAAGTAAACAGAATCTAGTATGAGTACCAACCCCCTGTCCTAATGGACACTGGACAACATTCAATACTTGGTATAAGTCCCTTGAGTTGAATAACTCAATCCCTGTGTGTCGCAGGTTGAAAACTGTACTTATGGTTAAGAAGAATTACACCGCTGTTTAATGCTCCTTACCCAACCATCCACTGATATAGGTAAATGTCATAGACATAATTTCGAAAAGGTATATCTCACTCTATGAAAATAGACGTACGGATATATCAATTTGAAATTGGTGCATGACAGCGGACATTCAAAACCAAATATTTGCCGTCCGGCAAACATCCCAGGTGACTTCCTCAAATATCACCAATTACAACGAATCTCGATATAGTGAGGATGATCACCCAATTCCCAATAACTTACTCCCACTCATCATCTGTAAAACCATACAGATGTGAGAATCAAACCTGGTAAATACATACCCTGGAGCAAGTGTCTAATTGGGAAATCTGTTTTCTTTTAACAGTACACAGTGAAACTGAAATATTGAAATGTTTCGAAGGGGTATCCTGGTATTCCTAGTAATGCCTCTTCCATTATCCATATTCACGACTGTAACCGTATAATTCTTTGCCATCTCTCCAAATCCCTTCATATGTCTTTAGTCATTATCTTCTGCACAACCCTTTAGGCCAATTGGTTTTCTTCCTTCCCTACCGTTCGGCACCAGCCTATGGCTTGGGAGAAGACTATCCAATAAGCATAATGGGTATACTGTCCTAATCCTAGGAGCACTCGCAATGCGAGAGAAGGTGAAGATAAAAGACAACCGAATAAACCTTATTCCTATTTCTCCTAAACCAGAATCCATCCCCGAACTGGAACAAGCTCCTTTCGAGTTCGTATATAACCATACGATGGAGTATCCAATAAACTGTGGATCTTCGTAGTGATACGGAGTGTCCTGGAGAAATACAAAGGTGAAGTGGGAGTGATAATGAAATAACTGGTTTGGTCGTGAATATCAGTCGCAATTTACTTTGCTCTCTTACTAATCTCTTGATATGTCTTTACTTAATACCTTCTGTACACCCCTTTAGGCCAATTGGTTTTCTTCATTCCCTATCGGTCGGCACCTGCCTATGGTTTGGAAGAAGACTATCCAATTTGCGTAATAGGTGTACTATCTCCTAAACCAAGGAGTACTCGCAACCTGAAAGAAGGTAAAAGGAAAAGACAACTGAATAGTCCTATTCGTTTTCTCCAGAACCGGAAACCATCCTCGAATAAATTCCTTCGAGTTCGTATATAACCATGTGATGGTTTTGTCCAATGGAAGTGGACGTTCGTAGTAATACGGGGTGTCCTGGAGAAAAGGGTAAAAGTAGGAGTGGCAATGATGTTTGCAACTCTGACAATCCAAAAGTCAGTGTTAAGAAGGTTCGGTTAATTTTGGTCACTGAGTCATAGTCTAGGTCGGGTCATGGTCGCTTCCAAAGAGAGAGAGAAAAGAAGCACTCAGCGTGCACTCTAATCTAGATCAGAATGGTTACCAATTTATCTAATCTGGAAACCTCCCACTGTACCGTCAAATTCTCCTCCAAACCTGAAAGAAGAATTAGTCGAGATCACCCGAGGAGTAAACCAACTCATCAGTGGGAATCGGGATCAAACTATCATCGCATGATAACGTGACGGACTTCGCTCACGTTATCACACTCCAGAAGGTATGCGCATATCTGGCAAGTTTCAGTTTCTTTAGAAACTCCCGATGTGATTTTTGCCCCATGCTCTTATGACCTTGACTTTGGCCAACAAATCATAAGTCACATGTCAAGTTCCACCAGTCATTCTCCTGGTTAATTTGAATCCACCCGTACATACCCTTGACTTTGGCCAACAAGGTAGTACGACTGTCCAAAACCAACGCATCTATCTATGCTGCATATGAAAACCCAACAGCTACCAAACACTGTGCCTTGACTTTGGCCAACAAACACAGCTTGAATACTATTGACTACCCATATGAAACGACGAAGGGCTATGAATGGTTTCTGGCGAAAACTATTAACGTAATGAACTTGATATCGTTGAAGGAACCGGATAGCTTTTTAGAAATGTATAGTGACGAAAACCTTTGCTAAAGAGGTCACTCCCGGTGAAGGGATCTCGGCTCTTTCCCCGTAGAATAAGGTGCAGGATATTCCAACTGAATACCACGATGCAAAGCAAAAGTAAACGAATATAGTGAAGTTATTGCCCTGACGCAAACATCTGTCCACGGGGTCACTCCCGGTGAAGGGATCTCGGCCCTTGCCTCGTCGATTGAGGTGCTGAATATTTATAACCGAATACCACTGTGCAAAACAAAAGTGAACGTCCTTGCAATAACAGTTTTTTTTTGAAAAGTGTTCCAACAACATCAAATAGGTTTGTTTTTAACATACATTGATCCGAATCAACGCAGTCCCATCAATTGATCACACCACAAAGAACGAAAATAATGACGTACGTATATGCCATCCGCATTCGCCACTAGGTCCCGTCATTACCCGTTAGGTTAGTTAACTAACGACAGAGCGAGGACTGGACTAGCGCGGATGCAAAATACATACAACATCTACTAGTATATATATCAATATATAATATTTCGCTCAAGGCGTGATAAAATGCAACATCACAGAAATGTACAGCATCACAGAACAATATAGATATCTGGGATCCCCGGGTTTCACAGAGCCGCAACTGAAACCCGACGTTCCCCTGGTCGTATGGATAGCATGTGCAATGAAATCCTAGACCCCTACGGGCGCAGCAAGTTACCCGCCAAAACCTGAAGCGAGGCAGCCCCCTTCAGCAACGTGAATGGACCACCCAACACTTCACGGAATCCGGTAACTTGGGCACCCCTCCTGGGTCAACCTGTACCCCCTATGAGTGCGGCGAATAGCCCGCCAATTCTAGAGTGAAGCCCCCTCCGTCTCAACGCCATGAGATGCGGGCTCGTTGCCCTCTAGAATCCGGCTATCCGTGCACCCCTCCTTAGGGTAATCCTAGTACAGAAAGTAAAATATACATACAACGGGTACATCAACCTCAACCTGGTCGTGCCCCAAAAGAATAATATACAATCAGGCAGTGACGGCAGTCCACATGTCGGACGCTCGCCCCGCGGTATCAAATGTACATAATACAACAAAAAACTGTACTAGCATTGCATCCAGGCTATCCCCACGACCAATCCGCAACATCACAGCACAACACAGAACATCAACGTGAATGTCACGTTCGCAAATCCGTCTAACCGGGCTATAGCAGTTAGACAGGATTTACCGATCAAGTGACATTCACGGTCGCAGATATAATGTAAATACTGTGAACTAATGTGTTTAAAAAATTCGATCGATCAAATTTTACCAAGTGGGCCCCAAGCATTACTGTAGCACTTAAAGAAATTCTGGGCCCAAAAAGAATGTTCCAAAAACCATATTTTCAAGTCAGGAGGCCTCTGTAAAAAATTGGTGCAATGATTCCATTTTCTTGCCGCGGAACCGCGGCCCAAATAGGGGTTTGGCCGCGGTTCCGAGGTCCTTCTGGGGAATCAATGCATCGAATTTTTACAGTATGCTTAAAATTCCCTGTACATACTTCTGCAACACACTGAAAAAAATTTTGGAGCGAAAAATATTCGACAGAAACCTGAACCAGAAAACGCGGGTTTTGGAATTTTTCGTTCGATCGAAAATGTAGACACATTAAACCAAGCTAGACTAGGTTAATGGAGTGGCTCTGATACCAGTGTAAGTGCACGGCGGCGCCCCGGCCGTCTTTCCGAGGCCAAAATGCGGAAGCGAAAAAATACTTTAACTTTTGAACTGGCACCACCGCGCACAAAAATCCCGGATCGGGCCATTAATCTTGTCCTAGCAAACTAAAAACGGGGTAGAGAGATATACCGAGCGATCTGTGTCCTTCGGTCTTCTCGTCATCGTCCCGATCTCCCCGCGGAATCTCCGGTCTTCATCTCCTCGCCGGAAGGGCACCACGTCGCCGGGTTCTTTTACGGGCTCCCACCTCTCGACCGAGGCAACTCGGGCACGAAGTTGGCGAGTCGACGTGCCCAAGATTTGCTGTAGAATAGTGTAGTGCTATGTCTCATTTAGGGTTGTAGGAAGTTGCCTTTTTGAGGTGGTGGAGGAATCAAGTTTTAGAGATGGAGCTAAATGGATTTTATGCAATACAAAAGAACAAAAATCCACCTCCAAAATTTTGGGACAGCCCACATACTTGGCCGGCCTTCGCTTGTGAATGGAATGAGGAGGAAAAACAAAATGGGGGGAGCTATCAACCATCAAGGAGAGAGAGAAAAATGGTGATGATGATCAAGAATCATCACAACCAAAATCACACTCAACCAACATAATCCATCATCATCACCATGTCAAAAGATAAGCAATCATGAACCATCATGATCCTAGAAGTCAATCGAGGCTAAGTCATCATGATCCAACAATATGCAAAGACCTCCCTCATGAATGCTAATTTGTGTTGGAGATAGTGCCCTCAGAGTCAATTATTGGATCACAGGCACGTGATTGCAATGATTGAGGGAGGACCTATCCCGGTAGGACAGTCTTACTCGAGATGATAGTATGCTATCTGGTTTATCTTTATCATCGTGTACTGCTTTAGGTGACCTGACATGTCGCTATTACACGTTGATAGAGCCCCTAGGATTCTTGCTTGACTGCCGACAGTATGATGGCGATCATATACGTGAGAGCTGGTGGTCTATAAGCACATCCTTAAAAGGTCCCTAGTCGTAGGAGTTTCGAGACAGGGCATCGATACTCCATTAGTAGACTAGTGTATACAGTCGAGACCCCGACGAGGGGCGGTGGCCGGTCTCACAAGCCACTGGTGTCAGTTGGTTCACCTAAGATATATACAGGTGCTCATTGGGTTATGAGTACACCGGACAGGACTCGCCGGGAACCTGCTAGTTGGTCTTATACCAGACGTCAGATGGCAGTTCCCTGGTGACATGTGTACAGGTTAGTTCATCGACCTGAGGATCGTCATTTGTCTCATGTGAGTTCCCACTGTGCTTTGATTACTACCCTACCACGGCTCAAAGGAGTCGTGCAAACAGGTTTTAGTTGGGTACAGTCCCGAGCCACATGGAGGCAGTGAGCGGATCTTCAGGGGTTCGTCTCTCCCGGTATTGGGGGTGAGGTCGCGCTGTGTCTAGGAGAGCCATTACGCAAAGCCCTCGGCCGAGGCAGGAGATTTACTGGTAGGTATTCCAGTAGTATCTCTGGGCGTTCTGGGCTACACTCCGACACGACTTGTACCGCTTTTGGGGGTCTGACTTTTACCAACCCCCTAGGCCCGCCATGCGATACTCATAGACGAACGGACCGGACTGTACGGATATTGTCACTGACAGGCTCAGTAGGGTGTCGGGGTGAGCTTCCTCATCGACGTCCCTTTTGGTCAATAGCTGGTGGCCCGTCACGTATTGGCTTATACCTCTGACGTGCTAGTGGTTAAATCCACAGCCATAGTATTGACGAGTCTTTAGAGTCCACCACACTTACAGCTACTCAAGTTTCGGGCGAAACGCTGTAGAGGCCGTATGGAGATATGGCAGGGTCCGATCAGATACGTGCGGTATTGCACGGATCAGGATCGGACAGGTTTGTACTAGTGGCCGTATGTTTATATGGCAGGGTTCGATCAGATACGTGCGGTATTGCACGGATCAGGATCGAACGGATTTTACTAGCCGGTTTTGGCTTAAGCCGGTCCTAGTTTAGTACAGTGTAGATTTTGTCTCTTTTGCATTTGTATCCGGACGGAATACAGATGCGGGTGTGTATGCACAGTATGGGGTTTTCCTGTAATCTATTACGGGACCAGTTTTCTGGAGTTGCCAGTTTGCATTCCGTTCCGGCCGGTTTTCCTTTGATCTTTCCCGGCCGGACTTTTCTGATGGAGGGGGTAATTTGCAGTTTTGCAAATTACTTATGGTGGAGGTTTTATTTGTAAGATGTTTTATTATGAAAGCATCTTTTGATACCTTTCTTATCCATCTTTATCATTTGCTTTTTGTTGATGAGATGGGATTAGGATTGATTTAGAGTTGATGTGAGTTTGTGATGATTATGTCTTGATATGGTCACCACTTCCTTTACCCTACACTCACCTCCCTTCATGTTTATGCTATCATATTCATTCCTCCACCCTCTTGCTCTCACTTGATGAAATGGTTGAAGAAAAAGAAAAGAGAGAAGAAGAAAAAGAAAAGAGAGAATGAAAATGAGAGGTTCATCTTGAGAGTTTCATCCATGATCTCATTTTCTTGCTAGAAAAATGCAAGCACCATTTTTCTATTCTTGATTCCTCCATCACCATGGCAACAAACCCCAAAGAGACATACCCTCTACACTACACATTCTACAGCATATCTTGAGCATGTCGAGTTGCCGGCTTCATGCGCGAGTTGCCTCGGTATTGAGGCGGGAGCCCGTAAAAGAAGAAGGCGATGTGGTGCCCTTTCCGGCAAGGAGGCGACGATGTGGAGACTATACTTTCCGTGGGAGATCGGGACGATGGAGATGAAGACCGGAGGACTCGGATCAGTCGGTATACTTCTCACCCTATCTCTAGTTAGCTAGCATTAGGTTAATAGTAAACGATCCGGGTTTTCATTGTCCGCGGTAGCGCCGGTTTCCGAGTAAGGAAAAAATTTTATTCCGCATTTTGGCCTCGAGCAAGAGGCCGGGGCGCTGCCGTGGCGCAACATGGTATCAGAGCCACGCCATTAACCTTGTCTAGCTTGTTCTAATGTGTTTTGCTTATCCGATCGACCGAAATTCCAAAAACCGTATTTTTCCTTCACATCAGTTTCTGTTGAAATTTTTTGAAGTCCAAAAATTTTTCTGGTGGTCTCAGAAAGATGTGCAGGGAGTTCTAAGAACTCTGGGAAAAAACGAGACAGTGAACCCTTACCTCGAGCGCGGAAGCGCCGCACCACCCCCTTTTCTGCCGCCCTTCCGCCGCAAGTTGGTGGGTTCAATGCTTCGTATTTTTCCAGTGGGCTTCTGGGCTGAAAATAGGGCTTTTGGGATATTAAGTTTGGGCCAATTATTTCTGTGACTGCTACAGTTTTTCTTGGGGCCCACTTGTTAATTGTTTGATCGATCGGATATTTTTAAACACATTATTTCACAGTATTTACATTATATCTGCGACCGTGAATGTCACTCGATCGGTAAATCCGGTCTAACTGCTATAGCCCGGTTAGACGGATTTGCGATCGTGACTTTCACGTTGATGTTTTATGTTTATGCTGTGTTGTTGCGGATCGGTCGTGGGGGATAGCCTGAATGCAATGCTAGTACAGTGCTGTTGTATTATGTACATTTGATATTGCGGGGCGAGCGTCCGACATGTGGACTGCCGTCACTGCCAGTTTGTATTATTCTTTTGGGGCACGACCTGGTTGCGGTCGATGTACCCGGTATATGTATATTTTATTTTCTGTACTAGGATTACCCCGTGGAGGGGTGCACGGATAGCCGGGTTCTAGAGGGCAACGGGCCCGCATCTCAAGGCATTGAGACGGAGGGGGCTTCACTCTAGGATTGGCGGGCTATTCGCCGCACTCGTAGGGGGTACAGGTTGACCCAGGAGGGGCGCCCAAGTTACCGGATTCCGTGAAGTGCTGGGTGGTCCATTCACGGTGCTGAAGGGGGCTGCCTCGCTTCAGGTTTTGGCGGGTGACTTGCCGCGCCCGTAGGGGTCTAGGTTTTCATTGCACAGGCTATCCACACGACCAGGGGAACGTCGGGTTTCAGCAGCGGCTCTGTGGAACCCGGGGCTTCCAGATATCTGTATTGTTCTGTGATGTTGCTTTTTATCACGCCTTGAATGAAAATTATATATTAGTAGATGTTGTATATGTTTTACATCCGCGCTAGTCCAGTCCCCGCTCTGTCGTTAGTTAGCTAACCTAACGAGTGATGACGGGACCCAGTGGCGAATGCGGATGGCATATACGTACATCAGTATATTTTCGTTCTTTGTGGTGTGATCCAATGATGGGACTGCGTTGATTCGGATCAACGCAAGTTATAAACAAACCTATTCTGATGTTGTTGGAACATTTTTCAAAAAGCTGTTATTGCAAGGACGTCCACTTTTGTTTTGCATCGTGGTATTCATTTAGAATATCCTGCTCCTCAGTCGACGAGGCAAGGGCCGAGATCCCTTCATCGGGAGTGACCCCTTGGACAAAAGTTTGCGTCAGGGCATTAACTTCACTATAGCCGATTACTTTTGCTTTGCATCGTGGTATTCAGTTGGAATATCCTGCACCTCATTCTACGGGGAAAGAGCCGAGATCCCTTCACCGGGAGTGACCTCTTTAGTAAAGGTTTTCGTCACTATACTTTTATAAAAGGCTATGCAGTTCCTTCAACGATATCAAGTTCTTTACGTTAAAGGTTTTTCGCCAAAAACCAGCCGTAACCCTCCGTCATTTCTTACAAGTATTACTTGGTATTCGCGCTGCGTTTGTTGACTGTGTCAAGGCGTAGTGTGCGGTAGCTAAGTAGTGTTTGTTTGTAGCATATTAATGGGATTGGTTAGGACAGTCGTGCGGCCTTGTTGACTGTGTCAAGGGCTCGTACGGGTGGGTTTAATGCAATCCAGGATAATGACGGGTTGAACTTGACTAGGACTCTTTGATTTGTTGACTGTGTCAAGGTCACTTGGGTCCTAGGGGTAAAAATCACATCGGGAGTTTCAAAAGAACTGAAACTTGCCAGGCATGCGCATACCTTCTGGAGTGTGGTGACTTGAGTGGATTCCGTCAAGTTATCATGCGATGATAGTTGGATCCCGATTCCCACTGATGAGTTGGTTTACTCCTCGGGTGACCCCGACTAATTCTTCTTTCAGGTTTGGAGGAGAATTTGAGGTACAGTGGGAGGTTTCCAGATTAGATAGAGTGATAACCATTCTGATCTAGGTTAGAGTGCACGCTGAGTGTTTCTTTTCTCTCTCTCTGGCAGCGACCATTGACCCGACCCTGGACTATGACTCAGTGACCAAGTTGACTGAACCTTCTTAACACAGGCTTTTGGATTGTCAGAGTTGCAGACCTCATTACCACTCCTACTTTTACCCTTTTCTCCAGGACACCCCGTATTACTACGAACGTCCACTTCCATTGAACAAAACCATCGTATGGTTAGATACGAACTCGAAGGACTTCGAGGATGGTTTCTGGTTCTGGAGAAAACGGATAGGATTATTCAGTTGTCTTTTCTTTTCACCTTCTCTCATTGCGAGTACTCCTTGGTTTAGGAGATAGTACACCTATTACGCAAATTGGATAGTCTTCTTCCAAACCTTAGGCTGGTGCCGACCGGTAGGGAATGAAGAAAACCAATTAGCATAACGATGGTGTGCAGAAGGTATTAAGTTAAGACAAGGCAAGGGATTAGTAGGAGGGCAAAGTAAATTGCGACTGATATTCACGACCAAACCAAGTATTTCTTCGCCAATCCTAAATCACCTTTGTATTTCTCCAGGACACTCCGTATCACTACGAAGATCCACAGTTTATTTGGATACTCCATCGTATGGTTATATACGAACTCGAAAGGAACTTGTTCCAGTTCAGGGATGGATTCTGGTTCAGGAGAAATAGGAATAAAGTACATTCAGGTGTCTTTTATCTTCACCTTCTCTCGCATTGCGAGTGTTCCTAGGATTGGGACAGTACACCCTTTATGCTTTTTGGATAGTCTTCTTCCAAACCATAGGCTGGTGCCGTACGGTAGGGAAGGAAGAAAACCATTTGGCCTAATGGGGTGTACAGAAGGTAATGACTAAAGACATAGAAAGGGATTTGGACAGATGGCAAAGAGATATACGGTTACAGTTGTGAATCTGGATGATGGAGGAGGCATTACTAGGAATACCAGGATACCCCGACGAAACATTTCAATGGTTCAGTTTCACTGTGTACTGTTAATGGAAAACTGATTTCCCAGTTAGACACTTGCTCCAGGGTATGTATTTACCAGGTATGATTCTCACATCTGTATGGTTTTTACAGATGCTGAGTGGGAGTAAGTTATTGGGAATTGGGTGATCATCCTCATTATATCGGGATTCGTTGTAATCGGTGATATTTGAGGAAGTCACCTGGGTTGTTTGCCGGACGGCAATTATTTGGTTTTGAATATCCGCGGTTATGCACCAATTTCAAATTGATATATCTGTACGTCTATTTTTATAGAGTGAGATATACCTTTTGAAGTTATGTCGATGACATTTACCTATATCAGTGGATGGTTAGGTAAGGAGCATTAAACAGCTGTGTAATTCTTCTTAACCATAAGTACAGTTTTCAACCTACGACGCACAGTGAAAGAGTTGTTAGACTCAGCGGACTTATACAGAGTATTGTATGTTGTCCAGTGTCCATTAGGACAGAGGGGTTGGTCCTCGTACTATATTCGGTTTACTTATGACTTCTCTAGTTTTTAGACAAGTGTTTCACAGAAACGCAGGGTCTAAGTTTTGAGGAGTTATAGGTATTTGAATAGAGTAGAGAACCAGGTGTAGCAAGTATCGGGATTCTTCAAAGTGATCGAAGATGTAGATACTTATGTATGGTATTCAGTTGATAGTAATGATTAAGAGAACTTGCTTCTCTTTCAGGATACTCATAATTGGAAGCATTCCTAAGTTGAGTAACGCTGATCGGCCTCCTTCCATTTACTTTACATGCACTGGAGATAGCTGCATGATTTGAATCTGGTTCAATTAAATCAGTGCCTCTGTTTCTATATTGGATATAGAACAGTTCATATCTTGACATTGTTAAGGTACGGGGAGTTGTCCGGCTTATGCTTAAAACCAGACACTGGACAACTCAAGGCACGTTTCTGTAATGGCTGTTTGTGGGTTGACCCAGGCTATGACGAGGGTTGATTTTCTACCATCTGGATGAACAATGGCAATATTGTTCTAGACTCGCCACAGTTTTTATTAAAAAATGGATTTTTTCAGAAAAAGTAGTGGGAGTATGGTAGAACTGGAAGTGATTCCAGAACCGCAAACGATTACTGAAGATTTGATAGGGAACCTGAAGATTCAATCTGATTTGACATTCCATTGGCCACTCCGCAGATACGGTGGGTAACTTCAGGCACCCGAGAGGTACTCCGGTAGCCTCAAGGACGGTAACAGGGAAGTTCTTGTTTACCCACACTTGCCATTGCTGATTGTTCCAGGCTGCGAGACCCGGCAGGAGGATGAGTATAGCGTCGCTCTAAACTAGCTTTAGAAGTGCACGTCTATATGACTCTGCCAGAGGGTTGTCGTAGTCAGTAGGAGCAGCGGAAGTATTGGTGGACATCAGGCTTATGTCTATTTATAGACTAAAGCAGATGTAGCGGAGATAGATCATCTATTTCTGATATGACAGTCATAGGTTTGACGTCATCAGAATAAGGGGTGGATCTGTTGAGAAGGTAGTAGGGAGTGATATTCCTATACTACGATCGGTTATACTTTGGTCGTCACACAGTGGTTTCTCCACAAGGGACTTGGATATTATATCAGACATACTGGTTACTAGATCTATGGTTTTAGATCTAGATTTGGGTGGTTTCCCAATCTGGGTACCTTGACAGCATTCTATGAGTATTTAGAATGGACGACTCCTGACACGGTAGTGCACCTGCAGTTGATGGAGTCACCCTCTCTAAAGGTGTCTTATAGACTAAAGAGGAGAGGGATACTCATGATTGGCAGATCACTTGCTTAGGCAATTGAGTCAATCATGAGATGTCAAGTACCACACCAGATGTTGTTCTTGCACTAGATGCAATAAGTTGATATTGATCCAATCCTGGAGAAACAGTCGGAAGCAGTCTTAGAACATAAGTGGTTGTTCTAGGGATATGATAACGACAGCCTCATTTGGGAGACAGTTATCATTCCAGGCTTCCAAGGTGACATGGACGACAAGGAGGTTGTCAGAGTTATAGTTTTCCTTCTGACGAGGGGCAGTATTTTGGACAGGTGGTCCAAAGCAATACTGAGGGTGGCCTGGCGCAGGATACTGATTAAGTTCAGTTGTCGATACAGTCTAAGAAGTTTGGATTTGGAGTTCATTTATGAGCTAGGTCCCATCAGACATCCAGACATTCTAAGACAGGTATTGCTCATTTCGGGAGATGGCTTTCTCCGCGAACTTGAGATATAGAGAGACATAGAAAGAAACGTCACAGCGGATCCACTCACTGAGGCTATTCCTCGAACGCAATAGTTTCGCAAACGGGTTTTGTGAGACTGACTAGTAGAGGAGTTGGGTGTTCGGTATCACACGGGCTGTGAGTATGCGGCATCGCAATAATTAGCCTTGAGTGCAAGTGGGAGATTGTTGGAGATAGTGCCCTCAGAGTCAATTATTGGATCACAGGCACGTGATTGCAATGATTGAGGGAGGACCTATCCCGGTAGGACAGTCTTACTCGAGATGATAGTATGCTATCTGGTTTATCTTTATCATCGTGTACTGCTTTAGGTGACCTGACATGTCGCTATTACACGTTGATAGAGCCCTTAGGATTCTTGCTTGACTGCCGACAGTATGATGGCGATCATATACGTGAGAGCTGGTGGTCTATAAGCACATCCTTAAAAGGTCCCTAGTCGTAGGAGTTTCGAGACAGGGCATCGATACTCCATTAGTAGACTAGTGTATACAGTCGAGACCCCGACGAGGGGCGGTGGCCGGTCTCACAAGCCACTGGTGTCAGTTGGTTCACCTAAGATGTATACAGGTGCTCATTGGGTTATGAGTACACCGGACAGGACTCGCCGGGAACCTGCTAGTTGGTCTTATACCAGACGTCAGATAGCAGTTCCCTGGTGACATGTGTACAGGTTAGTTCATCGACCTGAGGATCGTCATTTGTCTCGTGTGAGTTCCCACTGTGCTTTAATTACTACCCTACCACGGCTCAAAGGAGTCGTGCAAACAGGTTTTAGTTGGGTACAGTCCCGAGCCACATGGAGGCAGTGAGCGGATCTTCAGGGGTTCGTCTCTCCCGGTATTGGGGGTGAGGTCGCGCTGTGTCTAGGAGAGCCATTACGCAAAGCCCTCGGCCGAGGCAGGAGATTTACTGGTAGGTATTCCAGTAGTATCTCAGGGCGTTCTGGGCTACACTCCGACACGACTTGTACCGCTTTTGGGGGTCTGACTTTTACCAACCCCCTAGGCCCGCCATGCGATACTCATAGACGAACGGACCGGACTGTACGGATATTGTCACTGACAGGCTCAGTAGGGTGTCGGGGTGAGCTTCCTCATCGACGTCCCTTTTGGTCAATAGCTGGTGGCCCGTCACGTATTGGCTTATACCTCTGACGTGCTAGTGGTTAAATCCACAGCCATAGTATTGACGAGTCTTTAGAGTCCACCACACTTACAGCTACTCAAGTTTCGGGCGAAACGCTGTAGAGGCCGTATGGAGATATGGCAGGGTCCGATCAGATACGTGCGGTATTGCACGGATCAGGATCGGACAGGTTTGTACTAGTGGCCGTATGTTTATATGGCAGGGTTCGATCAGATACGTGCGGTATTGCATGGATCAGGATCGAACGGATTTTACTAGCCGGTTTTGGCTTAAGCCGGTCCTAGTTTAGTACAGTGTAGATTTTGTCTCTTTTGCTTTTGTATCCGGACGGAATACAGATGCGGGTGTGTATGCACAGTATGGGGTTTTCCTGTAATCTATTACGGGACCAGTTTTCTGGAGTTGCCAGTTTGCATTCCGTTCCGGCCGGTTTTCCTTTGTTCTTTCCCGGCCGGACTTTTCTGATGGAGGGGGTAATTTGCAGTTTTGCAAATTACTTATGGTGGAGGTTTTATTTGTAAGATGTTTTATTATGAAAGCATCTTTTGATACCTTTCTTATCCATCTTTATCATTTGCTTTTTGTTGATGAGATGGGATTAGGATTGATTTAGAGTTGATGTGAGTTTGTGATGATTATGTCTTGATATGGTCACCACTTCCTTTACCCTACACTCACCTCCCTTCATGTTTATGCTATCATATTCATTCCTCCACCCTCTTGCTCTCACTTGATGAAATGGTTGAAGAAAAAGAAAAGAGAGAAGAAGAAAAAGAAAAGAGAGAAAGAAAATGAGAGGTTCATCTTGAGAGTTTCATCCATGATCTCATTTTCTTGCTAGAAAAATGCAAGCACCATTTTTCTATTCTTGATTCCTCCATCACCATGGCAACAAACCCCAAAGAGACATACCCTCTACACTACACATTCTACAGCATATCTTGAGCATGTCGAGTTGCCGGCTTCATGCGCGAGTTGCCTCGGTATTGAGGCGGGAGCCCGTAAAAGAAGAAGGCGATGTGGTGCCCTTTCCGGCAAGGAGGCGACGATGTGGAGACTATACTTTCCGTGGGAGATCGGGACGATGGAGATGAAGACCGGAGGACTCGGATCAGTCGGTATACTTCTCACCCTATCTCTAGTTAGCTAGCATTAGGTTAATGGTAAACGATCCGGGTTTTCATTGTCCGCGGTAGCGCCGGTTTCCGAGTAAGGAAAAAATTTTATTCCGCATTTTGGCCTCGAGCAAGAGGCCGGGGCGCTGCCGTGGCGCAACAATTTGCATAATTGCAAATAAGCCCTCCTCTACCAATCTTCGGCCAATGAAAGATACAAAGAAATATGGCCGAAACGGAAAACAAACTGGCAACTTCAGAAAACTGATCCCGTAATAAATTACAGGAAAACCCCGCTACTGTATATACATACCCGCATTTGTATTCCGACCGAAATACAAATACAATGAGACAAATCTGCACTGTATAATACTAGGATCCGGCTTAAACCAAAGCCCGCTAGTATTAATCCGTCCGATCATGATCCGTGCAATACCGCACGTATCTGATCGAACCCTGCCATATCTCCATACGGCCTCTACAGCGTTTCGCCCGAAACTTGAGTAACTGTGTGTAGGGGACTCTAAAGACTCGTCAGTACTATGGCTGTGGATTTAACCACTAGCACGTCAGAGGTATTAGCCATACGTGACGGGCTACCAGCTATTGACCAAAAGGGACGTCGATGAGCGAACTCATCCCGACACCCTACTAAGCCTGTCAGTGACAATATCCGTACAGTCCGGTCCGTTCGTCTATGAGGATCGCATGGCAGGCCTAGGGGGTTGGTAAAAGTCAGACCCCCAAAAGCGGTACAAGTCATGTCGGAGTGTATCCCAGAACACCTTGAGATACTACTGGAATACCTACCAGTAAATCTCCTGCCTCGGCCGAGGGCTTTCTGTAATGGCTCTCCTAGACACAGCGTGACCTCACCCCCAATACCGGATGAGACGAACCCCTGAAGATCCGCTCACTGCCTCCATGTGGCTCGGGACTGTACCCAACTAAAACCTGTTTGCTCGTCACCTTTGAGCGTGGTAGGGTAGTAATCAAAGTACAGTGGGAACTCACACGAAACAAATGACGATCCTCAGGTCGATGAACTAACCTGTACACATGTGACCAGGGAACTGCTATCTGACGTCAGGTATAAGACCAACTAGCATGTTCCCAGCGAGTCCTGTCCGGTGTACTCAAAACCCAATGAGCACCTGTATACATCTTAGGTGAACCAACTGACACCAGTGGCTTGTGAGACTGGCCACAGCCCCTCGTCGGGGTCTCGACTATATACACTAGTCTCATCTGGAGTATCGATGCCCTATCTCGAAACTCCCACGACTAGGGACCATTTAAGGATGTGCTTATAGACTACCAGCTCCCACGTATATGATCGCCCTCATACTGCTGGCAGTCAAGCATGAATCCTAGGGGCTCTATCAACGTGTAATAGTGACCTGTCAGGTCACCTGAAGCAGTACACGATGATAAAGATAAACCAGATAGCATACTATCATCTTGAGTAAGACTGTCCTACCGGAATAGGTCCTCCCTCAATCATTGCAATCACGTGCCTGTGATCCAATAATTGACTCTGAGGGCACTATCTCCAACACAATGCCACAAGAAGGATTCGTTCAGTTCTGAACTCTTCCTCTTGTGTGTGTTTGTTATGCTTAGAACTGATGATTGATTTAGAACATAAATGCCATTGCACATCGTGCCTGATCCAACCAACTTTTGGCTTAGAAAAATGTTCATAACATTATCCTGTAATACAAAATTATATCCTTCTTTACTCAACAAAGAAACCGATATAATGTTGCATATCAGGTTCGGCATGTAATAGCATTCGTTCAGAATCAATGTATTACCAGTTGGCAATACAAGGTGATATTCTCCGACGGTTTTAGCTGCAACAATTGCACCATTTCCAACCCTTATGTCTTTATCACCTTCTCCAAGTTTTCTACCTTTCCTAAGCCCATGTAACTGATTACATATATGGGATCCTGACCAGGTATCTAATACCCAGGACGTAGAGGAAATGGAGAAACAGTTCTCTGTAAGGAACACACCCGAAGAAAATGCATCAACATGTACTTTCTTCATTCGGGTGGCATGGGAATCCTAGTATTCCCCTATATCTTGTTCAGTCTTATAACTTTTATAAGAAAGAACGGAACCAACATTTCCCAGCACAGTATAACATGCGGGTTCGGTCAATACATCCATATTATTATCTTGATTAAGGCATGATATGGTCGCTACCTGGAGAGAGAGAAGAAAACACTTTAGCGTATGCTCTTGCGAGATCATATTGTTTATTATTTTATCTAATCAGGATGGCTCCCACTGTTTTTATCAAATCTTCCTTCAAACCCTAAAAGGAAAGACTAGCCGGGGTTAATTACACCTTACAATTTCACCAATCTTTCAGCCAGGCTAGTGTCGGTACTTTGAGGGAGGTTTCCCGTGCTTTAGCACGGACCTAATTAAAGTAAACCTCGTTTTCCCAGAGGCGTAACCCCATTGACATCTTTCTAGACACCTACTTGATCGGCTAATTGTCCTGTGTAAAACTCTCCCAGGAGTAACAACCACTCGCAGTGGGTATCGGGATCCAACTATCTCATAGAAAGTATGCAATCTCATTGCAAATTTCAACACTTTAAATTCCCGATAATATTTTTCCCCTAACCCCTATGACCTTGACAAAGGCCAACAAATCATAGGATGCTATTCAAGTTCAACCCGTCATTTCTTGATTGAATCAAACCCACCCGCACGACCCTTGACAAAGGCCAACAAGGTCGTACGACTACCCTAAAACAATCTGCATCATATGCATAAGCAGATAAGCACCATTCAGCTACCGCACACTACGCCTTGACAAAGGCCAACAAACGCAGCACGAATACTAAACAGTTCTTATCTGAAATGACAGAGGGCTACGATAGGTTTTTCTGAAAACCTATTGTGTAATGAACTTGATATCATTGTAGAATCAAGTGAATTTTGAAATGGAGTGATTTTGAGGCTTTCATTAGTTTTGCTAAATAGGTCACTCCCGGTGAAGGGATCTCGGCTCTTTCCTCATCGAATAAGGTGCAGGACATATCATATATATCACTATGCAAAGCAAAACTCCAAAAGCAATCAAAAACCAAACCGAGTGTTGTAGTATCTGCCAGTTTTTCTAAAGAGGTCACTCCCGGTGAAGGGATCTCGGCTCTTTCCTCATCGAATAAGGTGCGGGATATATCATATATATCACTATGCAAAGCTAAAAACTGTAGCTACCCGTTTTGAAAATTTGATTCTACAACATCTTTTAGGTTTCTTTTCTTTCATTAATCACATCAATGAAGTCCCATCATTTAAATCACTTAAACATCACAGATAAATACGACGTACACTTATGCCATCCGCATTCGCCTCGATGTCCTCTCGTGCACCGTTAGGTTAGGTAACTAACGGCAGAGCGGGGCAGGGCTAGCGAGGGTGTAAAACATAAGTAACGTCTATATAATATATCATATATACTATATACAGTATTTATCACAACATATCAAATGATCACATCACATATATCGCAGCAGATGAAACATATGAAACATTGGATATACTATGACGTCCGTGTTTTATTTTGAGCCTCTATAAAACACGGATTCCACGGTCGCGATGAATAGCCAAAACCACACCCCTAGACCCCTACGAGAGCGTCAAGCAACCCAACCAATTCTAGAGTTATGAGACCCGGACTCGACTCCTCGAGTTGGTCTCCCACTGAACTCCAGAACCCGGTTACTTGTGCTCTCCTCCTTGGGTCTATCCTAGTGCGGAAAAGTAAATAATATACAAATGGTGACATCAACCTCATCCCGGAAGTGTCCCAATAAAAGAATATTACATACATTTAAATTTACATGAATGAAAATAAAAACCCTCATCTCACATAAAAAAAACCCCGGCTATTCAGAAACGCGACGATCCAATATAACATATCCAGCAACACATAACATCACATGCCATCAACGTAAGTAAATGTGCGCATCCGAATTGTCGTTGACATATAGCAACGAAACCGGCGATATTACTTATTACACTTACGATCGCAGAAAAGAAAGTGTAAAACTACAACATTTGGAATCCACAATCTCTTTAGACATCTTAAATCCGAAATATCACATACTTCGTATTTCATGCCTAACTATATGAATTCCACATATTGTATCACATTCCAGATAAATAGACAGTATTAAACTTTCCGATCGAATAATCAAATACCCGAGTTTTCCCAAATAGCTCAACACTTGAGCGGAGTTTAAAAATTCCAGAATACGTCACAGTACCAACGGTCCAGCCGTAGAAGGGTCCAGCCAACGCCTCACATGTGGCACGCCGTACTGCCTCAAACCCTAAGGTTCAAAAGGCAGTTCAAGACGGTCACATAATCGAGTTAAGGTTTGTTGTCTTCTAGAGGGTCCATCGCGTTACATGCACGTTTTTCCGAAAAATTTAAACTCAAGGAAAAATTGAACACTTGAAAGTTTTTCGTGCCGGGAAAAATGGAGTTAATGATATCCTTTCGAACATTTTAATACTTTCTAAACAATCCGGAAAACAATAACGAATTTAAATTTTCAGATCGAATCGACGATTACAAAATAAACCCCAGAACACTCAACACTTAAGTCTTTTTAAAAATACCCAGAAAATATAACACACTGAAATAGAGATTATAGTGTAAAAATTAGGGCATAAATCCTCTGTACTGCCGCGGATCCGCGGCCCAAGCACGGTACGGCCGCGGTTCCGTGGTGGTTTGTACAGTGTATGCTCTCATTTTTCACTACAATTCTTAGATTTCCCTGCCGATTTTTTTAGGCATTTTTAATTCAGAAAAATCACAGTTTTTAAAATTTGTCCAGAGAGGGGTTCATTTTGGCGTTTCGGGATCCGTTCGGAGTTTTAACTTCGTATACACATCGCCTAATGCTCTATCTAGCCTCTGATACCACTGTAGGGTTACTAGGCACTCTAATGTAAATCTACGGTAGCGCCCCGGCCGTCTACAGACGCCAAATGCGGAACAAAAATTTTTTAACTGGCGCTATCGTATACTTCAACCCGGATCTGCCATTATTGCTAAACTAACAAACTGTAAAGAGTGTAGAAAGGTTATACCGAATGATCCGAGTCCTTCATTCTTTAACCATCATCCCACGCTCCGTTGCGGCTGCTCCGATCTCTTCGATCTCCGATCTGCTCGTCCAGGTGGCACCACGTCAACGATTCTTTAAACGGGCTCCCGCCTCTGACTCGAGGCAACTCGGTCGTCAAGTTTGCTAAAAGAGACGACCAAGATTGATGTAAAGAATGAGTAGAATACTTTATCTCGTTACGTCCAAGGCTATGGACGAATGGTTAATGAAGTTGCCATGGGAATCGGGTGATGGAATGAAATGAGCTGTGAAATTCCATACACCCCAAAATCTATCCTAATCTTTTTCCCAAATGAAACATCAAGTGAGAGAGAGAGGGGGGAGGGGGCCGGCCATTTTATAGGAGGTGGAGAGGTGAGGGTACGAGAGGGGGAGGTAACCTTAAGAGAAAATATCTAGTGTGAACACAAACAAATATCTAGTGTGAACACAAATAAATATCTAGTGTGAACACAAAGAAAGCAACTAATAAGAAACAAGTGAGTCACAAGCCTAATCACCTCTTCTAGAACCTTCTAGAAGCATGACTCACCCTCATCCAAGAAAAGATAAATCCGTCTTTAACCGAATGTTAAAAGACGGCTGATAGAAAACTGGAAACTTGCAACTTCCAAAAGTGATCCCGAAACGAATTCAGGATAACCCCGTAACTGTATAAATATACCCGCATTTGTATCACGACCGAATACAAATGCAACTGAGACAAAGATATTATATCTACTCAATATAATACTCGGATCCGGCTTAAACCAAAGCCGACCAGTATCAACTGCCCGAAAAATGACACGTGCGTAAAGGCACGTACATGTTCCGAACCCTGCCATAAAACCATACGGCCTCTACAACGTTTCGCCCGAACTTGGGAAACTGTCTGTGCGGAACTCTAATGACTCGTCAGTACCTTGGCAGTGGGTTTAACCACAAACCGTCAGCGGCACTAGCTATGCGTAACGGCTGCCCATGGACTGACCTCAAGGGAGGCTGATGAGCGAACTCATCCAGAAACCATACTGAGCCTAACAGTGACAATGTATATACAGTCCGGTCCGTTCCTCTATGAGTATCGCATATCTACCTAGGGGGCTAGTAACGTCAGACCCCCAATAGCAGTATAAGTCGTGTCGGAGTGTAGCCCAATAACATCCTGAGATACTACTGGAGTACCTACCAGTAAATCTCCTACCACGGCCGTGGGCTTTGTGTAATGGCTCTCCTAGACACAGTACGATCTCGCCCCCAATACCGGGAGAGACGAATCCCCTGCCGATCCGCTCACGTGCCTTCATGTGGCTCGGGAATGTACCCAAAAACTACCTGTTTGCACGACTCATTTGAGCCGTGGTAGGGTAGAAATCAAAGCACAGTGGGAACTCACACGAGACAAATGACGACCTCAGGTCGATGAACTAACCTGTACACATGTCACCAGGGAACTGCTATATGACGATATGTATAATACCAACTAGCAGGTTCCCGGCGAGTCCTGTCTGGTGTACTCATAACCCAATGAGCACCTGTATACATCTTAGGTGATCCAACTGACACCAGTGGCTTGTGAGACCGGCCACCGCCCCTCGTCGGGCTCTCGACTGTATACACTAGTCTACTCCAGAGTATCGATGTCCTGTCTCGAAACTCCCACGACTAGGGACCAAAATCAAGGATATGCATATAAACCACCCAACTCTCACGTATATGATCGCCATCATACTGTTGGTAGTAAAGAAAGATCCTAAGGGCTTTATCAAAGTGCAGCAGTGATCAGTCACCTGAACCTGTACATGACTAATAAAGGCAAACCAGATAGCATACTATCATCTCGAGTAAGACTGTCCTACCGGTATAGGTCCTCCGCAATCATTGCAATCACGTGCCTGCGATCCAATAATTGACTCTGAGGGCACTATCTCCAACAATCTCCCACTTGCACTCAAGGCTAATTATTGCGATGTCGACTACTCACAGCCCGTGTGAAACCGAACATCCAACTCCTCTACTAATCAGTTTCACAAAGCCCGTTTGTAAAACTATTGTGTTCGAGAAATAGCCTCAGTGAGTGAATCCGCCTAGATGTTTCTTTCTATATCTCTCTTAATCTCAAGTTCGCGGAGAAAGCCATCTCCCAAATCGAGTAATACCTGTCTTAGAATATGTCTGGATATCTGATGGGACCTAGTTCATAAATGAACTCCAAATCCAAAACTTCTTAGACTGTATCGATCACTGAACCTAATCAGTATCCGGCACCATGCCTGTAGGGCTAGCCTAGCACCTCGTCAAGGGTTCGGTAGCATCACATATGCCATAATCAAAATTTTAGAGGTGCTAAGTTAACTCGACAAGAATCGAAACTAGAAGTTTTTGGGATTCATACAAATAAGCATCATATGCAAATGTAAAACTATCACTAAGAGTAGAGATTACAACCTTTGTAGATCTCCCTCGGTGACTCCTTGGCACTATGAGAGTTTGGAACAGATCGATGAAAGCCTTCCTTGTCCACAATGATCCACCCGAAGTCCCTTTGTCCAAAGCTCCTTGCCTTACTTGTTTCGCAAACGAAGTAGAGCAAACACTCTACACAAATCGGCTAGATGTGTGTAGTATGATGATGTGGTTTGTATTCAACAATTCAAATCCTTTCTTTTATCAACTTCACTCAAGAAAGAAATCAAGAGAGGAAGAAGAAGATAATGGTGGCTTGAGCTTTCTATCATATCACATATGATAACTTGTTTTCACACCCTTGTTCACAATTTTTCTCTTGGTTTTTCATTGTATGTTTCATATCACATTTGAAGCTATTTATAGTGATAAGAAGGAATAATCACCATTATTCCATTACCACCATAATTGTGAGTGGAAATTCTTTTCATAAAGAATTAAGCATGGGTTGAAATTCTTTTCATTAAGTTAAGTAAAGCTTACCCACTAAAGAATAAAGGAGCATGAGTGGATATTCTTTACATTAACTTAAAATGATAAATACAAATTAAAAGCTTCAATATAAGTCTTGCATTGCCACCATTCTTGTATCAACAACCATGATACTATGTATGCATGTATGTGTCCATGCACATCATCATGTGCATACATGCATGCATACAAAAGGATTTACTTAAAGAATTAATCTAAATGTAATTAGTTAAATCAACACTTGATTTAGCAAACCAGTCATATCTCATACGATCGGACAAATAGAAAATGCCCGATTAATATACGTTATCATATAACCGTATTTAATCGGGTCCCGCGCATATCTCATATGCACACCACATCTTTTTGCCTGAGCCAGGAAACTTCATTGTGGGACTCTAAGACTCATCAATACGCCAGCAGTAGATGATGATCATATCAAACATCTACAAGCCGCAAGAGGTCAGCTAAACATAAAGGCCACCCGGGTATTGAAACGATCAGAAGAAAACCAGCGAAGCTGTAAAAACTCCCGTCGAGCCAACTGGCAACACTTACCGTACAGTCCGGTCTCTTCGTCAGATATGCTGCATAACGAGTCTAGGGATGGTATCGTCGACCCCAGTAACTCAATAAGTCATGCTAGTGTATGGCTCATAACAGATTGAGAAACTACTGATAACTCTTATCAGTAAATCTCAGCAGCCCTGGCCAGGGACTTCATGTTATAGCCAATCGAGCATAGCACAACATCAACCCCCAATACCGGGAGAGACGAAACCCTTCCTATCGCTCATTGCCTCCATGCGCCTCGAGACTGTACCCAAAGACCACCTGTTTGCACGACTCAGTAGAGCCGTGGTAGGGTGGAGATCAAAGTATAGTGGGAGGACACACAAGACTCTATGACGATCTCGGGTCTACAGACTAACTTGTACCAGTGTTCCTTGAGAACTGTTATCCGACGATAGATATAATACCACATAGGAGTTCTCGGCGAGTCCGTTCAGTGTACCCAGTCTCCACTGAGCACCCGCATACAATCTTTGGTGTCTCCTCACCAGATGGATATGGGATCATCCATCGCCCATCATATGGGACAAGAATAGTATACGCTAGTCTACTCTGGAATATCGATGCCCTGTCTCGATACACCCTCGACTAGGAATAGTTCAAGGATATTCTTATAGACTACATGTGCCCTACTAGTATGATCCGCATCATAATCACAGTAGTCAAGCAAATATCCTTTGGGCTTTATCAGCATGTGTAAATGATTAAATCTACATATCAAGATAAAGTAAACCAGATAGCGTACTATCATGTTGAGCAAGAAAGTCATCTATCTCCATAGATTATATGTCCAAGTTTCCACTATCCATATAATGGCCTTTAGGGCATACATATTACTAACAATCTCCCACTTGCACTAAGGCCAGTTATTGGCGTATCTCATACCCAACATTTCAAACAGTCGCTCATGCTGAGGCTGTGGAAGTGCCTTGGTGAATGGATCCGCTGTGTTATCCTTTGTATCTACTCTCCGAATCTCGATCTCCTGGCGATCTACTATCTCCCGGTTCAGATGATATCGCCTTAGGATGTGTCTGGACTTCTGATGGGACCTTGGTTCTTTGGCTAATGCTATAGCTCCATTATTATCACAATACAATGGTATTGGATCAACAATGGTTGGAAATACTCCTAGTTCCGCAATGAACTTCTTCATCCAGACTGCTTCCTTAGCAGCATCACTTGCAGCAATATACTCAGCTTCCATCGTGAAGTCTGCAACGGTGTCCTGTTTGGAACTCTTCCAACTTACCGCTCCTCCATTTAGGGTAAATACAAACCCTGAGATTGATTTACTGTCATCCTTATCACTTTGGAAGCTTGAATCGGTAAAGGCCTCCATCTGGAGATCCCCATTACCATACACCAAGAACAATTCTTTAGTCCTTCGCAAGTACTTAAGAATGTTCTTCATTGCTATCCAATGTTTCTCCCCTGGGTTGGATTGATACCTGCTTACTACAGCCAGTGTATAAGCTACATCAGGGCGAGTACACAACATCGCATACATTATAGATCCCACGGCAGAAGCGTAGGGTATAACGCTCATGCGAGCTCTCTCTTCATCAGTCTTCGGACAGAAGTCCTTAGAGAGAGTGATTCCATGACTAGCAGGCAAGGCACCACGCTTGGAATCTTCCATACTAAACCTCTTTAGAATGGTGTCTATGTACTTTGATTGGGACAGTCCCAATAACCTCTTGGATCTATCTCTATAGATCCTAATGCCCAAAATGCGCGAGGCATCACCCAGGTCCTTCATGGAGAACCTTTGTGATAAGAATAGTTTGACCGATTGTAGCATAGGAACATCATTTCCTATCAGGAGAATGTCATCTACGTACAATACGAGGAATGTGACAGTACTCCCTACAATCTTCTTATAAATACATGGTTCATCTTCATTTCTGACAAAATCAAACTCTTTGATTGTATCATCAAAGCAGATGTTCTAGCTCCTTGAGGCCTGCTTTAATCCATAAATGGATTTAAGCAATCTACATGCTTTCCCGCTGCTCCCACTATCAATGAAGCCCTCTGGCTGATCCATAAAAACACATTCTTCTAAATCACCATTTAGAAATGCTGTTTTCTCGTCCATCTGCCATATTTCATAATCATAGTGAGCAGCAATAGCAAGTAGGATCTTAATGGATTTAAGCATTGCTACCGGAGAGAAAGTTTCATCATAGTCCAAGCCTGGTCTTTGACGAAAACCTTTCGCTACAAGTCTTGCTTTATAGGTCTCCACCTGTCCATCTACACCAATCTTTCTCTTAAAGATCCATTTGCACCCAACGGGTTTTATCCCAGGAGGTGTAACGTCCAAAGTCCATACTTTGTTGGTGTACATTGACTCCATTTCGGATCTCATTGCTTCCAGCCATTTCACTGAGTCACCACTCGTGATAGCTTGCTGAAAACTAGTAGGGTCATCATCATTCATGATGCAATCTTCTCTATCACCATCTATGAGAAACCCATAGTATCTCTCTGGTGGGTGAGAAGTTCTACTAGACCTCCTGAGCGGTTGAGGTTCTTGAAGTTCTACTGCAACATCAGTTTCAACCAATTCCCCCTGAGTAATTTGTGTCTCTAGAACCTCTTCTAGTTCTACCACATTGCCATTAGTACTTTCCGTAAAGAACTCATTTTCCAAAAATGTGGCATGCTGAGCAACAAACACCTTTTGTTCCTCTTTGTGGTAGAATTGATATCCATACGAATGTTTTGGATACCCCACAAATTTACACATGACCGATCGTGTCTCGAGTTTGTCTGGATTCTGCTTTTTAACAAAAGCCGGACAACCCCAAATCCTAAACCTTTTAAGAGATGGTCTCTTTCCATTCCACATCTCATATGGAGTGGTAGATACGGTCTTGGTTGGCACCCTGTTCAATAGATACATTGCTGTCTCCAATGCATGTCCCCAAAAGGAAAGCGGTAACTCAGCATCACACATCATGGATCGTACCATATCCAATAGGATACGATTCCTCCGTTCTGACACACCATTGTGCTGCGGTGTGTAAGGAGGAGTGAGCTGAGAGAGAATCCCATTCTCTTTTAAGAAGTCTAGAAACTCTGTAGTTAAATATTCTCCACCTCGATCCGATCGAAGTTTCTTGATGCTCAAGCCTGTTTTCTTCTCTACTTCAAGTTTATACTCCTTGAATTTCTCAAAGGCTTCAGATTTGTGCTTTATCAAAAAAACGTGTCCGAATCTTGAGAAATCATCAGTAAAAGTGATGAAGTATGAAAAACCACCTCTTGCAAGCGTAGACATTGGTCCGCATACATCACTATGTATGAGGCTTAAGAGTTCACCAGCTCTCTCTCCGTGTCCACTAAACGGAGTTTTGGTCATTTTACCTTTGATACAAGACTGGCAAGTCGCATAAGATTTATATTCGAACGGATTTAAATATCCATCTTTATGTAGCTTGTTTAGTCTTGTTTCATTAATATGACCAAGTCTACAATGCCAAAGAAAAGCTTCATTTATATTTAAAAACTTTCTTTTACTAGTATGCTGTATATTGAAAACTGTGTGTTGGTTCAGGATGTAAATACCGTTATTTAATGTACCATGCCCAATCAACTCTTGATTTAGGTTAATGTTCATAACATTATTTTGCAATATAAAATGATATCCTTCATTGTCCAACAAAGAAACGGATATTATGTTACACAGCATACTTGGTACAAAATAACACGGGTTCAAAACCAAAATACTTCCTGAAGGCAACCCTAGATGATACTCTCCCACGGATACAACATGTATATTGGAACCATTTCCAACCCGCAGAGTATGATCTCCAATTTTTAAAACTCTACTTTTTCTCAATCCCTGCATACAATTGCAGATGTGAGAACCAGAACCGGTATCCAATACCCAGGATGCAGAGTTCAAAGAAAAACAGTTTTCAGTTACAAACACACCTGAAGTGGAAGCATCAGCATGCTTCTTCTTCTTGAGATCAGCAAGATATTCAGCACAGTTGCGTTTCCAATGTCCTGACTTTTTACAGTAAAAACATTCTCCTTTTCCACTTCCCATAGCCCCGGCTTTGTCTTTCCCCTTCGCCTTTCTAACTCCACCTTTCTGTTTGATGGACTTCTTCTTTTTCTTTCCCTTGGCCTTAGCTTTTGGGAATGAAGAGGAAGATGGCCCAGCAAGCAGAGCAGGAGTCCTTGCCATTTTCAACGTGTTCTCTGCACGTCTCAACATATTGAGAAGTTCAGGCAATGATTTCTCCAAACCATTCATATTGAAATTTACTATGAATGGAGCAAAGGCAGGGGAGAGACTGTAGAACAATATCCGTATATTGCTCATTATCCATAGTCCATCCCAGTCCCTCAAGTTCTTCAATAAGACCAATCATTTTCAAAACATGGTCTCCAACTGATGCACCAGGGGCCATTCGCATCTGAAACAGCTTTCTAGATGCCTCGTATCTCAAGGTACGAGATTGCTCTTCATACAACTCCTTTGTGTGAAGAAAGATGGATTGCACATCCATATTCTCGTGTTGCTTCTGATGGACATTGTCCATAGAAGCGAGCGCGAGGCACTTGACCGTGTTGCAATCATTTTCCCAAGTTTTTCGGATCTCCCTATCTGAGACAGATGATTCAGGTCCTGGGACGGGTGGGGCTTCAGTATTGAGGACATATGATACCTTATCATATGAAAGTGCAATGTTTAAGTTCCTCAACCATTCTTTATAATTTGGTCCTGTCAGTTTATTTTTCTCAAGTAGTAGCTTAAGTCCTGACATCTGTAACTGCCATTCGGAGAGAGAAAAGGATACACTTAGCGAATTGCTCTTTCAAAGAATTAGATTGGTTATTATTTTATCTAATCGATGTCTCCCACTGTTTTTATCAAATTTTCTTTCAAAACCTGAAAAGAAAACTAGCCAGGAATAATTTTCCTGGAAGTAACACTTACTCACAGTGAGATCGAGATCCAACTATCACATAGATGATATGCAATCACATTGCAAATTTCAACTCTTGAAATTCCCGATATGGTTTTTACCCCTAGTCACTTATGACCTTGGCTATGGTCAACATATCATAAGTGCTAGTCAAATTCTACCCGTCATTTCGTGATTAACTAGACCCACCCATATGACTCTTGACTATGATCAACATAATCACATGAATGTCCTAACTAATCGCATCATATGCTTTGTAGGAAGACATCACTTAGCTACCGTACACTACGCCTTGACTATAATCAACATACGCAGCACGAATACTAAATACTCTGCTTCCTAAAATGACGGTGGGTTGCGGATGGTTTCTAAGAAAACCTTTAACGCTTTGAACTTGATCTCGTTGTAGAATCAAAACGGTTAAGAAAAGGAGTGGCTTAAGCTCCGCATCTTCTTGAAACTTGCATTTTTCATAAAAAGCCGAGTTTGTTTCAAATCTGATTCTGCAACATCATTAGGTTTCTTTTCTTTACATTAATCTCATTAATGTGATCCTATCATTTAAGTTCCTAAGCCATCACAGAATAGAACGTATACTTATACCATCCGCATTCGCCACAGTATCCCGTTATGCACCGTTAGGTTACTTAACTAACGGCATAGCGGGGCGGGACTAGCGCGGGTGTAAAATATAAGCAACGTTTATTATATATCATATATATAATAATAATCCATTCGTCTCAGATACTAAGTAATCACATTACAGAATATCAACAGCAGAAGCAAATAAAAGGATATCTAGGATGTCCGTATTTTGTATCGAGCCAACAATAGAAAATACGGATTCCACGGTCGTGATGAATAGCCAAGCCCACACCCCTAGACCCCTACGAGAGCGGCAAGTGATCCCGCCAATTCTAGAGTTTAGGTGTAACATTTTCAAAAATATAAAATATTAATTTTGGGAATTTTTATAATTTAATATTATTTTATTGATTATTTTAATATTAAATCTATAATTAAATTCAAATAAATAGGAAAAATTTGAGAAAAATTATGGAAAATTCTAAAATAGGGTAAATTAGAGAATTATGACATTTTTAAGTTTTTGTGATTAGTATGACACTAATTTAGTGCTAATCGCAATTAAAAGTCGCTAATCGGAATTTTTGGCTTTTTGTGCAAAATTGTGCACATATCATTTTTGGACTTGTGTTACATTTTCTACCATGTTATTTTGGGATCACTATTCTTGTGAGAAGGGTTTTGGAATTAAAAGAAAAGGGAAAAAGAAAATGAAATGAAATGAGGGTAGGTGAGAGAGAGAGGTGGACCTTTGACTTAATAACCCTTAGCCATTCTCTTTCATTCTCATTTCTCTTCCTCTCTCACTCTCCCTGCTGCTGCTGCCCTAGCCCCTTTCTCCCCCTCTTCAATCCCTCTCTTCATCTCAAAAACAACCCCAAAACCTCATGTCCGTTTCATTAAAAATGTGCACGAGCCCGAGACCTACAAGATGGACCAAGAAAGCATGGATTTTGGCCACTAGGGGCAACTCAAGAAAATTCTTGAGTTGCCAAGTGAGGTAAATTCTGAACCATTAGCTTAATTCTAGCTTTTCTTAGAACCCCATGTTAAGATTTAATCGATATCGGCTGAATTGTGGACTTGGTGAAAAACTAGTAAGGATTTGAGGGAATTGTGAGTTGTGATGGGGAAATTGAGTTCAGTGGAGACCATAAGAACACCCTAGTGCTAGAAAACCAGACCAATCCCACTGGAAACCCAAAAATACGGAATTACGGGACTTTCATGTCGGTTTGTGAGTGTTTGTGTGTGCAGGAAAATCTGGAGTACACTGGGACATTTCTAGATGAAATAAGTGATACCAGGGACCCATATGAGACCCCAGGAGACCACCCTAGGAATACGAGCACACAATTCCATACCTGGGCTGGCCAGGCCGGTTTTATGGGGGTTGTGGCCGGCAACCCTGATGAGTCTCATGCCCATGTTGCCTCCATACCTCATATATACCCTACATAGCACCCTGGAGTTGTTTATTTTATCTGGTTTGGCCTGAGATAAAATCTGGGATCATTTTCTTGGGTTGCTGCTTTGAAATGTGTTTTGGTTTTACGTTTTTCGAATTCCAGATTTTGGTATTTGTGTGTTATCTCGATCGTGTGAAGTTTATACGTCTATATCGAGTGATTTCAAGTTGTTTTGCGAAGGCTAACCGTAGGTTCTAACCTATAAGCCTTTTAGCGTATCGTATTGGATTTAGTGTGTCGTTTCAAGTGTTGATTTGGTTTTGATGCGATGCGATACGTGTGATATGTGTAGGTACACCGCGACGATCCGAGGCGATGCGGAAGATGACGGTGACATCGACACCGACACGCAGGATACAGGTGAGTAGATTATATCTACAAGGGGAAGTCGGGTGGATGGCGTATAGCACCCCCGCAGTCCGTAGATAGATTATTATGTAGTTTACTGTGATAATAGGTGTATTTTGGATAGTGTAGGGTTAGAAGTGACTAGTGTAGTTCATAGTCGCGAACCCTAGGATAGAATTACACCTACACTCACACCCTTGCTTATCACTTATACTTGCACTGTGTTTGATGATATGGGATGACTTTGGAGATGAGTCGATGATGTGGGCTTGGTGCCGTGAGATCGGTGATTTGATACGATTCATATGTGGGATATGAGTTGTGATTCTTGCGGGCTTGGGATATGTGTTTACCCCCGCATGCATACTTCCTTGATGGTATCGATTTGTACTAGACATAGAGTAGTACCCCCAGATTATATGATCTGATGATAGTGATACCTGTTATGTGATGAGAAAGTGAGATGTTGACCCCTACCCAGCTATTGGGGATGCCGTACGATGATTTACCGTACGAGCCAATATTGATGATAGATCCGCACTCATAACTCGAGGATATCTTACGATATGACATTGAGGCGAGATCACCGACTATAAATCTATATATATATACGAACTCAGATTTAGGTGGTTTCCACACCTACCCCTCCTGATCGACCTGATACTTAGATATAGTTTGCATCGTAGATACTTCACTGTGGTGTTGGCTACTAGATTTCTGCATTTTCATGCTATTCGCATTGCTGGTATATGTTCCTTGCTATATTATCATCATGCTGTTAGGACACCAGCACCATTATCGATGATGCATATGTTCCACGTACACTATTTGCCGGCTCACACACTTCATCATCGATAATTGCCATGCCACTACACTGTAGTATTGTTGCATTCATGATATGATTCTTGCTTGGCATATTGTACACTTATACCTGTACACAAACATAGATGATTCATTCTAAAGGAGCGGTTTCCCTCGACTTATGCACATTACTATTCCATGTTGCATGACTTCCGATATGATTACTTTTCTTTACATGTAGCATACATCATGGATTGATTGCATAGCACATCGCATTGGATTTACTTCTTGATGTGGATTTTCATGTGATTTCTGATTTTGAGGACCGTGGGATTATTTAAGAAAAGATGCTCTATTATGAAAAACCCGGTACCTCGTGATATGATATTTCGGTGCGTCCACCACGCGTTTTCTCGGTGCTGAGACGTGTGCTTGAAACCCGATTCTAGGAGTGGATGATCCGTTTGCGGGTTCGTGGTGGGCCCGGTTTGGTTCCCCTCGGCAAGATGATCGATTGGTTTGCCGATTGAGTCTGGAGGCGGGCGAGTACCTGCCGGTGATTGTATTTGAGCTCGGCGGATATCTGGAGGATACCGACCGGAGCCGAGAGATGGGCGTACTGCCGGGGCCGAGGGCCGATTCCGCTGACATAGCCCGCGGGCCGATCCGGACTGACGGAGCCCGATGGATGAGGATTTACGTGTCGATGCTAGGCACGGGTTTCATGATGTTTTTCCATGCTTTTATTTATATCCTCATATTGCATACATGATGCTTATCGTCAGTGGGTGATGGGTGGACGGGTTCCGCATATATACAGACTTGGTTCATATACAGACTGGATTTACACTTATCATACTTCATTGTATATATAACAGGGTATGAGGGCGTTGTTATATATACCCTTACACCAATATTAGTGGTATGGGACGCTAATATATGTGTATTGATATCATTGATATTTCATCATATTTACTTCATGCAGACATACGTCATACTGATGACATGTTATTACCTGAGTACCTGGCACTACATACATGATTAGATGTTACCTTGCCACCTTATCACACTCAGATGTACTCTTGAGGATTATTACTGATCGTTGACTTAGGTTTATGTCTTGCATTCGATTTCTTCTTGTAGATGTTTCTATTCACGAGTTGGCAACTCACCCCCGTTGTGCCACAGTTCTTGCAGGTTCTGCCGTACAGGTTCCATTGCGGCATTTCTGGCACAGTTCTTTCTTGCGGGTGATTTTCTTTTGGTAGGTGGATTCTTTCGCATCAAGAACCACCATTGTATTTACTTTATTCATTGTATCTAGAATTTCCATCGACCAAAACTTGTATATTGTTTCAGACCTAGACTAGTGATGTATTATTCGACCTTAGAGTCGCGCTTAGTTGTATTGCGGTTTTTCTTGTTGCTTTTGAGCTTTCTTTTGGATTTGATCCTCACCACTTGGCGTTGTATATTATTGTTGCATGTGTGGTTGTGACCGTCGATTGACGAAGAGCTAGCTCCCGCTTGGGGATGCCTTTATCATTGCATATATTGTTATCCTTGTTGTACCCCATTCGGGGCCAATTTTACAAAAGAAACTCTGCCGAAATATTTAGAAAAGACTGTACTGTTTTTAAAATGCATATTCGGCTTAATTATTTAAAAACCTTGATTTCAAACATGTTTTTCTTCACTTCTTTAAACTAGTTTCTTTACTTATTCTTAAAAATAGTTTTAGATTTCTGGGCTTTTGGCTTACTTGGATCAGATGGAGTCCTATAGACTTCATATGGTTCGAGGGCCAGTCACGTGCTCTTTCGGGTCGTGACAAAGTTGGTATCAGAGCGCTAGGTTGACCTTGGTTCGAGTCTGAGTTTGACTATGTAGAGCCTAGGGCGTTTATTTATATACGGAACATAGGCTTGACCTTACGGAACTTAGACTTGGTCGAGGGGGTATTCGACCCGAACTTTCGTCGTATTAGGATGACCCTTGGTTGATGGAATAAGTGACTAAAGCAGAGTGACGTACCGTTGGTATGTTTCGCGGCATACTTACGACACGCCACTCCGCTTAAGGAACCTTAGGATGTACATTTTTTCGAGGTCAGTGATTCTCTTTATATCCTGGATTATACATCCATTTGAGATCCCCGATTCTATTAGTTTCATGATCATACCTTCATTGATGCTGTTCCTTCCTATGATCATGCATCCACTTTGGATCTGTTGTTTCCCTTCTTGCCACTGGTGTGCCCTTTTTGATACTCGATTGAGGTTCCTGTCACCATGTTTGAGTGCAGTTTGGGCTGCTGCTAGGGTTACGGCCGGTGTGAGCTCGTTTGGTACGAGGGCCGACCATTGTGTTTTCTGGTGACATGAGAACGTCTCGAGTTAGTTTTGGTGATTTTGACCTCTAGTGGAGGCGAGTGCTTGGTCTTGCACCGGATGATCGGGCCATTGTTAGAGCTGCCAGTTGAGAGAGGACTGTTGATGTACAACATACCTCAGAGATTGTGATGTCGCCTACCGTGCAGACAGATGGACCAGCTGTTGCTGAGATTGACAGGATGTTGCTTTCGGAGCTTACGAGCTGAGATTGCTGGAGCTTTCAGGCAGATATGCGACAGATGATAGCTAGTCTACCCGATTTGAGAGACGAAGGTGATTCGTCCGATTTTGCGCCAGAGCGGGCCCAGTTGAGTTGAAGATTTCCAGTGTGGAGAGTCTTACTCAGATCTAGAGCAGACCGATTCAGAGATGACCGCCAATGTGTTGCCTTTCCTGGAGGATTGAGGCGTTGTTCGGCGTACAGGCGTATGAGCCAGTTGTTGCTGCAAATGACGAGATGTCGCCCAGATGGTTGGAGCTACTGCAGCGTGAGCATGTTCTTGGAGATATGATAGTGAGTCGCTAGTCACCAAGGATGAATGACTAGGACGTGTGGTGAGTTCACTTACCCCGATGCGAGGTCATCAGGTGGATTGTTTCCAGCTAGAGACGACTTCACGCAGGTTCATTGAGAGTCGATAGAGATGATCGAATGCCAGGAACCTATTTTCCAAGTTTAAAGTATACGGAAAGACATGCAGGTGATTCTATGGACCCTCTAGAAGAATGAAACCCTAACTCGACTTAATGACCGTGTGAAAGCCTTTGAACCTTCGGGTTTGCGGCGGTTCCTCGGCGCCATTAGTGAGGCTTGGGTTTGCCCTTCTATGGCTGGACCACCGACGTTGTGGCATGTACTCGATACTATTAAACTGTACCCGAGATGTGAGCTCTTGGGGGATCATGAGGATTTGACGAGTCGATCGGATGGTTCGACATCTTTCGGATATCGTGATGGGACACTGCTTAAGAGACTCCAGATGCGAGCATAGCCGTCGGAGCGTAGTTCGTGTAGCCACGATGAGACGAGTCCGAATCAGTCGACATTGACGCAGAGTGAAGAAAAGAGTTCGCAAGATATTTCGACGAGATGACGTCCCACTCCGCTGACATAAGAGATGTGATATGCACCCTGAGGCGTGGTATATGGATATATCTTCCAGAAAGAAGCGTGATAAGTATGCAGCCGTTCCGGAATAAGCTTTAGCTTCAGCATTGGATGACGACTTCCGGGCATTTTGGCAGGATGAGATTTGAGAAGGAGACCTCGACAGGACCCTTCGGGAAGACGATGCGAGAAGACCTAGACCAGGAGTGGTCGTATTGCGCACACCCAGCAGGATAGAGTTCAGCATTGTCGACGAGGTAGTTGACCATGTTCGGATAAAGGAACTTACCCAGATACGTTGCGAATTGATCAAGGACGGACGAGTGATGAGTATTCCTCCGATGGTTGGGACGTGTTCCCGAGGACCTGTTCGGCCTGACATCTTCTACAGAAAGATGAAGCTACAGATTACGCGATTTCGAGTCCGTGTGAGAGACTTCAGATTGGCCATGGCCGAAAATAGTGCAGTGCATAGTAGCTTGGCGTGACGTCATAGTGGACGACGATAGAGACTGGTGGAACAAGAGGTTCGTGTGAGACAATGACGAGCTGTCATTGCTTCCCGTCGAGACTAGAGACCTGATATGCGTACAGAGACGTTGGGATGTGACCAGTTTCCGAGAAAATATTGTGTTGAGGACACAGATGTCTCTCCAGTGTAAAGAGGTTATGTAAGAGAGCCAGCCCTTGTACAGATCGTCATAGGCATGATTGGAAGAGACCTTGAGCAGGATTCCTTCCAGGACATTGCTGCAATGATGTTTGCACCCAGGATCAGATGTGTGACGTGCATTCAGAGAGCCAGAGGCCGACGCCAGTGATATGCTGCCTTTCGAGTGGTCGTAAGGATTGAACGAGAGGTGACCAGACAAGTGCCAGAACGGAATCGTCCCCGTTAGCACACCTGACAGGGCCGATGAGCCGATTGACTGTGAGATTGGTAGCCCACAGAGAAGATAAGGACTCAGAGAGTCAGAGGACGCCAGACCGTGAGCATGAGGCACGTAGATATCCTGCGCTGCTAGCAGTGGATACACCGACTCCTTCTCGACCTTGAAGGAGGAACTACCGAAGACGGTATTTATTATTTGTGATTTTGTGATTCGATTATCACGTATCCGTCATTTTGGATTTCGGTATTTGGGGCGTTCTGTTTGCATGATTTAGTTTTGATGACTGAGTTTCATGATATTGGTTTCATGCACCCACTGGATATTTATATATTTTGCGCAGAGTTTTTACATTTGAGACATTGATTGAGATTTCATGCCTACCATATGCAGTGATTTGATTTGCACTTCCAGCGTGGTTTTCATGCACCTTTAGTGTTTTGATATACGATTTTGGTGCACGCCAGATGCACTAAATCGGGATTCTTCGTGCATGTCACATGCACCTGATTTTCTTTCTGTCAGGCACACACGTTGCCTACGACAGATGTTTCGTGCACACCCGTTGCACCTAGATGTTGTTTGTACACCTGTTTGACACATATATAGATTTTGATTCCTTGCGCACCAGACGCATAGGATATTCTTATATATGCATTTTGGGGATTGATTTCTGGTAGAGCAGTATATTTTTATGATATTCTCTATTTGTTGATGTTTTCGGAGCCCCGACAAATGGATTATTTCTGAAATTGTTTTAGTAGTGGGGGTTTAAATTTAAATTCGGGGACCGAATTTCTTTAAGGGGGGTAGATTGTAACATTTTCAAAAATATAAAATATTAATTTTGGGAATTTTTATAATTTAATATTATTTTATTGATTATTTTAATATTAAATCTATAATTAAATGCAAATAAATAGGAAAAATTTGAGAAAAATTATGGAAAATTCTAAAATAGGGTAAATTAGAGAATTATGACATTTTTAAGTTTTTGTGATTAGTATGACACTAATTTAGTGCTAATCGCAATTAAAAATCGCTAATCGGAATTTTTGGCTTTTTGTGCAAAATTGTGCACATATCATTTTTGGACTTGTGTTACATTTTCTACCATGTTATTTTGGGATCACTATTCTTATGAGAAGGGTTTTGGAATTAAAAGAAAAGGGAAAAAGAAAATGAAATGAAATGAGGGTAGGTGAGAGAGAGAGGTGGACTTTTGACTCAATAACCCTTAGCTATTCTCTTTCATTCTCATTTCTCTTCCTCTCACACTCTCCCTGCTGCTGCTGCCCTAGCCCCTTTCTCCCCCTCTTCAATCCCTCTCTTCATCTCAAAAACAACCCCAAAACCTCATGTCCGTTTCATTAAAAATGTGCACGAGCCCGAGACCTACAAGATGGACCAAGAAAGCATGGATTTTGGCCACTAGGGGCAACTCAAGAAAATTCTTGAGTTGCCAAGTGAGGTAAATTCTGAACCATTAGCTTAATTCTAGCTTTTCTTATAACCCCATGTTAAGATTTAATCGATATCGGCTGAATTGTGGACTTGGTGAAAAACTAGTAAGGATTTGAAGGAATTGTGAGTTGTGATGGGGAAATTGAGTTCAGTGGAGACCATAAGAACACCCTAGTGCTAGAAAACCAGACCAATCCCACTGGAAACCCAAAAATACGGAATTACGAGACTTTCATGTCGGTTTGTGAGTGTTTGTGTCTGCAGGAAAATCTGGAGTACACTGGGACATTTCTAAATGAAATAAGTGATACCAGGGACCCATATGAGACCCCAGGAGACCACCCTAGGAATACGAGCACACAATTCCCTACCTGGGCTGGCCAGGCCGGTTTTATGGGGGTTGTGGCCGGCCACCCTGATGAGTCTCATGCCCATGTTGCCTCCATACCTCATATACGCCCTGCATAGCACCCTGGAGTTGTTTATTTGATCTGGTTTGGCCTGAGATAAAATCTGGGATCATTTTCTTGGGTTGCTGTTTTGAAATGTGTTTTGGTTTTACGTTTTTCGAATTCCAGATTTTGGTATTTGTGTGTTATCTCGATCGTGTGACGTTTATACGTCTATATCGAGTGATTTCGAGTTGTTTTGCGAAGGCTAACCGTAGGTTCTAACCTATAAGCCTTTTAGCGTATCGTATTGGATTTAGTGTGTCGTTTCAAGTGTTGATTTGGTTTTGATGCGATGCGATACGTGTGATATGTGTAGGTACACCGCGACGATCCGAGGCGATGCGGAAGATGACGGTGACATCGACACCGACACGCAGGATACAGGTGAGTAGATTATATCTACAGGGGGAAGTCGGGTGGATGGCGTATAGCACCCCCGCAGTCCGTAGATAGATTATTATGTAGTTTACTGTGATAATAGGTGTATTTTGGATAGTGTAGGGTTAGAAGAGACTAGTGTAGTTCATAGTCGCGAACCCTAGGATAGAATTACACCTACACGCACACCCTTGCTTATCACTTATACTTGCACTGTGTTTGATGATATGGGATGACTTTGGAGATGAGTCGATGATGTGGGCTTGGTGCCGTGAGATCGGTGATTTAATACGATTCATATGTGGGATATGACTTGTGATTCTTGCGGGCTTGGGATATGTGTTTACCCCCGCATGCATACTTCCTTGATGGTATCGATTTGTACTAGACATAGAGTAGTACCCCCAGATTATATGATCTGATGATAGTGATACCTGTTATGTGATGAGATAGTGAGATGTTGACCCCTACCCAGCTATTGGGGAAGCCGTACGATGATTTACCGTACGAGCCAATATTGATGATAGATCCGCACTCATAACTCGAGGATATCTTACGATATGACATTGAGGCGAGATCACCGACTATATATCTATATATATATACCGACTCAGATTTAGGTGGTTTCCACACCTACCCCTCCTGATCGACCTGATACTTAGATGTAGTTTGCATAGTAGATACTTCACTGTGGTGTTGGCTACTAGATTTCTGCATTTTCATGCTATTCGCATTGCTGGTATATGTTCCTTGCTATATTATCATCATGCTGTTAGGACACCAGCACCATTATCGATGATGCATATGTTCTACGTACACTATTTGCCGGCTCACACACTTCATCATCGATAATTGCCATGCCACTACACTGTAGTATTGTTGCATTCATGATATGATTCTTGCTTGGCATATTGTACACTTATACCTGTACACAAACATAGATGATTCATTCTAAAGGAGCGGTTTCCCTCGACTTATGCACATTACTATTCCATGTTGCATGACTTCCGATATGATTACTTTTTTTTACATGTAGCATACATCATGGATTGATTGCATAGCACATCGCATTGGATTTACTTCTTGATGTGGATTTTCATGTGATTTCTGATTTTGAGGACCGTGGGATTATTTAAGAAAAGATGCTCTATTATGAAAAACCCGGTACCTCGTGATATGATATTTCGGTGCGTCCACCACGCGTTTTCTCGGTGTTGAGACGTGTGCTTGAAACCCGATTCGAGGAGTGGATGATCCGTTTGCGGGTTCGTAGTGGGCCCGGTATGGTTCCCCTCGGCAAGATGATCGATGGGTTTGCCGATTGAGCCTGGAGGCGGGCGAGTACCTACCGGTGATTGTATTTGAGCTCGGCGGATATCTGGAGGATACCGACCGGAGCCGAGAGATGGGCGTACTGCCGGGGCCGAGGGCCGATTCCGCAGACATAGCCCGCGGGCCGATCCGGACTGACGGAACCCGATGGATGAGGATTTACGTGTCGATGCTAGGCACGGGTTTCATGATGTTTTTCCATGCTTTTATTTATATCCTCATATTGCATACATGATGCTTATCGTCAGTGGGTGACGGGTGGACGGGTTCCACATATATACAGACTTGGTTCATATACAGACTGGATTTACACTTATCATACTTCATTGTATATATAACAGGGTATGAGGGCGCTGTTATATATACCCTTATACCAATATTAGTGGTATGGGACGCTAATATATGTGTATTGATATCATTGATATTTCATCATATTTACTTCATGCAGACATACCTCATACTGATGACATGTTATTACCTGAGTACCTGGCACTACATACACGATTAGATGTTACCTTGCCACCTTATCACACTCAGATGTACTCTTGAGTATTATTACTGATCGTTGACTTAGGTTTATGTCTTGTATTCGGTTTCTGCTTGTAGATGTTTCTATTCACGAGTTGGCAACTCACCCCCGTTGTGCCACAGTTCTTGCAGGTTCTGCCGTACAGGTTCCATTGCGGCATTTCTGGCACACTTCTTTCTTGCGGGTGATTTGCTTTTGGTAGGTGGATTCTTTCGCATCAAGAACCACCATTGTATTTACTTTATTCATTGTATCTAGAATTTCCATCGACCAAAACTTGTATATTGTTTCAGACCTAGACTAGTGATGTATTATTCGACCTTAGAGTCGCGCTTAGTTGTATTGCGGTTTTTCTTGTTGCTTTTGAGCTTTCTTTTGGATTTGATCCTCGCCACTTGTCGTTGTATATTATTGTTGCATGTGTGGTTGTGACCGTCGATTGACGAAGAGCTAGCTCCCGCTTGGGGATGCCTTTATCATTGCATATATTGTTATCCTTGTTGTACCCCATTCGGGGCCAATTTTACAAAAGAAACTCTGCCGAAATTTTTAGAAAAGACTGTACTGTTTTTAAAATGCATATTCGGCTTAGTTATTTAAAAACCTTGATTTCAAACATGTTTTTCTTCACTTCTTTAAACTTGTTTCTTTACTTATTCTTAAAAATGGTTTTAGATTTCTGGGCTTTTGGCTTACTTGGATCAGATGGAGTCCTATAGTCTTCATATGGTTCGAGGGCCAGTCACGTGCTCTTTCGGGTCGTGACATTAGGAGACCCGGTCTCGACTCCTCGAGATGGCCTCCCACTGAACCCTAGAACCCGGTCACTTGTGCTCCCCTCCTTGGGTCTATCCTAATGCGGAAAAGTAAATAATATACAATTAATTTATACATGAATGAAAATAAAACTCTCATCTCACATAAAAACCCCCGGCTATTCAATCGCGACAATCCTACTCATCATATCTCAGCAACACATAATATCTCATATCATCAACGTAAGTAAGTATGCGTATCCCGATTGTCGTTGACGTATAGCAACGAAAACGGCGATACACCACATACTACACTTACGGTCGCAGAAAATAAAATGAAAAACTACAACATTTGGAATCCACAATCACCTTAGACATGATTCGAAATATCACATACTTCGTATTTCATGCCTAACTATATGAATTCCACATATTGTATCACATTTCAGATAAATAGACAATGTTAAACTTTTCGATCGAATAAACAAACACCCAAGATTTCCCAAACTGCACAACACTTGAGCCGAGTTCAAAAATTTCTAGAACATGCCACAGCCTCTTATGGACCAACCGTAGAAGGGCCAAACCAACGCCTCACATGTGGCAACGCTAAACTACCACAAACCCTAAGGTTCAGTGATAGTTTTGACGGTCACATAATCGAGTTAAGGTTATGTTCTTCTAGAGTGTCCACAGATACGCTTGCATGATTTTCGAAAGTTTCGAATTCGGGAAAAATCCAACACTTGGAATTTTTCCAATACGGGAAAAATTGTGTTTCTAATATTCGTTCAAACATTTTAACACGTTCTAAAAATCTGAAAATCTGAACGAAGTTAAACCTTTCCAATCGAATCACCAAATACTTTATATCTCCAGAAAACTCAACACTTGAGTATGTTTAAAATATCTCAGAGGCATGTACTGATTTAATCAGGTATTACTGTATAAAAATTATTTTCTAATTCCTTAGAACCGCCGCGGATCCGCCGCCAAAGCCATGCTTTGGCCGCTGATCCGCGGCTCTTTAGTGAGATCACTGAAAAACTTTTATATGGTAATTCATAGAAAAGCCTGCTGAATTTTTTAAGAACTTTTAATTTGGAAAAATCCAATTTTAAAAAAATTTCCAGAGAGCGGTCCAAATTAGTGTTTTGTGGTTCGATTGGACTTTTAACATCGCCTACGCATCGCCTAAAGCTCTAGCTTGGCTCTGATACCACTGTAGGGCTAGCCTAGCACCTCGTCAAGGGTTCGGTAGCATCACATATGCCATAATCAAAATTTTAGAGGTGCTAAGTTAACTCGACAAGAATCGAAACTAGAAGTTTTAGGGATTCATACAAATAAGCATCATATGCAAATGTAAAACTATCACTTAGAGTAGAGATTACAACCTTTGTAGATCTCCCTCGGTGACTCCTTGGCACTATGAGAGTTTGGAACGGATCAATGAAAGCCTTCCTTGTCCACGATGATCCACCCGAAGTCCCTTTGCCCAAAGCTCCTTGCCTTACTTGTTTCGCAAACGAACTAGAGCAAACACCCTACACAAATCGGCTAGATGTGTGTAGTATGATGATGTGGTTTGTATTCAACAATTCAAATCCTTTCTTTTATCAACTTCACTCAAGAAAGAAATCAAGAGAGGAAGAAGAAGATAATGGTGGCTTGAGCTTTCTATCATAACACATATGATAACTTGTTTTCACACCCTTGTTCACTGTTTTTCTCTTGGTTTTTCATTGTATGTTTCATATCACATATGAAGCTATTTATAGTGATAAGAAGGAATAATCACCATTATTCCATTACCACCATAATTGTGAGTGGAAATTCTTTTCATAAAGAATTAAGCATGGGTGGAAATTCTTTTCATTAAGTTAAGTAAAGCTTACCCACTAAAGAATAAAGGAGCATGAGTGGATATTCTTTACATTAACTTAAAATGATAAATACAAATTAAAAGCTTCAATATAAGTCTTGCATTGCCACCATTCTTGTATCAACAACCATGATACTATGTATGCATGTATGTGTCCATGCACATCATCATGTGCATACATGCATGCATACAAAAGGATTTACTTAAAGAATTAATCTAAATGTAATTAGTTAAATCAACACTTGATTTAGCAAACCGGTCATATCTCATACGATCGGACAAATAGAAAATGCCCGATTAATATACGTTATCACATAACCGTATTTAATCGGGTCCCGCGCATATCTCATATGCACACCACATCTTTTTGCCTGAGCCAGGAAACTTCATTGTGGGACTCTAAGACTCGTCAATACGCCAGCAGTAGATGATGATCATATCAAACATCTACAAGCCGCAAGAGGTCAGCTAAACATAACGGCCACCCGGGTATTGAAACGATCAGAAGAAAACCAGCGAAGCTGTAAAAACTCCCGTCGAGCCAACTGGCAACACTTACCGTACAGTCCGGTCTCTTCGTCAGATATGCTGCATATCGAGTCTAGGGATGGTATCGTCGACCCCAGTAACTCAATAATTTAAGTCCATGTCACGCACCCCACTAACTTGCGGGGAGGCGGAATATATGAAAAACGATTATCAAAGCTTCGTAACACGGACTTGAGCGCATGAATCGTAATCTAAACCATTGCTAACGTTATACTAGAGGTTTAACTACTCGGTACCGGAGTTATACCTCATGTTACATGTCCTTCGGGTCTTCATCGTTGTCCTCCACTCCTCGTAGGCTCCTTGGAACATCGGCAACTTCACGGCCTCCTCGAATCAAAGACGATCCACCCGAAAGCTTCTACGCCAAGCTTGATCTCAAACTTGAGATTAACTAGGTTGCTTAAAGTGCTAATCTAAGCTACCTAGAGGATATAGAGTGAGGTTATGGATGTTTTAGTCTAGCTAACCCTTGATCTCAACACATGAGAGGTTAGGGTTAGGGTTTCAAGAGAGAGTGAGCTTGAGGAGAGAGAAGGAGAAGATGAGAATGAATATCTTATATCATAAAATCCTTCTCACTTGAATATATGATACATAATGAATTATCAAATAATATCAATTAATTGATTATTCACCATGTTTCATTTAATCAAGGAGAGTGATTCATCATGTGAGTCATTAGATCATTAATGAAGCATTAATGATATGATGAATCATATAAATGAGTCACACAAAGTAATCATGAAAAAGCCACCTCAACCCCTCATGTCACCACTCTTCTAGAACCTTCCCGACAAATTACGAGAACGCCCCTCCAATCCGTGAAAACACGGAAAAACTTTAGACTGTATAAATCCAATAACCTGATACTAGAATCTGGCTTAAACCAAAGCCGGCTAGTATAAACTGTCCGAAAAGTCGTACGTGCGAAAACACACGTACACATTCGAACGCTTGTCGTAAAACCATACGACCTCTATATCGTTTCGCCTGTAGCAGGGAAACTCTCTGTGTGGGACTCTAAAGACTCGACACTACGCTGGCAGTGGGTTTAACCACAGACCGCAAGCGACACTAGCTGTACGTAACGGTCCCCAGGTAGATGTCGATAAGAAGGCCGATGAGGAAAACCATCCGAACTCCCACTGAGCCTGATGTGACAATCTTCGTACAGTCCGGTCTGTTCGCCTAAGACTATCGCATATCAAGCCTAGGGGGCGGCAAGTGTCAGTCCCCTAATAGCTGTATAAGTCGTGTTGGAGCGAAGCCCATTACGCCCTGAGAAGCTACTGGAACCTACCAGTATATCTCGCTTGCCCTGGCCAGGGACTTTGCGTAATGGCTCTCTGACACAGTGCGATATCAACTCCCAATACCGGGAGAGACGAATCCTATCTAACCGCCACTGCCTCCAAGTGCTCGGGACTGTACCCAACTGCTACCTGTTTGCACGACTCCTTTGAGCCGTGGTAGGATAGCAATCTAAGAACAGTGGGACACACTCGAGGCGAAGTAGCAGTGTCAAGTCTGCGGACTATGCTGTACTCATGTCACCTGGGAACTGATAACTGACGATGGGTATAATACCAACCAATCAGTTCCTCGGCGAGTCCTGTCCGGTGTACCCGTAACCTAACGAGCACCTGTATACTATCTTTAGTACGACGTACTGATGGCTGTGGGACAGACCATCTCCCCAACTGGGATGAGAAGCGTATACACTTAGTCTACTCCGGAATATCGATGCCCTATCTCGATAATCCAACGACCAGGGACCTGTATAGGATGTTGCTTACAGACTACCCATCCCCCACTAGTGTGATTGCCATCACGACGCTGGTAATCAAGCAAAGATCCTATGGGCTCTACTAATATGTATAAGTGATACGTTACAAGAAACATATGCACATATTAAAGTAGACTCAAACCAAGTAGCATACTACCATTTTTAGCAAGACTGTATATATAACTGTGAATATCCCAAGCTTCCATTAAGTAATATACAATCTAGTATGATACAATAATGGCCTCTAGGGCATATACACTAACAATCTCCCACTTGCACTAGGGCCATGAGCTGGCATATCGTAGACCTATCATCTCGAATAGCCTCTCGAACTGCGTCTGAGGAATGGCCTTTATGAATGGATCAGCAATGTTATCCTCCGTCTTTACTCTCTTCATCTCGATCTCCCGGCGATCTATGATCTCCCTGATCAGGTGATACCGCCTTAAGATGTGTCTGGACTTCTGATGGGACCTGGGTTCCTTTGCTAAAGCTATAGCGCCGTTGTTGTCACAATACAGAGGTATTGGACCAACACTGGTAGGAACCACCTGAAGTTCTGTAAGGAACTTCTTCATCCAGACTGCTTCTTTTGCGGCATCGCAAGCAGCTATGTACTCTGCTTCCATCGTTGAGTCTGCAACGGTCTCCTGTTTGGAACTCTTCCAACAGACCGCCCCTCCATTGAGGGTGAAGACAAAACCTGACATGGATTTGGAGTCATCTTTGTCATTCTGGAAGCCGGAGTCGGCAAAGGCCTCCATCTGAAGGTCTTTTCCGCCATATACTAAGAACATCTCCTTAGTCCTCCTCAGGTACTTGAGAATGTTCTTTACTGCTATCCAGTGATTCTCCCCTGGGTTTGCTTGATACCTGCTTACTACGCTCAATGCGTATGCTACATCTGGTCTGGTACATAACATCGCATACATTATAGAGCCTACCGCAGAAGCGTAGGGTATAATTGACATGCGATCCCTTTCCAAATCAGTCTTGGGAGACATCTCTTTGGAGAGGGTGATTCCGTGACAAGCCGGTAGGTTACCGCGCTTAGAATCTTCCATACTGAATCTCTTCACTATGGTGTCTATGTACCTGGACTGTGAAAGTCCCAATATTCTTTTTGATCTATCACGATAGATCCGGATCTCCAGAATGTAGGTGGCATCACCCAGGTCTTTCATGGAGAATTTATGTGACAAGAATCTTTTGACTGACTGTAATATAGGAATATCATTTCCTAGTAGGAGAATGTCATCCACGTACAAGACGAGGAATACTACAGCTCTCCCTACAATCTTACTGTATATCCATGGTTCATCTGGGTTTTTGATAAAGTCAAATTCTTTGACAGCATCATCAAAACAGATGTTCCAACTCCGCGATGCCTGCTTTAGTCCATAAATGGACTTAAGCAGCTTGCATACATTACCGCTGCTCCCACTCTGAATGAATCCTTCTGGCTGATCCATATAGACGCTTTCTTCCAAATTACCATTTAGAAAGGCCGTCTTTACGTCCATCTGCCAGATTTCATAATCGTGGAAGGCAGCAATAGCAAGAAGGACCCGAATAGATTTAAGCATAGCCACTGGAGAAAAGGTTTCGTCATAGTCCAAACCAGGTCTTTGACGGAAACCCTTTGCAACAAGTCTAGCCTTATAGGTTTCAACCTGTCTATCTACACCAATCTTCTTTTTGAAGATCCATTTGCATCCTACGGGTTTTACCCCATCTGGAGCAATGTCCAAAGTCCATACTTTGTTGGTGTACATGGACTCCATTTCGGTCCGCATTGCATCTAGCCATTTTACCGAGTCACCGCTCTGAATGGCTTGCTGGAAGCTAGTAGGCTCATCATATTCGATAGTGCAATCCTCTCTATCCCCGTCTATGAGAAAACCGTAGTATCTCTCGGGCGGATGAGATTGCCTACTACTCCTGCGGAGTGGCATCGGGATGTCCTGTTCTTCTTGAACTTCTGGTTCTACCAAACTTTCAGTTGTAGTTTGTGTTTCTGGAATTTCTTCCAGTTCTATTTCGCTCCTACTAGTTTCCTTTTCTAAAAATCGATATTCTAGAAAATGGGCATTACGAGAAACAAAAATCTTTTGTTCCTCTGCGTAATAGAAAAAATACCCCCTGGAGTTCTTTGGGTATCCCACAAACTTACACAGTACTGAGCGTGCCTCGAGCTTGTCCGGATGCTGCTTTTTTACAAAAGCTGGACAACCCCATGTCTTTAGGTACTGAAGACAGGGTTTCTTCCCACTCCATATCTGATATGGTGTGGTAGGCACAGTTTTGGTTGGAACCTTGTTCAAAAGATATGCAGCTGATTCTAGTGCATAACCCCAGAAAAATCGCGGTAACTCAGCTTTACTCATCATGGAACGAACCATATCCAATAGGGTTCGATTCCTCCTTTCTGATACACCATTGTGTTGTGGTGTGTATGGAGGAGTAAGTTGAGAGAGAATTCCATTCTCTTTTAAGTAACCCAGGAACTCGGCGCTTAAGTATTCACCATCTCGATCAGATCTCAGTGTCTTGATACTTTTGCCGGTTTGTTTTTCAACTTCATTCTTGTATTCCTGGAATTTCTCAAAGGCCTCAGATTTATGCTTCATTAAAAAGATATGTCCATACCTAGAGAAATCATCCGTAAAAGTAATGAAGTAGGAATAACCACCTCTCGCATGTGTAGACATTGGACCACACACATCACTGTGTATGAGTCCTAAGAGCTCGCTTGCTCTTTCTCCGTGTCCAGTGAACGGAGTCTTTGTCATCTTTCCCATGAGACAAGATTCACAAGTGGCATAAGACTGATACTCGAACGGATCCAAGTATCCCTCTCTATGTAACTTTTTTAATCTTCTCTCATTGATGTGACCTAGTCTACAATGCCATAAGAAAGCCTGATTTTTTTTCCGGAGACTTTCTTTTAAGTGTGTTCTGGACACTGAAGATCTGAGCTTGATTTAATACGTATATTCCGTTCTCTAATGTACCTGACCCAATCAAATCTTGATTTAGGTGGATGTGAACCACATCTCTTGTAAAAGTAAAATCATATCCTTCCTTAGATAGTAAGGGTACGGATATGATATTACAAGTCGTACCTGGTACATAAAAACAGTTACGCAGAATCAATATCTGCCCAGTTGTCATTCCAAGATGATATTCCCCTACGGATTCAGCGTTCATGCCCATTCCGTTAGCAACTGTGAGGGTCATATCTCCTATCCCGATAACCCTACGATTTCTCAGAGCCTGTAATGAATTACAAATGTGAGTTCCTGATCCGGTATCCAATACCCAGGAAGTAGGGTTAACTGACATACAGTTCTCTATCATAAACACACCCGAAGTCGAAGCCACAACATGCTTCGTATCCTGGCTACTGGCTTCTGAAGCCCTGCAATCATTCTGCCAATGCCCAATCCCATAACAATAGGAATGTCCCTCAATAGGGTGGTCCAGCTTGTTATAGGCAATGGACATCTGGACAGACTTTTGCCAGTCATATAAGTCAGATTCAGTCAAATTTTTATCTAGATGTAACCTATGTGTGGTCACAGGGTTGCTGCAATTTAAGAGAGAGAAGAAGATACTATTAGCATGATGCTCTTGTAAGTTTAGAGTGGTTTAATTTATCTAAACAGGATGGCTCCCACTGTTTCTCGAATCCTTCCTCAAACCATAAAAGAAGAATTAGCCAGGACAATTCTCACCGTACAATACTTGCTTAACCGTTCAGCCAGGCCAGTGTCGATACTTCGAGGGAGGTTTTCCAACGCTTTCGCGAAGTTCCTTAATTAAATAACCTCTTTTCTCTGGGGGCATAACCCCGCTGACACCTTTCTTGGCACCTACTTGGTTTATAGCATTGATCGTTAAGTGACGAATCTCCTGATAAGTAGCATGTACTAACAGTAGGATCGGGATCCAAAATATCATCGTAAGATAATGTTGAAGGAATCCTACCAACATTCATCAAACTCCAAAATGGTATGCATCTCTCTGCAAATTTCAGTTTCTTTTGAAATTCCCAATGTGGATTTCTGCCCCATGCTCTTATGACCTTGACGAAGGCCAACATATCATAAGTCACATGTCAAGTTCTACCCGTCATTATCCAGGTCAATTTGAACCCATCCGTACATACCCTTGACGAAGGCCAAAATAGTAGTACGACTGTCCTAAACCAACGCATCTATCTAAGCTACAGATAAATATCCAGCAGCTACCAATCACTATGCCTTGGCGAAGGTCAAAATACATAGCTTGAATACTACTGAATATTTAACTGAAATGACGGAGGGCTACGACTTGTTTTGGCAAAACCGTGAACGTAGTGAACTTGATATAATCGAAGGAACCTGAAACTTTTTAAAAGGAGTGGCTAAAGCTCCGCAATTAAAAATTCTGCTCTTTTAAAATAACCGAGTGGTTTCTTTTAAATTTGTTCCAACGATTAAACTTTGTTTTATTTTCTTTGCATTATAATAATGCGTCCCATCATTTAATCTTATCATTGCAGAAAACAACGAAAATACCACGTCCTCTTATGCCATCCGCATTCGCCACGGGGTCCCGTCATCACCCGTTAGGTTACTTAACTAACGACAGAGCGGGGGCTGGGCTAGCGCGGGTGTAAAACATAAGTGACGTCTAATAGCTATTTATATATAGATATTGTACATTCGTCAGACGCAATAATAAGCATTCCAGATCACAGATAAACTTTATTGGATATGCAAGTAATCCGCGTTTCTTTTGAGCCTGCAAGGAAAGACGGATTACACAGTTGTGATGAATACCCATTACCCCACCCCAGACCCCTACGGGTACGGCAAACTACCCGCCAAGTACCAGAAGTGAAGCGGTCTGCCTCAACACTTCAAAATACCCAGTAGTTTGTGCACCCCACCTTGGGTCTATCCTAGGAGCAAAAACAGTAAAAAGAAATAATACAACGGTGGCTACAACCGCAACCTGGTTGTGCCCCGCAAAATAATATTACAACTTATTACAATTACATCGAATGAATTAATACAATAACCCATCACAAAACCCGGCTCTTCACCACAACAGTCCAATACAGTTTATATACACAAACAGATAAAATCCATTACAGAAATGTGCAACCCCCTGCTAACCGACATACTAGCAGTTAGGGGAGGTTTACGAACACATTAAACATTACAGATAATGATCCAATTAGCAAATAGTTTAGAACATCGATCGATTACCTATATCCGTGTCTACCCCAAAAGCAAATCATCACAGAGGCAACCTGGGCAGAAACAGTATATACAGGAAAACAAAAAACCCAAAAACATGAATTACTGTGAAACTCCGAGTCAACTCGGCGTTGACTCGGCGGCGGTTCCGTGGCAAAAGCTCTCTGTTGCCGCGGAAACGCGGCCGTTTTGTCGAGTTGCCTCCTCGAATTTTCCCAGATTTCTTATAATTCCCTGCTGTGAATTTTAAGGTATGTCAAAAAAATTTTGCGACACATTTAAAATTTACAGAAACTGTTATGGAATAGGGTTTTGTTTTCCGTGTTTTTCGTCGATCGAACTTCTAATCAATTGCTAACAAGCTAGTAATGGTTTAGTTGGCTCTGATACCACTGTAAGTCCATGTCACGCACCCCACTAACTTGCGGGGAGGCGGAATATATGAAAAACGATTATCAAAGCTTCGTAACACGGACTTGAGCGCATGAATCGTAATCTAAACCATTGCTAACGTTATACTAGAGGTTTAACTACTCGGTACCGGAGTTATACCTTACGTTACATGTCCTTCGGGTCTTCATCGTTGTCCTCCACTCCTCGTAGGCTCCTTGGAACATCGGCAACTTCACGGCCTCCTCGAATCAAAGACGATCCACCCGAAAGCTTCTACGCCAAGCTTGATCTCAAACTTGAGATTAACTAGGTTGCTTAAAGTGCTAATCTAAGCTACCTAGAGGATATAGAGTGAGGTTATGGATGTTTTAGTCTAGCTAACCCTTGATCTCAACACATGAGAGGTTAGGGTTAGGGTTTCAAGAGAGAGTGAGCTTGAGGAGAGAGAAGGAGAAGATGAGAATGAATATCTTATATCATAAAATCCTTCTCACTTGAATATATGATACATAATGAATTATCAAATAATATCAATTAATTGATTATTCACCATGTTTCATTTAATCAAGGAGAGTGATTTATCATGTGAGTCATTAGATCATTAATGAAGCATTAATGATATGATGAATCATATAAATGAGTCACACAAAGTAATCATGAAAAAGCCACCTCAACCCCTCATGTCACCACTCTTCTAGAACCTTCTCGACAAATTATGAGAACGCCCTTCCAATCCGTGAAAACACGGAAAAACTTTAGACTGTATAAATCCAATAACCTGATACTAGAATCTGGCTTAAACCAAAGCCGGCTAGTATAAACTGTCCGAAAAGTCGTACGTGTGAAAACACACGTACACATTCGAACGCTTGTCGTAAAACCATACGACCTCTATATCGTTTCGCCTGTAGCAGGGAAACTCTCTGTGTGGGACTCTAAAGACTCGACACTACGCTGGCAGTGGGTTTAACCACAGACCGCAAGCGGCACTAGCTGTACGTAACGGTCCCCAGGTAGATGTCGATAAGAAGGCCGATGAGGAAAACCATCCGAACTCCCACTGAGCCTGATGTGACAATCTCTGTACAGTCCGGTCTGTTCGCCTAAGACTATCGCATATCAAGCCTAGGGGGCAGCAAGCGTCAGTCCCCTAATAGCTGTATAAGTCGTGTTGGAGCGAAGCCCATTACGCCCTGAGAAGCTACTGGAACCTACCAGTATATCTCGCTTGCCCTGGCCAGGGACTTTGCGTAATGGCTCTCTGACACAGTGCGATATCAACTCCCAATACCGGGAGAGAATAATCCTATCTAACCGCCACTGCCTCCAAGTGCTCGGGACTGCACCCAACTGCTACCTGTTTGCACGACTCCTTTGAGCCGTGGTAGGGTAGCAATCTAAGAACAGTGGGACACACTCGAGGCGAAGTAGCAGTGTCAAGTCTGCGGACTATGCTGTACTCATGTCACCTGGGAACTGATAACTGACGATGGGTATAATACCAACCAATCAGTTCCTCGGCGAGTCCTGTCCGGTGTACCCGTAACCTAACGAGCACCTGTATACTATCTCTAGTACGACGTACTGATGGCTGTGGGACAGACCATCTCCCCAACTGGGATGAGAAGCGTATACACTTAGTCTACTCCGGAATATCGATGCCCTATCTCGATAATCCAACGACCAGGGACCTGTATAGGATGTTGCTTACAGACTACCCAGCCCCCACTAGTGTGATTGCCATCACAACGCTGGTAATCAAGCAAAGATCCTATGGGCTCTACTAATATGTATAAGTGATACGTTACAAGAAACATATGCACATATTAAAGTAGACTCAAACCAAGTAGCATACTACCATTTTTAGCAAGACTGTATATATAACTGTGAATATCCCAAGCTTCCATTAAGTAATATACAATCTAGTATGATACAATAATGGCCTCTAGGGCATATACACTAACAAATAAGTCATGCTGGTGTATGGCTCATAACAGATTGAGAAACTACTGATAACTCTTATCAGTAAATCTCAGCAGCCCTGGCCAGGGACTTCATGTTATAGCCAATCGAGCATAGCACAACATCAACCCCCAATACCGGGAGAGACGAAACCCCTCCTATCGCTCATTGCCTCCATGCACCTCGAGACTGTACCCAAAGACCACCTGTTTGCACGACTCAGTAGAGCCATGGTAGGGTGGAGATAAAAGTATAGTGGGAGGACACACAAGACTCTATGACGATCTCGGGTCTACAGACTAACCTGTACCAGTGTTCCTTGAGAACTGCTATCCGACGATAGATATAATACCACATAGGAGTTCTTGGCGAGTCCGTTCAGTGTACCCAGTCTCCACTGAGCACCCGCATACAATCTTTGGTGTCTCCTCACCAGATGGATATGGGATCATCCATCGCCCATCATATGGGACAAGAATAGTATACGCTAGTCTACTCTGGAATATCGATGCCCTGTCTCGATACACCCTCGACTAGGAACAGTTCAAGGATATGCTTATAGACTACATGTGCCCCACTAGTATGATCCGCATCATAATCACAGTAGTCAAGCAAATATCCTTTGGGCTTTATCAGTATGTGTAAATGATTAAATCTACATATCAAGATAAATTAAACCAGATAGCGTACTATCATGTTGAGCAAGAAAGTCATCTATCTCCATAGATTATATGTCCAAGTTTCCACTATCCATATAATGGCCTTTAAGGCAAACATATTACTAACAATGCCTCCCACAGTATCCTCTTGGACCACCTGTCCATAATATTGTCCCTCGTCAGAGGGAAAACTGTAACTCTGACAATCACTCTGTCATCCATGTCACCTTTGAAGCCTGGAATGATAACCGTCTCCCGAAGGAGGCTGTCGTCATCAAATCCGTAGAACATGTACTTATGTTCTAAAACTGCTTCCTTATGTTTCTCCAGGATTGGATGAATACAAACTTATTGCATCTAGTGCAAAAACAATATTTGGTGTGGTACTTGACATCTCATGATTGACTCAATTGCCTAAGCAAGTGATCTGCCAATCATGCACATCCCTCTCCCCTTCAGTCTGTAAGACACCTTTAGAGAGGGTGACTCCATCACCTGCAGGTACACCACCATGCCAGGAGTCAGCTATTCTAAAAACCATTAGAATACTGTCAAAGTACCCACATTGGGAAATTACCCAAATCCAGATCTAAAACCAGAATGTCTGATATTATATCCATATCCTGTCTGGAGAAACAACTGTATGACGACCACAGTACAACCGATCGTAGTATATGAATTTTACTTCCTACTCTGTGTATGTCATCCAGATACCATGACATCACACCCTACTACCTTCTTAACAGATCTATCCCCTATTCTGATGAAGTCAAACCTATGACTGTCACATCAAAAATAGATGATCTATCTCCGCTATAACTGCTCAAGTCTATAAATAGACATAAGCTACTTGCCCACTATGCTTCCGCTGCTCCCACTGACTACAACAACCCTCTGGCAGAATAATATATACGTGCACTTCTAAAGCTAGTTTAGAACGACGCTATACTCAACCTCCTGACGGGTCTCATGGTCTGGAACAACAGTAGTGTCAAGTTTAGGTAAACAAGAACCTCCCTATCACCGTCCTTGAGGCTACCGGAGTACCTCTCGGGTGTCTGAGGTTACCCACCATATCTGCGAAGAGGCTATTGGAATGTCAAACCTGATTGAATATATAGGTCCTATTAAATTTTCCGTAATCGTTCGCGGTTCTGGAATCACTTCCAGTTCTACCATACTCCCACTACTGTTTTCTGTAAAAGATCCATTTTACTCAAACTATGGCGAGTCAAGAACAATATCACTATTGATCTTCCAAATGGTAGAATATCAACCCTCGTCATAGCCAGGGTCAACCCACAAACAGCCATTACAGAAACGTGCTCTGAGTTATCCAGAGTCTGGTTTTAAGCATAAGCTGGACAACTCCCCGTACCTTAACATCTTTTAAGGTATGAACCATTCTATATCCAATATAAAAACTTTGGCACTTATTTAATTGGAACCAGATTTAAATCATGCAGCTGTCTCCAGTGCATATCAACTTAATGGAGAGAGGCTAATCAGCATTTACTCAACTTAGGAATCCATCCAATTATGAGTAACCTGAAAGAGAAATAAGTTTCTCAAAACCATTACTATCATCGGAATACCAATCACAAGAATCTACATCTTCGATCTCTTTGAAGAATCCTGATACTTGTGACACCTGGTTCTCTACTTTATTCTTATACCCATAACTTCTCAAAATTTAGATCTTGTATTTCTATGAAACACTTGTCTAAAAACTAGAGAAGTCATAAGTAAACAGAACATAGTACGAGGACCTACCCCTTTGTCCTGATGGACACTGGACAACATACATTACTCTGTATAAGTCCGCTGAGTTGAATAACTCAAAACCTGTGCGTCGTAGGTTGAAAACTGTACCCTGGCGATTTCCTCAAATATCACCAATTACAACGAATTCCGATATAATGAGGATGATTACCTAATTCCCAATAACTTACTCCCACTCATCATCAGTAAAACCATACAGATATGAGAATGAAATCTGGTAAATACATACCCTTGGAGTAAGTATCTAATCGGGAAAACAGTTTTCCTTTAACAATGCACTGAAACATGAAAATGTTTCGTAGGGGTATCCTGGTATTCCTAGTAATGCCTCTTCCATAATCCAATTCATGACTTTAACCGTATATTTCACTGCCATCTCTCCAAATCCCTTTATTTGTCTTTAGTCGTTACCTTCTGTACACCGTCGTTAGGCTAAATGGTTTTCTTCCTTCCCTACCGTTCGGCACCAGCCTATGGTTTGGAAGAAGACTATCCAGTAAGCATAATAGGTGTGCCGTCCTAAACCAAGGAGTACTCGCATCTTGAGAGAAGGTGATGATAAAAGACAACTGAATAATACCTTATTCTTTTAAAGGTGAAATAGGAGTGGCGATGAAGTAAGCGGTGTTAGTTATGTATATGCCCTAGAGTCCATTGTTGTACATTTGATGTATATTATGATGGATGCTTAGATATATACAGAGAGGACTTTCTTGCTCGTCATGATAGTATGCTATTTGGTTTCACTTTATCTTAACATGTTGACTTGTATTGGTTTACTGTCTTTCTCTCACATGTTGATAAAGCCCTTAGGATCTGTGCTCGACTACTGGGACTATGATGAGATCATACTAGTGGGGCCATAGTAGTTGATGAGTACATCCTATAACTGTTCCTAATCGAGGGTATATCGAGACAGGGCATCGATACACCAGAGTAGACTAGCGTATACGCATCTTGACCCATATGATGGGCGATGGATGATCCCATATCCATCGGTGTTTGACATCAAGGATGGTGTACGGGTGCTCAGTGGAGACTGGGTACACTGGACGGACTCGCCGAGAACTCCCACTTGGTGATATACCACACGTCAGATGGCAGTTCTCCGGTGACACTGGTACAGGGTAGTCTGTAGACCCGATATCATCATAGAGTCTTGTGTGATTCCTACTGTTCTTTGATTTCCACCTTACCACGTCCACGACGGCATGCAAAACAGTGGCTTTTGGGTACAGTCCTGAATGACATGGAGGCAATGAGCGATAGGAGGGGATTCGTCTCTCCCGGTATAGGGAGTTGATGTTGTGCTGTGTTCGATTGGCTATAACTGGAAGTCCCTGGCCAGGGGTGATATAGAGATATACTGGTAAGTGTTACCAGTAGTTTCTCGACCTGTTATGAGCCTCACATCGACACGACTTATCGGTTACTGGGGTCTGACGTATACCACCCCTAGACCTGATATGAGACTTATCAGACGAACAGACCGGACTGTACGGGAGTGCTACTAATTGGATTCACAGGAGAACGGACAGGCTTGCTTGTTGATCTTCTGATCGCTCAATACCTGGGTGGCTGTTACATTTAGCTGACCGCTTGCACCTTGTGGGTGTTTCATATGATCATCACCTGCTACCGGCGTATTGACGATTCTTTAGAGTCCTACACAGAGGTTTCTTGGCTCAGGCGAAACGGAGTAGAGGCACATATGTGATATGTGCAGGACCGAGGATAATGCGATATGAGATACCGTATTATATTCTCATGATATTTAGATATGAATCGGGACATCGGATCAACTGATGATTCGACGAATCGATACATGATATATTAGCTGGTTATATTCGATATAGCCGGATCGTTGGATCAAGTGTTGATTCGATGATTTAATGTATAATAATATATATGATATATTGTATTACATTATCTAATATTGGCTCACTTTATTATTTCATTTTCTCACTGGATTAATACATTGATATATATGCGATATATGTTAAATGTATTATTTTCAAATGTTGCAAATATATAATATATATGTGATATATATTATTGTAACATGATATTATTTATTATTAAACATGTTTAAGGATGATAATGAGGGATTAGGGTTTGATTAGGGTTAGCTCTTTCATGTTCATTCTAGAAGGATTCTATTTTGTCTTGGTTAAGATATTATGGTTGATCTTTATCTTTAACCTAACCAAACCCTAACCCTAGTTTATTCTCTACAACTTTTATCCTATCATCCTTGACCATGGTTAGATAATCAATCATATACACTTGACTTCTATTCATCACAAAAGGATGATTTCTTTCATTCTTCATCTTCTTCTCTCTTGAGTTCAAAAAGGAAAAAGCTTACTAGTTAATTCTTGTGTGATGATTTCAAGTGAGAAAGTGAATAAAAAGAAAGCATAAATACTACTCCCTCATCCTCATCTCATCTAGCCCATGAGATTAGGGTGTTCATCTCTTTAGAGTGAGAAAGCTTGGGTTTTTGCAACTTCGACGTAGATCATCGGAGATTCGGAACACTTCAAGCAAGCATGGATCGTTCGAGTCGTGGAGCTTCTCTTGAGTCCGGGAGATCGTGGATCGCGGCGAAGGGACTTCTACTCGGAGCTTGTGAAGCGAAGGAGCGGACTACAAAGGTTGTAATCCCTCACACTTAGTTATAAAGATATCATCTTGCATGCTAAACCCTAATAATCTAGCAAAGATCCCGTCTTTGGGTTGTTCGGCACATGTAAAATTTTATTTGGGCATGTTTGATGCTTTATGAACCTTCACTAGTGTGCCTAGGAACCCTACAGTGGTATCTGAGCCTAGATAGAGCATTAGGCGACGTGTTTACGAAGTTAAAACTCCGATCGAACCCGAACCGACGAAATTTACCCCCTCTCTGGAAATTTTTCAAAATCTGGGATTTTTCTGAATTAAAAATACCTAAAAAATAAAGCAAGAACATATAAGAATTATGGTGAAATTCGTGCCTCCAATTCGACCACATGGCCGCGGAACCGCGTCAAAGACCCACCGTTGGCGGCTGTTCCGCGGCAGTATAAGTGAATTAGGCACGGTTTTGTGCACAGTAATTCTTGTATCTTTATTTACTATTTTATGGGTATTTTTATTCTGACTCAAGTGTTGAGTATTCTGGGGTTTCTTTTGTAATCGTAGATTCGATCGGAATATTTAAATTCGTTTTTATTTTCGGATATTTAGAAACTGTTAAACTATTTGAACGGATATCATTAACCCACTTTATCCCGGAACGCCAAACTTTCAAGTGTTGAATTTTTATTGGGTTTAAATCTTTCGGAAAAATTGTACAAGTTAAGCGGTGGACCCTCTAGAAAACAACAAACCTTAACTCGATTATGTGACCGTCTTGAACTGCCTTTTGAACCTTCGGGTTTGGGGCAGTACGGCGTGCCACATGTGAGGCGTTGGCTTGACCCTTCTACGGCTGGATCACTGGTATTATGACATATTCTGGGATTATTTGAACTCCGCTCAAGTGTTGAGCACTTTGGGAAATTTTGGGTATTTGATTATCTGTTCGAAAAGTTTAATACTGTCTACTTATCTGGAATGTGATACAATATGTGGAATTCATAGAGTTAGGCATGAAATGCGAAGTATGTGATATTTCGGATTTATGATGTCTAAAGTGATTATGGATTCCAAATATTGTAGTTTTACCCTTTCTTTTATGTGACCGTAAGTGTAGTATGTAGTTGTATTGCCGGTTGTCGTTGCTATACATCGACGACGATCGGTGTATGCATACTTACTTACGTTGATGATATGAGATATTATGTGTTGCTGAGATATGATGTGCAGGATTGTCGCGATTGAATAGCCGGGGGTTTTATGTGAGATGAGAGTTTTATATTTTCATTCATGTAAATTCAAATGTAATGTAATATTCTTTTATTTGGGGCACTTCCAGGTTGAGGTTGATGCCACCAGTGTTGTATATTATTTATTTTTCCGCATTAGGATGGACCCAAGGAAGGGAGCACAGGTGACCGGGTTATGGGGTTCAGTGGGAGGCCATCTCGAGGAGTCGAGACCGGGTCTCCTAAACTCCAGAATTGGTAGGGTCGCTTACCGCTCTCGTAGGGGTCCAGGGTGTGGGCTTGGCTATTCATCGCGACTGTGGAATCCGTATTTTCTATTGTTGCTAAATACTAAATACGGACGTCCTAGTATATCCCACATTATATCTATGTTTCTGCTGCGATATCTGTGATGTGATCATTTGATATGTTCTGATGGATACAGTATATAGTATATATGATATATTATATAGATATTACTTATGTTTTACACCCGCACTAGCCCTGCCCTGCTCTGTCGTTAGTTACCTAACCTAACGGTGCACGAGGGGACATCGAGGCGAATGCGGATGGCATAAGTGTACGTCGTATTTATCTGTGATGCTTAGGAAGCATAAGCTGATGGGATTTTATTAATGAGATTAATAAAAAGAAAAGAAACCTAAAGATGTTGTAGAATCAAAACTTTATAAAAAGGGTAGCTACAGTTTTGCTTTGCACAGTGATATATATGATATATCCTGCACCTTATTCGATGGGGAAAGAGCCGAGATCCCTTCACCGGGAGTGACCTCTTTAGCGAAACTGGCAGATGCTACAAAACTCGGTTTGTCTTTTGATTTCTTTTAGAGTTTTGCTTTGCACAGCGGTATATATGATATATCCTGCACCTTATTCGATGAGGAAAGGGCCGACGATCCCTTCACCGGGAGTGACCCCTTTAGCGAAACTAAGAAAAGCCTCAAAAACACTCCTTTTCAAAAAACACTTGATTCTACGACGATATCAAGTTCATTACGCTCAGGGTTTTCTGAAAAACCTGCGTAGCCCTCCGTCATTTCAGATAAGTACTACTTAGTATTCGTGCTACGGTAGTTTGGCATTCGTCAAGGCGTAGTGTACGGTAGCTAACTAGTATTTATCTGCTTATGCATATGATGCAGATTGGATTTGGGTATTCGTACGGCGTTGTTTGGCATTCGTCAAGGGTTGTGCGGGTGGGTTTAATTCAATCAAGAAATGTACGGGTTGAACTTGGCTAGTGGACTATGGGTTGTTTGGCATTCGTCAAGGACATAAAACACTAGGGGTAAAATATTATTAGGAATTTCAAGTGTTGAAATTTGCAATGAGATTGCATACCTTCTATGAGATAGTTGGATCCCGATACCCACTGCGAGTAAGAGTTACTCCTGGGAGAGTTTTACACAGGATCAAGTAGGTGTCTAGAAAAGTGTTAACGGGGTTACGCCTCTGGGAAAACGAGGTTTACTTTAATTAGGTCCGTGCGAAAGCACGGGGAACCTCCCTCAAAGTCCCGACACTGATCTGGCTGAAAGATTGACGAAATTGTAGGGTGTAATTAATCCCGGCTAATCTTACCTTTTAGGGTTTGAAGGTAGATTTGATAAAAACAGTGGGAGACATCCTGATTAGATAAGATAATAACCAATCTAATCTTGCAAGAGCATACGCTAAAGTGTTTTCTTCTCTCTCTCTCCAGGTAGCGACCATGTCAGGCCATAATCAAGATAATAATATGGATGTATTGACTGAACCCGCTTATTATACTGAGCAGGGGAACGTTGGACCCGTTCTTTCTTATAAGAGTTATAAGACTGAACAGGAAATAGGAGAATATCTGGATTCTCACGCCGCCCAAAAGAACATGCATGTTGATGCATCTTCTTCGGGTGTGTTAGTTATTGAAAACTGTTTCTCAGTTCACCCTACGTCCTGGGTATTAGATACCGGATCAGGATCCCACATATGTAAATAGTTACATGGGTTACGTAAAGGTAGAGAACTGGGAAAAGGTGATCGTTCCGTTCAAGTAGGGAACGGTGCAAGTATTGCAGCCAAAGCAGTTGGCGAATATCACCTTGTATTGCCAAGTCGTAATACACTGATTCTAAATGAGTGCTATTATATACCGAACATGATGTGCAACATTATATCAGTTTCTTTATTAACTAAAGAAGGATATAATTTTGTAGTAAAGGATAATGTTATGAACATATTCCTAGATCAAAAGTTGATTGCATTAGGCTCGTTACATAATGGCATATTCATTTTAAATCAGAATACAGTCCTCAATATACAAAACACACACAAGAGGAAAAGTTCAGAAATGAACGAATCCTTCTTGTGGCATCGTAGACTTGGTCATATCAATGCGACACGACTGGCTAAGTTACATAAAGATGGTTATTTGAATCCGTTCGAATTATCATCTTATGATACTTGCCATTCATGTCTCAAAGGAAAAATGACCAAAGCTCCGTTTAGTGGACACGGAGAAAGAGTTACTGAACTCTTAGGACTAATACATAGTGATGTATGCGGTCCCATGTCTACGCATGCCAGGAACGGTTCTCCCTACTTCATTACATTCACTGACGATCTCTCTAGATACGGGCATGTGTTCCTATTGAAACACAAGTCTGAAGCTTTTGAGAAATTCAGAGAATATAAGCACGAAGTAGAGAACCAAACGGGCAAAAGTATTAAGATCCTTCGATCTGATCGAGGAGGAGAATACTTGAGCAATGAGTTCCAAGATTATCTAAAAGAGAATGGGATTCTCTCTCAGCTTACTCCACCTTATACACCACAGCACAACGGTGTATCGGAACGAAGGAATCGCACCCTATTAGATATGGTGCGTTCAATGATGAGTATAGCTGAGTTACCTATTTCCTTCTGGGGGTATGCGCTTGAAACAGCCATACACCTATTGAATATGGTTCCTACCAAATCAGTGCCTACCACTCCATATGAGATATGGAAAGGGAAGAGACCATCTCTTAAGTATGTTAAGATATGGGGTTGTCCAGCCTATGTCAAAAGACAAAATCCGGACAAACTCGAGGCAAGATCAGTCTTATGCAAGTTTGTAGGATATCCCAAAAATTCACAAGGGTATCTCTTCTACCACCCCGAGGAACAAAAGGTGTCTGTTTCTCGACATGCCACTTTCTTAGAAAAAGGTTTTCTTATGAAACAGATTAGTGGCATTGAGGTAGACCTGGAAGAGGTTCCAGCAACACAAAGTATAACAGAAGACTTGGTAGAACCAGAGGATGCAGTAGTACCCGACGAACCCCAGCCTCTCCGCCGATCTAGCAGGGTTTCTCATCCACCTGAGAGATACTACAGTTTTCTCATTGATGGTGGAAGCGAGGATTGCATCATAGAAGATGATGACCCGACTAGTTTCGAGCAGGCCATCACGAGTAATGACTCTGTGAAATGGCTGGATGCAATGCGATCTGAGATGGAATCCATGTACACCAATAAAGTATGGGTTTTGGAAAATGCTCCTGAAGGGGTAAAACCCATTGGGTGCAAGTGGATTTTTAAAAAGAAATTTGGTGTAGATGGAAAAGTTGAGACTTTCAAAGCTAGACTTGTAGCAAAGGGTTTTCGTCAACGACCAGGTGTGGATTATGACGAAACCTTTTCTCCAGTGGCTATGCTTAAGTCCATCCGGATCTTACTTGCCATTGCTGCATACCATGACAACGAAATCTGGCAAATGGATGTTAAGACCGCCTTTCTAAATGGTGATTTAGAAGAGTGCGTGTACATGACTCAGCCAGAGGGCTTCGTAGATAGTGGGAGCAGCGGAAAGGTGTGCAAACTGCTTAAATCCATTTATGGGTTAAAGCAAGCATCGCGGAGTTGGAACATCTGTTTTGATGTAGTAGTCAAAGAGTTTGACTTCATCAAAAACATAGATGAACCTTGTATCTATAAGAAGGTAGCAGAGAGTAAGGTTGTCTTCCTTGTATTGTACGTGGATGACATACTCTTGATAGGAAATGATACTCCTATGCTGCAATCAGTCAAGCTCTTCTTATCACCGAGATTCTAAATGAAAGATCTAGGTGATGCCTCTTGTATATTGGGAATTAGGATCTATAGAGATAGATCCAAACGGATACTGGGATTGTCCCAATCCAGGTACATTGACACCATACTATAGAGGTTTAGTATGGAAGAATCCAAGCATGGGAACCAACCCACGATCTCTGGACTCACTCTCTCCAAAAAGATGTCTCCCAAGACTGATTTGGAGAGAGCTCGCATGCAAGGGATACCCTATGCTTCGGCAGTAGGCTCTATCATGTATGCGATGCTATGTACCAGACCTGATGTAGCATACTCACTAAGTGTAGTGAGTCGGTATCAAGCAGATCCTGGAGAGAGTCACTGGACGGCTGTGAAGAACATTCTCAAGTACTTACGAAGGACTAGAGATATGTTCTTGATGGATGGTAACGGAGAACTCCGGGTGGAGTCCTTTACCGATTACAGCTTCCAAAGTGATAAGGACGACTCTAAGTCGCATTCGGGTTTTGTCTTTACCCTCAATAGAGGGGCGGTATGTTGGAAGAGTTCCAAACAGGATAACGTTGCAGACTCAACGATGGAGGCTGAATACATCGCTGCCAACGATGCTGCCAAAGAGGCTGTCTGGATGAAGAAGTTCATTTGTGAACTTGGAGTGGTTCCATCCATTGAGCATCCAATACCTCTGTATTATGATAACAATGGAGTTGTGGCTTTAGCCAAGGAACCCAGATCCCATCAGAAGTCCATACATATTCTGAGGCGGTATCACCTGATCAGGGAGATAGTTGATCGCCGGGAGTTCGAGGTCAGGAGAGTAGATACGAAGGACAACACTGCGGATCCACTCACGAAGGCCATTCCCCAGATACAGTTTGAGAGATTATTCGGGATGCTAGGTATGAGATACTACAGCAGCTGGCCTTAGTGCAAGTGGGAGATTGTTAGTTATGTATATGCCCTAGAGGCCATTGTTGTACATTTGATGTATATTATGATGGATGCTTAGATATATAGAGAGAGGACTTCTTGCTCGTCATGATAGTATGCTATTTGGTTTCACTTTATCTTAACATGTTGACTTGTATTGGTTTACTGTCTTTCTCTCACATGTTGATAAAGCCCTTAGGATCTGTGCTCGACTACTGGGACTATGATGAGATCATACTAGTGGGGCCATAGTAGTTGATGAGTACATCGTATAACTGTTCCTAGTCGAGGGTATATCGAGACAGGGCATCGATACACCAGAGTAGACTAGCGTATACGCATCTTGACCCATATGATGGGCGATGGATGATCCCATATCCATCGGTGTTTGACATCAAGGATGGTGTACGGGTGCTCAGTGGAGACTGGGTACACTGGACGGACTCACCGAGAACTCCCAGTTGGTGATATACCACACGTCAGATAGAAGTTCTCCGGTGACACTGGTACAGGGTAGTCTGTAGACCCGATATCGTCATAGAGTCTTGTGTGATTCCCACTGTTCTTTGATTTCCACCTTACCACGTCCACGAGGGCGTGCAAAACGGTGGCTTTTGGGTACAGTCCCGAATCACATGGAGGCAATGAGCGATAGGAGGGGATTCGTCTCTCCCGGTATAGGGAGTTGATGTTGTGCTGTGTTCGATTGGCTATAACTAGAAGTCCCTGGCCAGGGCTGATATAGAGATATACTGGTAAGTGTTACCAGTAGTTTCTCGATCTGTTATGAGCCTCACATCGACACGACTTATCGGTTACTGGGGTCTGACGTATACCACCCCTAGACCTGATATGCGACATATCAGACGAACAGACCGGACTGTACGAGAGTGTTACTGATTGGATTCACAGGAGAACGGACAGGCTAGCTTGTTGATCTTCTGATCGCTCAATACCTGGGTGGCTGTTACGTTTAGCTGACCGCTTGCAGCTTGTGGGTGTTTGATATGATCATCACCTGCTACCGGCGTATTGACGATTCTTTAGAGTCCTTCACAGAGGTTTCTTGGCTCAGGCGAAACGGAGTAGAGGCACATATGTGATATGTACAGGACCGACGATAATGCGATATGAGTTACCGTATTATATTCTCGTGATATTTAGATATGAATCGGGACATCGGATCAAGTGATGATTCGACGAATCGGTACATGATATATTAGCTGGTTATATTCGATATAGCCGGATCATTGGATCAAGTGTTGATTCGATGATTTAATGTATAATAATATATATGATATATTGTATTACATTATCTAATATTGGCTCACTTTATTATTTCATTTTCTCACTGGATTAATACATTGATATATATGCGATATATGTTAAATGTATTATTTTCAAATGTTGCAAATATATAATATATATGTGATATATATTATTGTAACATGATATGATTTATTATTAAACATGTTTAAGGATGATAATGAGGGGTTAGGGTTTGATTAGGGTTAGCTCTTTCAAGTTCATTCTAGAAGGATTCTATTTTGTCTTGGTTAAGATATTATGGTTGATCTTTATCTTTAACCTAACCAAACCCTAACCCTAGTTTATTCTCTACAACTTTTATCCTATCATCCTTGACCATGGTTAGATAATCAATCATATACACTTGACTACTATTCATCACAAAAGGATGATTTCTTTCATTCTTCATCTTCTTCTCTCTTGAGTTCAGAAAGGAAAAAGCTTACTAGTTAATTCTTGTGTGATGATTTCAAGTGAGAAAGTGAAAAAAAAGAAAGCATAAATACTACTCCCTCATCCTCATCTCATCTAGCCCATGAGATTAGGGTGTTCATCTCTTTAGAGTGAGAAAGCTTGGGTTTTTGCAACTTCGACGTAGATCATCGGAGATTCGGAACACTTCAAGCAAGCATGGATCGTTCAAGTCGTGGAGCTTCTCTTGAGTCTGGGAGATCGTGGATCGCGGCGAAGGGACTTCTACTCGGAGCTTGTGAAGCGAAGGAGCGGACTACAAAGGTTGTAATCCCTCACACTTTGTTATAAAGATATCATCTTGCATGCTAAACCCTAATAATCTAGCAAAGATCTCGTCTTTGGGTTGTTCGGCACATGTAAAATTTTATTTGGGCATGTTTGATGCTTTATGAACCTTCACTAGTGTGCCTAGGAACCCTACACGCGGTTTGGTCTTGAATGATAACAGTCGCAATTTACTTTGCCCTCTTTCTAATCCCTTTATTTTGTCTTTAGTTATTTCCTTCTGTACACCCTACTTAGGCTAATTGGTTTTCTTCATTCCCTACCTTTCGGCACCTACCTATGGTTTAGAAGAAGACTATCCAATAAGCGTAATAGGTGTACTCTCCTAAACCAATGAGCCCTCGCAACCTGAAAGAAGGTGATAATAAAAGACAACTGAATAAACCAATTCTATTTCTCCTGAACCTTGATCCATCCTCGAAGAAGTCCCTTCGAGTTCGTATATAACCATACGATGGATCTATCCAATGGAAGTGGATGTCCGTAGTAATACAGGGTGTTCTGAGAAATGCAAAGGGTAAAAGAAGGAGTGGTAATGACTTATGCAACCCAGACAATCCAAAAGCCAGTATTTTAAGAAGGTTCGGTCAACTTGGTCACTGAGTCATAGTCAAGGGTCGGTCAAAGGTCGCTGCCAAAGAGAGAGAGAAAAGAAATACTCTGCGTGCACTCTAACCTAGATCAGAATGGTTATCACTTTATCTAATCCGGAAACCTCCCACTGTACTGTCAAATTCTCCTCCAAACCTAAAAAAGAATCAATCGGGATCACCCGAAGAGTAAACCAACTCATCAGTGGGAATCGGGATCCAACTCTCATCGCATGATAACGTGATGGAATGCATCTACGTTACTCATGCTCCAGAAGGTATGCGCATACTTGGCAAGTTTCCGTTTCTTTAGAAACTCCCGATATGATTTTTGCCCCATGCTCTTATAACCTTGGCGTTGGTCAAAATGTCATAAGTCACATGCCAAGTTCTACCCGTCACTATCTTGTCAATTTGAACCCACCCGTACATGCCCTTGACGTTGGCCAAAATGGCAGAACGACTGTCCCAAACCAACTCATCTATCTATGCAACAAATGAATACCCAGCAGCTACCAAACACTATGCCTTGGCGTTGGTCAAAATAGATAGCATGAATACTACTGAATACCCAAAAGAAATGATGGAGGGCTACGGCTGGTTTTTGGCGAAAACCTTTAACGTAAGGAACTTGATATCGCTGAAGGAACCTGATAGCTTTTTAAAATATAGTGGCGAACACCTTTTGCTAAAGAGGTCACTCCCGGTGAAGGGATCTTGGCTCTTTCCTCGTGGAATAAGGTGCAGGATATTCCACTGAATACCGCTATGCAAAGCAACTTGTAATCGACTATAGTGAAGTTATTACGCTGACGCAAAATTTTGCCCAAGGGGTCAGTCCCGGTGAAAGGATATCGGCCCTTGCCCCGTCGAATGAGGTGCAGGATATTCCACTGAATACCGCTATGCATAACAAAAGGAAACGTCTTTGCAATAACACCTTTTAAATTTGTTCCAACAACTGCCAACATGTTTGTTTTACATTGCATTGATCAGAATCAACGCAGTCCCATCAATCGATCATACCAGAAAAGAACGAAAATAAAAAGTACGTATATGCCATCCGCATTCGTCACTGGGTCCCATCATCACCCGTTTGGTTACTTAACTAACGACAGAGCGGGGACTGGACTAGCGCGGGTGTAAAACATATACAACATCTAATAGTATATAAACCAATATACAATTCGCTCCAGGCGTGATAATATGAAATATTACATAAAAGTAATAAGCATCACAGAACAATACAGATAATCTGGGATCCCCGAGTTTCACAGAGCCGCTGCTGAAACCCGACGTTCCCCTGGTCGTGTGGATAGCCTGTGCAATGAAATCTAGACCCCTACGGGTGCGGCAAGTTACCCGCCAAAACCTGAAGCGAGGCAGCCCCCCACAGCAAAGTGAATGGACCACCATGCACTTCACGGAATCCGGTAGCTTGAGCACCTCTTCTTGGGTCAACCTGTACCCCCTACGAGTGCGACGAATAGTCTGCCAATTCTAGAGTGAGGCCCCTCTGCCTCTCAAAGCCATGAGATGCGGACCCGTTTCCCTCCAGAACCCGGCTATCCGTGCACTCCGTCGCAGGATAACCCTAGTACAGAAATAATAATGATACAACAGGTACATCGACCGCAACCTGGTCGTGCCCCAAAATAATATTATACAACAGGCAGTGACGGCAGTCCACACGTTGGACGCTTGCCCCGCAATATCAAATGTACAAATAAATCCAAACTGCACTATCATTGCACACTGCTATCCACCACGAAAAATCCGCAACATCACAGCACAACACAGAACATCAACGCGAATGTCACGTTCGCAAACCCGTCTAAAAGAACTATAGCAATCAGACGCGGTTTACCGATTAAATGACATTCCCGGTCGGAGATATAATGCAAGTTCTGTAAACTAACATGTTTAAATTTCGATCGACCAAATATCACAAAGTGGGCCCCACGAACAACTGGTGAACAGTAAAAAAATCTGGGCCTAAAAGATATATACCAAAAACCCTAATTTCCAGAGAAGAATACACTGTGCAAGTTTGGGGGCATGATCACACAGAATGGCCGCGAATGCACGACCAAACTATGGGTTTGGCCGCGATTCCGCGGCGGTCTTGTCGATTCATGAGCCTAAATTTGTACGGTGTTCTTATAAAACCCTGCACAGATTTCTGAGATATGTAGAATAATTTTAGGTCATCATTTAAAATCGACAGAAACTGTGAAGCTTGAAAATTGTGTTTTTCGATATCCGGTTCGATCGATATTTTAAACGCGTTAGCATAAGTTAATAAAGCAAAATGGTGAGGCTCTGATACCACTGTAAGTCTACGGTAGTGCCCCGGCCGTCTACAGACGCCAAATGCGGAACAAAAACTTTTTAACTGGCGCTATCGTATACTTTAACCCGGATCTGCCATTATTGCTAAACTAACAAACTGTAAAGAGTGTAGAAAGGTTATACCGAACGATCCGAGTCCTTCGTTCTTTAACCATCATCCCACGCTCCGTTGCGGCTGCTCTGATCTCTTCGATCTCCGATCTGCTCGTCCAGGTGGCACCACTTCAACGATTCTTTAAACGGGCTCCCGCCTCTGACTCGAGACAACTCGGTCGTCAAGTTTGCTAAAAGAGACGACCAAGATTGATGTAGAGAATGAGTAGAATACTTTGTCTCGTTACGTCCAAGGCTATGGACGAACGGTTAATGAAGTTGCCATGGGAATCGGGTGATGGAATGAAATGAGCTGTGAAATTCCATACACCCCAAAATCTATCATAATCTTTTTACCAAATGAAACATCAAGTGAGAGAGAGAGAGAGAGGAGGGGGCCGGCCATTTTATAGGAGGTGGGGGTGAGGGTAGGAGAGGGGGAGGTAACCTTAAGAGAAAATATCTAGTGTGAACACAAACAAATATCTAGTGTGAACACAAATAAATATCTAGTGTGAACACAAAGAAAGCAACTAATAAGAAACAAGTGAGTCACAAGCCTAATCACCTCTTCTAGAACCTTCTAGAAGCATGACTCACCCTCATCCAAGAAAAGATAAATCCGTCTTTAACCAAATGTTAAAAGATGGCTGATAGAAAACCGGAAACTGGCAACTTCCAAAACTGATCCCGAAACAAATTCAGGATAACCCCGTAACTGTATAAATATACCCGCATTTGTATCACGACCGAATACAAATGCAACTGAGACAAAGATATTATATCTAATCAATATAATACTCGGATCCAGCTTAAACCAAAGCCGACCAGTATCAACTGACCGAAAAATGACACGTGCGTAAACCCACGTGCATTTTCCGAACCCTGCCATAAAACCATACGGCCTTTACAACGTTTCGCCCGAACTTGGGAAACTGTCTGTGGGGAACTCTAATGACTCGTCAGTACTCTGGCAGTGAGTTTAACCACAAACCGTCAGCGGCACTAGCTATGCGTAACGGCTGCCCATGGACTGACCTCAAGGGAGGCTGATGGGCGAACTCATCCAGAAACCCTACTGAGCCTAACAGTGATAATGTATATACAGTCCGGTCCGTTCGTCTATGAGTATCGCATATCTACCTAGGGGGCTAGTTGTAAGTCGATGTACTACACCCCAATACTTGTGGGGAGGCGGAATTTTCAAAAACTAACTTGTTTAGTGAACAAACATCGACTAACCGCTTGAATCGAAGCTAAACTATAAATAACCAAACACAAAGTGTTTCTAAACTACTGTGTTTAGGGATTATACCTAATGAACCAACTCCTTCGTCTTTACGAACTCCTTGTTCTCCTCGGCCTTCTCGAATTATTAGACGATCCACCAGAGAGCAAAACTCCAAGCTTAGCCTCTAAACTTGAGGCAACTAACCTTCTTGGATTGCTAATCAAAGAAGATAGATTGAGATAGAGTGATGGTTATGGATTGTTTAGTCTAGCTAACCCTTGTACTCAACTCATGAGAGGGGAGGATTAGTCTTTAAAGAGGGAGAGCTTGAGGAGAGAGAAGATGAAGATAATAATGAGATGAGAATAGTGAGTCAAGAAGATATATATCAAGCATTTCTTTTAACAAGAAAAGAATAAGAAATGAATTTAGCAACCATGCTTGATAATATCTAGTGATGATTCATTATAATGACAAAAGACTTCTATGAATCATCAAGGTGACTCACTAATCACAATCATTTCATATGCCACCTTAACCTCCTTAGTCACCACCTTCTAGAAGCTTCTCGCATAATTACGAGAACGCCCCTCCTTTCCGCAAAAATACGGAAAAACTTTAGACTGTAAAAATCCAATAACCGGATACCAGTAACTGGCTTAAACTAAAGCCGACTGGTAAAAACTGTCCGAAAGTCGTACGTGCGTAAACGTACGTACGCGTCCGAACCCTTGTCGTAAAACCATACGACCTCTATATCGTTTCGCCTGGAATAGGAAACTCTCTGTGTGGGACTCTAGAGACTCGACTACTACGCTGGCAGTGGGTTTAACCACAGACCGCAAGCGGCACTAGCTGTACGTAACGGTCCCCAGGTAGTTGTCGATAAGAAGGCCGATGAGGAAACCCATCCGAACTCCTACTGAGTCTGATGTGACAATCTCCATACAGTCCGGTCCGTTCGTCCAAGACTATCGCATATCCTGCCTAGGGGGCGGCAAGCGTCAGTCCCCTAATAGCGGTATAAGTCGTGTCGGAGGGAAGCCCATTACACCCTGAGAAACTACTGAAACCTACCAGCAAATCTCGCTTGCCCTGGCCAGGGACTTTGCGTAATGGCTCTCTGACACAGCGCGATATCAACTCCCAATACCGGGAGGGACGAATCCTGTCTAACCGCCACTGCCTCCAAGTGCTCGGGACTGCACCCAACTGCTACCTGTTTGCACGACTCCTTTGAGCCGTGGTAGGGTAGCAATCTAAGAACAGTGGGACACACTCGAGGCGAAGTAGCAGTGTCAAGTCTGCGGACTACGCTGTACTCATGTCACCTGGGAACTGTTCACTGACGACTGGTATAAAACCAACCAACAGTTCCCTGTGAGTCCTGTCCGGTGTACCCGTAACCTAACGAGCACCTGTATACTATCTCCAGTACGACATACTGACGGCTGTGGGACCGACCATCTCCCCAACTGGGATGAGAAGCGTACACACTAGTCTACTCCGGAGTATCGATGCTCTGTCTCGATAATCCAACAACTAGGGACCTGAATAAGGATGTGCTTGTAGACTACCCAGCCCCCACTAGTGTGACTGCCATCACAACGCTGGTAGTCAAGCAAGATCCTAAGAGCTCTATCAATACGTATACTCATATATTAAGATAGAAAAAACCAAGTAGCATACTACAATGTTTAGCAAGACTGTTATATACATGTGAATATCCCAAGCTTCCATTAAGTAATATACAAACTAATATGATACAGTAATGGCCTTCTAGGGCATAAACACTAACAATCTCCCACTTGCACTAGGGCCATGTACTGGCATATCGAAGACCAATGATCTCGAGTAGCCTCTCGAACTGCGTCTGAGGTAGGGCCTTCGTGAATGGATCAGCAATGTTCTCTTCTGAAGCAAGTCTCCGAACCTCGATCTCCTGACGATCAATGATCTCCCAGATCAGGTGATACCGCCTCAAGATGTGTCTGGACTTCTGATGGGACCTTGGTTCCTTCGCTAAAGCTATAGCTCCGTTGTTGTCGCAATACAGAGGTATTGGATCAACTATGGTAGGAACCACCTGAAGTTCTGTTAGGAACTTCTTCATCCAGACTGCTTCTTTTGCGGCATCGCAAGCAGCTATATACTCCGCTTCCATCGTCGAGTCAGCAACGGTGTCCTGCTTGGAGCTCTTCCAGCACACCGCCCCTCCATTGAGGGTAAAGACATAACCCGACATGGACTTGGAATCGTCCTTATCACTCTGGAAGCCGGAATCAGCAAAGGCCTCCAACCTGAAGTCTTTTCCACCGTAAACCAAGAACATCTCCTTAGTCCTCCTCAGGTACTTGAGAATGTTCTTTACTGCTATCCAGTGTTTCTCCCCTGGGTCTGACTGATACCGGCTCACCACGCTTAGTGTGTAAGCTACATCTGGTCTGGTACACAACATCGCATACATTATAGAGCCTACCGCAGAAGCGTAGGGTTTAATTGACATGCGTTCCCTTTCCAAATCAGTCTTGGGAGACATCTCTTTGGAGAGGGTGATTCCGTGACAAGCCGGTAGATTACCGCGCTTAGAATCTACCATACTGAATCTTTTCAGTATAGTGTCGATATACCTGGACTGCGAAAGTCCCAACATCCTCTTGGATCTATCACGATAGATCCGGATCCCCAGAATGTAAGAGGCATCACCCAGGTCTTTCATGGAGAACCTGTGTGATAAGAATCCTTTGACAGATTGCAGCATAGGAATGTCATTTCCTATCAATAGAATGTCATCCACGTACAAGACGAGGAATACAACACTTCTGGCTACAACTTTACTATATATGCACGGTTCATCTGGATTTTTGATAAAGTCATATTCTTTGACTGTCTCATCAAAACAGATGTTCCAACTCCGCTATGCCTGCTTTAGTCCATAAATGGACTTAAGCAGCTTGCATACTTTCCCGCTGCTCCCACTCTGATTGAAACCCTCTGGCTGATCCATATAGACGCTCTCTTCTAAATTTCCATTCAGAAAAGCCGTCTTTACGTCCATCTGCCAGATTTCATAATCATGGAAGGCAGCAATAGCAAGAAGGACCCGAATGGATTTGAGCATAGCCACTGGAGAAAAAGTTTCGTCATAGTCCAAACCAGGTCTTTGACGAAAACCCTTTGCAACAAGTCTAGCCTTATAGGTTTCCACCTGTCCATCTACACCAATCTTTTTCTTGAAGATCCATTTGCATCCTATGGGTTTTACCCCATCTGGAGCAAAGTCCAAAGTCCATACTTTGTTGGTGTACATGGACTCCATTTCGGTCCGCATTGCATCTAGCCATCGTACCGAGTCGCCGCTCTGGATGGCTTGCTGGAAGTCAGTAGGTTCATCATCTTCTATGATGCAATCCTCTCTATCCCCGTCTATGAGAAAACCATAGTGTCTCTCAGGCGGATGAGACGGCCTACTACTCCTGCGGAGGGGTGCGGGAATGTCCTGTTCTTCTTGAACTTCCGGTTCTACCAAACTTTCAGTAGCAGTTTGTGGTTCTGGAATTTCTTCCAGTTCTATTTCACTCCCACTTGATTCCTTTTCTAAAAACTGATGTTCTAGAAAATGGGCATTACGAGAAACAAATACCTTTTGTTCCTCTGCGTAATAGAATAGATATCCCCTGGAGTGCTTTGGATATCCCACAAACTTACACTTTACTGATCGTGCCTCGAGCTTGTCCACATGCTGCTTTTTAACAAAAGCTGGACATCCCCAAATCTTTATATACTGTAGATGGGGTTTCTTCCCGCTCCACATCTGATATGGAGTGGTAGGCACAGTCTTGGTAGGTACCATGTTCAAAAGATATGCCGCTGATTCTAGCGCATGACCTCAGAAAGATCGCGGTAACTCAGCATTACTCATCATGGATCGTACCATATCCAATAGGGTTCGATTTCGTCTCTCCGATACACCGTTATGCTGTGGAGTGTACGGAGGAGTAAGATGAGAGAGAATTCCTTTCTCTTTTAGGTAACCTAGGAACTCGGCACTCAAGTATTCACCACCTCGATCAGATCTAAGTGTCTTGATACTTTTGCCAGTTTGGTTTTCTACTTCATTCTTATACTCTTGGAATTTCTCAAAAGCCTCGGATTTATGTTTCATCAGATAAATGAATCTGTATCTTCAGTAATCATCCATGAAAGTAAAGAAGTAGGAAAAACCACATCTCGCATGTGTAGACATTGGACCACATACATCGCTGTGTATGAGTCCTAAGAGCTCGCTCGCTCTTACTCCTTGTCCAGTGAATGGAGTCTTTGTCATCTTTCCTTTGAGACAAGATTGACAAGTGTCATAAGATTGATATTCGAACGAGTCCAAATATCCTTCTCTATGCAACTTAGTCAACCTTCTCTCATTGATGTGACCCAGTCTACAATGCCATAAGAAAGCTTTATTCAAATCTGGAGACTTTATTTTTAGTGTGTTTTGGACATTGAAAATTTGGAGTTGGTTTAAAACATATATGACGTTATTTAGTGTACCTGACCCAATCAAACCATGATTAAGGTGGATGTTGACAACATCTCTTACAAACGTGAAATCATAACCTTTATTTGATAACAAGGAAACTGATATGATATTACACGTTAAGCTTGGTACAAAATAACAGTTATGTAAAACCAAAATGTGTCCACTCGTCAATCCTAGGTGATAATCCCCGACGGACGCAGCTCCCACGCTAGCTCCGTTAGCAACCTTTAGGGTCATATCACCTTCCTTCAGCACTCTACGGTTTCTCAGTGCCTGCAATGAATTGCAAATATGAGATCCTGATCCGGTATCCAATACCCAGGAAGTAGAGTTGATCGACAGACAATTCTCAATTACAAACACACCTGAAGTCGAAGCCACAGCTTGCTTCGGTTCCTAGTTCTTGGCGTTCCACGCCTTGCAATCCTTCTTCCAGTGCCCTTTCCTGTGACAATGGAAACACTCATCCTGGCCAACTACCGGTACCGCAAACTTTTTCTTTCCCTTCCCTCCCACCTTACTAACACCTCCTCTAGGTCTGGGTGCGGCCTTCTTCTTCCTTCCTTTGGCCCTAGCCTTGGACCCGGAAGAAGATGAACCGCCAACAAACATAGCGGGTGTTTCCCTTGAATTCTTCAAGGTGCCCTCTGCACTCCTTAACTTGTTCAGGAGTTCCGGAAGTTCAACTTCTTTTCTTTGAATGTTGAAGTTCAGGATAAACTGGGCGTTGGTGTGAGGAAGGGACTGGAGAATAAGGTCTGTATAGAGCTCATTATCCAAAGTCGTCCCAAGGTCTGCGAGCTCTTCTATATAGCCGATCATCTTTAGGACATGTTCTCCTACCGATGACCCGACAGCCAACCTCGCTCGAAACAAGTTCTTAGAGGTCTCGTATCTTGCTATACGAGATTGCTCTCCATAAAGTTCCTTTGTATGGAGAAATATGCCATCAGGGTCCATATCCTCGTGCCTCCTCTGATGTTCATTGTTCATCGAGGCAAGCACGATGCACTTGGCTTTCGCGCAATCTAAATCCCAGGTTTTGCGGATTTCCTTATCCGCATTGTTGGATTTGGGACCAGGGACAGCAGGTGCCGTAGCGGTGAGGATGTACCCCAGTTTGTCATAGGTCAAAGCCATTTTGACATTCCGCAGCCAATCTTTATAGTTTGGCCATGTCAGTATATTTTTCTCTAAAAGTAACTTAAGTCCAGTCATTTTCAGGGTCGCTGCAATTAGGAGAGAGAGAAGAAAACTCTTTAGCATGATGCTCTTGCCAGTTTAGAGTGGTTTTTAGTTTATCTAAACTGGATGGCTCCCACTGTTTCTCGAATCCTTCCTCAAACCATAAAAGAAGAATTAGCCAGGACTATTCTCATCGTACAATACTTGCTTAACCGTTCAGCCAGGCTGGTTTCGATACTTCGAGGGAGGTTTTCCAACGCTTTCGCGAAGTTCCTTAATTAAATAACCTCTTTTCTCTGGGGGCGTAACCCCGCTGACACTTTTCTGGACACCTACTAGGTTTATAGCATTGATCGTTAAGTGACGAATATCTTGATAAGTAGCATATACTCACAGTAGGATCGGGATCCAAATATCATCGTCTGATAATGTTGTAGGAATGCTACCAACATTCATCAAACTCAAAATGGTATGCATCTCTTTGCAAATTTCAGTTTCTTTAGAAATTCCCGATATAAGTTTTTGCCCCATGCTCTTATGACCTTGGCGTTAGGTCAAAATGTCATAAGTCACATGTCAAGTTCTACCCATCATTATCTTGTCAATTTGAACCCATCCGTATATATCCTTGACGTTCGGCCAAAATGATAATACGACTGTCCCAAACTAATTCATCTATCTATGCAACAAATGAATATCCAGCAGCTACCAAACACTATGCCTTGGCGTTAGGTCAAAATACATAGCTTGAATACTACTGAATACCCAGATGAAATGACGGAGGGCTACAAATGGTTTTGGCGAAACCGTGAACGCAGTGAACTTGATATAACCGAAGGAACCTGATAGCTTTTAAAAGGAGTGGTTAAAGCTCCGCATTTAAAAATATCTGTTTTTAAAATTAACCGAGTGGTTTCTTTTAAATTGTTCCAACGATTAAAACTTTGGTTTATTTTTCTTTGCATTATAGATAATGCGTCCCATCATTAACCTATCATTGCAGAAAACAACGAAAATATGACGTCCTCTTATGCCACCAGCATTCGCCACTGGGTCCCGTCATCGCCCGTTAGGTTACTTAACTAACGACAGAGCGGGGACTGGGCTAGCGCGGGTGTAAAACATAAGTGACGTCTAAAATAGCTACAATATATATAGATATTTTACATTCGTCTGACGCAATGATATACATTCCAGAACACAGATAAACTTTATTGGATTTGCAAGCAATCTGTATTTCTTTTGAGCCTGCAAGAAAAGACAGATTACACAGTTGTGATGAATAGCCGTTACCCCACCCAAGATCCCTACGGGTACGGCAAACTACCCGCCCGGCAGTTTGTGTACCCCACCTTGGATCTGTCCTAGGAGCAAAAACAGTAAAATGAAATAATACAACGGTGGCTACAACCGCAACCTGGATGTGCCCCGCAAAATAATATTACAACAAATTACATTTACAACAAATGAATTAAATAATAACCCATTTCAAAACCCCGGCTATACACCACAACAGTCCAATATAGTTTATATGCACAAACAGATTTAACCATTTCAGAAATGTGCAACCCCCTGCCAACTGACATACTAGCAGTTAGGGGAGGTTTACGAACACATTATACAATCACAAATATAATCCAATATGCAAATACTGTACAATTTCGATCGATTAAACGCATTTAACATTGCTCCAATACTGCTCTGTAAACTGGAAACCTGAGCAAAATTAAAATATTCCAGAAAACACCAAATACCACAGAGAAGCAACACAGGAAATTTGAGTTCCTGACTCAGCAACTCGGCGGCGGAAGCGCGGCGGATCGGTCCGATCCGCCGCAGTTCCGCGGCCGCGTTGCCGATTCAGGAGCCCAAATTTCTTGGGTGTTCTTCTGGTGTCTTATCAAGCTTTCTGAACTTCCCTGAAAAATTTTTTGGATATCATTTTAAAATCGACAGAAACTTGATATTTTTAGGGTTTTCCGGCTTCGTTTTTCCGTTCGAAATTCGTACAAATTTGCAATTAAGTTATTTATTGTGTAGCGAGGCTCTGATACCACTGTAAGTCGATGTACTACACCCCAATACTTGTGGGGAGGCGGAATTTTCAAAAACTAACTTGTTTAGTGAACAAACATCGACTAACCGCTTGAATCGAAGCTAAACTATAAATAACCAAACACAAAGTGTTTCTAAACTACTGTGTTTAGGGATTATACCTAATGAACCAACTCCTTCGTCTTTACGAACTCCTTGTTCTCCTCGGCCTTCTCGAAGTAGTAGACGATCCACCCGAGAGCAAAACTCCAAGCTTAGCCTCTAAACTTGAGGCAACTAACTTTCTTGGATTGCTAATCAAAGAAGATAGATTGAGATAGAGTGATGGTTATGGATTGTTTAGTCTAGCTAACCCTTGTACTCAACTCATGAGAGGGGAGGATTAGTCTTTGAAGAGGGAGAGCTTGAGGAGAGAGAAGATGAAGATAATAATGAGATGAGAATAGTGAGTCAAGAAGATATATATCAAGCATTTCTTTTAACAAGAAAAGAATAAGAAATGAATTTAGCTACCATGCTTGATAATATCTAGTGATGATTCATTATAATGACAAAAGACTTCTATGAATCATCAAGGTGACTCACTAATCACAATCATTTCATATGCCACCTTAACCTCCTTAGTCACCACCTTCTAGAAGCTTCTCGCATAATTACGAGAACGCCCCTCCTTTCCGCAAAAATACGGAAAAACTTTAGACTGTAAAAATCCAATAACCGGATACCAGTAACTGGCTTAAACCAAAGCCGACTGGTAAAAACTGTCCGAAAGTCCTACGTGCGTAAACGTACGTACGCTTCCGAACCCTTGTCGTAAAACCATACGACCTCTATATCGTTTCGCCTGGAATAGGAAACTCTCTGTGTGGGACTCTAGAGACTCGACTACTCGCTGGCAGTGGGTTTAACCACAAACCGCAAGCGGCACTAGCTGTACGTAACGGTCCCCAGGTAGTTGTCGATATGAAGGCCGATGAGGAAACCCATCCGAACTCCTACGGAGTCTGATGTGACAATCTCCATACAGTCCGGTCCGTTCGTCCAAGACTATCGCATATCCTGCCTATGGGGCGGCAAGCGTCAGTCCCCTAATAGCGGTATAAGTCGTGTCGGAGGGAAGCCCATTACACCCTGAGAAACTACTGGAACCTACCAGCAAATCTCGCTTGCCCTGGCCAGGGACTTCGCGTAATGGCTCTCTGACACAGCGCGATATCAACTCCCAATACCGGGAGGGACGAATCCTGTCTAACCGCCACTGCCTCCAAGTGCTCGGGACTGCACCCAACTGCTACCTGTTTGCACGACTCCTTTGTGCCGTGGTAGGGTAGCAATCTAAGAACAGTGGGACACACTCGAGGCGAAGTAGCAGTGTCAAGTCTGCGGACTACGCTGTACTCATGTCACCTGGGAACTATTCACTGACGACTGGTATAAAACCAACCAACAGTTCCCTGTGAGTCCTGTCCGGTGTACCTGTAACCTAACGAGCACCTGTATACTATCTCCAGTACGACGTACTGACGGCTGTGGGACAGACTATCTCCCCAACTGGGATGAGAAGCGTACACACTAGTCTACTCCGGAGTATCGATGCTCTGTCTCGATAATCCAACGACTAGGGACCTGAATACGGATGTGCTTGTAGACTACCCAGCCCCCACTAGTGTGACTGCCATCACAACGCTGGTAGTCAAGCAAGATCCTAAGAGCTCTATCAATACGTATACTCACATATTAAGATAGAAAAAACCAAGTAGCATACTACCATGTTTAGCAAGACTGTTATATACATGTGAATATCCCAAGCTTCCATTAAGTAATATACAAACTAGTATGATACAGTAATGACCTTCTAGGGCATAAACACTAACACTAGTAACGTCAGACCCCCAATAGCAGTATAAGTCGTGTCGGAGTGTAGCCCAATAACACCCTGAGATACTACTGGAGTACCGACCAGTAAATCTCCTGCCACGGCCGTGGGCTTTTTGTAATGGGTCTCCTAGACACAGCACGATCTCGCCCCCAATACCGGGAGAGACGAATCCCTTGCCGATCCGCTCACGTGCCTCCATGTGGCTCGGGACTGTACCCAAAAACTACCTGTTTGCATGACTCCTTTGAGCCGTGGTAGGGTAAAAATCAAAACACAGTGGGAACTCACACGAGATAAATGACGACGTCAGGTCGATGAACTAACCTGTACACATGTCACCAAGGAACTTCTATCTGACGATATGTATAATACCAACCTGCAGGTTCCCGGCGAGTCATGTCCGGTGTACTCATAACCTAATGAGCACCTGTATACATCTTAGGTGATCCAACTGACACTAGTGGCTTGTGAGACCGGCCACCGCCCCTCGTCGGGGTCACGACTGTATACACTAGTCTACTCCGGAGTATCGATGCCCTGTCTCGAAACTCCCACGACTAGGGACCAAAATCAAGGATATGCATATAAACCACCCAACTCTCACGTATGTGATCACCATCATATGTTGGTAGTAAAGCAAGATCCTAAGGGCTTTATCAAAGTGCAGCAGTGATCAGTCACCTGAACCTGTACACGACTGATAAAGGCAAACCAGATAGCATACTATCATCTCGAGTAATACTGTCCTACCGGTATAGGTCCTCCGCAATCATTGTAATCACGTGCCTGCGATCCAATAATTGACTCTAAGGGCACTATCTCCAACATCTAATAAGGTTCTATAAGGCATCCACCATACCAAAAGCAAATTTTTATGTGCCGAACAACCCTAAGCAAGATCGTATACTAGAGATTAGGCGAAACTAAAAGCAAGCAAACAACTTTACTTCTATGAGAATACGAAATACAACCTTTGTAGATCGGTCCTCCACTTCTTTAGCTCCTTGTTGAAGTCCCTTCACTGCGATCATAGTTCTCCCGGACTCTTGCATGGCTTCACGAGGCTAAACGAGCATCCTTGCTTGAAATCTTCGAGGCCGAAGATGATCTACGTCGAGGGGATGCCAACTCAAGCTTCTACTTCACTAACTAGAGAATTAGTGAAGCAAACACCCTAAACTAAAGTGCTGGTCTAGTAGAGGATGGAGAAATAGGAAGTGGGTTCACTTTAGAATTTGGTTTCTCACAATGTTTCTCACTTTGGATCAAACACTATAGAGCTTTTTAGCTCAAGGAAGAAGATGAAGAAAATAAAATGAGAAGAGATAATGATCAAGTGAGAAAGCTAACCATGGTGAGTGCGTATCATATACTAACTCATGTAGAGACATAACCATGGCTAATCCAAATGGTTAGGTTAACAATAATCTAAGGTAAAAACAAAGCTAGTGGACTTTGTCAAAGCAAAGCAAGCTTCTACAAGCTTCATGCTCTTTCAAAAATTTCACTAATTTTGTAATTACCTTAAATAATTATAACCCACCATAATAAATAGAATGGTGTATGTCTTACACACCCATGTCAAGTGTATCATCAACCATGATACAAAAAGAAAACACATTTTAATATATATCACGTATATATTAAAGTTGTGCACATGTGAGAAAAATCCTTAAGTGAACAACTGTTAGCTAATGTAAACTAGTATATATAATATACAATTATACACTATATTATTAAATCAACACTTGACTTAATAATCCGGTCATATCTCATATAACCGACTAACATCCATTGTATCGACTTATCGAATCAACACTTGATTCGATAACCCGGCCATATCATATATAACCGACTGATACAAAAAGTCGCAAGAATAGAATATGGTATCACATACACGCATTATTCTCGGTCCCGCACATATCACATACATTCCCCTATTTCGTTTTGCCTGAGCCAGTAAAACCTCTGTGTAGTACTCTAAAGACTCGTCAATACGCCGGCAGTAGGTGATGATCACATCAAGCACCCACAAGCCGTCAGCGGTATTAGCTAGACGTAACGGCCACCCGGGTATTGAGCGATCAAAAGATCAGCAAGCAAGCCCGCTCCAACTCCTGTAAAAGCCTGCCGGTAACACTTCCCGTACAGTCCGGTCTCCTCGTCTGATATGTCGCATATCAAGTCTAGGGGTGGTAAAGGTCAGACCACAATAACCGATAATTCATGCCGATGTGAGGCTCATAACGGGTTAAGAAACTACTGGTAACACTTACCAGTAAATCTCTATATCAACCCTGGTCAGGGACTTCCCTGTTACGGCCAATCGAGCACAACACAACATCAACCCCCAATACCGGGAGAGACGAAACCCCTCCTATCGCTCATTGCCTCCATGTGACTCGGGACTGTACCTAAAAACCACCGTTTTGCATGTCCTCTTGGATGTGGTAAGGTAGAAATCAAAGCACAGTGGGAATCACACAAGACTCTATGAGGATCTCGGGTCTACAGACTAACCTGAACAAGTGTCACCAGAGAACTGCCATCTGACGTGAGGTATAATACCATATGGGAGTTCTCGGCGAGTCCGTCCAGTGTACCCAGTCTCCACCGAGCACCCGTATACCATCTCTGATGTCAAACACCAATGGATATGGGATCATCCATCGCCCATCTCATGGGTCGAGAAGCGTATACACTAGTCTACTCTGGTATATCGATGCCCTGTATCGATACACCTACGACTAGGAACAATAAAGGATGTACTTATGGACTACCATGGCCCTACTAGTATGATCTGCATCTTAGTCCAGGTAGTCAAGTACACATCCTAAGGGCTTACCAACATGTAACTATAAGACAGTATCAAGAGACAAGTATGCATGTTAAGATAAAGAGCAACCAGATAGCATACTATCATATCGAGCAAGAAAGTTCTCTCTATATATATGTCCAAGCATCCAATATAATATACATCATCTGTACAATACTGGCCTCTAGAGTATACATACAACTAACATCGTCAATACGCTGGCAGTGGGTTTAACCACAAGCACGTCAGCGGTACTAGCTGTACGTAACAGCTACCCAGGTATTGAGCGAAAGGATGGCCGATGAGCAAACTCATCCTGACCCCTACTGAGCCTATCCGTGATAATTTCCATACAGCACGGTATGTTCGTCTAAGAGTATCGCATATCGAGTCTTGGGGGTGGATAAAGTCAGACCCCTAATAACGCGACATTTCGTGTCGGTATGAAGCCCATCACACCCTGAGAAACTACTGATCCAAATCAGTAATTCTCGACTACCTTGATCAAGGATTTCTGGTGATGGCCACCCGTGCACAACGCGACATCAACCTCTAATACCAGGAGAGACGAATCCTCGACAATCCGCTCACTGCCTCCATGTGGCTCGGGACTGTACCCAACTAAAACATGCTTGCATGACTCCTTTGAGCCATGGTAGGGTAGTAATCAAAGCACTATGGGAACTCATATGAGACAAATGACAATCTCAAGTCAACAGACTAATCTGTACACATGTCACCTGGGAACTGCTATCTGACAATAGGTATAATACCAACTAGTTGGTTCCCGGAAAGTCCGTCCGATGTACTCATAACCCAATGAGCACCTGCATACTATCTTAGGTGAACAAACTAACACCAATGGCTTGTGAGACCGGCCACCGCCCCTTGTCGGGGTCTCTATCAATATACACTAATCTACTCTGGAGTATCGATGCACGGTCTCGATACTCCCACGACTAAATACATTTAAGGATGTGGTTATAGACCACCCAGCTCCCACGTATATGATCGCCCTCATAATACTGACAGTCAAGCAAGAATCCTATGGGCTCTATCAACATGAAATAGTGATCTGTAATACCACCTAAAGCATGTACATGATGATAAAGGTAAGCCAGATAGCATACTATCATTTTGAGTAAGACTGTTCTATATGTATAGGTCCTCCCTCAATCATCGCAATCGCGTGCCTGCGATTCAATAATTGACTTGAGGGCACTATAGCCAACAATTTTGGATATGTATGCCCTAGAGGCCATTATTGTATATGTATACATGTGCGTGCTGGGGATATGTATGGACAGGATATTCTTGCTCGGTTATATAGTATATTATTTCAGTTGTCTTTTATCAGGATATGTGTATTTTTTTTATTGATGCTTTATCCAGCTTGCACATATTGATAAAAACTTGATACAGTAGTATACTATTATGGTTTGACTTTATCTTAACATGGTATATGTTATACATGATATTACATATTGCGGTTACATGTTGATAACGCCCGTAGGATCTTGCTTGACTACCGCGTTATGATGGCGATCATACTTGTGGGAGCAGGATAGTCCATAAGCACATCCTTAAATGGTCCCTAGTTACGTGAGTATCGAGACTGGACAATGATAATCCAGAATAGACTAGTTGTTCATCACAGAAAACTGCATTTTTAATACCGCTCATTCAGTATGTATTTTTTATATATCGGTGCTATTAACCAGTGTCTGCTCAGTAATTACAGATAACAGGTATTCATGATAAAATAACTGGAAACACATTCAAAATCACGGATATAACATTTGGGATCCGACACTGCAGACAGAATAGGAAACCGACCGATATCCAAAGAGCTTTTGCAATAAAAGTGTGCACATAATTTTTTGTCCAACACAATACATGTGTGACACTAGCTCTTTGACACTAGGACCATGGTGGGGCTGCCCATGGCACACAAGACATGATGGAGTGGGCACATGGGGGGACATGAGTTTAATGCTAAAAGTTTTGATGTGATGTATAGCATCTTGTTCCTTCCAAATCCCTGAGTGCATCCAAGGCCTTTACAGAGAAATCTAGCAGCACCTGAGTGATATTGGGAGGCACACAAGACCACACACCTAGCACGAGTCCCTCTCCTCGGTTTTGGATCGGCCACATGTCTGTTTTGGCCGAACAGGCCGGCCACCCTTGACCCAAAGTGCACCAAATTTCTGTACAGCCTCCCTTGCTGCCACGTCACCTCATTTTTATTGTTTGTTTATTTTTCTTTGGTGCCTATAAAAGCAGAACCAGTGAGCAAGGGAAGGCTCTCTCTCATTTATGTATATTTTCATTTCTTAGTTCTTTTGTTTATCTTGAGGGTGAGTGGGCTTCATCATTGGTTTCTTCTTCTTCTTCACTCTTGAAGCTTTCTTTGGAAAGCTTCATTTAGGAGGTTGAACAAGTAACTAAAATCATGTATCTCTTTCTCAAGTGTTTAATAATATTGTGTTTCTTTTATACTTGCTTCTTTTTACTTGCTTTTTATCATGCTTAACTAATATTTTATTGGTTGTGGTATTGGTGAGGAAGTGAGATGAAAGGCTTTTGCCTCCTCCACCTCTTGTTTATGTTTAAATGTGCTTAACTATATGATTCTAACTTAAAGATTGTTTATGTTTGATGTGATATGGTATTTTGAAACATAGTTACTTTGTAACCTCCTCAAATACCATATTCACTCCCTTTCCCCATCTCAATGTTTAAGTTAAAATCAATTTTAGCGTTAAGGTTGCTAGGTTTGGATATCGTATTTTGTGATCAAGTGTTTGACAATCTCTTGGTTTCATATACGGTATACCATCACAAACACCTAGCAAACTCAACACTAAAATCATTTGCTCTCACTCACTAATTGTGTTTTTGATGTTGTGGTAAGCTTGATATCTCTTGTGCTTAGTGTTGTTACCCCAAACTCGGACATACAACGGTAAGTGAACAAAACGGACTAATTTCGTGTTTTGTGGAGAATATCAGGATTTGACGACTTATGCCTCACAACCGCTTTGATAAGTTGTGCTTCATGCCAGGATCAACGTGAGGACGGACAACTCATGAACAAAGGATTATCGAGGGAATCGTCGCGATTCGACCTTCTGATTCAAAATCACGGCCAATTTCGTACTTGCTTGTTTTTCTTGTTTTCGTATTCTTTCTATTATTTGTAACAAAACCAACCATTCACTATTTGTTGAACCTTAAATCACAATACTTAATACACAATTCCCTGCGGATTGACCCGTACTTACCGGCTTGCTACAACGCGCCGTGCACTTGTGGTCTACAAATATTTAAAACGAGAACGATCTCGAATGCGCAATATTTCTTAAAAACAATCTCTATTTCAAAACATATGCGTTTGCGCGCGCGGGTGAATTCCCAACAAGTTTTTGGCGCCATTGCCGGGGAATTGGTAGTATTAGGAATTGTTATTTCTGGTTCTTACTAACTCACTAATTTCTAATTCAAATTTTTTTCAAAACTAACAAAACACGATTCTTTTTAATTTGTTCTTTGTCCTTATAACCTGCTAGCACTCTGTGATTCGACTGAAAAATAAAGTAAGACCATTAGAATACTAATATAGCCTAGGGAACTCACACAAAATTTCATCCCCTCTCCTCGGATTTTGGCCGGCGAAAGCACTGTAAAATCCGGCGAGCTCGGCCCTTTGTGGGTGTTTTGATTTTTTGTTTTTGTGTGATCTCCAGTGCAGTGTTGGCATTCTAGTGGTATTGTTTGATTGTTACAATTTTGAGTGTGCAGGAATTGGGGCACATATATCGCTTTTTGACACTAAATATCGTATTTTCCGACATTTCAGGTTTGTAAGGAATTACGACCAGCGATTGTTAGTTATATGTATGCCCTAGAGGCCATTACTGTACATAGAATGTATCTTGTAGTGGATGCCGGGACATATATAGGGAGGACTTTCTTGCTCGACATGATAGTATGCTATCTGGTTACTCTTTACCTTAACGTGTATACTGATTGTCTCTCTGTTTCATGTTGGTAAAGCCCTTAGGGTGTACTTGACTACCTGGACTATGATGCGGATCATACTAGTGGGGACATGGCAGTCTATAAGTACATCCTTCAAAGTCCCTAGTCGTGGGTGTATCGAGACGGGGCATCGATATATACCAGAGTAGACTAGCGTGTACCTTTTCGACCCATACAGATGGGCGATGGATGATCCCATATCCATTGGTGTTTGACATCAGAGATGATATACGGGTGCTCAGTGGAGACTGGGTACACTGGACGGACTCGCTGAGAACTCCCAGATGGTATTATACCTTACGTCAGATGGCAGTTCTCTGGTGACACTGGTACAGAGTAGTCTGTTGACCCGAGATCGTCATAGAGTCTTGTGTGATTCCCACTGTGCTTTGATACCACTGTAGTGTTCCTAGGCACTCTCAAGAGGTCTCATAAGGCATCAACCATGCCAATTTCAAATTTAACGGTGCCGAGAAACCCTAACAAGATCGTTGGGTAGAATTTTAGGCGACAAAAGAAACTAGTTAGCAACTTAACTACAAGAACGGAAATACAACCTTTGTAGATCCGGTTCTGCACCTCCATAGCTCCGCAATGAAGTCTCCTCGCTGTCCAAATGGAATCCCGGGCTCTAGCGTCGGCTTCATCGGAGAAATGGGCGGGCAAGGTCGTCTGCTTCGTGCCGAAGATGATCTACGTCGAGGCATCACAAGATCAAGCTCCCACTTCACCAAGTCATGAAACTTGTGAAGAAAACACCCTATACTACTTGGCAAGAGGTAGAGGATGAAGAAATAGGAGGTGGGTTCACTTTAGAATTGGATTTCTCACTCATTATCAAAAGTTGCCATTAATGAAGCAAACTTTCTTCATCTTTTAAGAAGAAGAAGATGATGAAAAATGTTATGATAAGTATATCTCAAAATGAAATTAAAATGAATACCTATCATAATCAAACCATGGTCAAGTGTAGAGAATAAACTAGGGTTAGGTCAGTGGTTAGGGTTAAGCATGAAGACAAAAATGGTGACTTAGTCAAAGCTTCATGAAGCTTCAACATGCATCCAAATAAAGCGACCTATGGGGGGTTCTCACTGTGTGACAGTGTGGCGAAGCATAGTCTCTTACCCCCAGGGTGTCCCGAGACCGGAAGGTGTTCCGGCGGGTTGTAGTCCTCGCGAGGGGGCATGCGTAAAAAGTAGCTGCTGAGGGACACGTTGGTGCCACGGTGACCCCATTGGATGGGGTGGCTGCCTGACCTACAGTGGTATCAGAGCCTAGCTAGAGCCTTAGGCGAAGTCCAGATGGAGTTTGAAGTCCGATCGAACCGAAACCCTAATTCAAAACATGCTCTCTGTACTTTTTTCAAAACTGTGAATTTTTCAACATTAAAAATATGCAGAAAAATCAGCAGGGAATCCTAAGAATTACTGTGCAACACGTGTCCATGATTCCACTATAACGCGGCGGAACCGCGGCAGAAGCATGGCTTGTGCGGCAGTTCCGCGGCCATTTTGTCGTATCTTACATTGGTTTTGGCACAGTAATTCATAATTTGCAGTGCTAGTTTTCCTGGGTATTTTTAAAATTTATTCAAGAGTTGAATTTTCTGGGTTGTATTGGGGACTCGGAGTTTCGATCGGATTGTCTAATCTTGTCTGTGTCTTTCCGGATATTTTTTTGAATATGTTAAAAAGTTCGACCGGATATAAATACCCAATTTTTCCCCTGTCGGGAAATTTCCATGTGTTGGATTTTTCCGTAGTTTAATGACGTTCGAAGTAGTGCAAGTAACGCGATGGTCCCTCTAGAAGACAACAAACCTTAACTCGATTATGTGACCGTCTTGAACTGCCCTTTGAACCTTCGGGTTTGGGGCAGTACTGCGTGCCACATGTGAGGCGTTGTCTTGACCCTTCTACGGCTGGACCGTTGGTACTGAGGCACGAACTGAATGCTGTTAAACCTATTTCATGTGTTGAACGGTTACGGGAAAACTTGGGTGTTTGACTGTTCGATCGAAAAGTTTAACATTTTCTATTTATCTGGAATGGGATACAATAATTGGAATTCACAAAAAGGTTATGAGATAAATGAATGAATGTTATAAACATAGCACTTTAGTCTCACTGGATCGGTTGCTACGGAATTTTGATGTGATCAAAAGTCCGTCGCAATCACGTAGCGTACGCGGATACTCGCCGGGTAAAACTTAATAGACAGCCTCACTCCATATCCCCGACCAAGTGACTGTAAAGAACCCTGTCGCCGAAAGCATCCGTCCGGGTGCTCGCGGTAGCGGTGTTCCGCCTTGGTGCACTTCGTCGACAGTATCGGGGGTGCGACCGTCTACTAAAGTTTGCGACGAGCATTCGATCAAAATGTCAGGAATCTTGTTGAATTCACCGACTTGATATTGAAAAGAGTTTTCGATTTTGAGACTAAAATGCGGGGTTTATAATTATTAGGCATGCGATGTCTAAGTATTTCATTTGATTAGGCATGCGTTGTCTAAAGAGATTGCGGATTCCAACTGTTGTAGTTTTACACTTTCTTTTCTGTGATCGTAAGTGTAATATATGATATCGCCGGTTTCGTTGCTATATGTCAACGACAATTAGGATGGACATATTTACTTACGTTGATGACATGTGATGTTATGTGTTGCTGGATATGTTATATTGGATCGTCGTGTTTGAATAGCCGGTGGGTTTTTATGTGAGATGAGTGTTTTTCATTTTCATTCATGTAAAAAACATGTATGTAATATTCTTTTATTGGGGCACTTCCAGGTTGCGGAAGTTGTCACCCTTTGTATATTATTAACTTTTCCGCACTAGGATAGACCCAAGGAGGAGGGCACAAGTAACCGGGTTCTGGAGTCCGGTGGGAGACCAACTCGAGGAGTCAAGTCCGGGTCTCCTAACTATAGAATTGGTAGGGTTGCTTGCCGCTCTCGTAGGGGTCTAGGGGTGTGGGTTTGGCTATTCATCGCGACCGTGGAATCCGTGTTTTATACTGGCTCGTATTGAAAACACGGACGTCCTAGTATATCCAATATTTCATATGTTTCTTCTGCTGCGATATCTGTGATGTGATCATGTGATGTTCTGTGATAGATACAGTATATAGTATACATGATATATTATATAGACGTTACTTATGTTTTACACCCGTGCTAGCCCTGCCCCGCTCTGCCGTTAGTTACCTAACCTAACGGTGCACGAGGGGACATCGAGGCGAATGCGGATGGCATAAGTGTACGTCGTATTTATCTGTGATGTTTGGGTACTTAAATGATGGGACTTCATTAATGAGATTAATGAAATAAAAGAAACCTAAGATGTTGTAGAATCGAATTTCAAAATAAAACAGGTAGCTACAGTTCTTGCTTTGCACAGCGGTATATGTGATATATCCTGCACCTTATTCGATAAAGAAAGGACCGAGATCCCTTCACCGGGAGTGACACCTTTAGCAATAACTGGCAGATGCTACACCCCTCGGTTTGTCTTTTGATTGCTTTTAAGTTTTTTTTCTTTGCACAGTGATATATATGATATATCCCGCACCTCATTCGACGAGGAAAGGACCGACGATCCCTTCACCGGGAGTGACTCCTTTAGCAAAACTAGAAAAGCCTCAAAAGCACTCCATTTTTAAAATCATTTGATTCTACAACGATATCAAGTTCATTACGCAATAGGTTTTCAGAAAAACCTGTCGTAGCCCTCCGTCATTTCAGATAAGTACTAGTTAGTATTCGTGCTGCGGTAGTTTGGCATTCGTCAAGGCGTAGTGTACGGTAGCTAACTAGTATTTATCTGCTTATGCATATGATGCAGATTGGATTAGGGTATTCGTACGGCATTGTTTGGCATTCGTCAAGGGTCGTGCGGGTGGGTTTAATTTAATCAAGAAATGTACGGGTTGAACTTGACTAGTGGACTATGGGTTGTTTGGCATTCGTCAAGGTCATAGGACACTAGGGGTAAAATATTATCGGGAATTTCAAGTGTTGAAATTTGCAATGAGATTGCATACCTTCTATGAGATAGTTGGATCCCGATACCCGCTGCGAGTAATTGTTACTCCTGGGAGAGTTTTACACATTACAATTAGCCGATCAAGTAGGTGTCTAGAAAGGTGTCAATGGGTTTACGCCTCCGGGAAAACGAGGTTTACATTAATTAGGTTCGTGCGAAAGCACGGGGGACCTCCCTCAAAGTACCGACACTGGCCTGGCTGAAAGATTGGTGAACTTGTAGCGTGTAATTAATCCCGGCTAGTCTTTCCTTTTAGGGTTTGAAGGAAGATTTGATAAAAACAGTGGGAGCCATCCTGATTAGATAAAATAATAACCAATCTATTCTTGCAAGAGCGCACGCTGAGTGTTTTCTTCTCTCTCTCTCCAGGTAGCGACCATGTCACGCCTTAATCAAGATAATAATACGGATATTTGACCGAACCCGCTTGTTATACTGAGCTGGGGAACGTTGGTCCCGCTCCAACTTATAATTGTTATAAGACAGAGCAGAAAATTGGGGATTACCAGAATTCCCGTGCCGCCCAAACGAAGAGAGTGCATGCTGATGCATCATCTTCGGGTGTGTTCATTACAAAGAACTGTTTCTCAGTATCCTCTGCATCCTGGGTATGTGATACCAGATCAGGATCCCAGATATGTAATCTATTACATATGGCTACAGAAAGATAGAGAACTGAGAACGGGTGATAAGTTTCATGAGACAGAAAACGGGGCAAGTGTTGCAGCCAAGTCTGTTGGTCACTATCACCCTGTATTACCAATACATTGATTCTGAACAAATGTTATTAGATACCGAACCTGATATACAAAATCAAATCAGTCTCTTTATTAGTAAAGAAAGGATAAAATTTTGTATTGTTGGATAATGTTTTGAACATTTCCTATATCAAAAGTTGATCGGTTCAGGCACGTTATCTAAAAGCATTGATATTCTAAATCAAACTACAGTTCTTAGTATACGGAACACACACAAGAGGAAGAGTTCAGAAATGAACGGATCCTTTTTGAGGTATTGTAGACTAGGTCAGATCAATATGGCCCGACTAGCTAGAGTTACATAAAGATGCATATTTAAATTAGTTTGAATTTACATCTTATGAAACTCGCCAGTCATGTCACGAAGATAAGATGACCATAGCTCCGTTTACTAGAAACAGAGAAAGAGTTAGTGAACTCTTGGGATTGATACATGTTGATGTATAGAAGGTCCCCTGTCTACACATGCCAGGACTGGTTCTTTATACTTCATTACGTTCTCTGATGATCTCTTTAGATTCAGACATATGTTCCTGTTGAAACATAAGTCCGAACCTTTTGAGAAATTCACAGAATATAAGTTAGAAGTAGAGAACCAAAATACGGGTATAAGTATTATGTCCTTTGATGTGATCGAGGAGGAGAATACTTGTGCATGGAATTCCTGGACTATTCTAATGGAGAATGAGATTCTCTCTCACCATTACTCCTTCGAATACACCATAACCAGATGGTATATCGGGGCGGAGCAATCACACCCTATGTGATAAGGTGTGCTCTATGATGAGTACTACTGAGTTACCTATTTCCTTTTGGGAGTTATGCACTTATGAAGTTGCATACCTATTGAATAGGGTCCAGATCAAATCAGTAGCCTACCACTTCATATGTGATATGGAAAGGGAAGAGCCCATCTCTTAAGTTAGTTAAGATTTGGGGTTGTCCGGCCAATGTCTAAAAGTAAAATCCGGACAAGCTCGAGGCAACGTCTGTTATGTACAACTGGAAATGTTTCAGCTATACAAACTGCAGCTGATGATTTGACAGAACCAAAGGATTCAGTAGATTCCAACGAACCTCAGCCTCTCCGCCGATCTAGTAGGGTTCCTCACCCACCTGAGAGTTACATCGGTTTCTCTATGACAGTGGGAGCGAGGATTGCATCATGAGATGATGACCCAACTAGTTTCGAGCTGGCCATCGGGAGTAGGACTCTGTAAGAATGGCTGGATGCTTAGTGATCTGAGATGGAATCCTTATACACCAACAAAGTATGGACTTTGGTTGCTATATCTGAAGGGTTAAATCCCCATCAGGAGCAAGTATATCTTGAGAAGATTACTTGGTGTAGATGGAAAAGTTGAGACTTTCAAAGCTAGACTTGTTAAAGGTTTTCGTCATCAACCAGGCGTGGATAATGATGAAACCTTTTCCAGTACCTATGCTTAAGTCCATCCAGATCCTACTTGTCACGGCTATATACCATGACTACGATATCTGGTGGTTGGGTGTCATGACTGCTTTTCTAAATGATGTTTTAGAAGAGTGCGTCTATAAGTACACAGCCAGAGGGCCTCGTAGACAGTGGGAGCAGCGGAAACGTGTGCAAGATGCTTTATAGGATAAAGCAGGCATCGCGGAGTTGGAACATCTGTTTTGATGGATTAGTCAAAGAAGTTGACATCATCAAAATGGTAGATGAACCTTGTATAAACAAAAAGGTAGTAGGGAGTATAGTGACGATCCTCGTAGAGTACGTGGATGACATACTCTTGATAAGGAAGGAGTTTCCTATGCTACGATCGATCAATCTCCGCTTGTCGCAATGATTCTCCACATAGGATCAAAGTGATACCTACTAAATCCTGGTTTTGGATCTATGAGATAGATCTAAATGGATGTTAGGAAACTCACTAGTTATAGTGAGATTGTATCAGTTGATCCTGTGGAAAATCACTGGAAGTGTTCCAGGGTGATAAAGACGACTGAATGTCAGTCACAGGCATTGTCTTTACCTTCAGTAAAGGGACGGTATGTTGGAAGAGTTCCAAGCTAAATACCGTGGCATACTAGACGATAAAGGCAGGATACATCGCTACTTAAGATGCTACCAAAGAGGAGTTTGGGTGTATATTGGTTCATGAGATGAACTATGTTCCTCCCATTGTGTGACAATGGAGTTGTGGCTTATGCCAAGGAACGCAGGTCCCATCAGTGATCCAGACATATTCTAAGGCAGTATCACCTGATCATGGAGATGGTTGATCTCTAAGGGATCAAGGTTAGGAGAGTAGACTCAGAGGACAATACGGCGGATCCACTCACAAAGGCCTATTCCCAGAGAGAGACTTTTATGGGATGGTTGAGTATGAGATACTACAACCACTGCTATCAGATGGACCTAGTGCAAGTGGGAGATCGTTAGTTATATGTATGCCCTAGAGGCCATTACTGTACATAGGATGTATATTGTAGTGGATGCTGGGACATATATAGGGAGGACTTTCTTGCTCGACATGATAGTATGCTATCTGGTTACTCTTTACCTTAACGTGTATACTGATTGTCTCTCTGTTTCATGTTGGTAAAGCCCTTAGGGTGTACTTGACTACCTGGACTATGATGCGGATCATACTAGTGGGGACATGGCAGTCTATAAGTACATCCTTCAAAGTCCCTAGTCGTGGGTGTATCGAGACGGGGCATCGATATACCAGAGTAGACTAGCGTGTACCTTCTCGACCCATACAGATGGGCGATGGATGATCCCATATCCATTGGTGTTTGACATTAGAGATGATATACGGGTGCTCAGTGGAGACTGGGTACACTGGACGGACTCGCCGAGAACTCCCAGATGGTATTATACCTTACGTCAGATGGCAGTTCTCTGGTGACACAGGTACAGAGTAGTCTGTTGACCCGAGATCGTCATAGAGTCTTGTGTGATTCCCACTGTGCTTTGATTTCCACCTTACCACGTCCAAAAGGGCGTGCAAAACGGTGGTTTTTGGGTACAGTCCCGAGTCGCATGGAGGCAATGAGCGATAGGAGGGGATTCGTCTCTCCCGGTATAGGGAGTTGATGTTGCGCTGTGTTCGATTGGCTATAACCGGAAATCCCTGGCCAGGGTTGCTGAGATTTACTGGTAATTGTTACCAGTAGTTTCTCGAACAGTTATAAACCTCATATCGACACGACTTATCGAGCTATTGGGGTCTGACGTTTACCACCCCTAGGCGAGATATGCGACATATCAGACGACGAGACCGGACTGTACGGTAAGTGTTACTGGTTGGATTCACAGGAGTGTGAGCGAGCTTGCTCGTCGATCTTCTGATCGCTCAATACCCGGGTGGCCGTTATGTTTAGCAGACCGCTTGCGGCTTGTGGGTGTTTGATATGATCATCACCTGTTGCCGGCGTATTGACGAGTCTTTAGAGTCCTACACAGAGGTTTCCTGGCTCAAGCGAAACGAAATAGGAGCGCATATGAGATATGTGCGGGACCGAGAATAATGCATGTATGTGATACCATATTTCATTCTCGCGATGAATGTATCGATTGGTTGTATGCGATATAACCTAGTTATCGAATCAAGGGTTGATTCGATAAGCCGATACATTGGATATTAGTCGGTTGTATGCGATATGACCGGATCGTTAAATCAAGTGTTGATTTAATGATTTAATGCATAATTATATATTTGATATATTACTTTGCATTAACTAGTATTGGTTCACTTTAAATGGTTTTTCTCACTTGTTTTTGCACATTGTATATGTGATATATTCTTTTGCACAAGTTTGTATCATGTTTGATGATGCATGCTTACTTGAGTTTGTGTAAAGATTAAACCATGGTTATTTAAATGGTTAGGGTTTTGTTTTTCATATCTATTTATTCATTTACTTATTTATTTCTTTTTGGCAAAAGAAATGAAAAATGGTGGCTTTATTTGGATGCATGTTGAAGCTTCATGAAGCTTTGACTAAGTCACCATTTTTGTCTTCATGCTTAACCCTAACCATTGACCTAACCCTAGTTTATTCTCCACACTTGACCATGGTTTGATTATGATAAGTATTCATTTTAATTTCTTTTTGAGATATACTTATCGTAACATTTTTCATCATCTTCTTCTTCTTAAAAGATGAAGAAAGCTTGCTTCATTAATGGCAACTTGTGATAATGAGTGAGAAATCCAATTCTAAAGTGAACCCACCTCCTATTTCTTCATCCTCTACCTCTTGCCAAGTAGTATAGGGTGTTTTCTTCACAAGTTTCATGACTTGGTGAAGTGGGAGCTTGATCTTGTGATGCCTCGACGTAGATCATCTTCGGCACGAAGCCGACGACCTTGCCCGCCCATTTCTCCGATGAAGCCGACGCTAGAGCCCGGGATTCCATTTGGACAGCGAGGAGACTTCATTGCGGAGCTATGGAGGTGCAGAACCTGATCTACAAAGGTTGTATTTCCGTTCTTGTAGTTAAGTTGTTAACTAGTTTCTTTTGTCGCCTAAAATTCTAGCCAACGATCTTTTAGGGTTTCTCGGCACCGTTAAATTTGAAATTTGCATGGTTGATTCCTTATGAGACCTCCTGAGAGTGCCTAGGAACCCTACAGCGATCGTGCAGAGCGAGGCTCAAATGCAATTGCAAGACATTAGCGAAGTATAGTGACAAAGATCCGGGTAGTTTAACTCGTGCAAGCGAACAATCAAAGTCTCGAGATCAGTTTCAAAGGGGTTTCTTAACCCAAAGCATTTTGGTACGTAATTTCCTAATGCACTTTTCTCGAATCCGACGCAGTCCAATATTTCTATCTTCTGCAGGATTCTTCGCACAATTTTGCCGCCAAGAACTGACCGTATTATTTGCAGCGCTTAAATTTAAAAGAAAAAGAATTGCTTAAATTGCATGATTTTTTTAAATTCTTTTATTGAATGCGCATTTGCATCTTAAATACGGATTTTAAGGGCAAAAAGACCAAACAAGATACGGTAAAGGATTTTATCACCTTTTTTCCGTAGCCCACAAATCACAAAACTGCATTCTTTCATACCTCCAGTAATTTAAAATCAACTAGACTTTGAATTTAAGAACATCGCGCTCATTAGGAGAAGTTAACTGTGTTTAGAACACCGCTTAATGGTATATCGTTCACGGGGTGTCTAGGAAAGTGCTCAAGAGAAAGGGTTATCTAATTAAGGAACTTCGCGAAAGCGTTGGAAAACTTCCCATTCTCTCTTGCACTTACCTGGCTTCATGATCCGTATACCTTGAGCCCGTTTTTCGACACAGTTTTATTTCGACAATCAGGTTCTTGAGCATATCTAGTTGACTAGAATACCGTAGACTGCTAGGGGTGTGATATTCTTTATGTTTGTGATATTTGTGAATTCATGTTAATATGGGTGATACACGATTTAATTCAACTTTTCACGATTCTTATTCTTTTGTTTATACTCAATCCCAATTCATTTGTTCAAATTGCCAAGATTCTTCCCACGTCCATGACAATTTTCCTTTCTTAGGGGGTGACCAACCGTCCTAAATTTTTGATAATGGTCACCCACCTGACACTCTTGAACCCAGTCACACTTCAATTCGAGACCTAATGATTGAAGATTTAGAGAAAGAGGTCGATAGATTGACTGATCTAGCATAACCACCATCACAACCCTCCTTACCTGAAACAATTGACACATCATTAGGGTGTGATAGTGAGATGGATACTAGGTTGACCACTTTAGAGAAGGGTATTGAAGTAATGACTACAGTCGTGAATCAATCAGCTTCTACGCTAGCCCTGTGCATACAACAGTCTGTGTTAGTTATAAGTATGCCCTAGAGGCCATTATTGTACATTGGATGTATATTGTAGTGGATGCTTGGACATATATAGGGGGGACTTTCTTGCTCGACATGATAGTATGCTATCTGGTTACTCTTTACCTTAACGTGTACACTGATTGTCTCTCTATTACATGTTGGTAAAGCCCTTAGGATGTGTCTTGACTACCTGGACTATGATGCGGATCATACTAGTGGGGACATGGTAGTCCATAAGTACATCCTTCTGTAAGTGCACGGCGGCGCCCCGGCCGTCAATCCGACGGCTAAATGCGGAAGCGGTGATAAACTTTAATTTTGCGGACTTAGCAAACCGGCACCCCCGCGCACTAAACATCCGGATCGTAACCATTAACAAGTCTAATCTACTAACAAGATAGGGAAGAGAAGTATACCGACAGATCCGAGTCCTCCGGTCTTCTTGTCGTCGTCCCGATCTCCTGCGGAATGTCCCGTCTCCTCCTCGTCGCCGGAAGTGCACCACATCGCCTACTTCTTTTACGGGCTCCCACCTCAATGCCGAGGCAACTCGGGCACGAAGCCGGCTACTCGACGTGCCGAAGATTTGCTGTAGAATATATATAGAACCATGTCTCACTTTGGGGTTGTGGAATTGCCATTGGTGGAGGGATTGAAGTGAACCTTTTTGGAGAGGGAGTGTTAGGGATTTTTCTCAACTCAAGATATCAAAAAATCACACTCAAAAGAAATGAATCCCTTTCCATTCCATAGGAATGGCCGCCCCCCCCCCCACCCATGTGTGATTGGAGAGAGAAAGAGTAAGGTCAAGGGGGTGGGTGGAAACAATGATGAAAAGAGATGATGAGAGAACAAAACCCAACACTCCAAAAGCCAATCATAACCTACAATGGTCAAGCCATCATCATAAAGCTAGAAGTCAAAGGATGGGCTCCATCATGAAACCATCATGATATAAATATATGCAAAGAACCCCCTCCAAAAACACTTATTTGCAACAATGCAAATAAGCCATCCTCCACCAATCTTCGGCCAATGAACGGAACAATGGAAATCGGCCGAAATGGAAAGCAAACTGGCAACTCCAGAAAACTGGTCCCGTAATAAATTACAGGAAAACCCCGATACTGTGAATACACACCCGCATCTGTATTTCGACCGAAATACAAATGCCATGAGACAAAATCTCCACTGTACTATACTAGAATCCGGCTTATACCAAAACCGGCTAGTAATATCTGTTTGATCCTGATCCGTGCAATACCGCACGTATCTGATCGAACCCTGCCATATACCCATACGGCCTATAGTACAAACTGTCCGATCCTGATCCGTGCAATACCGCACGTATCTGATCGGACCTTGCCATATCTCCATACGGCCTCTGCAACCTTTCGCCCGAAAGCTGAGTAACTGAATGTGGGGGACTCTAAATACTCGTCAACACCTGGTTGTGGATTTAACCACTAGCACGTCAGAGGTATAAGCCAATACGTAACGGGCTACCAGGTACTGACTAAAAGGGATGTCTGTGAGTGAACTCAGCCTGACAACCCTACTGAGCCTGTCAGTGACAATATCCGTACAGTCCGGTCCGTTCGTCTATGAGCATCGCATGGCGGGCCTAGGGGGTTGGTTAAAGTCAGACCCCCAAAAGCGGTACAAGTCATGTCGGAGTGTAGCCCAGAACACCCTGAGATACTACTGGAGTACCTACCAGTAAATCTCCTTGCCTCGGCCGAGGGCTTCGTGTAATGGCTCTCCTAGACACAGCACGACCTCACCCCCAATACCGGGAGAGATGAACCCCTGAAGATACACTCACTGCCTCCATGTGGCTCGGGACTGTACCCAACTAAAACCTGTTTGCACGACTCCTTTGAGCCGTGGTAGGGTAGTAATTAAAGTACAGTGGGAACTCACACAAGACAAATGACGATCCCCAGGTCGATGAACTAACCTGCACACATGTCACCAGGGAACTGCCATCTGACGTCTGGTATATGACCAACTGGCATGTTCCCGGCGAGTCCTGTCCGGTGTACTCATAACCCAATGAGCACCTGTATACATCTTAGGTGATCCAACTGACACCAGTGGCTTGTGAGACCGACCACCGCCTCTCGTCGGGGTCTCGACTGTTTACACTAGTCTACTATGGAGTATCGATGCCCTGTCTCGAAACTCACACGACTAGGGACCATTTCAGGATATGCTTATAGACCCCAGCTCCCACTTATATGATCGCCCTCATACTGCTGGTGGTCAAGCAAGAATCCTAGGGGCTCTATCAACGTGTAATAGAGAAATGTCAGGTCACCTAAAACAGTACACGATGATAAAGGTAAACCAGATAGCATACTATCATCTCGAGTAAGACTGTCCTACCGGGATAGGTCCTTCATCAATCATTGCAATCACGTACATGTGATCCAATAATTGACTCTGAGGGCATTATCTCCAACAATCTCCCACTTGCACTCAAGGTTAATTATTGCGATGTCGCATACTCACAGCCCGTGTGATACCGAACACCCAACTCCTCTACTAGTCAGTCTCACAAAGCTCGTTTGCGAAACTATTGCGTTCGAGGAATAGCCTCAGTGAGTGGATCCGCCTTGATGTCTCTTTCTATGTCTCTCTATATCTCAAGTTCGCGGAGAAACCCATCTCCCGAAATGAGCAATACCTGTCTTAGAATGTGTCTGGATGTCTGATGGGACATAGCTCATAAATGAACTCCAAATCCAAACTTCTTAGACTATGTCGTCAACTGAACTTAATCAGTATCCTGCGCCATGCCTCCCTCAGTATTGCCTTGGACCACCTGTCCAAAATACTGCCCCTCGTCAGAGGGAAAACTATAACTCTGACAACCTCCTTGTCGTCCATGTCACCTTGGAAGCCTGGAATGATAACTGTCTCACGAATGAGGCTGTCGTTATCATATCCCTAGAACATTCACTTATGTTCTAAAACTGCTTCCGACTGTTTCTCCAGGATTGGATTAATGTCAACTTATTGCATCTAGTGCAAAAACAATATCTGGTGTGGTACTTTGACATCTCATGATTGACTCAATTGCCTGAGCAAGTGATCTGCCAATCATGCACATCCCTCTCCCCTTCAGTCTGTAAGACACCTTTGGAGAGGGTGACTCCATCACCTGCAGGTACACTACCGTGCCAGGAGTCGTCCATTCTAAATACTCTTAGAATGCTATCTAAGTACCCTGATTGGGAAACCACCCAAATCTAGATCTAAAACCATAGATCTAGTAACCAGTATGTCTGACATAAAATCCATTTCTTTTGTGGAGAAAACACTGTGTGATGACCAAAGTATAACCGATTGTAGTGTAGGAATTTCACTTCCTACTCTGTGTATGTCATCCAAATACCATGACATCACACCCTTAGTACCTCCTCAACAGATCCATCCCCTATTCTGATGAAGTCAAACCCATGACTGTCACATCAGAAATAGATGATCTATCTCCGCTACATCTGCTTTAGTCTATAAATAGACATAAGCTACCTGTCCACCAATGCTTCCGCTGCTCCCACTGTCTACGACAACCCTCTGGCAGAGTCATATACACGTACACTTCTGAAGCGAGTTCAGAACGACGCTATACTCATCCTCCCGCCGGGTCTCGCAGCCTGGAACAACAGCAATGGTAATTATGGGTGAACAAGAACTTCCCTGTCACCGTCCTTGAGGCTACCGTAGTACCTCTCGGGTGCCTGAAGTTACCCACCTCATCTGCGGAGTGGTCAATGGAATGTCAATCCAGATTGAATCTTTAGGTTCCTTATCAAATCTTTTGTAATCGTTTGTGGTTCTGGAATCACTTCCAGTTCTACCATACTCCCACTACTGTTTTCTGAAAAAATCCATTTTTAATAAAACTGTGGCGAGTCTAGAACAATATCGCTATTGTTCATCCAGATGGTAGAAAGTCAACCCTCGTCATAGCCTGGGTCAACCCACAAACAGCCATTACAGAAACGTGCCTTGAGTTATCCAGAGTCCGGTTTTAATCATAAGCTGGACAACTCCCCGTACCTTAACAACGTCAACATACGAACTGTTCTATATCCCATATAGGACCAGAGGCACTGATTTAACTGAACCATATCCAAATCATGCAACTGTCTCCAGTGCATGTCAACTAAATAGAAGGAGGTCGATCAGCGTTACTCAACTTAGGAATGCTTCCAATTATGAGTAACCTGAAAGAGAAGCAAGTTCTCTTAGTCACTACTACCAACCGAATACCATACACAAGTATCTACATCTTCGATCTCTTTGAAGAATCCCGATACTTGCTACACCTGGTTCCCTACTCTATTCAAATACCTATAACTTCTCAAAATTCGGACCATGTGTTTCCACGAAACACCTGTCTAAAAACTAGAGAAGTCATAAGTAAACCGAATATAGTACGAGGACCCTGGACAACATACAATACTCTGTATAAGTCCCTTGAGTTTGATAACTCATTCACTGTGTGTCGTAGGTTCAGAACTGTACTTATGGTTAAGAAGAATTACACCGCCGTTTAATGCTCCTTACCTAACCATCCACTGGTATAGGTAAATGTCATCGACATAATTTCAAAAAGTATATCTCACTCTATGAAAATAGACGTACAGATATATCGATTTGAAATTGGTGCATAACAGCGGATATTCAAAACCAAATATTTGCCGACCGGCAAACAACCCAGGTGATTTCCTCAAATATCACCGATTGCAACGAATCCCGATATAATGAGGATAGTCACCCAATTCCCAACAACTTACTCCCACTCATCATCTGTAAAACCATACAGATGTGAGAATCATACCTGGTAAATACATACCCTGGAGTAAGTATCTAGTCGGGAAATCAGCTTTCCTTTAACAGTACACAGTGAGACTGAAACATTGAAATGTTTCGTAGGGGTATCCTGGTATTCCTAGTAATGCTTTTCCATATTCACGACTGTAACCGTATAATTCTTTGCCACCTCTCCAAATCCCTTCATATGTCTTTAGTCATTACCTTCTGTACACCCCTTTAGGCCAAATGGTTTTCTTCCTTTCCTACCGTTCGGCACCAGCCTATGGTTTGGAAGAAGACTATCCAATAAGCATAATGGGTGGACTGTCCCAATCCTAGGAACACTCGCAATGCGAGAGAAGGTGAAGATAAAAGACACCTGAATAAATCTTATTCCTATTTCTCCTGAACCAGAATCCATCCCCGAACTGGAACAAGTTCCTTTCGAGTTCGTATATAACCATACGATGGAGTATCCAATAAACTGTGGATCTTCGTAGTGATACGGAGTGTCCTGGAGAAATTCAAAGGTGATTTTAGGATTGGCGAAGAAATACCTGGTTTGGTCATGAATATCTGTTGCAATTTACTTTGCCCTCTTACTAATCCCTTGCTTTGTCTTAACTTAATACCTTCTGCACACCATCGTTATGCTGATTGGTTTTCTTCATTCCCTACCGGTCGGCACCAGCCTAAGGTTTGGAAGAAGAGAATCCAATTTGCGTAATAGGTGTACTACCCCTAAACCAAGGAGTACTCGTAACCTGAGAGAGGGTAAAAGGAAAAGACAACTGAATAATCCTATCCGTTTTCTCCAGAACCTGAAACCATCCTCGAATAAATTCTTTCGAGTTCGTATCTAACCATACGATGGTTTTGTCCAATGGAAGTGGACGTTCGTAGCAATACGGGGTGTCCTGGAGAAAAGGGTAAAAGTAGGAGTGGCAATGAGGTTTGCAACTCTGACAATCCAAAAGCCAATGTTTAAGAAGGTTCGGTCAACTTGGTCTCTGAGTCAAAGTCTTAGGGTCGGGTCAATGGTCGCTGCCAAAGAGAGAGAGAAAAGAAACACTCAGCGTGCACTCTAACCTAGATCATAATGGTTACCAATTTATCTAATCTGGAATCCTCCCACTGTACCTCAAATTCTCCTCCAAACCTGAAAGAAGAATTAGTCGGGGTTACCCGAGGAGTAAACTAACTCATCAGTGGGAATCGGGATCCAACTATCATCGCATGGCAACGTGACGGAATCCGCTCACGGTGTCACACTCCAGAAGGTATGCGCATATCTGGCAGGTTTCAGTTCTTTTGAAACTCCCGATATGATTTCTGCCCCATGCTCTTATGACCTTGACTTTGGCCAACAAATCATAAGTCATATGTCAAGTTCTACCCGTCATTCTCCAGGTTGATTCGAATCCACCCGCACAAGCCCTTGACTTTGGCCAACAAGGCTATACGACTGTCCCAAACCAACGCATCTATCTATGCTGCATATGAATAACCAACAGCTACCAAACACTGTGCCTTGACTTTGGCCAACAAACACAGCTTGAATACTATTGACTACCCATATGAAACGACGGAGGGCTACGAATGGTTTCTGGCGAAAACCTTTAACGTAAAGAACTTGATATCGTCGAAGGAACGGATAGCTTTTTAAAATATAGTGACGAAAACCTTCGCTAAAGAGGTCACTCCCGGTGAAGGGATCTCGGCTCTTTCCCCGTAGAATGGGGTGAAGGATATTCCAACTGAATACCACGGTGCAAAGCAAAAGTAATCGGCTATAGTGAAGTTAATGCCCTGACACAAACTTTTTGTCCAAGGGGTCACTCCCGGTGAAGGGATCTCGGCCCTTGCCTCGTCGACTGAGGAGCAGGATATTCCAACTGAATATCTCGATGCAAAACAAAAGTGAACGTCCTTGCAATAACAGCTTTTTGAAAAAGTGTTCCAACAACATCAGATTAGGTTTGTTTTTAACTTGCATTGATCCGAATCAATGCAGTCCCATCAATTGATCACACCAAAAAGAACGAAAATATACTGATGTACGTATATGCCATCCGCATTCGCCACTGGGTCCCGTCATTACCCGTTAGGTTAGCTAACTAACGACAGAGCGGGGACTGGATAGCGCGGATGTAAAACATATACAACATCTACTAATATATATACGAATATATTATATTTCGCTCAAGGCGTGAAAAGAAATGCAACATCACAGAAATGTACAGCATCACAGAACAATACAGATATCTGGGATCCCCGGGTTTCACAGAGCCACTGCTGAAACCCGACGTTCCCCTGGTCGTGTGGATAGCCTGCGCAATGAAATCCTAGACCCCTACGGGCGCGGCAAGTCACCCGCCAAAACCTGAAGCGAGATAGCCCCTTTCAGTACCGTGAATGGACCACCCAGCACTTCACGGAATCCGGCAACTTGGGCACCCCTCCTAGGTCAACCTGTACCCCCTACGAGTGCGGCGAATAGCCCGCCAATCCTAGAGTGAAGCCCCCTCCGTCTCAATGCCATGAGATGCGGGCTTGTTGCCCTCCAGAACCCGGCTATCCGTGCACCCCTCCGCGGGGTAATCCTAGTACAGAAAGTAAAATATACATACAACGGGTACATCGACCGCAACCAGGTCGTGCCCCAAAAGAATAATACAAACAGGCAGTGACGGCAGTCCACATGTCGGACGCTCGCCCCGCAATATCAAATGTACATAATACAACCACAACTGTACTAGCATTGCATCCAGGCTATCCCCCACGACGGATCCCCAACATCACAGCAAAAACATAACATCAACGTGAAAGTCACGTTCGTAAATCCGTCTAACCGGGCAATAGCAGTTAGACCGGATTTACGGATCAAGTGACATTCACGGTCGCAGATATAATGTAAATACTGTGAAAAATGTGTTTAAAATATCCGATCAATTAAATTTTAACAAGTGGGCCCCCAAGCATTACTGCAGCAGATCAAGAAATTCTGGGCCCAATGTCAATATTCCAAAACCCAAATTTAAAGCCCATAAAGCTACTGAAGAAATTTCACACAGCAAGCGCATTGTTCGGCGGCGGAACCGCGGCCCAAGGGGGGTATTGCCGCAGTTCCGCGCTCTGTTCGTCGACTGAATGTGTCGAATTTCTACAGTATGCTTATAACATCCAGTGCATCACTATTTTACAACCTGAAAAAATTTTCGAGACCAAAAATTTTCAACAGAAACTGATGCGAAGGTAAAATGCAGTTTTGGAACTTTTTGATCGATCGGAAATGCAAACACATTAAACCAAGCTAGACTAAGTTAATGGCGAGGCTCTGATACCACTGTAAGTGAACGGCGGCGCCCCGGCCGTCAATCCGACGGCCAAATGCGGAAGCGGTGATAAACTTTAATTTTGCGGACTTAGCAAACCGGCACCCCCGCGCACTAAACATCCGGATCGTAACCATTAACAAGTCTAAGCTACTAACAAGATAGGGAAGAGAAGTATACCGACAGATCCGAGTCCTCCGGTCTTCTCGTCGTCGTCCCGATCTCCTGCGAAATGTCCCGTCTCCTCCTCGTCGCCGGAAGTGCACCACATCGCCTACTTCTTTTACGGGCTCCCACCTCAATGCCGAGGCAACTCGGGCACGAAGCCGGCTACTCGACGTGCCCAAGATTTGCTGTAGAATATGTATAGAACCATGTCTCACTTTGGGGTTGTGGAATTGCCATTGGTGGAGGGATTGAAGTGAACCTTTTTGGAGCGGGAGTGTTAGGGATTTTTCTCAACTCAAGATATCAAAAAATCATACTCAAAAGAAATGAATCCCTTTCCATTCCATAGGAATGGCCGCCCCCCCCCCATGTGTGATTGGAGAAAGAAAGAGTAAGGTCAAGGGGGTGGGTGGAAGCAATGATGAAAAGAGATGATGAGAGAACAAAACCCAACACTCCAAAAGCCAATCATAACCTACAATGGTCAAGCCATCATCATAAAGCAAGAAGTCAAAGGATGGGCTCCATCATGAAACCATCATGATATAAATATATGCAAAGAACCCCCTCCAAAAACACTTATTTGCAACAATGCAAATAAGCCCTCCTCCACCAATCTTCGGCCAATGAACGGAACAATGGAAATCGGCCGAAACGGAAAGCAAACTGGCAACTCCAGAAAACTGGTCCCGTAATAAATTACAGGAAAACCCCGATACTGTGCATACACACCCGCATCTGTATTTCGACCGAAATACAAATGCCATGAGACAAAATCTCTACTGTACTATACTAGAATCCGGCTTATACCAAAACCGGCTAGTAATATCTGTTCGATCCTGATCCGTGCAATACCGCACGTATCTGATCGAACCCTGCTATATACCCATACGGCCTATAGTACAAACTGTCCGATCCTGATCCGTACAATACCGCACGTATCTGATCGGACCTTGTCATATCTCCATACGGCCTCTACAACCTTTCGCCCGAAAGCTGAGTAACTGAATGTGGGGGACTCTAAAGACTCGTCAACACCTTGGTTGTGGATTTACCCACTAGCACGTCAGAGGTATAAGCCAATACATAACGGGCTACCAGGTACTGACTAAAAAGGATGTCTGTGAGTGAACTCAGCCTGACAACCCTACTGAGCCTGTCAGTGACAATATCCGTACAGTCCGGTCCGTTCGTCTATGAGCATCGCATGGCGGGCCTAGGGGGTTGGTAAAAGTCAGACCCCCAAAAGCGGTACAAGTCGTGTCGGAGTGTAGCCCAGAACACCCTGAGATACTACTGGAATACCTACCAGTAAATCTCCTTGCCTCGGCCCAGGGCTTCGTGTAATGGCTCTCCTAGACACAGCACGACCTCACCCCCAATACCGGAAGAGACGAACCCCTGAAGATACGCTCACTGCCTCCATGTGGCTCGGGACTGTACCCAACTAAAACCTGTTTGCACGACTCCTTTGAGCCGTGGTAGGGTAGTAATCAAAGTACAGTGGGAACTCACACAAGACAAATGACGATCCCCAGGTCGATGAACTAACCTGCACACATGTCACCAGGGAACTGCCATCTGACGTCTGGTATATGACCAACTGGCATGTTCCAGGCGAGTCCTGTCCGGTGTACTCATAACCCAATGAGCACCTGTATACATCTTAGGTGATCCAACTGACACCAGTGGCTTGTGAGACCGGCCACCGCCCCTCGTCGGGGTCTCGACTGTATACACTAGTCTACTATGGAGTATCGATGCCCTGTCTCGAAACTCACACGACTAGGGACCATTTCAGGATATGCTTATAGACCCCAGCTCCCACTTATATGATCGCCCTCATACTGCTGGTGGTCAAACAAGAATCCTAGGGGATCTATCAACGTGTAATAGCGACGTATCAGGTCACCTAAAACAGTACACGATGATAAAGGTAAACCAGATAGCATACTATCATCTCGAGTAAGACTGTCCTACCGGGATAGGTCCTCCATCAATCATTGCAATCACGTACCTGTGATCCAATAATTGACTCTGAGGGCATTATCTCCAACACCTTCAAGGTCCCTAGTCGTGGGTGTATCGAGACGGGGCATCGATATACCAGAGTAGACTAGCGTATACCTTCTCGACCCATATAGATGGGCGATGGATGATCCCATATCCATTGGTGTTTGACATCAGAGATGATATACGGGTGCTCAGTGAAGACTGGGTACACTGTACGGACTCGCCGAGAACTCCCAGATGGTATTATACCTTACGTCAGATGGCAGTTCTCTGGTGACACTGGTACAGGTTAGTCTGTAGACCCGAGATCGTCATAGAGTCTTGTGTGATTCCTACTGTGCTTTGATTTCCACCTTACCACGTCCAAGAAGGCGTGCAAAACGGTGGTTTTTGGGTACAGTCCCGAGTCACATGGAGGCAATGAGCGATAGGAGGGGATTCGTCTCTCCCGGTATAGGGAGTAGATGTTGCGCTGTGTTCGATTGGCTATAACCGGAATTCTCTGGCCAGGGTTGCTGAGATTTACTGGTAAGTATTACCAGTAGTTTCTCAAACTGTTATAGACCTCATATCGGCACGACTTATCGAACTACTGGGGTCTGACGTTTACCACCCCTAGGCAAGATATGCGACATATCAGACGAACAGACCAGACTGTACGGTAAGTGTTTCTGGTTGGATTCACAGGAGTGTGAGCGGGCTTGCTCGTCGATCTTCTGATCGCACAATACCCGGGTGGCCGTTACGTTTAGCAGACCGCTTGCGGCTTGTGGGTGTTTGATATGATCATCACCTGCTGCCGGCGTATTGACGAGTCTTTAGAGTCCTACACAGAGGTTTCCTGGCTCAAGCGAAACGAAATAGGAGCGCATATGAGATATGTGCGGGACCGAGAATAATACCAGTATGTGATATTGAATTCTATTCTCGCGATTTGTATCATCGGTCGGTTGTATGTGATATAGCCGGGTTATCGAATCAAGTGTTGATTCGATACATTGATACACTTAATACTAGTCGGTTATGTGCTACATGACCGGATCATTAAATCAAGTGTTGATTTAATGATTTAATGTATAATTATATATTTGATATATTACTTTACATTAACTAGTATTGGTTCACTCAAGTTTGATTTTCTCACTTGAATTGCACAAGTTGTATATATGATATATTTTTGTGCACTTGTTTGTATCATGTTTGATGATACATGCAAACTTGGGTGTATGTTTGATTAAACCATGGTTAGTTAAAGGTTAGGGTTTCATTTGATTTATTTATTTTTTTATTTCATTTTGGCTTAAGATAAAATGGTGGCTTTATTTGGATTTTGTTGAAGCTTCATGAAGCTTTGACCATTTTGTTTTATTCCTTAAACCTAACCATTAAACCTAACCCTAGTTTATTCTATACACTTGACCATGGTTGCTATATGATAAGAATGACTTATTTTCTATTTTCCAATAATTCTTATCATATTCTTTTTCTTCTTCCTCTTCTTCTTCAAGAAGAAAAAGCTTGCAAGCTTCAATGGTAACTTGAGAAAAAGAGTGAGAAATCTAATTCTAAAGTGAGCCCACTTCCTATTTCTTCATCCTCTACCACTTTCCATGTAGTATAGGGTGTTTTCTTCACAAGTTTCATGACTTGGTGAAGTGGGAGCTTGATCTTGTGTTGCCTCGACGTAGATCATCTTCGGCATCGAAGTCGACGACCTAGCCCGATCATCTCTTCGATGAAACCACAGCGAGAGTCCGGGATCCGATGGGTATAGCGGAGGGACTTCATCACGGAGCTATGGAGGTGGAGGACCGGATCTACAAAGGTTGTAGTCTCTTTCACTTAGTTAAGTTGTTAACTAGTTGCATGTTTCGCCTAATCTCTAGTCAACGATCCGTATTAGGGTTTCTCGGCACTTATAAAATTTGAAATTGGCATGGTTGATGCCATGTGAGACCTCATTTGTGTGCCTAGGATCCCTACAGTGGTATCAGAGCCTAGCTAGATCCTTAGGCGATGCGTAGACGGAGTTAGAAACCCGATCGAACCCGAAACCCCAATCCATGACCCCTCTCTGTACATTTTTTCAAAACTGGGTTTTTTCCAGATTAAAAATGCTTAAAAAATTCAGCAGGAAGTTCTAAGAATTCCAGCGCAAAAACGACCAAAAGATCCGCCTAAAGCGCGGCGGAACCGCGGCAGAAGCCTGGCTTCTTCGGCGGTTCCGCGGCCAAATGATGAGATCAGCCTTCAATGTTTGCACAGTAATTTGTTTCTTCAGGTTCTGAGTTTTTTGGGAATTTTTAATTTGCACTCAAGAGTTGAGTTTTCTGGGGTGTTTTGGAGCTTCGATGATTCGATCGGAAATTTCAAACTTTGTCTATATGCTTTTCCGGGTAATTTTAGAATATGTTAAAAAGTTCGACCGGATATAAATACCCACTTTTTCCCCTGCCGAGAAATTTCCAAGTGTTAGATATTTCCGTAGTTTAATGACGTTCTAAGTAGTGCAAGTAACGCGATGGTCCCTCTAGAAGACAACAAACCTTAACTCGATTATGTGACCGTCTTGAACTGCCGTTTGAACCTTAGGGTTTGGGGCAGTACGGCGTGCCACATGTGAGGCGTTGGCTTGACCCTTCTACGGCTGGACCGTTGGTACTGAGGCATGAACTGGATGTTTTTAAACTTGTTTCATGTGTTGAGCTGTTTCGGGAAAACTTGGGTGTTTGAATGTTCGATCGGAAAGTCTAACATTTTCTATTTATCTGGAATAGGATACAATACTTGGAATCCACAAGTAATTATGAGATAACTGAATGAATGTTATAAACACAGCACTTTAGTCTCACTTGATCGGTTGCCACGGAATTTTGATGCGATCAAAAGTCCGTCGCAATCACGTAGTGTACGCGGATACTCGCCGGATAAACTTAATAGACAGCCTCACCCCATAGCCCCGACCAAGTGACTGTAGGAGAACCCCGTCACCGAAAGCATCCATTCGGGTGCTCGCGGCAGCGGTATTCCGCCTTGGTGCACTTCGTCGACGGTATCGGGGGTGCGGCCGTCTACTAAAGTTTGCGACGAGCATTCGATCAGGATGTCGGGAATCTTGTTGAATTGCCCGACTTGATATTGAAAAGTGTTTTCGATAATGAGACTAAAATGCAGGGTTTATAATTGTTAGGCATGTGATGTCTAAGGAATTCATTGGTTTAGGCATGCGATGTCTAAGGTGGTTGCGGATTCCAACTGTTGTAGTTTTACACTTTCTTTTCTGTGACCGTAAGTATAATATGTGATATCGCCGGTTTCGTTGCTATATGTCAACGACAATTGGGATGCGCATATTTACTTACGTTGATGACATGTGATGTTATGTGTTGCTGGATATGTTATATTGGATCGTTATGTTTGAATAGCCGGGGGTTTTTATGTGAGATGAGTGTTTTTCATTTTCATTCATGTAAAAACTTGTATGTAATATTCTTTTATTGGGGCACTTCCAGGTTGTGGGAGTTGTCACCGTTTGTATATTATTTACTTTTCCGCACTTCGATAGACCCAAGGAGGAAGGCACAAGTAACCGGGTTCTAGGGTCCAGTGGGAGACCAACTCGAGGAGTCGAGTCCGGGTCTCCTAACTCTAGAATTGGTAGGGTTGCTTGCCGCTCTCGTAGGGGTCTAGGGGTGTGGGTTTGGCTATTCATCATGACCGTGGAATCCGTGTTTTATACTGGCTCGTATTGAAAACACGGACGTCCTAGTATATCCAATATTTCATATGTTTCTTCTGCTGCGATATCTGTGATGTGATCATTTGATATGTTCTGTGATAAATATTGTATATAGTATATATGATATATTATATAGACGTTGCTTATGTTTTACACCCGCGCTAGCCCTTCCCCGCTCTGCCGTTAGTTACCTAACCTAACGGTGCACGAGGGGACATCGAGGCGAATGCGGATGGCATAAGTGTACATCGTATTTATCTGTGATGTTTAGGTACTTAAATGATGGGACTTCATTAATGTGATTAATGAAAGAAAAAAAACCTAAGATATTATGGAATCGAATTTTCAAAAACCAGGTAGCTACAGTTCTTGCTTTGCAACGCGGTGTTCCTTGTAGAACATCCTGCACCTTATTCGATGAGGAAAGGGCCGAGATCCCTTCACCGGGAGTGACCCCTTTAGCAATAACTGGCAGATGCTACACACTCGGTTTGTCTTTTGATTGCTTCTATAGTTTTTGCTTTGCACAGTGATATATATGATATATTCCGCACCTCATTCGACGAGGAAAGGGCCGACGATCCCTTCACCGGGAGTGACCCCTTTAGCAAAACTAGAAAAGCCTCAAAAAACACTCGATTTTAAAATCATTCGATCCTACAACGATATCAAGTTCATTACGCAATAGGTTTTCTTAAAAACCTGTCGTAGCCCTCCGTCATTTCAGATAAGTAGTAGTTAGTATTCGTGCTGCGTTTGTTGGCCTGCGTCAAGGCGTAGTGTGCGGTAGATAACTATTATTTGTCTGTTTATGCATATGATGCAGATTGGATTAGGGTAGTCGTTCGACTTTGTTGGCCTGCGTCAAGGGTCGTGCGGGTGGGTTTAATTCAATCAGGAAATAACGGGTTGAACTTGACTAGCGCCCTATGGTTTGTTGGCCTGCGTCAAGGTCATAGGACGCTAGGGGCAAAATTATCGGGAATTTCAATTGTTGAAATTTGCAATGAGATTGCATACCTTCTATGAGATAGTTGGATCCCGATACCCACTGCGAGTAATTGTTACTCCTGAGAGAGTTTTACACATTACAATTAGCCGATCAAGTAGGTGTCTAGAAAGATGTTAACGAGGTTACGCCTCTGGGAAAACAAGGTTTACATTAATTAGGTCCGTGCGATAGCACGGGGAACCTTCCTCAAAGTACCGACACTGGCCTGGTTGAAAGATTGGCGAACTTGTAGTGTGTAATTAATCCCGGCTAGTCTTTCCTTTTAGGGTTTGAAGGAAGATTTGATAAAAAGAAGTGGGAGCCATCCTGATTAGATAAAATAATAACCAATCCGATCTTGCAATAGCGCACGCAGAGTGTTTTCTTCTCTCTCTCTCCAGGTAGCGACCATGTCACGCCTTAATCAAGATAATAATACGGATATTGACCGAACCCGCTTGTTATACTGAGTTGGGGAACGTTGGTCCCGCTCCAACTTATAATTGTTATAAGACAGAGCAGGAAATAGGGGATTACCAGAATTCCTGTGCCGCCCAAACGAAGAGAGTGTGTTAGTGTATATGCCCTAGAGGCCATTACTGTATCATACTAGTTTGTATATTACTTAATGGAAGCTTGGGATATTCACCTTGTATATACAATCTTGCTCAAAATAGTAGTATGCTACTTGGTTTGTTTCTACTTCAATTTGTACATGTGTTTATTTTTCTATATCGCCTATACACATTAGTGGAGCCCTTAGGATCATTGCTTGATTACCAGCGATGTGATGGCCGTCACACTAGTGGGGCTGGGTAATCTATAAGCACATCCTTATGCAGGTCCCTGGTCGCAGGACTATCGAGACAGGGCATCGATACTCCGGAGTAGACCAGCGCATGCGCTTCTTATCCCAGTATGGGAGACGGTCTGTCCCACAGCCGTCAGTACGTCGTACTTGAGATAGTATGCGGGTGCTCGTTAGGTTACGGGTACACTGGACAGGACTCGTCGGGAACTGACTAGTTGGTATTATGCCTATCGTCAGTTATCAGTTCCCAGGTGACATGAGTACAGCTTAGTCCGCTGACTTGACACTGTCACTTCGCCTCGAGTGTGTTCCCACTGCACTTTGATTACTACCCTACCACGGCTCAAAGGAGCCGTGCAAACAGGTAGTAGTTGGGTGCAGTCCCGAAGCACTTGGAGGCAGTGACGGTTAGACAGGATTCGTCTCTCCCGATATTGGGGGTTGACATCGCGCTGTGTCTAGGAGAGCCATTACACGAGTAGTCCCTGGCCAGGGCAAACGAGATATACTGGTAGGCTTCCAGTGTTATCTCAGGGTGTTTTGGGCTTCGCTCCGGCACGACTTGTACCACTATTAGGGGACTGACGTTTACCGCCCCCTAGGCCCTCCATGCGATGTATCAGACGAACAGACCGGACTGTACGGAGAATGTCACACTCTGGCTCAGTAGGAGTTCAGATGGGTTTCGCCTCGTCGGTCTTCTTGTCGGCATTACCTGGGGACCGTTACGCACAGCTAGTGCCGCTTGCGGTCTGTGGTTAAACCTACTGCCAGCGTTGTGTCGAGTCTTTAGAGTCCTACACAGAAATCTTTTCGCCTTTAAGCAAAAGAGTAGAGGTCGCATGGTATTGCGACTGGTCGCATGGTTTTGCGATAGGGTTCGGTCACATCCGTGCACTTGTGCACGTACAGTGTCTGGACAGTTTACACTAGCGGGCTTTGGTTTAAGCCAGATCCTAGTGTACCTTTTGGGAATGGATTTATCCAATTTGCATTCGTGTTCCTCGGAACGCGGATGCGGGTGTGTATGCACAGTTGACAGGGAGGCAGAGGCAGCGGATTCTCATTAGGGTTGTTGACAGTTGACCGTTGACTATTTGAATTTTTGCTCAACCCTAATGAGAATATGATATGTGATTAACTATTATATTAATTAAGTATTATGGTGACATGGTTGTTGACTTTTGTTGACTTTGTTGACTTGTTGACTTTTGTTGACTTGTTGACTTTGTTGACCGGTTGACTAGGCTTGACTAGTTGACCATCATGATAACCATAGCCATCATTTCATGGCAAAGACTTTTGCTTGCTTGCTCATTTGTGTAAAATGAGTGCATGAAATGACATGGTTATGGTTTGCTTCAACCATCACATAAGACTTTTTTGGTATGATGAGTTATCATGACTTTGGATTATGAGAGGGTGAGAGGCAAAAGACTTGCTCATTCTTTCTTGCTCATTCTCTCTCTTGTTCTTGAGCTCTCTTGTTTTGCTCTCACCCTCTTGCTCTTTTTCCCTCTCTTTAATCTATGGTTCTCTTGTCTCATGAGTTGAGAATCAAGAACCATAGATAAAATCCCATACAAACTCTTCTCTACTAACTCTAGTTCATAAGGTTTAGCAAACCGAGTGAACTAGTTTCTTCAAAGAACGAAGAAGGAGCCAAAGGTTGGAGCTTTCAGGTGGATCTATCTTCGGCGTACGGAGACGACGGGAAGAAGCCAATCCGGACCACCATCGGAGTTTGAAGACGAAGGAGTTCAAGACAAGCAAGGTATAACCCCCTAACCGAGTAGCTAGAAACTCGTAGTTAGGTTGTTGGATAGATGTTTAACCAAGATCCGGGTTATAGGTTGTAACATTTCGAAATAATAAAATATTAATTTTGGGGAATTTTTATAATTTAATATTATTTTATTGATTATTTTAATATTAAATGCAAATAAATAGGAAAAATATGAGAAAAATTGTGGAAAATTAAGAAAAATTCTAAAATAGGGTAAATTAGTGAATTATGACATTTTTAAGTTGTTGTGATCATTTTGACACTAATTTAGTGCTAATCGCGATTAAAAATCGCTAATCGGGTTTTTAGCAAATTTTGAGCAAAACATGCACACACTACTTTTTCTACACTTGTGCACTTTCTACCATGGTTTCTCATGTGGGATTTCTATTTTGTGAGAAGGAATTTTGGAGTAAAAAGAAAAAGAGAAAAAGAAAAGAAATGAGAAATGAGAGTAGGTGAGAGAGAGAGAGAAAGGCATGGGCTTCTTTGACTCCACACTTAGCCATTTCTCCCTTCATTTTTTCCCTCCCTCTCTTCCTACTGCTGCTGCTGCTCCTCCTTCTTCCTCCCCTCTTCAATCCCTCAAATCATCTCAAAAACTATCCCAAAACCCTATATCGGTTTCACAAAAAGTGTGCACAAGCTTGAGATCTACAAGATGGACTAAGAAAGCATGGATTTTGGCCACTAGGGGCAACTCAAGAAAATTCTTGAGTTGCCAAATGAGGTAATTTCTGAACCATTGTCCTAGTTTTAGCAATTCCTATACCCCTATGCAAGTTTTGTATCGATATTGTGTGATATTATAGACTTGATGAAAACCTAGTTAGGGTTTGAGAGGAACTTAAGTGTAATGTGAAATTGAGCTCAGTAGAGGACTTGTAAACACCCTAGTGCATGAATTGGAACCCAAAACCTGAAGCTAGAACTAGAAATACGGATTTTAGAAACCGATGTCGGGGAAAATGTGAAATCTGTGCATGTTAACTTGAATCTGCTATTACCCCGAGAACCCTAAAATGATATTGAGTGGGAATTGAGATGTGCAGGCACCATAGAGGCAACACCCAAAACCCTAGCCCCCAACTCCCTTTCCCGGCCGCCAATTTTCCTCTTTTGGCCGCCAATTGCGGCCTGGGTCCCACCTCCTTGGCTCGTATTCGTCCTGTAGCTCCTACATTGTTATTTTAGGCCCCTGGTATATATAGTTTTGTATAAAGTGACCTAGGGAAAAATCTGGGACATATTTCATGAGTTGCTGTTTTGGATTCGTATTTCCGTATTCCGTATTTTCATTTCTGCTTTGGTGTGATTCGTTTTACCTCGACTATTTGACGTTTTTACGACGATATAGAGTATTTATTGATGGTTTTGAAGGCGTGCCATAGGTTCTCACCTATAAGCCCCTTATCGTGTCGTTTTGGACTTCGTATGCCGTTTTAGCTTTGATTTGGTTTTGATGCGATGCGATACGTGTGTTATATGTAGGTACACCGCGACGATCCGAGACGATGCGGAGGATGACAGTGACGTCGACACCGACACGCAGGACACAGGTGAGTAGATTATATCTACAGGGGGAAGTCGGGTGGATGGCGTATAGCACCCCCGCAGTCCGTGGTGTGGTATACGAATACGTATACCCACGTATATTTATTATGTGTTGTTAGGATCATTGATATGAATAATGGTTTTATTGATGATGAGATATATGGTTTGGGTATAGTACGAACCCTAGGTAGCGATTGCACATACTTACACACATACTTACATACCTACATTCACACCCTTGCATACTACTCATACTTGCAGTGTTTGATGATTTGGGATGACTTTGGAGATGAGTCGATGATGTGGACTTTGCGCCGCGAGATCGGCGAGTTGATATTGATTCATATATGGGATATGATTTGTGTTTCTTGCGGGCTTGGGATATGTGTTACCCCGCATGTTTACTTCATTGATGGTATCGATTGTACTAGGCATAGAGTAGTACCCCAGACTGTTTGATCTGATGATAGTGATACCTATTATGTGACGAGATAGTGAGATGTTGACCCTACCCAGCTATTGGGGATGCCGTACGATGATTTACCGTACGAGCCGATATTGATGATAGATCCGCACTCATAACTCGAGGATACCTTACGATATGACATTGAGGCGGGATCACCGACTATATATATATATATATATATATATCGACTCAGAGGTTAGGCGGTTCCCTTACCTGTAGTTCAGCCGTATAGTTAGTATAGTTGTTAGAGTAGATGAGACTTCTTACCTATTTCAAAAACTAACGAATCATGGGTATTTTTAAAGACAGCTCAAGGGAATCTACGGATATTTCAAAAACGACGTATCTTTTCATAAAAACACCGTAGCCCCTATTTTCAAAACCCCATGATTCGTGTTATTTCAAAAGGCACCAATTGTATGACTTATTTTAGAGTAATGCAGATTAGTTTTAGTTACGTCTAGTTCAGCTCCCACCCCCTTCTTGTGGTTCGCTTTGCATCGCATTTTCATACTATGTTGCATGCTCCAGTATTAATATCATGCTGCTAGGACACCAGCACCATTATCGATGATGCATCTGTTCCACGTACACTTGTTGCCGGCTCACACACTCATCATCGATAATTGCCATGTCACTACACTGTAGTACCATTACATTCATTATATGATTCTTACATGACATGATGATGTACATACCTTCTTTACATGTAGCATACATCATGGATTTGATTGCATAACACATCGCATTGGATTTATTTCTTGATGTTGGATGTTCATGTGATTTCTGGATTTGGGAACCGAGGATGTCTTTAAAAGAGAATACATTATTGCTTTAAAAACCCGGTTACCCTTGATATGATATTTGGTGCGTCCACCATGTGTTTTCTCGGTGCTGAGAGTGACATGTGAAACCCGAATCGAGGAGGCGGATGAGGCCGATTGCGGGTACATGGTGGACCCGGTAAGGTACCCCGGGGCAAGAAGACGTGGTGATGACGATGAGCCTGACAGGGGGAGATTGCCTACCGGTGACTTTACCCGACGCGTCGGATATCCGGAGGATACCGTCGTGGTCTGAGATTTATGGTAGGGGCCGGTCTGGACTGACGGCGCCCTAGATATTATAGTTGAGACTTGAGATATCAGGATATTGGGATTTCGTTCGTGCCGATGCTAGGCACAGTTTTATGCTGATTTCATTGTGGTACCTTATTTTTAAAATACAAGGGAAATCTCACTAAAGTATGAAAACAGTTGTTTCATGTGAATGTATTCTGTTTTCACGCATTCATATCTCATTCATATGCTATATTGTTATCTGAGGCACTGATACGGACACAGGAGATTGCACTCGGGTTATATATTTACCCTAGCCTTATTATAGGCTGCATGTTTTATATTGAGGATTTTTATATATTGATCGTTGACTTAGGATTATGTCTTGCATTCGGTTTCTGCTTGTAGATGTTTCTATTCACGAGTTGGCAACTCACCCCCGTTGTGCCACAGTTCTTGCAGGTTCTGCCGTACAGGTTCTTTTGCGGCATTTCTGGCACACTCCTTTCTTGTGGGTGACTTGCTTTTGGTAGGTGGGTTCTTTCGCATCAGAAGCCACCATTGTATTTATTTTACTTCATTGTATCTAGAAATTGTCCATCAACCAAAACTTGTATATTCTTTCAGACTTAGAGACAGTATTGTATTATTCGACCTTAGAGTCGCGCTTAGTAGTATTGCGGTTTTCTGTTGCTTTTGAGCTTTCTTTGATTTTGATCCTCGCCACTTGGCGTTGTATATTATTATATCATTGCGTGGTTGTGACCGTCGATTGACGAAGAGCTAGCTCCCGCTTGGGGATGCCTTTATCATGTTATATCTTGTTATTATCGTTTTACCCCATTCGGGGCCAGTTTTACAAAAGAAACTCTGCCGAAATTTCTAGAAAAGACTGTACCGTTTTTAAAATGCACATTCGGCTTAGTTATTTTGAAACCTTGATTTCAACGTGTTTTCTTCACTTCTTTAAACCAGTTTTCCCTACCTTTTTATTTAAAATGGTTTTAGATTTCTGGGCTTTTGGCTTACTTGGATCAGATGGAGTCCTATAGGCTTCATATGGTTCAAGGGCCAGTCACGTGCTCTTTCGGGTCGTGACAAAGTTGGTATCAGAGCGCTAGGTTGACCTTGGTTCGAGTCTAAGTTTGACTATGTGGAGCCTAGGGCGTTGTTTATATACGGAACTTAGGCTTGACCTTACGGAACTTAGACTTGGTCGAGGGGGTACTAAATCCGAACTTTCGTCGTTTTAGGATGACCCTTGGTTGATGGATTAGGTGACTAAAGTAGAGTGACGTACCGTTGGTATGTTCCGCGGCATACTTACGACACGCCACTCCGCTTAAGGAACCTTAGGATGTGCATATTTCTTGAGATCAGTGATTCTTTTCATATCCAGGATTATTCATCCATTTGAGATCCCCGATTCTATTAGTTTCATGATTATACCTTCATTGATGCTGTTCCTCCCTATGATCATGTATCCACTCTGGATCTGTTGTTTCCTTTCTTGCCACTGATGTGCTCTCTTTGATACTCGATTGAGATTCCTGTCACCATGGTTGAGCGCAGTTGGGCTGCTGCTAGGGTTACGGCCGGTGTGAGCTCGTTTGGTACGGGGGCCGACCGTTGTGTTTTCTGGTGACATGGGAATGTCTCGAGTTAGTGTTGGTGATTGTGACCTCTAGTGGAGGCGAGTGCTTGGTTTTGCACCGGATGATCGGCCATTGTTAGAGCTGCCAGTTGAGAGAGGACTGTTGATGTACAGCGTACCTCAGAGGTTGTGATGTCGCCTACCGTGCAGACAGATGGACCAGCTGTTGCTGAGATTGGCAGGATGTTGCTTTCGGAGCTTACGAGCTGAGATTGCCGGAGCTTTCAGGCAGATATGCGACAGATGATAGCTAGTCTACCCGATTTGAGAGACGAAGGTGATCAGTCCGATTTTGCGCCAGAGCGGGCCCAGTTGAGTTGAAGATTTCCAGTATGGAGAATCTTACTCAGATCGAGAGCAGACCGACGCAGAGATGACCGCTTATGTGTTGCCTTTCATGGAGGATTAAGACGCTGTTCGGCGTACAGGCGTATGAGCCAGTTGTTGCTGCGAATGATGAGATATCGCCCAGGTGATTGGAGCTACTGCAGCATGAGCATGTTCTTAGAGAGATGGTAGCGAGTCGCTAGTCACCGAGGATGAATGACTAGGACGTGTGGTGAGTTTGCGTACCCCGATGCGAGGGCACTAGATAATTGTTTCCAGCTAGAGACGACTTCACGCAGGTTCGTTGAGAGTCGATAGCGACGATCGAATGTCAGGAGCCCATTTTCCAAGTTTAAAGTATACGGAAAGACATGCAGGTGATTCTATGGACCCTCTAGAAGAATGAAACCCTAACTCGACTTAATGACCGTGTGACAGCCTTTGAACCTTAGGGTTTACGGCGGTTCCGCGGCGCCATTAGTGAGGCTTGGGTTTGCCCTTCTACGGCTGGACCACCGACGCTGTGGCATGTACTCGATACTATTAAACTGTACCCGAGATGTGAGCTCTTGGGGGATTATGAGGTTCTGACGAGTCGATCGGATGATTCGACATCTTTCGGATATCGTGATGGGATACTGCTTGGGAGACTCCAGAGACGAGGATAGCCGTCGGAGCGCAGTTCGTGTAGCCACGATGAGACGAGTCCGGATCAGTCGACATTTTTAGCAGAGTGAAGAAAAGAGTTCGCACGAGATTTCGATGGGATGACATTCCACTCCGCTGACATCAGAGATGTGATATGCACCCCGAGGCGTGGTATATGGATATATCTTTCGGAAAGAAGCGCGACAAGTATGCAGCCGTTCCGGAATAAGCTTTAGCTTCAGTAATGGATGACGACTTCCCGGCAATTCGGCAGGATTGAGATTTAAGAAAGGAACCTCGACAGGACTTTTCCGGAATACGACACGAGAAGACCTAGACCCAGGAGTGGTCATGATTGCGCACACCTAGCAGGCCAGAGTTCGGCATTGGCGACAAGGTAGTTGACCAGGATCGGATAAAGGAACTTACCCAGATGCGTTGCGAATTGAGCAAGGACAGTCGAGAGATGAGTATTCCTCCGATGGTTGAGACGTGTTCCCGAGGATCTGTTCGACCAGACAGCTTCTACAGGATGATGAAGCTACAGAGTACGCGATTTCGAGTCCGTGCGAGAGACTTCAGATTGACCGGTTTCCGAGAAATGTTGTGCTGAGGACACAGATGCCCTTTGAGCGAGAAGAGGTAGTACAAGAGAGCCAGCATCCGTACAGATCGGCATAGGCATGATTGGAAGAGACCTTGAGCTGGATTCCTTCCAGGACATTGCTGCAATGATGTTTACACCCAGGATCAGATGTGTGACGTGCATTCAGAGAGTCAGAGGCCGACGCCAGTGATATGCTGCCTTACGAGTGGTCGTGAGGTTTGACCGAGAGGTGACCAGAGAAGTACCAGAACGGAATCGTCCCCGTTAGCACACCTGACAGGGCCGATGAGCCGATTGACCGCGAGATAGGAAATCCGCAAAGAAGATAAGGACCCAGAGTCAGAGGACGCCAGACCGTGAGCAAGAGGCAAGTGGATATCCTGCGCTGCTAGCAGTGGATGCACCGACTCCTTCTCGACCTTGAAGGATGAATTTACCGACGACGGTACTTATGATTTGTGATTTTGTGATTCGATTATCACGTATCCGTCATTATTGGATTTCGGTATTTTGGGCGTTCTGTTTGCATGATTTAGTTTTGATGATTGAGTTTCCTGATATTTGTTTCATGCACCCACTGAATATTTATATATTTCACGCATAGTTATTACATTGAGATATTGATTGAGATTTCATGCCTATCGTATTCAGTGATTTGATTTGCACTTCCAGCGTAGCTTTCATGCACCTTTAGTGTTTTGACATACGATTCTAGTGCACACCAGATGCACTGAATCGGGATTCTTCGTGCATGTTATATGCACCTGATTTGGTTGCTGTCAGGCATGCACGTTGCCTACGGCAGATGTTTCGTGCACACCTGTTGCATATAGTTGTTGTTCTATACACCTGTTTGACACATATTTGGATTTTGATTCCTTGCGCACCAGACGCATAGGATATTCCTATATATGCATTTTGAGGATGGATTTCTAGTATGGCAGTACATTTTATGATATTCTCTCTGTATTGATATTTTCGGAGCCCCGACAAAATTGGAGTTTTCTGAAATGTTTTGGAAATTGGGGGGGGGATTAAATTTAAATTCGGGGACCGAATTTCTTTAAGGGGGGTAGATTGTAACATTTCGAAATAATAAAATATTAATTTTGGGGAATTTTTATAATTTAATATTATTTTATTGATTATTTTAATATTAAATGCAAATAAATAGGAAAAATATGAGAAAAATTGTGGAAAATTAAGAAAAATTCTAAAATAGGGTAAATTAGTGAATTATGACATTTTTAAGTTGTTGTGATCATTTTGACACTAATTTAGTGCTAATCGCGATTAAAAATCGCTAATCGGGTTTTTAGCAAATTTTGAGCAAAACATGCACACACTACTTTTTCTACACTTGTGCACTTTCTACCATGGTTTCTCATGTGGGATTTCTATTTTGTGAGAAGGAATTTTGGAGTAAAAAGAAAAAGAGAAAAAGAAAAGAAATGAGAAATGAGAGTAGGTGAGAGAGAGAGAGAAAGGCATGGGCTTCTTTGACTCCACACTTAGCCATTTCTCCCTTCATTTTTTCCCTCCCTCTCTTCCTACTGCTGCTGCTGCTCCTCCTTCTTCCTCCCCTCTTCAATCCCTCAAATCATCTCAAAAACTATCCCAAAACCCTATATCGGTTTCACAAAAAGTGTGCACAAGCTTGAGATCTACAAGATGGACTAAGAAAGCATGGATTTTGGCCACTAGGGGCAACTCAAGAAAATTCTTGAGTTGCCAAATGAGGTAATTTCTGAACCATTGTCCTAGTTTTAGCAATTCCTATACCCCTATGCAAGTTTTGTATCGATATTGTGTGATATTATAGACTTGATGAAAACCTAGTTAGGGTTTGAGAGGAACTTAAGTGTAATGTGAAATTGAGCTCAGTAGAGGACTTGTAAACACCCTAGTGCATGAATTGGAACCCAAAACCTGAAGCTAGAACTAGAAATACGGATTTTAGAAACCGATGTCGGGGAAAATGTGAAATCTGTGCATGTTAACTTGAATCTGCTATTACCCCGAGAACCCTAAAATGATATTGAGTGGGAATTGAGATGTGCAGGCACCATAGAGGCAACACCCAAAACCCTAGCCCCCAACTCCCTTTCCCGGCCGCCAATTTTCCTCTTTTGGCCGCCAATTGCGGCCTGGGTCCCACCTCCTTGGCTCGTATTCGTCCTGTAGCTCCTACATTGTTATTTTAGGCCCCTGGTATATATAGTTTTGTATAAAGTGACCTAGGGAAAAATCTGGGACATATTTCATGAGTTGCTGTTTTGGATTCGTATTTCCGTATTCCGTATTTTCATTTCTGCTTTGGTGTGATTCGTTTTACCTCGACTATTTGACGTTTTTACGACGATATAGAGTATTTATTGATGGTTTTGAAGGCGTGCCATAGGTTCTCACCTATAAGCCCCTTATCGTGTCGTTTTGGACTTCGTATGCCGTTTTAGCTTTGATTTGGTTTTGATGCGATGCGATACGTGTGTTATATGTAGGTACACCGCGACGATCCGAGACGATGCGGAGGATGACAGTGACGTCGACACCGACACGCAGGACACAGGTGAGTAGATTATATCTACAGGGGGAAGTCGGGTGGATGGCGTATAGCACCCCCGCAGTCCGTGGTGTGGTATACGAATACGTATACCCACGTATATTTATTATGTGTTGTTAGGATCATTGATATGAATAATGGTTTTATTGATGATGAGATATATGGTTTGGGTATAGTACGAACCCTAGGTAGCGATTGCACATACTTACACACATACTTACATACCTACATTCACACCCTTGCATACTACTCATACTTGCAGTGTTTGATGATTTGGGATGACTTTGGAGATGAGTCGATGATGTGGACTTTGCGCCGCGAGATCGGCGAGTTGATATTGATTCATATATGGGATATGATTTGTGTTTCTTGCGGGCTTGGGATATGTGTTACCCCGCATGTTTACTTCATTGATGGTATCGATTGTACTAGGCATAGAGTAGTACCCCAGACTGTTTGATCTGATGATAGTGATACCTATTATGTGACGAGATAGTGAGATGTTGACCCTACCCAGCTATTGGGGATGCCGTACGATGATTTACCGTACGAGCCGATATTGATGATAGATCCGCACTCATAACTCGAGGATACCTTACGATATGACATTGAGGCGGGATCACCGACTATATATATATATATATATATATATATCGACTCAGAGGTTAGGCGGTTCCCTTACCTGTAGTTCAGCCGTATAGTTAGTATAGTTGTTAGAGTAGATGAGACTTCTTACCTATTTCAAAAACTAACGAATCATGGGTATTTTTAAAGACAGCTCAAGGGAATCTACGGATATTTCAAAAACGACGTATCTTTTCATAAAAACACCGTAGCCCCTATTTTCAAAACCCCATGATTCGTGTTATTTCAAAAGGCACCAATTGTATGACTTATTTTAGAGTAATGCAGATTAGTTTTAGTTACGTCTAGTTCAGCTCCCACCCCCTTCTTGTGGTTCGCTTTGCATCGCATTTTCATACTATGTTGCATGCTCCAGTATTAATATCATGCTGCTAGGACACCAGCACCATTATCGATGATGCATCTGTTCCACGTACACTTGTTGCCGGCTCACACACTCATCATCGATAATTGCCATGTCACTACACTGTAGTACCATTACATTCATTATATGATTCTTACATGACATGATGATGTACATACCTTCTTTACATGTAGCATACATCATGGATTTGATTGCATAACACATCGCATTGGATTTATTTCTTGATGTTGGATGTTCATGTGATTTCTGGATTTGGGAACCGAGGATGTCTTTAAAAGAGAATACATTATTGCTTTAAAAACCCGGTTACCCTTGATATGATATTTGGTGCGTCCACCATGTGTTTTCTCGGTGCTGAGAGTGACATGTGAAACCCGAATCGAGGAGGCGGATGAGGCCGATTGCGGGTACATGGTGGACCCGGTAAGGTACCCCGGGGCAAGAAGACGTGGTGATGACGATGAGCCTGACAGGGGGAGATTGCCTACCGGTGACTTTACCCGACGCGTCGGATATCCGGAGGATACCGTCGTGGTCTGAGATTTATGGTAGGGGCCGGTCTGGACTGACGGCGCCCTAGATATTATGGTTGAGACTTGAGATATCAGGATATTGGGATTTCGTTCGTGCCGATGCTAGGCACAGTTTTATGCTGATTTCATTGTGGTACCTTATTTTTAAAATACAAGGGAAATCTCACTAAAGTATGAAAACAGTTGTTTCATGTGAATGTATTCTGTTTTCACGCATTCATATCTCATTCATATGCTATATTGTTATCTGAGGCACTGATACGGACACAGGAGATTGCACTCGGGTTATATATTTACCCTAGCCTTATTATAGGCTGCATGTTTTATATTGAGGATTTTTATATATTGATCGTTGACTTAGGATTATGTCTTGCATTCGGTTTCTGCTTGTAGATGTTTCTATTCACGAGTTGGCAACTCACCCCCGTTGTGCCACAGTTCTTGCAGGTTCTGCCGTACAGGTTCTTTTGCGGCATTTCTGGCACACTCCTTTCTTGTGGGTGACTTGCTTTTGGTAGGTGGGTTCTTTCGCATCAGAAGCCACCATTGTATTTATTTTACTTCATTGTATCTAGAAATTGTCCATCAACCAAAACTTGTATATTCTTTCAGACTTAGAGACAGTATTGTATTATTCGACCTTAGAGTCGCGCTTAGTAGTATTGCGGTTTTCTGTTGCTTTTGAGCTTTCTTTGATTTTGATCCTCGCCACTTGGCGTTGTATATTATTATATCATTGCGTGGTTGTGACCGTCGATTGACGAAGAGCTAGCTCCCGCTTGGGGATGCCTTTATCATGTTATATCTTGTTATTATCGTTTTACCCCATTCGGGGCCAGTTTTACAAAAGAAACTCTGCCGAAATTTCTAGAAAAGACTGTACCGTTTTTAAAATGCACATTCGGCTTAGTTATTTTGAAACCTTGATTTCAACGTGTTTTCTTCACTTCTTTAAACCAGTTTTCCCTACCTTTTTATTTAAAATGGTTTTAGATTTCTGGGCTTTTGGCTTACTTGGATCAGATGGAGTCCTATAGGCTTCATATGGTTCAAGGGCCAGTCACGTGCTCTTTCGGGTCGTGACATAGGTCCATGTTACCACCTCCATAAAAATTGTTTTTACCAAATTCCGCATTCCCGAAAGTACCGGGAGAGGTAGCATGGACTTACAGTGGTATCAGAGACTAGTTAAACTCTATCTAACATGTTAGCAAGTAACTAGAAGATCGATCAAAGAAAAAGTCCCGAAAACGAACCCCGAAATTCGAACTTTCTGTCGATTTTTTTACTGTTCAAAAGTTGATTATTTTAACACCTAAAATCGGCTCAGGCTTTTATGTGAATAACCACCAAAGATGGTCCAACGATCGAGTCAAAGCGCCGCGGAAACGCGGCGGGAGCACGCTCCCGCCGCGGATCCGCGGCCGAGTTGACTCGGCCGAGGTCAATCTTTGGTGCAGTGTTATTCTGGGGGTATTTTGGGATTTTTGGAATATATATTTTCTGCCCAGATTTTCCAGAACGAAAATGTTATTTTTGGGGTCCCGAAAATCCGTATTTTTGATCGAACTTCTAAAAGACTTAAGCTAACGGGTTTTTTTCTGTAATGTGATATTTGTATTGAACGTCTACTAATCGCTATATGTCGATTAGTGGGGGTTATACAAATCTGTGATCTGTAATGTTGCTGGAATGTGTATATGAATATGTTGGATTGTCGCGGGTGAATAGCCGGGGGTTGTGAGACGAGAGTTTTCTTTTTTTTCAATTCATGTAAATTTGTAAATTGATGTAATAATTATTTGTATGGCCGCACAACCGGGTCGGGGTTGTAGCCGTCATTGTATAATTTCTTTTTACTGTTTTTACTCCTAGGATAGACCCATGGAGGGGGTGCACAAACTACCGGGTATGCCTAAGTGTCGAGTGGCCTACTCATGGAGATGAGGGAGGTTGCTACGCTTCGGGTACTTGCCGAGTAGTTTGCCGCACCCGTAGGGGTCTTGGGTGGGGTATTGGCTATTCACCGCGACCGTGTAATCTGTCTTTCGTTACAGGCTCGTACGAATTACAGATTCCTAGTATATCCAATGTATTCATCTGTGATCTGAAATGTTTATCATTGCAGTATATCTATATATGATATTATTTAGGCACTGCTTATGTTTTACAGACGCGCTAGCCCAGCCCCTGCTCTGTCGTTAGTTAAGTAACCTAACGGGTAATGACGGGGCCCAGTGGCGAATGCGAATGGCATAAGCGTACGTCATATTTTAGTTGTTTTCTGCAATGGTAGGATTAAATGATGGGACGCATTAAAAGAACTAATGCAAGAATATCACGCATTAAAAGAACTAATGCAAGATAATAAACCAAGTTAAAGTCGTTGGAACACTTTCGAAAAACCACTCGGTTCTTTTCAAAACCAACTTTTAAAATACGGAGTTTGAGCCACTCCATTTAAAAGCTATCTCGTTCCATCGACTAAATCAAGTTCACCACGTTCACGGTTTCACCAAAACCATTCATAGCCCTCCGTCGTTTCGCATAAATGGTCAATAGTATTCAAGCTATGTATGTTGGCCAAAGTCAAGGCATAGTGATTGGTAGCTATTGGGTATTCATGTGTAGCATAGATAGATGCGTTGGTTTGGGACAGTCGTACTGCCATTTTGGCCAAAGTCAAGGGTGGGTACGGGTGGATCCAAATTAACCTGGATAATGACGGGCAGAACTTGACATGTGACTTATGATATTTTGGCCAAAGTCAAGGTCATAAGAGCATGGGGCAAAATCCACATCGGGAGTTTCAAAAGAACAGAAACTTGCTAGTATTGCATACCATTTGGAGCGTGATGATTCTGGTAAGATTCCTTCAGTTTCGTCACGCGATGATATTTGGATCCCGATCCTACTGTGAGTATATGCTACTCCTCGGGAAATTTCTCACTAATCGATCAATGCTATAAACCTATTAGGTGCCTAGAAAGGTGTTAGCGGGGCTATGCCCCCAGGGAAAAGAGGTTCTTGAATTAAGGAACTTCGCGAAAGCGTTGGAAAACCTCCCTCGAAGTACCGACACCAGCCTGGCCGAACGGTTAAGCAAGAATTGTGCGGTGGGATTGATCCCGACTAATTCTTCCTTTTTGGTTTTAAGGAGGGATTCGAGAAACAGTGGGAGCCATCCTGTTTAGACAAACTAAAAACCACTCTAAACTTGCAAGAGCAACATGCTAAGTGTTTCTTCTTCTCTCTCCTAATTGCAGCGACCAAATCGAAATGACTGGACTTAAGTTACTTCTAGATAAAAACATACTGACAGGGCCAAACTACAAAGATTGGCTCAGGAATGTCAAGATGGCAATCACTTACGACAAGCTGGGGTATCTTCTTACCACCAAAGCTCCCCCTGTCCCTGGTCCCACTTCCAGCGTCGCGGATAAGGAAATCCGCAAGACTTGAGAGATTGATAGCGCGAAGGCCAAGTGCCTCGTACTTGCCTCGATGGACAACGAACATCAGAGGAGGCACGAGAATATGGACCTTGAATCCATATTTCTCCATACAAAAGAACTGTATGGAGAGCAATCTCGTATCGCAAGATACGAAGCGTCGAAAAAGTTATTTTCGGCAAAGATGGTCGTCGGATCATCAGTAGCCGAGCACGTGCTAAAGATGATCGGCTACATTGAGGAGCTCGCGGACCTAGGGACCACATTGGAGAGTGAACTCTATACGGATATAGTTCTCCAGTCCCTTCCTTCCACTTACGCCCAGTTTATACTGAACTTCAACCTACAAGAAAAAGAGGTTGAACTTTCAGAGCTCCTCAACATGCTGAGGAGCGCAGAGGGCACCCTACAGAAAGGTAGGGAAACATCCACTTTGTTTGTAGGAGGATCATCTTCTTCTAGGTCCAAGGCGAAAGCCAAGGGAAAGAAGAAGAAAGCCCCCGCCAAACCAAGGGGCGGTGTTAGTAAAGTGGATACGAAGGGAAAAACAAAAGCAACAAAGATAGCGGGGAAGCTTGTGGATAAGGAAGAATGCTTCTATTGTCATAAGAAAGGTCACTGGAAAAATGATTGCAGGGCTTAGAAAGCCAGGACACAGGAATTGAAGCAGGTTGCGGCTTTAGCTTCAGGTGTGTATGTTATTGAAATCTGTCTTTCAATAAACTCTACTTCCTGGATATTGGATACCGGATCAGGATCTCATATCTGTAATTCTTTGCAGGCGTTGAGAAACCGTAGGGTTTTGAAGGCAGGTGACATGACCCTCAGAGTTGCGAACGGAGCTAGCATGGATGCTAAAGCCGTGGGGGACTATCACCTGGGAATGTCAGATGGACATGTTTTGGTTTTACGTAATTTCTTTTTTGTACCCAACGCAACTTGTAATATCATTTCTGTATCTTTAGTTTCTAAAGAAGGTTATGAATTTGCGTTTGTAAGTAATGTTGTAAACATTCACCTTAATCAAGTTTTGATTGGGTCAGGTACATTGAGTAATGGTATATACGTATTGAACCAACCACAGATTTTCAATGTCCAGAATACACACAAAAGAAAGTCTCCGGAAATAAATCAGACTTTCTTGTGGCATTGCAGACTGGGTCACATCAATGAGAGAAGGTTGACGAAGTTACATACAGAAGGGTATTTGAATGCGTTAGAATATCAGTCGTATGCCACTTGTCAATCTTGTCTCAAAGGAAAGATGACAAAGACTCCGTTTACTGGACATGGAGTAAGAGCGAGCGAGCTCTTGGGACTCGTACACAGTGACGTGTGCGGTCCAATGTCTACACATGCGCGAAGCGGTCATTCTTACTTCATTACTTTTACGGATGACTTCTCAAGGTACGGTTATGTCTTCTTAATGAAACATAAGTCCGAAGCCTTTGGAAAATTCGAGGAGTATAAGAATGAAGTAGAGAAACAGACCGGCAAAAGTATTAAGATTCTAAGATCGGATCGAGGTGGAGAATACTTAAGTGCCGAGTTCCTGGACTATTTAAAAGAGAACGGAATTCTCTCTCAGCTTACTCCTCCATACACCCCGCAACATAACAGTGTATCGGAGAGACGGAACCGCACCCTATTGGATATGGTGCGGTCCATGATGAGTAACGCTGAGTTACCGCGATCATTCTGGGGATATGCGCTAGAATCAGCCGCATACCTTTTGAACCGAGTTCCCACTAAGACTGTGCCTACCACGCCATTTGAGATGTGGTGTGGGAAGAGGCCCCATCTTAATCACATTAAGACATGGGGAAGTCCAGTTTTTGTCAAAAAGCAGCATGCGGACAAGCTCGAGGCACGCTCAGTACTGTGCAAGTTTGTGGGATATCCAAAGAATTCCAAGGGATATTTCTTCTACTGTGAAGAGGAACAAAAAGTTCTTGATTCTCGTCATGCCCACTTTCTAGAACACCAGTTCTTAGAAAAGGAAATAAGTGGGAGCGCACTAGAACTGGAAGAAATTCTAGAACCACGGACTATTACTGAAAGTTTAGTGGAAACAGAGGGTTCGAAAGAACAGGACATTCCTACGCCGCTCCGCAGGAGTAGTAGGCAGACTCATCCGCCCGAGAGATACTACGGTTTTCTCATAGACGGGGATAGAGAGGATTGCATCATAGATTATGATGAGCCTACTAGCTTCCAGCAAGCCGTTCAGAGCGTCGACTCGGTAAAATGGCTGGATGCAATGCGGACCGAAATGGAGTCCATGTACACCAACAAAGTATGGACGTTGGACGTTGCTCCAGACGGGGTAAAACCCGTAGGATGCAAGTGGGAGCAGCGGAAAGGTGTGCAAGTTGCTTAAGTCCATCTATGGACTAAAGCAGGCATCGCGGAGTTGGAACATCTGCTTTGATGAGACGGTCAAAGAATTTGGCTTTATCAAAAATCCAGATGAACCATGCATCTATAGTAGATTTGTAGCGAGAACTGTAGTATTCCTCGTTTTATACGTGGATGACATTCTCTTAATAGGAAATGACATTCCTATGCTACAATCTGTCAAGGGGTTCTTGTCACACAGGTTCTCCATGAAAGACCTGGGTGATGCCTCATACATCCTGGGGATCCGGATCCATCGTGATAGATCCAAGAGGATATTAGGACTTTCACAGTCCAGGTACATCGACACCGTACTGAAAAGATTCAGTATGGAAGATTCCAAGCGCGGTAACCTACCGGCTTGTCACGGGATCACCCTCTCTAAAGAGATGTCTCCCAAGACTGATTTGGAGAGGGATCGGATGTCTATTATACCCTACGCTTCTGCGGTAGGCTCTATAATGTATGCGATGTTGTGTACCAGACCGGATGTAGCTTATGCACTCAGTGTGGTAAGCCGGTATCAGTCAAACCCTGGGGAGAAACACTGGATAGCGGTAAAGAACATTCTCAAGTACCTGAGAAGGACTAAGGAGATGTTCTTGGTGTATGGCGGAAAAGACCTCCAGATCGAGGCCTTTGCTGACTCCAGCTTCCAGAGTGACAAGGATGATTCCAAGTCCATGTCGGGTTTTGTCTTTACCCTCAATGGAGGGGCGGTGTGTTGGAAGAGTTCCAAACAAGAAACCGTTGCAGACTCGACGATGGAAGCGGAATACATCGCTGCATCTGATGCCGCAAAAGAAGCTGTCTGGATAAGGAAGTTCTTGAAAGAGCTTCAGGTGGTTCCGTCCATTGTTGATCCAATACCTCTGTATTGCGACAACAACGGGGCTATAGCTTTAGCGAAGGAACCCAGGTCCCATCAGAGATCCAGACACATCTTGAGGCGGTATCACCTGATCAGGGAGATCGTGGATCGCCAGGAGATCGAGGTTCGGAGAGTCGCTTCAGAAGATAACACTGCAGATCCATTCACCAAGGCCTTGCCCCAGACTCAGTTCGAGCAGCTGATCGAGATGATAGGTCTTCGATACGCCAGTACATGGCCTTAGTGCAAGTGGGAGATTGTTAGTGTATATGCCCTAGAGGCCATTACTGTATCATACTAGTTTGTATATTACTTAATGGAAGCTTGGGATATTCACCTTGTATATACAATCTTGCTCAAAATAGTAGTATGCTACTTGGTTTGTTTCTACTTCAATGTGTACATGTGTTTATTTTTGTATATCGCCTATACACATTAGTGGAGCCCTTAGGATCTTTTCTTGATTACCAGCGATGTGATGGCCGTCACACTAGTGGGGCTGGGTAATCAATAAGCACATCCTTATGCAGGTCCCTGGTCGCAGGACTATCGAAACAGGGCATCGATACTCCGGAGTAGACCAGCGCATGCGCTTCTCATCCCAATGTGGGAGACGGTCTGTCCCACAGCCGTCAATACGTCGTAATTGAGATAGTATGCGGGTGCTCGTTAGGTTACAGGTACACTGGACAGGACTCGTCGGGAACTGACTAGTTGGTATTATGCCTATCGTCAGTTATCAGTTCCCAAGTGACATGAGTACAGCTTAGTCCGCTGACTTGACATTGTCACTTCGCCTCGAGTGTGTTCCCACTGCACTTTGATTACTACCCTACCACGGCTCAAAGGAGCCGTGCAAACAGGTAGTAGTTGGGTGCAGTCCCGAAGCACTTGGAGGCAGTGACGGTTAGACAGGATTCGTCTCTCCCGGTATTAGGGGTTGACATCGCGCTGTGTCTAGGAGAGCCATTACACGAGTAGTCCCTGGCCAGGGCAAACGAGATATACTGGTAGGCTTCCAGTGTTATCTCAGGGTGTTTTGGGCTTCGCTCCGGCACGACTTGTACCGCTATTGGGGGACTGACGTTTACCGCCCCCTAGGCCCGCCATGCGATGTATCAGACGAACAGACCGGACTGTACGGAGAATGTCACACTCAGGCTCAGTAGGAGTTCAGATGGGTTTCGCCTCGTCGGTCTTCTTGTCGGCATTACTTGGGGACCGTTACGCACAGCTAGTGCCGCATGCGGTCTGTGGTTAAACCCACTGCCAGCGTAGTGTCGAGTCTTTGGAGTCCCACACAGAAAGCTTTTCGCCTTCAGGCAAAAGAGTAGAGGTCGCATGGTATTGCGACTGGTCGCATGGCTTTGCGACAGGGTTCGGTCACATCCATGCACTTGTGCACGTACAGTGTCCGGACAGTTTACACTAGCGGGCTTTGGTTTAAGCCAGATCCTAGTGTACCTTTTGGGATTGGATTTATCCAGTTTGCATTCGTGTTCCTCGGAACGCGGATGCGGGTGTGTATGCACAGTTGACAGGGAGGCAGAGGCAGCGGATTCTCATTAGGGTTGTTGACAGTTGAGCGTTGACTATTTGACTTTTTGCTCAACCCTAATGAGAATATGATATGTGATTAACTATTATATTAATTAAGTATTATGATGACATGGTTGTTGACTTTTGTTGACTTTGTTGACTTGTTGACTTTTGTTGACTTGTTGACTTTGTTGACCGGTTGACTAGGCTTGACTAGTTGACCATCATGATAACCATAGCCATCATTTCATTGAAAAGACTTTTGCTTGCTTGCTCATTTGTGTAAAATGAGTGCATGAAATGACATGGTTATGGTTTGCTTCAACCATCACATAAGACTTTTTTGGTATGATGAGTTATCATGACTTTGGATTATGAGAGGGTGAGAGACAAAAGACTTGCTCATTCTTTCTTGCTCATTCTCTCTCTTGTTCTTGAGCTCTCTTGTTTTGCTCTCACCCTCTTGCTCTTTTTCCCTCTCTTTAATCTATGGTTCTCTTGTCTCATGAGTTGAGAATCAAGAACCATAGATAAAATCCCATACAAACTCTTCTCTACTCACTTTAGTTCACAAGGTTTAGCAAACCGAGTGAACTAGTTTCTTCAAAGAACGAAGAAGGAGCCAAAGGTTGGAGCTTTCAGGTGGATCTACCTTCGGCGTACGGAGACGACGGGAAGAAGCCAATCCGGACCACCATCGGAGTTTGAAGACGAAGGAGTTCAAGACAAGCAAGGTATAACCCCCTAACCGAGTAGCTAGAAACTCGTAGTTAGGTTGTTGGATAGATGTTTAACCAAGATCCGGGTTATAGGTCCATGTTACCACCTCCATAAAAATTTTTTTTACCAAATTCCGCATTCCCGAAAGTACCGGGAGAGGTAGCATGGACTTACAGAGTGCATGCTGATGCATCATCTTCGGGTGTGGTCATTACAAAGAACTGTTTCTCAGCATCCTCTGCGTCCTGGGTATTTGATACCGGATCAGGATCCTAGATATGTAATCTGTTACATAGGGCTACAGACAGAAAACGGGCCAAGTGTTGCAGCCAAGTCTGTTGGTCACTGTCACCCTGTATTACCAATACATTGATTCTGAACAAATGCTATTAGATACTGAACCTGATATACAAAATCATATCAGTCTCTTTTAATAAAGAATGGATATAATTTTATATTGTTGGATAATGTTTTGAACATTTCCTATATCAAAAGTTGATCGGTTCAGGCACGTTATCTAAAAGCATTAACGTTCTAAATCAAACTACAGTTCCGAGTATACAGAACACACACAAGAGGAAGAGTTCAGAAATGAATGATTCCTTCTTGAGGCATTGTAGACTAGGTCATATCAATGCGACCCGACTGGCTGAAGTTACATTTAGATGCATATTTAAATCAGTTTGAATTTACATCTTGTGAAACTTGCCAGTCATGTCACAAAGATAAGATGACCATAGCTCTGTTTAATGGAAACAGAGAAAGAGTTAGTGAACTCTTGGGATTGATACATGTTGATGTATGTAAGGTCCCCTGTCTATACATGCCAAGACCGATTCTTTCTACTTCATTACATTCTCTGATAATCTCTCAAGATTCAGACATATGTTCCTGTTGAAACACAAGTCCGAGCCTTTTGAGATATTCACAGAATATAAGTTAGAAGTAGAGAACCAATACGGGTATAAGTATTATGTCCTTTGATGAGATCAAAGAGGAGAATACTTGAGCATGGAAATCCTGGACTATTCTAAAGGAGAATAAGATTCTCTCTCAGCATTACTCCTCCGTATACACCACAGCACGTCGGTGTATCGGGGCGGAGCAGATACACCCTATTTGATATGGTGTGCTCTATGATGAGTACTACTGAGTTACCTATTTCCTTTTGGGAGTTATGCACTTATGAAGTTGCATACCTATTGAATAGGGTTCTAATCAAATCAGTTGCCTACCGCTTCATATGTGATATGGAACGGGAAGAGCACATATCTTAAGTTAGTTAAGATTTGGGGTTGTCCGGCCGATGTCTAAAAGCAAAATCCGGACAAGATAGAGGAAAGGTCAGTTCTGTAGAACTGGAAACGTTCCAGCTATACAAACTACTGCAGATGATTTGATAGAACCAAAGGATTCAGTAGATTCCAACGAACCTCAGCCTCTCTGCCGATCTAGTAGGGTTCCTCACCTACCTAAGAGATACTTCGGTTTCTCTATGATAGTGGGAGTGAGGAATGCATCATGAGATGATGACCCAACTAGTTTCGAGCTGGCCATCAAGAGTGGGACTCTGTAAGAATGGCTGGATGCTTAGCGATCTGAGATGGAATCCTTATACACCAATAAAGTATGGACTTTAGTTGCTATATCTGAAGGGTTAAATCCCCATCAGGAGCAAGTATATCTTGAGAAGATTACTTGGTGTAGATAGAAAAGTTTAGACTTTCGAAGTTAGACTTGTTAAAGGTTTTCGTCATCGACCAGGCGTGGATAATGATGAAACCTTTTCAAGTGGCTATGCTTAAGTCCATCCAGATCCTACTTGCCATGGCTACATACCATGAATATGACATCTGGCGGTTGGGTGCCATGACTGCTTTTCTAAATGATGTTTTGGAAGAGAGCGTCTATAAGTACACAGCCAGAGGGCTTCGTGGACAGTGGGAGCAGCGGAAACGTGTGCAAGATGTTTTATGTGATGAAGAAGGCATCGCGGAGCTGGAACGTCTGTTTTGATGTGTTAGTCAAAGAGTTTGACATCATCAAAATGGTAGATGAACCTTGTATAAACAAAAAGGTAGTAGGGAGTATGGTAGTGATCCTCGTAAAGTACGTGGATGATATACTCTTGATAGGGAAGGAGTTTCCTATGCTACGCTCGGTCAATCTCCGCTTATCATAAGGATTCCCCATATAGGATCAAAGTGATACCTCCTAAATCCTGAGTTTTCATCTATGAGATAGATGTTATTGGGTGTTAGGATACTCACTACATGTAGTGAGATGGTATCAGTCGATCCTGGGGAGAATCACTGGAAGGGTTCCAGGGTGATAAAGACGACTGAATGTCAGTCACAGGCATTGTCTTTACCCTCAGTAAAAGGACGGTATGTTGGAAGAGTTCCAAGCTAGATACCGTGGCATACTAGACGATAAAGGCTGGATACATCGCTACTTAAGATGCTACCAAAGAGGAAGTCTGGGTGTATATTTGTTCATGAGATGAACTTTGTTCTTCCCATTGTGAGACAATGGAGTTATGGCTTATGCCAAGGAACGCTCGTCCCGTCAGTGATCCAGACATATTCTAAGGCTGTATCACCTGATCATGGAGATGGTTGATCTCCAGGGGATCGAGGTTAGGAGAGTAGACTCAGAGGACAACACGGCGGATCCACTCACGAAAGGCCTTTTCCAGAGAGAGACTTTTATGGGATGGTTGAGTATGAGATACTTCAACCACTGCTATCAAATGGCCCTAGTGCAAGTGGGAGATTGTTAGTAATATGTATGCCCTAGAGGCCATTATTGTACATTGGATGTATATTGTAGTGGATGCTTGGACATATATAGGGGGACTTTCTTGCTCGACATGATAGTATGCTATCTGGTTACTCTTTACCTTAACGTGTACACTGATTGTCACTCTGTTATATGTTGGTAAAGCCCTTAGGATGTGTACTTGACTACCTGGACTATGATGCGGATCATACTAGTGAGGACATGGTAGTCCATAAGTACATCCTTCAAGGTCACTAGTAGTGGGTGTATCGAGACGGGGCATCGATATACCAGAGTAGACTAGCGTATACCTTCTCGACCCATACAGATGGGAGATGGATGATCCCATATCCATTGGTGTTTGACATCAGAGATGATATACGGGTGCTCAGTGAAGACTGGGTACACTGGACGGACTCGCCGAGAACTCCCAGATGGTATTATACCGTATGTCAGATGGCAGTTCTCTGGTGACACTGGTACAAGTTAGTCTGTAGACCCGAGATCGTCATAGAGTCTTGTGTGATTCCCACTGTGCTTTGATTTCCACCTTACCACGTCCAAGAGGGCGTGCAAAACGGTGGTTTTTGGGGACTGTCCCGAGTCACATGGAGGCAATGAGCGATAGGAGGGGATTCGTCTCTCCCGGTATAGGGAGTTGATGTTGCGCTGCGTTCGATTGGCTATAACCGGAAATCCCTGGCCAGGGTTGCTGAGATTTACTGGTAAGTGTTACCAGTAGTTTCTCGAACTGTTATAGACCTCATATCGACACGACTTATCGAGCTACTGGGATCTGACGTTTACCACCCCTAGGCAAGATATGCGACATATCAGACGAACAGACCGGACTGTACGGTAAGTGTTACTGGTTGGATTCACAGGAGTGTGAGCGGGCTTGCTCGTCGATCTTCTGATCGCTTAATACCCGGATGGCCGTTACGTTTAGCAGACCGCTTGCGGCTTGTGGGTGTTTGATATGATCATCACCTGCTGCCGGCGTATTGACGAGTCTTTAGAGTCCTACACAGAGGTTTCTGGCTCAAGCGAAACGAAATAGGAGCGCATATGAGATATGTGCGGGACCGAGAATAATACCAGTATGTGATACTGAATTCTATTCTCGCGATTTGTATCATCGGTCGGTTGTATGTGATATAGCCGGGTTTTCGAATCAAGTGTTGATTCGATACGTTGATACACTTAATACTAGTCGGTTATGTGCTACATGACCGGATCATTAAATCAAATGTTGATTTAATGATTTAATATATAATTATATATTTGATATATTATTTTACATTAACTAGTATTGGTTCACTCAAGATTGATTTTCTCACTTGAATTGCACAAGTTGTATATGTGATATATTTTTGTGCACTTGTTTGTATCATGTTTGATGTTACATGCAAACTTGGGTGTATGTTTGATTAAACCATGGTTAGTTAATGGTTATGGTTTCATTTGATTTATTTATTTATTTATTTCATTTTGGCTTAAGATAAAATGGTGGCTTTATTTGGATTTTGTTGAAGCTTCATGAAGCTTTGAAAAAGCTTTGACCATTTTGTTTTATTCCTTAAACCTAACCCTAGTTTATTCTCTACACTTGACCATGGTTGCTATATGGTAAGAATGACTTATTTTCTATTTTCCAATAATTCTTATCATATTCTTTTTCTTCTTCCTCTTCTTCTTCAAGAAGAAAAAGCTTGCATGCTTCAATGGTAACTTGAGAAAAAGAGTGATAAACCCAATTCTAAGGTGAACCCACTTCCTATTTCTTCATTCTCTACCACTTGCCATGTAGTATAGGGTGTTTTATTCACAATTTTCACGACTTGGTGAAGTGGGAGCTTGATCTTGTGTTGCCTCGACGAAGATCATCTTCGGCATCGAAGTCGACGACCTAGCCCGATCATCTCTTCGATGAAACCACCGCGAGAGTCCGGGCTCCGATGGGTACAGAGGAGGGACTTCATCACGAAGCTATGGAGGTGGAGGACCGGATCTACAAAGTTTGTAGTCTCTTTCACTTAGTTAAGTTGTTAACTAGTTGCATGTTTTGTTGGAGATAATGCCCTCAGAGTCAATTATTGGATCACAGGTACGTGATTGCGGTGATTGAGGGAGGACCTATCCCGGTAGGACAGTCTTACTCGAGATGATAGTATGCTATCTGGTTTACCTTTATCATCGTGTACTGTTTAAGGTGACCTGACACGTCGCTATTACACGTTGATAGAGCCCCTAGGATTCTTGCTTGACCACCAGCAGTATGAGGGCGATCATATAAGTGGGAGCTGGGGTCTATAAGCATATCCTTAAATGGTCCCCAGTCGTGTGAGTTTCGAGACAGGGCATCGATACTCCATAGTAGACTAGTGTATACAGTCGAGACCCCGACGAGGGGCGGTGGCCGGTCTCACAAGCCACTGGTGTCAGTTGGATCACCTAAGATGTATACAGGTGCTCATTGGGTTATGAGTACACCGGACAGGACTCGCCGGGAACATGCCAGTTGGTCATATACCAGACGTCAGATGGCAGTTCCCTGGTGACATGTGTGCAGGTTAGTTCATCGAACTGGGGATCGTCATTTGTCTCGTGTGAGTTCCCACTGTACTTTGATTACTACCCTACCACGGCTCAAAGGAGTCGTGCAAACAGGTTTTAGTTGGGTACAGTCCCGAGCCACATGGAGGCAGTGAGCGCATCTTCAGGGGTTCGTCTCTCCCGGTATTGGGGGTGAGGTCGTGCTGTGTCTAGGAGAGCCATTACACGAAGCCCTCGGCCGAGGCAAGGAGATTTACTGGTAGGTATTCCAGTAGTATCTCAGGGTGTTCTGGGCTACACTCCGACACGACTTGTACCGCTTTTGGGGGTCTGACTTTTACCAACCCCCTAGGCCCGCCATGCGATGCTCATAGACGAACGGATCGGACTGTAGGGATATTGTCACTGACAGGCTCAGTAGGGTTGTCAGGCTGAGTTCACTCACAGACATCCCTTTTAGTCAGTACCTGGTAGCCCGTTACGTATTGGCTTATACCTCTGACGTGCTAGTGGTTAAATCCACAACCAAGTTGTTGACGAGTCTTTAGAGTCCCCCACATTCTGTTACTCAGCTTTCGGGCGAAAGGTTGTAGAGGCCGTATGGAGATATGGCAGGGTCCGATCAGATACGTGCGGTATTGCACGGATCCGGATCGGACAGTTTGTACTATAGGCCGTATAGTTATATGGCAGGGTTCGATCAGATACATGCGGTATTGCACGGATCAGGATCGAACAGATATTACTAGCCGGCTTTGGCTTAAGCCGGATCCTAGTATAGTACAGTGTAGACTTTGTCTCATTGCATTTGTATTTCGGTCGAAATACAGATGCGGGTGTGTATGCACAGTTTCGGGGTTTTCCTGTAATTTATTACGGGACCAGTTTTCTGGAGTTTCCAGTTTGCTTTCCGTTTCGGCCGATTTCCTTTGTTCCGTTCATTGGCCGAAGATTGGTGGAGGAGGGCTTATTTGCATTGTTGCAAATAAGCATTTGTGGAGGGGGTCTTTGCATATTATCATGTCATGATACTTGTCCCATCATTTGACTTCATAAACTCATGATTGCTTGACTTTGTATATCATCATGGTTGTTGATGATGAGGTTGGTGGTAGGTGGTTGAGTGTGGGTTTTGATTTTGTGATCATTTCCTTTTGCATGATAGCCTTCTCTCTCTCTCTCCATTGCATGATTGGATGGCTCTCTCATTCTATCACTCCTCTCTCTCATTCACCCTCCCCTCACTTGTAGTGGCCGGCCCAAGCATGAGAAGGGGCTGTCCAAATTTTTGGGGGTGGGTATTTGGTCCATTTCATGCTCCCAAATATCCACAAGTTCCATCTCCAAACTCCATAGTTCATCCCTCCACCAAAAGGCAATTCCTACAACCCCAAAGTGAGATTTGAGTACTACACATTCTACAGCAAATCATGGGCACGTCGAGTAGCCGGCTTCGTGCCCGAGTTGCCTCGGCATTGAGGTGGGAGCCCGTAAACGATGTAGGCGATGTGGTGCACTTCCGGCGACGAGGAGGAGACGGGACATTCCGCAGTAGATCGGGACGACGACGAGAAGACCGGAGGACTCGGATCTGTCGGTATACTTCTCTTCCCTATCTTGTTTGTAGCTTAGACTTGTTAATGGTTACGATCCGGATGTTTAGTGCGCGGTGGTGCCGGTTTGCTAAGTCCGCAAAATTAAAGTTTTTCACCGCTTCCGCATTCCGGCGTCGGATTGACGGCCGGGGCGCCGCCGTGCACTTACAGTGGTATCAGAGCCTCGCCATTAACTTAGTCTAGCTTTGTGTAATGTGTTTGCATTTCCGATCGATCAAAAAGTTCCAAAACCCGTATTTTGATCACATCAGTTTTCTGTTGGAAATTTTTGGTGTCGAAAAATTTTTCAGGTTGTATAAAATTGATGTGCAGGAAATTCTAAGACTTCTGGAAAAAGTCGACACACTGATCTCCTCAGGGGAGCGCGGAACCGCGGCAAAACCCTGCTTGTTGCCGCGGTTCCGCCGCAGTATGGAGGATACAGTGGGTCGGTTTTTTACAGTGGACTTCTGGGATGATTTTTGGGGTTTTGGAATATTGACATTGGGCCCAGAATTTTTTGATCTGCTACAGTATTGCTTGAGGGCCCACTTGTTAAAATTTGATTGATCGGATATTTTAAACACATTTTTCACAGTATTTACATTATATCTGCGACCGTGAATGTCACTCGATCGGTAAATCCGGTCTAACTGCTATAGCCCGGTTAGACGGATTTGCGAACGTGACTTTCACGTTGATGTTCTGTTTTTTGCTGTGATGTTGCGGATCGGTCGTGGGGGATAGCCTGGATGCAATGCTAGTACAGAGTTGGTTGTATTATGTACATTTGATATTGCGGGGCGAGCGTCCGACATGTGGACTGCCGTCACTGCCTGTTTGTATTATTGTTTTGGGGCACGGCCAGGTTGCGGTCGTTGTACCCGGTGTATGTATATTTTACTTTCTGTACTAGGATTACCCCGCGGAGGGGTGTACGGATAGCCGGGTTCTAGAGGGAAACAAGCCCGCATCTCATGGCATTGAGACAGAGAGGGCTTCACTCTAGGATTGGCAGGCTTTTCGCCGCACTCGTAGGGGGTACAGGTTGACCCAGGAGGGGTGCCCAAGTTGCCGGATTCCGTGAAGTGCTGGGTGGTCCATTCACGGTACTGAAAGGGGCTGCCTCGCTTCAGGTTTTGGCGGGTGACTTGCCGCGCCCATAGGGGTCTAGGTTTTCATTGCGCAGGCTATCCACACGACCAGGGGAACATCGGGTTTCAGCCGTGGCTCTGTGAAACCCGGGGATCCCAGATATCTGTATTGTTCTGTGATGCTGTACATTTCTGTGATGTTGCATTTCTTTTCACGCCTTGAGCGAAATATAATATATTGGTATATATAGTAGTAGATGTTGTATATGTTTTACATTCGCGCTAGTCCAGTCCCCGCTCTGTCGTTAGTTAGCTAACCTAACGGGTAATGACGGGACCCAGTGGCGAATGCGGATGGCATATACGTACATCAGTATATTTTCGTTCTTTTTGGTGTGATCAATTGATGGGACTGCATTGATTCGGATCAATGCAAGTTAAAAACAAACCTAATCTGATGTTGTTGGAACACTTTTTCAAAAAGCTGTTATTGCAAGGACGTTCACTTTTGTTTTGCATCGTGATATTCAGTTGGAATATCCTGCTCCTCAGTCGACGAGGCAAGGGCCGAGATCCCTTCACCGGGAGTGACCCCTTGGACAAAAGGTTTGCGTCAGGGCATTAACTTCACTATAGCCGATTACTTTTGCTTTGTACCGTGGTATTCAGTTGGAATATCCTGCACCCCATTCTACGGGGAAAGAGCCGAGATCCCTTCACCGGGAGTGACCTCTTTAGCAACGGTTTTCGTCACTATATTTTCAAAAAGCTATTCGTTCCTTCAACGATATCAAGTTCATTACGTTAAAGGTTTTCGCCAGAAACCATTCGTAGCCCTCCGTCGTTTCATATGGGTAGTCAATAGTATTCAAGCTGTGTTTGTTGGCCATAGTCAAGGCACAGTGTTTGGTAGCTGTTGGGTGTTCATATGCTGCATAGATAGATGCTTGGTTTGGGACAGTCGTATAGCCTTGTTGGCCCTAGTCAAGGGCTTGTACGGTTTGGGACAGTTGTACCGCTTCCACATTCCGGCGTCGGATTGACGGCCGGGGCGCCGCCGTACACTTACATGTTTTGCCTAATCTCTAGTCAACGATCCGTATTAGGGTTTCTCGGCACTTATAAAATTTGAAATTGGCATGGTTGATGCCATGTGAGACCTCATTTGTGTGCCTAGGATCCCTACAGTCTGAGAAATAGTTTCTTGCTCAAGCTCAATCATTGGCTAGAATAGAGGAACACGCGAAACATTTAGCTGTGGGGATTCTAGGGAGTGAACACAGTCAATCGGAACCCAATAGCGTTAATGTCTGTCATTTAGGAAGTCATCCGAGTGAGATAAACGATCAAAAGAATTTTGATGATTTCATAGATGATGATGCAAATGTATTGACTAGGTGTTATCAGGACACACAAGAAAAACCTCCGACTAATTTTTGCATTCCAATTTTGGAGGAAGAATCTTGTGATTTTGATGGGTATGGTTTGGATGGATTGTTTGAAGAGATCAATGATCAGGAACCCACAATTTTTGTATTACCTAGTGATATTGTTTCGGAAGAAACGTTAGTGTGGGAACCTACTTTTTTGGATGACATATACCTACCCATTTGTGAATGTGATGAGGGAGAACTCGTATTGGTAATTATGAGTTGTAGCAATAAGAATAGAAATGTGGTAGATTATAGGGAGGAAGACAGTCATGAAAAATATTCTTTCATATCGAGTTTTGAGGAAATTTTTGCGGATGAACTTGATATTCTTGGTGAGTTTGAGTCAGGATCATTTTGGGAGCATCTTAAGAACCTTTCTTTTGCCGAACTTTTTGCGGATGAACTCAAGTTTTTACATGAACTTGACTTTGGAACTCCACACGTGCTTTTTGAACATTCAATTCATCGAGAGAACAATTCTTTGAGCTCTTCAAAACTTCATTTTCATCTTCAGCGTCTTCTGATCCCTACTTTTACACGCCCATGCCCTTCACTAACATCTAACATATACCTTTTCTTTTTCTTTTTCTTTTTATTTTGTATATACATATTCTTTTACCATCCATTGCACTATATAGACAAAATCTTTAAATGGGTGGTATTAATTTCTGGACTAACCCAATCTTTTAACTTGTACATGTTGTAATTAGTCTTAGGTTTTTTCTTGAATAAAATTCTCGCCCTGATGTCTAAGTCTAGCTACCGGAGACGGGGGCAACGATGAGGACATCGTAAAACTTAGGTTTGGGGGTGAGCACTGCGTTTATTTTGCCACATCATGTGTATATTGTATATTCTACATTGCATACATATTAAAAAATACCCATAAAAATTGAAAAAAATTCACTAAAACTTGAAAACTTTGTCATGTTAGCTAGCGGGGGGACCTAGATTCGAAGTCTGACGGCTCGGTTGATAAGTTAGAAATAACTAAATCTTTTTTGTGAGACTGACAACCCGAAAATAACCCACTTTTGTGTTTAGCCATAGCCGATATATGTCTTTTATATCACTTACATGTGTCGTATGTTTTTGAGAATTTGATGAAAGTCACACATGTCTATAAACTTTTAAAAATTGATAAAAATCTTTAGGATAAAACAGATTTGTACTGAGTTAAGTAATATCAAGAATAGTTCATAAAGTAAGGTGAATATGAAGGATATTATTGAGGTTTTAACAGAAGCTATAAGTCTGAAAAATAACCCATCTGAAACCTTGTTGGAGTAATTACACATCTTATCACATGTAACGTCTTCTGATTTAATAGGAAATGCTGGTTATATCTCCGTTTTCACTGAGTTCCAAATATTGTAAAATAAAATGAGTTTTTTGGTTTTGTGGCCTTGGTAACTTGGGTAATTAAGTCCTTGGGATGTCTCCACACCTAATGCCCTAAAACCATCTGGTTTTGGAGTCATTGACCCAAATCTCGCTAAGTTTCCAATCGCCAGATAAAACAAGCTAAGCAAGTGTTCTCTCCGAGTTAAAAGTCCTCACGGTTCTTTGTGGGAGAATAATCTTCGCGGAGATGAGTTTTCTATTAAAACAGTTTTTTTTTTCGCGGAGATATGAAGGTATATTTATATAATACGTTTTGCACGATAACGAAGGGTATGTATGAAAAAAAATAGGTGAGAGGTAGAAGTGATGAATAAGACTTAGGTTCTCTGTTAAAAATTATTTAAAATTCTGACTTGAAACCTAACTGGAGAATAAATATTGAGAAAATATTAACTCCTTTCAAACTCGTGTGATCCTTTAGAAGTCTATCCTGGTATGTAATTATGACATGATGACCCTAATCAAAGTTTTTAAAACCTTATGGACACTATCCGCACAATCACGTAAAGTTGCGTATGAGCTTATGCTAAACAAATTGCGAGAAGTGAAAAATAGGGTTTAACGTTTCTGACTTGGGTAATAGAACTTCTAACTTTGATCTATAACCTTAAGTTTAGACTCAACATTTTCTCCACGATACTAACTTGACTGGATTTTATGGGTGTAATCCGCTGAAAACGCTCAGGAGAAAACACTCCTCCTACTAGGGACACCTAGAGGTTTAACGGCTTGTTGCACATGCTCAGTGCAATCGCGTTCCCTGTGAAAGTGAGGCTAGGATTTTTGTTTTGCTCGGGACGAGCAATAGATAAGTTTGGGGGTATTTGTTCATCACAGAAAATTGCATTTTAATACCGTTCATTCATTATCTATTTTGTTATATATTGGTGCTATTAACCAGTGTCTGCTCAGTAATTACAGATTACAGGTAATCGCGATAAAATAACAGGAAACACATTCAAAATCACGGATATAACATTTGGGAGCCAACACGGCAAACAGAACAGGAAACCGACCGATATCCAAAGAGCTTTTGCAATAAAAGTGTGCACATAATTTTTGGTCCAGCACAATACATGTATGACACTAGCTCTTTGGCACTAAGACCATGGTGGGGCTGCCCATGGCACACAAGACATGATGAAGTGGGCACATGGGGGGACATGAGTTTAATGCTAAAAGTTTTGATGTGATGTGTGGCATCTTGTTCCCTCCGAATCCCTGATTGCATCCAAGGCCTTTATAGAGAAATCTAGCAGCACCAGAGTGATATTGGGAGGCACACAAGACCGCACACCTAGCACGAGTCCCTCTCCTCTGTTTTGGACCGGCCACATGTCTGTTTTGGCCGAGCAGGCCGGCCACCCTTGCCCCAAAGTGCACTAAATTTCTGTAGAGACTCCCTTGCTGCCATGTCACCTCATTTTTTTGTTTGTTTATTTTTCTTTGGTGCCTATAAAAGCAGAACCAGTGAGCAAGGGAAGGCTCTCTTTCGTTGATGTATATTTTCATTTCTTAGTTATTTTGTTTATCTTGAGGGTGAGTGGGCTTCATCATTGGTTTCTTCTTCTTCTTCCCTCTTGAAGCTTTCTTTGGAAAGCTTCATTAAGGAGGTTGAACAAGTAACTAAAATCTTGTATCTCTTTCTCAAGTGTTTAATAATATTGTGTTTCTTTTATACTTGCTTCTTTTTACTTGCTTTTTATCATGCTTAACTAATATTTTATTGGTTGTGGTATTGGTGAGGAAGTGAGATGAAAGGCTTTTGCCTCCTCCACCTCTTGTTTATGTTTAAATGTGCTTAACTATATGATTCTATCTTAAAGATTGTTTATGTATGATGTGATATGGTGTTTTGAAACATGGTTACTTTATAACCTCCTCAAATACCATATTCACCCCCTTTCCCCATCTCAATGTTTAAGTTAAAATCAATTTTAGCGTTAAGGTTGCTAGGTTTGGATATCGTATTTTGTTATCAAGTGTTTGACAATCTCTTGGTTTCATATACGGTATGCCATCACAAACACCTAGCAAACATAACACTAAAATCATTTTCTCTCACTCACTAATTTTGTTTTTGATGTTGTGGTAAGCTTGTTATCCCTTGTGCTTAGTGTTGTTACCCTAAGATCGGACATACAACGGTAAGTGAACAAAACGGACTAAGTTCGTGTTTTGCGGAGAATATCGGAATTTGACGACTTGTGCCTAGCTACCGCTTTGACAAGTCGTGCTTCATACCGGGATCAACGTGAGGACGGACAACTCATGAACAAAGGAGCGTCGAAGGAATCGTCGCGATTCGACCTTCCGAGCCAAAACCACGGCCAATTTCTTACTTGCTTGTTTTTCTTATTTTCGTATTCTTTCTATTATTTGTGACAAAACCAACCATTCATTATTTGTTGAACCTCAATTCACAATACTTAATACACAATTCCCTGCGGATCGACTCATACCTACCGGTTTGCTACAACGCGCCGTGCACTTGCGGTCTATAAATATTTAAAACGAGAACGATCTCGCGTGCGCAATATTTCTTAAAAACAATCTCTATTTCAAAACGTACGCGTTTGCGCGCGCGGGTGAATTCCCAACACTAGTGTATACGTTTCTATACCCCGATGAGGGGCGATGGTTGGTCCCGCAGCCATTGGTCTAATGCACCTAAGATCGTATACAGGTGCCCACTAGGTGTGAGTACACTGGACGGACTCGTGGAGAACTTCCAGATGTTACTATACCTATCATCAGATGGAAGTTCTCAGGTGACATGTGTACAGGTTAGTCTTCGGAGCTGAGATCGTCATTTGTCCCATGTAAGTTCCCACTGTGCTTTAATCACTACCCTACCACGGCTCTACCGAGTCTTGCAAATAGGTTTTGGTTGGGTACAGTCCCGAGCCATATGGAGGCGGTGAGCGATTGTTGGAGATTCGTCTCTCCCGGTATTGGGAGACGATATCGCACTATGTTCGATTGGTCAGGACCATAAGACCTTGGCCAAGGCATTTGGGATTTACTGATAGGTTGATCAGTAGTTTCCCGGATTGGTCCTAAGCCGCATCAGCATGAATTATCGGGTCATTAGGGTCTGACGTTTACTACCCCCTATACCCGGTATGAGATACTCTTAGACAAAGAGACCGGACTGTACGGAGATTGTCACAGATAGGCTCAGTAGGAGTTCGGACGAGTTTGCTCGTCGGCCATCCTTTTCGACAAGTACCTGGGTAGCCATTACCTACAGCTAGTGCCGCTGACGTGCTTTTGGTTAAACCCACTACTAGCGTACTGTCGAGTCTTTAGAGTCCCACACAGAGGGTTTCCCTCCTTTGGGCGAAACGAAATAGAGGTTGTATGGTTTTACGCCAGGGCTTCAATCACAGACGTGTACTTGTGCACGTGTGATGTTTGAGCGGATAATACTAGTGGGCTTTGGTTTAATCCGGATCCTAGTATTATATTCTTGGATTATTTTGTCTCTTTGTATTCGTATTTTTCGGAATACGAATACGGATACGGGTGTGTATATACGGTGAGGGGCATTCTGGTAATTGTGCAAGATGCTTCTAGAAGAAGACACCTCATTATTTGTTTTAACCATTATTGTTAATGGTTAATGAGGTAAAGAAATGAGGTGTTCCTTTGCATTAAGTGAAGCATGGCTACTTGGTGACTCATGGCATGACTCATTCTTTACTATTGGAGTATGTTTGATATTTTCTTTTGTTGTGAATTTTTAATGCAAGGTGGCGTCTAGATATTTTTGTAATATCTAGATATTTTTGTATGGTATTATTGGTTTGCATTATTAATACACAACACTTAGCCATTCTTCACTTGATGAGATTCATTCTAACTTGAACACTCTCATCTTCTCCTTTCTTCCTTCTTTTAGCTCTAACCCTAATTGTCTCATGAGTTGAGAAACCTAGGGTTAGTGAGACATATTAATCGATCATCTCACTCTACTTCATCTAGGATACTTAGATTAGCAAGCTAAGTACTCTAGTTACCTCATATTTGAGGTAGGAACTCAAAGTAGGCACTCTCGGATGGATCATCTTTGACGCAAGGAGGCCGAAGTTCAAGCACGATCCATACATCTTTTGAGGAGCCAAAGGAGAGGAGCGAAGACCCGAAGGACTTGTTTTCTTTAGGTATAATTTCTATTAAAGTAGATAGAGCTTCTTATGTTGCTAGTTAGGTTTATGGTTAGATCCGGTTTAGGGTTATTCTAGCGCCAAGTTTCATATCATATTAAAAAATTTGTTCCCCGAACGGCCACGAATGATGGCCAGGGCATTAGAATAACCTTTCATAGTATTAGAGCCAGCCCATAAACCCTACACTAGCAGGTTTAAATAATGTTAAAGTAACAAAACCGAAATAACTCCGAAACACGAAACGAAAATCCATGTTTCTGTCGAAATTTTCAGAGGCTCTAAAAGTTTTTTAAACAATTGCAGAGTGCTCCTTATGTTGTGATATGAACACAGAACAAAAACGACACAATTTCACTTCAACTTAGCCGTCCAAAGTCCAATTTAGACCGGCCCCACCGGTTTTGTATAGGGCAATTGCGTTAGGTTTTGGTCTGTGTTCTTGTCTCTTGGATTTAGGGTTTCAGTTGTTGTTTTTTTCCCCCAGGTTGGATATAATGTTATCTTAAGTTTTAGGGCAATTCGGGGTATTTCGAAGTCGTTATTTTTAACACTGTTTAAAGTTTCAGTACATACATTACTATCTGCGATTGTGAATGTCATTAGAGCGGTATAACTCGTCTAAATGCTATATGCTCTTTTAGACGGGTTTGCGAATGTGACATTCGCGTTGATGTTCTGTGATTGTGCGGAGGTTGTGGTTGGATTGTCGTGGTGGATAGCTTGTGGTGCAATGTTAGTGGTACAATTGAGATTCTTTTGTACATTTGTTTTTGCGGGGCGAGCGTCCGACAAGTGGACAGCCGTTACTTTCTGTTGTATATTATTTGATTGGGGCACGACCGGGTTGAGGTCGATGTCACCATTGTACATATTATTTTTCCCTTTTTGTACTAGGATTACCCCGCGGTGGAGTGCATGAATAGCCGGGTTCTAGAAAGCAACAAGCCCGCATCTCATGGCGTTGAGACGGAGGGGGCTTCACTCTAGAATTGGCAGGCTATTCGCCGCACTCGTATGGGGTATAGTTGACCCACGGAGGGGTGCCCAAGTTACCGGATTCCGTGAAGTGCTGGATGGCCCATTCACTTTGTTGATTGGGGTTGCCTCACTTCTGGGATTGGTGGGTAACTTGTCGCGCTCGTAAGATTCCAGGTTTTCATTGCATAGGCTATCCACATGACCGGGAACGTCAGGTCTCATTTGCGGCTCAAATGAAACCCGAGGCCCCAAGATTATCCACCATTCTGTGTTATTGGCTGAGATTCTGTGATGTTGCTTATTATCATGCCTGGGACGAATGTTATATATATTTATATATATATACTAGTAGATGTTGTATATGTTTTGCACCCGCGCTAGTCCAGCCCCCGCTCTTCCATTAGTTATGTAACCTAACGGGTGATGAAGGGGCCCAGAGGCGAATGTGGGTGGCATATACGTACATTGTATTTTCGTTCCTTTCCTGGTGTGATAGGTTAATTGATGGGACAACATTAATTTTGATTAATGCAAGAAAAGAAACCTAAAACATGTTGGTGGAAAAAATTTCGAAAAACTACAGTTATATTCTTTCGCTTTGCATAGTGGTATTCGGTCGTGAATATCCAGCACCTCATTCCACGAGGCAAGAGCCGAGATCCCTTCACAAGGAGTGACCTCTTGAGCAAAATTTTATACTAGAGATTACTCGGTTTTCTTCAAAACCAGTAGTTTTCAAAAGCAGAGCCTAAACCACTCCTTCAACGATATCAAGTTTATTACGTTAAAGGGTTTTTTCGCCAAAAACCCAGCCGTAGCCCTCCGTCATTTCCTACGAGTAGTACTTAGTATTCGTGCTGCGTTGGTTGACTCCGTCAAGGCGTAGTGTACGGTAGCTAAGTGGTGCTCGTTTGTAGCATTAGTTGTGATTGGTTAGGACAGTCGTATAACCTTGTTGACTGCGTCAAGGGTTATGCGGGTGGGTTTAATGCAATCAAGATAATGACGGGTTGAACTTGACTAGGACACTTTGATTTGTTGACTACGTCAACTTCATTAGGGTCCTAGGGGCAAAAACCACATCGGGAGTTTCAAATATACAGGAAACTTGCAGATTTAGCATACCTTCTGGAGTGTGGTGACTAGAATGGATTCCATCTAGGTCATGATACAAAGATAGTTAGATCCCGATCCCACTGATGTGTAGGATTACTCTTGGGAGATTATTTCACTAAACAATCAATGTTATAAACCAAGTAGGTGTCTAGAACGGTGTTAGCGGGGCTATGCCTCCAGGGAAAAGAGGTTACATAATTAAGGAACTTCGCGAAAGCATTGGAAAACCTCCCTCAAAGTACCAACACAAGCCTGGCCGAAAGGTTAAGCAAGTATTGTAACGTGCGATTAAACCTGACTAATTCTCCTTTTAATGTTTGATAGAGAATTTGAGGAAATAGTGGGAGCCATCCTGGTTAGATAAACTAATAACTAATCTAATCTTGCAAGAACGCACGCTAAATGTTTCTTTTCTCTCTCTCCAGGTAGCAACCATTTCACGCTCTAATCAAGATAATAAAATGTATCGCTTGACCGATCCGAATTCTTATTCGGGGCTGGGGAACATCGGTTCGGCTCTAAACTATGACAGCAGTCATGAGTATAAGCAAGGGAAAGAGGATTGCTTGAATTCCTTGATAACCCCAATGAAGAAGAAGCACATTATTGCGTCTTCTTCAGGTGTTATTGTTATTGAGAACTGTTTTTCGATCAGTCCTACCTCCAAGATACTAGATACCGGATCAGGATCTCATATCTGTAATTTATTATAAGGACTAAGCAGGATGGTTGGACCTGGTGATATGTCTCTCAGAGTAGGGAACGGAGCACAAGTTGATGCTGCAGCCGTCGATGAATATCACTTTGTATTGCCAAATGGCAAAACTATAATTTTGAACAATTGCAACTATGTACCTTCCATGGTTTGCAACATCATATCAGTTTCTTTACTTGATAAAGATGGATATAAGTTTGTTCTTGAAAGAAATGTCATGAACATTTATCTTAATCACGTATTGGTTGCAGAAGGTATACTATGTAATAGTATCTATGTTCTAAATCAAAACACAGTTCTCAATGTACAAAACACACGCAAGAGGATGAGTCCAGAAATGAACGAATCCTACTTGTGGCCTTGTAGACTTGGTCATATCGAAGAGAAAAGACTAAGTAAGTTGCATAAAAATGGATATTTGATTACATTCGAATTTTCATCTTATGAAACTTGTCAGTCCTGTCTCAAGGGAAAGATGACCAAATCTCCGTTCAACGGACATGGAGAAAGAGCAGCAGAGCTCTTGGGACTCATATACAGTGATGTATATGGTCCAATGTCTAAACATGCAAAGGATGGGTTCTCATACTTCATCACATTCACTGACGATCTCTCTAGGTTTGGATATGTGTATCTTTTGAAACACAAATCTGAAGCTTTTAAGAAAATCAAAGAATACAGAAACGAAGTACAGAACTAAACTGGAAAAAGTATCAAGATATTCCTATCTGATAGAGGAGGGGAGTACCTAAGCACGGAATTCCGGGACTTTCTAAAAGGGAATGGTATTCTCTCTCAGCTTACTCCTTCGTATACACCTCAGCAATATGGGGAGAGACGACATCAACCCCCAATACCGGGAGAGACGAATACCCGGACGATCCTCTCACTGCCTCCATATGGCTCGGGACTGTACCCAACTAAAACCTATTTGCACGACTCCTTTGAGCCATGGTAGGGTAGTAATCAAAGCACAGTGGGAACTCACACGAGACAAATGACGATCTCAGGTCGATAGACTAACCTGTACACATGTCACCAGGGAACTGCTATCTGAAAAAAGGTATAATACCAACTAGCATGTTCCCGGCGAGTCCATCCGGTGTACTCATAACCCAATGAGCACCTGTATACATCTTAGGTGAAGAAACTGACACCAATGGCTTGTGAGACCAGCCACTGCCCCTCGTCGGGGTCTCGATCAGTATACACTAGTCTACTATGGAGTATCGATGCCCAGTCTCGAAACTCCCTCGACTAGGGACATTTAAGGATGTGCCTATAGACCACCCAGCTCCCACGTATATGATCGCCATCATACTGCTGGTAGTCAAGCAAGAATCCTAAGGGCTCTATCAACATGTAATAGTGATCTGTAGTGTCACCTGAAGCATGTACACGATGATAAAGACAAACCATATAGCATATTATCATCTCGAGTAAGATTGTTCTACCGGTATAGGTCCACCCTCAATCATTGCAATCACGTGCCTTGGATCCAATAATTGACTTGAGGACACTATAGCCAACAGGTTCTATGCACTCTTACGTGTCTGCACACTTTGCACTTTCTCTGGGGAGAGATTCGTCATTGTTAGAGTTACCGCTTGTCGTGATTACTCCTGTGGGAGATTCTTTTGTAGCCCGACACGTATTCAGGTCTTGTTCCATACGTATTGGTGATAGGGATTCGTTAGTCGATTTGATTCTCCTGGATATGCTAGATTTTGATGTACTTCTCGGTATGGATTGGCTGGCCGCTTGTCATGCTTACGTTGATTGTCGGGAAAAAGCAGTCAGATTCTGTTTTCCAGACGAGCCGATTTTTGTTGTGTAGGGAGACTACAGTGTAACTCCTGCCAACCTGATTTCTTCTCTTTATGCGGGATGGCTCTTGAAGAAGGGTTGTCATGGTTTCTTAGCGGTTATTTAGGACATGGGAGCCGCTGAGGTCCCGTTGGACCAGGTTCTGATCGTACGAGAATTTCCTGATGTGTTCCCTGCTGAGTTACCCGGATTGCCGCCCAAACGCGATATCGAATTTTGCATTTACTTGATTCCTGGTGCGGAGCCTATTTCTATACCGCCCTATCGGATGGCCCCGGCGGAGCTGAAGGAGCTCAAGGGTCAGTTGCAAGAATTGCTTGATAGGGGCTCGTTCATACGAGTGTATCGCCGTGGGGAGCTCCTGTCCTGTTCGTTAAGAAGAAGGATGGCAGCATGAGGTTGCGTATCGACTACAGGCAGCTGAATTGAGTTACAGTGCGAAATAGGTATCCTTTACCTCATATTGACGACTTGTTCAATCAGCTGCAGGGAACTGGCTATTTCTCGAAGATCGATTTGCGGTTCGGGTATCACTAATTGAGAGTTCGGAAGGATGACATTCCGAAGACTGCTTTTCGCACGTGGTATGGGCATTATGAGTTTTTGGTGGTGTCGTTCGTCCTCACCAATACTCCAGCAGCTTTCATGGATATGATGAACCACATATTGAAGGGTTACTAGGCACTGTCATAAGGGCCTATAAGGCATCAACCATGCCCGATTTAAAATTTAGACGTGCCGAACAACCCAAAGCGAGGATCTTTGCTAGATAATTAGGGTTAAACATGCAAGTAAACATCTTTACATCTAAGAGAGAGGGATTACAACCTTTGTAGTCCGATCCTTCGCTTCATAAGCTCCGAGTAGTAGTCCCTTCGCCGCGATCCATGATCTCCCGGACTCGAGAGAGGCTCCACAACCCGAATGATCCATGCTTGCTTGAAGTCTTCCTATTCGAAGCTGATCTATCTTGAAGAATCTTTAACTCAAGCTTCTACTTCTCTAATCAAGTATTAGAGAAGAGAACACCCTAATCTAAATGATTAGAATAGATGAGGATGATGAAGTAGGAATTTAGCTCTCTTTTGTTTTCATAATCTCACACTAATCCATCACAAAAGAAAAACCTAGAAAGCTTTTCAAGAGCTCAAGGAAGAAGAAGAAGAATCATGCCTTTTGTGATGAATAATGAATTGTTATTATCATTATAATTGTTATTATCATTACAATTGCAACCATGGTTAAGTCAAGAAAGACTTAACCATTGTAGAGATTTAACTAGGGTAAAGGGTGTGGGTTGGGTTAGGAAAATATCTCCAAAAATATCAACACATAATATCTTTGCAAGAAACAAAACAAAAGCTTCTAGAAGCTTCTAGAAAAGATTAACCCAAATCAAACCCTAACCATGTTTAATCTCCACTAATCATGTTGCATTTGTAATCATAACATGTTACAATATTATATATCATATATATAATAAATTTTTGTAACAAAAGAAAATAATACAATTAACATATATCAATGTATTATCCGGTAAGAAAATGAATCAATAAAGCGAGCTTATATTAGATAATGTAATATAATATATCACATATATAATTATACATTAAATTATCGAATCAACACTTGATCCGACAATCCGGTTATATCGAATATAACCGACTAATATAAACTGTATCAGTTCATCGAATCAACACTTGATCCGATAACCCGGCTATATCACATATACCCGGCCGATATCACATATCGCGAGAAACTAATACGTTATCACATACACGTATTGTTCTCGGTCCCACACATATCACATATGTGTTCCTACTCCGTTTTGCCTAAGCCAGGAAACCTCTGTGTAGGACTCTAAAGAAACGTCAATACGCCGGCAGTAGGTGATGATCATATCAAACACCCACAAGCTGCAAGCGGTCAGCTAAACGTAACAGCCATCCAGGTATTGAGCGATCAGAAGATCAACAAGCAAGCATGTACATTCTCCTGCGAATTCAATCAGTAACACTCCCGTACAGTCCGGTCTCTTCGTCTGATATGTCGCATAACTCTCCTAGGGGTGGTAAACGTCAGACCCCAGTAGCTTGATAAGTCATGTCAATATGAGGTCCATAACAGTTCGAGAAACTACTGATAACACTTACCAGTAAATCTCAGCAGCCCTGGCCAGGGATTTCCAGTTATAGCCAATCGAACACAGCACAACATCAACTACCTATACCGGGAGAGACGAAACCCCTCCTATCGCTCATTGCCTCCATGTGATTCGAGACTGTACCCAAAAGCCACCTTTTTGCACGCCTTCTTGGACGTGGTAAGATGGAAATCAAAGCACAGTGGGAATCACACAAGACTCTATGACGATCTCGGGTTTACAGACTGTAAGTGCACGGCGGCGCCCCGGCCGTTAATCCGACGGCCAAGTGCGGAAGCGGTGATAAACTTTAATTTTGCGAACTTAGCAAACCGGCACCACCGCGCACTAAACACCCGGATCGAACCATTAACTAGTCTAAGCTAACTACAAGACGGGTTAGAGATATACCGAATGATCCGAGTCCTCCGGTCTTCTCGTTGTCGTCCCGATCCTCTGCGGAAACTCCGGTCGTCGCCTCCTCGCCGGAAGGGCACCACATCGCCTGCATCTTTTACGGGCTCCCACCTCAATACCGAGGCAACTCGGGCGCGAAGTAGGGTAGCCGACGCGTCCAAGATATGCTGTAGAATGTGGTGTAGATCATGCTAGTCTCATTTGGGGTTTGTAGTTGCCTTGATGGAGGAATGGAATTTTCAAGTGGAGCTTGAATGTGTGTAGCATGGAAAAATGAGATGAACCAAATTATCCTCATCAAAAAATGAAACACTCTCTTTTTTCTTCCCTCATATAAATGTGGCCGGCCCCTTATCCTAATGTGAGAATGGTGGAGGGAATATACAAGGAAGGTGAGTGTAGGAGAAAAAGAATGGGTGACCACATCCAAAAAGGTAAACCTCTTATCAATCTAAATCCTTTCTAATCTCATAAAGAAAAGAAAAGACTAAGAAAGCATCTCATGATTATCAACCATCATGAATCCCCACAAATGCATAAAACCCCTCCTCAAATACCAATTTGCACAAATGCAAATTAGTCCCTCCATCGGAAAAGTCCGGCCGGGAAGGAACAAAGGAAAACCGGCCGGAACGGAATGCAAACTGGCAACTCCAGAAAACTGGCCCCGTAATAAATTATAGGAAAACCCCCATACTGTGCATACACACCTGCATCTGTATTCCGTCCGGATACAAATGCAATGAGACAAAATCTACACTGTACTATACTAGGATCCGGCTTAAACCAAAGCCGGCTAGTAATATCCGTTCGATCCTGATCCGTGCAATACCGCACGTATCCGATCGAACCTTGCCATATATCTATACGGCCTCTAGTACAAAACCGTCCGATCCTGATCCGTGCAATACCGCACGTATCTGATCGGACCATGCCATATCTCCATACGGCCTCTACAGCGTTTCGCCCGAAAGCTTGAGAAACTGTAAGTGTGGTGGACTCTAAAGACTCGTTAATACTATGGTTGTGGATTTGACCACTACCACGTCAGAGGTATAAGCCAATACGTGACGGGCCACCAGCTATTGACTAAAAGGGACGTCGATGAGCGAACTCATCCTGACACCCTTCTGAGCCTGTCAGTGACAATATCCGTACAGTCCGGTCCATTCGTCTATGAGCATCGCATGTCGGGCCTAGGGGGTTGGTAAAAGTCAGACCCCTAAAAGCGGTACAAGTCATGTCGGAGTGTAGCCCAGAACACCCTGAGATACTACTGGAATACCTACCAGTAAATCTCCTGCCTTGGCCAAGGACTTTGTGTAATGGCTCTCCTAGACACAGCGCGACCTTACCCCCAATACCGGTAGAGACGAACCCCTGAAGATCCGCTCACTGCCTCCATGTGGCTCGGGACTGTACCCAACTAAAACCTATTTGCACGACTCCTTTGAGCCGTGGTAGGGTAGTAATCAAAGCACAGTGGGAACTCACACGAGACAAATGACGATCCCCAGGTCGATGAACTAACCTGTACACATGTCACCAGGGAACTGCTATCTGACGTCAGGTATAAGACCAACTAGCATGTTCCCGGCGAGTCCTGTCCGGTGTACTCATAACCCAATGAGCACCTGTCTACATCTTAGGTGAACCAACTGACACCAGTGGCTTGTGAGACCGGCCACCGCCCCTCGTCGGGGTCTCGACTATATACACTAGTCTACTCTGGAGAGTCGATGCCCTGTCTCGAAACTCCCACGACTAGGGGCCTTTTAAGGATGTGCTTATAGACTCCAGCTCTCACTTATATGATCGCCCTCATACTGCCGGTTGTCAAGCAAGAATACTAGGGGCTCTATCAACGTGCAATAGCGACCTGTCAGGTCACCTAAAGCAGTACACGATGATAAAGGTAAACCAGATAGCATACTATCATCTCGAGTAAGACTGTCCTACCGGGATAGGTCCTCCCTCAATCATTGCAATCACGTGCCTGTGATCCAATAATTGACTTTGAGTGGATCCGCCTTGAGGTTTCTTCCTATGTCTCTCTATATCTCAAGTTCGCTGAGAAAGCCATCTCCCGAAATGAGCAATACATGTCTTAGAGTGTCTGGATGTCTGATGGGACCTAGCTCATAAATGAACTCCAAATCCAAACTTCTTAGACTGTATCGTCAACTGAACATAATCAGTATCCTGCGCCATTCCACCCTTAGTATTGCCTTGGACCACCTGTCCAAAATACTGCCCCTCGTCAGAAGGAAAACTATAACTCTGACAACCTCGTTGTCGTCCATGTCACCTTGGAAGCCTGGAATGATAACTGTCTCCCTTAAAGAGGCTGTCGTCATCAAATCCCTAGAACATACACTTATGTTCTAAAACTGCTTCCGAATGTTTCTCCAGGATTGGATCAATATCAACTTATTGCATGTAGTGCAAGAACAACATCTGGTGTGGTACTTGACATCTCATGATTGACTCAATTGCCTAAGCAAGTGATCTGTCAATCATGAACATCCCTCTCCCCTTTAGTCTGTAAGACACCTTTAGAGAGGGTGACTCCATCACCTGCAGGTACACTACCATGCCAGGAGTCGTCCATTCTAAATACTCTTAGAATGCTGTCTAAATACCCAGATTGGGAAACCACCCAAATCTAGATCTAAAACTATAGATCTAGTAACCAGTATGTCTGATATAATGTCCAAGTCCTTTGTGGAGAAACCACTGTGTGACGACCAAAGTATAACCGATCGTAGTATAGGAGTTTCTTTTCCTACTCTGTGTATGTCATCCAAATACCAGGATATCACACCCTACTACCTTCTCAACAGATCTATTCCCTATTCTGATGACGTCAAACCTATGACTGTCACATCAGAAATAGATGATCTATCTCCGCTATATCTGTTTTAGTCTATAAATAGACATAAGCCTGATGTCCACCAATGCTTCCGCTGCTCCCACTGACTACGACAACCCTCTGGCAGAGTCATATATACGTACGCTTCTAAAACTAGTTTAGAACGACGCTATACTCATCCTCCCGCCGGGTCTCGCAGTCTGGAACAACAGCAATGGTAAGTTTGGGTAAACAAGAACTTCCCTGTCACCGTCCTTGAGGCTAACGAAGTACCTCTCGGGTGCCTGAAGTTACCTACCTTATCTGCGGAGTGGCCAATGGAATGTCAATCCAGATTGAATCTTTAGGTTCCTTATCAAATCTTCAGTAATCGTTTGTGGTTCTGGAATCACTTCCAGTTCTACCATACTCCCACTACTGTTTTCCGAAAAAATCCATTTTTTATTAAAACTATGGCGAGTCTAGAATAATATCACTATTGATCTTCCAGATGGTAGAAAGTCAACCCTCGTCATAGCCTGGGTCAACCCACAAACAGCCATTACAGAAACGTGCCTTGAGTTATCCAGAGTCTGGTTTTAATCATAAGCCAGACAACTCCCCGTACCTTAATAACGTTAAGATATGAACTGTTCTATATCCGATATGAACTGAGGCACTGATTTAATTGAACCAGATTCAAATCATGCAGCTGTCTCCAGTGCATGTCAAGTAAATGGAAGGAGGCCGATCAGCGTCACTCAACTTAGGAATGCTTCCAATTATGAGTAACCTGAAAGAGAAGCAAGTTCTCTTAATCATTACTATCAACTGAATACCATACACAAGTATCTACATCTTCGATCACTTTGAAGAATCCTGATACTTGCAATACCTGGTTCTCTACTTTATTCAAATGCCTATAACTTCTCAAAATTCAGACCCTGTGTTTCTACGAAACACCTGTCTAAAAACTAGAGGAGTCATAAGTAAACCGAATATAGTACGAGAACCAACCCCTCTGTCCTCATGGACACTGGACAATATACAATACTCTGTATAAGTCCCCTAAGTCTAGTGACTCAATCATTGTGTGTCGCAGGTTGAAAACTGTACTTATGGTTAAGAAGAATTACACCGTTGTTCAATGCTCCTTACCTAACCATCCACTGATATAGGTAAATGTCAAAGACATAATTGCAAAAAGTATATCTCACTCTATAAAAATAGACGTACAGATATATCAATTTGAAATTGGTGCATAACAACGGATATTCAAAACCAAATATTTGCCGACCGGCAAACAACCCAGGTGGCTTCCTAAAATATCACCAATTCCAACGAATCCTGATATAATGAGGATGATCACCTAATTCCCAATAACTTACTCCCACTCATCATCTGTAAAACCATACAGATGTGAGAATCATACCTGGTAAATACATACCCTGGAGCAAGTGTCTAATTGGGAAATCAGTTTTCTATTAACAGTACACAGTGAAACTGAAACATTGAAATGTTTCGATGGGGTTTCCTGGTATTCCTAGTAATGCCTCTTCCATTATCCAGATTCACGACTGTAACCTTATAATTCTTTGCCACCTCCCCAAATCCCTTTATATGTCTTTAGTCATTACCTTCTATACACCCCTTTAGGCCAAATGGTTTTCTTCATTCCCTACCGTTCGGCACCAGCCTATGGTTTGGAAGAAGACTATCCAATAAGCATAAAGGGTGTACTGTCCTAATCCTAGAAGCACTCGCAACGCGAGAGAAGGTGAAGATAAAAGACACCTGAATGTACTTAATTCCTATTTCTCCTGAACCAGGATCCATCCCCGAACTGGAACAAGTTCCTTTCGAGTTTGTATATAACCATACGATGGATTGTCCAATAAACTGGGATCTTCGTAGTGATACAGAGTGTCCTGGAGAAATACAAAGGTGATTTAGGATTGGCGAAGAAATACTTGGTTTGTCCGTGAATAGTAGTTGCATTTTACATTGCCCTCTTACTAATCCCTTGCTTTGTCTGAACTTAATACCTTCTGTACACCGTTTAGGCTAACTGATTTTCTTCATTCCCTACCGGTCGGCACCAGCCTATGGTTTGGAAGAAGACTATCCAATTTGCGTAATAGGTGTACTACTCCTAAACCAAGGAGTACTCGCAACCTGAGAGAAGGTGAAAAGAAAAGACAACTGAATAGTCCTATCCGTTTTCTCCAGAACCAGAAACCATCCTCGAAGTCCTTCGAGTTCGTATATAACCATAAGATGGTTTTGTCCAATGGAAGTGGACGTTCGTAGTAATACGGGGTGTCCCGGAGAAAAGGGTAAAAGTAGGAGTGGCAATGAGGTTTGCAACTCAGACAATCCAAAAGCCAGTGTTAAGTAGGTTCGATCAACTTGGTCACTGAGTCATAGTCTATGGTCGGGTCAATGGTCGCTGCTAAAGAGAGAGAGAAAAGAAACACTCAGCGTGCACTCTAACCTAGATCAGAATGGTTATCACTTTTTCTAATCAGGAAACCTCCCACTGTACCTCAAATTCTCCTCCAAACCTGAAAGAAGAATTAGTCGGGGTCACCCGAGGAGTAAACCAACTCATCAGTGGGAATCGGGATCCAACTATCATCGCATGATAACGTGACGGAATCCGCTCACGGTATCACACTCCAGAAGGTATGCGCATATCTGGCAAGTTTCAGTTCTTTTGAAACTCCCGATGTGGATTTTTGCCCCATGCTCTTATGACCTTGACTAAGGCCAACAAATCATAAGTCACATGTCAAGTTCTACCCGTCATTGTCCAGGTTGATTTGAACCCACCCGTACAAGCCCTTGACTAGGGCCAACAAGGCTATACGACTGTCCCAAACCAACGCATCTATCTATGCAGCATATGAATATCCAATAGCTACCAAACACTGTGCCTTGACTAAGGCCAACAAACACAGCTTGAATACTATTGACTACTCATATGAAACGACGGAGGGCTACGAATGGTTTCTGGCGAAAACCTTTAACGTAACGAACTTGATATCGTTGAAGGAACGGATAGCATTTTAGAAAATATAGTGACGAAAACCTTTACTAAAGAGGTCACTCCCGGTGAAAGGATCTCGGCTCTTTCCCCGTAGAATGGGGTGCAGGATATTCCAAATGAATACCACGGTGCAAAGCAAAAGTAATCGGCTATAGTGAAGTTAATGCCCTGACGCAAACTTTTGTCCAAGGGGTCACTCCCGGTGAAGGGATCTCGGCCCTTGCCTCGTCGACTGAGGAGCAGGATATTCCAAATGAATACCACGATGCAAAACTGTAACGTCTTCAAAATAATAAAATATGATTTTTGGGAAATTTTATAATTTAATATTATTTTAATGAATATTTTAATATTCTGGTATAATTAAATACAGATAAATGGGGAAAAATTATGGAAAATTCTAAAATAAGGTATTTTAAGGAATTGCTTCGTTTTCTGTGCATGCCCCCATTTCCTCTAGTTTTGACCCTGAGTATGTCTAGTTTTGACTGATTCCATCTAGGGTGAAATCTGGGTTGATTTTCCTATGTTGGTGTATAATTTGGGACTTGTTTTAGCATGGATTTTGGTATTTGGTGATTCATTCCTGTCGGGTGGCGTTTGGACGTCAACGACAAGTGGATTTTGATTGTGTTTACATGCGAGTCGATAGGTTTTTACCTATGCGGGTAGCGTGTGCTATTTTGGTTTCCGATGTGATTTTCATGTGCTTTAGCATTGTGATATACTTGTAGGTACCCCGCGTGATGTTGAGGCAAAGGAGGTGAAGATAGCGACATCGGCTTTGGCACACGAGAAGCAATGTGAGTAGATTTATATCTGTGGGGAGAAGTCGGGTGGATGGCGTATAGCACCCCCGCAGTCCGTGGTGATGTATACGAATACGTATACACACGAATATTTATTATGTGTTGTTTAGGGTTATTGATGGTAATAATGATATTTTGATGATAAGAATCTATTGGTTTAGTTTAGTGCGAACCCTAGAGTAGTGGTTGCACTCACACATACATTTACACACATACTTGCATTCATTCTTTCATTTATTAGAGTGCATATGATGGTGCGTATATCTACACATGGGTATGGGACTATGTGTTTATATACTGGATTTGAGGATAGTATTTGGGATTTGAGATGAGTCGATGAGATTGGGCTTGAGGCCAGGAGATCGGTGATGTGATTTGGTTCGTATTGAGATACGACACGATGTTTTAACGGGTCTTTTGACGTAGTGATTCTTACACCTGCATGCATACATAGAGGGTATCAATATTGTACTAGACGTAGATCAGTACCCCGATCATGACATTTGATAAAGAGGATACCAGATAAATAGTATGATGAATGTGATATTGACCCGTACCCAGATTTGGGATGCCGTACGACGGATTTACGTACAAGCTATATTTTGATGATTGATCCGCACTCTTGACTTGGGATGTCTGATTATAGATAGGGTATCGGATATGATATTATTGAGGCGGGATCACCGACTAATATATATACATGTATGTATATGTATCGACTCAGATGTTAGGCGGTTTCCTCATCCGTAGCTCTACTTGTTAGTTCAGCCGTATAGTTTAGGATGGTTGTTAGATTAGATTAGACTCCTACCTATTTCAAAAACTAACGAATCGTGGGTATTTTAAAAGACAGCCCAAGGGATCCTACGGATATTTCAAAAGACGTATCTTTTCATAAAAACACCGTAGCCCCTATTTTCAAAACCCCATGATTCGTGTTATTTCAAAAGGCACCAATTGTAGAGGTTATTTTAGATTAATGCAGATTAGTTATAGTTGCGTCTAGTATTCAGCTTCCGCTCATTATTGTGGTTCGCATCGCATCGCATGCTTATATTATGTTTCATACTCCATTATTGATGTTATGCTGTTAGGACACCAGCACCATTACCGATGATGCGTATGTACCACGTACACTTACTTGCCGGCTCACACACATCTTCATCGGTAATTGCCATGTCACGTACACCTTAGAAAATATTATTGCATCGACATAGGTTGTTAGCTAATAATTTAGACATGATATTAGTGTACTTGCCTTATATGCTAGATTAGACATTGTAATTATTAGTTGTTACATCATGCATGTTATTATTCATGGATTTTTATGCCTGTATGCACTGTTTACATGCTATTGAGGATTGGATTCGGATTTCCATGAGATTTTCTGGATTTGGGGGAAAACCGCAAAACTTATATAAACTTCTTTTCTCTCTTTAAAATAAAAAGTGCGGTTTTCCCATGATGTATGAGTCGTCCACCATGAGTTTGCTGATGGATTTGGAAACCCGATTCGAGGAGACGGATGAACCGTTTCGGGTACATGGTGGACCCGGTAAGGTACCCCGGGGCAAGAAGCGCGTGGTGATGACGATGTGAGCCTGGCAGGGGAGCACTACCTACCGGTGATTTTACCCGACGCGTCGGATATCCGGAGGATACCGTCGTGGTCTTGAGATGGATGGTAGGGGCCGGTCTGGACTGACGGCGCCCTAGATATTATGATTGAGACATTGGGATTTCGAGATTTCGAGGTACAGAGACTGTGATACAGAGATATCGAGATATTGGGATTACGTTTTGTGCCGATGCTAGGCACTGTTTTATGCTGATTTCATTATGATACCTCAACTAAAAATACAAGGGAAATCTCACTAAATTATGAAAACAGTTTCTTCATTTACATGTATTCTGCTTTCATGCATTCATACCTCATATTCATGACATACTATTACCTGAGGCACTAGCACGAGCACTTGGCACTACATTCACGTATAGAGATTACATTGCCAGTTTAGCATGCTTCAGCTTTATTCATATTGAGGTTTCTTTATATCTGATCGTATTGACCTAGGTTGGGTCATGCATTCGATCTCTGCTTGTAGATATCTTTCTATTCACGAGTTGGCAACTCACCCCCGTTGTGCCCCAGTTCTTGCAGGTTTGCCGTACAGTTCTATAGCGGCATTTCTGGCACACTGCTTCCTTTTGGGTGATTTGCTTGGATAGGTGGGTTCTTTTGTATCAGAACCGCCGTTGTATTTATATTATTCATTGTATCTAGAATATCCATCAACCAAAACTCGTATATTGTTTCAGACCTAGACTAGTGATGTGTTATTCGACCATAGAGTCGCGCTTAGTAGTGTTGCGGTTTTCTTGTTGCTTTTGAGCTTTCTTTTGGATTTGATCCTCGCCACTTGGCGTTGTATATTATTGTTGCATGTGTGGTGGTGACCGTCGATTGACGAAGAGCTAGCTCCCGCTTGGGGATGCCTTTATCATTGCATATATTGTTATCCTTGTTATACCCCATTCGGGGCCAGTTTTACAAAAGAAACTCTGCCGAAATTTTTAGAAAAGACTGTACTGTTTTTAAAAATGCATATTCGGCTTAGTTATTTAAAAACCTTGATTTCAAACATGTTTTTCTTCACTTCTTTAAACCAGTTTCTTTACTTATTCTTAAAAATGGTTTTAGATTTCTGGGCTTTTGGCTTACTTGGATCAGATGGAGTCCTATAGACTTCATATGGTTCAAGGGCCAGTCACGTGCTCTTTCGGGTCGTGACAAAAACAAAAGTGAACGTCCTTGCAATAACAGCTTTTTGAAAAGTGTTCCAACAACATCAGAATAGGTTTGTTTTAACTTGCATTGATCCGAATCAACGCAGTCCCATCAATTGATCACACCACAAAGAACGAAAATATACTGATGTACGTATATCCCATCCGCATTCACCACTGGGTCCCGTCATTACCCGTTAGGTTAGCTGACTAACGACAGAGCGGGGACTGGACAAGCTCGGATGTAAAACATATACAACATCTACTAATATATATGCCAATATATTATATTCGCTCAAGGCGTGATAAGAAATGCAACATCAAAGAAATGTACGGCATCACAGAACAATACAGATATCTGGGATCCCCGGGTTTCACAGAGCCACTACTGAAACCCGACGTTCCCCTGGTCGTGTGGATAGCTTGTGCAATGAAATCCTAGACCCCTACGGGCGCGGCAAGTTACCCGCCAAAACCTGATGCGAGGCAGCCCCCTTCAGCGCCGTGAATGGACCACCCAGCACTTCACGGAATCCGGTAACTTGGGCACCCCTCCTGGGTCAACCTGTACCCCCTACGAGTGCGGCGAATAGCCTGCCAATTCTAGAGTGAAGCCCCCTCCGTCCCAATGCCATGAGATGCGGGCTTGTTGCCCTCCAGAACCCGGCTATCCGTGCACCCCACCGCGGGGTAATCCTATTACAGAAAGTAAAATATACATACAACGGGTACATCGACCGCAACCAGGTCGTGCCCCAAAAGAATAATACAAATAGGCAGCGACGGCAGTCCACATGTCGGACGCTCGCCCCGCAATATCAAATGTACATAATACAACAGCACTGTACTAGCATTGCATCCAGGCTATCCCCCACGACCGATCCGCAACATCACAGCATAAACACAGAACATCAACGTGAAAGTCACGTTCGCAAATCCGTCTAACCGGGCTATAGCAGTTAGACCGGATTTACCGATCGAGTGACATTCACGGTCGCAGATATAATGTAAATACTGTGAAATAATGTATTTAAAATATCCGATCGATCAAATAATTAACAAGTGGGCCCCCAAGCAATACTGTAGCACTCACAGAAATTCTGGGCCCAAATTTAATATTCCAAAACCCCCAAAATCAGCCCAGAAGCCCACTGGAAAAAAATGATACAGTGAGGACACCAATGTACGGCGGAACCGCGGCCCAAGGGGGGTTTGGCCGCGGTTCCGCGCCTCAGTGATCGACTCACTGCGTCGAATTTTTACAGCAGTCTTAGAACTCCCTGCACATCATTCTGAGACAACCTGAAAAATTTTTGGACTTCAAAAAATTTCGACAGAAAACTGATGTAAGGAAAAACGCGGGTTTTTGGAATTTTGGTCGATCGGAAATGCAAACACATGAAACAAAGCTAGACGAAGTTAATGGCGAGTCTCTGATACCAGAGTAACTGCACGGCGGCGCCCCGGTCGTTAATCCGACGGCCATGTGCGGAAGCGGTGATAAACTTTAATTTTGCGAACTTAGCAAACCGGCACCACCGCGCACTAAACACCCGGATCGAACCATTAACTAGTCTAAGCTAACTATAAGAAGGGTTAGAGATATACCGAATGATCCGAGTCCTCCGGTCTTCTCGTTGTCGTCCCGATCCTCTGCGGAAACTCCGGTCGTCGCCTCCTCGCCGGAAGGGCACCACATCGCCTGCATCTTTTACGGGCTCCCACCTCAATACCGAGGCAACTCGGGCGCGAAGTAGGCTAGCCGACGCGTCCAAGATATGCTGTAGAATGTGGTGTAGATCATGCTAGTCTCATTTGGGGTTTTTAGTTGCCTTGATGGAGGAATGGAATTTTCAAGTGGAGCTTGAATGTGTGTAGCAAGGAAAAATGAGATGAACCAAATTATCCTCATCAAAAAATGAAACACTCTCATTTTTCTTCCCTCATCTAAATGTGGCCGGCCCCTTATCCTAATGTGAGAATGGTGGAGGGAATATACAAGGGAGGTGAGTGTAGGAGAAAAAGAATGGGTGACCACATCCAAAAAGGTAAACCTCTTATCAATCTAAATCCTTTCTAATCTCATAAAGCAAAGAAAAGACTAAGAAAGCATCTCATGATTATCAACCATCATGAAGCCCCACAAATGCATAAAACCCCTCCTCAAATACCAATTTGCACAAATGCAAATTAGTCTCTCCATCGGAAAAGTCCGGAAGGGAAAGAACAAAGGAAAACCGGCCGTAACGGAATGCAAACTGGCAACTCCAGAAAACTGGCCCCGTAATAAATTACAGGAAAACCCCCATACTGTGCATACACACCTGCATCTGTATTCCGTCCGGATAAAAATGCAATGAGACAAAATCTACACTGTACTATACTAGGATCCGGCTTAAACCAAAGCCGGCTAGTAATATCCGTTCGATCCTGATCCGTGCAATACCGCACGTATCCGATCGAAGCTTGCCATATATCTATACGGCCTCTAGTACAAAACCGTCCGATCCTGATCCGTGCAATACCGCACGTATCTGATCGGACCCTGCCATATCTCCATACGGCCTCTACAGCGTTTCGCCCGAAAGCTTGAGTAACTGTAAGTGTGGTGGACTCTAAAGACTCGTCAATACTATGGCTGTGGATTTGACCACTAGCACGTCAGAGGTATAAGCCAATACGTGACGGGCCACCAGCTATTGACTAAAAGGGACGTCGATGAGCGAACTCATCCTGACACCCTACTGAGCCTGTCAGTGACAATATCCGTACAGTCCGGTCCGTTCGTCTATGAGCATCGCATGTCGGGCCTAGGGGGTTGGTAAAAGTCAGACCCCCAAAAGCAGTACAAGTCGTGTGGGAGTGTAGCCCAGAACACCCTGAGATACTACTGGAATACCTACCAGTAAATCTCCAGCCTTGGCCAAGGACTTTGTGTAATGGCTCTCCTAGACACAGCGCGACCTTACCCCCAATACCGGGAGAGACGAACCCCTGAAGATCCGCTCACTGCCTCCATGTGGCTCGGGACTGTACCCAACTAAAACCTGTTTGCACGACTACTTTGAGCCGTGGTAGGGTAGTAATCAAAGCACAGTGGGAACTCACACGAGACAAATGACGATCCCCAGGTCGATGAACTAACCTGTACACATGTCACCAGGGAACTGCTATCTGACGTCAGGTATAAGACCAACTAGCATGTTCCCGGCGAGTCCTGTCCGGTGTACTCATAACCCAATGAGCACCTGTATACATCTTAGGTGAACCAACTGACACCAGTGGCTTGTGAGACCGTCCACCGCCCCTCGTCGGGGTCTCGACTGTATACACTAGTCTACTCTGGAGAGTCGATGCCCTGTCTCGAAACTCCCACGACTAGGGACCTTTTAAGGATGTGCTTATAGACTCTAGCTCTCACTTATATGATCGCCCTCATACTGCCGGTAGTCAAGCAAGAATCCTAGGGGCTCTATCAACGTGCAATAGCGACCTGTCAGGTCACCTAAAGCAGTACACGATGATAAAGGTAAACCAGATAGCATACTATCATCTCGAGTAAGACTGTCCTACCGGGATAGGTCCTCCCTCAATCATTGCAATCACGTGCCTGTGATCCAATAATTGACTTTGAGGGCACTATCTCCAACACAGACTAACCTGTACCTGTGTCACCAGAGAACTGCCATCTGACGTGAGGTATAATACCATCTGGGAGTTCTCGGCGAGTCCGTCCAGTGTACTCAGTCTCCACTGAGCACCCGTATACCTTCTCTGATGTCAAACACTAATGGATATGGGATCATCCATCGCCTATTATATGGGTCAAGAAGCGCATATGCTAGTCTACTCTGGAGTATCGATACCCTGTCTCGGTACTCCCACAACTAGGAACATTTGAAGGACGTACTTAACGACTACTCTGTCGCCACTAGTATGATCTGCATCATAGTCCTGGTAGTCAAGTACTCATCCTAAGGGCTTTATCAACATGTAACATTGAGACAATCAGAGTACATGTTAAGATAAAGAGTAACTAGATTGCATACTATCATGTCGAGCAAGAAAGTCCTCCCTATATATGTCCAAGCATCCACTACAATATACATCGAATGTACAGTAATGGCCTCTAGGGCATACATATAACTAACAATCTCCCACTCGCACTAGGGTCATCTGTTGTGGTATCGCATACCCAACAATCAGCTGTGGTTGAAGTATCTCATACTCAACCATCCTATAAAAGTCTCTACTGGGAAATAGGCCTTTGTGAGTGGATCTGCGCTGTTGTCCTCTGCGTCTACTCTTCTAACCTCGATCTCCCTGGAAATCAACCATCTTCATGATCAGGTGGTACTGCATAAGAATATGTCTGGACCTCTTATGGGACGGGGGTTCCTAGGCATAAGCCACAGTTCCATTATCACACAATGGTAAGAACGAAGTTCATCTCATGAACAAATATATATCCAGACTGTAAGTCTACGCTAGCGCCCCGGCCGTCTACAGACGCCAAATGCGGAACAAAAACTTTTAAACTGGCGCTATCGTATACTTTAACCCGGATCTGCCATTATTGCTAAACTGACAAACTGTAAAGAGTGTAGAAAGGTTATACCGAACGATCCGATTCCTTCGTTCTTCAACCATCATCCCACGCTCCGTTGCGGCTGCTCCGATCTCGTCGATCTCCGATTCCTTCGTCGAGGTGGCACCACATGATCGATTCTTTAAACGAGCTCCCGCCTCTGACTTGAGGCAACTCGATCGTCAAGTTTGCCAAAAGAGACGACCAAGAATGACGTAGAGAATGAGTAGATGACTTTGTCTCACTTCGTCCAAATCCGTGGACGATCGGTTAATGAAGTTGCCGTGGAAATCGGGTGATGGAATGAAATGAACTGTAAAATTCCATACACCCCGAATACTATCATAATCTTTTCTAACCAAAATGAAACATCAAGTGAAGTGAGGAGAGAGAGGGCCGGCCATATATAGCAAGAGGGAGGTGACCGTAGGAGAGGGGGTGACCACAAGAGAAAGCTTCTCACTTCAAAATATCTTGACCAAAACAAGAATCATTAAACCTAAAGCATGACTCATATAAACACATCATCAAGTCATTAATGAAACCATTAATGTCAAGATGAGTCACTAGCCTAGTCACCATCCTAGTCATCATATCTAGAAACTTCTAGAATACTGACTCATCATATCTGAAGAAAAGATAAATCCGTCTTTAACAGAATGTTAAAAGACGGCTGATAGAAAACTGGAAACTGGCAACTTCCAAAAGTGATCCTGAAACGACTTTCAGGATAACCCCGAATCAGTATAAATATACCCGCATTTGTATTACGACCGAATACAAATACAACTGAGACAGAGTTATTATACCTACTCAATATAATACTCGGATCCGGCTTAAACCAAAGCCGACCAGTATCATCTGCCCGAAAAATAACACGTGCGTAAACGCACGTGCATTTTCCGAACCCTGCCATAAAACCATACGGCCTCTACAACGTTTCGCCCGAACTTGGGAAACTGTCTGTGGGGGACTCTAATGACTCGTCAGCACCATGGCAGTGGGTTTAACCACAAACCGTCAGCGGCACTAGCAATGCGTAACGGCTGCCCATGGACTGACCTCAAGGGAGGCCGAGGAGCGAACTCAAGGGAGACCGATGAGCGAACTCCTCCGAAAACCCTACTGAGCCTAACAGTGACAATGTATATACAGTCCGGTCCGTTCGTCAATGAGTATCGCATATCTGCCTGGGGGGCTAGTAACGTCAGACCCCCAATAGCAGTATAAGTCGTGTCGGAGTGAAGCCCAATAACACCCTGAGATACTACTGGAGTACCTACCAGTAAATCTCCTACCATGGCCATGGATTTGTGTAATGGCTCTCCTAGACACAGCACGATCTCGCCCCCAATACCGGGAGAGACGAATCCCCTGCCGATCCGCTCACGTGCCTCCATATGGCTCGGGACTGTACCCAAAAGCTACCTGTTTGCACGACTCCTTTGAGCAGTGGTAGGGTAGAAATCAAAGCACAGTGGGAACTCACACGAGACAAATGACGACCTCAGGTCGATGAACTAACCTGTACACATGTCACCAGGGAATTGCTATCTGACGGTAGATATAATACTAACTAGCAGATTCCCGGCGAGTCCTGTCCGGTGTACTCATAACCCAATGAGCACCTGTATACATCTTAGGTGATCCAACTGACACCAGTGGCTTGTGAGACCGGCCACCGCCCCTCGTCGGGGTCTCGACTGTACACACTAGTCTACTCCGGAGTATCGATGCCCTGTCTCGAAACTCCCACGACTAGGGACCACAATTAAGGATATGCATATAAACTACCCAACTCTCACGTATATGATCGCCATCATACTGTTGGTAGTAAAGCAAGATCCTAAGGGGTCTATCAAAGTGTAACATGCAATCAGTCACCTGAACTTGTACACGACTGATAAAGACAAACCAGATAGCATACTATCATCTCGAGTAAGACTGACCTACCGGGATAGGTCCTCCGCAATCATTGCAATCACGTACATGCGATCCAATAATTGACTATGTGGGCACTATCTCCAACAATCTCCCACTTGCACTCAAGGCTAATTATTGCGATGTTGCGTACTCACAGCCCGTGTGAAACCAACACCCAACTCCTCTACTAATCAGTTTCACAAAGCCCGTTTGTAAAACTATTGTGTTCGAGAAATAGCCTCAGTGAGTGGATCCGCCTAGAAGTTTCTTCCTATATCTCTCTTAATCTCAAGTTCGCGGAGAAAGCCATCTCCCGAATCGAGCAATACCTGTCTTAGAATATGTCTGGATATCTGATGGGACCTTGTTCATAAATGAACTCCAAATCCAAACTTCTTAGACTGTATCGATCACTGAACCTAATCAGTATCCGGCACCATGCCACCCACAGTATTCTCTTGGACCACCTGTCCATAATACTGTCCCTCTTCGTCAGAGGGAAAAACTATAACTCTGACAATCACTCTGTCAACCATGTCACCTTTGAAGCCTGGAATGATAACCGTCTCCCGAAGGAGGCTGCCGTCATCAAATCCGTAGAACATGTACTTATGTTCTAAAACTGCTTCCTTATATTTCTCCAGGATTGGATTAATACAAACTTATTGCATCTAGTGCAAAACCAACATTTGGTGTAGTACTTGACATCTCATGATTGACTCAATTGCCTAAGCAAGTGATCTGCCAATCATGCACATCCCTCTCCCCTTTAGTCTGTAAGACACCTTTAGAGAGGGTGACTCCATCACCTGCAGGTACACCACCATGCTAGGAGTCAACTATTCCAAAAACCATTAGAATATCTGTCAAAGTACCCACATTGGGAAACTACCCAAATCCAGATCTAAAACCATAGATCTAGAAACCAGAATGTCAAATATTATATCAATATCCTGTTTGGAGAAACAACTGTGTGACGACCACAGTAAAACTGATCGTAGTATAGGAATTTTACTTCCTACTCTGTGTATGTCATCCAGATACCATGACATCACACCCTACTACCTTCTTAACAGATCCATCCCCTATTCTGATTGAAGTCAAAATCATGACTGTCACATCAAAATTAGATGATCTATCTCCGCTATAACTGCTCAAGTCTATAAATAGATATAAGCTACTTGCCCACTATGCTTCCATTGCTCCCACTGACTACGACAACCCTCCTACCGGGTCTCATATCCTGGAGCAACAGTAGTGTCAAGTCTGGGTAGATAAGAACCTCCCTGTCACCGTCTCTGAGGCTACCGAAGTACCTCTCGGGCGTCTGAGGTTACCTACCATACCTGCGGAGTGGCAATTGGAATGTCAAACCTGATTGAATGTATAGGTCCTATTAAATTTTCCGTAATCGTTCGCGGTTCTGGAATCACTTCCAGTTCTACCATACTCCCACTACTGTTTTCTGAAAAAGATCCATTTTACTAAAACTGTGGCGAGTCAAGAACAATATCACTATTGATCTTCCAAATGGTAGAATATCAACCCTCGTCATAGCCAGGGTCAACCCACAAAACAGCCATTACAGAAACGTGCCCTGAGTTATCCAGAGTTTGGTTTTAAGCATAAGCTGGACAACTCCCCGTACCTTAATATCTTTTAAGGTACGAACTATTCTACATCCAATATAGAAACTTTGGCACTTATTTAATTGGAACCGTATTCAATCCATACATCTGTCTCCAGTGCATATCAACTTAATGGAAAGAGGCTAATCAGCATTACTCAACTTAGGAATCCATCCAATTATGAGTAACCTGAAAGAGAAACACGTTTCTCAAAACCATCACTATCATCTGAATACCAATCACAAGAATCTACATCTTCGATCTCTTTGAAGAATCCCGATACTTGTGATACCTGGTTCTCTACTTTATTCTTATACCCACAACTTCTCAAAACTTAGACCTTGTATTTCTACGAAACACTTGTCTAAATACTAGAGAAGTTATAAGTAAACAGAACATAGTACGAGGACCTACCCCTTTGTCCTGAAGGACACTTGGACAACATACAATACTCTATATAAGTCCGCTGAGTTGAACAACTCAAAACCTGTGCGTTGTAGGTGGAAAACTGTACCCTGGCGATTTCCTCAAATATCACCAATTGCAACGAATTCCGATATAATGAGGATGATCACCTAATTCCCAATATCTTACTCCCACTCATAATCTGTAAAACCATACAGATATGAGAATGAAACTTGGTAAATACATACCCTTGGAGTAAGTGTTTAATCGGGAAAACAGTTTTTCCTTTAACAATGCACTGAAACATGAAAATGTTTCGTAGGGGTATCCTGGTATTCATAGCAATGCCTCTTCCATAATCGAATTCATGACTTCAACCGTATATTTTATTGCCATCTCTCCAAATCCCTTTATTTGTCTTTAGTCGTTACCTTCTGTACACCATTGTTAGGGTAAATGGTTTTCTTCCTTCCCTACCGTTCGGCACCAGCCTATGGTTTGGAAGAAGACTATCCAGTAAGCATAATAGGTGTACCCTCCTAAACCAAGGAGTACTCGCAATTGAGAGAAGGTGATGATAAAAGACAACTGAATAATACCTTATTCTTTTAAAGGTGAAATAGGAGTGGCGATGAAGTACGCGGTTTTGGTCGTGAATGATATCAGTCACAATTTACTTTGCCCTCTTTCTAATCCCTTTATTTTGTCTTTACATATTACCTTCTGCACACCCTACTTAGGCTAATTGGTTTTCTTCATTCCCTACCTTTCGGCACCAGCCTATGGTTTGGAATAAGACTATCCAATAAGTGTAATAGGTGTACTCTCCTAAACCAAGGAGCTCTCGCAACCTGAGAGAAGGTGATAATAAAAGTCAAATGAATAAACCAATTCTATTTCTCCTGAACCTGGATCCATCCTCGAAGAAGTCCCTTCGAGTTCGTATATAACCATACGATGGATCTATCCAATGGAAGTGGATATCCGTAGTAATACGGGTGTTCTGAGAAATTCAAAGGGTAAAAGAAGGAGTGGCAATGACTTATGCAACTGAGACAATCCAAAAGCCAGTATTTTAAGAAGGTTCGGTCACCCTGGTCACTGAGTCATAGTCTAGGGTCGGTCAAAGGTCGCTGCCAAAGAGAGAGAGAGAAAAGAAACACTCTGCGTGCACTCTAACCTAGATCAGAATGGTCATCACTTTATCTAATCCGGAAACCTCCCACTGTCCTGTCAAATTCTCCTCCAAACCTAAAGAAGAATCAATCGGGATCACCCGAAGAGTAAACCAACTCATCAGTAGGAATCGGGATCCAACTCTCATCGCATGATAACGTGATGGAATGCATCCACATTACTCATACTCCAGATGGAATGCGCATACTTGGCAAGTTTCAGTTTCTTTAGAAACTCCCGATATGATTTTTACCCCATGCTCTTATAACCTTGGCTTTGGTCAAAGTGTCATAAGTCACATGCCAAGTTCTACCCGTCACTATCTTGTCAATTTGAACCCACCCGCACATGCCCCTGACTTTGGCCAATCGGCAGAACGACTGTCCTAAACTAACTCATCTATCTATGCAACAATTGAATACCCAGCAGCTACCAAACACTATGCCTTAACTTTGGCTAAAATGCATAGCTTGAATACTACTAAATACCCAAAAGAAGTGACGGAGGGCTACGGCTGGTTTTTGGCGAAAAACCTTTAGCGTAGTGAACTTGATATCGCTGAAGGAACCTGATAGCTTTTTAAAATATAGTGGCGAAAACCTTTTGCTAAAGAGGTCACTCCCGGTAAAGGGATATCGGCTCTTTCCTCGTGGAATGAGGTGCAGGATATTCCACTGAATACCGCTATGCAAAGCAACTTGTAATCGACTATAGTGAAGTTATTACGCTGACGCAAACTTCTGCCCAAGGGGTCAGTCCCGGTGAAGGGATATCGGCCCTTGCCCCGTCGAATGAGGTGCAGGATATTCCACTGAATACCGCTATGCATAACAAAAGAAAACGTCTTTGCAATAACACTTTTTAAATTGTTCCAACAACTGTATACAGGTTTGTTTTTACTTTGCGTTGATCAGAATCAACGCAGTCCCATCATTTAATCACACCAGAAAAGAACGAAAATAAAATGTACGTATATGCCATCCGCATTCGTCACTGGGTCCCGTCATAACCCGTTAGGTTACTTAACTAACGACAGAGCGGGGACTGGACTAGCGCGGGTGTAAAACATATACAACATCTAATAGTATATAAACCAATATACAATAATCGCTCCAGGCGTGATAGTATGCAACATTACAGAAAAGTAATAAGCATCACAGAACAATACAGATATCTGGGATCCCCGAGTTTCACAGAGCCGCTGCTGAAACTCGACGTTCCCCTATCGTGTGGATAGCCTGTGCAATGAAACCTAGACCCCTACGGGTGCGGCAAGTTACCCGCCAAAACCTGAAGCGAGGCAGCCCCCTACAGCATAGTGAATGGACCACCCGGCACTTCACGGAATCCGGTAATCTTGAGCACCCCTCCTTGGGTCAACCTGTACCCCCTACTAGTGCGGCGAATAGTCTGCCAATTCTAGAGTGGGACCCCTCTGCCTCTCAAAGCCATGAGATGCGGACCCGTTGCCCTCCCGAACCCGGCTATCCGTGCACTCCGTCGCAGGGTAAAACCTAGTACAGTAATGAAAAATAGTACAAAAGGTACATCGACCGCAACCTGGTCGTGCCCCAAAAGAATATTATACAACAGGCAGTGACGGCAGTCCACAAGTTGGACGCTCGCCCCGCAATATCAAATGTACAAATAAACACAAACTGTACTACCATTGCACACTGCTATCCACCACGACAAATCCGCAACATCACAGCACAACACAGAACATCAACGCGAATGTCACGTTCGCAAACCCGTCTAAAAGAACTATAGCAATCAGATGCGGTTTACCGATCAAATGACATTCCCGGTCGGAGATATAATGTAAGCATTGTAAACTAACGTGTTTAAATTTCGATCGACCAAATATCAAAAAGTGGGCCCCACGACTTACTGGTGAACAGTAACAAAACCTGGGCCCAAACGATATATACCAAAAATCCCAATTTGCAATAGAGAATGCACTGTAGAAATTGCGCAGAGTGATTTGACTTTCCTGCGGCGCATCCGCGGCCAAACCCATGCTTGGGCCGCGGATGCGCGGCGGAACAGTAAGATTACTTCGTCGAATTTCTGCAGTATTCCTAAAAAAGCCTGCTTGATTTTCTGGTATGGTCAAAATGACATTTGGACCAGTTTTGAAATTAACAGAAACTGTCAAGTTAGAAAAATGTGATTTTTGATTTTCGTTTCGATCGATGTTTTAAACGCGTTAGCACAAGTTAGTATAGCAAAATGGTGAGGCTCTGATACCACTGTAAGTCTACGCTAGCGCCCCGGCCGTCTACAGACGCCAAATGCGGAATAAAAACTTTTAAACTGGCGCTATCGTATACTTTAACCCGGATCTGCCATTATTGCTAAACTAACAAACTGTAAAGAGTGTAGAAAGGTTATACCGAACGATCCGAGTCCTTCGTTCTTCAACCATCATCCCACGCTCCGTTGCGGCTGCTCCGATCTCGTCGATCTCCGATTCCTTCGTCGAGGTGGCACCACAAGATCGATTCTTTAAACGGGCTCCCGCCTCTGACTTGAGGCAACTCGATCGTCAAGTTTGCCAAAAGAGACGACCAAGAATGATGTAGAGAATGAGTAGATGACTTTGTCTCACTTCGTCCAAATCCGTGGACGATCGGTTAATGAAGTTGCCGTGGAAATCGGGTGATGGAATGAAATGAACTGTAAAATTCCATACACCCCGAATACTGTCATAATCTTTTCTAACCAAAATGAAACATCAAGTGAAGTGAGGAGAGAGAGGGCCAGCCATATATAGCAAGAGGGAGGTGACCGTAGGAGAAGGGGGTGACCACAAGAGAAAGTTTCTCACTTCAAAATATCTTAACCAAAACAAGAATCATTAAACCTAAAGCATGACTCATATAAACACATCATCAAGTCATTAATGAAACCATTAATGTCAAGATGAGTCACTAGCCTAGTCACCATCCTAGTCATCATATCTAGAAACTTCTAGAATACTGACTCATCATATCTGAAGAAAAGATAAATCCGTCTTTAACAGAATGTTATAAGACGGCTGATAGAAAACTGGAAACTGGCAACTTCCAAAAGTGATCCTGAAACGACTTTCAGGATAACCCCGAATCTGTATAAGTATACCCGCATTTGTATTACGACCGAATACAAATGCAACTAAGACAAAGATATTATACCTACTCAATATAATACTCGGATCCGACTTAAACCAAAGCCGACCAGTATCATCTGCCCGAAAAATAACACGTGCGTAAACGCACGTGCATTTTCCGAACCCTGCCATAAAACCATACGGCCTCTACAACGTTTCGCCCGAACTTGGGAAACTGTCTGTGGAGGGCTCTAATGACTCGTCAGCACCATGGCAGTGGGTTTAACCACAAACCGTCAGCGGCACTAGCAATGCGTAACGGCTGCCCATGGACTGACCTCAAGGGAGGCCGAGGAGCGAACTCAAGGGAGACCGATGAGCGAACTCCTCCAAAAACCCTACTGAGCCTAACAGTGACAATGTATATACAGTCCGGTCCGTTCGTCAATGAGTATCGTATATCTGCCTAGGGGGCTAGTAACGTCAAACCCCCAATAGCAGTATAAGTCGTGTCGGAGTGAAGCCCAATAACACCCTGAGATACTACTGGAGTACCTACCAGTAAATCTCCTACCATGGCCATGGATTTGTGTAATGGCTCTCCTAGACACAGCACGATCTCGCCCCCAATACCGGGAGAGACGAATCCCCTGTCGATCCGCTCACGTGCCTCCATATGGCTCGGGACTGTACCCAAAAGCTACCTGTTTGCACGACTCTTTTGAGCCGTGGTAGGGTAGAAATCAAAGCACAGTGGGAACTCACACGAGACAAATGACGACCTCAGGTCGATGAACTAACCTGTACACATGTCACCAGGGAACTGCTATCTGACGGTAGATATAATACTAACTAGCAGATTCCCGGCGAGTCATGTCCGGTGTACTCATAACCCAATGAGCACCTGTATACATCTTAGGTGATCCAACTGACACCAGTGGCTTGTGAGACCGGCCACCGCCCCTCGTCGGGGTCTCGACTGGACACACTAGTCTACTCCGGAGTATCGATGCCCTGTCTCGAAACTCCCACGACTAGGGACCACAATTAAGGATATGCATATAAACTACCCAACTCTCACGTATATGATCGCCATCATACTGTTGGTAGTAAAGCAAGATCCTAAGGGCTCTATCAAAGTGTAACATGCAATCAGTCACCTGAACATGTACACGACTGATAAAGGCAAACCAGATAGCATATTATCATCTCGAGTAAGACTGTCCTACCGGGATAGGTCCTCCGCAATCATTGCAATCACGTACCTGCGATCCAATAATTGACTATGAGGGCACTATCTCCAACACAGACTGCCTCTTTGGTAGTATCCTAGGTAACGATGTATATTGTCTTTAATCGTCTAGTGTGTCACGGTATCTAGCTTGGAACTCTTTCAACATACCGTCCCTCCACTGAGGGTAAAGACAATGCCTGTGACTGACATTCAGTCTTCCTTACCACCCTGGAACCATTCCTGTTATTCTCCCCAGGATCGATTGATACCATCTCACTACACCTAATGAGAATCCTAACATCCATTTAGATCTATCTCATAGACCCAAAATCCAGGATTCAGGAGGTATCACGTTGATCCTTTATGGAGAATCCTTGTGATAAGAGAGATTGACCGAGCGTAGCATAGGAAACTCCTTCCCTATCAAGAGTATGTCATCCACGTACTATACGAGGATCACCACCAAACTCCCTACTACCCTTTTTGTATATACAAGGTTCATCTACCATTTTGATGAAGTCAAACTTTTTGACTACAACATCAAAACAGATGTTCCAACTCCGCAATGCCTTATTTATCCAATAAAACAACTTGCGCACGTTTCCGCTGATCCCACTGTCTATGAAGCCCTCTGTACTTATAGACGATCTCTTCTAAATTACTATTTAGAAGAGTAGTCATGACACCTAACCGCCAGATATCGTAGTTATGGTATGCAGCAATGGCAAGTAGGATCTGGATGGACTTAAGCATAGCTTTGAAAGTCTTAACTTTTCCATGTACACCAAGTAATCTTCTCAAGATATACTTGCTTCTGATGGGGATTTAACCCTTCAGATAAAGCAACCAAAGTCCATACTTTGTTGGTGTATATGGATTCCATCTTAGATCGCTTAGCATCAAGCCATTCTTACAGAGTCCCCACTCCTGATGGCCTGCTCGAAACAAGTTGGGTCATCATCTCATGATGCAATCCTCGCTCCCACTGTCATAGAGAAACAGAAGTATCTTTCGAGTGGGTGAGGAACCCTACTAGATCGGTGGAGAGGCGCGGTTCATTGGTTACTATTGAATCCTTCGGTTCTACCAAATCATCTGCTGCAGTTTGTATAGATGGAACTCTTTCCAGTTCTACCTCATGACCACTAATTTCTTCACAAGAAATTCCCTTTTTCTCAAAAAGGTGGCATGCCGAGAAATAAAACACCTTTTGTTCCTCGGTTCGGTAGAAGATATTCCCTTGTGAATGCTTGAGATATCCAACAAACTTCTACAGAACTGATCTTGCCTCGAGTTTGTCTGGATTTTGCTTTTGACATTGGCCGGACAACCCCAAATCTTAACAATTTTAAGAGATGGGCTCTTCCCATACCATATCATATATGGAGTGGTAGGCACCTGATTTGATTAGAACCCTATTCAATAGGTATGCAGCTTCACAAGTGCATAACCCCCAAAAGTAAATAGGCAACTCAGTAGTACTCATCATAGAGCACTGTAAGTGCACGGCGGCACCCCGGTCGTCAAACCGACGCCGGAATGCGGAAACGGTGAATAACTTTGATTTTGCGGACTTAGCAAATCGGTACCACCGCGCACTAAACACCCGGATCGTTACCATTAAACTAAGTCTAAGCTAACTAGAAGAAGGGAAAGAGATATACCGACGATCCAAGTCCTCCGGTCTTCATCTCCACTCCGATCTCCTCGCGGGATCTCCGTCCGTCTCCTCCTCGTCGCCGGAAGTGCACCACGTCGCCTACATCGTTTACGGGCTCCCACCTCAATGCCGAGGCAACTCGGGCACGAAGCCGGCTACTCGACGTGCCCAAGATTCGTTGTAGAATATGTAGTGAGCTTGTGTCTCTTTTTGGGGTAGTGGAGTTGCCATTTGTGGTGGAGGAAAGAAAGGATTTTTGGAGATCAACTAGAGAGCTCTTTTCTTAGCACAATATGAACAAAAATGCCACACTCAAAAATGAATCAATCAACCCCACCCTAAAGTGGCCGGCCCATGTAGGAAAAAGGAGGAGAGAGGAAAAAGTCAAGGGGGAGTGACCATATCAATCATGCAAGAAAAAGAGAGAGGAATGGTTATCATAATCAACCATGATCACAAAGCAATGCCAACACTCCACACAACCATCATCAACAACCATGATGCTAACAAAGTCAAGCAAGTCAATGGATGGTGCACCATCATGAAGACTATCATGATGCTACAAAAAGCAAAGACCCCCTCCACAAATGTCTATTTGCAACAATGCAAATAAACCCTCCTCCACCAATCTTCGGCCAATGAACGGAACAATGGAAATTGGCCGAAACGGAAAGCAAACTGGCAACTCCAAAAAACTGGTCCGTAATAAATTACAGGAAAACCCCAATACTGTGCATACACACCCGCATCTGTATTTCGACCGAAATACAAATGCAATGAGACAAAGTCTACACTGTACTATACTAGGATCCGGCTTATACCAAAGCCGGCTAGTAATATCTGTTCGATCCTGATCCGTGCAATACCGCACGTATCTGATCGAACCCTGCCATATACCAATACGGCCTATAGTACAAACTGTCCGATCCTGATCCGTGCAATACCGCACGTATCTGATCGGACCTTGCCATATCTCCATACGGCCTCTACAACCTTTCGCCCGAAAGCTGAGTAACTGTAAGTGTGGTGGACTCTAAAGACTCGTCAATACTATGGCTGTGGATTTAACCACTAGCACGTCAGAGGTATATGCCAATACGTGACGGGCCACCAGCTATTGACCAAAAGGGACGTCGATGAGGAAGCTCACCCCGACACCCAACTGAGCCTGTCAGTGACAATATCCGTGCAGTCCGGTCCGTTCGTCTATGAGAATCGCATGGCGGGCCTAGGGGGTTGGTAAAAGTCAGACCCCCAAAAGCGGTACAAGTCGTGTCGGAGTGTAGCCCAGAACACCCTGAGATACTACTGGAATACCTACCAGTAAATCTCCTTGCCTCGGCCGAGGGCTTTGTGTAATGGCTCTCCTAGACACAGCACGACCTCACCCCCAATACCGGGAGAGACGAACCCCTGAAGATACGCTCACTGCCTCCATGTGGCTCGGGACTGTACCCAACTAAAACCTGTTTGCACGACTCCTTTGAGCCGTGGTAGGGTAGTAATCAAAGTACAGTGGGAACTCACACAAGACAAATGACGATCCCCAGGTCGATGAACTAACCTGCACACATGTCACCAGGGAACTGCCATCTGACGTCTGGTATATGACCAACTGGCATGTTCCCGGCGAGTCCTGTCCGGTGTACTCATAACCCAATGAGCACCTGTATACATCTTAGGTGAACCAACTGACACCAGTGGCTTGTGAGACCGGCCACCGCCCCTCGTCGGGGTCTCGACTGTATACACTAGTCTACTATGGAGTATCGATGCCCTATCTCGAAACTCCCACGACTAGGGACCATTTAAGGATATGCTTATAGACTCCCAGCTCCCACGTATATGATCGCCCTCATACTGCTGGTGGTCAAGCAAGAATCCTAGGGGCTCTATCAACGTGTAATAGCGACTTGTCAGGTCACCTGAAACAGTACACGATGATAAAGGTAAACCAGATAGCATACTATCATCTCGAGTAAGACTGTCCCACCGGGATAGGTCCTCCCTCAATTACCGCAATCACGTACCTGTGATCCAATAATTGACTATGAGGGCACTATCTCCAACAATCTCCCACTTGCACTCAAGGCTAATTATTGCGATGTCGCATACTCACAGTCCGTGTGATATCGAACACCCAACTCCTCTACTAGTCAGTCTCACAAATCCCGTTTGCGAAACTATTGCGTTCGAGGAATAGCCTCAGTGAGTGGATCCGCCTTGATGTCTCTTTCTATGTCTCTCTATATCTCAAGTTCGCGGAGAAAGCCATATCCCGAAATGAGCAATACCTGTCTTAGAATGTGTCTGGATGTCTGATGGGACATAGCTCATAAATGAACTCCAAATCCAAACTTCTTAGACTGTATCGTCAACTGAACTTAATCAGTATCCTGCGCCAAGCCTCCCTCAGTATTTCTTTGGATCACCTGTCCAAAATACTGCCCCTCGTCAGAGGGAAAACTATAACTCCGACAACCTCCTTGTCGTCCATGTCACCTTGGAAGCCTGGAATGATAACTATCCCCCGAATGAGGCTGTCGTTATCATATCCTTAGAACATCCACTTATGTTCTAAAACTGCTTCCGACTGTTTCTCCAGGATTGGATTAATGTCAACTTATTGCACCTACTGCAAGAACAACATCTGGTGTGGTACTTGACATCTCATGATTGACTCAATTGCCAGAGCAAGTGATCTGCCAATCATGCACGTCCCTCTCCCCTTTAGTCTGTAAGACACCTTTAGAGAGGGTGACTCCATTACTTGCAGGTACACTACCGTGCCAGGAGTCGTCCATTCTAAATACTCTTAGAATGCTGTCAAAGTACCCTGATTGGGAAACCACCCAAATCTAGATCTAAAGCCATAGATCTAGTGACCAATATGTCTGATACAAAATCCATTTCCTTTGTGGAGAAACCACTGTGTGACGACCAAAGTATAACCGATTGTAGTATATGAGTTTCTTTTCCTACTCTGTGTATGTCATCCAAATACCAGGATATCACACCCTACTACCTTCTCAACAGATCCATCTTCTATTCTGATGAAGTCAAACCTATGACTGTCACGTCAGAAATAGATGATCTATCTCCGCTATATCTGCTTTAGTCTATAAATAGACATAAGCCTGATGTCCACCAATGCTTCCGCTGCTCCCACTGACTACGACAACCCTCTGGCAGAGTCATATACACGTATACTTCTGAAGCTAGTTCAGAACGACGCTATACTCATCCTCCTGCCGGGTCTCGCAGCCTGGAACAACAACAATGGCAAGTGTGGGTAAACAAGAACTTCCCTGTCACCGTCCTTGAGGCTACCGAAGTACCTCTCGGGTGTCTGAAGTTACCCACCAAATCTGCGGAGTGGCCAATGGAATGTCAATCCAGATTGAATCTTTAGGTTCCTTATCAAATCTTCAGTAATCGTTTGTGGTTCTGGAATCACTTCCAGTTCTACCATACTCCCACTACTGTTTTCTGAAAAAATCCATTTTTAATAAAACTGTGGCGAGTCTAGAACAATATCGCTATTGTTCATCCAGATGGTAGAAAGTCAACCCTCGTCACAGCCTGGGTCAACCCACAAACAGCCATTACAGAAACGTGCCTTGAGTTGTCCAATGTCTGGTTTTAAACATAAACCGGACAACTCCCCGTACCTTAACAATGTTAAGATATGAACTGTACTATATCCAATATAGAACCAGAGGCACTGATTTAATTGAACCAGATTCATATCATGCAGCTGTCCCCAGTGCATGTCAACTAAATGGAAGGAGGCCGATCAGCGTTACTCAACTTAGGAATGCTTCCAATTATGAGTAACCTGAAAGAGAAGCAAGTTCTCTTAATCATTACTATCAACTTAATACCATACACAAGTATCTACATCTTCGATCACTTTGAAGAATCCCGATACTTGCAATACCTGGTTCTCTACTTTATTCAAATACCTATAACTTCTGAAAATTCAGACCCTGCGTTTCCACGAAACACGTGTCTAAAAACTAGAGAAGTCATAAGTAAACTGAATATAGTACGAGGACCAACCCCTCTGTCCTGATAGACACTGGACAACATACAATACTCTGTATAAGTCCCTTGAGTCTGATAACTCATTCACTGTGTGTCGTAGGTTGAAAACTGTACTTATGGTTAAGAAGAATTACACCGATGTTTAATGCTCCTTACCTAACCATCCACTGATATAGGTAAATGTCATCGACATAATATCAAAAGGTATATCTCACTCTATGAAAATAGACGTACAGATATATCAATTTGAAATTGGTGCACAACAGCGGATATTCAAAACCAAATATTTGCCGACCGGCAAACAACCCAGGTGGCATCCTCAAATATCACCAATTGCAACGAATTCCGATATAATGAGGATGATCACCCAATTCCCAATAACTTACTCCCACTCATCATCTGTAAAACCATACAGATGTGAGAATCATACCTGGTAAATACATACCCTGGAGTAAGTGTCTAATCGGGAAATCAGTTTTCCATTAACAGTACACAGTGAAACTGAAACATTGAAATGTTTCGTTGGGGTTTCCTGGTATTCCTAGTAATGCCTCTTCCATTATCCAGATTCACAACTGTAACCGTGTAATTCTTTGCCACCTCTCCAAATCCCTTCATTTGTCTTTAGTCTTTACCTTCTGCACACCCCTTTAGGCCAAATGGTTTTCTTCCTTCCCTACCGTTCGGCACCAGCCTATGGTTTGGAAGAAGACTATCCAATAAGCATAATGGGTGTACTGTCCCAATCCTAGGAACACTCGCAATGTGAGAGAAGGTGAAGATAAAAGACACCTGAATAACTTTATTCCTATTTCTCCTGAACCAGGATCCATCCCCGAACTGGAACAAGTTCCTTTCGAGTTCGTATATAACCATACGATGGATTATCCAATAAACTGGGATCTTCGCAGTAATACGGAGTGTCCTGGAGAAATACAAAGGTGATTTAGGATTGGCGAAGAAATACTTGGTTTGGTCGTGAATAGCAGTCGCAATTTACTTTGCCCTCTTACTAATCCCTTGCTTTGTCTTAACTTAATACCTTCTGCACACCATTGTTATGCTAATTGGTTTTCTTCATTCCCTACCGGTCGGCACCAGCCTAAGGTTTGGAAGAAGACAATCCAATTTGCGTAATAGGTGTACTACCCCTAAACCAAGGAGTACTCGTAACCTGAGAGAGGGTAAAAGGAAAAGACAACTGAATAGTCCTATCCGTTTTCTCCAGAACCTGAAACCATCCTCGAATAAATTCTTTCGAGTTCGTATCTAACCATACGATGGCTTTGTCCAATGGAAGTGGACGTTCGTAGTAATACGGGGTGTCCTGGAGAAAAGGGTAAAAGTAGGAGTGGCAATGAGGTTAGCAACTCTGACAATCCAAAAGCCAGTGTTAAGAAGGTTCGGTCAACTTGGTCACTGAGTCAAAGTCTTAGGGTCGGGTCAATGGACGCTGCCAAAGAGAGAGAGAAAAGAAACACTCAGCGTGCACTCTATCCTAGATCAGAATGGTTACCAATTTATCTAATCTGGAATCCTCCCACTGTACCTCAAATTCTCCTCCAAACCTGAAAGAAGAATTAGTCGGGGTCACCCGAGGAGTAAACCAACTCATCAGTGGGAATCGGGATCCAACTCTCATCGCATGACAACGTGACGGAATCCGCTCACGGTATCACACTCCAGAAGGTATGCGCATATCTGGCAAGTTTCAGTTCTTTTGAAACTCCCGATGTGATTTCTGCCCCATGCTCTTATGACCTTGACTTTGGCCAACATATCATAAGTCACATGTCAAGTTCTACCCGTCATTCTCCAGGTTAATTTGAATCCACCCATACATACCCTTGACTTTGGCCAAAATGGCAGTACGACTGTCCCAAACCAACGCATCTATCTATGCTGCATATGAATACCCCAATAGCTACCAATCACTGTGCCTTGACTTTGGCCAACATACACAGCTTGAATACTATTGACCACCCATATGAAACGACGGAGGGCTACGAATGGTTTCTGGCGAAAACCTTTAACGTAAAGAACTTGATATCGTCGAAGGAACGGATAGCTTTTTTAAAAATATAGTGACGAAAACCGTTGCTAAAGAGGTCACTCCCGGTGAAGGGATCTCGGCTCTTTTCCCGTAGAATGGGGTGCAGGATATTCCAAATGAATACCGCGATGCAAAGCAAAAGTAATCGGCTATAGTGAAGTTAATGCCCTGACGCAAACTTTTTGTCCAAGGGGTCACTCCCGGTGAAGGGATCTCGGCCCTTGCCTCGTCGACTGAGGAGCAGGATATTCCAAATGAATACCACGATGCAAAACAAAAGTGAACGTCCTTGCAATAACAGCTTTTTGAAAAGTGTTCCAACAACATCAGAATAGGTTTGTTTTTAACCTGCATTGATCCGAATCAATGCAGTCCCATCAATTGATCACACCACAAAGAACGAAAATATACTGATGTACGTATATGCCATCCGCATTCGCCACTGGGTCCCGTCATTACCCGTTAGGTTAGCTAACTAACGACAGAGCGGGGACTGGACTAGCGCGGATGTAAAACATATACAACATCTACTAATATATATACCAATATATTATATTCGCTCAAGGCGTGAAAGAAATGCAACATCACAGAAAATGTACGGCATCACAGAACAATACAGATATCTGGGATCCCCGGGTTTCACAGAGCCACTGCTGAAACCCGACGTTCCCCTGGTCGTGTGGATAGCCTGTGCAATGAAATCCTAGACCCCTACGGGTGCGGCAAGTCACCCGCCAAAACCTGAAGCGAGGCAGCCCCCTTCAGCGCCGTGAATGGACCACCCAGCACTTCACGGAATCTGGTAACTTGGGCACCCCTCCTGGGTCAACCTGTACCCCCTACGAGTGCGGCGAATAGCCCGCCAATCCTAGAGTGAAGCCCCCTCCGTCTCAATGCCATGAGATGCGGGCTTGTTGCCCTCTAGAACCCGGCCATCCGTGCACCCCTCCGCGGGGTAATCCTAGTACAGAAAGTAAAATATACATAAACCGGGTACATCGACCGCAACCAGGTCGTGCCCCAAAAGAATAATACAAACAGGCAGTGACGGCAGTCCACAAGTCGGACGCTCGCCCCGCAATATCAAATGTACATAATATAACACAACTGTACTAGCATTGCATCCAGGCTATCCCCACGACCGATCCGCAACAACACAGCAAATACATAGAACATCAACGTGAAAGTCACGTTCGCAAATCCGTCTAACCGGGCTATAGCAGTTAGACAGGATTTACCGATCGAGTGACATTCACGGTCGCAGATATAATGTAAATACTGTGAAAAATGTGTTTAAAATATCCGATCGATCAAAAATTAACAAGTGGGCCCCCAAACAAAAACTGTAGCACTCACAGAAATCCTGGGCCCAATTTTAATATTCCAAAAACCACATTTTCAACTCAGGAACACACTGGAAAAATTTGGGGGGGTGAACAGTAAAATCCGCGGCGGAAGCGCCGCACGAGGTGGGGTTTCGCGGCGCTTGCGCGGCGGAATAGTGAGATCATGGTTCCAAATTTTTACAGTATGCTTCTATTTCCCTGCACATCACTCTGAGACAACCAGAAAAATTTTTCGAGAACAAAATATTTCAACAGAAACTGATGTGAACTGAAATACGTGTTTTCGGGATTTTGTTCGATCGGAAACGTAAAACACATCACACAAAACTAGACTATGTTAATGGCCTGGCTCTGATACCACTGTAAGTGCACGGCGGCACCCCGGTCGTCAAACCGACGCCGGAATGCGGAAACGGTGAATAACTTTGATTTTGCGGACTTAGCAAATCGGTACCACCGCGCACTAAACACCCGGATCGTTACCATTAAACTAAGTCTAAGCTAACTAGAAGAAGGGAAAGAGATATACCGACGATCCAAGTCCTCCGGTCTTCATCTCCACTCCGATCTCCTCGCGGGATCTCCGTCCGTCTCCTCCTCGTCGCCGGAAGTGCACCACGTCGCCTACATCGTTTACGGGCTCCCACCTCAATGCCGAGGCAACTCGGGCACGAAGCCGGCTACTCGACGTGCCCAAGATTCGTTGTAGAATATGTAGTGAGCTTGTGTCTCTTTTTGGGGTAGTGGAGTTGCCATTTGTGGTGGAGGAAAGAAAGGATTTTTGGAGATCAACTAGAGAGCTCTTTTCTTAGCACAATATGAACAAAAATGCCACACTCAAAAATGAATCAATCAACCCCACCCTAAAGTGGCCGGCCCATGTAGGAAAAAGGAGGAGAGAGGAAAAAGTCAAGGGGGAGTGACCATATCAATCATGCAAGAAAAAGAGAGAGGAATGGTTATCATAATCAACCATGATCACAAAGCAATGCCAACACTCCACACAACCATCATCAACAACCATGATGCTAACAAAGTCAAGCAAGTCAATGGATGGTGCACCATCATGAAGACTATCATGATGCTACAAAAAGCAAAGACCCCCTCCACAAATGTCTATTTGCAACAATGCAAATAAACCCTCCTCCACCAATCTTCGGCCAATGAACGGAACAATGGAAATTGGCCGAAACGGAAAGCAAACTGGCAACTCCAAAAAACTGGTCCGTAATAAATTACAGGAAAACCCCAATACTGTGCATACACACCCGCATCTGTATTTCGACCGAAATACAAATGCAATGAGACAAAGTCTACACTGTACTATACTAGGATCCGGCTTATACCAAAGCCGGCTAGTAATATCTGTTCGATCCTGATCCGTGCAATACCGCACGTATCTGATCGAACCCTGCCATATACCAATACGGCCTATAGTACAAACTGTCCGATCCTGATCCGTGCAATACCGCACGTATCTGATCGGACCTTGCCATATCTCCATACGGCCTCTACAACCTTTCGCCCGAAAGCTGAGTAACTGTAAGTGTGGTGGACTCTAAAGACTCGTCAATACTATGGCTGTGGATTTAACCACTAGCACGTCAGAGGTATATGCCAATACGTGACGGGCCACCAGCTATTGACCAAAAGGGACGTCGATGAGGAAGCTCACCCCGACACCCAACTGAGCCTGTCAGTGACAATATCCGTGCAGTCCGGTCCGTTCGTCTATGAGAATCGCATGGCGGGCCTAGGGGGTTGGTAAAAGTCAGACCCCCAAAAGCGGTACAAGTCGTGTCGGAGTGTAGCCCAGAACACCCTGAGATACTACTGGAATACCTACCAGTAAATCTCCTTGCCTCGGCCGAGGGCTTTGTGTAATGGCTCTCCTAGACACAGCACGACCTCACCCCCAATACCGGGAGAGACGAACCCCTGAAGATACGCTCACTGCCTCCATGTGGCTCGGGACTGTACCCAACTAAAACCTGTTTGCACGACTCCTTTGAGCCGTGGTAGGGTAGTAATCAAAGTACAGTGGGAACTCACACAAGACAAATGACGATCCCCAGGTCGATGAACTAACCTGCACACATGTCACCAGGGAACTGCCATCTGACGTCTGGTATATGACCAACTGGCATGTTCCCGGCGAGTCCTGTCCGGTGTACTCATAACCCAATGAGCACCTGTATACATCTTAGGTGAACCAACTGACACCAGTGGCTTGTGAGACCGGCCACCGCCCCTCGTCGGGGTCTCGACTGTATACACTAGTCTACTATGGAGTATCGATGCCCTATCTCGAAACTCCCACGACTAGGGACCATTTAAGGATATGCTTATAGACTCCCAGCTCCCACGTATATGATCGCCCTCATACTGCTGGTGGTCAAGCAAGAATCCTAGGGGCTCTATCAACGTGTAATAGCGACTTGTCAGGTCACCTGAAACAGTACACGATGATAAAGGTAAACCAGATAGCATACTATCATCTCGAGTAAGACTGTCCCACCGGGATAGGTCCTCCCTCAATTACCGCAATCACGTACCTGTGATCCAATAATTGACTATGAGGGCACTATCTCCAACAAGCACACCATATCACATAAGGTGCGATTGCTCCGTCCCGATACACCTACGTGCTGTAGTGTATATGGAGGAGTAATGCTGAGAGAGAATCTCATTCTCTTTTAGAATAATCTAGAAATTCCAAGCTCAAGTATTCTCCTCCTTAATCATATCAAAGGACATAATACTTATACCTGTTTTGGTTCTCTACTTCTATCTCATATTCTATGAATATCTCAAAAGCTTTGGACTTGTGTTTCATCAGCAACATATGTCTGAATCTTGAGAGATCATCATTGAATGTAATGAAGTACAAAGAACCGGTCCTGGCATTTGTAGACATGGGACCTTATATACATCATCATGTATCAATCCCAAGAGTTCACTAACTCTTTCTCTGTTTCCAATAAACGGAGCTGTGGTCATCTTATCTTTGTGACATGACTGGCAAGTTTCACAAGATGTAAATTCAAACAGATTTAAATATGCATCTAAATGTAACTTAGCTAGTCGGGTCGCAGTTGATATGACTTAGTCTACAAATACCTCAAGAAGGATTCTTTCATTTCTGAACTCTTCTTCTTGTGTGTGTTCTGTACATTAAGAACAGTAATTTGATTTAGAACGTATATGCTTTTAGATAACGTGCCTGAACCAATCAACTCTTGATATTGGAAATGTTCAAAACATTATCCAATAATACAAAATTATATCCTTCTTTACTAAATAAAGAGACTGATATGATGTTGTATATCAGGTTCGGTATCTAATAACATTCGTTCAGAATCAATGTATTTGGTAATACAGGGTGATAACTCCCAACATACTTAGCTGCAACACTTGCACCATTTCGAACTCTTGAAACTTATCACCCATTCTCAGTTCTCTACCTATCTGTAGCCCATGTAACATATTACATATGTGGGATCCTAATCCGGTATCTCATACTCAGGACGTAAAGGATACTGAGAAACAGATCTGTGTAATGAACACACCCGAAGAAGATGCATCAGCATGTACTTTTTTCGTTTGAGTGGTACGGGAATTCTGGTAATCCCCTATTTCCTGCTCTGTCTTATAACAATTATAAGTTGGAGCGGGACCAACGTTCCCTAGCTCAGTATAACAAGCGGGTTCGGTCAATACATTTGTATTATTATCTTGATTAAGGCATGACATGGTCGCTACCTGGAGAGAGATAGAAGAAAACACTCGGCGTATGCTCTTGCAAGATTAGATTGGTTATTAATATATCTAATCAGGATGACTCCCACTATTTTAATCAAATCTTCCTTCAAACCCTAAAAGGAAAGACTAGCCAGGATTAATTACACCTTACAAGTTCGCCAATCTTTCAACCAGGCCAGTGTTGGTACTTTGAGGGAGGTTCCCCGTGCTTTCGCACGGACCTAATTAAAATAAACCTCGTTTTCCCAGGGGCGTAACCCCGTTAACACCTTTCTAGACACCTACTTGATCAACTAATTGTAATGTGTAAAACTCTCCGAGGAGTCACTCTTACTCGCAGCGGGTATCGGGATCCAACTATCTCATAGGAGGTATGCAATCTCATTGCAAATTTCAACACTTGAAATTCCCGATAATATTTTACCCCTAACCTCCTATGACCTTGACAAAGGCCAACAAACCATAGGATGCTAGTCAAGTTCAACCCGTCATTTTCTGATTGAAATAAACCCATCCGTACGACCCTTGACAAAGGACAATAAGGTCGCACGACTAACCTAACTCAATCGCATCATATGCTTATGCAGATAAGAAGTAATCAGCTACCGCACACTACGCTTTGACAAAGGCCAACAAACGCAGCTCGAATACTAACTATTACTTATCTGAAATGACGGAGGGCTACGACAGGTTTTTAAGAAAATCTTTTGCGTAATGAACTTGATATCGTTGTAGAATCAAATGATTTAAATGGAGTGTTTTTTTAGGCTTTTACCAGTTTTGCTAAAGAGGTCACTCCCGGTGAAGGGATCTCGGCTCTTTCCTCATCGAATAAGGTGCAGGATATTCACAATACCACTATGCAAAGCAAGAACTAGAAAAGCTATCAAAAGACAAAACCGAGGGTTGTAGCATCCGCCAGTTATTGCTAAAAAGGTCACTCCCGGTGAAGGGATCTCGGCTCTTTCCTTATCGAATAAGGTGCTGGATGTTCTACAAGGAACACCGCTATGCAAAGCAACAACTAGAGCTACCTGTTTTTGAAAATTCGATTCCACAACATCTTTAGGTTTCTTTTATTTCATTAATCTCATTAATGAAGACCCATTTTATTATGATTCACAAGCATCAGATATGAAACAAAATCAACAATATATAATATATATCTCATATATATAATATAAACATTCGTCTCAAGCAGTAATATGATCACATCACAGAACATTGCAGCAGAAGAACATATATGAAATATTGGATATACTAGGAGGTCCGTATTTTTAATACGAGCCTGTATAAAACACGGATTCCACGGTCGCGATGAATAGCCAAACCCACATCCCTAGACCCCTACGAGAGCGGCAAGTAACTCTGCCAATTCTAGGGTTAGGAAACCCAGTCTCGACTCCTCGAGATGGTCTCCCACTGGACCCTAGAACCCGGTTACTTGTGCTCCCCTCCTCCGGTCTACCTAATGCGGAAAAGTAAATAATATACAATGGTGACATCAACCTCAACCCGGAAGTGCCCCAATAAAAGAATATTACATACATAGAATTTTACATGAATGAAAAAGAAACCCCCATCTCAAATAAAACCCTCGGCCATTCAGAACATGATGATCCAATATAACATATCACAGCAACACATAATATCTCATATCATCAACGTAAGTAAGTATGCGTATCCCGATTGTCGTTGATGTATAGCAACGAAGCCGGCAATATCCTACATACAACGCTTACGGTCACAGAAAAGAAAGTGTAAAACTACAACAGTTAGAATCCGCAACCACCTTAGACATTGCATGCCTAACCAAATGAATTCCTTAGACATCGCATGCCTAACAATTATAAACCCCGCATTTTAGTCTCAATATCAAAAACACTTTTCAATATCTGGTCTGGCAATTCAATAAGATTCCCGACATCTTGATCGAATGCTCGCCGGAAACTTTAGTAGACGGCAGCACCCCCGACGCCGTCGATGAAGTGCACAAAGGCGGAACACCGCTGCCGCGAGCACCCGAACGGATTCTTTTGGTGACGGGGTTCTCCTACAGTCACTTGGTCGGGGCTATAGGGCATGGCTATCTATTAAGTTTACCCGGCGAGTATCCGCGTATGCTACGTGATTGCGACGGACTTTTGATCGCATCAAAATCCCGTGGCAACCGATCATCTGAGACTAAACTGCTAGATTTATAACATTCAAATTAGTTATCTCATAACTACTTGTGGATTCCAAATATTGTATTACAATCCAGATAAATAGACAATGTTAAACTTTCCGATCGAATGATCATACACCCAAGATTTCCCAAATAGCTCAACACTTGAGCGGAGTTCAAAACACCCAAAACATGTCACCGCCCCAATGAACCAGCCGTAGAAGGGTCAAACCAATGCCTCATATGTGGCAACGCTAAACTACCACAAACCCTAGGGTTCAAGTGGCAATTTTGACGGTCACATAATCAAGTTAAGGTTACGTTCTTCTAGAGTGTCCACAGATATGCTTGCATGTTTTTCCGAAAGATTCAAACTCAAGAAAAATTCAACACTTGAAAGTTTTTCATGTCGGGAAAAAGTGAGTTATTGATATCCGTTCGAACATTTTAACATGTTCTAAATTATCCAGAAAACACTTAAACGAAGTTAAACTTTCTGATCGATTCAACGAATACAAAAGATCTCCAGAAAACTCAATACTTGAGTAGAATTAAAAATTCCTAGAAGCATGCAAAAGTACCTACGGATGTTACTGTGAAAAAAGCTAACCCTAATACCCTTGTACGGCCGCAGAACCGCCGCGCAAGGCATGGTATTGCCGCGGTTCCGCGGCGCTTTAATGGAATTAGGATGTCGTTTTTCACAGTAATCCTTAGAATTCCTTGCTTTATTTTCTGAGTATTTTTAATACAGAAAAAATTAACATTTTAAAAAATTTCCATAGAGGGGTTCAAAACCGACGTTTCAGGGTTCGATCGGACTTTTAACTTCGTATACACGTCGCCTAATACTCTAGCTTGGCTATGATACCACTAAAGGGTTACTAAGCACTGTCACAAGGGTCTATAAGGCATCAACTGTAAGTCTACGGTAGCGCCCCGGCAGTCTACAGATGCCAAATGCGGAACAAAAACTTTTTAACTGGCCCTATCGTATACTTTAAACCCGGATCTGCCATTATTGCTAAACTAACAAACTGTAAAGAGAGTAGAAAGGTTATACTGAACGATCCGAGTCCTTCGTTCTTTAACCATCATCCCACACACCGTTGCGGCTGCCCCGATCTCGTCGATCTCCGATCTGCTCGTCCAGGTGGCACCACGTCAACGATTCTTTAAACGGGCTCCCGCCTCTGACTCGAGGCAACTCGATCGTCAAGTTTGCTAAAAGAGATGACCAAGATTGATGTAGAGAATGAGTAGAAGACTTTGTCTCGTTCAGTCCAAAGCCATGGACGAACGGTTAATGAAGTTGCCAATTGATTCGGGTGATGGAATGAAATGAGCAATGAAATTTCCATACACCCCAAAACTATCATTATCTTTTCACAACCATTTTCATTAAGTGAAGTGAGTGAGAGTGAGGAGGGGGCCGACCATATATAGCAATGGGGTGTGAGTGTAGGAGGGAAGAGGGTGACCACAAGAGAAAATATCTAGTGTGAACACAAACAAATATCTAGTGTGAACATAAATAAATATCTAGTGTGAACACAAAGTGTGAACACAAAGAAAGCAACCAATAAGGAACAAGTGAGTCACAAGCCTAATCACCTCTTCTAGAACCTTCTAGAAGCATGACTCAAACTCATCCAAGAAAAGATAAATCCGGCCTTAACAGAATGTTAAAAGACGGCTGATAGAAAACTGAAAACTGGCAACTTCCAAAAGTGATCCCGAAACGAATTTCAGGATACCCCGGTAACTGTATAAATAAACCCGCATTTGTATTACGACCGAATACAAATGCAACTGAGACAAAGATATTATATCTACTCAATATAATACTCGGATCCGGCTTAAACCAAAGCCGACCAGTATCATCTGCCCGAAATCTGACACGTGCGTAAACGCACGTGCATTTTCCGAACCCTGCCATAAAACCATACGACCTCTACAACGTTTCGCCCGAACTTAGGAAACTGTCTGTGGGGGACTCTAATGACTCGTCAGTACCCTGGCAGTGGGTTTAACCACAAACCGTCAGCGGCACTAGCTATGCGTAACGGATGCCCATAGACTGACCTCAAGGGAGGCCGATGAGCGAACTCATCCGGAAACCCTACTGAGCCTAACAGTGACAATGTATATACAGTCCGGTTCGTTCATCTATGAGTATCGCATATCTGCCTAAGGGGCTAGTAACGTTAGACCCCCAATAGCAGTATAAGTCGTGTCGGAGTGTAGCCCAATAACACCCTGAGATACTACTGGAGTACCTACCAGTAAATCTCCTGCCACGGCTGTGGGCTTTGTGTAATGGCTCTCCTAGACACAGCACGATCTCGCCCCCAATACCGGGAGAGACGAATCCCCTGACGATCCTCTCACGTGCCTCCATATGGCTCGCGACTGTACCCAAAAGCTACCTGTTTGCACGACTCCTTTGAGCCGTGGTAGGGTAGAAATCAAAGCACGGTAGGAACTCACACGAGACAAATGACGACCTCAGGTCGATGAACTAACCTGTACACATGTCACCAGGGAACTGCTATCTGACGATATGTATAATACCAACTAGCAGATTCCCGGCGAGTCCTGTCCGGTGTACTGATAACCCAATGAGCACTTGTATACATCTTAGGTGATCCAACTGACACCAGTGGCTTATGAGACCGGCCACCGCCCCTCGTCGGGGTCTCGACTGTATACACTAGTCTACTCCGGAGTATCGATGCCCTGTCTCGAAACTCCCACGACTAGGGACCACAATTAAGGATATGCGTATAAACCACCCTACTCTCACGTATATGATCGCCATCATACTGTAGGTAGTAAAGCAAGATCCTAAGGGCTCTATCAAAGTGTAACATGTAATCAGTCACCTGAACATGTACACGACTGATAAAGGCAAACCAGATGGCATACTATCATCTCGAGTAAGACTGTCCTACCGATATAGGTCCTCTGCAATCATTGCAATCACGTACCTGCGATCCAATAATTGACTCTGAGGGCACTATCTCCAACAATATCCCACTTTCACTCAAGGCTAATTATTTCGATGTCGACTACTCACAGCCCGTGTGAAACCGAACATCCAACTCCTCTACTAATCAGTTTCACAAAGCCCGTTTGTAAAACTATTGTGTTCGAGAAATAGCCTCAGTGAGTGGATCCGCCCAGATATTTCTTTCTATATCTCTCTTAATCTCAAGTTCGTGGAGAAAGCCATCTCCCGAATCGAGTAATACCTGTCTTAGAATATGTCTGGATATCTGATGGGACCTAGTTCATAAATGAACTCCAAATCGAAACTTCTTAGACTGTATCGATCACTGAACCTAATCAGTATCCGGAACCATGCCTCCCACAGTATCCTCTTGGACCACCTGTCCATAATAATGTCCCTCGTCAGAGGGAAAACTGTAACTCTGACAATCACTCTGTCATCCATGTCACCTTTGAAGCCTGGAATGATAACCGTCTCCCGAAGGAGGCTGCCGTCATCAAATCCGTAGAACATGTACTTATGTTCTAAAACTGCTTCCTTATGTTTCTCCAGGATTGGATTAATACAAACTTATTGCATCTAGTGCAAAAACAACATCTGGTGTGGTACTTGACATCTCATGATTGACTCAGTTGCCTAAGCAAGTGATCTGCCAATCATGCACATCCCTCTCCCCTTTAGTCTGTAAGACACCTTTAGAGAGGGTGACTCCATCACCTGCAGGTACACCACCATGCCAGGAGTCATCTATTCTAAAAACCATTAGAATACTGTCAAAGTACCCACATTGAGAAACTACCCAAATCCAGATCAAAAACCATAGATCTTGAAACCATAATGTCTGATATTATATCCATATCCTGTCTGGAGAAACAACTGTGTGACGACCACAGTACAACCGATCGTAGTGTAGGAATTTTACTTCCTACTCTGTGTATGTCATCCAGATACCATGACATCACACCCTACTACCTTCTTAACAGATCCATCCCCTATTCTGATGAAGTCAAACCCATGACTGTCACATCAAAATTAGATGATCTATCTCCGCTATAACTGCTCAAGTCTATAAATAGACATAAGCTACTTTCCCACTAAACTTCCGCTGCTCCCACTGACTACGACAACCCTCCTACCGGGTCTCATAGCCTGGAACATCAGTAGTGTCAAGTCTGGGTAGATAAGAACCTCCCTGTCACCGTCCTTGAGGCTACCGAAGTACCTCTCGGGTGTCTGAGGTTACCCACCATATCTGCGGAGTGGCTAATGGAATGTCAAACCTGATTGAATATATAGGTCCTATTAAATTTTCCGTAATAGTTCACGGTTCTGGAATCACTTCCAGTTCTACCATACTCCCATTACTGTTTTCTGAAAAAATCCATTTTACTAAAACTGTGGCGAGTCAAGAACAATATCACTATTGATCTTCCAAATGGTAGAATATCAACCCTCGTCATAGCCAGGGTCAACCCACAAACAGCCATTACAGAAACGTGTCCTGAGTTATCCAGAGTCTGGTTTTAAGCGTAAGCTGGACAACTCCCTATACCTTAACATCTTTTAAGGTATGAACCATTCTATATCCAATATAGAAACTTTGGCACTTATTTAATTGGAACCAGATTCAAATCATGCAGCTGTCTCCAGTGCATATCAACTTAATGGAAAGAGGCTAATCAGCATTACTCAACTTAGGAATCCATCCAATTATGAGTAACCTGATAGAGAAACAAGTTTCTCAAAACCATTACTATTATCTGAATACCAATCACAAGAATCTACATCTTCGATCTCTTTGAAGAATCCCGAAACTTGTGACACCTGGTTCTCTACTTTATTCTTATACCCACAACTTCTTAAAACTCAGACCTTGTATTTCTACGAAATACTTGTCTAAAAAACTAGAGAAGTCATAAGTAAACAGTACATAGTACGAGGACCTACCCTTTTGTCCTGATGGACACTGGACAACATACAATACTCTGTATAAGTCCGCTGAGTTAAACAACTCAAAACCTGTGCGTCGTAGGTGGAAAACTGTACCCTGGCGATTTCCTTAAATATCACCAATTACAACGAATTCCGATATAAGGAGGATAATCACCCAATTCCCAATAACTTACTCCCACTCATCATTTGTAAAACCATACAGATATGAGAATGAAACCTGGTAAATACATACCCTTGGAGTAAGTATCTAATCGGGAAAACAGTTTTTCTTTAACAATGCACTGAAACACGAAAACTGTTTCATAGGGGTATCCCGGTATTCATAGCAATGCCTCTTCCATAATCCAATTCATGACTATAACCGTATATTTCTTTGCCATCTCTCCAAATCCCTTTATTTGTCTTTAGTCATTATCTTCTGTATACCATCGTTAGGCTAAATGGTTTTCTTCCTTCCCTACCGTTCGGCACCAGCCTATGGTTTGGAAGAAGACTATCCAGTAAGCATAATAGGTGTACCCTCCTAAACCAAGGAGTACTCGCAACTTAAGAGAAGGTGATGATAAAAGACAACTGAATAATACCTTATTCCTTTAAAGGTGAAAATGGAGTGGCGACGAAGTACGCGGTTTGGTCGTGAATGATAACAGTCGCAATTTACTTTGCCCTCTTTCTAATCTCTTTATTTTTTCTTTAGTTATTTCCTTCTGCACACCCTACTTAGGCTAATTGGTTTTCTTCATTCCCTACCTTTCGGCACCTGCCTATGGTTTGGAAGAAGACTATCCAATAAGCATAATAGGTGTACTCTCCTAAACCAATGAGCTCTCGCAACCTGAGAGAAGGTGATAATAAAAGACAACCCAATAAACCAATTCTATTTCTCCTGAACCTGGATCCATCCTCGAAGAAGTCCCTTCGAGTTCGTATATAACCATACGATGGATCTATCCAATGGAAGTGGATATCCGTAGTAATACGGGTGTTCTGAGAAATTCAAAGGGTAAAAGAAGGAGTGGCAATGATTTATGCAACTCAGACAATCCAAAAGCCAGTATTTTAAGAAGGTTCGGTCAACTTGGTCACTGAGTCATAGTCTAGGGTCGGTCAAAGGTCGCTGCTAAAGAGCGAGAGAAAAGAAACACTCTGCGTGCACTCTAACCTAGATCAGAATGGTTATCACTTTATCTAATCCGGAAACCTCCCACTGTACTGTCAAATTCTCCTCCAAACCTAAAAGAAGAATCAATCGGGATCACTCGAAAAGTAAACCAACTCATCAGTGGGAATCGGGATCCAACTCTCATCGTATGATAACGTGATGGAATGCATCCACGTTACTCATAATCCAGAAGGTATGCGCATACTTGGCAAGTTTCAGTTTCCTTAGAAACTCCCGAAAAGATTTTTGCTCCATGCTCTTATAACCTTGGCTTTGGTCAAAATGTCATAAGTCACATGCCAAGTTCTACCCGTCACTATCTTGTCAATTTGAACCCACTCGCACATGCCCCTGGCTTTGGCCAAATGGCAGAACGACTGTCCCAAACCAACTCATCTATCTATGCAACAAATGAATACCCAGCAGCTACCAAACACTATGCCTTAACTTTGGCTAAAATGCATAGCTTGAATACTACTGAATACCCAAAAGAAATGACGGAGGGCTACGGCTGGTTTTTAGCGAAAAACCTTTAACATAGTGAACTTGATATCGCTGAAGGAACCTGATAGCTTTTAAAAATATAGTGGCGAAAACCATTTGCTAAAGAGGTCACTCCCGGTAAAGGGATCTCGGCTCTTTCCTCGTGGAATGAGGTGCTGGATATTCCACTGAATACCGCGGTACAAAGCAACTTGTAATCGACTATAGTGAAGTTATTACCCTGACGCAAACTTCTACCCAAGGGGTTAGTCCCGGTGAAGGGATATCGGCCCTTGCCCCGTCGAATGAGGTGCAGGATATTCCACTGAATACCGCTATGCAAAACAAAAGGAAACGTCTTTGCAATAACATCTTTTAAATTTGTTCCAACAACTGCAAACAGGTTTGTTTTACTTTGCATTGATCAGAATCAACGCAGTCCCATCAATAATCACACCAGAAAAGAACGAAAATAAAATGTACGTATATGCCATCCGCATTCGTCACTTGGTCCCGTCATCGCCCGTTAGGTTACTTAACTAACGACAGAGCGGGGACTGGACTAGCGCGGGTGTAAAACATATACAACATCTAATAGTATATAAACCAATATACAATAATCGCTCCAGGCTTGATAATATGCAACATTACAGAAAAGTAATATGCATCACAGAACAATACAGATAATCTGGGATCCCCAAGTTTCACAGAGCCGCTGCTGAAACCCGACGTTCCCCTGTCGTGTGGATAGCCTGTGCAATGAAACCTACACCCCTACGGGTGCGGCAAGTTACCCGCCAAAACCTGAAGCGAGGCAGCCCCCTACAGCAAAGTGAATGGACCACCCTGCACTTCATGGAATCCGGTAATCTTGGGCACCCCTCCTTGGGTCAACCTGTACCCCCTACGAGTGCGGCAAATAGTCTGCTAATTCTAGAGTGAGGCCCCTCTGCCTCTCAAAGTCATGAGATGCGGACCCGTTGCCCCCCAGAACCCGGCTATCCGTGCACTCCGTCGCGGGGCAAAACCTAGTACAGTAATGAAAAATAGTACAACAGGTACATCGACCGCAACCTGGTCGTGACCCAAAAGAATATTATACAACAGGCAGTGACGGCAGTCCACATGTTGGACGCTCGCCCCGCAATATCAAATGTACAAATAAACTCAAACTGCACTACCATTGCACACTGCTATCCACCACGACAAATCCGCAACATCACAGCACAACACAGAACATCAACGCGAATGTCACGTTCGCAAACCCGTCTAAAAGAACTATAGCAATCAGACGTGGTTTACCGATCAAATGACATTCCCGGTCGGAGATATAATGTAAGCACTGTAAACTAACATGTTTAAATTTCGATCGACTAAATATCACAAAGTGGGCCCCACGAACATCTGTGGAACAGTAACAAAATCTGGGCCCAAAAGATATATACCAAAAATCCCAATTTCCATAGAAGAATACACTGTGCAAGTTTGGGGGCATGATCACACAGAAAGGCCGCGTATGCGCGGCCAAACCCATGGTTTGGCCGCGATTCCGCGGCAGTCTTGTTGATTCATGAGCTCAAATTTGTACGGTGTTCTTATAAAACCCTGAACAACTTTCTGTGATATGTAGAATAATTTTTGGAACCCTTTAAAAATCAACAGAAACTGTGAAAATTGGATTTTGCGGTTTTCGATATCCGGTTCGATCGATGTTTTAAACGCGTTAGCACAAGTTAGTAAAGCAAAATGGTAAGGCTCTGATACCACTGTAAGTCTACGGTACTGCCCCGGCAGTCTACAGACGCCAAATGCGGAACAAAAACTTTTTAACTGGCGCTATCGTATACTTTAAACCCGGATCTGCCATTATTGCTAAACTAACAAAATGTAAAGAGAGTAGAAAGGTTATACCGAACGATCCGAGTCCTTCGTTCTTTAACCAACATCCCACGCTCCGTTGCGGCTGCTCCGATCTCGTCGATCTCCGATCTGCTCGTCCAGGTGGCACCACGTCAACGATTCTTTAAACGGGCTCCCGCCTCTGACTCGAGGCAACTCGATCGTCAAGTTTGCTAAAAGAGACGACCAAGATTGATGTAGAGAATGAGTAGAAGACTTTGTCTCGTTCAGTCCAAAGCCATGGACGAACGGTTAATGAAGTTTCCAATTGATTCGGGTGATGGAATGAAATGAGCAATGAAATTTCCATACACCCCAAAACTATCATTATCTTTTCACAACCATTTTCATTAAGTGAAGTGAGTGAGAGTGTGGAGGGGGTTGGCCATATATAGCAATGGGGGAGTGAGTGTAGGAGGGAAGAGGGTGACCACAAGAGAAAATATCTAGTGTGAACACAAATAAATATCTAGTGTGAACACAAATAAATATCTAGTGTGAACACAAGTGTGAACACAAAGAAAGCAACCAATAATAAACAAGTGAGTCAGAACCTTCTAGAAGCATGACTCACCCTCATCCAAGAAAAGATAAATCCGTCCTTAACCGAATGTTAAAAGACGGCTGATAGAAAACTGGAAACTGGCAACTTCCAAAAGTGATCCCGAAACGAATTTCAGGATACCCCCGTAACTGTATAAATATACCCGCATTTGTAATACGACCGAATACAAATGCAACTGAGACAAAGATATTATATCTACTCAATATAATACTCGGATCCGGCTTAAACCAAAGCCGACCAGTATCATCTGCCCAAAATCTGACACGTGCGTAAACGCACGTGCATTTTCCGAACCCTGCCATAAAACCATACGACCTCTACAACGTTTCGCCCGAACTTAGGAAACTGTCTGTGGGGGACTCTAATGACTCGTCAGTACCCTGGCAGTGGGTTTAACCACAAACCGTCAGCGGCACTAGCTATGCGTATCGGCTGCCTATGGACTGACCTCAAGGGAGGCCGATGAGCGAACTCATCCGGAAACCCTACTGAGCCTAACAGTGACAATGTATATACAGTCCGGTCCGTTCGTCTTTGAGTATCGCATATCTGCCTAAGGGGCTAGTAACGTTAGACCCCCAATAGCAGTATAAGTCGTGTCGGAGTGTAGCCCAATAACACCCTGAGATACTACTGGAGTACCTACCAGTAAATCTCCTGCCACGGCCGTGGGCTTTGTGTAATGGCTCTCCTAGACACAGCACGATCTCTCCCCCAATACCGGGAAAGACGAATCCCCTGCCGATCCGCTCACGTGCCTCCATATGGCTCGGGACTGTACCCAAAAGCTACCTGTTTGTACGACTCTTTTGAGCAGTGGTAGGGTAGAAATCAAAGCACAGTGGGAACTCACACGAGACAAATGACGACCTCAGGTCGATGAACTAACCTGTACACATATCACCAGGGAACTGCTATCTGACGATATGTATAATACCAACTAGCAGATTCCCGGCGAGTCCTGTCCGGTGTACTCATAACCCAATGAGCACCTGTATATATCTTAGGTGATCCAACTGACACCAGTGGCTTGTGAGACCGGCCACCGCCCCTCGTCGGGGTCTCGACTCTATACACGAGTCTACTCCGGAGTATCGATGCCCTGTCTCGAAACTCCCACAACTAGGGACCACAATTAAGGATATGCGTATAAACCACCCTACTCTCACGTATATGATCGCCATCATACTGTAGGTAGTAAAGCAAGATCCTAAGGGCTCTATCAAAGTGTAACATGTAATCAGTCACCTGAACATGTACACGACTGATAAAGGCAAACCAGATAGCATACTATCATCTCGAGTAAGACTGTCCTACCGATATAGGTCCTCCGCAATCATTGCAATCACGTACCTGCGATCCAAAAATCGACTCTGAGGGCACTATCTCCAACATCAACCATGCCTGATTTAAAATTTAGACGTGCCGAACAACCCAAAGCGAGGATCTTTGCTAGATAATTAGGGTTAAACATGCAAGTAAACATCATTACATCTAAGAGAGAGGGATTACAACCTTTGTAGTCCGCTTCTTCGCTTCATAAGTTCCGAGTAGTAGTCCCTTCGCCGCGATCCATGATCTCCCAGACTCAAGAGAGGCTCCACAACCCGAATGATCCATGCTTGCTTGAAGTCTTCCTATTCGAAGATGATCTACCTTGAAGAATCTTTAACTCAAGCTCTCACTTCTCTAATCAAGTATTAGAGAAGAGAACACCCTAATCTAAGTGGCTAGAATAGATAAGGATGATGAAGTAGGAATTTAACTCTCTTTTGTTTTAATAATCTCACACTAATCCATCACAAAAGAAAAACATAGAAAGCTTTTCAAGAGCTCAAGGAAGAAGAAGAAGAATCATGCCTTTTATGATGAATAATGAATTGTTATTATTATTACAATTGCAACCATGGTTAAGTCAAGAAAGACTTAACCATTGTAGAGATTTAACTAGGGTAAAGGGTGTGGGTTGGGTTAGGAAAATATCTCCAAAAATATCAACACATAATATCTTTGCAAGAAACAAAACAAAAGCTTCTAGAAGCTTCTAGAAAAGATTAACCTAAATTAAACCCTAACCATGTTTAATCTCCACTAATCATGTTGAATTTCTAATCATAACATGTTACAATATTATATATCACATATATAATATATTTTTGTAACAAATGAAAATAATACAATTAACATATATCGCACATATATCAATGTATTATCCGGTGAGAAAATGAATCAATAAAGCGAGCTTATATTAGTTAATGTAATGTAATATATCACATATATAATTATACATTACATTATCGAATCAACACTTGATCCGACAATCCGGTTATATCGAATATAACCGACTAATATAAACTGTATCAGTTCATCGAATCAACACTTGATCCGATGACCCGGCTATATCACATATACCCGGCCGATATCACATATCGCGAGAAACTAATACGGTATCACATACATGTATTGTTCTCGGTCCCGCACATATCACATATGTGTTCCAACTCCGTTTTGCCTGAGGCAGGAAACCTCTGTGTAGGACTCTAAAGAATCGTCAATACGCCGGTTGTAGGTGATGATCATATCAAACACCCACAAGCTGCAAGCGGTCAGCTAAACGTAACAGCCACCAAGATATTGAGCGATCAGAAGATCAACAAGAAAGCATGTACATTCTTTTATGAATCCAATCAGTAACACTCCCGTACAGTCCGGTCTCTTCGTCTGATATGTCGCTATCTCGCCTTGGGGTGGTAAATGTCAGACCCCAGTAGCTTGATAAGTCGTGTCAATATGAGGTCCATAACAATTCGAAAAACTACTGATAACACTTACCAGTAAATCTCAGCAAACCTGGCCAGGGATTTCCAGTTATAGACAATCGAACACAGCGCAACATCAACTCCCTATACCGGGAGAGACGAAACCCCTCCTATCGCTCATTGCCTCCATGTGATTCGGGACTGTACCCAAAAACCACCTTTTTGCATGCCCTCTTGGACGTGGTATGATGGAAATCAAAGCACAGCGGGAATCACACAAGACTCTATGACGATCTCGGGTCTACAGACTAACCTGTACCAGTGTCACCAGAGAACTGCCATCTGACGTGAGGTATAATACCATCTGGGAGTTCTCGGCGAGTCCGTCCAGTGTACCCAGTCTCCAGTGAGCATCCGTATACCTTCTCTGATGTCAAACACCAATAGATATGGGATCATCCATCGCCCATTATATGGGTCAAGAAGCGCATATGCTAGTCTACTCTGGAGTATCGATGCGCTGTCTCGGTACTCCCATGACTAGGAACATTTGAAGGATGTACTTAACGACTACTCTGTCCCCACTAATATGATCTGCATCATAGTCCTGGTAGTCAAGTAATCATCTTAAGGGCTTTATCAACATATAACATAGAGACAATCAGAGTACATGTTAAGATAAAGAGTAACCAGATAGCATACTATCATGTCGAGCAAGAAAGTCCTCCCTATATATGTCCAAGCATCCACTACAATTTAGATCATATGTACAGTAATGGCCTCTAGGGCATACATATAACTAACACATATTCAGGCCATTTCTTGATCAGTTCATTATCGTATTCATTGACGATATTCTTATATACTCCTGTAGTCGAGAGGAGCATGAGCAGCACTTAAGAATTTCATTGCAAATTTTGAGGGAATACCGGCTATTCGCTAAATTCTCCAAATGTGCTTTCTGGCTGGATAGTGTGGATTTCTTGGGTCACGTGGTTACGAGAAATGGCATACATGTGGACCCAAAGAAGATTAAGGTAGTACAGCACTGGCCCATACCTGTATCAGTTACGGAGATTCGCAGCTTCTTGTGTTTTGGCCGGTTACTACTGACATTTTGTGCAGGATTATTCTCGTATCGCTGCACCGCTGACCGGATTGGCCTGAAAGGAAGTTCTATTTCTTTGGACCGAGGCATGCAAGAGTTTTCAGCAGTTGAAGACTCGCTTGACGACTGCACCAGTCTTATCCTTGCCTTCAGGGTCAGGTGGCTTTGTTGTTTATTGCAACGCCTCTCGAGTGGGTTTAGGCTGTATGTTGATGCAGCACGGCAGGGTCGTCACTTATGCTTCTCGGCAGTTGAAGAAGCACGAGCAGAACTATCCCACTCATGACTTAGAGATGGCCGCGGTGGTCTTTGCACTCAAGATATGGAGGCATTACTTATACAGTTAGTCGTGCCAGATATTCACGGACCACAAGAGCTTGAAGTATATCTTTCAGCAGCGGGATCTGAATTTGAGGCAGCGCCATTGGATGGAGCTCGTGAAGGACATGACTGTGAGATTCTTTATCATCCGGGCAAAGTGAATGTTGTGGCAGATGCTTTGAGTCAGAGGCCTGGAGGTAGCTTATCTTATTTGAGCGCAGTTCAGAAACAGTCTTCCGCAGATTGGCAGATTCTATATGACAGCCGAGTACAGTTTGAATTTACGTCGACCGGAGGATAGCTCGCCCATATCCGCACCCGTCCACAGTTACTCAATCACATCCGAGAGGCACAGTCCGCCGATGCTCGCTTGTCAGAGATCGTAGAGCAGGTTAAACATGGTAAAGATTCAGAGTTCATGATCAATGACCATAGAGTGCTACGATTTGGGACTCGTCTTTGTGTACTAGATTCTGAGGGGCTGAGACGCGAGATCTTAGAGGAGGCGCATCAGTCAGCATATAGTATTCATCCGGGTTCCACCAAGATGTATCATGACTTGAGAGATGTCTATTGGTGGGAAGGGATGAAGAGAGAGGTCGCGGATTTCGTTTCGAGATGCCTGACCAGCAAGTCAAGGCCGAGCACCAGAGACCGGCAGGAGAGTTACAGCCTTTGCCCATTCCGGAGTGGAAATGGGAGCAGATCTCTATGGATTTCATTGTGGGTCTGCCCAGGTCTAGCAGAGGGTATGATTCCATCTAGGTGATTATGGATCGATTGACGAAGGTAGCTCACTTCCATCCAGTGAAGAAGACTTATGGATATGTGCAGTATGCCTAGATTTACATTGACGAGATTATGTGATTGGATAGAGTTCTGACCTGCATTGTGTCCGACAGAGGCACACATTTCCCCAGCAGACTATGGCAGAAACTTCAAGATGCTCTAGGCATCCGATTGAGTTTCAGTACAGCTTTCCACCCACAGACCGACGGTCAGTCAGAGCGGACCATACAGACTCTTGAGGATATGCTCCGAGCTTGCATTCTAGATTTCAGTGGCAGTTGGGATCGTCACTTGCCCTTGATAGAGTTCTCCTACAATAACAGCTTTCAGGAGACGATTTAGATGGACCCCTTCGAGGCATTGTACGCGAGAAAGTGTTGATCGCCCATTTGTTGGACAGAGCTTAGTAAGAGCAGTATATTGGGACCACAGTTAGTGCAGGAGACTACAGAAAAGATCCAGTTGATACGGGACAGGATGAGAGCGGCCCAGAGCAGGCAGAAATCTTATGCTGATCGACATCGATGAAGACTCGAGTTCGATGTGGGAGATCATATGTTCCTCCGTGTCTCTCCAATGAAGGGTATGATGCGTTTTGGGAAAAAGGGGAAGCTCAGTCCTAGATATGTCGGACCCTATGAGATTCTGGAGAGGGTGGGTGTTGTAGCCTATCGTTTAGCACTTCCACCAAGTTTTCCCGATGTGCATCATGTGTTCCATGTGTCTATGCTTCATAAGAACCTTCACGATCCCTCTCACGCGATCCAGCATCAGGCTTTACAGCTTGAGCGTGATTTATCCTACACTGAGCAGCCGGTAGCTATTCTAGACTGGCGAGCAAAGAAACTAAGGTCAAGGGTACTTCCATCTGTAAAGGTTTTTTGGCGAGGACCAAATAGCGAAGAAGTAACTTGGGAAGCCGAAGATGCAATACGGAAGAAATTCCCACATCTTTTTGAAGGTATGTGTGCTTAAGTTTTAAATTCGGGGACGAATTTTCTTAAGGGGGGATATTGTAAAGTGTCGGAATATCTTAGATAATTAATTAATTTGTTTATTTAATTAAAAAATTTATTTAAAATTTTATTGAAATAAAAAGACCTTTTATATGTAGTCTTAAGTATTTAAGTAATAAGAGTATTTAGTTGTTACATTACTTTTATGGATGGGTTTAGTGAAAATTTTAGCTTCCTTGTGTTATATGATATTGTGTGAGGGTTTTTATGTTAATGTGTTAAGTTAGGGTTAAGGTTGGATTAAACCTCATCCACACCACACCCTAGGTTAAACCTCAAACCCACACCTCCTACTTGCATGAATGCATACCACTCTTCATGGTGACACTTCCTTCTAATCTTATCGATTCATATTTTTGTTTTCCTTATTTTGTTCAGTTGGTATCTTAAGCTTGGAAACAAAAATATAATACATAGTTAGTATCATCTACTTCAATTAAGAATGAAAGAAGAAAAGAGAAGATAAGTCCTTGTAATCCTTAACTCAACCCTCAAGCTAGGATCTTATGTTCTTATGCACCTATTGAAGAGCCATTCAGTTGATCATTCAAATTGGTATAAGTTCCAACCCTGTAGATCTTAGTTTCAGTACAGTTTAGTGTAGAAGTTATGATATCGGTAATATCGCATTTTGATAGACTTTAGCTCTGTTTAGTATCTGCTATATTCTTGATAATCTATAACAAAATCAAAAAGTATCATAGCCATGAAAATTTGATCTATAAAGTATACTTGAAATCCGGACCCATTCCTTTGCAACTCGACCGGCGAGATTTGAATAATTCCCGGCTCCGCTGGATTTATGGGTGATTTGGATGTTGAGATTTTTAATGCAGCTCTTTGTATGTCTTTTAGGGTATCAGGTACAGTTTGATATTGTTATATAATCTGTATATAAAATCTGGAAGTAAATTTCTTGTTTTGGTTATAATTCTAAAATACGATACGGATATTTTGTGTCACGATTTCTGTTTTCCCAATTACGAACAGAATGGGGTTAGCTTAGGTTAGTCTAGGTTTTAGATAGTTCACAATATTCTCACGTAACACGTTTAGTATGTAAGTCTTGTAGTTTCCACGTTTTCGCCGTATCGGATTTTAGCCGCTTTGATACGAAAGTTCTTTTCGATGTTAGGTTTGACAGCGGGGACTTCGGAGGCCGCAAGAAAGGGAAAGGGATTGATGATATCCGAGTAGTTCAACTTGTTCCGGTAAGTAGACTAAACATCTATCGGGGGACATTGTATGGATGGCGTATAACGCCCGTAATTAGAAGTTGGTTATAATTGCTTTCTATTCATATTGTTATATAATTAACCATAGCATTTCATATTATGCATCCATTTTTGTCACGGCCCGAAATTGGCACGTGACGGCCCTTAAACTACGCAACGTCTACAGGTGGAACGAAGTTTAAGTAAGCCGAAAACCCAGCAATCTAAATGTCACGACCCGAAATATTAGCTCGTGATCAGCACTTGAATCACGCCACGTCTAAAGGCGTAATGGAATTCAAGTAAGCTGAAAACCCAGAAATCTAAACCTTTTTAGAAAAATAAAGGAGGTGAGGTTTTGAAATAAAGGTATAATGAAAACAAGTTTTCTTAATGCATAGAAAAGGAACATGAATGATGCAAGTGAAATTTATTAGTTTAAAAACATGTTTCGTCTTTTAAAAATTTCGGCAGCACCTCCTTTGTATATTTTGATCCAAAACCATAATGCATAACAAGAATAATGGCATCCCCAAGTGGGAGCTAGCACTTCGCCAAATGGCGGATCACAACCACGCAAGATAATAAAAATAAGTATACGACGCCCAACGGCGAAGTTCACCACAAGATAAAGAAATGAGCAAGATATAACCCCAAAAGTGAATATAAAACCCATCGCTCAAATCTCGCAACAACAAGTCTCACTAAGTCTCATCACTTATACAATTACGACTTTTGATTGATTGATGGAGTTAACTAGATACAATATGAAATATAATACAAAAGTGGGTACGATACAATGTCCCACCTACCTTTGCAAAACACCCAAATAAAGCTGTATGCCAGCGAATCCGCTACTGATCCAAACGGTCAACCTGCAAGAACTGTGGCACAACGGAGGTGAGTTGCCAACTCATGAATAGAAATATATCTACAAGTAGAAATTGAATAAACAACGACTCCTAGGTCAACTATATCAAAAGGTAAAACTATGATACCTAGGGTGACCGGGTCGTATATGTGCCAACAAGGTAGTCACTATCTATATGCATGTATATGGATATCGTCTAACCATAATCAAGGTATGCAGATATGTGGATCTCATCCACCCATAAATCAATATCTCTAAGCATGTGCAAAATCTCCGATAGTAGAATCGGTGTATGAATGTATGTATATGGATCTAGTCCACGCGTCAACCACTGACGCAACAATATCATGCATGTAATATCATAAAAGAGTGTGCATGAAAGTATGAGGATATATGTATATCAACAGTGTCCCTCACGATACATCAAATCATGGAACCTGAGTGCCTAGCATCGACACTCGAAAACATCATGAAAACCGTGCCCAGCATTGGCACGTAAATCCTCATATATCTCAGGCGCCGCATCCTCAGATCGGCCCTCAGACGCCGCACTCCCTGGTCGGCCTTCATATCCATCTCGCTACTCCGGTCGGTATCCTCCGGATAACCGCCGAGTCTACATACTATCACCGGTAGGTAGTGCTCCTCCTGCCGGGCTCACCGCCTAACATATACGAGTCTTCTTGCCCCGGGGTACCTCACCGGGTCCACCATGTACCCGCAGACGGTGCCTACCACTCCTCGAATCGGGTTTCACATGCCACTCTCAGAACCGAGAAAACACATGGTGGACGCACTGAAATATCATATCAAGAGAAACCGGGTTTTTTAAAACAACACATAATCTCATTTGAAATATCCACGGTTCTCAAATCCAGAAATCTCATGAAAACAGCATATCTCAATGCGTAAAATAATAGAGCATGATGTATGCGACATGTAAAAAGAAATGCGAGCATATCCGTGTATCATGCAACATGGGATAGTGATATGACATATTAAAGGAAAACCGCTCTTTTAAGATGATTCCAGTTTTTAAAATATAACATGCGGTTCCCAATTTTACAATAAACCGGTTATCTATGTAGGTACAATAGGTATATGCGCAAGTATAGATGTACCATGTATGTGTGCACAAATATGAATATACAATGTGTAGATGCACAAGTATGAATATACAATGTGTAGGTGCACAAGTATGAATATACAATGTGTAGGTGCACAAGTGTGGGGGTATCAAGGTATATGTATACCAATATGGGTATGCGAATGTGTATACCCACAAGTATGAATGTATCAATGTATATGTGCAAGCAAGTTATGCGAAGAGTCCTATCATGATGCAGCAACCCTACTGTGTAGTGGCATGGCAATTATCGATGATGAAGTGTGTGAGCCGGCAAATATTTGTACGTGTAACATACGCATCATCGATAATGGTGCAGGTGTACTATCACAGGTATATGCGATGCAATAATAATATCATGAATGCAGCCAGTAAATCATCGGCTAACAGCTATGAGGTATACATAACTATCATATGTCCGAGTCGGTGAATCTATCAATCGGCATCTAGCCCAAAAACACCGCGTACGGTATAATCCATTGTACGGCAACCTCTAGTCAAGGGTAAGGATCAATCATCAAGTCAAACTCATCACGCACGGAATATCATCGTGCGGCGGCATTATACTAAAAAGGATCCTATCATCCTATACGACAAATGAGGGTACGGCCTGATATCACATACGGCCTATCATCCATGATTCACACATTCTATATATATATATATATATATATACATATATATATATATAACCCTATATACCTATATCCCAGGTTGCATCTGCAATAATCTCATATCAAAGGACCGACAGGGTATAAATCATCTCGATCGTCTCGCATCCGTATACCATCATCTCATTATATCATCAAATTCATCTTGTATTCTTTCATCGCATTTATGTCTCATATCATGTCGGGTTTGCATAAACATGCTATCTCCACTAAGTATAAGTATCTAATCTAACAAACACACCCGAACCATACAATCAGACTTTTAAAGAAGTGAATCGTAGTTTTGAAAACAGGGGTTGCGGTGTTTTTAAAGAAAAGATATCATTTGAAAATCCGTAACATCCCTCAAGCTATACATTTAAAAGATACTTACGATTCTTTGTGTTAGAAAAATGTATGGTTCGGATGACGCATCTACATCGACTATCTAGTCCTAGAGAACCCTAAGCGGTAATATCGCTAAACATCATCCTAGGGGGGCAGTAGTAGCATATCACACTTAAGTATCCTCTAGTTTCTAATATGACTACATAGCTATCTATATTTTAACCCTAGTTTCCTAATCTAGGTTCCCTAACCATACTTTATAAATCGGTTTTTCCATCAAAAGTTGCGGGGGTGCTATACGCCATCTACCCGACTTCCCCGGTAGATATAGATCTACTCACCTGTCTTCGCTCGCCCAAATTGATGACGGCGCGCTTCTTCTCCTCGGAATCCATGTGAGGGTGCCTACAATAATAACCAATCGCAATACGTATTAAAATCGACGCAGAAAACCGATACAGCACACAGTGTGCTCACATGTTAGAACCTATAGCCTAAACGTGCAAATCAATCAAACAACCCCTGTTGTCGATGTACGAACACCCGAAAACCAAATACAAATCCAAATATCAAGAAAGTGTATTTAAAAAAATACAGAAAACATTGCCTAAAACACACCAAAAAGCTCCCAGATTTTCCCCAGGTGACAATTAGCCAAAACTGCATATAGGAGGGGTCTAATTTAGTGCAAAATGAGCCCTGGAACAAAAATGGACCCATTCCCTTCTACTCTGGCCACAAATTTTGGCCAGAATGATTAAATTTGCAGCCTGGGATTTGAATTAGGGGCTCGAGTCTTGGTGGTAGCTTCCTAGGTTCCTGCACGACTCACTGTCAGCTCAATTTTATTTTAGGGGTCTCAGGGTGATAGCAGATTCCTAAATACACTCCCAGATCACACATTTATCCGATGTAGGATTTCTAAATCCGTGTTTTGGGGTTTCTAGGGTCTGGTCCAGGTCACTAAACAGCACCTAAGTTTAGTTAACAGCTACTAGGCATCACCCAATTCAAACCAACACTCAATTCCTCGCTAGGGTTTCCCAATGTTCACTAGCTCCACAATATCACATCTAAACACATATAAATACTTAAGTAAATGGAAAACTACCCAATTAGTGATGGTATTACCTCATATAGCATCCATGAATCCCCCAAGATCATCAATACTGAATTTTCCTTGGTCCCATGTGTAGAGATTGAAGAGGGGATTAATTTTTGTAAAGGGTGTGTAGGGTTTTGAGGCATGGTTGGAGATAGATCTAGGGTTTTTAGTGGAGGGTTGTGGCTTGAGGGAGATGAAGAGGCAAGGGAAAATGAGGTGGGAAATTGCTAAGGCAGCAACCCCCTTCTCCCTCTCTCTATAATTCTCACCCACTCCCTTCACATATCATCATTATGTCCCTTTCTCTCTCCTCACTCATCATGACCCCATTTTCTCTCTTTTTCTCACCAAAAACCATAATATAAAGCCCAAATGAAATGGAACATGTAACAAAATGAACATGTCATGGTGCACTAACCATGGAAACTGTAAAAACGCAGATTTGGCTTTATCGCGATTAGCAGTGCACTAATCGGATTTTTATCGAAACTGCGTATAATAAATTTTTAAAATGCCAAATATTTTAATTATATTATTTAATGAATAAATCATTTTAATTTCTATTTATTTCATAATTATTGGTATATACTTATACCCTTTTTCGAAAACCCCAATTTCGCAAATCGGCAGTTTTCGGGAAAAATATTATTTTAATATTAAATTCCCAAAAATTAATATTTTATATTTTCTGAAATGTTACAATCTTCCCCCCTTAAATAAATTCGGTCCCCGAATTTAAATTTAAACCCCCAAAATCTAAAATATTTCAATAATCGGCTCAAATCACGGGGCTCCGAAATCATGGAAATCGTAGAAATAACACAGCGCGTCAAGTGCGCATGAAAACGAGTAAAAACTCAAAACCGAACTCCGTCAAGCGTCACTCAAATCATCGGATTTGCAAGCATATCCTCGGAGTTACAATAGAGATACAGATCTCGAAATCCACTACTGAAATCCAATATACACTAGTCAAATACTATAATACGTGTATAGTACGCATATTTGAAAAACTCAAAAATTCGAATGAAATACATGCAAAATCTTTTCTAAATCGCCGCGTGGATGCGTAACTCACGGCATAACTGACGGACGCTCATTTTAAAATAATAATATATGTCCATATATGTTTTCTTAAATACACGTTCCGTCGTTTTCAAAACATCCCAAAAGGTTTTCCTTTATACACGTTCGTGTCGCTCGCGGACACTTAAGAAAATAGCGAGACTATAGCTCCTCTTGAAAACCCTTTGGTAATCCTTTAATGCATGCAAAGTACTCAGGTACTATCCTCAGATCAGTCCTGTTTGGCTACAACACAATATAGTACCCAACATGAAAACAAAGTGCTCAAAATCAAAATCAGCCTCAAAAGGCGTATCCAATAATCGCATGCGTCTGGTGTGCATGGAAATCAAATCCAAATACAGGTGCTATAATACACAAAAGAAAAACTAAGTGCAACGGGTGTGCACAAAACATCTGTCCAGTGCAACGAGTGTGAATGACAAAAACATCAAGGGCATCTAAAGTGCACAAAAATCCCAATCCAGTGCATCCGGTGTGCACAGAATCGCATCTCATATCATGCGCCCAACATGCGCGAAAATACAACCAAAGCGCGTCGGGTCCGTAAAAGCATATAGTGCAGTAACATGCACAAAAACGAACGGCAAGTGCCATCGCGCACAAAAATACTAATCTGGTAAAACGAATGCTCAAGGATATAAATCGGGTGCAACCTAGGTATGGGGTATAAATCCAGTGCGACAACGCATAAATACCCGTCCGGTGCAACAAATGCAGAATGCAATCTTGTGCATAAAATACAAATACAGTGCATCCAGTGCATGAAATACCGATCAATAACTCAAATGCATAAACAGCAACACCGAGTATACCAAGGTGTATAAAATCGTAAACGTGTGCAACTGCGTACACAAAACGCATATCAATGCACTACAAGCACATATAATCTATACCGAGTGCAAACATCAAATCGAGTGCGTACCATACACACAAAATCAAATCAACCGTATGAAATCCATGAACTCATAAACATGTGCAACCAAGGCACAAAACCGATATCAAGTGCGATAAATATGCACAAATCAAAAACCAATACCATAGCGTATAAAAACATATCTCAAGTGCAATAACTATGCACCAAAATGTAAATACTCAGTAGGTGCAGCCATGGTGCACGAAATCAATACCAGGAAACTCGTCATCAAAACTCAAATCCAAGCGATATAAGCGTGATACTCAGATCACAAATGCAAATCGCAATAAAGGACATCGAGGTACACCTCCTACAATGTCAAGAAATAAATCGGTGTGCCTAGAAACTGGCAGAACAAGAACATCCGCTTGCCTCCTGCTCACGGTCTGGCATCCTCAGTCTCTGTGTCCTTATCTTCTCTACGGATTGCCAATCTCGCAATCTATCAGCTCATCGGCCCTGTAAGGTGTGCTAACGGGAATGATTCCGCTCTATCACTTCTCTGGTTATCTCTCGGTCAATCATCATGACCACTCATAAAGCAGCATGTTGCTAGCGTCGGCCTCTGGTCTTCTGACTGTACGTGGCACATCTGATCCTGGGTGCAAATCTCATTCCAGCAGTGTCCTGGAAGGAATCCTGTTCAAGGTCTCTTCCGATCTCGCCTATGCTGAACTGTACGGAGGTTGGTACTCTTATATAATCTTTTCTCGTTTTCTAGACATCTGCATGTGCCGCACATATTTCCTCGGAAACTGGCCGTATCCCAACGCCTCTATAAGCATATCAGGTCTCTGATCTCGACGGGGAGTAATAACAGCTCGTCTGCGTCTCACACGAACTTCTAGTTCCACTCGTCTTTATCATCTCTCACTATGACGTCACGCCATGCTATCTGCGCACTGCGACTGTTCTCGGCCACGGCCAACCCGAGGTCTCTCACACGGACTCGAAGTTACGAACTCGGTATCATCATCACTCGGTAGAAGATATCTGGCCGAACACGTCCTCGGAAACTCGTCTTCTCGTGGCTGCAAGGACTGCGCTCCAACGGCTATACTCATATCTGGAGTCTCCCAAGCAATGTATCCCATCGCAAGATATCCGAATGATGTCGAACCATCCGATCGATATGTCAAAGCCTCATAATCCCTCAAGAGATCAACATCTTGGGTACAGTTTAATAGTATCGAGTACATGCCACAGCATCAGTGATCCAGCCGTAGAAGGGCAAACCCAAGCCTCACTAATGGTGCCGTAGAACTGCCTTAAACCCTAAGGTTCAAAGGCTTTCACACGGTCATTATGTCGAGTTAGGGTTTCATTATTCTAGAGGGTCCATAGAATTGCTTGTATGTCTTTCCGAATACTTTAAACTTGGAATATGGTTTCCTGAATTCGATCGTCTCTATCGACTCTCAACGAATCTACGTGAAGTCGTCTCTAGCTGGAATCAATCTATCTGATGACCTCGCATCGGGTAGCGAACGAACCACATGTCCTAGTCCTTCACCCTTGGGTGGCTAGCGACCTTCCATCATATCTCTAAGTATATACTCATGCTGCAGTAGCTCCAACTTCTGGGCGATACCTCGCATTTGCAACAACGACTGGCTCATTCGTCTATACGCTGAACAGCGCCTCAATCCTCCACGAAAGGCGATACATTGGCGGTCATCTCTAAATCGGTCTGCTCTAGATCTGAGTAAGACTCCCCATACTGGAAATCTTCAACTCAACTGGGCCTGCTCCGACGCATCCATCTGACGAATCACCTTCGTCGCTCAAGTCAGGGTAGACTAGCTATCATCTGTCGCATTTCTGCCTGGAAGCCCCGGCGGTCTTAGCTCGTAAGCGCTGGGAGCGACATCCCATAAATCTCAGCAACAGCTGGGTCATCTGTCCGCACGGTAGGCGACATCAAAATCTCTGAGGTATGTTGTACATCAACAGTCCTCTCTCAAATGGCAGCTCTAACAATGGCCCAATCATCCGGTGTAAAACCAAGCACTCGCCTCCACAAGAGGTCACAATCATCAATACTAATTCGAGACGTTCCTATGTCACCAGAAAACACAATGGTCGGCCCCCGTACCAGACGAGCTCGCCCTTACCGTAACACTAGCAGTAGCTCAAACTGCGCTCAAGCAATGGTGACGGGAACCTCAATCGAGTATCGAAGAGAGCAGATCAATGGCAAGAAGAAAACAATAGATCCAGAATGGATACATGATCATAAGAAGCAACAACATCAATCAAGAATGATCATGGAACTAATATAATCAAGGATCTCCAATGGATGTATAATCATGGATACGAAGAGAATCACTGGTCTTAAAAATATGTACATCCTAAGGTTCCTTAAGTGGAGTATCGTATCGTAAATATGCCGTGGAACATACGTACGGTACGTCACTCTACTCAAGCTACCTACTCCATCAATCAGGGTCAGCCTATGAAACGAAAGTTCGGGTCTAATACCCCCCGTTCAAGTCTAAGTTCCGTAAGGTCAAGCCTAGGTTCCGAAATACACTCCCGCCCTAGACTCCGCATAATCAAACATAGAATCGAACAAAGGTTAAACCTAGCGCTCTGATACCAACTTTGTCACGACCCGAAATATTAGCTCGTGACAAGCACTTGAATCACGCCACGTCTAAAGGCGTAACGAAATTCAAGTAAGCTGAAAACCAGAAATCTAAACCTTTTTAGAAAAATAAATGAGGTGAGGTTTTGAAATAAAGGTATAATGAAAACAAGTTTTCTTAATGCATAGAAAAGGAACATGAATGATGCAAGTGAAATTTATTAGTTTAAAAACATGTTTCGTCTTTTAAAAATTTCGGCAGCACCTCCTTTGTATATTTTGATCCAAAACCACAATACATAACAGGAATAATGGCATCCCCAAGCGGGAGCTAGCTCTTTGCCAAACGGCGGATCACAACCACGCAAGATAATAAAAATAAGTATACGACGCCCAACGGCGAAGTTCACCACAAGATAAAGAAATGAGCAAGATATAACCCCAAAAGTGAATATAAAACCCATCGCTCAAATCTCGCAACAAAAAGTCTCACTAAGTCTCATCACTTATACAATTACGACTTTCGATTGATTGATGGAGTTAACTAGATACAATATGAAATATAATACAAGAGTGGGTACGATACAATGTCCCACCTACCAATGCAAAACACCCAAATAAAGATGTGTGCCAGCGAATCCGCTACTGATCCAAGCGGTCAACCTACAAGAACTGTGGCACAACAGGGGTGAGTTGCCAACTCGTGAATAGAAATATATCTACAAGTAGAAATCAAATAAACAACGACTCCTAGGTCAACTATATCAAAAGGTAAAACTATGATATCTACGGTGACCGGATCGTATATGTGCCAACAAGGTAGTCACTATCTATATGCAAGTATATGGATATCATCTAACCATAATCAAGGTATGCAGATATGTGGATCTCATCCACCCATAAATCAATATCTCTAAGCATGTGCAAAATCTCCGATAGTAGAATCGGTGTATGAATGTATGTATATGGATCTAGTCCACGCGTCAACCACTGACGCAAAAATATCATGCATGTAAATATCATAAAAGAGTGTGCATGAAAGTATGAGGATATATGTATATCAACAGTGTCCCTCACGACACATCAAATCATGGAACCTGAGTGCCTAGCATCAACACTCGAAAACATCATGAAAACTGTGCCCAGCATCGGCACGTAAATCCTCATATATCTCAGGCGCCACATCCTCAGGTCGGCCCTCAGGCGCCGCACTCCCTGGTCGGCCCTCATATCCATCTCGCTACTCCAGTCGGTATCCTCCGGATAACCGCCTAGTCTACATACTATTACCGGTAGGTAGTGCTCCCCCCGCCGGGCTCACCGTCTAACATATACGAGTCTTCTTGCCCCGGGGCACCTCACCGGGTCCACCATGTACCAGCAGACGGTTCCTACCACTCCTCGAATCGGGTTTCACAAGCCACTCTCAGAACCGAGAAAACACATGGTGGACACACTGAAATATCATATCAAGAGAAACCGGGTTTTTTAAAACAACACATAATCTCATTTGAAATATCCACGGTTCTCAAATCCAGAAATCTCATGGAAACAGCATATCTCAATGCGTAAAATAATAGAGCATGATGTATGCGACAAGTAAAAAGAAATGCGAGCATATCCGTGTATCATGCAACATGGGATGGTGATATGACATATTAAGGAAAAACCGCTCTTTTAAGATGATTCCAGCTTTTAAAATATAACATGCGGTTCCCAATTTTACAATAAACCGGTTATCTATGTAGGTACAATACGTATATGCGCAAGTTTAGAAGTACCATGTATGTGTGCACAAATATGAATATACATTGTATAGGTGCACAAGTATGAATATACAATGTGTAGGTGCACAAGTATGGGGGTATCAAGGTATATGTACACCAATATGGGTATGCGAATGTGTATACCCGCAAGTATGAATGTATCAATGTATATGTGCAAGCAAGTTATGCGAAGAGTCCTATCATGATGCAGCAACCTTACTATGTAGTGGCATGGCAATTATCGATGATGAAGTGTGTGAGCCGACAAATATGTGTATGTGTAACATACGCATCATCGATAATGGTGCAGGTGTACTATCACAGGTATATGCGATGCAATAATAATATCATGAATGCAGCCAGTAAATCATCCGCTAACAGCTATGAGGTATACAAAACTATCATATGTCCGAGTCGGTGAATCTATCAATCGGCATCTAGCCCAAAAACACCGCGTACGGTATAATCCATCGTACGGCAATCTCTAGTCAAGGGTAAGGATCAATCATCAAGTCAAACTCATCACGCACAGAATATCATCGTGCGGCGGCATTATACTAAAAGGGATCCTATCATCCTATACGACAAATGAGGGTACGGCCTGATATCACATACGGCCTATCATCCATGATTCACACATTCTATATATATATATATATATATAACCCTATATACCTATGTCTTGGGTCGCATCTGCAATAATCTCATATCAGGGGACCGGCAGGGTATAAATCATCTCGATCGACTCGCATCCGTATACCATCATATCATATCATCATCTCATTATATCATCAAATTCATCTTGTATTCTTTCATCGCATTTATGTCTCATATCATGTCGAGTTTGTATAAACATGCTATCTCCGCTAAGTATAAGTATCTAATCTAACAAACACACCCGAACCATACAATCAGACTTTTAAAGAAGTGAATCGTAGTTTTGAAAACAGGGGTTACGGTGTTTTTAAAGAAAAGATATCATTTGAAAATCCGTAACATCCCTCAAGATATACATTTAAAAGATACTTACGATTCTTTGGTTTAGAAAAAGGTATGGTTCGGATGACGCATCTACATCGACTATCTAGTCCTAGAGAACCCTAAGCGGTATTATCACTAAACATCATCCAAGGGTAGTAGTAGCATATCACACTTACCTATCCTCTAGTTTCTAATATGACTACATTGCTATCTATATTTTAACCCTAGTTTCCTAATCTAGGTTCCCTAACCATACTCTATAAATCGGTTTTTCCATCAAAAGTTGCGGGGGTGCTATACGCCATCCACCCGACTTCCCCGGTAGATATAGATCTACTCACCTATCTTCGCTCGCCCAAATCGATGACGCCATGCTTCTTCGCCTTGGAATCCATGCGAGGGTACCTACAATAATAACCAATCGCAATACGTATTAAAATCGACGCAGAAAACCGATACAGCGCACAGTGTGCTCACAGGTTAGAACCTATGGCCTAAACGTGCAAATCAATCAAACAGCCCCTGTTGTCGATGTACGAACACCCGACAACCAAATAAAAATCCAAATATCAAGAAAGTGCATTTAAAAAAATACGGAAAACATCGCCTAAAACACACCAAAAAGCTCCCAGATTTTCCCCAGGTGACAATTAGCCAAAACTGCATATAGGAGGGGTCTAATTTAGTGCCAAATGAGCCCTGGAACAAAAATGGACCCATTCCCTTCTACTCTGGCCGCTAATTGCGGCCAGAATGATTAAATCTGCGGCCTGGGATTTGAATTAGGGGCTCGGGTCTTGGTGGTAGCTTCCTAGGTGCCTGCACGACTCACTGTCAGTTCAATTTTATTTTAGGAGTCTCGGGGTGATAGCAGATTCCTAAATACACTCCCAGATCACACATTTATCCGATGTAGGGTTTCTAAATCCGTGTTTTGGGGTTTCTAGGGTCTGGTCCAGGTCACTAAACAGCACCTAAGTTTAGTTAACAGCTACTAGGCATCACCCAATTCAAACCAACACTCAATTCCTCACTAGGGTTTCCCAATGTTCACTACCTCCACAATATCACATCTAAACACATATAAATACTTAACTAAATGGAAAACTACCCAATTAGTGAAGGGATTACCTCATATAGCATCCATGAATCCCCCAAGATCATCAAAACTGAATTTTCCTTGGTCCCATGTGTAGAGATTGAAGAGGGGATTAATTTTTGTAAAGGGTGTGTAGGGTTTTGAGGCATGGTTGGAGATAGATCTAGGGTTTTTAGTGGAGGGTTATGGCTTGAGGGAGATGAAGAGGCAAGGGAAAAAGAGGTGGGAAATGGTTAAGGCAGCAGCCCCCTTCTCTCTCTCTCTATAATTCTCACCCACTCCCTTCACATATCATCATTATGTCCCTTTCTCTCTCCTCACTCATCATGACCCCCTTTTCTCTCTCTTTTTCTCACCAAAAACCATAATATAAAGCCCAAATGAAATGAAATATGTAACAAAATGAACATGTCATGGTGCACTAACCATGGAAACTGTAAAAACGCGGATTTGGCTTAATCGCGATTAGTATTGCACTAATCGGGTTTTTATCGAAACTGCGTATAATAAATTTTTAAAATGCCAAATCCTTTAATTATATTTTTAAATGAATAAATAATTTTAATTTCTATTTATTTCATAATTATTGTTATATACTTATACCCTTTTTCGAAAACCCTAATTTCGCAAATCGGCAGTTTTCGGGAAAAATATTATTTTAATATTAAATTCCCAAAAATTAATATTTTATATTTTCTGAAATGTTACACTAAACCATCAAAAGTAGTAAGAAATAATATAAATTTTAAAACCTTTGAAATCTCAACCCAAATTCTTTAAAGTCCAACTTTATTTTCTTGAAAATTTTGGCAGCACCTCCTTTGTAAAAACTAACCCCAAAAATGGGTACAACATAAATATAAGTAAAGCATCCCCAGCGGGAACCAATCCACGCCCAACGGCGGAAACAACCTCCACAACAGATATACGACGCCGTAACGAAGAAATAAAAGACGATAGAAGTAAAACTGCATAAAAGACATCAAAGCCACAATATAAAATACAATATCGTTCTCACATCAAGTCTCTAAGTCAAATAAGATAATGGTAGATGGAGAGTACAGGATACAATGAATATACAATAAACATGAATGGATAACCACAAAACCCAGCTAAAGCAACACTGCACACTGTGAGCCGAAACGGTATCCGCAGCAAAAGATGAATAGCCTGCCTCGACTACTCTGGGGAACAACCTGCAAAACACTGTGGCACAACGTGGGTGAGTTGCCAACTTGTGAATAGTAAATAACTTATGAAAGTAATCGCAAGTATGCACGTACAGCGCGAATCTAACATATGCAACTAATAGCAATAAAAGTCATATGAATGCAACAGTCATGAAGATACACTAGCAGGTACAACTACTACATGAAGTAGTAATAATATGACAATCTGTATGCAGCAATCATATAAGGTACTCTATCAGGTACTACTAATACATGAAGCGATGATATGACAATGTATATATGCAACAGCCATGAAAGGTACGCTAGCAGGTACAACTAACACATGAAGCAATGCATATAAATTAAAGGTATGTAAATGCAACAGTCATGAAAGGTACTCTATCAGGTACTACTAATACATGAAACAGTGCATAAACAATAAATGTGGAGTATGGGGTGAAACATATCATTTCCACGGAATCCTGACATCGTGGTAGGACCGAAGACCATCAAGACAATCCAAATCCCAATTCCTCAAATCAACCCCCAAATTGGCTCTCATATCATGTAAGTCTCACAAATCCTGAATGTACAATATCAAGTAAATCTTATATATCCTGAATGTACAAAATCAAGTAAATCTCACATATCCTGAATCCAATATCAAGTGAATCTCATATATATCATGTATCCAATAACAAATCAACCTCATATATCCTAAGTATATTTGCATGAATAATTATGATGAAGTATATAAAGTGATATGTATACATCTATATTAGCATCCCACTCCACTAATATATATATATATATATATATATATATATATACTTAGGAGTAAAATATCATGAAACCAAGTGTCAAGCATTGACACAGAAATACTGATCTATCAGGTGTTGTCACCACGACTGGCCCACTGATAGGTACATATCATACGCTATACCGAAAGCTCGAGTGCCTAGCTCTGACCCTCGCCTCTCGACGTATCCATACGTACATGACTCCTGTCGGTATCCCCACGATAACCGCCGAATCATAGGTATTGTCACCGGTAGGTATGGTTCCCCCACTAACTCATATCCTCACTGAGATTCTTGCCCCGGGGCACCTCCGGCCCCCACCATGTACCCGCACATGGACCCCTCCTTTCCTAGCGTGGGGTATATATTTCAGAACCGATAAAACTCATGGTGGGTGCTGAAATATCATATCAAGGGAAACCAGGTTTTTCAAATGATGCATAATTTCATGAAACTACCACGGTCCCCAAATCCAGAAAACATCATGAAAAATCCATATCTCAATGCGAAAATCCATGAATATAATATATGCAATAAAAAACTGTAATGTGAGCATATAAAGGAAAAGCCGCTACTTAACTACAACAAGTTAAATATAAATCATGCGGTTCCTGATTTCTCCAAGTCTATATAACATCAAATAATGGTGAACATGTATCTATAGCCAGATATATGTGTAAACATAAGGGTATAGCAAGGTATATATATCTACCACCTATCAGTAATGATGTAATATATCCTCCTGGTATAAGTAAGGTATGCATGCAAGGTATACATGTAGCTATGTCATTATGTGTGTATGTACCTATCGCTAATGGTACAATACCCTATAGGTAATACAGGTAACTAGCATGTAAGCATGTCATGGCATATGTGTAAGCATGTAGGTATATAGGTATGCTATATGTCATATGCATAAAGAAATATGAATCAATGTGTCAATGTCCCTAACTAAACAATATCATATAGGTATGTGTGTTGTGCGTGACATGGAAATTATTGACGATGTGTGTGGCATACAATCAGTGCTCGTGCAACATAAACCGTCAATAATATGTGCAGTGTCCTAAGGGTGCTAGTCCAAGCACAACAATTAACTAAGCAATAAGGTGTATGCGCAACTCTATATATGAAATAGAATATGCAACAAGTCAAGTCATCTCTAGCCCAGACGCATAACGCCATGTGGACGATTCCCCTGTAGATGTTAAATCTACTCACCAACCATCCTGGCTAAGTAAAGCCAACAACTCGCTTTCCCCTGCTCGCAGCGCCCGAAGTCCCTGCCTGCGATCCTGAACACATATAACAATAAAGCAAGCGCATATAAGCAATCGACCAAAAATATGTTTAACTACGTTTGACCGATCCACCAACTCCAACCATACCCCCAAGTGTCCGTTTAGTGGCTAACGCACGTAGCGACACTACGAAACGAACTCAAGAGTAAAAGCAACACAAAGACACGAACGACATCGGCACGACCCTAGCTAGGAACGCGACGCGACGCAACTACCAAGTCTAGACCCTGATCGTACCGATCGCACATTTACAACACAAGATATAGCGTGGAATTAATATACATAACGTCGCAACGTCAAAAGAAACCCATGCCTAAAATATCCGTAAATTTAGTAAGCAGTATTTATCATTTTAGCACAAAACTACAAGGTTTATCAAAACTAGAATTTACAAAAATCTCAAAATAGTAAGGTTAAACCATTTAAAACTTTACTAAAATTTTAGATTTCACTAATTAGGATTAACAAAAGTTTAGTTTGTTAATTAGCTTAATTATCCGATTAGGAAAATATCATTTAACAAATTAGCAACTTGATTAAGTTTTCATTTGTCTTAGCTTAACACTTAACCATTCCACTAATCAAAACCCTAATTTGATTATAAAAATGATATCTTGAATTTCTAAATATTAATTTAAAAGCTTAAATTAAACATCTAATTAAGCTAATTAAAGGTATTAAGCAACAAAAGAGATTAGGGTTAAGCTTTTATACCTTCCAAGAACACAACTTGAAACAAGAACAATCCATACTTTTGCCTCCAAAATCCTCACTAGAATGAATATTTAAGCAAGATTTGTGAAGAAGAATGAAGGTTTTGGATTATATTTGAATTTGTATGAATTAATTTGGATTTTTCATGATTTATTTGACTTGGAAAAATGAAAATGGGTTGAAGGAAAATGAAGGGCAGCAAGGGGATGAAGTGGCCGGCCATGGGTATAATGGGGGAAATTTTGATGTAGTGTGTGGAATTTTCTAGCTAAAAACACTAATTAATACTAATAAATGCAAATGACACCTTTTCATTTCTTTTCTTTTCTTTAAAAATTCAATAAAATCCTAAAAATCTAGATATTTTGGTGAGAAGGTTCTAAAAATAATTCTAATGATTAGTTTAGCATAAAACCATATTAGTAGTAATTAACTCAAAAAAAAAGTAATTACCACTAATAAAGTGCACAAATAAAGTATTAAAATAATATTTTATTAGGGAAAATTTTTATGTGAACCAAAACTTCCCATTGACCCCCAAAGTTCGTTCACTAGCTTTATTCTAGCTAAACTAGGTGCCGGCAAGTCTATATTGAAGTTTGATCACAATCGGATTAAAACGGAAAACACCGACTATTTTACCCTAAAAACGGAAAATTCGCAAAACGATTTCTAAAACGTTACAATCTTCCCCCCTTAAAGAAATTCGGTCCCCGAATTTAAAATTCTCACTAAGCGTACCTTCAAAGAGATGAGTACAGAAACTCCCAAATCTCGCTCGCAGCCTCCCAAGTGATCACCTCACTATACGGCTACGCCACGAACCTTCACATATAGCAAGACCCTTGACCGAAGTCTCTCCACCTGTCGATCCACTAAAACGATCGACTGCTGGTGAATGAAAGATCGCGTCCAAAAGAATAGTCTGGTGCTGAATCATGTGAGAAACGTCATGAAGGTATTTGCGAAGTATCGACACAAGGAATATGGGGTCAATACTCAAAAATCTGTGCGGAAGTGCCAAATTATAGGCAACGGAACTAACTCGCTCGAGGATCTCAAAGGACCAACAATCTGGGACTAAGCTTCCTAAAACTCAACACGTCATTCATCGGAAAATCCGTAGGAATACATGATCTCTCACTGCGAACTTAAGTCTGCGACCACCACGGTCGGCATAAGACCTCTGTCTGCACTGGGCTGCTCTCATCCTGACCTCAACCAACTGGATCATCTCTGAAGTCTCTAGACTAGCGGGGGTCCAAAAATCCTACTCTCGCAGAGTCAGAAAAACAGACTGGCGATCGACACAACCTAACAAACAAAACCTAAAGGTTGCCAGTTGGAATGTCTCCTGATAACAGCTATCGAAGGAGAACCCTAACAATGGCAAGTGATGATCCCAACTGCCAACAACCAATTAGTACGTACACACAAGCATATTCTCCAGAGTCTGTATAGTCCGCTCTCACAAAACCATCATCCTGCTGATGGAAAAGCGGAGCTAAAGCTCAACCAGTACCCAAGGCTTCCTGAAGCTTCTGCCCAAGACGGCAAGCGAACAGGGTGCCTCCACTGGATACAACATAAGAAGGAACTCCGTGCAACACACAACTTAACAAAGAACAGCTGAGCAAACTGAGAAAAACCGGACAACAAACACCCAAATGGAGTCACACCCTGTCTAGACCTGGGTAGACACCATAACGAAATTCGTGGAGATCTGCTCCCATTCCCACTCAGGAACGGTTAACAGTTGCAACTCTCCAGCCGGCCTTAAATGCTCAACCTTAGCTCACAACAAGACAGACACCTCGAAACAAAATCTGAAACTTCACTCTTCAATCCTGCCCACCCGTAACTAACTCATAAGTCACGTCACATATTGGTGGAACTTGAATGAACACTGAAAGCTGACTAATGTGCCTGCTCTAGGATTTCGCGTCTCTACCCATCAGTAGTAGGTACACACAAACGCGTCCTTAGACGTAGCACACCGTAGTCATAAATCAAGGACTCCGAATCTTTACCCAGCCGAGTGTGCTCAAAAATTTCTGAAGAACGAGCATCGGCGGGCCGTGCCTCGCGAAAGAGATTAAGGAAAAGTGGTCGAGCGCGGACATGAGCAAGCTCTCCCCTCAGTAGAAGCGAACTTAAACTATACTCCACGATCGCACAAAACTGTAAATCTGCAGAAGACTGTCTCAACAATCAAAACCCGCTGAAGGAAGATATACATTAAGCTTTGGTGGTCCGTGAAAATCTGACACAACTTTCCACACAAGTAGTGTCCCCAATCTTCAACGCAAAACCACCGTGGCCATCTCCAGATCATGAATGGGATATCCTTCTCGTACTTCCTCTAACTGTCGGGAAGCATAAGCGATAATCTCTATAGTGCACATCAGTACACAATTGAGCCCCACTCGTGAAACATCACAGTAAACAACAAAGTCGCCCGAACCAGAAAGCAAAGAAAGAACTGGTGCAGTTGTAAACCGAATCTCCAACTGCTGTAAACTCCGCACACATGCCTCAGTCCAAGAAAAGGAACCTCCTTTCTGGTCAGTTCAGTCAACGGTGCAGCGATACACTAGCAATCCTGCATGAAACGGCGGTAAAAGACCGGCTAAGCCCAAAGATCTGCGGACCTCCGTCCATACACAAGTCTGGGCCAAAGCTGTACGGCCTCGATCTTCCTTGGGACCATACGAAAACCGTCTCCCGTAACTACAAGACCTAGGAGTCAACACAATCAAGGCTGAAGGAACACTCCGAGAAGTTAGCAAATAGCTGGTGCTCTCCCAGTATCTGCAGAACAAATCCTCAAGTGCCGCTCACGTTCCTCACGACTCTTGGAATAGACCAGAATGTCATCAATAATACAACAATAAACTGGTCGAGGAACGGCCTGAAGAAATCTGGTTCATCATATCCACGAATGCTGTTAGGGCATTGGTGAGTCCAATGACACCACCAAAACACACAAAGCCCGTAGCACGCACAAAAGCAGACTTCGGAATGACATCACTCCGAATCCGCAACAATGATGACCTGATCCCAAACAAACTTAGAAAATGTTTCGCACTCTGGAGCTGATCGAAGAAATCGTCAATGCGAGGTAAAGGATACCTACCCGTACCGTAACCTGGTTCAATTGACGATCCATCAATACACAACCTCAACTGCCATCTTTCTCCTTGATGAACAGAATAGGAGCTCCCTAAAGCGAAACACTTGAACGCACAAGCCCCCCAACAAACAACTCTGCAGCTAATCCTTAAGCTCCCTAAGCTCCGCCGGCTCATCTGGAACAAAGTCAGAAACTCCCGCACGATGGAAAGCCGGTCCAACAAACCCACTGTGGCTCCAGCACCCCGAATGAAAGCCAGGAATCCTCGACATCCTCTCATCAAAATCCGACTAGCGAAAAAGGCTGAATTCAAGATGTGAAAGGCGGCACCACTGTCCCCCTGCACAACAAGAACTGACTCGCCGTGAAAACAAAACCTGACTGTTTCCTCGCGGCAGTCCACAGACGCCTAGCACGTAGCTAACCAGTCCGTGCCTAGGAAAACGTTAAATTCAACCTCTCTAGAAGGATCACAACGACGGACGAATCTCTATCTCCTATCCGATTGGCACACAACCGAAATACGTGTCGCGCAATAAAAGAATCGCTGACAGAAGTTAACACAACGAATGGCTGATCTAGCTAACCGACTCTCCTCATCCCAAGCCTCTGCTACTCCCGCGACGTGCACAAAACCTATCACGGCGACTGAACCTCTGTCTCTGGGCTGGTACACCTGCACTAGCGCTTCTCTGTCCTTGAACACTCAAAGTCTCGGAAAGACGCTCCTTGTCAAAACGGGCTGCGTCCACTGGTGCTATGTAGGTGACGGAATGCTGTGTGCTGATTGCAAGGAACAACTGGGTAACAGGGGTGACAACCTCCTATCGCCACGCTCTACTGGCCTCAACCAAAGACCTCATCTTCTGGCGCATATCCTACATCTCTGCCATAAGCCTATCAATACGATCTGTCAAAGGCGGATCCATCTGCTCCTGTGCAACAAGCGTGCCATCCTGGTCAGTCCTCGTCCCATCCGAGTCAAACCTGACCTCGGCCCTCGCTGCACCACTCTGAGTCCCCATAGTCATCGGCGGCAAAGGCTATATATGGAAGTAAGATTCAATATGAATACGGAAAACGAATCACAAGGATATGTATCATAAAGGCAGGAATTTCAAGCAATTTGTACTTAGGTCACTTTAGACGGAGTACCGCATCCTTAGTATGCCGCAGACATACACACACTACGTTACTCTGCTTAAGCTACCTACTCCATCATACCAAGGTCATCCTACACTCCGAAAGGTAAAACCTAGCGCTCTGATACCAACTTTGTCACGACCCGAAATTGGCACGTGACGGCCCTTAAACTACGCAACGTCTACAGGTGTAACAAAGTTAAGCCGAAAACCCAGCAATCTAAACAATCAAAAGTAGTAAGAAATAATAGAAATTTTAAAACCTTTGAAATCTCAACCCAAATTCTTTAAAGTCCAACTTTATTTTCTTGAAAATTTTGGCAGCGCCACCTTTGTAAAAACTAACCCCAAAATGGGTACAACATAAATATAAGTAAAGCATCCCCAACGGGAGAAAATCCACGCCCAACGGCGGAAACAACCACCACAACAGATATACGACGCCGTAGCGAAGAAATAAAAGACGATAGAAGTAAAACTGCATAAAAGACATCAAAGTCACAATATAAAATACAATATCGTCCTCACATAATGTCTCTAAGTCAAACAAGATAATGGTAGATGGAGAGTATAGGATATAACGAATATAAAATAAACATGAACGGATAACCACAAAACCCACCTAAAGCAACACTGCACACTGTGAGTCGAAGCGGTATCCGCAGCAAAAGATGATGTGATAGATGAATAGCCTGCCTCGACTACTCTGGGGAACAACCTGCAAAACACTGTGGCACAACGGGGGTGAGTTACCAAGTCGTCAATAGTAAATAACATATGCAAGTAATCGCAAGTATACACGTATAGCGCGAATCTAACATATGCAACTAATAGCAATAAAAGTCATATGAATGCAACAGTCATGAAGGTACACTAGCAGGTATAACTAATACATGAAGCAGTAATAATATGACAATTTGTATGCAGCAATCATGTAAGGTACTCTATCAGGTACTACTAATACATGAAGCGATGATATGACAATGTATATATCCAACAGCCATGAAAGGTACGCTAGCAGGTATAACTAACACATGAAGCAATGCATATAAAATAAAGGTATGTAAATGAAACAGTCATAAAAGGTACTCTATCAGGTTCTACTAATACATAAAGCAGTGCATAAACAATAAATGTGGAGTATGGGGTGAAACATGTCATTTCCACGGAATCCTGACATCGTGGTAGGACCGAAGACCATCAAGACAATCCAAATCCCAATTTCTCAAATCAGCACCCAAATTGGCTCTCATATCATATAAGTCTCATAAATCATGAATGTACAATATCAAGTAAATCTCATGTATCCAGAATGTAAAAAATCAAGTAAATCTCACATATCCTGAATCCAACATCAAGTGAATCTCATATATATCCTATATCCAATAACAAATCAACCTCATATATCCTAAGTATATTTGCATGAATAATTATGATGAAGTATATAAAGTGATATGTAAACATATATATTAGCGTCCAACTCCACTAATCGGGTATGTATATATATGATGAAGTATATAAAGTGATATGTATACATATATATATTAGCGTCCCACTCCACTAATTCTATGTGAACCAAAACTTCCCATTCACCCCCAAAGTTCGTGCACTAGCTTTATTCTAGCTAAACTAGGTATGTATACATATAAAGTACATTTGCATGAATAATTATGATGAAGTATATAAAGTGATATGTATACATATATATTAGCGTCCCATTCCACTAATCGGGTATCTATACATATGATGAAGTATATAAAGTGATATGTATACATATATATTAGCGTCCCACTCCACTAATTCTATGTGAACCAAAACTTTCCATTGACCCCCAAAGTTCGTGTGTAGGGTTCCTAGGCACTCTATCAAGGTTCTACAAGGCATATACCATGCCTGATTAAAAAAAAAATAGCCGTGCCGAACAACCCTAACCAAGATCGTATACTAGAGATTAAGCGAAAACTAGCAAGTAAAACATTTTAACACTAGGTGAAAAGGGATTACAACCTTTGTAGATCCGGTCCTTCACTTCTAAAGCTCAGTGTTGACGTCCCTTCGCTGCGATCATCGGGATCCCGGACTCTAGCGATAGTTTCTTCGGAGAAATGAGCGGGCTAGGTCGTTGACTTCAAGGCCGAAGATGATCTACGTCGAGTAGACTCAAACTCAAGCTCCATCTGCACTAGGTCAAGAACTTTGTGAAGAGAACACCCTAAACTAAATGGCAAGTAGTAGAGAATGATGAAATAGGAAATGAGTTCACTTTAGATTTGGATTTCTCACTCTAAATCTTCACTTGAAAAATTCTAGAAAGCTTTCTACTTCTTGAAGAAGAAGAAGAAGAAGAGAAGAATAATAATGAATTATCTCAAAAGAATAATCAAGTGAAGTCTATCATAATGCAACCATGGGTGAGATAACCTATGTAGAGACTAAACCTTAGTTAATTATAATGGTTTGGTTAATGAATATCTTAATCAAGACAAAATGAGTGGACTTTGTCAAAGTTGCTTCAAGCTTCATGAAGCTTCAAGCCATGACAAAAGAAGCCACCATTTTGAATAATTAAGATAAATAGAAACCCAAATTATAATTAACATGATGTATGTTACACACACACCCATGTTTACATGTATCATCAATCATGATACAAACTAGTGCACAAACATATATCACATATACAACTTGTGCACATCAAGTGAGAAAATCAATCTTAAGTGAACCAATACTAGTTAATGTAAAGTAATATATCAAATATATAATTATACATTAAATCGTTAAATCAACTCTTTATTTAACGATCCGGTCATATCGCATATAACCGACTAATATCTAGTGTATCAATGTATCGAATCAACACTTGATTCGGTAACCCGGCTATATCTCATATAACCGTCCGATGATACAAATCGCGAGAATATAATACAGTATCACATACTGGTATTATTCTCGGTCCCGCACATATCTCATATGCGCTCCTATTTCGTTTCGCTTGAGCCAAGAAAGCTCTCTGTAGGACTCTAAAGACTCGTCAATACGCCGGCAGTAGGTGGTGATCATATCAATCACCCACAAGCCGCAAGCGGTCTACTAAACGTAACGGCCACCCGGGTATTGAGTGATCAGAAGATCAACGAGCAAGCCTGCTCACACTCCTGCGAATCCAATCTGTAACACTTACCGCACAGTCCGGTCTGTTCGTCTGATATGTCGCATATCTTTCCTAGGGGTGGTAAACGTCAGACCCCAGCAGCTTGATAAGTCATGCCGATGTAAGGTCTATAACAAGCATGAAACTACTGATAACACTTACCTGTAAATCAGTGCAACCCTGACCAGGGATTTCCAGATATGGCCAGTCGAGCATAGCGCAACATCAACCCCCAATACCGGGAGAGACGAATCCCCTCTATCGCTCATTGCCTCCATGTGAATCGGGACTGTACCCAAAAATCACCTGTTTGCACGACTCAGTAGAGTCGTGGTAGGGTGGAAATCAAAGCACAGAGGGAGACACACAAGACTCTATGACGATCTCGGGCCAACAGACTAAGCTGTACTAGTGTCACCAGAGAACTGCCATCTGACGTAAGGTATAATACCATCTGGGAGTTCTCGGCGAGTCCGTTCAGTGTACCCAGTCACCACTGAGCACCCGCATACCATCTCTGATGTCAAACACCAATGGATATGGGATCATCCATCGCCCATCACATGGGTCGAGAAGATATACGCTAGTCTACTCTGGAATATCGATGCCCCGTCTCGATATTCCCATGACTAGGAACATTGAAGGATGTACTCATGGACTACCCAGGCCCCACTAGTATGATCTGCATCATAGTCCTGCAAGTTGAGTACACATCCTAAGGGCTTTATCAACATGTAACAGAGAGACAGAAAGAATACATGTTAAGATAAAGAGCAACCAGATAGCGTACTATCATATCGAGCAAGAAAGTCCTACCTATATATATCCCAGCATCCACTACAATATACATCTCATGTACAGTAATGGCCTCTGGGGCATACATATAACTAACAATCTCCCACTTGCACTAGGGCCATCTGTAGCAGTGGTTGTAGTATCTCATACTCAACCATCCCATAAAAGCCTCTCTCTGGGAAAAAGCCTTTGTGAGTGGATCCGCCGTGTTGTCCTCTGAGTCTACTCTCCTAACCTCAATCACCCTGGAGATCAACTATCTCCAAGATCAGGTGATGCTGCCTCAGAATATGTCTGGGTCACTGATGGGATCGGGGTTCCTGAGCCAAAGCCACACTTCCATTGTCACACAATGGTAAGAACCTAGTTCATCTTATGAACCAATATACACCCAGACTGCCTCTTTGGTAGTATCTTTGGTAGCGATGTCACCAGCCTTTATCGTCTAGTTTGCCATGGTATCTCAGCTTGGAACTCTTCCAACATACCGTCCCTCCACTGAGGGTAAAAACAATGCCTGCGACTGACATTCAGTCCTCCTTATCACCCTGGAACTTTTCCAGTGATTCTCCCCAGGATCGATTGATACCATCTTACTACACCTAGTGAGAATCCTAATATCGATTTAGATCTATCTCATAGATCCAAAACCCAGGATTAAGGAGGTATCACCTTTATCCTATTTGGAGAATCCTTGTGATAAGAGGAGATTGACCGTGCGTAGCATAGGAAACTCTTTTCCTACCAAGAGTATGTCATCCACGTACTCTACGAGGATCACCACCTTACTCTCTACAACCTTTTTGTATATACAAGGTTCATCTACCATTTTGATAAAGTCAAACACTTTGACTACCACATCAAAACAGACGTTCCAACTCCGCGATGCCTGCTTTAATCTGTAAAGCAACTTGCACACGTTTCCACTGCTCCAACTGTTTACGAAGCCCACTGGCTGTGTACTTATAGACGTTCTCTTCTAAATCACCATTTTAGAAAAGCAGTCATGACACCCAACCGCCAGATATTGTAGTCATGGTATGTAGCCGTAGCAAGTAGGATCTGGATAGACTTAAGCACAGCCACTAGAAAGGGTTTCATCATTATCCACGCCTGGTCGATGAAGAAAACCATTAAAAATTCTAGCTTTGAAAGTCTCAACTTTTCCATCTACACCATGTAATCTTCTGTCACGACCCGAAAGAGCACGTGACTGGCCCTTGAACCATATGAAGTCTATAGGACTCCATCTGATCCAAGTAAGCCAAAAGCCCAGAAATCTAAAACCATTTTTAAGAATAAGTAAAGAAACTGGTTTAAAGAGGTGAAGAAAAACATTTTTAAGAATAAGTAAAGAATATGCATTTTGAAATCAAGGATTTTCCTGCACACACAAACACTCACAAACCGACATGAAAGTCCCGAAATTCCGTATTTTGGGTTTCCAGTGGGATTGGACTGGGTTTCAAGCACTAGGGTGCTCTTATGGTCTCCATTGAACTCAATTTCCCCATCACAACTCACAATTTCCTCAACCCTTACTACTTTTTCCCAAAATCCACAAATCACCCGATTTCGATTCTAAACTTGCATAGGGGTATAAGTAAGGATAAAACTAAGCTAATGGTTCAGAATTTACCTCACTTGGCAACTCAAGAATTTCTTGAGTTGCCCCTAGTGGCCAAAATCCATGCTTTCTTGGTCCATCTTGTAGGTCTCGGGCTCGTGCACACTTTTAATGAAACCGACATGGGGTTTTGGGGTTTTTTTTGAGATGAAGAGAGGGATTGAAGAGGGGGGGAATGAGGCTAGGGCAGCAGCAACTAAGGAGGAAGAGGGGGAGAAATGAGGGGGAGGGAAATGGCTAAGGGTCATAAGTCAATGGTCCACCTCTCTCTCTCACCTACCCTCATTCTTTTCTTTTTTTCTTTTTCTTTTTCCCCTTTTTCTTTAAACCATAATCCTTCTCACAAGAATAGTAAACCCAAATGAAAACCATGGCTAGAAAAATGCACAAGTGTAGAAAAAAAGTGATATGTGCATGTTTTGCACAAAATTGCCAAAAAAACCCGATTAGCGATTTTAATCGCGATTGGCACTAAATTAGTGTCAAACTAATCACAAAAACTTAAAAATGTCATAATTCACTAATTTACCCTATTTTAGAATTTTCCATACTTTTTCTCCATTTATTTGCATTTAATTATTAATTTAATATTAAAATAATCAATAAAATAATATTAAATCATAAAAATTCCCAAAATTAATATTTTATATTTTTGAAAATGTTACAATCTACCCCCCTTAAAGAAATTCGGTCCCCGAATTTAAATTTAAACTCCCAATACAAAAACAATTTCAGTATAATCCATTTTGTCGGGGCTCCGAAAACATCAACACATAGAGAATATCATAAAAATATACTGCTCTACTAGAAATCAATCCCCAAAATGCATATATAAGAATATCCTATGTGTCTGGTGCGCAAGGAATCAAAATCCATAAATGTGTCAAACAGAGGTACAAAACAACATCTAGGTGCAACTGGTGTGCACGGAACATCTGTCGTAGGCAACGTGTGTGCATGACAGAAAGAAAATCAGGTGCATGTGACATGCACGAAGAATCCCGATTTAGTGCATCTGGCGTGCACCAAAATCGTATATCAAAACACTAAAGGTGCATGAAAACCACGCTGGAAGTGCAAATCAAATCACTGCATACGGTAGGCATGAAATCTCAATCAATATCTCAAATGTAATAACTCTGCGCAAAATATATAAATATCCAGTGGGTGCATGAAACCAATATCATGAAACTCAGTCATCAAAACTAAATCAAGCAAACAGAACGCCCAAAATACCGAAATCCAAAGTGACGGATACGTGATAATCGAATCACAAAATCACAAATCATAAATACCGTCGTCGGTAGTTCCTCCTTCAAGGTCGAGAAGGAGTAGGTGCAATCCACTGCTAGCAGCGCAGGATATCTACTTGTCTCTTGCTCACGGTCTGGCGTCCTCTGACTCTCTAGGTCCTTGTCTTCTCTGTGGGTTACCAATCTCACAGTCAATCGGCTCATCGGCCCTAACAGGTGCGCTAACGGGGTCGATTCCGTTCTAGCACTTCTCTGGTCACCTCTCGGTCAAACCTCACGACCACTCGTAAGGCAGCATATCACTGGCGTCGGCCTCTGGCTTTCTGAAAGCACGTCACACATCTGATCCTGGGTGCAAACATCATTGCAGCAATGTCCTGGAAGGAATCCTGCTCAAGGTCTCTTCCGATCATGCCTATGCCGATCTGTACAGAGGCTGGCTCTCCTGCACAACCTCTTCTCGCTCAAAAGACACATGTGTCCTCAGCACAATATTTCTCGGAATCTGGTTGTATCCCAACGTCTCTGTAAGCATATCTGGTCTCTAGTCTCGACGGGAAGTAATGACAGCTCGTCAGTGTCTCACACGAACCTCTTATTCCAACTGTCTCTATCGTCGTCCACTATGACGTCACGCCAAGCTACTATGCACTGCACTGTTCTCGGCCACGGTCAATCTGAAGTCTCTCACACGGACTTGAAATCGCGTAATCTGTAGCTTCATCATTCTGGAGAAGATGTCAGGCCGAACTGGTCCTCGGGAACACGTCCCAACCATCGGAGGAATACTCATCACTCGTCCGTCCTTGATCAATTCGCAACACATCTGGTTAAGTTCCTTTATTCGATCCTGGTCAACTACCTCGTCGACAATGCCGAACTCTGGCCTGCTGGGTGTGCGCAATACGACCACTCATGGTCTAGGTCTTCCCGTAACGTACTCCAGAAAGGTCCTGTCGAGGTTCCTTTCTCAAATCTCAATCCTGCTGAATTGCCCGGAAGTCGTCATCCAATGCTGAAGCTAAAGCTTATTCCGGAACGGCTGCATACTTATCGCGCTTCTTTCTGGAAGATATATCCATATACCACGCCTCGGGGTGCATATCACATCTCTGATGTCAGCGGAGTGGGACGTCATCTTGTCGAAATATCTTGCGAACTCTTTTCTTCACTCTGCATCAATGTCGACTGATCCGGATTCGTCTCATCACGGCTGCATGGACAGTGCTCCAACGGCTATCCTTGTATCTGGAGTATCCCAAGCAGTGCATCCCATCTCATGATGTCCGAATGATGTCGAATCATCCGATCGACTAGTCAGAACCTCATAATCCCCCAAGTGATCACATCATGGGTACAGTTTAATAGTATCGAGTACATGCCACAGCGTCGGTGGTCCAGCCGTAGAAGGGCAAACCCAAGCCTCACTAATGGCGCCGCGGAACTGCCGCAAACCCTAAGGTTCAAAGGTTTTCACACGGTCATTAAGTCGAGTTAGGGTTTCATTCTTCTAGAGGGTCCATAGAATCACCTGCATGTCTTTCCGTATACTTTAAACTTGGAAAATGGGCTCCTGACATTCGATCGTCTCTATCGACTCTCAACGAACCTGCGTGAAGTCGTCTCTAGCCGGAAACAATCCACCTGATGACCTCGCATCGGGGTAAGCGAACTCACCACACGTCCTAGTCATTCATCCTCGGTGACTAGCAACTCGCTATCATCTTTCTATGAACATGCTCATGCTGCAATAGCTCCAATCATCTAGGCGATATCTCATCATTTGCAGCAACAACTGGCTCATATGCCTGTACGCCGAACAACGCCTCAATCCTCCAGGAAAGGCAACACATTGGCGGTCATCTCTGAATCGGTCTGCTCTAGATCTGAGTAAGACTCTCCATACTGGAAATCTTCAACTCAACTAGGCCCGCTCTGGCGCAAAATCGGACGAATCACCTTCGTCTCTCAAATCGGGTAGACTAGCTATCATCTGTCGCATATCTGCCTGAAAGCTCCGGCAATCTCAGCTCGTAAGCTTCGGAAGCGACATCCTTTCAATCTCAGCAACAGCTGGTCCATCTGTCTGCACGGTAGGCGACATCACAATCTCTGAGGTATGCCGTACATCAACAGTTCTCTCTCAACTGGCAGCTCTAACAATAGCCCGATCATCCGGTGTAAAACCAAGCACTCGCCTCACTAGAGGTCACAATCACCAATCCTAACTCGAGACGTCCCCATGCCACCAGGAAACACAATGGTCGGCCCTCGTACCGGACGAGCTCACACCGGCCGTAACCCTAGCAGCAGCCCAAACTGCGCTCAAACACGGTGACAGGAACCTCAATCGAGTATCAAAGAGAGCACATCAATGGCTAGAAAGGAAACAACAGATCCAAAGTGGATACATGATCATAGGAAGGAACAGCATCAATGAAGGTATGATCATGAAACTAATAGAAACGGGGATCTCAAATGGATGTATAATCCTGGATATGAAGAGAATCACTGATCTCGAAAGTATGTACATCCTAAGGTTTCTTAAGCGGAGTGGCGTGTCGTAAGTATGCCGCGGAACATACCAACGGTACGTCACTCTACTTTAGTCACCTATTCCATCAACCAAGGGTCATCCTAATACGACGAAAGTTCGGGTCTAATACCCCCTCGACCAAGTCTAAGTTCCGTAAGGTCAAGCCTAAGTTCCGTATATATATAAACGCCCTAGGCTCCACATAGTCAAACTTAGACTCGAACCAAGGTCAACCTAGCGCTCTGATACCAACTTTGTCACGACCCGAAAGAGCACGTGACTGGCCCTTGAACCATATGAAGTCTATAGGACTCCATCTGATCCAAGTAAGCTAAAAGCCCAGAAATCTAAAACCATTTTTAAGAATAAGTAAAGAAACTGGTTTAAAGAGGTGAAGAAAAACATGTTTGAAATCAGGGTTTTTAAATAACTAAGCCGAATATGCATTTTAAAAACAGTACAATCTTTTCTAAAAATTTCGGCAGAGTTTCTTTTGTAAAACTGGCCCCGAATAGGGTACAACAAGGATAACAATATATGCAATAATAAAGGCATCCCCAAGCGGGAGCTAGCTCTTCGTCAATTGACGGTCACAACCACACAATGATATAATATACAACGCCAAGTGGCGAGGATCAAATCCAAAAGAAAGCTCAAAAGCAACAAGAAAACTGCAATACTACTAAGCGCGACTCTAAGGTCGAATAATACCTCACTAAAGTCTGAGTCTGAACAAAAATACAAGTTTTGGTTGATGGAAATTCTAGATACAATGAAATAAATAACTACAATGGTGGTTCTTGATGCGAAAGAATCCACCTACCAAAGCAAATTACCCGCAAGAAGGTAGTGTGCCAGAAATGCCGCAATGGAACCTGTACGGCAGAACCTGCAAGAACTGTGGTACAACGGGGGTGAGTTGCCAACTCGTGAATAGAAACATCTACAAGCAGAAACCGAATGCAAGACATAAACCTAAGTCAATACGATCAGTATATAAAATCCTCAATATAACAAGAAGCCTATAACAAGGCTAGGGTAAATATCTAACCCGAGTGTAATCTCAAATGCCTGTGTCAGTGCCTCAGGTAGCAATATATCATATGAATGAGATATGAATGCATGAAAACAGAATACATGTACATGAAGAAACTGTTTTCATAAATTAATGAGATTTCCTTTGTATTTTTAAAATGAGGTATCATAATAAAATCAGCATAAAACTGTGCCTAACATCGGCACAAAACGTAATCCCAATATCTCGATATCTCAAGTCTCAACCACAAAATCTAAGGCGCCGTCAGTCCAGACCGGCCCCTACCATCCATCTCAAGACCACGACGGTATCCTCCGGATATCCGACGCGTCGGGTAAAATCACCGGTAGGTAGTGCTCCCCTGCCAGGCTCAACGTCATCACCACATTCCTCTTGCCCCGGGGTACCGCACCGGGTCCACCATGTACCCGAAACGGTTCATCTGTCTCCTCGAATTCGGTTTCCAAATCCATCAGCAAACTCATGGTGGACGACTCATACATCATGGGAAAACCGCACTTTTTATTTTAAAAGAGAGAATATGTTTATTTGTGTTTTTGCGGTTTTCCTCCAAATCCAGAAAATCTCACGGAAATCCAAATCCAAAACCTCAATAACGCATAAAATAGTGAATATATGCATGAGAATCCATGAATGCGGCATAACAATGAATAACAGTATGCATGAAATAGCAGGTAATAACTACAATGTCTAAACTATTAGTTAATAGGTTATGACAAGCAATAGTATTTTCTAAGGTGTACGTGACATGGCAATTACCGATGAAGATGTGTGTGAGCCGGCAAGTAAGTGTACGTGGTACATACGCAACATCGGTAATGGTTCTGGTGTCCTAACAGCAGGATATCAATAATGGGGTATGAAACATAATATAAGAATGCAATGCAAAGCGAACCACAAAAGAGTGGGAGCTGAATACTAGACGCAACTATAACTAATCTGCATTAATCTAATATAAGTCCTACAAATGGTGCCTTTTGAAATATCACGAATCATGGGGTTTTGAAAATAGGGCTACGGTGTTTTTATGAAAAGATACCCCTTTTGAAATATCCGTAGATCCCTTAACCTGTCTTTTAAAAATACCCACGACCCGCTAGTTTTGAAATAGGTATGAGTCTAATCTAATCTAGCAACTACACTAAACTATCAGCTGAACTAACAAGCTGAGCTACAGTTAGGAAACCGCCTAACATCTGAGTCGATATATATAGATACTAGTCGGTGATCCCGCCTCAATAATATCACGTACGATACAGTATATCATATGACATCCTCAAGTCATGAGCGCGGATCTATCATCAATATAGGCTCGTACGGTAAATCGTCGTACGGCATCCCAATAGCTGGGTACGGGTCAATATCACACTATCTCATCACACTTCAGGTATCACTATCATCATATCATATCATATAAACTGGGGTACTGATCTAAGTCTAGTACAACTGATGCCATCTACAAAGTATGAATGCGGGGGTAAACACACATCCCAAGCCCGCAAGAAACACGTTTCGTATCCCAAATACGAATCATATCACATCACCGATCTCGCGGCACAAAGCCCAATAACATCGACTCACCTCCAAAGTCATCCAATATCATCATTAACACCGTGTAAGTATAGGTAATATGCAAGGGTGTGCGTGTAGGTGTAAATCTATCCTAGAGCTCGCAACTAGAAACTACGCTAGTTATTCCTATCTCTAACTAACCATAACACACTACAACTATCATAATATTTAAACTACATAGTATACTATCTACGGACTGCGGGGGTGCTATACGCCATCCACCCGACTTCCCCCTGTAGATATAATCTACTCACCTGTATCATGCGTGTCGGTGTCGATGTCACCGTCATCTTCCGCATCGCCTCGGATCGTCGCGGTGTACCTACACAAATCACACGTATCGCATCGCATCAAAACCAATTCAACACTTGAAACGACACATTAAAACCGAAACGATACGCTAAAACCAACACGATACGCTAAAAGGCTTATAGGTTAGAACCTACGGTTAGCCTTCGCAAAACAACTCGAAATCACTCGATATAGACGTACAAACGTCACACGATCGAGATAACACACAAATACCAAAATCTGGAATTCAAAATACGTAAAACCAAAACATATTTCAAAGCAGCAACCCAAGAAAATGATCCCAGATTTCATCTCAGGCCAAACCAGATTAAATAAACAACTCCAGGGTGCTATGCAGGGGGTATATGAGGTACAGAAGAAACATGGTCACATTTCATCACAGAGGGGCCGGCCACATACCCCTAAAGCCCGGCCTCGCCGGCCCCCCTATGCCCAATGGGGTTCGTACTCCTAGGGTGGCCTCCTGTGGTCTAATTTGGGTCCCTGGTATCACTTAATTTATCTAAAAATGTCCCAGTATACTCCAGATTTTCCTGCACACACAAACACTCACAAACCGACATGAAAGTCCCGAAATTCCGTATTTTGGGTTTCCAGTGGATTGGACTAGGTTTCTAGCACTAGGGTGCTCTTATGGTCTCCATTGAACTCAATTTCCCCATCACAACTCACAATTTCCTCAACCCTTACTAGTTTTTCCCAAAATCCACAAATCACCCGATTTCGATTCTAAACTTGCATAGGGGTATAAGTAAGGATAAAACTAAGCTAATGGTTCAGAATTTACCTCACTTGGCAACTCAAGAATTTCTTGAGTTGCCCCTTAGTGGCCAAAATCCATGCTTTCTTGGTCCATCTTGTAGGTCTCGGGCTCGTGCACACTTTTAATGAAACCGACATGGGGTTTTGGGGTTGTTTTTGAGATGAAGAGAGGGATTGAAGAGGGGGGGGGGGAATGAGGCTAGGGCAGCAGCAACTAAGGAGGAAGAGGGGGAGAAATGAGGGGGAGGGAAATGGCTAAGGGTCATAAGTCAATGGTCCACCTCTCTCTCTCACCTACCCTCATTCTTTTCTCTTTTTCTTTTTCTTTTTCCCCTTTTTCTTTAAACCATAATCCTTCTCACAAGAATAGTAAACCCAAATGAAAACCATGGCTAGAAAAATGCACAAGTGTAGAAAAAAAGTGATATGTGCATGTTTTGCACAAAATTGCCAAAAAAAACCCGATTAGCGATTTTAATCGCGATTAGCACTAAATTAGTGTCAAACTAATCACAAAAACTTAAAAATGTCATAATTCACTAATTTACCCTATTTTAGAATTTTCCATACTTTTTCTCCATTTATTTGCATTTAATTATTAATTTAATATTAAAATAATCATTAAAATAATATTAAATCATAAAAATTCCCAAAATTAATATTTTATATTTTTGAAAATGTTACATCTTCTCAAGATATAGTTGCTCCCGATGGGATTTTAACCCTTCAGATATAGCAACCAAAGTCCATACTTTGTTGGTGTACATGGATTCCATCTCAGATCGCTAAGCATCCAGCCATTCTTACAGAGTCCTCACTCTCGATGGCCTGCTCAAAACTAGTTGGGTCATCATCTCATGATGCAATTCTCGCTCCCACTGTCATCGAGAAACCAAAGTATCTCTCAGGCTGGTGATGAACTGTAACGTTTTGAAAATCATTTCGGTGAAATTTCGAAAACACGGTAAAATAAGGGGGTTTTCTGTAAAAAGTCAAAATACAAATATCTTATTATAAAAATTAAATATACATATTCTAGCAATGAAATTGCTATTATTTGGTGTTTATTGAGCCGCGGGTGAAATTTCAAATTTTCTGAAAAAAATATTATTTTATTATTATTTTAAGCCGTCACTAATACATTTAATTAGGAAAAATTACAAATTGGAATGAGTTGAAACAAATTTTGTGCATCATAAAATATTAAATAAAATTTTGTCATGTGGTTTTTGGAACGAAATCATTTGCCAAAACGGTTTAGAAATTATTGAAGAAAAAAAGGCTTTTTTTTAGCGTAAATGGATGTTTGGGATATTATATTTATCATTTATCATTTTTCCCTCATCCACACTCACCCACACCCTCTCTCCCCTCTCCAAATCAGCAGCCCAAGTACCCCCTCATCTTCCCCACTTGAGTTGTTAAAAGAAAAATCAAGAGAAGAGTAAAGAAAAAGGGGTTTAATAAAGAAAGAAGCTTGACTTTGTTGACTTTGACCATTCCTTATACCCACACCACTCTCTCTCTCTCTCTTCACTCCCCATTTCCAGCCGAGCCTCCCCTCTCCCTCCAACAGAAGCCCCTCACAAAAAATCCCCTCTCATTTCATCACAAAATTCCATCAAAAAATCATCCAAAATGCTTCAAAAATCCCACAAAATCAAAATCTAATCCCTACCCATTTTTACTTGACCATTCTAGTATGGATCTAGGGAACAAGATTGCTATTTGGGAGGCTAAGTGTGCTTGTGGATCTTCAATTTGTTTGGGTAAATTCTAACCCTTTTGCTTAAATTGTTGTTAATTGCTTGTAGTTAGCTTAATTAAGTGTTAATTTGGTTTTATGTGGGTTCAATTGTATGATTAAGGAATTCTAGTTAGGGTTTTGTTTTGAAATTGGGTGGTGATCACTTGTGCATGGTTTGTGATGTGAGCTAACATCTTGAAAAATTGTTAAAATTTATCTAGTTGCATATTACAAGTTGTTACTTGAAAAATGTCCAAATTAAGCTTTTTTTGTGCAAACTAGGGTTTTGTGAAATGCATTTATATGTGAGATTAAAAATATGGTTAGGGTTTTTATCATATTATTAACTTTATTAAGTGTGGTTTAATACTTTGGATCATGCAATTCTAAGCTAGATTGTAGTTTGTGCATTTTGCTTTGAAATTGTTAAAAAGGGTATTTTTGGTAAACTAGAATATTAGGATTTTTGGAATTTAATGAGATTAAATTCCGGAAATTGTTTATACGACTTATTTAAGATATTTAATAAATATATTGGCCGCTACATTCATTTAAACATCCTGTTTTGTACAAAAACGGCGAATTGTGCTTGCTAGATTTTCGGAAAAATGACTTTTTAAGCAAAATTGAGGTTTTTGTGAGTTTTAACCTAGTTTATATTAAAATTTGTGTTCGTGAATGTGCAAATGAGTGTGATTGGATTTTTCTCGATGGTTTGACGTTTGTACATCGACATCGAGGGTTGGTTTGACTATTCTTGCATGCGTAGGCGATAGGTTTGGACCTATGCGTGATACGCGTGCCGATTTGATTTTCGTATGCCGTTTCGATTTCAAATTTAGTTTTAATGCGATATGGTGCGTTATGATATGTAGGTACCCCCATGTGGACTTCGAGACGACAAGCAAGCGCGTGGCGACGTCGGTACCGGCTAGCGAGGACCAGGTGAGTAGATTTATATCTACGGGGAGAAGTCGGGTGGATGGCGTATAGCACCCCGCAGTCCGTGGTGATGTATACAGATGCGTATACACACCAACAATTTATGATATGTTGTTAGGATTATTATTGATGATTTTAGATGGATATTGGTGTTGGATTGGTGCATGGTTACGAAACCTTAGGTAGTGGGTGCACTACACTTACACATACACACATATACATACTTGCATACATTCCTTATTTCATATGTGCGTGTATGGGAATATATTTATATGTTCACATGGGTATGGGACTATGTGTTCACATACGGATTTGAGGAGGATACTTGGGATTGAGCTGAGTCGATGAGATTTGTTTGTGGTTGTGATCTCGGTGATATGGCAGGATTCGTACTTAAGGTACGTCCTGGTGTTATAGCGGATCTTGCGGCGGCGATACGGGTGAATAGTGTTATAAATAAATGGTCGACATGTGATCGTGATATGAGGCATAATATGCTAGGATATTGATATTAGGCTGTATCGGGCGATGTATACCCCTTGATGTTGATATGTGCTGACGATATCGGTTTGTACGAGATTGTCGATCAGTAGTCAGATCATGAGTATATTGAGGATATTAGTATTGTATTAGACATAGGTCAGTACCCTAGACTATGATCTTGGATAAAGTGGATACCAGAGGAATAGTGTGAGGAATATGATATTGACCCGTACCCAGATTTGGGGATGCCGTACGACGGATTTACGTACGAGCTATATCTTGATGATTGATCCGCACTCTTGACTTGGGATGTCTGATTATAGATATGGTATCGGATATGATATTATTGAGGCGGGATCACCGACTAATATATATACAGGTATGTATATGTATCGACTCAGATGTTAGGCGGTTTCCTTACCTGTAGTCTAGCTTATAGCGTAGCCCTTTAGTTTAGTTAGTTGTTAGATTAGATTCGGTTCCTACCTATTTCAAAGCTTACGAATCGTGCGTATTTTTTTAAGACAGCCGAAGGGATCCTACGGATATTTCAAAAAACGTATCTTTCTTAAAAACACCTTAGCCCCTATTTTCAAAACCCCATGATTCGTGTTATTTCAAAAGGCACCATTGTAGGACTTATATTAGGTTAAAACAGATTAATTATCGTTGCGTCTAGTATTCAGCTCCCGCTCATTATTGTTGTTTGCTCTGCATCACATGCTTATATTATGCTTCATATTCTACTGTTGATATCTTGTGGTTAGGACACCAGCACCATTACCGATGATGCGTATGTACCACGTACACTTACTTGCCGGCTCATACACATCTTCATCGGTAATTGCCATGTCACGTACACCTTAGAAAATATTATTGCTTGACATAGCCTGTTAGCTAATAGTTTAGACATGATATTAGTGTACTTGCCTTATATGTTAGTTTAGACATTATAGTTATTACCTGCTACCTCATGCATACTGTTATTCATTGTTATGCCGCATTCATGGATTCTCATGCATATATTCACATTTTACGTGCTATTGAGGTTTTGGATTTGGATTTCCATGAGATTTTCTGGATTTGGGGAAAACCGCAAAACATATACAAACTTCTTCTTTCTCTTTTTAAATAAAAAGCGCGGTTTTTCCCATGATGTATGAGTCGTCCACCATGAGTTTGCTGATAGATTTGGAGACCCGATTCGAGGAGTTGGATGAACCGTTTCGGGTACATGGTGGACCCGGTAAGGTACCCCGGGGCAAGAAGCTCGTGGCGATGACGATGAGCCTGGCAGGGGGAGACTACCTACCGGTGATTTTACCCGACGCGTCGGATATCCGGAGGATACCGTCGTGGTCTTGAGATGGATGGTAGGGGCCGGTCTGGACCGACGGCGCCCAAGATATTGAGATTGAGACATTGAGATTTCGAGATATCGAGGTACTGAGATTTGATGATACAGGCCAGTCCGGATGGCCGGAGCCTGAGGTTTTGAGACATTGAGATTTATGTTTTGTGTCGATGCTAGACACTGTTGATGCTGATTTCATTTATGATACCTCATTTTAAAAATACAAAGGAAATCTCACTAATTTATGAAAACAGTTTCTTCATTTACATGTATTCTGTTTTCATTCATTCATACCTCATTCATATGATATATTGCTACCTGAGGCACTGACACGGGCATATGAGATCACACTCGGGCTAGATATTACCCTAGCCATTGTTATAGGCTGCATGTTATTCATATATTTGAGGATATATTATGATCATTGACCTAGGTTGCGTTATTCATGCGATTTTCTGTTCGTAGATCTTTTTCTACTCACGAGTTGGCAACTCACCCCCGTTGTGCCCCAGTTTCTTGCAGGTGTTGCCGTACGGATTTCATTATGGCTTTGCGGGCACGGTTTCTTTTCGGGTGACTTACTAGTAGGTGGGTTTATTGTATCTTACCCATCATTATACCTTGTATATTATATTTCAGTTGTATCTAGAAGTTCCATCAACCAAACTTGTATTTTTCGAGATAGAGACCAGTAATGTTATTCTTTCGACCATAGAGTAGCATGTTATATTTCTTGAGTTTCTTGCTGGTTGAGTTCCATTTCTGTTGTGATCCTCGCCTTTAGGCGTTGTATATTATGTTGCATACAGGTTGATTTGATATGGTTCTTCCTATTCTCTACTACTTCTCTTGGTTTGGATTTCTGGGTTTCGGCTTACTTAGCATACGTACTCCTTGAGACGTTCGTAGTCTAAGTGCCGGTCATGTTCCATACTTTCGGGTCGTGACAAAGTTGGTATCAGAGCGTTAGGTTTTACCTTCGGAGCGTAGGATGACCCTTGGTTGATGGAATAGGTGACTAAAGTAGAGTGACGTACCGTTGGTATGTTCCGCGGCATATTTACGACACGCCACTCCACTTAAGAAGCCTTAGGATGTACATTTCCTTGTTCAGTATTATATTCCTTCCTGATCTAGCCTCATCGGTACCAGTTTGGTTTTGCTGCCACGATTACGGGCAGGGAGAGCTACGGCTAGAGTTGCAGTCAGCACGAGCTCGGCACGAACGAGGACTGACCAGGGCATGATTCCGGCGACACCCGATTATAGAGAGGTGTCTTTTGACTGTGTTTCCGCGCCACGAGCGTTTGGCGGATCGCCTTTATGAGGTTACTCGGATGTGCTGATCGACATTAGAGGATTGAGCTAATGATAGAGGCCAGCCAGATCTTGATGACCATTGGTGTGTTGCTTATTCATGATGTTCGAGGCACTGTTCGGCGTGCAGACGAGCGAACCAGTTATTGCTGCGAACGACGAGGTATTGCCCCAGATGCTGGAGTTAGTGCAGAACGAGTTGTACTAAGAGATGATAGAAGGTCGCTAGTCATCGTGGATGAATGACTAGGACATGTGGATCGTTCGCCTAACCCGATGCGAGGTCATCAGATAGATGGATTCCAGCTAGAGACGACTTCACGTGGAGACGTTGGGAGTCGACAGAGACGATCGAATGTCAGAAACCTATTATTCCAAGTTTAAAGTAGTCGGAAAGACATGCAGGCAATTCTATGGTCCCTCTAGAAGAATGAAACCCTAACTCGACTTAATGACCGTGTGAAAGCCTTTGAACCTTCGGGTTTGCGGCAGTTCTACGGCGCCATTAGTGAGGCTTGGGTTTGCCCTTCTACGGCTGGACCACCGATGCTGTGGTATGTACTCGATACTATTAAACTGTGCCCAAGAGGTTGAGCTCTTTGGGGATTGTGAGGTTTTGACGACTCGATCGGATGGCTCGACTTAATTCGGATGCTAGGTGGTGAGATGCATTTCTTGGGAGACTCCAGATACGAGGATAGTCATTGGAGCTCAGTCCATGCAGCCGCGACGAGACGAGTCCAAAGCAGACGACATTAGAGAAAAGTGGAGTAAGAGGTTCGCACCAGATCTAGATGAGATGACGTTCCACTCCGCCGACATCAGAGACGTGATGCGCATGCCGAGGCATGGTACTTGGACTTACCTTCCAGAAGGAGTTGCGATGAGTATGCAGACGTTCCAGAGCAAGATGCAGATATAGGAAAGGACAATGAATTCCGGACAGTTGGCAGAGACGAGACATGGAAGAGACCGTGAGCAGGATTCCTTCCAGGACACTGCTGCAATGATACTTGCACCCAGGATCAGAGGTGTCACGTACATTCAGAGAGCCAGAGGCCGACGCCAGTAATATGCTGTCTTACGAGTGGTCGCGATGATTGACCAAGAGATGACCAGAGAAGTGCCAGAATGGAATCGTCCCCGTTAGCACACCTGACAGGGCCGATGAGCCGATGGACCGAAATATTGGTAATTCACAGTGAAGACCTTGACCCAGGAGTGGTCATGGTTACGCACATCAGCAGGACAGAGTTCATGATCATCGACGAGACGTCCCACTAGGGACCGTGACAGTTGGCCGAGATTCTTAGAGGATGCACTTGAGCGGTACTGTTCCGCCATTATTGATTTCGATGTTTTGGGTGATTTATTCGTATGATTTGATTTTGATGATTGAGGATTTACGATCTTTGCACAGTGTTGCACTTGATATCATTTTCGTGCTTTAGTTTCACATGTTTGTGATTTTACGGTTTTAAACAGTTGAGTTGATTTTGTGCGTATGCACGCACGCGATTTGGTTCCTGCACTCTGTATAGTTTATATATGCTGGCAGTGCAGTGACATGTATTTTGTGCACTTGGATACACTGGATTTCGATTTCGAGGGTGATGCTCGACATTTGTTTTGTGCATTTTATGCACCGGATTGGATTTTTAGCGCCTGTTGGGCGCCTGTTACGAGATGCGATTTGGTGCACACCAGATGCACTAATTCGAGATTTTTCGTGCATGTCAGATGCACTCGATTTTGCTGTCAGACACACATGTTGCCTACGACAGATGTTTCGTGCACACCTGATGCACTTAGATGTTGTTTCTGTGCGCATGTATGGCACATTCATGGATTTTGATTTCCGTGCGCACCAGGCGCACGTAGCATTCATGTGCATATTTTTGGGATTGATTTCGTATAGAGCAGTACGTTTTTATGATATCGCTATGTGTTTTCGTACTGAGCAGGACTAGTCAAAGGACAGTACCTGAATATATTTTGCATGCATTGATAGTTATTGAAGGGATTTCCAAAAAGCGAGCTATAGCCTCAGTATTTACCTACGTGTCTGATATGACACGAAATGTTTAAAACAAGGAGACCCTTCTAAATTGTTTCCAAAACGGCGGAACGTACATTTCAAACAAAGGTATATATGTATATAGTTATTTTCTTATGATAGACGTCCGCCACTGTGCAGTGTTATACGCGCTGCACAGCGACTTAAAGAGATTTGGCATGCATTTCCTTCAGATACATACATATATAGATTCGATATTTACATGTATAGTTTCGAGTTATATCATATTGGTTTTGCCTTGGATTTGGCATTGATGTCTTCCCCATGACTCCGATGATTGCGGGATGCTTGACGGAGTTGTGATTTGAGTTATATGCTCATTTTCATGCGCATGCGCTGCGCTACGAATTGTTTTATGTATTTACAATTTAAGAGCCCCGACGACTTGATGGTTTTGGTTTAGATGTTTTAGTATTTGGGAAGAGTTTTAATTTAAATTCGGAGACCGAATTTTTTTTAAGGGGGGAAGATTGTAACGTTTTGAAAATCGTTTCGGTGAAATTTCGAAAACACGGTAAAATAAGGGGGTTTTCTGTAAAAAGTCAAAATACAAATATCTTATTATAAAAATTAAATATACATATTCTAGCTATGAAATTGCTATTATTTGGTGTTTATTGAGCCGCGGGTGAAATTTCAAATTTTCTGAAAAAAATATTATTTTAATCCGTCACTAATACATTTAATTAGGAAAAATTACATATTGGAATGAGTTGAAACAAATTTTGTGCATCATAAAACATTAAATAAAATTTTATCATGTGGTTTTTGGAACGAAATCATTTGCCAAAACGGTTTAGAAATTATTGAAGAAAAAAAGGCTTTTTTTTAGCGTAAATGGATGTTTGGGATATTATATTTATCATTTATCATTTTTCCCTCATCCACACTCACCCACACCCTCTCTCCCCTCTCCAAATTAGCAGCCCAAGTGCCCCCTCATCTTCCCCACTTGAGTTGTTAAAAGAAAAATCCAGAGAAGAGTAAAGAAAAAGGGGTTTAATAAAGAAAGAAGCTTGACTTTGTTGACTTTGACCATTCCTTATACCCACACCACTCTCTCTCTCTCTCTTCCACTCCCCATTTCCAGCCGAGCCTCCCCTCTCCCTCCAACAGCAGCCCCTCACAAAAAATCCCCTCTCATTTCATCACAAAATTCCATCAAAAAATCATCCAAAATGCTTCAAAAATCCCACAAAATCAAAATCTAATCCCTACCCATTTTTACTTGACCATTCTAGTATGGATCTAGGGAACAAGATTGCTATTTGGGAGGCTAAGTGTTTTTGTGGGATCTTCAATTTGTTTGGGTAAATTCTAACCCTTTTGCTTAAATTGTTGTTAATTGCTTGTAGTTAGCTTAATTAAGTGTTAATTTGGTTTTATGTGGGTTCAATTGTATGATTAAGGAATTCTAGTTAGGGTTTTGTTTTGAAATTGGGTGGTGATCACTTGTGCATGGTTTGTGATGTGAGCTAACATCTTGAAAAATTGTTAAAATTTATCTAGTTGCATATTACAAGTTGTTACTTGAAAAATATCCAAATTAAGCTTTTTTTTGTGCAAACTAGGGTTTTGTGAAATGCATTTATATGTGAGATTAAAAATATGGTTAGGGTTTTTATCATATTATTAACTTTATTAAGTGTGGTTTAATGCTTTGGATCATGCAATTCTAAGCTAGATTGTAGTTTGTGCATTTTGCTTTGAAATTGTTAAAAAGGGTATTTTTGGTAAACTAGAATATTAGGATTTTTGGAATTTAATGAGATTAAATTCCGGAAATTGTTTATACGACTTATTTAAGATATTTAATAAATATATTGGCCGCTACATTCATTTAAACATCCTGTTTTGTACAAAAACGGCGAATTGTGCTTGCTAGATTTTCGGGAAAATGACTTTTTAAGCAAAATTGAGGTTTTTGTGAGTTTTAACCTAGTTTATATTAAAATTTGTGTTCGTGAATGTGCAAATGAGTGTGATTGGATTTTTCTCGATGGTTTGACGTTTGTACATCGACATCGAGGGTTGGTTTGACTATTCTTGCATGCGTAGGCGATAGGTTTGGACCTATGCGTGATACGCGTGCCGATTTGATTTTCGTATGCCGTTTCGATTTTGAATTTAGTTTTAATGCGATATGGTGCGTTATGATATGTAGGTACCCCCATGTGGACTTCGAGACGACAAGCAAGCGCTTGGCGACGTCGGTACCGGCTAGCGAGGACCAGGTGAGTAGATTTATATCTACGGGGAGAAGTCGGGTGGATGGCGTATAGCACCCCCGCAGTCCGTGGTGATGTATACGGATGCGTATACACACCAACAATTTATGATATGTTGTTAGGATTTATTATTGATGATTTTAGATGGATATTGGTGTTGGATTGGTGCATGGTTACGAAACCTTAGGTAGTAGGTGCACTACACTTACACATACACACATATACATACTTGCATACATTCCTTATTTCATATGTGCGTGTATGGGAATATATTTATATGTTCACATGTGTATGGGACTATGTGTTCACATACGGATTTGAGGAGGATACTTGGGATTGAGCTGAGTCGATGAGATTTGTTTGTGGTTGTGATCTCGGTGATATGGCAGGATTCGTACTTAAGGTACGTCCTGGTGTTATAGCGGATCTTGCGGCGGCGATACGGGTGAATAGTGTTATAAATAAATGGTCGACATGTGATCGTGATATGAGGCATAATATGCTAGGATATTGATATTAGGCCGTATCGGGCAATGTATACCCCTTGATGATGATATGTGCTGACGATATCGGTTTGTACGAGATTGTCGATCAGTAGTCAGATCATGAGTATATTGAGGATATTAGTATTGTATTAGACATAGGTCAGTACTCTAGACTATGATCTTGGATAAAGAGGATACCAGAGGAATAGTGTGAGGAATATGATATTGACCCGTACCCAGATTTGGGGATGCCGTACGACGGATTTACGTACGAGCTATATCTTGATGATTGATCCGCACTCTTGACTTAGGATGTCTGATTATAGATATGGTATCGGATATGATATTATTGAGGCGGGATCACCGACTAATATATATACAGGTATGTATATGTATCGACTCAGATGTTAGGCGGTTTCCTTACCTGTAGTCTAGCTTATAGCGTAGCCCTTTAGTTTAGTTAGTTGTTAGATTAGATTCGGTTCCTACCTATTTCAAAGCTTACTAATCGTGCGTATTTTTTTAAGACAGCCTAAGGGATCCTACGGATATTTCAAAAAACATATCTTTCTTAAAAACACCGTAGCCCCTATTTTCAAAACCCCACGATTCGTGTTATTTCAAAAGGCACCATTGTAGGACTTATATTAGGTTAAAACAGATTAATTATCGTTGCGTCTAGTATTCAGCTCCCGCTCATTATTGTTGTTTGCTCCGCATCACATGCTTATATTATGCTTCATATTCTACTGTTGATATCTTGTGGTTAGGACACCAGCACCATTACCGATGATGCGTATGTACCACGTACACTTACTTGCCGGCTCACACACATCTTCATCGGTAATTGCCATGTCACGTACACCTTAGAAAATATTATTGCTTGACATAGCCTGTTAGCTAATAGTTTAGACATGATATTAGTGTACTTGCCTTATATGTTAGTTTAGCATTATAGTTATTACCTGCTACCTCATGCATACTGTTATTCATTGTTATGCCGCATTCATGGATTCTCATGCATATATTCACATTTTACGTGCTATTGAGGTTTTGGATTTGGATTTCCATGAGATTTTCTGGATTTGGGGAAAACCGCAAAACATATACAAACTTCTTCTTTCTCTTTTTAAATAAAAAGCGCGGTTTTTCCCATGATGTATGGGTCGTCCACCATGAGTTTGCTGATAGATTTGGAGACCCGATTCGAGGAGTTGGATGAACCGTTTCGGGTACATGGTGGACCCGGTAAGGTATCCCGGGGCAAGAAGCTCGTGGTGATGACGATGAGCCTGGCAGGGGGAGACTACCTACAGGTGATTTTACCCGACGCGTCGGATATCCGGAGGATACCGTCGTGGTCTTGAGATGGATGGTAGGGGCCGGTCTGGACCGACGGCGCCCTAGATATTGAGATTGAGACATTGAGATTTCGAGATATCGAGGTACTGAGATTTGATGATACAGGCCAGTCCGGATGACCGGAGCCTGAGGTTTTGAGACATTGAGATTTATGTTTTGTGTCGATGCTAGACACTGTTGATGCTGATGTCATTTATGATACCTCATTTTAAAAATACAAAGGAAATCTCACTAATTTACGAAAACAGTTTCTTCATTTACATGTATTCTGTTTTCATGCATTCATACCTCATTCATATGATATATTGCTACCTGAGGCACTGACACGGGCACGTGAGATCACACTCGGGCTAGATATTACCCTAGCCATTGTTATAGGCTGCATGTTATTCATATATTTGAGGATATATTATGATCATTGACCTAGGTTGCGTTATTCATGCGATTTTCTGTTCGTAGATCTTTTTCTACTCACGAGTTGGCAACTCACCCCCGTTGTGCCCCAGTTTCTTGCAGGTGTTGCCGTACGGATTTCATTATGGCTTTCCGGGCACGGTTTCTTTTCGGGTGACTTACTAGTAGGTGGGTTTATTGTATCTTACCCATCATTATACCTTGTATATTATATTTCAGTTGTATCTAGAAGTTCCATCAACCAAACTTGTATTTTTTGAGATAGAGACCAGTAATGTTATTCTTTCGACCATAGAGTAGCATGTTATATTTCTTGAGTTTCTTGCTGGTTGAGTTCCATTTCTGTTGTGATCCTCGCCTTTAGGCGTTGTATATTATGTTGCATACAGGTTGATTTGATATGGTTCTTCCTATTCTCTACTACTTCTCTTGGTTTGGATTTCTGGGTTTCGGCTTACTTAGCATACGTACTCCTTGAGATGTTCGTAGTCTAAGTGCCGGTCATGTTCCGTACTTTCGGGTGTGATTGCACCATATCTTATAGGGTGTGATTGCTCCGCCCCGATACACCGAAGTGCTGTGGTGTATACGGAGGAATAATGCTGAGAGAGAATCTCATTCTCCTTTAGAATAATCCAGGAATTCCGTGCTCAAGTATTCTCCTCCTTGATCACATCGAAGGACATAATACTTCTACCCGGTTTTGGTTCTCTACTTCTATCTTATATTCTTTGAATTTCTCAAAAGTTTCAGACATTTGTTTCAACAGGAACATGTGTCTGAATCTTGAGAGATTCTTATTGAATGTAAGGAAGTATAAGGAACCATTTTTGGCATCTGCAGACAGGGGACCTTCATACATCACCATGTATCAGTCCTAAGAGTTTGCTAACTCTTTCTCTGTTTCCAATAAACGGAGCTGTGGTCATTTTATCTCTGTGACATGACCGGCAAGTTTCACAAGATGTAAATTCAAACTAATTTAAATATGCATCTAAATGTAACTTCAGCTAATCGGGTCACATTGATATGACCTAGTCTACAAAACCTCAAGAAGGAATCGTTCATTTCTGAACTCTTCCTCTTGTTCGTGTTCTGTACGTTAAGAACTGTAGTTTGATTTAGAACGTCAATGCTTTTAGATAACGTGCCTGAACCGATCAACTCTTGATATAGGAAATGTTCAAAACATTATCCAAAAATACAAAATTATATCCTTCTTTAATAAAAAGAGACTGATATGATGTTGTATATCAGGTTCGGTATCTAATAACATTCGTTCAGAATCAATGTATTCTAGTAATACAGGGTGATAACTACCAACAGACTAGGCTGCAACACTTGCACCGTTTCTATCTCATGAAACTTATCACCCGTTCTCAGTTCTCGACCTATCTGTAGCCCATGTAACAAATTACATATGTGGGATCCTGATCCGGTATCTCATACCCAGGACGTAAAGGATACTGAGAAACTGTTCTCTGTAATGAACACACCCGAAGAAGATGCATTATCATGCACTTTCTTCTTTTGGGCGGCACGGGAATTCTGGTAATCCCCAATTTCCTGCTCTGTCTTATAACAATTATAAGTTGGAGCGGGACCAATGTTCCCCAGCTCAGTATAACAAGCGGGTTTGGTCAATACATCCATATTATTATCTTGATTAAGGCGTGACATGGTCGCTACCTAGAGAGAGAGAAAAGAAAACACTCTGCGTGCGCTCTTGCAAGATTAGATTGGTTATATATTTTATCTAATCAGGATGGCTCCCACTGTTTCTATCAAATCTTACTTCAAACCTTAAAAGGAAAGACTAGCCGGGATTAATTACACTCTACAAGTTCTCCAATCTTTCAGCCAGGCCAGTGCCGGTAGTTTGAGGGAGGTTCCCCGTGCTTTCGCATGGACCTAATTAAAATAAACCTCGTTTTCCCAGGGGCGTAACCCCGTTGACACCTTTCTAGACACCTACTTGATCGGCTAATTGTAAAGTGCAAAACTCTCCCATGAGTAACAATTACTCGCAGTGGGTATCAGGATCCAACTATCATATAGAAGGTATGCAATCTCATTGCAAATTTCAACACTTGAAACTCCCGATAAAAGTTTTTACCCTTAGCACTTATGACCTTAACTATGGTCAACAAATCATAAGCACTATTCAAGCTCTACCCGTCATTTCGTGATTAATTAGACCCACCCACATGAACCTTAACTAAGGTCAACAAAGTCAAGCGACTGTCCTAACTAATCGCATCATATGCGGTGTAGGAAGACATCACTTAGTTACCATACACTGTGTCTTGATTATGGTCAACAAACACAGCACGAATATTAATTACTCTACTTCCTAAAATGATGGAGGGTTGCGGATGGTTTTTAAGAAAACCTTTAACGCTTTGAACTTGATCTCATTTCAGAATCAAATGGTTTTAAATGGAGTGTTTTTTAGGCTTTTGCTAGTTTCGCTAAAGAGGTCACTCCCGGTGAAGGGATCTCGGCTCTTTCCTCGTCGTATGAAGTGCAGGATATTCACAATACCACTATGCAAAGCAAGAACTAGAAAAGCAATCAAAAGACAAACTGAAGGTTGTAGCATCTGCTAGTTATTGCTAAAGAGGTCACTCCCGGTGAAGGGATCTCGGCTCTTTCCTTATCGAATAAGGTGCTGGATGTTCTACAAGGAACACAGCTATGCAAAGCAACAACTAGAGCTACATAATTTTTGAAATTCGATTCCACAACATCTTTTAGGTTTATTTTCTTTCATTAATCTCATTAATGAATGTCCCATCATTTAAGTCCACCAAAACATCACAGATAAATACAACGTACACTTATGCCATCCGTATTCGCCTCGATGTCCCGTTTGCACCGTTGGGTTAGGTAACTAACGGCAGAGCGGGGCAGGGCTAGCGCGGGTGTAAAACATAAGCAACGTCTATATAATATATCATATATACTATACACAGTATCTATCTGAACATATCACATGATCACATCACAGATAACACAGCAGAAAATAACATATGAAATATTAGATATACTAGGACGTCCGTGTTTTATTTTGAGCCTGTATAAAACACGGATTCCGCGGTCGTGATGAATAGCCAATCCCACACCCGTAGACCCCTATGAGATCGGTATGCAACCCTACCAATTCTAGAGTTAGGAGACCCGGACTCGACTCCTCGAGATGGTCTCCCACTGAACCCTAGACTTGTACCCCCCTCCTTGGGTCTATCCTAATGCGGAAAAAGTAAATAATATACAAAGGTAACATCATCCTCAGCCCGGAAGTGCCCTAATAAAAGAATATTACATACAAGTTTTTTACATGAATGAAAATGAAAAACACTCATCTCACATAAAAACCACCGGCTATTCAAACACGACGATCCAATATAACATATCCAGCAACACATAACATCACATGTCATCAACGTAAGTAAATATGCGTATCCCAATTGTCGTTGATGTATAACAACAAAACCGGCGATACTCCACATATTACACTTACGGTCGCAGAAAAGAAAGTGTAAAACTACAACAGTTGTAATTCATAACCTCCTTAGACATCGCATGCCTAATCAAATGAATTCCTTAGACATCGTATGCCTAATAATTATAAACCCCGCATTTTAGTCTCATTATCGAAAACACTTTTCAATATCAAGTCGGGCAATTCAACAAGATTCCCGACATCTTGATCGAATGCTCGTCGCAAACTTTAGTAGATGGCCGCACCCCCGGATGCCGACGACGAAGTGCACTAAGGCGGAACACCGCTGTCGCGAGCACCCGAACGGATGGTTTTGGCTACGGGGTTCTCCTTCAGTCACTTGGTCGGGGGTATGGGGCATGGCTGTCTATTAAGTTTACCCGGCGAGTATCCGCGTACGCTATGTGATTGCGACGGAATTTTGATCACATCAAAATTCCGTGGCAACCGATCATCTGAGACCGAACTGCTAGATTTATAACATTCAAATTAGTTATCTCATAACTATTTATGGATTCCAAATATTGTATCACATTCCAGATAAATAGACAATGTTAAACTTTCCGATCGAATGATCATACACCCAAGTTTTCCCAAATAGCTCAACAATTGAGGGGAGTTTAAAAACATCCATCACATGCCACAGTACCAACGGTCCAGCCGTAGAGGGGTCAAGCCAACGCCTCACATATGGCACACCGTACTGCCCCAAACCCTAAGGTTCAAAAGGCAATTCAATACGGTCACATAATCGAGTTAAGGTTTGTTGTCTTCTAGAGGGTCCATTGCGTAACTTGCATGATTTAGACGTTCTTAAACTACGGAAAAATCCAACACTTGGAAATTTTCCGGCAAGGGAAAAATTGAGTTATTGATATCCGGTCGAACTTTTTAACACTTTCTAAAATTACCCGGAAAAACATAAACGAAGTTAAATAGTCCGATCGAATCAATGAGTCCCCAATACAACCCAGAAAACTCAACTCTAGAGTAAGAATTAAAAATTCCCAAAAGAATCAAGAAACACCTATGGAGGTAACTGCAGAAAATGGAATGCCTAATCATCACATACGGCCACGGAACCGCCGCTAAAAGTAGGTAAGGCCGCTGTTCCGCGGCGCTACAGTGGATTCATGTTGTCGTTTTCTGCAGTTATCCTTAGAATTCCCTGCTCTATTTTCTGAGCATTTTTAATTCATAAAAAATCATAGTTCTGAAAATTGTCCAGAGAAGGGTATTCGTCGGGGTTTACGGGTTCGATCGGACTTTAAACTTCGCCTAGACTTCTCATAAAGCTCTAGCTTGTCTCTGATACCACTGTAGGATTCATAGGCACTCTATCCAGGATCTACAAGGAATCTACCGTGCCCAATTAAAAAAAAATAGCCGTGCCGAACAACCCTAACCAAGATCGTATACTAGAAATTAAGCAAAAAGTAGCAAGTAAAACATTTTAACACTAAGTGAAAAGGGATTACAACCTTTGTAGATCCGGTCCTTCACTTCTAAAGCTCCGTGTTGACGTCCCTTCGCTGCGATCATCGGGATCCCGGACTCTAGAGATGGTTTCTTCGGAGAAATGAGCGGGCTAGGTCGTTGACTTCGAGGCCGAAGATGATCTACGTCGAGGAGACTCAAACTCAAGCTCCATCTTCACTAGGTCAAGAACTTTGTGAATAGAACACCCTAAACTAAATGGCAAGTAGTAGAGGATGATGAAATAGGAAATGGGTTCACTTTAGATTTGGATTTCTCACTCTAAATCTTCACTTGAAAAATTCTAGAAAGCTTTCTTCGTAGAAGAAGAAGAAAAGAATAATAATGAATTATCTCAAAAGAATAATCAAGCGAAGTCTATCATAATTCAACCATGGGTGAGCTAACCTATGTAGAGACTAAACCGTAGTTAATTATAATAGTTTGGTTAATGAATATCTTAATCAAGGCAAAATGAGTGGACTTCATCAAAGTTGCTTCAAGCTTCATGAAGCTTCAAGCCATGACAAAAGAAGCCACCATTTTGAATAATTAAGATAAATAAAAACCCAAATTATAATTAACATGGTGTGTCACACACACACCCATGTTTGCATGTATCATCAATCATGATACAAACTAGTGCACAAACATATATCACATATACAACTTATGCACATCAAGTGAGAAAATCAATCTTAAGTGAACCAATACTAGTTAATGTAAAGTAATATATCAAATATATAATTATACATTAAATCAACTCTTGATTTAACGATCCGGTCATATCGCATATAACCGACTAATATCTAGTGTATCAATGTATCGAATCAACACTTGATTCGGTAACCCGGCTATATCTCATATAACCGTCCGATGATACAAATCGCGAGAATAGAATACAGTATCACATACTGGTGTTATTCTCGGTCCCGCACATATCTCATATGCGCTCCTATTTCGTTTCTCTTGAGCCAGGAAAGCTCTTTGTAGGACTATAAAGACTCGTCAATACGCCGGCAGTAGGTTGTGATCATATCAATCACCCACAAGCCGTAAGCGGTTTGCTAAACGTATCGGCCACCCGTATATTGAGCGATCAGAAGATCAACGAGAAAGCCTGCTCACACTCCTGCGAATCCAATCAGTAACACTTACCGCACAGTCCGGTCTGTTCATCTGATATGTCGCATATCTTGCCTAGGGGTTGTAAACGTCAGACCCCAGCAGCTTGATAAGTCATGCCGATGTAAGGTCCATAACAATCATGAAACTACTGATAACACTTACCAGTAAATCAGTGCAACCATGGCCAGGGATTTCCAGTTATGGCCAGTCGAGCATAGCGCAACATCAACCCCCAATACCGGGAGAGACGAATCCCTCATATCGCTCATTGCCTCCATGTGAATCGGGACTGTACCCAAAAACCACCTATTTGCACGACTCAGTAGAGCCATGGTAGGGTGGAAATCAAAGCACAGTGGGAGACACACAAGACTCTATGACGATCTCGGGTCAACAGACTAAGCTGTACCTGTGTTACCAAAGAACAGCCATCTGACGTAAGGTATAATACCATCTGGGAGTTCTTGGCGAGTCCGTTCAGTGTACCATGTCACCACTGAGCACCCGCATACCATCTCTGATGTCAAACACCAATGGATATGGGATCATCCATCGCCCATCACATGGGTCGAGAAGATATACGCTAGTCTACTCTGGAATATCGATGCCCCGTCTCGATATTCCTATGACTAGGAATATTGAAGGATATACTCATGGACAACCCAGGCCCCACTAGTATGATCTGCATCATAGCCCTGCAAGTCGAGTACACATCCTAAGGGCTTTATCAACATGTAACAGAGAGACAGAAAGTATACATGTTAAGATAAAGAGCAACCAGATAGCATACTATCATGTTGAGTAAGAAAGTCTTACCTATATATGTCCCAGCATCCACTACAATATACATCTCATGTACAGTAATGGCCTCTAGGGCATACATATAACTAACATCGTGCACTAGCTTTATTCTAGCTAAACTAGGCGCCGGCAAGTCTATATTGAAGTTTGATCACAATCGGGTTAAAACGGAAAACACCAACTATTTTACCCTAAAAACGGAAAATTCGCAAAACGATTTCTAAAACATTAGAATTGTAGGGTTCCTAAGCACGACAGCAAGATTTCGGGTGGCATCATCCATGCCAAATTAAAATTTTGCCATGCTAAAAGAACCCTAACCTAGGATGTTTAACTAGAGAATCATACGAAAACGAAATGTAAAAAACTTTACAACTAAGTGAATGCGGAATACAATCTTTTTAGACCGGTCCTTCACTTCAAATGCTCCGTATAGAATTCTCTTCGCTGCGAGTGATGATTCCCGAACTCTTGAGAGGATCCACAAGGTGAAAGATGCAAACTTGCTCGAAGTCTTCGAGGCCGAAGATGATCTACGTCAAGATGACTCAAGCTCATGCTATCTTTTCACTAAATTTGGGTTTAGTGAATCAAACACCCTAAACTAAATGGCTAATAGTAGAGGATGATGAAGTAGGAAATGGGCTCTCTTTAGTTTTCTTTTTCTCACAATTTTTCATCACAAAAAAAATATTCTTCCACAGTTTAAGATCTAGAAAAAAGCTAGCAAGCTTTCATGAGGATGAAGAAGATGAAGTGATGAATGAATAAAACTTATATGAAGTTAGAAATGTAACCATGGTGAGTTATGTCATGCCTTAAACCTTAAAGAGAATAAACCATGGTGTGTGGTTAATGGTTAGCTTAATAAATATATTTAAGTAAAACAAAAGAAGTGGACATAGTCAATGTTCAATTAGCTTCCATCTAAGCTCAACCATGATAAAATCCACTAATTTTGAATTACTTAATAAATAAATATAAAACCCTAACATTAACCTAGCATGGTGTGAGTCTCATACATACATGTTGCATGTGTAACTTAGCATGTCACAATGATATATACCACATATATATTATTTGTGAACAAAAGAAAATAATACAATTAGCATATATCACATATATATCAATGTATCATCAAGTGAGAAAAAGTAATGCTTAAGTGAGATAATATTAGTTAATATAATTTAATATATCAAATATATAATTCTACATTAAATTATTAAATTAACACTTGATTTAATAATCCGGCTATATCATATATAACCGACTGATATCTAATGCAACAACTTATCGAATCAACACTTGATCCGATAACCCGGCTATATCACATATAAACGACCAATGTCACAAGTCGTGAGAACAGAATGCGGTATCACATACGCGCAATAATCTCGGTCCCGCACATATCAGATATGTGCTTCTACTCCATTTCGCATGAACCAGGAAACTTCTATGTAGGACTCTAAAGACTCGTCAATACGCTGCCAGTAGATGATGATAATATCAAACACCCACAAGACGCAAGCGGTCTGCTAAACGTAACGGCCACCCGGGTATTGAGCGATCAAAAGATCAACAAGCAAGACTGCTCATTCTCCTGCGAATCCAATCAGTAACACTACGGTACAGTCCGGTCTCTTCGTCTAATATGTCACATATCAGTCTAGGGGCGGTAAACGTCAGACCTTAGTAACCGATAAGTCATGCCGATGTGAGGCTCATAACTGGTCTAGAAACTACTGAGAACACTTACCAGTAGATCTCTATATCAGCCCTGGCCAGGGACTTCCAGTTATAGCCAATCGAGCAGAGTGCAACATCAACCCCCAATACCGGGAGAGACGAAACCCCTCCTATCGCTCATTGCCTCCAAATGATTCGGGACTGCACCCAAAAGCCACCGTTTTGCACGTTCTCTTTAACGTGTTAAGGTGGAAATCAAAGCATGGTGGGAATCACACAAGACTCTATGATGATCTCGGGTCTACAGACTAACATGTACCTGTTTCTCTTGAGAACTGCTATCTGACGATAGGTATAATACCAACTAGAAGTTCTCGGCTAGTCCGTTCAGTGTACCCAGTCTCCACTGAGCACCCGTATACCATCTTTGATGTCCAACACCAATGGATGTGGGATCATCCATCGCCCATCATATGAGTCAAGAAGCGTATACACTAGTCTACTCTGGAGTATCGATGCCCTGTCTCGATACACCTACGACTAGGAACAATTATAGGATGTACTTGTGGACTATCCTGGCCCCACTAGTATGATCTCCATCATAGTCCTAGAAGTCAAGTACACATCCTAAGGGCTTTATCAACATGTGAGAGCAAGACAGTAACACAATACAAGTCAACATGTTAAGACAAAGAGTAACTAGATAGCATACTATCATATCAAGCAAGAAAGTCCTCTCTATATATATCCAAGCATCTATTATAATATACATCATATGTACAATAATGGCCTCTAGGGCATATACATAACTAACCATCTCTCACTTGCACTAAGGCCAGCTGTTGTAGTATATCATACCAACCATCCCGAAGAGTCTCTCAAATTGTATCTGGGGTATGGCCTTCGTGAGTAAATCCGCAGTGTTGACCTTTGTGTCAACTCTCCTGACCTCGATCTCCTGGCGGTCAACTATATCCTGGATCAGGTGATACCGCCTCAGAATATGCCTAGATCTCTGATGGGACCTGGGTTCCTTGGCCAAAGCCACAGCTCCATTGTTATCACAATACAAAGGTATTAAATGCTCAATGGACAGAACCACTCCAAGTTCGTTTATGAACTTCTTCATCCACATAACCTCTTTAGCAGCATCGTTGGCAGCGATGTATTCAGCCTCCATCGTCGAGTCTGCCACGGTTTCCTGTTTGGAACTCTTCCAACAAATTGTCCCTCCATTGAGGGTAAAGACAAATCCCGAGTGCAACTTAGAGTCATCCTTATCACTCTTGAAGCTCAAATCGGTAAAGGAATCCACTTGGAGTTCACCATTACCATACACCAAGAACATCTCTTTAGTCATTCTCAAGTACTTGAGAATGTTCTTCACAGCTGTCCAGTGACTCACTCCTGGATCTGCTTGATACCTACTCACTACACTTAGTGAGTATGCTACATCGGGTCTGATACATAGCATTGCTTACATGATAGAGCCTACTTCCGAAGCATAGGGTATCCCTTGCATGCGAGCACTCTCCAAATCAGTCTTAGGAGACATCTCTTTGGAGAGAGTGAGTCCAAAGATCGTGGGTAAGTTCCCACGCTTGGATTCTTCCATACTAAACCTCTTTAGTATGGTGTCAATATACCTGGATTGGGACAATCCCAGTATCCGTTTAAATCTATCTCTATAGATCTTAATCCCCAAGTTGCAGGAGGCATCACCTAGTCTTTCATTGAGAATCTTTGTGATAAGAAGAGCTTGACCGAGTGCAGCATAGGAACATCATTTCTTATCAAGAGTATGTCATCCATGTACAATACGAGGAATACAACCTTACTCTCTGCCACCTTCTTGTATATACAAGGTTCATCTACGTTCTTGATGAAGTCAAACTCTTTGACTACCACATCAAAACAGATGTTCCAACTCCGCGATACCTGCTTTAACCCGTAGATGGATTTAAGTAGCTTGCATACCTTTCCGCTGCTCCCACTGTCTACGAAGCCCTCTGGCTGAGTCATTTACACGCTCTCCTCTAAATCACCATTTAGAAAGATGGTCTTAACATCCATTTTCCATATTTCGTATTCATGGTATGCAGCAATGGCAAGTAGGATCCGGATGGACTTAAGTATAGCCACTGGAGAAAAGGTTTCATCATAATCCACACCTGGTCATTGACGAAAACCTTTTGCAACAAGTCTAGCTTTGAAAGTCTCAACTTTTCCATCAACACCAAGTTTCTTCTTAAAGATCCATTTGCTCCCAATGGGTTTTACCCCTTCAGGAGCAACTTCCAAAGTCCATACTTTTTTGGTGTATATGGATTCCATCTCAGATCGCATTGCATCCAGCCATTCACAGAGTCCCCACATGTGATGGCCTGCTCAAAGCTAGTCGGGTCATCTTCTTCCATGATGCAATCCTCGCTCCCACCATCAAATGAGAAAACCGTAGTATCTCTCTGGTGGATGAGGAACCCTACTAGATCGGCGGAGCGGCTGAGGTTCTTCGGGAACTATTGAATCCTCTGGTTCCACCAAAATCTTCAGTTGCAGTTTGTGCTGCTGGAACTTCTTCCAGCTCTACCTCTTTGCCACTAATTTATTTTACAAGAAATTCCTTTTCTAAAAAGGTGGCATATTGAGAAACAAATACTTTTTTCTCCTCGGCATGGTAGAAAATATATCCTTGTGAATTCTTTGGATATCCCACAAACTTGCAAAGAACTTATCGTGCCACGAGCTTGTCCGGATTTTGCCTTTTGACATAGGCCGGACAACCTTATATCTTAACTCGTTTAAAATATGGTCTCATTCCCCTCCATATCTCATATGGGGTTGTAGGCACTGATTTAGATGGAACCTGATTCAATAGGTATGATGTTTTCTCAAGCGCATAACCCTAAAAGGAAATAGGCAACTCAGCGGTGCTCATAATTGAGCGCACCATATCTAATAGGGTGTGATTCCTCCGTTCCGGTACACTGTTGTGCTGTGGTGTATACGGAGGAGTAAGCTGAGAGAGAATCCCATTCTCTTTTAGATAGTCTTGGAACTCATTGCTCAAGTATTCTCCTCCTCGATTAGATCGAATGATTTTAATACTTTTACCCTTTTGGTTCTCAACTTCATTCTTATATTCTTTGAATTTCTCAAAAGCTTCAGACTTGTGTTTCAATAGGAACACATGTCCGTAGCTTGAGAGATCGTCAGTGAATGTAATGAAGTACGAGGAAGCATCCCTGGCATGTGTAGATATGGGACCACACACATCACTATGTATCGGTCCCAAGAGTTCTGTAACTCTTTCTCCGTGTCCACTAAATGGAGTTTTGGTCATCTTGCCCTTGAGACATGACTGGAAAGTATCATAAGATGAAAATTCGAACGAATTCAAATATCCATCCTTATGTAACTTAGCTAGTCGTGTCGCATTGATATGACCTAGTCTACAATACCACAAGAAGGATTCGTTCATTTCTGAACTCTTCCTCTTGTGTGTGTTTTGTACATTAAGAACTGTGGTTTGATTTAGAACGTATATCCATTATTTAAGGAGCCTGATCCAATCAACTTTTGATTCAGGAAGATGTTCATAACATTATACTGTACTACAAAATTATATCTTTCTTTACTTAATAAAGAAACTGATATAAGATTGCATATCAGGGTCGGAATGTAATAGCATTCGTTCAGAATTAATGTATTACCATTTGGTAATACTAGGTGATATTCGCCATCTGCTTTGGCTGCAACATTTGCACAATTCCCTACTCTTACGGAATGATCACCCATTCCCAGTTCCCTACCTTTCCTTAGTCCATGTAACATATTACATATATGGGATCCCAAACCGGTATCTATTACCCAGGATGTAGAGTGTACTGAGAAACAGTTCTAGATAACTAACACACCCGAAGAAGATCCATCAACATGCTTGTTCTTCATTTGGGCGGCGTGGGAATCCGGATATTCCCCTATTTCCTGCTCTGTCTTATAACAATTATAAGAAAGAACGGAACCAACATTCCCCTGCTCAGTATAATAAGCGGGTTCGGTCAATACATCCATATTATTATCTTGATTAAGGCCAGACATGGTCGCTACCTGGAGCGAGGGAGAAGAAAACACTTAGCGTATTCTGTTGCAAGATTAGATTGGTTATTATCTTATCTAATCAGGATGGCTCCCACTGTTTTTATCAAATCATCCTTCAAACCCAAAAAGGTAAGACTAGCCGGGATTAATTACACCTTACAAGTTCACCAATCTTTCAGCCATGCCAGTGTTGGTACTTTGAGGGAGGTTCCCTGTGCTTTCGCACAGACCTAATTAAAATAAACCTTGTTTTCAAAGATGCATAACCCCATTAACACCTTTCTAGACACCTACTTGATCGGCTAATTGTCATGTGTAAAACTCTCCCAGGAGTAACTCTTACTCGCAGAGGGTATCGGGATCCAACTATCTCATAGAAGGTATGCAATCTCATTGCAAATTTCAACACTTGAAATTCCCAATAATACTTTTTCCCCTAACGTGCTATGACTTTGACAGAGGTCAACAAACCATAGTGCACTAGTCAAGTTCAACCCGCCATTTCATGATTGAATCAAACCCACCCGCACGACCCTTGACAGAGGTCAACAAGGTCGTACGACTACCCTAATCCAATCGCATCACATGCTTTACAGATAAGCACTAATCAGCTACCGCACATTATGCCTTGACAGAGGTCAACAAACGTAGCACGAATACTAAATAATTCTTATCTAAAATGACGGAGGGGTACGACAGGTTTTTCAGAAAACCTTTTGCGTAATGAACTTGATATCGTTGTAGAAACAAGTGATTTTTGAAAATGAGTGTTTTTGAGGTTCTTACTAGTTTCGCTAAAGAGGTCACTCCCGGTGAAGGGATCTCGGCTCTTTCCTTATCGAATAAGGTGCGGGATATTTCATAAATACCACTATGCAAAGCAAGAACTATAGAAGCAATCAAAAACAAAACTGAGTGAGTTGTAGCAACTGCTAGTTTCGCTAAAGCGGTCACTCCCGGTGAAGGGATCTCGGCTCTTTCCTTATCGAATAAGGTGATGGATATTCTATAAGAATACCGCTATGCAAAGAAAAAACTAGAGCTACCCTTTTTTATAAATTTGATTCTCAACATCTTTTAGGTTTCTTTTCTTTCATTAATCTCATTAATGAAGTCCCAACATTTATGCTTCCTAAGCATCACAGAAGAAACGAAAATAGAACGTACGCTTATGCCATCCGCATTCACCACAGTGTCCCGTTATGCACCGTTAGGTTACTTAACTAACGGCATAGCGGGGCGAGACTAGCGCGGGTGCAAAACATAAGCAACGTTTATTATATATCATATATACAATAATAAAGCATTCGTCTCACGCATATAAAGTGATCACATCACAGAATATCAGGAGTAGAAGATAACATATGAAATATTGGATATACTAGGAGATCCGTGTTTTATTTTGAGTCTGTATAAAACACGGATTCCACGGTCGCGATGAATATCCAAACCCACATCCCTAGACCCCTACGAGAGCGGCAAGGAACCCTACCAATTCTAGAGTTAGGAGACCCAGGATCGACTCCTCGAGTTGGTCTTCCACTGGACTCTATAACCCGCTTACTTGTGCTCCCCACCTTGGGTCTATCCTAATGCGGAAAAGTAAATAATATACAATAATGGTGACATCATCCTCAACCCGGAAGGGCCGCAATAAAAGAATATTACATACAATGAATTTTACATGATTGAAAATAAAAACTCTTATCTCACATTAAACCCCGGCTATTCAAAACACGACGATCCAATATAACATATCACAGCAACATATAACATCACATGTCATCAATGTAAGTAAATATGCGTATCATAATTGTCATTGACATATAGCAATGAAAACGACGATACATCACATATTACACTTACGGTCGCAGAAAAGAAAATGTCAAACTACAACATTTGAAATCCACAATCACCTTAGATATCATAAACCCGAAATATCACATATTAAGGATTTCATGCCTAACAATATGAATTCCACATATTGTATCACATTCCAGAAAAAGCTAGATGACCTTAAACATTCCGATCGAATCAACAAACACCCAAAATTTCCCAAAAGCTCAACACTTGAGCGTAGTTTAAAAATACTCAGTACATGCCACAGTACCAATGAACCAGCCGTAGAATGGTCAACCAATGCCTCACCTGGGGCGCCGCGGAACTACCGCAAACCCTACGGTTTGGCGGCAGTTCTTACGGTCACAGAATCGAGTTAGGGTTTCGTTCTTCTATAGGGTCCACCGCATTACTTGCATGATTTTAGAATGTTCTTTAACTTGAAAAAAATCCAACTCTTGGAAAATTTCCACCGAGGGTTAAAGTGGGTATTTGATATCCGTTCGAACTTTTTAACACCGTCTAAAATAACCCGAAAAAAAACTAGAATTACGAATATGAAACACTCTGAATAGCCAATGCATAAATATAACATCACATGCAAATTTAGCAAAAACTAGCAACGCCTGAAATACCAAACCCCAGAGACTGGAACACTGTAAAAAATTGAACCCTGAACCCTGCTACTTGGCCGATCTGGCAGGATTTTTAACAAGTGTGGTCGGCCCAAAAAAGGTGAGGGGGTTGAATTTTATACAGTGTTCATATTGCATCACATAAAACATTCTGCAGTTGTTTAAAAAAAATTTCGACTCCTTAAAAAATTCGATAGAAACTAGGGATTTAAATCGGGTGTTTCGGAGTTGTTTCAGATTCGTAATCCTAAAATATCCGTCTAATTCTCTATCTAGGCTCAGATACCACTGTAGGGTTCCTAAGCACGACAGCAAGGTTTCGGGTGGCATCATCCATGCCAGATTAAAATTTTGCCATGCTAAAAGAACCCTAACCTAGGATGTTTAACTAGAGAATCATACGAAAACAATGTAAGTCGATGTACAACAACCCAATACTTGTGGGGAGGCGGAATTTTCAAAAACGAACTTGTTTAGTGAACGAACATCGACTAACCGCTTGAATCGAAGCTAAACTATAAATAACCAAAAACAAAGTGTTTCTAAACTACTGTGTTTAAGGATTATACCTAATGAACCAACTCCTTCGTCTTTACGAACTCCTTGTTCTCCTCGGCCTTCTCGAAGTAGTAGACGATCCACCCGAGAGCAAAACTCCAAGCTTAGCCTCTAAACTTGAGGCAACTAACCTTCTTGGATTGCTAATCGAAGAAGATAGATTGAGATAGAGTGATGGTTATGGATTGTTTAGTCTTACTAACCCTTGTACCCAACTCATGAGAGGGGAGGATTAGTCTTTTGAAGAGAGAGAGCTTGAGGAGAGAGAATGTTTAGATGATAATGATAAGAGAATAGTGAGTCAAGATGATATATATCAAGCATTTCTTTTATGAAGAAAAGAATAAGAAATGAATTTAGCAACCATGCTTGAAAATATCTTGTGATGATTCATTAGAATGACAAAAGACTTCTATGAATCATCAAGGTGACTCACTAATCACAATCATTTCATATGCCACCTTAACCTCCTTAGTCACCACCTTCTAGAAGCTTCCCGCATAATTACGAGAACGCCCCTCCTTTCCGCAAAAATACGGGAAAACTTTAGACTGTAAAAATCCAATAACCGGATACCAGTATCTGGCTTAAACCAAAGCCGACTGGTAAAAACTGTCCGAAAGTCGTACGCGCGTAAACGCACGTATGCGTCCGAACCCTTGTCGTAAAACCATACGACCTCTATATCGTTTCGCCTGGAATAGGAAACTCTCTGTGTGGGACTCTAGAGACTCGACTACTACGCTGGCAGTGGGTTTAACCACAGACCGCAAGCGGCACTAGCTGTACGTAACGGTCCCCAGGTAGTTGTCGATAAGAAGGCCGATGAGGAAACCCATCCGAACTCCTACTGAGTCTGATGTGACAATCTCCATACAGTCCGGTCCGTTCGTCCAAGACTATCGCATATCCGGCCTAGGGGGCGGCAAGCGTGAGTCCCCTAATAGCGGTATAAGTCGTGTCGGAGGGAAGCCCATTACACCCTAAGAAACTACTGGAACCTACCAGCAAATCTCGCTTGCCCTGGCCAGGGACTTTGCATAATGGCTCTCTGACACAGTGCGATATCTACTCCCAATACCGGGAGGGACGAATCTTGTCTAACCGCCACTGCCTCCAAGTGCTCGGGACTGCACCCAACTGCTACCTGTTTGAACGACTCCTTTGAGCCGTGGTAGGGTAGCAATCTAAGAACAGTGGGACACACTCGAGGCGAAGTAGCAGTGTCAAGTCTACGGACTATGCTGTACTCATGTCACCTGGGAACTGTTCACTGACGACTGGTATAAAACCAACCAACAGTTCCCTGTGAGTCCTGTCCGGTGTACCCGTAACCTAACGAGCACCTGTATACTATCTCCAGTACGACGTACTGACGGCTGTGGGACAGACCATCTCCCCAACTGGGATGAGAAGCGTACACACCAGTCTACTCCGGAGTATCGATGCTTTGTCTCGATAATCCAACGACCAGGGACCTGAATAAGGATGTGCTTGTAGACTACCCAGCCCCCACTAGTGTGACTGCCATCACAACGCTGGTAGTCAAGCAAGATCCTAAGAGCTCTATCAATACGTATACTCACACATTAAGATAGAGAAAACCAAGTAGCATACTACCATGTTTAGCAAGACTGTTATATACATGTGAATATCCCAAGCTTCAATTAACTAATATACAAACTAGTATGATACAGTAATGGCCTTCTAGGGCATAAACACTAACAATCTCCCACTTGCACTAGGGCCATTTACTGGCATATCGAAGACCAATGATCTCGAGTAGCCTCTCGAACTGCGTCTGAGGTAGGGCCTTCGTGAATAGATCAGCAATGTTCTCTTCTGAAGCAACTCTCCGAAACTCGATCTCCTGACGATCAATGATCTCCCTGATCAGGTGATACCGCCTCAAGATGTGTCTGGACTTCTGATGGGACCTTGGTTCCTTTGCTAAAGCTATAGCTCCGTTGTTGTCGCAATACAGAGGTATTGGATCAACTATGGTAGGAACCACCTGAAGTTCTGTTAGGAACTTCTTCATCCAGACTGCTTCTTTTGCGGCATCGCAAGCAGCTATATACTCCGCTTCCATCGTCGAGTCAGCAACGGTGTCCTGCTTGGAGCTTTTCCAGCACACCGCCCCTCCATTGAGGGTAAAGACATAACCCGACATGGACTTGGAATCGTCCTTATCACTCTGGAAGCCGGAATCAGCAAAGGCCTCCAACCTGAGGTCTTTTCCGCCGTAAACCAAGAACATCTCCTTAGTCCTCCTCAGGTACTTGAGAATGTTCTTTACTGCTATCCAGTGTTTCTCCCCTGGGTCTGACTGATACCGGCTCACCACGCTTAGTGCGTAAGCTACATCTGGTCTGGTACACAACATCGCATACATTATAGAGCCTACCGCAGAAGCGTAGGGTATAATAGACATGCGTTCCCTTTCCAAATCTGTCTTGGGAGACATCTCTTTGGAGAGGGTGATTCCGTGACAAGCCGGTAGATTACCGCGCTTAGAATCTTCCATACTAAATCTTTTCAGTATAGTGTCGATATACCTGGACTGCGAAAGTCCCAACATCCTCTTGGATCTATCACGATAGATCCGGATCCCCAGAATGTAAGAGGCATCACCCAGGTCTTTCATGGAGAACTTGTGTGATAAGAATCCTTTGACAGATTGTAGCATAGGAATGTCATTTCCTATCAATAGAATGTCATCCACGTACAAGACGAGGAATACGACACTTCTGTCTACAACTTTACTATATATGCACGGTTCATCTGGATTTTTGATAAAGTCATATTCTTTGACTGTCTCATCAAAACAGATGTTCCAACTCCGCGATGCCTACTTTAGTCCATAAATGGACTTAAGCAGCTTGCATACTTTCCCGCTGCTCCCACTCTGATTGAAACCCTCTGGCTGATCCATATAGACGCTCTCTTCTAAATTTCCATTCAGAAAAGCCGTCTTTACGTCCATCTGCCAGATTTCATAATCATGGAAGGCAGCAATAGCAAGAAGGACCCGAATGGATTTGAGCATAGCCACTGGAGAAAAAGTTTCGTCATAGTCCAAACCAGGTCTTTGACGAAAACCCTTTGCAACAAGTCTAGCCTTATAGGTTTCCACCTGTCCATCTACACCAATCTTTTTCTTGAAGATCCATTTGCATCCTATGGGTTTTACCCCATCTGGAGCAAAGTCCAAAGTCCATACTTTGTTGGTGTACATGGACTCCATTTCGGTCCGCATTGCATCTAGCCATCGTACCGAGTCGCCGCTCTGGATGGCCTGCTGGAAGTCAGTAGGTTCATCATCATCTATGATGCAATCCTCTCTATCCCCGTCTATGAGAAAACCGTAGTATCTCTCAGGCGGATGAGACGGCCTACTACTCCTGCGGAGGGGTGCGGGAATGTTCTGTTCTTCTTGAACTTCTGGTTCTACCAAACTTTCAGTAGCAGCTTGTGGTTCTATAATTTCTTCCAGTTCTACTACGCTCCCACTCTTCTGATTTTCTAAAAATTCAGTTTCTAAGAAGCGGGCATGACGAGAAACAAATACCTTTTGTTTCTCTGCGTAATAGAAAAAATATCCCATAGAGTTCCTTGGATATCCCACAAACTTACACTCTACTGAGCGTGCCTCGAGCTTGTCCGGATGCTGCTTTTTTACAAAAGCTGGACATCCCCACGTCTTCAGGTACTGAAGACAGGGTTTCTTCCCACTCCATATCTGATATGGTGTGGTAGGCACAGTTTTGGTTGGAACTTTGTTCAAAATATATGCAGCTGTCTCTAGTGCATAACCCCAGAATGATCGCGGTAACTCAGCATTACTCATCATGGATCGTACCATATCCAATAGGGTTCGATTCCGTCTCTCCGATACATCGTTATGCTGTGGAGTGTACGGAGGAGTAAGCTGAGAGAGAATTCCTTTCTCTTTTAGGTAACCTAGGAACTAGGCACTCAAGTATTCACCACCTCGATCAGATCTAAGTGTCTTAATACTTTTGCCGGTTTGGTTTTCTACTTCATTCTTATACTCCTGGAATTTCTCAAAAGCCTCGGATTTATGTTTCATCAGATAAATGAATCCGTATCTTGAGTAATCATCCGTGAAAGTAATGAAATAGGAAAAACCACCTCTTGCATGTGTAGACATTGGACCGCATACATCGCTGTGTATGAGTCCTAAGAGCTCGCTCGCTCTTACTCCTTGTCAAGTAAATGGAGTCTTTGTCATCTTTCATTTTAGACAAGATTGACAAGTGTCATAAGATTGATATTCGAACGAGTCCAAATATCCTTCTCTATGCAACTTAGTCAACCTTCTCTCATTGATGTGACCCAGTCTACAATGCCATAAGAAAGCTTTATTTAAATCTGGAGACTTTCTTTTTAGTGTGTTCTGGAAATTGAAAATTTGGAGTTGGTTTAAAACATATATGCCGTTATTTAGTGTACCTGACCCAATCAAACCATGATTAAGGTGGATGTTGACAACATCTCTTACAAACGTGAAATCATAACCTTTATTTGATAACAAGGAAACTGATATGATATTACACGTTAAGCTTGGTACAAAATAACAGTTATGTAAAACCAAAATGTGTCCACTCGTCAATCCTAGGTGATAATCCCCGACGGACGCAGCTCCCACGCTAGCTCCGTTAGCAACCTTTAGGGTCATATCACCTTCCTTCAGCACTCTACGGTTTCTCAGTGCCTGCAATGAATTGCAAATATGAGATCCTGATCCGGTATCCAATACCCAGGAAGTAGAGTTGATCGACAGACAATTCTCAATTACAAACACACCTGAAGTCGAAGCCACAGCTTGCTTCGGTTCCTGGTTCTTGGCGTTCCACGCCTTGCAATCCTTCTTCCAGTGCCCTTTCCTGTGACAATGGAAGCACTCATCCTGGCCAACTACCAGTGCTGCAAACTTTTTCTTTCCCTTCCCTCCCACCTTACTAACACTTCCTAAAGGTCTGGGTGCGGCCTTCTTCTTCCTTCCTTTGGCTTTAGCCTTGGACCCGGAAGAAGATGTACGCCAACAAACATAGCGGGTGTTTCCCTTGAATTCTTCAAGGTGCCCTCTGCACTCCTTAACATGTTCAGGAGTTCCGGAAGTTCAACTTCTTTTCTTTGAAGGTTGAAGTTCAGGATAAACTGGGCGTAGGTGTGAGGAAGGGACTGGAGAATAAGGTCTGTATAGAGCTCATTATCCAAAGTCGTCCCAAGGTCTACGAGCTCTTCTATATAGCCGATCATCTTTAGGACATGTTCTCCTACCGATGACCCGACAGCCAACCTCGCTCGAAACAAGTTCTTTGAGGTCTCGTATCTTGCTATACGAGATTGCTCTCCATAAAGTTCCTTTGTATGGAGAAATATGCCATCAAGGTCCATATCCTCGTGCCTCCTCTGATGTTCATTGTTCATCGAGGCAAGCACGATGCACTTGGCTTTCGCGCAATCTAAATCCCAGGTTTTGCGGATTTCCTTATCCGCATTGCTGGATTTGGGACCAGGGACAGCAGGTGCCATAGCGGTGAGGACGTACCCCAGTTTGTCATAGGTCAAAGCCATTTTGACATTCCGCAGCCAATCTTTATAGTTTGGCCCTGTCAGTATATTTTTCTCTAAAAGTAACTTAAGTCCAGTCATTTTCAGGGTCGCTGCAATTAGGAGAGAGAGAAGAAAACTCTTTAGCATGATGCTCTTGCAAGTTTAGAGTGGTTTTAGTTTATCTAAACTGGATGGCTCCCACTGTTTCTCGAATCCTTCCTCAAACCATAAAAGAAGAATTAGCCAGGACTATTCTCACCGTACAATACTTGCTTAACCGTTCAGCCAGGCTGGTGTCGGTACTTCGAGGGAGGTTTTCCAACGCTTTCGTGAAGTTCCTTAATTAAATAACCTCTTTTCTCTGGGGGCGTAACCCCGCTGACACTTTTCTGGACACCTACTAGGTTTATAGCATTGATCGTTAAGTGACGAATATCCTGATAAGTAGCATATACTCACAGTAGGATCGGGATCCAAATATCATCGTCTGATAATGTTGTAGGAATGCTACCAACATTCATCAAACTCAAAATGGTATGCATCTCTTTGCAAATTTCAGTTTCTTTAGAAATTCCCGATATAAGTTTTTGCCCCATGCTCTTATGACCTTGACGAAAGCCAACAAATCATAAGTCACATGTCAAGTTCTGTCCATCATTATCTTGTTAATTTGAACCCACCCGTATATACCCTTGACGAAAGCTAACAAGGTAATGCGACTGTCCCAAACCAACACATCTATCTATGTTAACAAATGAATACCCAGCAGCTACCAAACACTATGTCTTGACGAAAGCCAACAAACACAGCTTGAATACTACTGACTATCCATAAGAAATGACGGAGGGCTATGACTGGTTTTGGCGAAACCGTGAACGTAGTGAACTTGATATAACCGAAGGAACCTGATAGCTTTTAAAAGTAGTGGTTAAATCTCCGCATTTAAAATATCTGTTTTAAAATAACCGAGTGGTTTGTTTTAAATTGTTCCAACGATTTAAACTTGGTTTATTTTCTTTGCATTATAAATAATGCGTCCCATCATTAACCTATCATTGCAGAAAACAACGAAAATACAACGTCCTCTTATGCCATCCGCATTCGCCACGAGGTCCCATCATCACCCGTTAGGTTACTTAACTAACGACAGAGCGGGGGCTGGGCTAGCGCGGGTGTAAAACATAAGTGACGTCTAAATAGCTATCATATATATAGATATTTTACATTCGTCTGACGCAATGATATACATTCCAGAACACAGATAAACTTTATTGGATTTGCAAGCAATCTGTATTTCTTTTGAGCCTGCAAGAAAAGACAGATTACACAGTTGTGATGAATAGCCGTTACCCCACCCAAGATCCCTACGGGTACGACAAACTACCCGCCCGGCAGTTTGTGTACCCCACCTTGGATCTGTCCTAGGAGCAAAAACAGTAAAATGAAATAATACAACGGTGGCTACAACCGCAACCTGGATGTGCCCCGCAAAATAATATTACAACAAATTACATTTACAACAAATGAATTAAATAATAACCCATTGCTAAACCCCGGCTATACACCACAACAGTCCAATAACAGTTCATATGCACAAACAGATAAAACCATCACAGAAATGTGCAACCCCCTGCCAGCCGACTTACTAGCAGTTAGGGAAGGTTTACGAACACATTTATCAATCACAGATATAATCCAATATGCAAATACTGTACAATTTCGATCGATTAAACGCATTTAACATTGCTCCAATACTGCTCTGTAAACTGGAAACCTGAGCAAAATTAAAATATTCCAGAAAACCCCAAACACCAGAGAGGACCCACACATGAAAGATGAGTCCATGACTCGGCAACTCGGCCGCGGAACCGCGGCGGATCGGTGGGATCCGCCGCGCTTCCGCGGCGCTTTAGCCGATTCATGGGCTCAAATTTCATGGGTGTTCTTCTGGACCCTTTTCAAGCTTTCTGAGCAACCCTGAAAAATTTTTAGACTTCATTTAAATTTCGACAGAAACTTGACAGTTTTAGGGTTTTCCGGCTTCGTTTTTCCGTTCGAAATTCGTACAAATTTGCAATTAAGTTATTTATTGTTTAGCGAGGCTCTGATACCACTGTAAGTCGATGTACAACACCCCAAGACTTGTGGGGAGGCGGAATTTTCAAAAACGAACTTGTTTAGTGAACGAACATCGACTAACCGCTTGAATCGAAGCTAAACTATAAATAACCAAACACAAAGTGTTTCTAAACTACTGTGTTTAGGGATTATACCTAATGAACCAACTCCTTCGTATTTACGAACTCCTTGTTCTCCTCGGCCTTCTCGAAGTAGCAGACGATCCACCCGAGAGCAAAACTCCAAGCTTAGCCTCTAAACTAGAGGCAACTAACCTTCTTGGATTGCTAATCGAAGAAGATAGATTGAGATAGAGTGATGGTTATGGATTGTTTAGTCTTACTAACCCTTGTACTCAACTCATGAGAGGGGAGGATTATTCTTTTGAAGAGAGAGAGCTTGAGGAGAGAGAATGTGTAGATGATAATGATAAGAGAATAGTGAGTCAAGAAGATATATATCAAGCATTTCTTTTATGAAGAAAAGAATAAGAAATGAATTTAGCAAACATGCTTGAAAATATCTTGTGATGATTCATTAGAATGACAAAAGACTACTATGAATCATCAAGGTGACTCACTAATCACAATCATTTCATATGCCACCTTAACCTCCTTAGTCACCACCTTCTAGAAGCTTCCCGCATAATTACGAGAACGCCCCTCCTTTCCGAAAAATACGGAAAAACTTTAGACTGTAAAAATCCAATAATCGGATACCAGTATCTGGCTTAAACCAAAGCCGACTGGTAAAAACTGTCCGAAAGTCGTACGCGCGTAAACGCACGTATGCGTCCGAACCCTTGTCGTAAAACCATACGACCTCTATATCGTTTCGCCTGGAATAGGAAACTCTCTGTGTGGGACTCTAGAGACTCGACTACTACGCTGGCAGTGGGTTTAACCACAGACCGCAAGCGGCACTAGCTGTACGTAACGGTCCCCAGGTAGTTGTCGATAAGAAGGCCGATGAGGAAACCCATCCGAACTCCTACTGAGTCTGATGTGACAATCTCCATACAGTCCGGTCCGTTCGTCCAAGACTATCGCATATCCGGCCTAGGGGGCGGCAAGCGTCATTCCCCTAATAGCGGTATAAGTCGTGTCGGAGGGAAGCCCATTACACCCTGAGAAACTACTGGAACCTACCAGCAAATCTCGCTTGCCCTGGCCAGGGACTTTGCGTAATGGCTCTCTGACACAGCGCGATATCTACTCCCAATACCGGGAGGGACGAATCCTGTCTAACCGCCACTGCCTCCAAGTGCTCGGGACTGCACCCAACTGCTACCTGTTTGCACGACTCCTTTGAGCCGTGGTAGGGTAGCAATCTAAGAACAGTGGGACACACTCGAGGCGAAGTAGCAGTGTCGAGTCTGCGGACTATGCTGTACTCATGTCACCTGGGAACTGTTCACTGACGACTGGTATAAAACCAACCAACAGTTCCCTGTGAGTCCTGTCCGGTGTACCCGTAACCTAACAAGCACCTGTATACTATCTCCAGTACGACGTACTGACGGCTGTGGGACAGACCATCTCCCCAACTAGGATGAGAAGCGTACACACCAGTCTACTCCGGAGTATCGATGCTCTGTCTCGATAATCCAACGACCAGGGACCTGAATAAGGATGTGCTTGTAGACTACCCAGCCCCCACTAGTGTGACTGCCATCACAACGCTGGTAGTCAAGCAAGATCCTAAGAGCTCTATCAATACGTATACTCACACATTAAGATAGAGAAAACCAAGTAGCATACTACCATGTTTAGCAAGACTGTTATATACATGTGAATATCCCACGCTTCCATTAAGTAATATACAAACTAGTATGATACAGTAATGGCCTTCTAGGGCATAAACACTAACAAACAATATGTAAACAACTTTACAACTGAGTGAATGCGGAATACAACCTTTGTAGACTGGTCCTTCACTTCAAATGCTCCATGTAGAAGTCCCTTCGCTGCGAGTGATGATCTCCCGAACTCTTGAGAGGATCCACAAGGTGAAAGATGCAAACTTGCTCGAAGTCTTCGAGGCCGAAGATGATCTACGTCAAGGAGACTCAAGCTCATGCTACCTCTTCACTAAATTAGGGTTTAATGAAGCAAACACCCTAAACTAAATGGCTAATAGTAGATGATGATGAAGTAGGAAATGGGCTCTCTTTAGTTTTCTTTCTCTCACAATTTTTCATCACATAACAATTATTCTTCCACAGTTTAAGATCTAGAAAAAAGCTAGCAAGCTTTCATGAGGAAGAAGAAGATGAAGTGATGAATGAAAAAAACTTATATGAGGTTAGAAATGTAACCATGGTGAGTTATGTCATGCCTTAACCCTTGTAGAGAATAAACCATGGTGTGTGGTTAATGGTTGGATTAATAAATATCTTTAAGTAAAACAAAAAAAGTGGACTTAGTCAATGTTCTACTAGCTTCCATCCAAGCTCAACCATGATAAAATCCACTAATTTTGAATTACTTAATAAATAAATATAAAACCCTAACATTAACCTAGCATGGTGTGAGTCTCATACATACATGTTGCATGTGTAACCTAGCATGTCACAATGATATATATCACATATATATTATTTGTGAACAAAAGAAAATAATACAATTAACATATATCACATATATATCAATGTATCATCAAGTGAGAAAAAGTAATGCTTAAGTGAGCTAAAATTAGTTAATGTAATTTAATATATCAAATATATAATTCTACATTAAATTATTAAATCAACACTTGATTTAATAATCCGGCTATATCACATATAACTGACTGATATCTAATGCAACAACTTATCGAATCAACACCTGATCCGATAACCCGGCTATATCATATATAACCGACCAATGTCACAAGTCGCGAGAATAGAATGCGGTATCATATACGCGCATTAATCTCGGTCCCGCACATATCACATATGTGCTCCTACCTCATTTCGCATGAACCAGAAAACCTCTATGTAGGACTCTAAAGACTCGTCAATACGCCGGCAGTAGGTGATGATCATATCAAACACCCACAATCCACAAGAGATCTTCTAAACGTAACGGCCACCGGGTGTTGAGCGATCAGAAGATCAACAAGCAAGCCTGCTCATTCTCCTACGAATCCAATCAGTAACACTACCGTATAGTTCGGTCTCTTCGTATGATATGTCGCATATCCAGTCTAGGGGCGGTAAACGTTAGACCCTAGTAACCGATAAGTCGTGCCGATGGGAGGCTCATAACAGGTCGAGAAACTACTGATAACACTTACCAGTAGATCTCCATATCAGCCCTGGCCAGGGACTTCCAGTTATAGCCAATCGAGCACAGCGCAACATCAACTCCCAATACCGGGAGAGAAGAAACCCCTCCTATCGCTCATTGCCTCCATGTGATTCGGGACTGCACCCAAAAGCCACCGTTTTGCACGTTCTCTTGAACGTGGTAAAGTGGAAATCAAAGCACAGTAGGAATCACAGAAGACTCTATGACGATCTCGTGTCTACAGACTCACATGTACCAGTGTCACCAGAGAACTGCTATCTGACAATAGGTATAATACCAACTAGGAGTTCTCGAAGAGTCCGTTCAGTGTACCCAGTCTCCACTGAGCACCCGTATACCATCTTTGATGTCCAGCACCAATGGATGTGGGATCATCCATCGTCCATCATATGGGTCAAGAAGCGTATACGCTAGTCTACTCTGGAGTATCGATGCCCTGTCTCGATACACCCTCGACTAGGAAAAATTATAGGATATACTTTTGGACTACCCTGGCCCCACTAGTATGATCTCCATCATAATCCTAGTAGTCAAGTACACATCCAAAGGGCTTTATCAACATGTGAGAGCAAGATGGTAACACAATACAAGTCAACATGTTAAGACAAAGAGTAACCAGATAGCATACTATCATATCGAGCAAGAAAGTCCTCTCTCTATATATCCAAGCATCCACTATAATATACATCATATGTAAATAATGGCCTCTAGGGCATATACATAACTAACATCCATAACCATAAATTATAGTTTCTTAACACTTGTTAGGACACTTGCACTATTATCGATGAGTTATGTTGCACCTGTACCTACCTACATGTCTCACCACACTTCATCGGTAATTGACATGTCACGTACACCCTTAGAACTTGCTATGTCCCATGTAATCTATTGCACACTGCTAGTATCATTAATAACTGTTGTTACGCGCATTTGTTATTATTGTGACACATATCATATCTCATTTTAATTGCTACTACTCGTACTGTCATATATATTGGATTACAAAGATTTCTGTTTTGAGTTTTATGCATTGATGGTCATATTCGATGAATTTTCATGATTGATGTGATATGTCCACCATGAGTTGTTTTTATGATTTGGATTTACTCCGAACCATGTGGGGAGGCTATACGGTTGCGGATTTCTACGTTATTCAGGCTGGGGGGGGATATACTGTCGGATACATGGTGGACCCGGTTGAGACCGAGGGGCAGGAAAGCCGCATTTGAGGTGGGGAGCCTAGCGAGGACACTCGATACCAGAGATAGTTGTGAAACATGGCGGATATCTGGAGGATACCGACCAATGTTGCTGATTGACAGGATCGTTCGGGGAACGATGCCTGCTGAAAAAAGAAGATTTGTGTCGGTGTTGGACACGGAAAGATGGATCTTATATGAAAATGATCAATATTTTGAAATACTTGATGAGATTTCGATGTTGTTTCATACATTCATTACAGTTACGTATTCATGTTTCCATATGCTATCATACATCATGCTTACTGGAAGTTTACTTTTAGCTCTATTTTATTATGCTTACAATGTCAACTGTTAGAGGTTAGTTTTATTCGTTGAGTTGGCAACTCATCCCCGTTGTGTCATAGTTCCTTGCAGGAGATGCGTGGATGCATAACAGCAGTGCGGACACATTTTGCAGCTTGTATCGCTTTTCTTGCTAGGTGAGTTACATATGCAGTAACCGTCTATTTTGGTATATGTATTTTGGATCTAGTATTACTCCATCAGACCCTGTATATTTGACTTAGAACGAGGCATGCTTGTATATGTTTTGATTTGATTGAGTGAGATCGGCTAGTTATGTTAGTTATGCTTTCTTTACTTATTCTTATGATTCTTCGCTTGAGCGTCGTATTGTTATTGCGTGATGGTTTTCGCCGTTTGGCGTTGTTTTGCTCCCAACTAGGGACGCCACTTATTTAAAATATTAAATAACTGTTTTTATTAACAATTAAACAGGGAGATGCTGTCGAAATTTCAAATGCAAAAATCAATTGTTTAATTTTCATTTCTTAAAAACCATTCGACATGCTACCTGATTCTTTTCACTTTAAAACTGTAGATTCTTAATTCCGCAAATAGGGTTTTGATTTTGGTTTTCTGGCTTTCGGATTGTGTCGACATCTTTAGACGTCATACAATCTAAGTGCCAGTCACGCACCAATACGGGTCAAGACCGCAATCCCATCAATTAAACATATCACACCAGAAAAGAATGAAAATATAATGTATGTATATACCATCCGCATTCACTACTGGGCCCCGTCATCACCCGTTAGGTTACTTAAGTAACGACGGAGCGGAGGCTGGACTAGCGCGGGTGCAAAACATATACAACATCTACTAGTATATATATAAATATATATAACAATCGTCCTAGGCATGATATAAAGAAACATCTCAGAATCACAGCCAAGCATCACAGAGTGGTAGATAATCCTGGAGCCCCGGGTTTCACTTGACACACAAATGAAACCCGACGTTCCCCTGGTCGTGTGAATAGCCTGTGCAATGAAAACCTAGACCCCTACGAGTGCGGCAAGTTACCCGCCAATCCCAGAAGTGAGGAATCCCCAATCAACAAAGTGAGTGGGCCACCCAGCACTTCACGGAATCTGGTAACATGAGCACCCCTCCGTGGGTCAACCAGTACCCTCTACGAGTGGGCAAATAGCCCGCCAATTCTAGAGTAAGGCCCCCTCCGTCTCAACGCCATGAGATGCAGGCCTGTTGCCCTCTAGAACCCGACTAACCATGCACTCCACCGTGGGGAAATCCTAGTACAGAAAAGAAAAGAATATGTACAACGGTGACATCGACCTCAACCCGGTGGTGCCCCAAACAAATAATATACAACTGGCAGTGACGGCTGTCCACAAGTCGGACGCTCATCCCGCAATATCAAATGTACAAATAAACCCAAACTGTACTACCATTGTACAAAAGCTATGCACACAACGATCCCGCCACAACCACAGCACAACACAGAACATCAACGCGAATGTCACGTTCGCAAACCCGTCTAAAAGAGCATATAGCAGTTAGACGAGTTGTACCGCTCTAATGATATTCACGGTAGCAGATAGTAATGTATGTACTGAAAACTATGACATTAGAATTCTGCACGCAATTAGTAAACTAAACCAATTTCCAAAACCATGAAAAAAACAGTGAGCTAAAGTTCTAAAAACCGACCGTTTAAGCCAATTCGGAAGTCCGAATCAAAACGAAACGCGCCCGAATCTTTGCGGTGAGTTAGAGCACGAAATTAACTTCGAGTTGGGGGCCTAGAGGGGGTACCCCATGTTGGTGTATATGCCCTAGAGGCCATTATTGTATCATACCAGTTTGTATATTACTTGATGGAAGCTTGGGATATTCACAGTTGTATAGACAATCTTGCTCGAAATGGTAGTATGCTACTTGGTTTGTTTCTACTTTAATGTGTGCATGTGTTTCTTTTAGCATATCGCCCACACACATTAGTGGAACCCTTAGGATCTTTGCTTGATTACCAGCGTTGTGATGGCAGTCACACTAGTGAGGGCTGGGTAATCTACAAGCACATCCTTATACAGGTCCCTAGTCGTTGGATTATCGAGATGGGGAATCGATACTCCGGAGTAGACTAGCGTATGTGCTTCTCATCCCAGCAGGGGAGATGGTCTGTCCCACAGCCATTAGTACGTCGTACTTGAGATAGTATGCGGGTGCTCGTTAGGTTACGAGTACACTGGACAGGACTCGTCGGGAACTGTTGGTTGGTACTATACCTATCGTCAGTTATCAGTTCCTAGGTGACATGAGTACAGCTTAGTCCACTAACTTGACACTGTCACTTCGCCTCGAGTGTGTTCCTACTGTTCTTAGATTGCTACCCTACCACGGCTCAAATGAGTCATGCAAACAGGTAGCTGTTGGGTGCAGTCCCGAAGCACTTGGAGGCAGTGACGGTTAGACAGGATTCGTCTCTCCCGGTATTGGGGGTTGATATCGCGCTGTGTCTAGGAGAGCCATTACACAAAGTCCCTGGCCAGGGCAAGCGAGATATACTGGTAGCGTTTCCAGTGTTATCTCAGGGTGTTCTGGGCTACACTTCGACACGACTTGTACCTCTATTAGGGGACTGACATTTACCGCCCCCCTAGGCCTGCCATGAGATACTCTCAGACGAACAGACCGGACTGTACGGAGATTGTCACATTCAGGCTCAGTAGGAGTTCGGATGGGTTCACCTCATCAGTCTTCTTATCGGCATCTACCTGGGGACCATTACGTACAGCTAGTACCGCTTGCGGCCTGTGGTTAAACCCACTGCCAGCGTAGTGTCGAGTCTTTAGAGTCCCACACAGAGGGCTATTCGCCTTTGGGCAAAACAGAGTAGAGGTCGCATGGTATTGCGACGGGGTTCGTTCATATCCGTGCACTTGTGCATGTTTAGTGTCCGGGCAGTTATTATTAGCGGGCTTTGGTTTAAGCCAGATCCTAGTATATGTTTTGGGATTTTTTTTATCTCATTGTATTCGTGTTCCTCGGAACACGGATGCGGGTGTGTATGCAAAGTTGACAGAGGCAGAGGCAAAGGATTCTCATTAGGGTTGTTGACCGTTGACTTTTTCGAAACCCTAATGAGAATGGGAAATATGATTAATAATATTAATTAAGAATTATTGTGCCATGGTTGAGTTGAACATTTGACTTTTCTTGACTTGTTGACTTTGTTGACCGGTTGACCATTGTGGACTTGTTGACCATCATCATTTCATTTTAAAGATGCTTCTTGTTCTTTGCAAATTGCATTAAATGAATGAAATGATAATGGTCATTCATAAACTAACCATCACAATTTCTTAATTATTATTATTATTATCATAATTCCTAATATGAGAGCATGGTTGTAAAATATCCCCATTCTTACTTGCTCACTCTCTCTCATCCAAAGCTCATCCTCTTCCTCTCTCTCAAAGCTCTCATGTCTCATGTGTTGAGAAGCATGAGCTTTTGAGATAAAACCTTCATAACTTCACTCTACTCAATCTAGAGTTCTAGGTTGAGCAAGCCAAGCATTTTAGTTACCTTTAGGTTGAGGTAGGAGCTCAAGGTAAAGGCCTTCGGGTGGATCCTTCTTCGACAAAGAAAAGACTACGAGGAGAAGCCGTTCAAACCACTCCAAGGAGCAAGAAGAGAAGGAGTTCAAGACCTAGGTATAACCTCCTAACCGAGTGGTTAAACTTGTAGTTAGTTTGCTAGGTTTTTGTTTAGCAAAGATCCTCTTTTTAGTCCATGTTGCCTTGTGTCAAAAAATCATTTTTTACTGTTTCCGCCTCCTCGTAAGAACCGAGGTGGGCAACGTGGACTTACAGTGGTATCAGAGCCTAGCTAAACAACAACTAGCATGTTAGCAAAGTATTTAGAATTTCGATCCGAGAAAAAATCGCAAAACACGTCCGAAAACTTAACTTTCTGCCGATTTTTAAAACTGCTCCAAAAATAATTCCACATATCTTAAAAATCGGCTCAGGGTTTTCTAAGAACATGCAGCAAAAACGAGCCCCTGACTCGGTCAACTCAACGCGGAACCGCGGTGAAACCATGCGTTTCGCCGCGGATCAGCGGCCGAGTTGACTCGGCCGCGTCTCGTCTTTGCTGCAATTTACTCAGTGTTCAGTTTTGAGATTTTTAGGATATTTTGTTTATGCCCAGAATTTCCAGAGAACAAAGTTGTGTTTGGGGTAGTTGCAAATCCGTATTTTTGATCGAAGTTCTGTAGACTTTAGCTAATAGGTTATATCTGTGATGTGATATATACACTGAACATCAACTAATCGCTATACGTCGATTGGTGGGGGTTGTGCATATCTGTGATCTGTAATGTTGATGGATTGTGTATATGAACTCGTTGGATTGTCGCGGATGAATAGCCGGGGGTTGTGAGATGAGAGTTTTCTTTATCTTTCATTTGATGTAACATGTAAATTGATGTAATATTATTTTATGGCCGCACATCCGGGATGAGGTTGTAGCCGCCATTGTATATTATTTCTTTTACTGTTTTTGCTCTTAGGATAGACCCTAGGTGGGGTGCACAAACTACCGGGTACCTCGAAGTGCCGAGTGGCCTACTCACGTTGTTGAGGGAGGTGTTAGTTGTATGTATGCCCTAGAGGCCAGTATTGTACAGATGATGTATATTATATTGGATGCTTGGACATATATAGAGATGACTTTCTTGCTCGATATAATAGTATGCTATCTGGTTGCACTTTATCTTAACATGTATACTAGTCTCTTTAAACTGTTTTATAGTTACATGTTGGCAAAGCCCTTAGGATGTGTACTTGACTACCTAGACTATGATGCAGATCATACTAGTGGGGACATGGTAGTCCATAAGTACATCCTTCAAGGTCCCTAGTCGTGGGTGTATCGAGACGGGGCATCGATATACCAGAGTAGACTAGCGTATACGCTTCTCGACCCATGAGATGGGCGATGGATGATCCCATATCCATTGGTGTTTGACATCAGAGAAGATATACGGGTGCTCAGTGGAGACTGAGTACACTGGACGGACTCGTCGAAAACTCCCAGATGGTATTATACCTCACGTCAGATGGCAGTTCTCAGGTGACACTTGTGCAGGTTAGTCTGTAGACCCGAGATCGTCATTGAGTCTTGTGTCATTCCCACTGTGCTTTGATCTCCACCTTACCACGTCCATGAGGGCGTGCAAAACGGTGGTCTTTGGGCACAGTCCCGAGTCACATGGAGGCAATGAGCGATAGGAGGGGTTTCGTCTCTCCCGGTATTGGGGGTTGATGTTGCGCTGTGCTCGATTGGCCGTAACAGGGAAGTCCCTCGCCAGGGCTGATCAGAGATTTGCTGGTAAGTGTTACCAGTAGTTTCTCGACCCGTTATGAGCCTCATATCGGCACGACTTATCGGTTACTGGGGTCTGACGTTTACCACCCCTAGACTAGATATGCGACATATCAGACGAACAGACCGGACTGTACGGTAAGTGTTACTGGTTGGATTCACAGGAGTGTGAGCGGGCTAGCTCGTCGATCTTCTGATCACTCAATACCCGGGTGGCCGTTACGTTTAGCAGACCGCTTGCGGCTTGTGGGTGATTGATATGATCATCATCTGCTGCCGGCGTATTGACGAGTCTGTAGAGTCCTACACAGAGGTTTCCTGGCTCAAGCGAAACGAAATAGGAGCGCATATGAGATATGTGCAGGACCGAGAATAATGCGTGTATGTGATACCGTATTTCATTCTCGCGATGGATGTATCGACTGGTTATATACGATATAACCTAGATATCGAATCAACGATTGATTCGATAAGACGATACATAGGATACTAGTCGGTTATATGCGATATGACCGGATCGTTAAATCAAGTGTTGATTTAATGATTTAATGTATAATTATATATTTGATATATTACTTTGCATTAACTAGTATTGGTTCACTTTAAATGGATTTTCTCACTTGATGTGCAAGTTGTATATGTGATATACTTTTGTGCACATGTTTGTATCATGTTTGATGATACTTGCTCATTTGGTTAAGTGTATAGAATTATACCATGGTTAAGTTGATGTTTAGGGTTTTGCTTTTTCATTTATTTATTTATTTGTTTGTTTATTTATTTGGAAAATATAAAGATGAGAATGGTGGCTTTCTTTGTTTCTTATTGAAGCTTCATGAAGCTTTGACTTAGTCCACCATTCTTATCTCATCCTTAACCCTAACCATTCCAACTAACCCTAGTTTATTCTCTACACTTGACTATGGTTAGGATATGATAAGTATTCATATTAGTTTCTTTTTTAAATAAGAAACTTATCATATTCTTTATCTTCTCCTTCTTCTTCTTCAAGAAAAACCTTGACTTCATCAATGGTAACTTGAGCAAACAAGTGAGAAATCCAATTCTAAAGTGAACCCACCTCCTATTTCTTCACCCTCTACCTCTTGCCAAGTTGTTTTGGGTGTTTTCTTTACAAGTTTCACAACTTGGTGAAGTTGGAGCTTGAACTTGTGATGCCTCGACGTAGATCATCTTCGGCACGAAGCCGACGACCTAGTTCGCCCATTTCCCCGATGAAGCCGACGATTGAGTTCGGGATTCAAGATGGACAGCGAGAAGACGCCTACGTGGAGATAAGGAAGTGGAGAAACGGATCTACAAAGGTTGTAGCCTCTCTCCTTTAGTTAAGATGTTAACTAGTTTCGTTTTTCGCCTAAACTTTAGTCAACGATCCGTATTAGGTTTTCTCGGCACCCTAAAAATTTGAAATTGGCATGGTTGATGCCTTGTGAGACCTGAGAGTGCCTAGGAACCCTACAGTGGTATCAGAGCCTAGCTAGAGCCTTAGGCGAAGTCTAGACGACGTTTGAAACCGGAATACAGATCGAAACCCTAACACATCATGCTCTCTGGACTTTTTCTGAAAACTGGGATTTTTCAAGATTAAAAATGCTTAAAAAATTCAGCAGGGAATTCTAAGAATTACGGTGCAATTTTTTTCCAATGAACAGTATAGTGTGCGTCAGAACCGCGGCAGAAGCATGGCTTATGCGGCGGTTCCGCGGCCTAATAATGATGTTAGCCCTCCTACTTTGCACAGTAATTCATCATTTCAGCAGCTGAGTTTTATGGGTATTTTTAATATTTATTCAAGAGTTGAATTTTCTGGGGTGTTTTAGAGCTTCGATGTTTCGACCGGATTATTAAATTTCGTCTTTGTGTATTTCCGGATGACTTTAGAATATGTTAAAAAGTTCGACCGGATATAAATACCCAACTTTTCCCCTGCCGGAAAGATATCCAAGTGTTGGATTTTTGTGTGGTTTAAGGACGTTCTGAGTAGTGAAAGTAACGCGATGGTCCCTCTAGAAGACAACAAACCTTAACTCGATTATGTGACCGTCTTGAACTGCCCTTTGAACCTTCGGGTTTGGGGCAGTACGGTGTGCCACATGTGAGGCGTTGGCTTGACCCTTCTACGGCTGGACCGTTGGTACTGAGGCATGAAGTGAATGTCTTTGAACCTATTTCATGTGTTGAACGATTTCGGGAAAACTTAGGTGTTCGAATGTTCGATCGGAAAGTTTAATATATTCTATTTATTCGGAATGGGATACAATAATTGGAATTCACAAACAGTTATGAGATAACTGAATGAATGTTATAAATCTAGCGGTTTAGTTTCACTTGATATTGAAAAGAGTTTTCGATAATGAGACTAAAATGCGGGGTTTATAACTGTTAGGCATGTGATGTCTAAGTATTTCATTTGATTAGGCATGTGATGTCTAAAAGGGTTGCGGATTCCAACTGTTGTAGTTTTACACTTTATTTTCTGTGACCGTAAGTGTAATATGTGTTATCGCCGGTTTCGTTGCTATATGTCAACGACAATTGGGATGCGCATATTTACTTACGTTGATGACATATGATGTTATGTGTTGCTGGATATGTTATATTGGATCGTCGTGTTCGAATAGCCGGGGGTTTTTATGTGAGATGAGTGTTTTTCATTTTCATTCAAGTAAAAACTTGTATGTAATATTCTTTTATTTGGGGCACTTCCAGGTTGCGGAAGTTGTCACCTTTTGTATATTATTTACTTTTCCGCATTAGGATAGACCCAAGGAGGGGAGCACAAGTAACCGGGTTCTGGGGTCCAGTGGGAGACCAACTCGAGGAGTCGAGTCCGGGTCTCCTAACCCTAGAATTGGTAGGGTTGCTTGCCGCTCTCGTAGGGGTCTAGGGGTGTGGGATTGGCTATTCATCACGACCGTGGAATCCGTGTTTTATACTGGCTCGTATTGAAAACACGGACGTTCTAGTATATCCAATGTTTCATATGTTTCTTCTGCTGCGATATCTGTGATGCGATCATGTGATGTTCTGTGATAGATACAGTATATAGTATATATGATATATTATATAGACGTTACTTATGTTTTGCATCCGCACTAGCCCTGCCCTGCTCTGTCGTTAGTTACCTAACCTAACGGTGCACGAGGGGACATCGAGGCGAATGCGAATGGCATAAGTGTACGTCGTATTTATATGTGATGTTTAGGTACTTAAATGATGGGACTTCATTAATGTGATTAATGAAAGAAAAGAAACCTAAGATGTTGTAGAATCAAATTTTAAATAAAACAGGTAGCTACAGTTCTTGCTTTGCACAACGGTATATGTGATATATCCTGCACCTTATTCGATGAGGAAAAGACCGAGATCCCTTCACCGGGAGTGACTCCTTTAGCAATAACTGGTACATGCTACACCCTCGGTTTGTTTTTGATTGCTTCTATAGTTTCTGCTTTGCACAGTGATATATATGATATATCCCGCACCTCATTCGACGAGGAAAGGGCCGACGATCCCTTCACCGGGAGTGACCCCTTTAGCAAAACTAGAAAATCCTCAAAATCACTCCATTTCAAAACATCATTTGATTCTACAACGATATCAAGTTCATTACGCAATAGGTTTTCAGAAAAACCTGTCGTAGCCCTCCGTCATTTCAGATAAGTACTAGTTAGTATTCGTGCTACGTTTGTTGACTATGTTAAGGCGTAGTGTGCGGTAGCTGACCAGTATTTATCTGCTTATGCATATGATGCAGATTGGATTAGGGTAGTCGTGCGACTTTATTGACTATGTTAAGGGTCGTGCGGGTGGGTTTAATTCAATCAGGAAATGACGGGTTGAACTTGACTAGCACTTATGATTTGTTGACTATGTTAAGGTCATATAGCTGCTAGGGGCAAAATATTATCGGGAATTTCAAGTGTTGAAATTTGCAATGAGATTGCATACCTTCTATGAGATAGTTGGATCCCGATACCCACTGCGGGTAAGAGTTACTCCTGGGAGAGTTTTACACATTGCAATTAGCTGATCAAGTAGGTGTCTAGAAAGGTGTCAACGGGGTTACGCCTCTGGGAAAACGAGGTTTACATTAATTAGGTTCGTGCGAAAGCACGGGGGACCTCCCTCAAAGTACCGACACTGGCCTGGCTGAAAGATCGACGAAGTTGTAGGGTGTAATTAATCCCGGCTAGTCTTTCCTTTTAGGGTTTGAAGGAAGATTTGATAAAAAGCAGTGGGAGCCATCCTGATTAGATAAGATAATAACCAATCTGATCTTGCACGAGCATACGCTAAAGTGTTTTCTTCTCTCTCTCCAGGTAGCGACCATTTCATGCCTTAATCAAGATAATAATATGGATGTATTGACCGAACCCGCATGTTATACTGTGCTGGGGAACGTTGGTTCCGTTCTTTCTTATAAGAGTTATAGGAATGAACAGGACATAGGGGGAATGCCAGGATTCCCATGCCACCCGAATGAAGAAAGTACATGATGATGCATTTTCTTCGGGTGTGTTCGTTACAGAGAACTGTTTCTCCATTTGCTCTACGTCCTGGGTATTAGATACCGGGTCAGGATCCCATATATGTAATCAGTTACATGGGCTTAGGAAAGGTAGAGAACTTGGAGAAGGTGATAAAGACATTAGAGTTGGAAATGGTGCAATTGTTGCAGCTAAGACTGTCGGGGAATATCACCTTGTATTACCAACTGGTAATACATTGGTTCTGAACGAATGCTATTACATGCCGAACCTGATATGCAACATTATATCGGTTTCTTTGTTGAGTAAAGAGGGATATAATTTTGTATTACAGGACAATGTTATGAACATTTTCCGTAACCAAAAGTTGGTTGGATCAGGCACGTTGTGCAATGGCATTTATGTTCTAAATCAATCAACAGTTCTGAGCATAACAAACACACACAAGAGGAAGAGTTCTGAACTGAACGAATCCTTCTTGTGGCATTGTAGACTGGGTCACATCAATGCGACACGACTGGCTAAGTTGCATAAGGATGGATATTTGAAACCTTTCGAATTTTCATCTTATGACACTTGCCAGTCATGTCCCAAAGGCAAGATGTCCAAAACTCCATTTACGGGACATGGAGAAAGAGTTACCGAACTCTTGGGACTTATACATAGTGATGTATGCGGTCCCATGTCTATACATGCCAGGGATGGTTCTTCAAACTTCATTACATTCACTGACGATCTCTCTAGGTTCGGGTATGTGTTCCTGATGAAACACAAATCAGAAGCTTTTGATAAATTTAGGGAATATAAACAAGAAATTGAGAACCAAACCGGAAAAAGTATTAAAATCCTACGATCTGATCGAGGAGGTGAATACTTGAGCAATGAATTCCTGGACTTCCTAAAAGAGAATGGGATTCTCTCTCAGCTGACTCCTCCATATACACCACAGCACAACGGTGTATCAGAACGGAGGAACCGCACCCTATTAGATATGGTGCGCTCTATGATGAGCACAGCTGAGTTACCTATTTCCTTCTGGGGATATGCGCTGGAAACAGCAACATACCTATTGAATCAAGTTCCATCTAAATCTGTACCTACCACACCATATGAGATATGGAGTGGGAAGAGACCATATTTTAAACGAGTTAAGATATGGGGTTGTCCGGCCTATGTCAAAAGGCAAAATCCAGACAAACTCGAGGCACGGTCAGTTCTTTGCAAGTTTGTGGGATATCCTAAGAATTCCCAAGGATATTTTTTCTACCATGCTAAAGAACAAAAAGTGTTTGTTTCTCAATATGCCACCTTTTTAGAAAAGGAATTCCTTGAAAAAGAAATTAGTGGCAAAGTGGTAGAGCTGGAAGAAGTTCCAGATACACAAACCGTAACTGAAGATTTAGTGGAACCAGAAGATTCAGTAGCTCCCGATGAACCTCAGCCTCTCCGCCGATCTGGTAGGGTTCCTTGCCCACCTGAGAGATACTACGGTTTTCTCATGGATGGTGGGAGCGAGGATTGCATCATGGAGGATGATGACCCAACTAGCTTCGAGCAGGCCATCACGAGTAGAGACTCAGTGAAATGGCTGGATGCTATGCGGTCCGAGATGGAATCCATGTACACCAACAAAGTATGGACTTTGGACGTTGCTCCTGAAGGGGTAAAACCCATTGGGAGCAAGTGGATCTTCAAGAAGAAACTTGGTGTAGATGGGAAAGTGGAGACTTTCAAAGCTAGACTTGTTGCAAAGGGTTTTCATCAAAGACCAGGTGTGGACTATGACGAAACCTTTTCTCCAGTGGCTATGCTTAAATCCATCCGGATCATGCTTGCCATCGCTGCATATCATGATTACGAACTCTGGCAAATGGATGTTAAGACCGCCTTTCTAAATGGTGATTTAGAAGAGTGCGTGTACATGACTCAGCCAGAGGGCTTCGTAGATAGTGGGAGCAGCGGGAAGGTGTGCAAGCTGCTTAAATCCATTTATGGATTAAAGCAAGCATCGCGGAGTTGGAACATCTTCTTTGACGTCGTTATCAAAGAGTTTGATTTCGTCAAAAACCCAGATGAACCTTGTATTTACAAGAAGGAGGCAGAGAGTAAGGTTGTCTTCCTCGTATTGTACGTGGACGACATACTCTTGATAGGAAATGATATTCCTATGCTGCAATCGGTTAAGCTCTTCTTATCACAAAGATTCTCAATGAAAGATCTTGGTGATGCCTCCTGCATATTGGGAATTAGGATCTATAGAGATAGATCCAAACGGATTTTGGGATTGTCCCAATCCAGGTACATTGACACCATACTAAAGAGGTTTAGTATGGAAGAATCCAAACGTGGGAACTTGCCCACGATCTCTGGAGTCACTCTCTCCAAAGAGATGTCTCCCAAGACTGATTTGGAGAGAGCTCGCATACAAGGGATACCCTATGCTTCGGCTGTAGGCTCTATCATGTATGTGATGCTATGTACCAGACCCGATGTAGCATACTCACTAAGTGTAGTGAGCAGGTATCAAGCTGATCCTGGAGAGAGTCACTGGACAGCTGTGAAGAGCATTCTCAAGTACTTACGAAGGACTAAAGAGATGCTCTTGGTGTATGGTAACGGAGAACTCTAAGTGGAGTCCTTTACCGATTCGAGCTTCCAGAGTGATAAGGACGACTCTAAGTCGCAGTCGGGATTTGTCTTTACCCTTTACGGAGGGGCGGTTAGCTGGAAGAGTTCCAAGCAGGAAACCGTGGCAAACTCGACGATGGAGGCTGAATACATCGCTGCCAACGATGCTGCCAAAGAGGCTGTCTGGATCAAGAAGTTCATTACTGAACTTGGAGTGGTTCCATCCATTGAGCATCCAATACCTTTGTATTGCGATAACAATGGAGCGGTGGCTTTGGCTAAGGAACCAAGGTCCCATCAGCGATCCAGGCATATTCTGAGGCGGTATCACCTGATCCGGGAGATATTTGATCGCCGGGAGATCGAGGTCAGGAGGGTTCACACGAAGAACAACACAGAGGATCCACTCACGAAGGCCATTCCCCAGATACAGTTTGAGAGACTCTTCGGGATGCTCGGTACGCGATACTACAGCAGCTGGCCCTAGTGCAAGTGGGAGATTGTTAGTTGTATGTATGCCCTAGAGGCCAGTATTGTACAGATGATGTATATTATATTGGATGCTTGGACATATATAGAGATGACTTTCTTACTCGATATGATAGTATGCTATCTGGTTGCACTTTATCTTAACATGTATACTAGTTTCTTTAAACTGTCTTATAGTTATATGTTGGTAAAGCCCTTAGGATGTGTACTTGACTACCTGGACTATGATGCAGATCATACTAGTGGGGACATGGTAGTCCATAAGTACATCCTTCAAGGTCCCTACTCATGGGTGTATCGAGACGGGGCATTGATATAACAGAGTAGACTAGCGTATACGCTTCTCGACCCATGAGATGGGCGATGGATGATCCCATATCCATTGGTGTTTGACATCAGAGATGATATACGGGTGCTCAGTGGAGACTGGGTACACTGGACGGACTCGCCGAGAACTCCCAGATGGTATTATACCTCACGTCAGATGGCAGTTCTCAGGTGACACTTGTGCAGGTTAGTCTGTAGACCCGAGATCGTTATAGAGTCTTGTGTGATTCCCACTGTGCTTTGATCTCCACCTTACCACGTCCATGAGGGCGTGCAAAACGGTGGTCTTTGGGCACAGTCCCGAGTCACATGGAGGCAATGAGCGATAGGAGGGGTTTCGTCTCTCCCGGTATTGGGGGTTGATGTTGCGCTGTGCTCGATTGGCCGTAACAGGGAAGTCCCTGGCCAGGGCTGATCAAAGATTTGTTGGTAAGTGTTACCAGTAGTTTCTCGACCCGTTATGAGCCTCATATCGGCACGACTTATCGGTTACTGTGGTCTGACGTTTACCACCCCTAGACTAGATATGCGACATATCAGACGAACAGACCGGACTGTACGGTAAGTGTTACTGGTTGGATTCACAGGAGTGTGAGCGGGCTAGCTCGTCGATCTTCTGATCACTCAATACCCGGGTGGCCGTTACGTTTAGCAGACCGCTTGCGGCTTATGGGTGATTGATATGATCATCATCTGCTGCCGGCGTATTGACGAGTCTTTAGAGTCCTACACAGAGGTTTCCTGGCTCAAGCGAAACGAAATAGGAGCGCATATGAGATATGTGCAGGACCGAGAATAATGCGTGTATGTGATACCGTATTTCATTCTCGCGATGGATGTATCGACTGGTTATATACGATATAACCTAGATATCGAATCAAGGATTGATTCGATAAGACGATACATAGGATACTAGTCGGTTATATGCGATATGACCGGATCGTTAAATCAAGTGTTGATTTAATGATTTAATGTATAATTATATATTTGATATATTACTTTGCATTAACTAGTATTGGTTCACTTTAAATGGATTTTCTCACTTGATGTGCAAGTTGTATATGTGATATACTTTTGTGCACATGTTTGTATCATGTTTGATGATACTTGCTCATTTGGTTAAGTGTATAGAATTATACCATGGTTAAGTTGATGTTTAGGGTTTTGCTTTTTCATTTATTTATTTATTTGTTTGTTTATTTATTTGGAAAAGATAAAGATGAGAATGGTGGCTTTCTTTGTTTCTTATTGAAGCTTCATGAAGCTTTGACTTAGTCCACCATTCTTATCTCATCCTTAACCCTAACCATTCCAACTAACCCTAGTTTATTCTCTACACTTGACTATGGTTAGGATATGATAAGTATTCATATTAGTTTCTTTTTTAAATAAGAAACTTATCATATTCTTTATCTTCTCCTTCTTCTTCTTCAAGAAAAACCTTGACTTCATCAATGGTAACTTGAGCAAACAAGTGAGAAATCCAATTCTAAAGTGAACCCACCTCCTATTTCTTCACCCTCTACCTCTTGCCAAGTTGTTTTGGGTGTTTTCTTCACAAGTTTCACAACTTGGTGAAGTTGGAGCTTGAACTTGTGATGCCTCGACGTAGATCATCTTCGGCACGAAGCCGACGACCTAGTCCGCCCATTTCTCTGATGAAGCCGACGATTGAGTTCGGGATTCAAGATGGACAGCGAGAGGATGCCTACGTGGAGCTAAGGAAGTGGAGAAACGGATCTACAAAGGTTGTAGCCTCTCTCCTTTAGTTAAGATGTTAACTAGTTTCGTTTTTCTCCTAAACTCTAGTCAACGATCCGTATTAGGTTTTCTCGGCACCCTAAAAATTTGAAATTGGCATGGTTGATGCCTTGTGAGACCTCTTGAGAGTGCTTAGGAACCCTACAGGATGCTGCTTCACTTCGGGTACTTGGCGGGTAGTTTGTCGCACCCATAGGGGTCTAGGGTGGGGTTTGGCTATTCATCTCGACTGTGTAATCCGTTTTTCGTTGCAGGCTCGAACGAAACCCGGATTCCTAGTATATCCAATGTGTTCATCTGTGATCTAAAATAGCTATCATTGCATCTGACGAATGTATATATCTATATATGATATCTATTAGGCGTTGCTTATGTTTTGCATCCGCGCTAGTCCATCCCCCGCTCTGTCGTTAGTTAAGTAACCTAACAGGTGATGACGGGGCCCCGTGGCGAATGCGGATGGCATAAGCGTACGTCATATTTTCGTTGTTTTCTGCAATGGTAGGATTAATTGATAGGACGCATTAAATTAATGCAAGAAAATAAACTAAAGTTAAGTCATTGGAACAATTTCAAAACCACTCGGTTTCTTTTCGAAACAGAAAACTTTTAAAACGCGGAGCTTGAACCACTCCTTTTAAAAACTATCACGTTCCTTCGATTATATCAAGTTCACTACGTTCACGGTTTTTCCAAAACCATTCGTAGCCCTCCGTCATTTCATATGGATAGTCAATAGTATTCAAGCTGTGGTTGTTGGCCAAAGTCAAGGCATAGTGATTGGTAGCTATTGAATATTCATATGTAGCATAGATAGATGCGTTGGTTTAGGACAGTCGTACTGCCTTGTTGGCCAAAGTGAAGGGTAGGTACGGGTGGGTTCAAATTAACCTGGAAAATGACGGGTAGAACTTGACATGTGACTTATGATTTATTGGCCAAAGTCAAGGTCATAAGAGCATAGGGAAAAAATCTACATCGGGAGTTTCTAAAGAAACTGAAACTTGCTAGTGCTGCATACCATTTAGAGTGTGATGATTCTGGTAGGATTCCTTCAGTTTTATCACACTATGATATTTGGATCCCGATCCTACTGTGAGTATATGCTACTCCTCGGGAACTTTCTCACTTAACGATCAATGCTATAAACCAAGTAGGTGTCTAGAAAGGTGTTAGCGGGGCTACGCCCACAGGGAAAAGAGGTTATTTAATTAAGGAACTTCACGAAAGCGTTGGAAAACCTCCCTCGAAGTACCAACACTGGCCTGGCTGAACGGTTAAGCAAGTATTGAACGGTGAGATTGATCCCGACTAATTCATCCTTTTTGGTTTGAGGAAGGATTCAAGAAACAGTGGGAGCCATCTTGTTTAGACAAACTAAAAACCACTCTAAACTTGCAAGAGCATCATGCTAAAGTGTTTCTTCTCTCTCTCCTAATTGCAGCGACCAAACATCATGACCGGACTTAAGTTACTACAAGATAAAAATATATTGACAGGGCCAAACTACAAAGATTGGCTCAGGAATGTCAAAATGGCAATCACTTATGACAAGTTGGGGTATCTCCTTACCACCAAAGCTCCCCTTGTCCCAGGTCCTCAATCCAGCGTCGCGGATAAGGAAATCCATAAGACCTGGGAGATTGATTGCGCGAAGGCCAAGTGCCTCATGCTTGCCTCTATGGACAATGAACATCAGAGGAGGCACGAGAATATGGACCTTGAATCCATATTTCTCCGTACTAAGGATCTGTATGGAGAGCAATCACGTATCGCCAGATACGAAGTCTCGAAAAAGTTATTTTCGGCGAGATTGGCCGTCGGATCATCGGTAGAGGAACACGTGCTTAAGATGATTGGCTATATTGAAGAGCTCGCGGACCTCGGGACCACGTTAGAGAACGAGCTCTACACTGACTTGATTCTCCAGTCCCTTCCTTCCACGTACGCCCAGTTTATCATGAACTTCAACATGCAAGGAAAGGAAGTTGAACTTTCGGAACTCCTAAACATGTTGTGGAGTGCAGAGGGCACTCTACAGAAAGGTAGGGAAACATCCACTTTGTCTGTTGGAGGACCTTCCTCTTCTAGGTCCAAGGCGAAAGCCAAGGGAAAGAAGAAGAAGACCCCCACCAAACCAAGGGGCGGTGTTAGTAAAGTGGAAGCCAAGGGAAAGGAAAAAGGTAGAAAAGGTTGCGGGACAGCTTGTGGGGAAGGAAGAGTGATTTTATTGTCATAGGAAAGGACACTGGAAGAAAGATTGCAGGGCTTGGAAGGCCAAGAACCAGGACCCGAAACAAGTTGTGGCTTCGGCTTCAGGTGTGTATGTTATTGAAAACTGTCTATCAGTAAACTCTACTTCCTGGGTATTGGATACCGGATCAGGATCTCATATCTGTAATTATTTGCAGGCACTGAGAAAGAGTAGGGTTTTGAAGGCAGGTGATATGACCCTCAGAGTTGCAAACGGAGCTGGCATGGATGCTGAGTCCGTGGGGGACTATCACTTGGGATTGTCAGATGGACATGTTTTGGTTTTGCGTGGCTATTATTTTGTACCCAGTGCGACTTGTAATATCATATCTGTATCTTTAATGTCTAAAGAAGGTTATGATTTTGCATTTGTAAGCGATGTTGTAAACATTCACCTTAATCATGTTCTGATTGGGTCGGGTACATTAAGCAACGACATATACGTATTAAACCAACCACAGATTTTCAATGTCCAGAATACACACAAAAGAAAGTCTCCAGAAATAAATCATGCTTTCTTATGGCATGTTAGACTGGGTCACATCAATGAGACAAGGTTAACTAAGTTGCATAAAGAAGGATATTTGGATCCGTTCGAATATCAATCAATGCAACTTGTCAATCATGTCTCAAAGGAAAGATGACAAAGACTCCGTTCACTGGATACGGAGTAAGAGCGAGCGAGCTCTTCAGGCTCGTACACAGCGATGTGTGCGGTCCAATGTCTACACATGCGCGAAGCGGTTATTCTTACTTCATTACTTTTACGGATGACTTTTCAAGGTACGGATATGTCTTCTTAATGAAACATAAATCTGAAGCCTTTGAAAAATTCCAGGAATACAAGAATGAAGTAGAAAAACAAACAGGCAAAAGTATCAAGACACTGAGATCTGATCGAGGTGGTGAATACTTGAGTGCCGAGTTCCTGGGTTTCCTAAAAGAGAATGGAATTCTCTCTCAACTTACTCCTCCATACACCCCACAACATAATGGTGTATCAGAGAGACGGAACCGAACCCTATTGGATAAGGTATGTTCCATGATGAGTAACGCTGAGTTGCCGCAATCATTCTGGGGATATGCACTAGAATCAGCTGCATACCTTTTGAACCGAGTTCCAACTAAAACAGTGCCTACCACACCATATCAGATGTGGAGTGGGAAGAAACCCTATCTTAAGCACATTAAGACATAGGGATGTCCAGCTTTTGTCAAAAAGCAGCATGCGGACAAACTCGAGGCACGCTCAGTACAGTGCAAGTTTGTGGGATATCCAAAGAACTCCAAGGGATATTTTTTCTATTGCGCAGAGGAACAAAAGGTTTTTGTTTCTCGTCATGCCTGCTTCTTGGAAACTGAATTTTTGGAAAATCAGATAAGTGGGAGCGCAATAGAACTGGAAGAAATTCCAGAACCACGAGCTATTATTGAAAACTTAGTTGAACCAGAGGGTCCGAAAGAACAGGACATTCCTGTGCCGCTCCGTAGGAGTAGTAGGTAGTCTCATCCGCCCGAGAGATACTACGGTTTTCTCATAGACGGGGATAGAGAGGATTGCATCATTGATAATGATGAGCCGACTAGCTTCCAGCAGGCCATTCAGAGCGCTGACTCGGTAAAATGGTTGGATGCAATACGGACCGAAATGGAGTCCATGTACACCAACAAAGTATGGACTTTGGACGTTGCTCCAGAAGGGGTAAAACCCGTAGGCTGCAAATGGATCTTCAAAAGGAAGATTGGTGTAGATGAACAGGTTGAGACCTATAAGGCTCGACTTGTTGCAAAGGGTTTTCGTCAAAGACCTGGTTTGGACTATAACGAAACCTTTTCTCCAGTGGCTATGCTCAAATCCATTCGGATCTTTCTTGCCATTGCTGCCTTCAACGATTATGAGATTTGGCAGATGGACGTAAAGACCGCTTTTCTAAATGGAAATTTAGAGGAGTGTGTCTATATAGACCAGCCAGAGGGTTTCATTCAGAGTGGGAGCAGCGGGAAGGTGTGCAAGTTGCTTAAGTCCATTTATGGACTAAAGTAGGCATTTATGGACTAAAGTAGGCATCGCGGAGTTGGAACATCTGTTTTGATGAGACGGTCAAAGAATTTGGCTTTATCAAAAATCCAGATGAACCATGCATCTATAGTAAAATTGTAGCATGAACTGTCGTATTCCTCGTTTTATACGTGGATGACATTCTCTTGATAGGAAATGACATTCCTATGCTACAATCTGTCAAAGGTTTCTTGTCACACAGGTTCTCCATGAAAGACCTGGGTGATGCCTCTTACATTCTGGGGATCCGGATCCATCGTGATAGGTCCAAGAGGATATTAGGACTTTCACAGTTCAGGTACATCGACACTATACTGAAAAGGTTCAGTATGGAAGATTCCAAGCGTGGTAATCTACCAGCTTGTCACGGGATCACCCTCTCCAAAGAGATGTCTCCCAAGACTGATTTGGAAAGGGATCGCATGTCTATTATACCCTACGCTTCTACGGTAGGCTCTATAATGTATGCGATGTTGTGTACCAGACAAGATGTAGCTTATGCATTGAGTGTAGTAAGCCGGTATCAGTCAAACCCTTGGAAGAAGCACTGGATAGCGGTAAAGAACATTCTGAAGTACCTGAGAAGGACTAAGGACATGTTTTTGGTTTACGGCGGCAAAGACCTCCAGATGGAGGCCTTTGTTGACTCCAGCTTCCAGAGTGACAAGGATAACTCTAAATCCATATCGGGTTATGTCATTACCCTCAATGAAGGGGCGGTGTATTGGAAGAGTTCCAAACAGGAAACCGTTGCTGACTGGACGATGGAAGCGGAATATATCGCTGCATCTGATGCCGCAAAAGAAGCCGTCTGGATAAGGAAGTTCTTGACAAAACTTCAAGTGGTTCCGTCCATTGTTGATCCAATACCTCTGTAGTGTGACAACAACGGGGCTATAGCTTTAGCAAAGGAACCCAGGTCCCATCAGAAGTCCAGACACATCTTGAGGCGGTATCACCTGATCAGGGAGATCGTGGATCGCCGGGAGATCGAGCTTCGGAGGGTTGCTACAAAAGATAACACTGCAGATCCATTCACGAAGGCCTTACCCCAGACTCAGTTCGAGCGGCTGATCGAGATGATAGGTCTTCGATACGCCAGTACATGGCCTTAGTGCAAGTGGAAGATTGTTGGTGTATATGCCCTAGAGACCATTACTGTATCATACTAGTTTGTATATTACTTGATGGAAGCTTGGGATATTCATAGTTGTATAGACAATCTTGCTCGAAATAGTAGTATGCTACTTGGTTTGTTTCTACTTTAATGTGTGCATGTGTTTCTTTTAGCATATCGCCCATACACATTAGTGGAGCCCTTAGGATCTTTGCTTGATTACCAGTATTGTGATGGCAGTCACACTAGTGGGGGCTGGGTAATCTACAAGCATATCCTTATACAGGTCCCTAGTCGTTGGATTATCGAGATACTCCGGAGTAGACTAGCGTATGCGCTTCTCATCCCAGCAGGGGAGATGGTCTGTCCCACAGCCATTAGTACGTCGTACTTGAGATAGTATGCGGGTGCTCGTTAGGTTACGAGTACACTGGACATGACTGTTGGAGATAGTGCCCTCAGAGTCAATTATTGGATCACAGGCACGTGATTGCAATGATTGAGGGAGGACCTATCCCGGTAGGACAGTCTTACTCGAGATGATAGTATGCTATCTGGTTTATCTTTATCATCGTGTACTGCTTTAGGTGACCTGACATGTCGCTATTACACGTTGATAGAGCCCCTAGGATTCTTGCTTGACTACCAGCAGTATGATGGCGATCATATACGTGGGAGCTGGTAGTCTATAAGCACATCCTTAAAAGGTCCCTAGTCGTAGGAGTTTCGAGACAGGGCATCGATACTCCATTAGTAGACTAGTGTATACAGTCGAGACCCCGACGAGGGGCGGTGGCCGGTCTCACAAGCCACTGGTGTCAGTTGGTTCACCTAAGATATATACAGGTGCTCATTGGGTTATGAGTACACCGGACAGGACTCGCCGGGAACCTTCTAGTTGGTCTTATACCAGAGGTCAGATAGCAGTTCCCTGGTGACATGTGTACAGGTTAGTTCATCGACTTGAGATCGTCATTTGTCTCGTGTGAGTTCCCACTGTACTTTGATTACTACCCTACCACGGCTCAAAGGAGTCGTGCAAACAGGTTTTAGTTGGGTACAGTCCCGAGCCACATGGAGGCAGTGAGCGGATCTGCAGGGGTTCGTCTCTCCCGGTATTGGGGGTGAGGTCGCGCTGTGTCTAGGAGAGCCATTACACAAAGCCCTCAGCCGAGGCAGGAGATTTACTGATAGGTATTCCAGTAGTATCTCAGGGTGTTCTGGGCTACGCTCCGACACGACTTGTACCGCTTTTGGGGGTCTGACTTTTACCAACCCCCTAGGCCCGCCATGCGATACTCATAGACGAACGGACCGGACTGTACAGATATTGTCACTGACAGGCTCAGTAGGTTGTCAGGATGAGTTCGCTCATCGACGTCCCTTTTGGTCAATAGCTGGTGGCCCGTCACGTATTGGCTAATACCTCTGACGTGCTAGTGGTTAAATCCACAGCCATAGTATTGATGAGTCTTTAGAGTCCACCACACATTCAGTTACTCAAGCTTTCAGGCGAAACGCTGTAGAGGCCGTATGGAGATATGGCAGGGTCCGATCAGATACGTGCGGTATTACTCGGATCAGGATCGGACGGTTTGTACTAGAGGCCGTATGGTTATATGGCAGCGTTCGATCAGATACGTGCGGTATTGCACGGATCAGGATCGGACGGATATTACTAGCCGGCTTTGGTTTAAGCCGGATCCTAGTATAGTACAGTGTAGATTTTGTCTCATTGCATTTGTATCCGGACGGAATACAGATGCGGGTGTGTATGCACAGTATCGGGGTTTTCCTGTAATTTATTACGGGACCAGTTTTCTGGAGTTGCCAGTTTGCATTCCGTTCCGGCCGGTTTTCCTTTATTCTTTCCCGGCCGGACTTTTCCGATGGAGGGGGTTATTTGCAAGTTTGCAAATAACAATTGTGGAGGGAGTTTCTTGCAATTGTTTTGTATATGATGGCATCTTTTCTTTTCAACCATCATATTGATTCTTTCTTAGTCTTTTCCTTTGCTTTAATGAGATGAGAAAGGATTAGGATTGATTTTGTGTTTTGTGATGATGATGTTTGGATGTGGTCACCCTTCATGCTCTCCTACACTCACCTCCCTCTTGCTTATGTATTCTTTGCTCCACCTTTTCTAAGAGGATAAGTTTTTTCATGGTTGAGAGAAAGAAAAAGATGAGAGTTTTCATTCTTGAGAGTTTTATTTCTTGATCTCATTTCATGCTAGAAAAATGCAAGCACCATTTTTCTTATCTCATTTCCTCCATCATCTTCAAATGGCAACAAACCCCAAATGAGACATAGCCTCTACACTACACATTCTACAGCATATCTTGAGCATGTCGAGTTGCTGGCTTCATGCCTGAGTTGCCTCGGTATTGAGGCGGGAGCCCGTAAATGACGCAGGCGATGTGGTGCCCTTTCCGGCGAGGTGGCGACGATATGGAGACAAGATTTTCCGCGGGAGATCGGGACGATGAAGAGAAGACCGGAGGACTCGGATCACTCGGTATACTTCTCATCCCATCTCTTGTTAGCTAGTATAGGTTAATGGTTAACGATCCGGGTTTTTCATTGTCCGCGGTAGCGCCGGTTTCCAAGTAAGGAAAATTTTTGATTCCGCATTTTGGCCTCGGATAGACGGCCGGGGCGCTGTCGTGGCGCAACATGGTATCAGAGCCACGCCATTAACCTTGCCTAGCTTGTTCTAATGCGTTTTACTTATCCGATCGACCAAAATTCCAAAAACCGTGTTTATGCATGCATCAGTTTTCTTTTGAATTTTTCCTTGCTCAAAAACTTTTTCAGGTTGTAGAAAACTGATGTACAAGAAATTCTAAGACTTCTGTAGAATTTCGACGCAGTCAGTCGACACCTCAAGCGCGGAACCGCGGCCAAACCCCCCTTGGGCCGCGGTTCCGCCGCCGATTTGTGTCTTCACTGTGTCAAAATTTTACAGTGGGCTTGTGGGCTAATTTTAGGAGTTTTGGGATATTAAATTTGGGCCCAGATTTTCTGTGACTGCTGCAGTATTGCTTGGGGGCCCACTTGTTAATTGTTTGATCGATCGGATATTTTAAACACATTATTTCACAGTATTTACATTATATCTGCGACCGTGAATGTCACTTGGTCGGTAAATCCTGTCTAACTGCTATAGCCCGGTTAGACGGGTTTGCGAACGTGACTTTCACGTTGATGTTCTATGTTTATGCTGTGTTGTTGCGGATCGGTCATGGGGGATAGCCTGGATGCAATGCTAGTACTGTTTTGTTGTATTATGTACATTTGATATTGCGGGGAGAGCGTCCTACATGTGGACTGCCGTCACTGCCTGATTGTATTATTCTTTTGGGGCACGACCTGGTTGCGGTCGATGTACCCGTTGTATGTATATTTTACTTTCTGTACTAGGATTACCCCGCGGAGGGGTGCACGGATAGCCGGGTTCTAGAGGGCAACGGGCCCGCATCTCATGGCATTGAGACGGAGGGGGCTTCACTCTAGGATTGGCGGGCTATTTGCCGCACTCGTAGGGGGTACAGGTTGACCCAGGAGGGGTGCCCAAGTTACCGGATTCCGTGAAGTGCTGGGTGGTCCATTCACGGTGCTGAAGGGGGCTGCCTCGCTTCAGGTTTTGGCGGGTGACTTGCCGCGCCCGTAGGGGTCTAGGATTTCATTGCACAGGCTATCCACACGACCAGGGAAACGTCGGGTTTCAGCAGCGGCTCTGTGAAACCCGGGGCTTCCAGATATCTGTATTGTTCTGTGATGCTGTACATTTCTGTGATGTTGCATTTTATCACGCCTTGAGCGAATATAATATATTGGTATATATATTAGTAGATGTTGTATATGTTTTGCATCCGCGCTAGTCCAGTCCCCGCTCTGTCGTTAGTTAAGTAACCTAACGGGTGATGACGGGACCCAATGGCGAATGCGGATGGCATATACGTACATCATTATTTTCGTTCTTTATTGGTGTGATCAATTGATGGGACTGCGTTGATTCGGATCAATGCAAGATAAACAAACCTATTCTGATGTTGTTGGAACATTTTTCAAAAAGCTGTTATTGCAAGGACGTTCACTTTTGTTTTGCATCGTGGTATTCATTTGGAATATCCTGCTCCTCAGTCGACGAGGCAAGGGCCGAGAACCCTTCACCGGGAGTGACCCCTTGGACAGAAGTTTGCGTCAGGGCATTAACTTCACTATAGCCGATTACTTTTGCTTTGCATCGTGGTATTCAGTTGGAATATCCTGCACCTCATTCTACGGGGAAAGAGCCGAGATCCCTTCACCGGGAGTGACCTCTTTAGCAAAGGCTTTCGTCACTATATTTTTATGAAAACTATGCAGTTCCTTCAACGATATCAAGTTCATTACGTTAAAGGTTTTTCGCCAAAAACCAGTCGTAGCCCTCCGTCATTTCCTACAGGTATTATTTGGTATTCGTGCTGCGTTTGTTGACCTAGTCAAGACGTAGTGTTCGGTAGCTAAGTGGTACTTGTTTGTTGCATAAGTGGGATTGGTTAGGACAGTCGTACGACCTTGTTGACCTAGTCAAGGGCACGTACGGGTGGGTTTAATGCAATCCAGAATAATGACGGGTTGAACTTGACTGGCGGTTTATGGTTTGTTGACCTAGTCAAGGTCATAAACCGCTTGGGGTAAAAATCACATCGGGAGTTTCAAAAGAACTGAAACTTGCCAGGCATGCGCATACCTTCTGGAGTGTGGTGACTTGAGTGGATTCCGTCAAGTTATCATGCGATGATAGTTGGATCCTGTTTCCCACTGATGAGTTAGTTTACTCCTCGGGTGACCCCGACTAATTCTTCTTTCAGGTTTGGAGGAGAATTTGAGGTACAGTGGGAGGTTTCCTGATTAGATAAATTGGTAACCATTCTGATCTAGGTTAGAGTGCACGCTGAGTGTTTCTTTTCTCTCTCTCTGGCAGCGACCATTGACCCGACCCTGGACTATGACTCGGTGACCAAGTTGACCGAACTTTCTTAACACTGACTTTTGGATTGTCAGAGTTGCAGACCTCATTGCCACTCCTGCTTTTACCCTTTTCTCCAGGACACCCCGTATTACTACGAACGTCCACTTCCATTGGACAAAACCATAGTATGGTTATATACGAACTCGAAGGACTTCGAGGATGGTTTCTGGTTCTGGAGAAAACGAATAGGATTATTCAGTTGTCTTTTCTTTTCACCTTCTCTCATTGCGAGTACTCCTTGGTTTAGGAGATAGTACACCTATTACGCAAATTGGATAGTCTTCTTCCAAACCTTAGGCTGGTGCCGACCGGTAGGGAATGAAGAAAACCAATTAGCCTAAACGGTGTGCAGAAGGTATTAAGATTAAGACAAAGCAAGGGATTAGTAAGAGGGCAAAGTAAATTGCGACTGCTATTCACGACCGAACCAAGTATTTCTTCGCCAATCCTAAATCACCTTTGTATTTCTCCAGGACACTCCGTATCACTACAAAGATCCACAGTTTATTTGGATACTCCATCGTATGGTTATATACGAACTCGAAAGGAACTTGTTCCAGTTCGGGGATGGATTCTGGTTCAGGAGAAATAGGAATAAGGTTTATTCGGTTGTCTTTTATCTTCACCTTCTCTCGCATTGCGAGTGCTCCTTGGATTAGGACAGTACACCCATTATGCTTATTGGATAGTCTTCTTCCAAACCATAGGCTGGTGCCGAACGGTAGGGAAGGAAGAAAACCATTTGGCCTAAGGGGTGTGCAGAAGGTAATGACTAAAGACATATAAAGGGATTTGGACAGATGGCAAAGAGATATAAGGTTACAGTTGTGAATCTGGATAATGGAAGAGGCATTACTAAGAATACCGGAATACCCCACCGAAACATTTCAATGTTTCAGTTTCACTGTGTAATGTTAAAAGAAAACTGATTTCCCGATTAGACACTTGCTCCAGGGTATGTATTTACCAGGTTGGATTCTCACATCTGTATGGTTTTACAGATGATGAGTGGGAGTAAGTTATTGGGAATTAGGTGACCATCCTCATTATATCGGGATTCGTTGTAATTGGTGATATTTGAGGAAGCCACCTAGGTTGTTAGCCGGTCGGCAAATATTTGGTTTTGAATATCCGCTGTTGTGCACCAATTTCAAATTGATATATCTGTACGTCTATTTTCATAGAGTGAGATATACCTTTTGATATTATGTCGATGACATTTACCTATATCAGTGGATGGTTAGGTAAGGAGCATTAAACAGCGGTGTAATTCTTCTTAACCATAAGTACAGTTTTCAACCTACGACGCACAGTGAAAGAGTTGTTAGACTCAACGGACTTATACAGAGTATTATATGTTGTCCAGTGTCCATTAGGACAGAAGGGTTGGTCCTCATACTATATTCTGTTAACTTTTAACTTCTCTAGCTCTTAAACATGTGTTTCGTAGAAACACAGGGTCTAAGTTTTGAGGAGTTATAGGTATTTGAATAGAGTAGAGAACCAGGTATTGCAAGTATCGGGATTCTTCAAGGTGATCGAAGATGTAGATACTTGTATATGGTATTCAGTTAATAGTAATGATAAAGAGAAATTGCTTCTCTTTCAGGTTACTCATAATTGGAAGCATTCCTAAGTTGAGTAACGCTAATCGGCCTCCTTCCATTTAGTTGACATGCACTGGAGACAGCTGCATGATTTGAATCTGGTTCGATTGAATCAGTGCCTCTGGTTCTATATTGGATATAGAACAGTTCATATCTTAATGATGTTAAGGTACGGGGAGTTGTCCGGCTTATGCTTAAAACCAGACACTGGACAACTCAAGGCACGTTTCTGTAATGGCTGTTTGCGGGTTGACCCAGGCTATGACGAGGGTCGACTTTCTACCATCTGGAAGATCAATGGAGATATTGTTCTAGACTCGCCACAGTTTTATTAAAAATGGATTTTTTCAAAAAGTAGTGGGAGTATGGTAGAACTGGAAGCAATTCCAGAACCACAAACGATTACTGAAGATTTGATAAGGAACCTAAAGATTCAATCTGGTTTGACATTCCATTAGCCACTCCGCAGATAAGGTGGGTAACTTCAGACACCCGAGAGGTGCTCTGGTAGCCTCAAGGACGGTGACAGGGAAGTTCTTGTTTACCCACACTTGCCATTGCTGTTGTTCCAGGCCACGAGACCCGGCAGGAGGATGAGTATAGCGTCGTTCTGAACTAGCTTCAGAAGTGCACGTCTATATGACTCTGCCAGAGGGTTGTCGTAGTCAGTGGGAGCAGCGGAAGCATTGGTGGACATCAGGCTTATGTCTATTTATAGACTAAAGCAGATGTAGCGGAGATAGATCATCTATTTCTGACATGACAGTCATAGGTTTGACTTCATCAGAATAGGGGATGGATCTGTTGAGAAGGTAGTAGGGTGTGATATCCTGGTATTTGGATGACATACACAGAGTAGGAAAAGAAACTCCTATACTACGATCGGTTATACTTTGGTCGTCACACAGTGGTTTCTCCACAAGGGACTTGGACATTATATCAGACATACTGGTTACTAGATCTATGGTTTTAGATCTAGATTTGGGTGGTTTCCCAATCAAGGTACTTTGACAGCATTCTAAGAGTATTTAGAATGGACGACTCCTGGCACGGTACTGTACCTGCAGGTGATGGAGTCACCCTCTCTAAAGGTGTCTTATAGACTAAAGTAGAGAGGGATGTGCATGACTGGCAGATCACTTGCTTAGGCAATTGAGTCAATCATGAGATGTCAAGTACCACACCAGATGTTGTTCTTGCACTAGATGCAATAAGTTGACATTGATCCAATCCTGGAGAAACAGTCGGAAGCAGTTTTAGAACATAAGTTGATGTTCTAGGGATATGATAACGGCAGCCTCCTTTAGGAGACGGTTATCATTCCAGGCTTCCAAGATGACCTGGATGGCAGAGTGGCTGTCAGAGTTATAGTTTTTCCTTCTGACGAGGGGCAGTATTTTGGACAGGTGGTCCAAGGCAATACTGAGGGTGGCATGGCGCAGGATACTGATTAAGTTCAGTTGACGATACAGTCTAAGAAGTTTGGATTTGGAGTTCATTTATGAGCTAGGTCCCATCAGACATCCAGACGTTCTAAGACAGGTATTGCTCATTTCGGGAGATGGCTTTCTCCGCGAACTTGAGATATAGAGAGACATAGAAAGAAACATCACAGCGGATCCATTCACTGAGGCTATTCCTCGAACGCAATAGTTTCACAAACGAGCTTTGTGAGACTGACTAGTAGAGGAGTTGGGTGTTCGGTATTACACGGGCTGTGAGTATGCGGCATCGCAATAATTAGCCTTGAGTGCAAGTGGGAGATTGTTGGAGATAGTGCCCTCAGAGTCAATTATTGGATCACAGGCACGTGATTGCAATGATTGAGGGAGGACCTATCCCGGTAGGACAGTCTTACTCGAGATGATAGTATGCTATCTGGTTTATCTTTATCATCGTGTACTGCTTTAGGTGACCTGACATGTCGCTATTACACATTGATAGAGCCCCTAGGATTATTGCTTGACAACCAGCAGTATGATGGCGATCATATACGTGGAAGCTGGTAGTCTATAAGCACATCCTTAAAAGGTCCCTAGTCGTAGGAGTTTCGAGACAGGGCATCGATACTCCATTAGTAGACTAGCGTATACAGTCGAGACCCCGACGAGGGGCGGTGGCCGGTCTCACAAGCCACTGGTGTCAGTTGGTTCACCTAAGATGTATACAGGTGCTCATTAGGTTATGAGTACACCGGACAGGACTCGCCGGGAACCTGCTAGTTGGTCTTATACCAGATGTCAGATAGCAGTTCCCTGGTGACATGTGTACATGTTAGTTCATCGACCTGAGATCGTCATTTGTCTCGTGTGAGTTCCCACTGTACTTTGATTACTACCCTACCACGGCTCAAAGGAGTCGTGCAAACAGGTTTTAGTTGGGTACAGTCCCGAGCCACATGGAGGCAGTGAGCGGATCTGCAGGGGTTCGTCTCTCCCGGTATTGGGGGTGAGGTCGCGCTGTGTCTAGGAGAGCCATTACACAAAGCCCTCGGCCGAGGCAGGAGATTTACTGGTAGGTATTCCAGTAGTATCTCAAGGTGTTCTGGGCTACGCTCCGACACGACTTGTACCGCTTTTGGGGGTCTGAGTTTTACCAACCCCCTAGGCCCGCCATGCGATACTTATAGACGAACGGACCGGACTGTACGGATATTGTCACTGACAGGCTCAGTAGGGTGTCAGGATGAGTTCGCTCATCGACGTCCCTTTTGGTCAATAGCTGGTGGCCCGTCACGTATTGGCTAATACCTCTGACGTGCTAGTGGTTAAATCCACAGCCATAGTATTGACGAGTCTTTAGAGTCCACCACACATTCAGTTACTCAAGGTTTCGGGCGAAACGCTGTAGAGGCCGTATGGAGATATGGCAGGGTCCGATCAGATACGTACGGTATTGCACGGATCAGGATTGGACGGTTTGTACTAGAGGCCGTATGGTTATATGGCAGCGTTCGATCAGATACGTGCGGTATTGCACGGATCAGGATCGGACGGATATTACTAGCCGGCTTTGGTTTAAGCCGGATCCTAGTATAGTACAGTGTAGATTTTGTCTCATTGCATTTGTATCCGGACGGAATACAGATGCGGGTGTGTATGCACAGTATCGGGGTTTTCCTGTAATTTATTACGGGACCAGTTTTCTGGAGTTGCCAGTTTGCATTCCGTTCCGGCCGGTTTTCCTTTGTTCTTTCCCGGCCGGACTTTTCCGATGGAGGGGGTTATTTGCAAGTTTGCAAATAACAATTGTGGAGGGAGTTTCTTGCAATTGTTTTGTATATGATGGCATCTTTTCTTTTCAAACATCATATTGATTCTTTCTTAGTCTTTTCCTTTGCTTTAATGAGATGAGAAAGGATTAGGATTGATTTTGTGTTTTGTGATGATGATGTTTGGATGTGGTCACCCTTCATGCTCTCCTACACTCACCTCCCTCTTGCTTATGTATTCTTTGCTCCACCTTTTCTAAGAGGATAAGTTTTTTCATGGTTGAGAGAAAGAAAAAGATGAGAGTTTTCATTCTTGAGAGTTTCATTTCTTGATCTCATTTCATGCTAGAAAAATGCAAGCACCATTTTTCTTACCTCATTTCCTCCATCATCTTCAAATGGCAACAAACCCCAAATGAGACATAGCCTTTACACTACACATTCTACAGCATATCTTGAGCATGTCGAGTTGCCGGCTTCATGCCCGAGTTGCCTCGGTATTGAGGCGGGAGCCCGTAAATGACGCAGGCGATGTGGTGCCCATTCCGGCGAGGAGGCGACGATATGGAGACAAGACTTTCCGCGGGAGATCGGGACGATGAAGAGAAGACCGGAGGACTCGGATCACTCGTTATACTTCTCTTCCCATCTCTTGTTAGCTAGTATAGGTTAATGGTTAACGATCCGGGTTTTTCATTGTCCGCGGTAGCGCCGGTTTCCAAGTAAGGAAAATTTTTGATTCCGCATTTTGGCCTCGGATAGACGGCCGGGGCGCTGCCATGGCGCAACAAGGACTCGTCGGGAACTGTTGGTTGGTACTATACCTATCGTCGGTTATTAGTTCCCAGGTGACATGAGTACAGCTTAGTCCGCTGACTTGACATTGTCACTTCGCCTCGAGTGTGTTCCCACTGTTCTTAGATTGCTACCCTACCACGGCTCAAATGAGACGTGCAAATTGGTAGCAGTTGGGTGCAGTCCCGAAGCACTTGGAGGCAGTGACGGTTAGAAAGGATTCGTCTCTCCCGGTATTGGGGGTTGATATCACGCTGTGTCTAGGAGAGCCATTACACAAAGTCCCTGGCCAGGGCAAGCGAGATAAACTAGTAGCTTTCCAGTGTTATCTTAGGGTGTTCTGGGCTACACTTCGACACGACTTGTACCGCTATTAGGGGACTGACGTTTACCGCCCCATAGGCCCGCCATGCGATACTCTCAGACGAACAGACCGGATTGTACGGAGATTGTCACATTCAGGCTCAGTAGGAGTTCGGATGGGTTCACCTCATCAGTCTTCTTATCGGCATCTACCTGGGGACCGTTACGTACAGCTAGTACCGCTTGCGGCCTGTGGTTAAACCCACTACCAGCATAGTGTCGAGTCTTTAGAGTCCCACACAGAAGGCTATTCACCTTTGGGCAAAACAGAGTAGAGGTCGCATAGTTTTGCGACGGGGTTCGTTCACATCCGCGCACTTGTGCACGTTTGGTGTCCGAGCAGTTATTACTAGCGGTCTTTGGTTTAAGCCAGATCCTAGTATATGTTTTGGGATTGGTTTTATCTCATTGTATTTGTGTTTCTCGGAACACGGATGCGGGTGTGTATGCACAGTTGACAGTGGCAGAGGCAAAGGATTCTCATTAGGGTTGTTGATCGTTGACTTTTTCTAAACCCTAATGAGAATAGGAAATATGATTAATAATATTAATTAAGAATTATTGTGCCATGGTTGAGTTGAACATTTGAATTTTGTTGACTTGTTGACTTTGTTGACCGGTTGACCATTGTGGACTTGTTGACCATCATTATTTCATTTCAAAGATGCTTCTTGTTCTTTGCAAATTGCATTAAATGAATGAAATGATAATGGTTATTCATAAACTAACCATCACAATTTCTTAATTATTATTATTATTATCATAATTCCTAAAATGAGAGCATGGTTGTAAAATATCCTCATTCTTACTTGCTCACTCTCTCTCATCCAAAGCTCATCCTCTTCCTCTCTCTTAAAGCTCCCATGTCTCATGTGTTGAGAAGCATGAGCTATTGATATAAAACCTTCATAACTTCACTCTACTCACTCTAGAGTTCTAGGTTTAGCAAGCCAAGCACTTTAGTTACCTCTAGGTTGAGGTAGGAGCTCAAGGTAGAGGCCTTCGGATGGATCCTTCTTCGACAAAGAGAAGACTACGAGGAGAAGCCGTTCAAACCATTCCAAGGAGCAAGAAGAGAAGGAGTTCAAGACCTAGGTATAACCTCCTAACCGAGTAGTTAAACTTGTAGTTAGTTTGCTAGGTTTTTGTTTAGCAAAGATCCACTTTTTAGTCCATGTTGCCTTGTGTCAAAAAATCATTTTTTACCGTTTCCGCCTCCCTGTAAGAACCGGGGTGGGCAACGTGGACTTACACCCCACCCACGAGGCCCCCACGAGGTGGCCATAGGGTGAGGCAGACCCGAAACTGCCCAAGGTGGGGCAGTTTCGGGTCCCCACTGCCAAGACCACCTTGTGGTGGTCTTGGGGAGTGGTTCCAGCAGTTCGGTCCCCCCCCCCCCCCGAAGGTTCCCCTGGGTGCCCATCCACCAACCCGTGGCTTCTCAGTTCAAACTGTCAGCCCGCGGGGTGTGCAAATATCTCAAACTTTCAGTTTTTGGAACAGTTTTTGTCGGCAGTTTTTGCACGACAAAAATGGTGGATTTATAATGTCGCAATGAGTTAACTAAGGCTTAGGGAGTGGCTCTGATACCATGTTGGGTTATGAAAGCGCCCCGGCTATCAATCCGTGGCCATTGCGGAACAAAAATTTTCAAAAACCGGCGCTAGAACAGCCTGATAACCCGGATCGACCCATAAGCCCTAGATAACAAAAACATGCATAGGAGCTAAACTAAAGGGTTATAGTGATTATACTGAATTGATCCGTGTCCTTCGGTCTTCAACTACCTTCCCAAGCTCCTAGAGGCCTCCTTGATCAAGCTTGATCTCCGGTCTCCCTTCATCGAAGATGATCCACCCGAGGATTTATGAAACGAGCTCCTACTTCATAACCGAAGTAACTAGGGTATCTAGTTTGCTAAACTAGATAGCCAAGATGATGTAGAGTCTAAAGAAGGATTAATTTGTCTCTAGACACCTAAGGTTTCTCAACACATGAGAGGTATTTCCCCTAATCAGAGCAAAGCTCTGTTCAAATTTCAAAATTTGAAATGAAGCAGTGCTTCATAGCAGCGCCAAGTGCGCTGCACCCCAAGCAGCGCACCATGTGCAAAGCACGTGTGCGCTGGCGCTAAGTGCGCTGCACTCTAAGCAGCGCACCACGTGCAAAGCACGTGTGCGCTGGCGCTAAGTGCACTGCACTGTAAGCAGCGCACCACGTGCAAAGCACGAGTGCGCTAGCGCTAGAACTAAATGTTCTCTACCATTAGATCAAAAATCCAACGAACATGATTAAAAATCATCAATTGACAAGAATAAAATTCTCTTAAGGAAACATTCCTCAGAATCTTTCCAAACGGGAAAGATTGTGCTCTGAAAATCAGAGCACCGTTGGATCAATTATCCAATGGTGATTAAAAATCACCAAAATATAGAATAAAATTCTGTATGGCAAAAGATTTCCTAATCTTGTTAAAAACAAGAAGACTGCCTTCTGTAAATTCCCTTGGATCAAAGATCCAACGGCGGAAATCCCCAAATCAATTGGAGAAAAGATCTCCTAACCGATTGAACAAATCAGCCTTCACTATATAAAGGCCCTAAGACTTCAAGTCTCATACAGAGGAACCCCCTATAAACTTTGAGAAATCTCAGAAAAAAGAGCAAGCTCTCGGTAGAAGAAGAACTTTTCTTCAAGGTAAAAAATACATAGATAAGAAAAATCTCATTAAAGAAGAAGAACATAATTCTTCTCACAGATCATAGATCTATAAGACTAAGGTCTTTTACAAAAAGAGATCATGAACATCTCATTATAAAAAAGGGGGAGAATAATTCAATTCTCTTAGGATCACAGATCCATAAAGGCAAAGCCTTTCACCAGAATAAGAGATTGAAACATCTCCAATAAAATAAGAACTTTGTTCTTAGAACCTTGAGACAAAGTCTCTTATAAACGAGAATTTATTTCTCAGATCATAAAACTGATCAGAAGCGCTTCTGCGCTTTTTGACTGGCGCACAGCGCCAAGCGCACCACATGCTCCTCACGTGTGCGCCACTTAACAAATAGCGCTTTGCGCTTATGGACTGGCGCTCAGCACCAAGCGCACCACGTGCTCCTCACGTGTGCGCCACTGAACAAATAGAGCTTTACGCTCATAAACTATCGCTTTATGCTCATAGACTGGCGCTCAGCGCCAAGCGCGCCACGTGCTCCTCACGTGTGCGCTATATCATAGAAGCGCTTTGTGCTCATTAACTGGCGCTAGCGCCAAGCGCGCCACGTGCCCCTCACATGTGCGCTGATAGAATATAAATTGTTCTTTAAATAATGCCCTAGAGCTATGAGGAATGCTCAGCATTCAATAAAAAAAACAGAAAGGCTGTCAGAACCCAAGTTAATGCCCAGCATTGTCAAATGTTTAACATTTTAACTGAGTGGGACGAGCCTAAGTTGGCCATAAACCCCTCATTCAGATTAATTGAGCCTATATGCTTATAAATCTCAGATCTTAGTCCTAATTGGACTACAGATTTCCCAACCAAAATTGGTTCAAGGGTACATCTATGCACTCCTCTGATATATGTCGTTGTAATCCTTCAATGTCTTCAGATGGGTGACGGTTCCCGACAACCAGCCACTTCATGGAATGTGGGATCCTTAAACCCATGGACTATGATGTCCTTAACCACGAATTGTGGGGTCCTTAAGCCCATGGACTATGATGTCCTTAACCTCGGACTGTGAGGTCCTTAAGCCCATGGACTATGATGTCCTTAACCTTGGACTGTGGGGTCCTTAAACCCATAGACTATGATGTCCTTAACCTTGGACTGTGGGGTCCTTAAGCCCATGGACTATGATGTCCTTAACCTTGGGCCGTAATGTCCTTAAACTAATGGACCGCAATGTCCCTAAACTAAACAATAGAGCCCAAATGCTCGATCTAAATGATCCCGTTAAGTTAATCTTAGTCTAAAATTAGACTAACGTATCCTTAACAAACGTTTAAGTTGATCTTAGTTTCAAATGAGACTAACGTATCCTTAAACCCAACCCCAAACCCAAATCTAAGAAGATACGGATTTGGACTAATCCACACTCTACGGGCGACAACATAAATTAGTCTCCGTATACAATCCACGGGCAACCAAAAATAAAACAAACACACACGACATGAAGTGACCATCTGGAGAAGGAGAAAGTGGTTACCGCGATGCGGTAGAGTAATTAACTGCAGGGGCTTGCGCCTGCAGGGAAGAGCATCCCCATAATCAAAAACCCCTCAACGAGGAGGAATCTGACGAAGTCTGCTACATCGGTCGCATCCGTTTAAACCTTCGATACATGGTGTCATAAATCAACTTGGCATCTTCGGAGAGGCGGACGGATAGCACAAAATAGCATCTGCCCTCGGAATTCAGGCCGGACGTCCCAACGTCCCGGACGCGTCTTCCGGCGGAGAACAGATTCTGGCACGCCCGGTAGGACCTCTTCCTCTTTCCACTCCACACTTCGTGTGTCGTGTTTCGCGAAACAAATCGCGGTTTGACATGGTTGCATGTAGATTTGAAATACTAAGATTTGGTATCTTGCTCCATGCAGAAAAACAGAAGATCAAATGGCTTTCAACTGCACAAGCTGCAACAACGGCAATAACTCTCACTCCGTCCCTGCTGGAGGAGTGACCTACGGGCCTCAGGCGGCCTCTGTTTTTACAATGCCGATGAACCAGGTGACGCAAGCCACCACAGGACTATTCTTTGGGACCATGCTCCTACCCATAAGCTTTAACACACCACTGCCATTACAAGAAGTTCAGAAGAAGTCGGTCTTTGATCGGCTTGCAACTACTGTGGCCCCTCTCAATGGGTCGCCCAAATCTGGCGCCTCAATATTTAACAGATTGGGCCGAAACTCTAATAGGCCTATGAAGAAGCCCGCGATACTAGAAGGGGTAATCCCGAAGAGGATAGCCATTCCTGCTCCTGAAGTCGCCAAAGCGGCTTCCTCTGCTAAGGAGTCGGTCTTTGCAAGACTGAATGTTTCGGCTCACGCTCCAAACAAAGTCACCAAGACTGCTCCTCCTGCTCGAAAGTCTGCCTTCGACAGTTTGGCTATCCCCACTCAGCGGACGTCTGTTTTCAATAGGCTGGCGCTAATAACAGCACCTAACCAGAACAGGAGGCATGATCAAGCCACCCTATAGCTGATCCAATACCATCGGCTCGACATCGCTACTGGCGCCGAGTAAGGAAGGCTGGGGGCAATTCCCCTTCTGGATTGACGTCGCCAGCTCCAACGGTGAAAGTAGATGCTGATGTTCCAACTGGGAACAACTTTGAATCACTTAGAAGGGTCCGTAAGAACTCTCCAACTGCTGTGCTAAAAAGATCTCCTTCACTTATGGAGAACGTTACAAAGGTGAAGTTGGAGCGGCCCCCTCAGCGGCTGTCCTCTAAAATTTACAAGGTATGGCGTCAAGTCCAAGACTCGGTAACTGATCAAGATTACTCCCGCCGACAGAAAAAGATGAAAATTCGGCGAGAAGAGGACCATCCTGTCAAGCCACAAAAGGTGTCATCTGTTTGGGTGCCCGCTGCAACGGCTCCCTCAACCTCGACCGCCCACAAAAGAAATAGGCCGAAGAAGATCCCTGCGTCTTTAGCAAATTGCAAAGACACTGAATCTAAACGCCCTAAGTCCGAGGGCATGGTGGTGCATACCATCTATATGGCATCCGGAAAAAAGGATAGTCGTATCTCCACAGGTCATCGACTGCTTACACGATCAGTGACTAAGGCTCAGGAGCAACAACAACAAAAGCTCCAAGAGATGTTAACAGCTTGGCCGCACTCACAGGACCGAAAGCAAGCCCAGAGACATCCTCGGAGCAGCACCGTGAGTAGGAAACTGATGCCGAATTCCTTCGGAGAATGCTTGAGAAGAAGGACAAAGAGGCCGCGGAACAAGCGGCCAATATAAAACAAATGGCCCTTCTATTCCAAGATATGGTGGGCATGATGATCCAGCCGGACCCTCCAGCCGAAGATCCTCCAGTAATAATTGAAGATGATAGAGGAAAGACATCAAATCCTCTGCCGGCTCTGTCAGCAGCCAAGGAGGAGACCATCTCTACAGCCACACTCGATGATTATATAGCTCAACAAATATAAGCTCATCAAGCGAATGAAGCGGCTGGCCAAGTCGTCAGAACTGGACGGCCCTATCCGGGTAGGTACGATCAAATAAAGTACCCGCCAGGATACACGATTCCTAAATTCCATGTGTACAAGGGGACAGGCAATCCCCATCAACATGTCACTCGGTTCAGGGCTCTCTGCGGCAACACTGGAGGGGATGATAAGCTACTACTTCACCAATTCGTCGGCAGCTTGGCGGAGATGGCGTTCGAATGGTACTCAGAGCTTCCCAACGACTCCGTCAAAACTTTTATGGAGATGGAATTGCTGTTCACCCAACGGTTCGCAAGCGCTAGCGAACGCACCCTAATCACCGCATTAATTAACGTCAGAGTAAAGCCAGGAGAAACATGGGTGCAGTACGCGATACGGTGGCGGAATTTATGGTCGAAGTGCGAGCAGCGCATCGAAGAGGCGCCTGCGGTAGGCATGTTCATAGGTACCCTCGACCCTCAGGCGACCATTTCACAATTCATGATGTTTTTCAAGCCGACCACTTTCCAGGCCTTGATTGACAAACTGGCCCAAATGGACCAGATGGGTTATAGACCGTCTTCTTCAAAGCTGGAATCTCGAAATGAAAAAGGGAAAGGGAAAGCGACCTTCGTCGCCAATGCTCAACAGCAGCCCAGTGGTCCAAAACTAACTGATCGCCAAGACGAGAGACGGTGATTCTTTAATGAGAAAATGAAGCGCCTTTATTCGTTTCCCTGGGACAAAACGAGGAGATTGTTCGAGCTGGCGGTGTGCAACAAGCTCATCAACTTGCCGGATCCAAAACGCCCATTGCAACACGGTGAGGCTAATAATCCCAATTATTGCCCCTATCACCAAGCGATAGGCCATCCAATCGAAGATTGCTTCGTCTTCAAAGGGTGGATTGAGAACCAATACCAACAGGGAAAATTCGCACTGTCTGATAATTGGAAAGTAAACTCACCCCAGCCGCACGCTCTCAAGAAGGCGGACACACCAGGGGAATCATGCTCTTTTATAGAAGAAACTCCATGGGAGGTCGTTCTTTCAGCCAAAATGAAAAGAATGCTGAAGGATCTCCAAACATGCCCGGCGATCAAATGGAAAAGTCCGCTGGAACCCGAAGTCATCAAGGGAATGCTGAAGCCACTCCTAACTCCAAAAATTGGTAGTGATAGTCAAAGCGCCTATACCCAGCCGTCAAAGTCTTCGAAGAAGAAGAAAAAGACCAAAAAGCTCGTGAAACCTGATGACAAGCGCACGGACCTGCAAAAACATATTGACGCGCTGGAGGAATATAACCAGAAAGCGCGGATCCCATTCACACTCCAAGAATTTATCAGCCATGTCCTTGAGGACGGAGATGATGACAATGGAGAAGATTCGTCGGATGAACCTGAGGATTATTTGGCAAGCTGCCATGTGATCTCTCACTCGTCGATAGACGGTGAAGAAGCTCTTGACGCAGAGAAACTGGGGGCAGATCTCGAATCGGAGCTCCTAGGACCGTCAGACGAGATGATTGTTGCATTCCTGAACGAAGCTCTTCTGAAAAGCAAGGCTGATCGAGAGCGCGAAACGGTCATATTTGGAAAACCCAAACGCCGGCGACTGAACAGAAAGATTGAAGAACCCCAACCAGATAGGAGCACCTCGGCCGCCAGCAAAAGCAGGTTCAAGATAAGGAAAAGGTTCGCCAAATCCATATCGAAGGGAATGAAGCCGCCACCCTCTGAAGGAAACACTCCAGATAGGATACACCTTAACGAAGAGGACATACATCCAAACTTCTGCTTATATCATCAGAGGATTGCACACCCTACTGAAGAATGCAACGCTTTTAAAAATTGGTGGCAAGGGTATGTCTCCCACAGGCAACACTTCAAGAGGATGAAGCGTGAAGCTCGTCGACAGTGGAAAAATGCGACAGACGAACGAGGAAGAGCTGCCGGCAACTGTCACATGGTCGATAGCAGGGGATCGCAAGTTCTCACCTTCGGAAGCGATTCTGAAGAAGAAATGGCTCTCGGCCCTCTCTTCAAAGAATCCACCTGTTCATACCAGAATATTGCATTTTATACCGCCCATTCTTACGCTCGGTTGTTTATCGGTAGGTACTCTTGAGCCGTGTTTGCTAGTAATTGCAGGATACAGGTTCTCGGCTCTAAACGGTGAAATTCATGAAAAAACACGACAAAATCCGGGTTCCTGCCATTCACAGATAAAACACGGATCTCCGCTCTTTATCCGTCTGTTGCCACACACCAGTTTAGGAGACAAAATGGCAAATCAATGTCATTTTCATGCACAAGGCTCAATGGCAGCACAAGATCCAAGAAATCTACGCGGAGCTCGAGGAAATCATGACAAAAAGTCCACATCAAAACACCTTTCCCTCAACAGAAATTCTGGAAGAAATTTGGAAGTATTTTCAGAAAACACATATACCAGATTGAAGGGTACATCAAACCAGGGTACCACCAAAAAGCCCTAGGCCTAACTCCTCTAATAGGCCGCGGAACCGCGGCCTAAGCATGCTTAGGCCGCGGATCCGCGGCCGTATGGTGGCGGCAGACAAAGATTTTCCAGGGGTATTTTGGTCTTTTTATTTGTGTTCTGGTGGTTGCCCTAGGGTTTCATTTGTCAGCCTATAAATACTCCAGAACTGAGCTAAGCCAAGGGTCCAATTTTTGTGTTCATTCTTTGTTCCTCTTTTGTAGTTTTTAATGTAGTTCTTCTTCTTCTTCTTCATTCTTCCTCGATGGAAATGTAGTGAGAGCATTGAGTGGATATTAATGAAGATGAGGGTTTTGTATCATTCTCTTTTGTTTCTTCTTCCCCTTGAGATTCTTGCTTTCTCTTGATCATTCAACCTCTTCATTGAGCTTGAATGGTTAAGGGTTAGTTATTGATCTCAAGGGTCGTATTTTCTTGTGGAATTAGCGCTTCATTTCACATACGGTCTCTACCCTTCTCTTGATCTTGCAACCTCTTGATTGAGCTTGCAAGTTTAAGGGTTGGCTATTGATCCCATGCTTGTCTTGAGTTCTAGTTCTTGTTCTTTTTATCGCTTTTTATTACTTGCTTATTATTATCTTGCTTTACTTTCTTGCAATTTAATTCATGCACTTAATTACTTGTAATCTTTTCTTTTCTTTTGCTCTCTTTTATTCATTTTGTGAATGGGTTGTAATTATTGTTGTTAAGATGAAATACGGTATTGTAAGTTAATATCTTCTTTCTCATTTCCTTTTCCCGTTATTTTCCATTGAACTCCGCCCAAACCATACGCAAGCGCTCCGTTAGGCACCCTACCCTAACAAGGTAACGGTGATTCCTAACCGCGACCGGTTGCGTTCGGTTGGCCGGAGGCGAAAGCAAGAGACAAGAACGGAATGACAAGGGTAAATAAGCCGTATTCCACGAATACCGCGCTTAAATCCCCTAATCCACGTGTTGCCGATTGCTCTAGCTTCAATTGGTCAAGACTCGGCTCAAAGGTTTTTAGTACGGATTTCTTTAGCTTATATCTCGTATCTTTTTCTTAACAACTTTATACTTGCAAATAATACACATAGGTTAGATCGAACAAACACATACACAAATTCTTTATTGACTCGTCTAAGACAAGAAAGGACATACAACCATCTCCCTGTGGATCGACCCGTGCTCAACCGGCTAGCTGCATAGCGACACCGTCTTGATTGCGGTTAACTTTAATTCTTTCAATCAAATGGCGCCGTTGCCGGGGAGACGGTAACGTATTTCTTTTCTTGTTATTTGGGTTAATATTCTTTTTGTATATATTTAAAAAATATATATAAAAAATAAAAATCTTTTTGTTTTTTTTTTGATCATTTTTGTAGGCAAGTGTGCAGATTTTTGTGTATTGCAAACTGCAATTGTGGGAGCAAAGTGTACGTTCAAGGTTAAGGTGATTACGAAGTACAGTGCCCAAGATCCGGGTAGTTTGACCCGCGCAAGCGAACCTTTCAAGCTTACCGGATTTGATTCAACGGGGGTTTCCTACCCAAAACCTTAACGTACGTACTTTCCTAACACCTTCTTCTCAAATCCGACGCATCCAATATACTATTCTTTGCAGGATTCTTTGCAAGTTCGCTAGCAAACGCCAAAATTGACTAACCCGTATTTGTTGCAGTGCCGTGCTACAATTAAAAAAAACAATTTTTTTGATTCTTTATAGAATTTTTATTGAATTGTGCATTGCATACATTAATACGGACTTAAGGGCAAGCGAACCCCACAAGATACGGTAAAGGATTTCATCACCTTTTCCGTGGCCCACAAATCACGAACTTGCGCATAACGTTTACCCGCACAAATTTAAAAGAAACTAGACTATAAGCCTTAAGGACTTCGCGCTCACTAGGAGAAGTGGACTGTGTTTAAAACCTCGCTTAACGGTAAATTGTTTACGGGGTGTCTAGGAAAGTGTTAACGGCGAAACCGCCAAAAGAGAAAGGGTTATTTAATTAAGGAACTTCGCGAAAGCGTTGGAAAACCTCCCCTTATCTCTGCACTTACCTGGCCTCGTGATCAGTGTATCTTGAGCCTGTTTCTCGACACAGTTTTACTTCGACAATTAAGTTCTGGAGCAGGTCTAGTTGACCTAGGTGAACCCTAGAACGATTAGGTGTGTGGTATTTTTGTGTCGTGATTGTTTTTGTCCATATTCTTTTTGTGTATACTTCATTCTTTTGTTAATATATAAAAATAAAAAAAATATCACATTCTTTTTCCCCTCCTTTTCTCTACCTTTCTCTCTCTCTCTTCATATCATGGGTACCCCACCTCGCAAAACTCTTGCCGAACTTTGGTACCCACAACCAGACATAACTTCCTACGGTTCTTGTTTTGGTCGAACTTCAAACGACCCCTCCATGCCCAAAATTTCTTTGAAAGATCGGATAGACGCGTCTAGGACGAACAACTGGACCCCGCAATCCACTTCGTATCAACCGTTTCAAACATTCACCCCTTCTTGCGTTGATGCCCCTTTTGAAAGTCCAGTTGTAGCCACAAGACCAATGTCTATTGCTGAACGTATTGAACAATCCCGTAGCCGATCTTTCACTCCTTTCACCACTTCAAATTCTTGGGATCAACAATTCCATTCACCTTCTTATCCAAATGTTGATCCTGCTCCTGTCCAGCCATTCAATTCCTACCAGTCCTACCCTACTTTTTCACCTTCCCTAGACATTGTTTCTGAACCGCCATTTGGGAATTTTCAGTATCCAAACAACTTTGAATCTTTTACTGAAACCCCTTCACAACCAATGTCTAGTCTAGAACAGTCGTTGGAAGACTTTAGGGTAGCGTCAAGCCAACAGATGATGGATTTGAATGCGTCCATGGCCGCCCTCATGCAACCTAGTGACCCGGTAGCTAGTTTTCAACTAGCTCCAACTTTTTCAATGTATGATGAGGCGGCAGGACAGGCTGTGAATTTAAGTGGAGAGAGTGAGATGTACCCCCTTCCAAATCAAACCTACCCGTCCCAAATTGAATCCCACAACTCCTGTTTTGAAAGTCTATCGAGTATCCCACATGATTTATCAATTGAAGATAGAATGATGAATGAGTTGTGCGACTTCGTAGTGTTTGATTTGCCCGATTGTGAAGGGTCCCTTCCAAGTGAAACCATACCTAATCCTTTTAACCTCTACACCTCCATCTTAGAACCAAAATCGATTAATATCCATACTTTTGATGAGGTGTCAGAGAATTTTGATTTTCACTTGATTGAGGATATTGACGCTGGGGATATTTTGGATGATGAACCCGTTGATTTGGCTGAGTTTGTCTCTTCAAATCATTATCCCGAGTCATTAAATGTTTTTTCCGAACCCCATATGCGTCTGGATTTTGAAGAGAAGTGCATGGATGTGCTAAATTTTGAGGAGAATATTGAGGATAGTTTTGAGGATGAACCAGTTTTAATTGATGAGTCGGATTTTCCCATTCATCCTGTCCCTGTCATTGACTGTGTACACCCTCCTAAACCTTTAACCGATACCCTTCCTCAACCACTTCCCTCCATCCTTTCCATCGTTCCGACCTTGCAAGAACCTGTATCATTTTAACTTCGTATGTCTGGTTTACCAAGTTCGGCGTACCCATGGTTTCTTACGAATCTTGAGGAATTTGACCCAATCTCTCGGCAGGTTAACAGATTAGCACAATCGCTGTTTACACATCGCTCATCACAAATTGTGCTAATCTATTCACTCCATTTGCACCCTCAAGTTCGTACTCCACTTCTTTTCCCCTTCCGCCATTCTTCTTCTGATATACCGAGACCGTATCCCTCTTCTATCTCCATACGGTCTCGCGTAGTCTCCATTTCTTACCTCTCCGCATTCTTTCACCAGCCACTGCTTTATCATGATAAGATCTTTGAATGGTTGGTGTTAACTTTTGGCCTGTGTAAGGCCTTGTATAGTTTGATACTGTTTTCTTTCCACCCTAATACTGAATTTCAACGCTTAACAGTGGAAACACTGTTTTACTTAAGTTTGGGGGGACACTTTTTTTGTATATATTTTTTGTTTTCCTTTTTGTATATAATTTGTTTTTAGGGAGAGCGCCGACATTTTTGACCCTCTTGGTATAGCCTGACAGTGAGGACACTGTCCAGTTTAAGTTTGGGGGTACGCTCGGTATGCATTTCTTACCTTCGCATTCATATGTATATTTTGCATCTGCATATTAAAATCCATAAAATCCATAAAAATCTGAAAATTTTCTAAAAACATAAAAACTTTTCTGTCAAGTTAGCTTGTGGAAGAACTCTGATTCAACATTTCGACGGTTTTGTTTGATAAAATAAGAATAACTAAATCTTATGTTTAGATTTTGAAAACCTGAAAAATAACTCTCCTTTGAAGTTAACTATAGCTGATATACGTCTTTACATCACACCACACGTGTCGTGAGTTTTTGGGAATTAGATGACAAGTCTTTTATATCGAAAAACTTTTAAATGGATCAATGATTTTCTGAGGATCAAATTGGTTTGTTCTGAAATAAGTAATCTCAAGAATAGTTTATGAAGTAAAGCGCGTATGAAGGAATGTTATTGATGCCGTAATTGGAACTAAGTCTGAAAAATAACCCATCTAGAACTTGATTGGAATGATTGCACACCAAACACACTAAACACGTCTTTTATCCAAAAAAATAATTGAACTGCCGGTTATATCTCCGTTCGTATTAAATCATCTGATTTTCACGCCAAACTGTCTTTTGATTTTGGACCTGGGTAACTTGAGTAATTAAGTCCGCCGGGGTGTTTCTACACCTAATGCCCTAAAACCAACTGGTTTGGGTGTATTGGCCCAAAGCTCGCTAAGAAGCCTAGAAAGTCCAGATTAAAACAAAATCAAGCAAGTATTCTCTCCGAGTTAAAATTCCAAACGGTTCTTTGTGTGAGAATAATCTTGATAAAAGACAGTCTTTTATAAAAAATTTAGCGGAGATATGAAGGTTTTATTCTATGATAAAGAATATTGCACGTTCACAGAGGTGTGTATGAAATGAAAACAAGAAAAAGGTGGAGTGAAAAATAAGACCTAGTTTCCTGTTACGGAAGATAGAAATTCTGAAGTTGAAACTTTACTGGAAAACGAAACTTGAAAAATGCTTAACTCTTTATAAAACTTATGTGATCCTTTTAAAATTGTTATCTGGGCTTTATTGTGCGACATGAAGACTTTAATCGATCCTTCTGGAACTTAACGACACTATTTGCACTGCACGTAAAGACATATAAAATCTGTAGTTAAATAAGAAGCGAGGTGTGAAAAATAAAGGTTCGATAGTCTAGACTTAGGATCATAGAATTGTTATTTTCTGAAACAAAACTTTAGGGGTTTGAATCTTAGTTATTTTACAAAACTAGCTTGACCGGATTTTGTGGGTAGTATCCTCTGAAAACCCTCAGGAGACAACACTCCTCCTACTAGGGACACCTAGAGGTTTAACGGCTTGTTGCACATGCTCAGTGCAATCGCGTTCCCTGCGAAAGTAAGGTTAGGATTCTTTTTTTGTGAATAATTGGTTTTGCTCGGGACGAGCAAAAGTTAAGTTTGGGGGTATTTGTTCATACCAGAATATTGCATTTTATACCACACATTCTTACGCTCGGTTGTTTATCGGTAGGTACTCTTGAGCCGTGTTTGCTAGTAATTGCAGGATACATGTTCTCGGCTCTAAACGGTGAAATTCATGAAAAAACACGACAAAATCCGGGTTCCTGCCATTCACAGATAAAACACGGATCTCCGCTCTTTATCCGTCTGTTGCCACACACCAGTTTAGGAGACAAAATGGCAAATCAATGTCATTTTCATGCACAAGGCTCAATGGCAGCACAAGATCCAAGAAATCTACGCGGAGCTCGAGGAAATCATGACAAAAAGTCCACATCAAAACACCTTTCCCTCAACAGAAATTCTGGAAGAAATTTGGAAGTATTTTCAGAAAACACATATACCAGATTGAAGGGTACATCAAACCAGGGTACCACCAAAAAGCCCTAGGCCCAACTCCTCTAATAGGCCGTGGAACCGCGGCCTAAGCATGCTTAGGCCGCGGATCCGCGGCCGTATGGTGGCGGCAGACAAAGATTTTCCAGGGGTATTTTGATCTTTTTATTTGTGTTCTGGTGGTTGCCCTAGGGTTTCATTTGTCAGCCTATAAATACTCCAGAACTGAGCTAAGCCAAGGGTCTAATTTTTGTGTTCATTCTTTGTTCCTCTTTTGTAGTTTTTAGTGTAGTTCTTCTTCTTCTTCTTCATTCTTCCTCCATGGAAATGTAGTGAGAGCATTGAGTGGATATTAATGAAGATGAGGGTTTTGTATCATTCTCTTTTGTTTTTTCTTCCCCTTGAGATTCTTGCTTTCTCTTGATCATTCAACCTCTTCATTGAGCTTGAATGATTAAGGGTTAGTTATTGATCTCAAGGGTCGTATTTTCTTGTGGAATTAGTGCTTCATTTCACATGCGGTCTCTACCCTTCTCTTGATCTTGCAACCTCTTGATTGAGCTTGCAAGTTTAAGGGTTGGCTATTGATCCCATGCTTGTCTTGAGTTCTAGTTTCTTGTTCTTTTTATCGCTTTTTATTACTTGCTTATTATTATCTTGCTTTACTTTCTTGCAATTTAATTCATGCACTTAATTACTTGTAATCTTTTCTTTTCTTTGTTCTTTTCTTTGTTCTTTTCTTTTGCTCTCTTTTATTCATTTTGTGAATGGTTGTAATTATTGTTGTTAAGATGAAATACGGTATTGTAAGTTAATATCTTCTTTCTCATTTCCTTTTCCCGTTATTTTCCATTGAACTCCGCCCAAACCATACGCAAGCGCTCCGTTAGGCACCCTACCCTAACAAGGTAACGGTGATTCCTAACCGCGACCGGTTGCGTTCGGTTTGGCCGGATGCGAAAGCAAGAGACAAGAACGGAATGACAATGGTAAATAAGCTGTATTCCACGAATACCGCGCTTAAATCCCCTAATCCACGTTGTTGCCGATTGCTCTAGCTTCAATTGGTCAAGACTCGGCTCAAAGGTTTTGAGTACGGATTTCTTTAGCTTACAATCTCGTATCTTTTTCTTAACAACTTTATACTTGCAAATAATACACATAGGTTAGATCGAACAAACACATACACAAATTCTTTATTGACTCGTCTAAGACAAGAAAGGACATACAACCATCTCCCTGTGGATCAACCCGTGCTCAACCGGCTAGCTGCATAGCGACACCGTCTTGATTGCGGTTAACTTTAATTCTTTCAATCACTACCTCAGGAAAAGTGGAAGAAACAAAGACCTGCGAGAACACTCAGCTGTGCAATCGCACATTGCCTGAAAAGAATCTCGGACCCACAAATAAGGGATCGAACAAAAAGGATAAGGGGAGAGAAAAGGTCCCTGAGGATATCGCCCTCGATGATCGAGTCGTCGAAGAGCTTGCAGCAAAGGACCCACCTAAGAAAAACAAGGTGGATTACAATGTCTTGGCACACCTGAGGGAGATACCCTCACAGCTAAGCATTCTCGACGCCCTTCTGCTATCCAAAGAGGCGAGAGATTATCTGATCAAGGCATTACAAGAGCCCGAGCAGTTCCAAGCTTTCCTCGTCGAGGAAAAGATGAAGGACGAGCTGGAGGAAGTGCACACGTCCGATATCACCTTCGGCGATGAAGATCTCCTCCTCAGGACATGCGAGCACAACCACCCCCTTTATGTCTCCGGATACTGTCATGATATCAAGATAGGAAAAATCCTGGTTGACAATGGGTCCTCCGTCAACCTCCTCAATGTAAGAGTGTTGAAGGAAATCTGCATGAGCGTTCAGCATCTCTCTCGTGATAAAATCACTATCTCCGGGTTCGACTCCCATTCATCAAGGATGCTCGGGTCTGTGATACCGACTTATGCTTTGGGCTGCTCATCACTGGTATTAAGTTTCACGTCATTGACGCCAAGACAAGTTACAATGCCCTGCTCGGCAGGCCTTGGCTACACGAGTACAACATCATCCCTTCTACACAACATCAATGTATGAAGTATTTCAAGAATGATCTCGAGTATACCGTGACAGGGGAATTGAACCCATTCTCCGTGAATGAAGTCCGAAAGTATGAAGATACGAAATACATCTTACCAGATTTTGAAGACATAGAAAGATGCCATAAACCGAAGAACAAGGCTATCACCACTATTCCGATCTTCAGAAGTGATACTGAGGAGGAAGAAGAAATAATTTATTCAGGGCCAGCCCAATGCAACAAGCCGGGACCGTCCACCCCTATTCTGGTCTTCGGCAGCGACTCGGAAGATGAGGTCAATGCAGGATTTTCTGTTCGGCCATGTAACGTTTTGAAAATCGTTTAGGGGAAATTTCGGAAAATCGGTAAAATAACAGATGTTTTCCGTAAAAATCAAGATATAAATATCTTTAAATATAAAATTAAATATACATATTCTAGCTATGTAATTGCTAGTATTTGGTGTTTATTGAGCCACTCGTAAAATTTCTTAATTTCTGAAAAAATTTCCGAAATTAATTACTTTAATGTTATTTTAAGTCGTCACTAATACATTTAAGTAAGGAAAATTACAAATTGGAATGGGTTAATACAAATTTTGTGCATCATGACACACTAAACTAACAAGTAAAATATTTTTTTCTGAAATGAAATGAATTGTCAAACGGTTTTAGAAAATATTGAAGAAAAAGGCTTAAATGGTGAAATTAAAGGAATTTATTAAACAAAGAAGTATGGTACATGTTGAATTGGTGTTTGGTGTTCATTGCTTTACACACACACACTACATCCCCCTCCCCCTCATGCTGGCCGAAATGGGGCTGCCCCAATCCCCATGTCCCCACACTTTTTCTTTCACAAAGAAAATGAAAAAGGATAGAATTAAATAAAGAAATGAGTATGGGCTTTGACTTTTGGGGTTGACCCAATAGTTTCCTCACCTCATTCTCTCTCCCCTCTCCCCATCATTGGCCGAGCCCATCCTCCTCTACACAGCAGCAGCCCCCTCCCATTTTCTCCTCTCATTTTCCATCAAAAATTTACCAATTTCCATCAAAAATCAAGCTAAAATTCAAATCAATGCCCTACCCATTTTTCCTTAGCTCTTTTAGCATGGATCTTGGTGAAAAGTTTGCATTTTGGGGACAAGTTTCGTGTTGATCTCAAGATGGTTTGTGAAGGTATAACTCTAACCCTTTCTCTTAATTTGATGTTAAATGTTTAAATCAAACTTAATTAGGTGTTCAATTAAGGTTTTAGTTCAAGATCTAATTTTCAAGTGGAGGATTGAAATTTGAGGTTAGGGTTTTGTAAGTCTACGGTAGCGTCCCGGCCGTCTTTCAGACGCCAAATGCGGAACAAAAACTTTTATAACTGGCGCTATCGCATACTATAACCCGGATCTGCCATTAACGCTAAACTAAAAAACTACAAAGTGGGTAGAAAGATTATACCGAACGATCTGAGTCCTTCGTTCTTTAACCATCATCCCACGCTCCGTTGCGGCTGCTCCGATCTCTCTCGATCTCTGGTCTCCTCGTCCAGGTGGCACCACGTCAACGGATCTTTAAACGGGCTCCCGCCTCTGACCCGAGGCAACTCGGTCATCAAGTGTGCCAAAAGAGATGACCAAGATTGATGTAGAGAATGAGTAGAACACTTTGTCTCGTTACATCCAAAACCATGGATGAACGGTTAATGAAGTTGCCTTTTGAATCGGGTGAAAATGAGAAATGAGTATCTATCAAATTTCCATGAGTCAAAACTATCATGATCTTTTTTTCAAGAAACCATCATACTCACCAAATGAATGGCCAGCCACTTATCGGGGGGGTGAGTATAGGAGCTAGGGAGAGTGACCATAACATTAATGAAGAGAATGAGTCATAATACACCTTGCATCAACAATTAATGAATACAATGAATCATAAACCTAGTCATCATCCATCATTAAATGCATCCAATGAATCAAGAACACCTCACTAACCTAGTCACTTCTTCTAGAAGCTTCTAGAACCTTCCATACTCATGACTCACCATCAAGAAAAGATAAATCCGAATTAAACCGAATGTTTAATACGGGTGATAGAAAATTGGCAACTTCCAAAAGCGATCCCGAAACGATTTTCAGGATAACCCCGTAACAGTATAAACATACCCGCATTTGTATTACAACCGAATACAAATGCAACTGAGACAAAGATATTATATCTACAAAGTATAATACTCGGATCCGGCTTAAACCAAAGCCCACCAGTATTATCTGCCCGAAATATGACACGTGCGTAAACGCACGTGCATTTTCCGAACCCTGCCATAAAACCATACGGCCTCTACAATGTTTTGCGCGAACTTGGAAAACTATCTGCGGGGGACTCTAATGACTCATCAGTACCCTGGCAGTGGGTTTAACCATAAGCCGTCAGCGGCACTAGCTGTGCGTAACGGCTGCCCATGTACTGACCTCAAGAGAAGCCGATGAGTGAACTCATCATGAAACCCTACTGAGCCTAACAGTGATAATATACATACAGTCCGGTCCGTTCGTCTATGAGTATCACATATAGGGCCTAGGGGCTGGTAACGTCATACCCCCAATAGCGGTATAAGTCGTGTCGGAGTGTAGCCCAGAACACCCTGAGATACTACTGGAGTACCTACCAGTAAATCTCCTACCTCGGCCGAGGGTTTTGTGTAATGGCTCTCCTAGACACAGCGCGATCTCACCCCTAATACCGGGAGAGAAGAATCCCCTGCCGATCCGCTCACTTGCCTCCATGTAGCTCGGGACTGTACCCAAAAAAGACCTGTTTGCACGACTCCTTTGGGCCGTAGTAGGGTAGAAATCAAAGCACAGTGGGAACTCACACGAGACAAATGACGACCTCAGGTCGATGAACTAACCTGTACACACGTCGCCAGGGAACTGCTATCTGACGATAGGTATAATATCAACTAGCAGGTTCCCGGCGAGTCCTGTCCGGTGTACTCATAACCCAATGAGCACCTGTATACATCTTAGGTGATCCAACTGACACCAGTGGCTTGTGAGACCGGCCACCGCCCCTTATCGGGGTCTCGACTGTATACACTACTCTACTCCGGAGTATCGATGCCCTGTCTTGAAACTCCCACGACTAGGGACCATAATTAAGGATGTGCTTATAGACTACCCAACTGTTGGGGATGAGTCGATGAGTTTGGGCTTGATGCCACGAGATCGGTGATATGATTTGGATCGTATTATGAGATGCAAAATGTGATGATAGCGGATCGGTAGGCGATGTGTTTCATACACATGCATTTACATATATGTTGATGGTATCAGATTGTACTAGACTGTAGGTCAGTACCCCTAATTCATGATGTGATGATAAGGATACCAGATGAATAATAAGATAAATATGATATTGACCCGTACCCAGTTTGGGATGCCGTACGATAGATTTACCGTATGAGCTATATATTAATGATAGATCTGCACTCTTGATTTGAGGATGTCATATCAGATGGTGTATCATATGGGATACTATTGAAGCGGGATCACCGACTATTATATAGACAGATAAATATCGACTCAGATGTAGGTGGTTTCCGTACTCCTTTCGATTGGTTGTTAGTTAGACCTGTAGTTTACCTAGTAGATGTCAGACTGGACCCGAGTCATACCTATTTCCAAAACTGACGAATCGTAAGAATTTTAAAGACATACCAAAAGATACTACGGATATTTTAAAAGACGTATCTTTTCTTAAAAACACCGTAGTCCTTATTTTCTAACACCACGATTCGTACTATTTCAAACGGCAAAACAGTACAACCCATGTATAGTAAGGTAGATTCCTTGTTGTTACGTTATTATTCATGTTCCGCATATTATTGTTGTATTTACTATTCATTTTCCTTATTATGTTGTTATCGCCTCATTGCATGTTATTGTGTACGTAGTAATTATGAAACCATGCTGTTAGGACACCAGCACCATTACCGATGAGGCGTATGCTCCACGTACACTCGCTTGCCGGCTCACACACATCTTCATCGGTAATTGCTATGTCACGTACACTTTAGAAAATACTATTTCAGTGACATAGCTTGCTTGCTGATAGTTGTAATATGTTATAGTTTCCATAGGCTAGTTTAATTATTGCATTCATTGCATGATATCAGATGGATCCATATATTCATTGGTTATGCAGTGTTGTGGAGATTTATGCCGGTATTCACTGTTTATTGGTATCATGATTTTGATGATTTCGGATTTACATGAGATTTCTGGATTTGGGAGAAAACCGCAAGAATTTAAAAAAAGCTTAATTTCATCATTTTAAAATGCAAATTGCGGTTTTCTCATGATGTATGAGTCGTCCACCATGAGTTTTCATGATTGCAGTTGGATTTGGAAACCCGATTCGAGGAGTTGGATGAACCGTATCGGGTACATGGTGGGCCCGGTATGGTACCCCGGGGCAAGAAGCTCGAGTTGTATTCGATGAGCCTGGCAGGGGAGCACTACCTACCGGTGATATTTTTGGACTCGTCGGTTACCCGGAGGATACCGGCCGGAGTCATGAGATGGATACAGGCTGATCCGTTCTGCCGGAGCCCGCGGGCCGATCCCGCAGATGATACGGAGGCCTGAGATATTGATATTTGAGATCTGAGATTTAAGATATTGAGATTTGATATTGAGATAATGAGACTTATGTTTTGTGTCGATGCTGACACTGATTTCTCTGTTGCTTTCATTGATGATACTTGATTGATATACATATAGAAATATCATTGATTAAAGAAAACAATTGTCTCGCTCATGATATATTCTGTTTCCATTCGTAATGCATTCATACATCATATATATCTGATATGTTGATATCTGAGGCACTGACACGAGCACGTGGTATTGCACTTATATGTAGATGGATCAGGATATTATTTGAGGATATGACCCAGGATAGCGTTATGCATGCGATTTCTACTTGTAGATATTTTCTACTCACGAGTTGGCAACTTACCCCCGTTGTGCCACAGTTCCTTGCAGGTTTTGCCGTACAGGTTTCGTTGTGGCTTTGCTGGCACACTGTTCCTTCCGGGTGATTTCTTTAATAGGTGGGTTCTTTGCATCAGGACCACCATTGTTTATTTATTATTTCTGTTGTATCTAGAAACTCCATCAACCGGATTGTATATTTGAGAGAGATAGAAAACCATACCTATTATTCTTTCGACCTTAGAGTCGCGCGTTGTATTATTATGGTTTTCATGCTGATTTTGGGTTTTCTTTTGAGTTTTGATCCTCGCCCTTCGGCGTTGTATATTATATTGCTTGCGTGGTTGTGACCATCGTTTGACGAAGAGCTAGCTCCCGCTTGGGGATGCCTTTTAGTATTTCGTGTACTATTCATGTTTTATCCCGTTTGGGGGCCAGTATTTACAAAGGAAACTCTGCCGAAATTTTCAGAAAATACTTGAGATTTTAAAAATACATACTTCGGCATATATTGTTAAAACTACTTGCATTAAATTGGTTTTTCCTTCACTCTACTGCTTCTTGGTTTTGATTTCTGGGTTTTTGGCTTGCTTAGATTACGTACGTCTTGAGACGTTTCGTAATTTAAGCGCCGTCATGTTCTGTACTTTTCGGGTCATGACAAAGTTAGTATCAGAGCATTAGGATTTACCTTCGGAGTGTAGGATGACCTTTGGTTGATAGAGTAGGTAGGTTGAGAAGAGTGACGTACCGTACGTATGTTCCACGGCATATTTACGATACGATACTTTTACTTAAGAAGCCTTAGGATGTACATTTCTTTGCACAGCATTATATTCATTCCTATGATCTAGCCTCATCAGTACCAATTTATGGTTTTGTTATCACAGTGGTACGGGCAGAGAGAGCTACGGCTAGAGTTGCGGTCAGCACGAGCTCGTCACGAATGAGGACTGACCAGGGCGTGATTCCAGGGACATACGGTTTTCATAGAGGCGCTATTTTATTGTGTTTTCATGCCACGAGCGTTTGATGGATCTCTTTTACGAGATTTCTCGGACGTGCAAATCAGCACCAGATGATTGGGCCTCTTCAAGAGGCCAGCCAGATTGTGATGACCGTCAGAGCATAGATTATTTTGATGATTGAGGCACTATTCAGCGTGCGGACAAATAATCCAGTGATTTTGGCGAATGAAAAGATATCACCCCAGATGTTTGAAGCTAACGCCGCACGAGTTATACTTCGATATTTGATAGAAGATCGCTAATCACCAGAGATGAAAGACTAGGACATATGATTCATTGCCTACCCCGATGCGAGGTCATCAGATTGATTGATTCCAGCTAGAGACGACTTCACGTGGATACGTTGAGAGTTGATAGAGACGATCGAATGTCAGTAACCCATTTTCCAAGTTTAAAGTATTCGGACAACAATGCAAGCAATTCTACGGACCTTCTAGAAGAATGAAACCCTAACTCGACTTAATGACCTTGGAACGCCAGTGAACCTTAGGGTTTGCGGCAGTTCAGCGGTGCCATTAGTGAGGCTTGGGTCTGCCCTTTTACGGCTGGTTCATAGGTGCTGTGACATATATTCGATACTATTAAATTGTACCCAAGATGTTGAGCTCTTGGGGGATTATGGAACCTCGACGAATCGATCGAAAAGTTCGACATCATTCGGATATCAAATGATGGGATACATTGCTTGGGAGACTCCAGATACGAGTATATCCGTTGGAGCGTAGTCCATGCAGCCACGAGGAGACGAGTCCGAATCAGTCGACATTAGAGAAAAGTGGAGTAAGAGGTTCGTACGAGATCTTGATGAGATGACGTTCCACTCCGACGACATCAAAGATGTGATACGCAAGCAGAAGTGTTGACTATGGATATATCTTCCAGGAGGAGTCATGATTAGTATGCAGCCGTTCCGGAATAAGAAATAGATTTAGTAAGGATGATGACTTCCGGGCAGTTCGACAGAACGAGATTTGGGAGTGACTTCGACGGAACCCTTGTAGGATGCTATACAAGAAGATTTGGACCCAGGATCGGTCATATTGCACACACCCAACAGGCCAGAGTGCAACATCGTCGACGAGACATGTTATGAGTGACCATAAGAGTTGGCCAGAGATCTTTACAGGATGTGCCAGAGCGGACTGCTTCCGTTATCGTTTCCATATTGGACCGTTGAGCCGAGGAGCTATGTACTTAGCAATTCGCAGTGAGAGACGAGAGCCTAAGGACACCAGGCGACAGGCCATGATCAGGAGGCAAGTAGATATCTTGCTCTGCTAGCATTGGATGCACCGACACCTTCTCGACTTTGAAGGACGGATATATCGATGACAGTATTTATGAGTTGTGATTTTGTGATTGACTATCACGTATCCGTCACTTTGGATTTCAGTATTTTTGGGAGATTTATTTCATGATTGAGTTTTGATGACTGAGTTTCACGATATTTGATTTCATGCCTAGGACATGCATATGATTTGACTTATGCTTTCAGCATAGTTTTCATGCGCTTTTTGTATTTTGATTTGCTTATGTGCATGCCGATGCACAGGATGGTGAGATTTTATACCACGGTATACCTGATTGGGATTTTGATTGAAATGTGTCGTAAACCGTCGATTTCAAGTGTGATATTCGATATTCGTTTTCGTGCACATTGTGCACTTGATTTGGATTTTGCGCATACTTAAAGCACTTGATGTGATTTAGGTGCACACCAGATGCCCTAAATCGAGATTCTTCATGCATATCAGATGCACCTGGTTTTGCTGTCAGGCACCACATTGCCCTTGACAGGTGTTTTCATGCACACCTGTTGCACTTAGATTTGGTTTTTGTGCACATGTATGGCACATTCATGGATGTCGATTTCCGTGCGCACCAAACGCACGTAGCATTCATATGCACATTTTGGGATTGATTTCTTTTGGAGCAGTATAACTTATGATACTTGCTATTTGGTTTAGCACCGAGCAGGACTAGTCAGAGAACAGTACATAAGTATATTTTTGCATGCATTGATAGTTATCGAAGGGATTTCCAAGGAGGAGCTATAGTCTCAGTTTTTACCTACGTGTCCATGATGACACGAAACTTTTTACAAGGGAAACCCTTCTAAATTAAATTCAAAACGGAGGGACGTGTATATTAAACAAAGGATATATATATATATAGTTATTTTTTTACAATAGACGTCCGTCACTGTGCAGTGTTGCGAGCATCGCACAGCGATTCGAAACAGATTTGGCATGCATTGTTCCAGATATTTTAACGATGTTTACCTGTATAGCTCTGACGTTTACAGGTATAGTTTTGATGTATATCATATTGATTTTCGTTTTCGATCTTGACATTGGTGTCTTCACCATAACTCCGATGATTGCGGGATGCTTGACGGAGTTTTGATTTTGGTTTATATATCTGTTTTTCATGCGCAATGCATTGCGTTACGATGTGTTTTATGTATTTATGATTTTGGAGCCCCGACGACTTGATGGTTTTGCTTAAATGTTTTAGTATTTGGGGGAAGTTTTAATTTAAATTCGGGGACCGAATTTATTTAAGGGGGGAAGATTGTAACGTTTTGAAAATCATTTAGGTGAAATTTCGAAAAATCGGTAAAATAACGGGTGTTTTCCGTAAAAATCAAGATATAAATATCTTTAAATATAAAATTAAATGTACATATTCTAGCTATGTAATTTCTAGTATTTGGTGTTTATTGAGCCACTCGTAAAATTTCTAAATTTCTGAAAATTTTTCCGAAATTAATTATTTTAATATTATTTTAAGCCGTCACTAATACATTTAATTAAGGAAAATTACAAATTGGAATGGGTTAATACAAATTTTGTGCATCATGACACACTAAACTAACAAGTAAAATATTTTTTTCTGAAATGAAATGAATTGTCAAACGGTTTTAGAAAATATTGAAGAAAAAGGCTTAAATGGTGAAATTAAAGGAATTTATTAAACAAAGAAGTATGGTATATGTTGAATTGGTGTTTTGTGTTCATTGCTTTACAAACACACACCACATCCCCCTCCCCCTCATGCTGGCCGAAATGGGGCTTCCCCAATCCCCATGTCCCCACACTTTTTCTTTCACGAAGAAAATGAAAAAGGATAGAATTAAATAAAGAAATGAGTATGGGCTTTGACTTTTGGGGTTGACCCAATACTTTCCTCAACTCATTCTCTCTCCCCTCTCCCCATCATTGGCCGAGCCCATCCTCCTCTACACAGCAGCAGCCCCCTCCCATTTTCTCCTCTCATTTTCCATCAAAAAGTCACCAATTTCCATAAAAAAATCAAGCTAAAATTCAAATCAAAACCCTACCCATTTTTCCTTAGCTCTTTTAGCATGGATCTTGGTGAAAAGTTTGCATTTTGGGGACAAATTTCATGTTGATCTTAAGATGGTTTGTGAACGTATAACTCTAACCCTTTCTCTTAAATTGATGTTAAATGTTTAAATCAAACTTAATTAGGTGTTCAATTAGAGTTTTAGTTCAAGATCTAATTTTCAAGTGGAGGATTGAAATTTAAGGTTAGGGTTTTTTTTCATCATTGGGTATGTAATGAAGAGATTAACATGTAATTGAATGCAAAATCTAAGCTAGTAGCTAGGTTGCTAATTGTTAGTTTAAAATTGTTAAAAGTGGTTAACTTTGCAAACTAGTTTTTTTTAAGTTAATACAAAATAGTGTGATAAAATCTAGTTATTGTTTATGTGACTTAATTAAGATGTTTAACGGGCATTATAGCACTAAAATTGTTAAAACATTTAGATTGGTGGTAAAACGGGAAATTTAGGCTTACTAGGGTTCTTGAAAATAAATCGATTTGAGCAAATTTAAGGTCTTTATGAATTGCACCATATTTTCATATAAATTTTAGTGCGTTATGAACGTGTGATTAGTACGTTGGGTTTTTCTCGATAGTTTGATGTTTGTACATCGACATCGAGGGTTGGTTTGGCTATTTTTGCATGCGTAGGCGATAGGTTTTGACCTATGCGTGATGCGCGTGCCGATTTGGTTTTCATATGCCATTTCGATTTCGAATTAGGTTTTTATGCGATACGATACGTTGTGACATGTAGGTACCCCTATGTGGACTTTGAGACGATAAGAAAGTGCGTGGCGACGTCGGTACCGGCAAGCGATATCAGGTGAGTAGATTTATATCTACGAGGGAAGTCGGGTGGATGGCGTATAGCACCCTCGCAAAGTTATAAGGAATGAGGTGATGTGATAACGATATACTTTTATATGTTATTATGAGATATGAATATCTAGTAAGAGAAGCCTTAGGAACTTATGGGTTTAGGGTTAGCGAGAATTGAAGAAAGGACTTTAGCGGATTTCTTAGTCACGAAACCATAGAGTAAGGATTTGCATACATGCACCCCCATACACTTGCATGCATTTTAGTACTTGTGCGTAAATAGGATATGTATATATTTATATACACATAGGTATGCGACTATATATATATATATATATATATATATATATAGATACACGTGGATAATGAGGATAGTGGATGATATTTAGGGATGAGTCGATGAGTTTGGGCTTGATGCCATGAGATCGGTGATATGATTTGGATCGTATTATGAGATGCGAAATGTGATGATAGCGGATCGGTAGGCGATGTGTTTCATACACACGCATTTACATATATGTTGATGGTATCAGATTGTACTAGACTGTAGGTCAGTACCCCTAATTCATGATGTGATGATAAGGATACCAGATGAATAATAAGATAAATGTGATATTGACCCGTACCCAGTTTGGGATGCCGTACGATGGATTTACCGTACGAGCTATATATTAATGATAGATCCGCACTCTTGATTTGAGGATGTCATATCAGATGGTGTATCATATGGGATACTATTGAGGCGGGATCACCGACTATTATATAGACAGATATATATCGACTTAGATGTAGGTGGTTTCCGTACCCCTTTCGATTGGTTGTTAGTTAGACCTGTAGTTTACCTAGTAGATGTCAGACTGGACCCGAGTCATACCTATTTCCAAAACTGACGAATCGTGAGAATTTCAAAGACATACCAAAGGATACTATGGACATTTTAAAAGACGTATCTTTTCTTAAAAACACCGTAGTCCTTATTTTCTAACACCACGATTCGTACTATTTCAAACGGCAAAACAGTACAACCCATGTATAGTAAGGTAGATTCCTTGTTGTTACGTTATTATTCATGTTCCGCATATTATTGTTGTATTTACTATTCATTTTCCTTATTATGTTGTTATCACCGCATTGCATGTTATTGTGTACGTAGTAATTATGAAACCATGCTGTTAGGACACCAGCATAATTACCGATGACGCGTATGCTCCACGTACACTCGCTTGCCGGCTCACACACATCTTAATCGGTAATTGCTATATCACGTACACTTTAGAAAATACTATTTCAGTGACATAGCTTGCTAGATGATAGTTGTAATATGTTATAGTTTCCATAGGCTAGTTTAATTATTGCATTCATTGCATGATATCAGATGCATCCATATATTCATTGGTTATGCAGTGTTATGGAGATTTATGCCGGTATTCACTGTTTATTGGTATCATGATTTTGATGATTTCGGATTTACATGAGATTTCTGGATTTGGGAGAAAACCGCAAGAATTTAATAAAAGCTTAGTATCATCATTTTAAAATGCAAATTGCGGTTTTCTCATGATGTATGAGTCGTCCACCATGAGTTTTCATGATTGCAGTTGGATTTGGAAACCCGATTCGAGGAGTTGGATGAACCGTATCGGGTACATGGTGGGCCCGGTATGGTATCCCGGGGCAAGAAGCTCGAGTTGTATTCGATGAGCCTGGCAGGGGAGCACTACCTACCGGTGATATTTTTGGACTCGTCGGTTACCCGGAAGATACCGGCCGGAATCATGAGATGGATACAGGCTGATCCATTCTGCCGGAGCTCGCGGGCTGATCCCGCAGATGATACGGAGGCCTGTGATATTGATATTTGAGATCTGAGATTTGAGATATTGAGATTTGATATTGAGATACTGAGACTTATGTTTTGTGTCGATGCTGACACTGATTTCTCTGTTGCTCTCATTGATAATACTTAATTGATATACATATAGAAATATCATTGATTAAAGAAAACAGTTGTCTCACTCACGATATATTCTGTTTCCATTCGTAATGCATTCATACATCATATATATCTGATATGTTGCTATCTGAGGCACTGACACGAGCACGTGATATTGCACTTATATGTAGATGGATCAGGATATTATTTGAGGATATGACCTAGGATAGCGTTATGCATGCGATTTCTACTCGTAGATGTTTTCTACTCACGAGTTGGCAACTCACCCCCATTATGCCACAGTTCCTTGCAGGTTTTGCCGTACAGTTTTCGTTGCGGCTTTGCTGGCACACTGTTCCTTCCGGATGATTGCTTTGGTAGGTGGGTTCTTTGCATCAGGACCACCATTGTTTATTTATTATTTCTGTTGTATCTAGAAACTCATCAACCAGATTGTATATTTGAGAGAGATAGAAAACCAGACCTGTTATTCTTTCGACCTTAGAGTCGCCTGTTGTATTATTATGGTTTTCATGCTGATTTTGGGTTTTCTTTTGAGTTTTGATCCTCGCCCTTCGGCGTTGTATATTATATTGCTTGCGTGGTTATGACCGTCGTTTGATGAAGAGCTAGCTCCCGCTTGGGGATGCCTTTTTGTATTTCGTATACTATTCATGTTGTATCCTGTTTGGGGGTCAGTATTTACAAAGGAAACTCTGCCGAAATTTTCAGAAAATACTTGAGATTTTAAAACGACATACTCCGGCCTATATTGTTAAAACTACTTGCTTTAAATTGGTTTTTCCTTCACTCTACTGCTTCTTGGTTTTGATTTCTGGGATTTTGGCTTGCTTAGATTACGTACGCCTTGAGACGTTTCGTAATTTAAGCACCGTCATGTTCCGTACTTTTCGGGTCGTGACAGGCCATCAATACAAGCCTTCGCTGGTGATGATCTGAGTTTGCAAATCTCCATGGTTCTGCAAGAGCATTACAAAGAGCTCGACACACTTGATACCTACAGTGTACAAGAACTGCAGACGCTCTATGTCCCTCCCAGGCGAAAAGATGAAAAGGCGATCCTCTTTTATCGATCCGCAGAAACCAAAGTGGAGAAAGAAATCTGGCATGGCGCCGATTCTATGCTTGACAGGCTCCAGCCCATCCGTCTACCCAGATACTACACAAAAGGATTAAAAAAGCTGTTGAGGTGGCGTACCCTTCAAACAGACTGCCCGACAAGCTCAGTTCTGCAACAGGATCTGGAACGTCCCCGGAACTCAGCAAAAATTGCCCAACGGGAGAATAGAAACGATCGGGCTTGGATATGTTCAATCTAAGAAACGGTAACGATTCCATGGCTGCTACGTTATACATGACTTTGATGAAGAAGGAGATGTTCTGTTAAAAGATGCTAACCCTGAACCAAAACGAGGTCCCGCCATGAAAATGCCAAGTCCGTCGTTTGAAGAACAGATGGACAAGCTAATAAGGGAAGCGGGTCAAAAGGTCCGGGATGATCATAGCCGCGAAATGGCCATCTACGAGAAAGCCAGAACGCAGCGCCTCCTTCAGCAGGCTACGAAAAATGACGATGCTCTTCGTCGCCGGCCCGTCATACAAAAGACCCGACGCAGAGGCAAAAATAAACCAAAGAACGGAAAAAAAGTTCGACAGCGGCAAAGCGGGTCTAAGAAGCCACGCGATCGAGAATTGAGCAGCCAGGATTTGTCTCTTATAAAGAAGATGGGTCGAGCATATTCTTTTCCTTAAGACAAGACAAGGAAGATATTCAATCTTGTCATAAAACATCAGATGATGACACTCCCGGAGTCCAAGCACCCTGAACAAGCAAGTGAGGTTCATCGCCCAGACTATTGCTCCTATCACTGAGTAATAGGATATCCTCTTGAAGACTGATTCACCTTCAAAGACTAGGTCGAAGACTAATATCAACAAGGCAGGTTCGCTTTATCCAACAGTTGGAAGGTAACCCCGCCACAGAAGCATGTACCGAAAGCCACATATGCAGCGAGAGTAGAGCCGGATCAACATCGGTCTTGGAAGCGATCTCGTACCTGTCACGCGATAATGCTGTCAGGAGAAGGAGTATGCCAGGATATGGCTGACCTCTCTTGGTGCTTCGAAAACAATGATGACGAGGTGATCTCAGAATTTCCACCGGCACCAAAAGAGCTGGAAGATGGGATACATACTGCTGCAGATAACCTCAGAATAATCGACTTGGGGACGGCAAACGACCCACGACCGACGTTCGTCGGTAAGCTGTTGTCTGAAGAAAAGGTGGCTACGCTCAAGGACGTGCTCATGCAGTATAATGACTGTTTCGTATGGAACTATTCCGAGATGCCAGGATTAGATCCAGATATAGCCGTCCACAAATTGGCGATTTCTCCGGACGTCAAGCTAATCAAACAAGCACCGAGAAGAATGCGGCTCGAACTTGAAATTGTAAGTGCACGGCGGCGCCCCGGCCGTCAATCCGACGCCGGAATACGGAAGCGATGATTTACTTTAACTTTTCAAACCGGCACCACCGTGCACTATAAACCCAGATCGTGCCATTAAACTAGTCCTAGCTATCTAGAGAGGGGGTAGAGAGATATACCGAGCGATCCGTGTCCTTCGGTCTTCTCGTCGTCGTCCCGATCTCCCCGCGGAATCTCCGGTCTCCATCTCCTCACCGGAAGGGCACCACGTCGCCGGCTTCTTTTACGGGCTCCCACCTCTGGACCGAGGCAACTCGGGCACGAAGTTGGCGAGTCGACGTGTCCAAGATTTGCTGTAGAATAAGTGTAGTGCTATGTCTCATTGGGGTTTATGGAAGTTGCTCTTTTGGTGGAAGAAAAGAAGTATATGGAGATCAATGATTTTGTAGCAAGCAAAAGGAAAAATGTGATGAACATTTTTCCCATTCCAAATGAAAAATCCCCCCACCTCCCACAATGTGTGGCCGGCCTCATAGAGAAAAAATTGGAGAGTGGAAAAGTCAAGGGAGGGAAGCTATCATGCATGAGAGAGAAAAGAGTGATGATGAGAAAGAATTATCACAACAAAAACCTCACTCCAAAACCCAATCATTTCCCATCACCATCAAACAAAGGTCAAACAATCATGAACCATGGAAGTCAAATGGTGGTGCACCATCATGAAGCTACAATATGCAAAGACAACCCTCCAAAATGCTTATTTGCACAAATGCAAATAAGCCCTCCTCCACCAATCTTCGGCCAAAGAAAGATACAAAGAAATATGGCCGAAACAGAAAGCAAACTGGCAACTCCAAAAAACTGATCCGTAATAAATTACAGGAAAACCCCGCTGCTGTGTATACACACCCGCATTTGTATTCCGACCGAAATACAAATGCAATGAGACAAAATCTACACCATGCAATACTAGGATCCGGCTTAAACCAAAGCCCGCTAGTATAAACCGTCCAATCAGGATCTGTGCAATACTGCACGTATCTGATCGAACCCTGCCATATCTCCATACGGCCTCTACAGCGTTTTGCCCGAAAACTTGAGCAACTGTCTGTGGGGGACTCTAAAGACTCGTCAATACTATGGCTGTGGATTTAACCACTAGCACGTCAGAGGTATTAGCCATACGTGACGGGCTACCAGCTATTGACTAAAAGGGACGTCGATGAGCGAACTCATCCTAACACCCTACTGAGCCTGTCAGTGACAATATCCGTATAGTCCGGTCCGTTCGTCTATGAGCATCGCAAGGCGGGCCTAGGGGGCTGGTAAAAGTCAGACCCCCAAAAGCGGTACAAGTCGTGTCGGAGTGTAGCCCAGCACACCCTGAGATACTACTGGAATACCTACCAGTAAATCTCCTGCCTTGGCCAAGGACTTCGTGTAATGGCTCTCCTAGACACAGCGCGACCTCACCCTCAATACCGGGAGAGATGAACCCCCGAAGATCCGCTCACTGCCTCCATATGGCTCGGGACTGTACCCAACTAAAACTTGTTTGCACGTCTCGTTTGAGCGTGGTAGGGTAGTAATCAAAGTACAGTGGGAACTCATACGAGACAAATGACGATCCTCAGGTCGATGAACTAACCTGTACACATGTCACCAGGGAACTGCCATCTGACGTCAGGTATACGACCATCTAGCATGTTCCCGGCGAGTCATGTCCGGTGTACTCATAACCCAATGAGCACCTGTATACATCTTAAGTGAACCAACTGACACCAGTGGCTTGTAAGACCGGCCACCGCCCCTCGTCGGGGTCTCGACTGTATACACTAGTCTACTCTGGAGTATCGATGCCCTATCTCGAAACTCCCACGACTATAGACCTTTTAAGGATGTGCTTATAGACCACCAGCTCTCACGTATATGATCGCCCTCATACTGCTGGCAGTCAAGCAAGAATCCTAGGGGCTCTATCAACGTGTAATAGTGACCTGTCAGGTCACCTAAAGCAGTACACGTTGATAAAGATAAACCAGATAGCATACTATCATCTTGAGCAAGACTGTCCTACCGGGATAGGTCCTCCCTCAATCATTACAATCACGTGCCTGTGATCCAATAATTGACTCTGAGGGCACTGTCTCCAACAATCTCCTACTTACACTCAAGGCTAATTATTGCGATGCCGCATACTCACAGCCCGTGTGATACCGAACACCCAACTCCTTTACTTGTCAGTCTTACAAAGCTCGTTTGCGTAACTAATGCGTTCGAGAAATAACCTCAGTGAGTGGATCCGCCTTAATGTTTCTTTCTATGTCTCTCTTAATCTCAAGTTCGCGGAGAAACCCATCTCCCGAAATGAGCAATATCTGTCTTAGAATGTGTCTGGATGTCTGATGGGACCTAGCTCATAAATGAACTCCAAATCCAAACTTCTTAGACTGTATCATCAACTGAACTTAATCAGTATCCTACGCCATGCCCCCCTCAGTATTGCCTTGGACCACCTGTCCAAAATACTGCCCCTCGTCAGAAGGAAAAATATAACTCTGACAACCTCCTTGTCGTCCAGGTCATCTTGGAAGCCTGGAATGATAACTGTCTCCCGAATGAGGCTGTCGTTATCATATTCATAGAACATCTACTTATGTTCTAAAACTGCTTCCGACTATTTCTCTAGGATAGGATCAATGTCAACTTATTGCATCTAGTGCAAGAACAACATCTGGTGTGGTACTTGACATCTCATGATTAACTCAATTGTCTGAGCAAGTGATCTGCCAATCATGCACATCCCTTTCCCCTTTAGTCTGCAAGACACCTTTAGAGAGGGTGACTCCATCACCTGCAGGTACACTACCGTGCCAGGAGTCGTCCATTCTAAATACTCTTAGAATGCTGTCTAAGTACCCTTAATTGGGAAACCACCCAAATCTAGATCTAAAACCATAGATCTAGTAACCAGTATGTCTGATATAATGTCCAAGTCCCATATGGAGAAACCACTGTGTGACGACCAAAGTATAACCGATTATAGTATAGGAATATCACTTCCTACTCTGTGTATGTCATCCAAATACCATGACATCACACCCTACAACCTTCTCAATAGATCCATCCCCTATTCTGATGAAGTCAAACCTTTGACTGTCACATCAGAAATAGATGATCTATCTCCACTATATCTGCTTTAGTCTATAAATAGACATTAGCTACCTGTCCACCAATACTTCCGCTGCTCCCACTGACTACGACAACCCTCTGGCAGAGTCATATACACGTACACTTCTAAAGCTAGTTTAGAACGACGCTATACTCATCCTCCTGCCGGGTCTCGCAGCCTGGAACAACAGCAATGGCAAGTGTGGGTAAACAAGAACTTCCCTGTCACCGTCCTTGAGGCTACTGGAGTACCTCTCGGGTGCCTGAAGTTACCCACCGTATCTGCGGAGTGGCCAATGGAATGTTAAACCAGATTGAATCTTTAGGTTCCTATCAAATCTTCAGTAATCGTTTGTGGTTCTGGAATCACTACCAGTTCTTCCATACTCCCACTACTGTTTTCTGAAAAAATCGATTTTTATTAAAACTGTGGCGAGTCTAGAACAATATCACTATTGATCTGCCAGATGGTAGAAAGTCAACCCTTGTCATAGCCTGGGTCAACCCACAAACAGCCATTACAGAAACGTGCCTTGAGTTATCCAGAGTCTGGTTTTAAGCATAGGCCGGACAACTCCCCGTACCTTAACATCGTTAAGATATGAACTGTTCTATATCCAATATAGAACCAGAGGCACTGATTTAATTGAACCAGATTCAAATCATGCAGCTATCTCCAGTGCATGTCAACTAAATGGAGAGAGGCCGATCAACGTTACTCAACTTAGGAATGCTTCCAATTATGAGTAACCTGAAAGAGAAGCAAGATCTCTTAATCATTACTATCAACTGAATACCATACACAAGTATCTACATCTTCGATCAACTTGAAGAATCCCGATACTTGCAACACCTGGTTCTCTACTTTATTCAAATACCTATAACTTCTCAAAATTCGGACCCTGTGTTTCCACGAAACACCTGTCCAAAAACTAGAGAAGTCATAAGTAAACCGAATATAGTACGAGGACCAACCCCTCTGTCCTAATGGGCACTGGACAACATACAATACTCTGTATAAGTCCCTTGAGTCTGATAACTCAATCCCTGTGTGTCGTAGGTTGAAAACTGTACCTTTGGTTATGAAGAATTACACCGTTGTTTAATGCTCCTTACCTAACCATCCACTGATATAGGTAAATGTCATAGACATAATTTCAAAAAGGTATATCTCACTCTATGAAAATAGACGTACAGATATATCAATTTGAAATTGGTGCATAACAGCGGATATTCAAAACCAAATATTTTCCTACCGGCAAACAGCCCAGGTGATTTCTCACCGATTACAACGAAACCCGATATTATGAGGATGATCACCTAGTTCCCACTAACCTACTCCCACTCATCATCTGTAAAACCATACAGATGTGAGAATCATACCTGGTAAATACATACCCTGGAGTAAGGACTAATTGGGAAATCAGTTTTCCTTTAACAGTACACAGTGAAACTGAAACATTGAAATATTTCGATGGGGTATCCCAGTCTTCCTAGTAATGCCTCTTCCAAATTCACGACTGTAACCGTATAATTCTTTGCCACCTCTCCAAATCTCTTTATATGTCTTTAGTCATTACCTTCTGCACACCCCTTTAGGCCAAATGGTTTTCTTCCTTCCCTACCGTTTGGCACCAGCCTATGGTTTGGAAGAAGACTATCCAATAAGCATAATGGGTGTACTGTCCTAATCCTAGGAGCACTCGCAATGTGAGAGAAGGTGAAGATAAAAGACAACCGAATAAACCTTATTCCTATTTCTCCTGAACCATAATCCATCCCCGAACTGGAACAAGTTCCTTTCGAGTTCGTATATAACCATACGATGGAGTATCCAATAAACTGTGGATCTTCGTACTGATACGGAGTGTCCTGGAGAAATACAAAGGTGAAGTGGGAGTGGTAATGAAATACCTGGTTTTGTCGTGAATATCAATCGCAATTTACTTTTGCCCTCTTACTAATCCTTTGATAAGTCTTTACTTAATACCTTCTGCACACCATCGTTATGCTAATTGGTTTTCTTCATTCCCTACCGGTCGGCACCTGCCTATGGTCTGGAAGAAGACTATCCAATTTGCGTAATAGGTGTACTATCTCCTAAACCAAGGAGCACTCGCATCCTGAGAGAAGGTAAAATGAAAAGACAGCTGAATAGTCCTATTCGTTTTCTCCAGAACCGGAAACCATCCTCGAATAAATTCCTTCGAGTTCGTATCTAACCATACGATGGTTTTGTCCAATGGAAGTGGACGTTTGTAGTAATACGGGGTGTCCTGGAGAAAAGGGTAAAAGTAGGAGTGGCAATGAGGTTTGCAACTCTGACAATCCAAAAGCCAGTGTTTAAGAAGGTTCAGTTAATTTTGGTCACTGAGTCATAGTCTTAGGGTCGGTTCAATGGTCGCTGCCAAAGAGAGAGAGAAGAAACACTCAGCGTGCACTCTAACCTAGATCAGAATGGTTACCAATTTATCTAATCTGGAAACCTCCCACTGTGCCGTCAAATTCTCCCCCAAACCTAAAAGAAGAATTAGTCGGGATCACCCGAGGAGTAAACCAACTCATCAGTGGGAATCGGGATCCAACTATCATCGCATGATAACGTGACGGAATCCGCTCACGCTATCACACTCCAGAAGTATGCGCATATCTGGCAAGTTTCAGTTTCTTTAGAAACTCCCGATGTGATTTTTGCCCCATGCTCTTATGACCTTGGCGTGAGGTCAAAATATCATAAGTCACATGTCAAGTTCTACCCGTCATTGTCCAGGTTAATTTGAACCCACCCGTACATACTCTTGACGTAGGCCAAAATGGTAGTACGACTATCCCAAACCAACGTATCTATCTATGCAACAGATAAATACCCGGCAGCTACCAATCACTATGCCTTGGCGTGAGGTCAAAATACATAGCTTGAATACTACCGAATATTTAACTGAAATGACGGAGGGCTACGAATGGTTTCTGGCGAAAACCTTTAACGTAATGAACTTGATATCGTTGAAGGAACGGATAGCTTTATAAAAATATAGTGACGAAAACCTTTACTAAAGAGGTCACTCCCGGTGAAGGGATCTCGGCTCTTTCCCTGTAGAATGGGGTGCAGGATATTCCAACTGAATACCACGGTGCAAAGCAAAAGAAAACAGCTATAGTGAAGTTATTGCCCTGACGCAAACTTTTTGTCCAAGGGGTCACTCCCGGTGAAGGGATCTCGGCCCTTGCCTCCTCGACTGAGGAGCGGGATATTCCAACTGAATACCACGATGCAAAACAAAAGTGAACGTCCTTGCAATAACAGCTTTTTGAAAAGTGTTCCAACTACATCAGATTAGGTTTGTTTTTAACTTGCATTGATCTGAATCAACGCAGTCCCATCAATTGATCACACCAAAAAGAACGAAAATATAATGATGTACGTATATGCCATCCGCATTCGCCACTGGGTCCCGTCATTACCCGTTAGGTTAGCTAACTAACGACAGAGCGGGGACTGGACTAGCGCGGATGCAAAACATATACAACATCTACTAGTATATATATATATATATATATATATATATATATATATCAATATATAATATTTCGCTCAAGGCGTGATAAAATACAACATCACAGAAATGTAAAGTATCACAGAACAATACAGATATCTGGGATCCCCGGGTTTCACAGAGCCGCTACTGAAACCCGACGTTCCCCTGGTCGTGTGGATAGCCTGTGCAATGAAATCCTAGACCCCTACGGGCGCGGCAAGTTACCCGCCAAAACCTGAAGCGAGGCAGCCCCCTTCAGCAACGTGAATGGACCACCCAGCACTTCACGGAATCCGGTAACTTAGGCACCCCTCCTGGGTCAACCTGTACCCCCTACGAGTGCGGCAAATAGCCCGCCAATTCTAGAGTAAAGCCCCCTCCGTCTCAATGCCATGAGATGCGGGCTTGTTGCCCTCTAGAACCCGGCTATCCGTGCACCCCGTCTTGGGGTAATCCTAGTACAGAAAGTAAAATATACATACAACGGGTACATCGACCTCAACCTGGTCGTGCCCCAAAAGAATAATATACAATCAGGCAGTGACGGCAGTCCACATGTCGGACGCTCGTCCCACAATATCAAATGTACATAATACAACAAAACTGTACTACCACTGCAACCAGGCTCTCCCCCACGACCAATCCGCAACATCACAGCAATACACAGAACATCAACGTGAATGTCACGTTCGCAAATCCGTCTAACCGGGCTATAGCAGTTAGACAGGATTTACCGATCAAGTGACATTCACGGTCATAGATATAATGTAAATACTATGAACTAACATATTTAAAATATCCGATCGATCAAATTTTACCAAGTGGGCCCCAAGCATTACTGTAGCAGATGAAGAAATTCTGGGCCCAAAAATAATATTCCAAAACCCCTATTTTCAACCGAGAAGCCCACTGAAGAAATTTGTTGCATTGATCACTCCTTACTGCCGCGGAACCGCGGCCCCAAGTGGGGTTTGGCCGCTGTTCCGTGCTCCCATTAAGGAATCAATGCATCGAATTTCTCCAGAATGCTTAGAATTGCCTGCACATCATTCTGCAACATACTGAAAAAATTTTGGAGCCAAAAAAATTTCGACAGAAAACTGATGTGTATAAAAAACGCGGTTTTGGGACCTTTTCTCGATCGAAACTGTAAACACGTTAGACAAGCTAGACTAGGTTAATGGCGAAGCTCTGATACCACTGTAAGTGCACGGCGGCGCCCCGACCGTCAATCCGACGCCGGAATGCGGAAGCGATGATTTACTTTAACTTTTCAAACCGGCACCACCGCGCACTATAAACCCGGATCGTTCCATTAAACTAGTCCTAGATATCTAGAGAGAGGGTAGAGAGATATACCGAGCGATCCGTGTCCTTCGGTCTTCTCGTCGTCGTCCCGATCTCCCCGCGAAATCTCCGGTCTCCATCTCCTCACCGGAAGGGCACCACGTCGCCGGCTTCTTTTACGGGCTCCCACCTCTGGATCGAGGCAACTCGGGCACGAAGTTGGCTAGTCCACGTGCCCAAGATTTGCTGTAGAATAAGTGTAGTGCTATGTCTCATTGGGGTTTATGGAAGTTGCTCTTTAGGTGGAAGAAAAGAAGTATATGGAGATCAATGATTTTGTAGCAAGCAAAAGGAAAAATGTGATGAACATTTTTCCCATTCCAAATGAAAAATCCCCCCACCTCCCACAATGTGTGGCCGGCCTCATAGAGAAAAAATTGGATAGTGGAAAAGTCATGGGAGGAAAGCTATCATGCATGAGAGAGAAAAGAGTGATGATGAGAAAGAATTATCACAACAAAAACCTCACTCCAAAACCCAATCATTTCCCATCACCATCAAACAAAGGTCAAACAATCATGAACCATGGAAGTCAAATGGTGGTGCACCATCATGAAGCTACAATATGCAAAGACAACCCTCTAAAATGCTTATTTGCACAAATGCAAATAAGCCCTCCTCCACCAATCTTCGGCCAATGAAAGATACAAAGAAATATGGCTGAAACGGAAAGCAAACTGGCAACTCCAAAAAACTGATCCGTAATAAATTACAGGAAAACCCCGCTGCTGTGTATACACACCCGCATTTGTATTCCGACCGAAATAAAAATGCAATGAGACAAAATCTACACCATACAATACTAGGATCCGGCTTAAACCAAAGCCCGCTAGTATAAACCGTCCGATCAGGATCTGTGCAATACCGCACGTATCTGATCGAACCCTGTCATATCTCCATACGGCCTCTACAGCGTTTCGCCCGAAAACTTGAGCAACTGTCTGTTGGGGACTCTAAAGACTCGTCAATACTATGGCTGTGGATTTAACCACTAGCACGTCAGAGGTATTAGCCATACGTGACGGGCTACCAGCTATTGACTAAAAGGGACGTCGATGAGCGAACTCATCATGACACCCTACTGAGCCTGTCAGTGACAATATCCGTACAGTCTGGTCCGTTCATCTATGAGCATCGCATGGCGGGCCTAGGGGGTTGGTAAAAGTCAGACCCCCAAAAGCGGTACAAGTCGTGTCGGAGTGTAGCCCAGCACACCCTGAGATACTACTGGAATACCTACCAGTAAATCTCCTGCCTTGGCCAAGGACTTCGTGTAATGGCTCTCCTAGACACAGCGCGACCTCACCCCCAATACCGGGAGAGACGAACCCCCGAAGATCCGCTCACTGCCTCCATATGGCTCGGGACTGTACCCAACTAAAACCTGTTTGCACGTCTCCTTTGAGTGTGGTAGGGTAGTAATCAAAGTACAGTGGGAACTCACACGAGACAAATGACGATCCTCAGGTCGATGAACTAACATGTACAAATGTCACCAAGGAACTGCCATCTGACGTCAGGTATAAGACCAACTAGCATGTTCCCGGCGAGTCCTGTCCGGTGTACTCATAACCCAATGAGCACATGTATACATCTTAGGTGAACCAACTGACACCTGTGGCTTGTGAGACCGGCCACCGCCCCTCGTCGGGGTCTCGACTGTATACACTAGTCTACTCTGGAGTATCGATGCCCTACCTCGAAACTCCCACGACTATGGACCTTTTAAGGATGTGCTTATAGACCACCAGCTCTCACGTATATGATCACCCTCATACTGCTGGCAGTCAAGAAAGAATCCTAGGGGCTCTATCAACGTGTAATAGCGACCTGTCAGGTCACCTAAAGCAGTACACGATGATAAAGATAAACCATATAGCATACTATCATCTTGAGTAAGACTGTCCTACCGGGATAGGTCCTCCCTCAATCATTGCAATCACGTGCCTGTGATCCAATAATTGACTCTGAGGGCACTATCTCCAACAGAAATGAGCATTAACGCCGAGGTCAAGAAGCTAATCGACTCTGGATTCATCCAAGAGGTTCAGTCCCCTGACTGGATTGCCAACATCGTCCCAGTGATGAAGAAAAATGGGACGGTGCACATATGTGTGGACTTTCGGGATCTCAACAAAGCTTGCCTGAAGGACGACTTTCCAGTACCGGTCACTGAGCTGATGATAGATAATACGTCCACTCACGAAGTTTTCTCCTTCATGGACGGCTCATCAGGATACAATCAGATAAAGATGCATCCTGAGGACCAGAAGCATACCGCTTTTCAGACCCCTTTGGGCATATTCTGCTACAAAGTGATGCCCTTCGGTCTAAAGAACGCCGGTGCCACCTATCAGAGGGCCATGACGAAGATTTTCGATGACCTCATACATGAAATCGTCGAATGCTATATCGACGACCTTATAGTTAAAAGAAAATCATATGAGGAACATTTAGAGCATCTGAAGATCGTGTTTCAGCGCCTTCGGAAATACAACTTGAAGATGAACCCTCTCAAATGTGCGTTCGGAGTTTCCTCGGGCAAGTTTCTAGGATTCGTCGTCCGACACCGAGGCATCGTGATAGACCCGTCGAAGATCAAGGCGATCATGGAAATGCCTCCGCCAAGGACTCTCAAGCAACTGCGGTCTCTCCAAGGAAAGCTCGCGTATATCCGGCGATTTATAGCTAGTCTCTCCGGCAAGTGACGTCCTTACAGTCACCTAATGAAGAAGGGAACCTCGTTCGTATGGGATCGCAAATGCCAAAGTGCACTGGACGAAATCAAGCAATACCTGCAGATCCGCCAGTGCTGGCCACTCCCGTTAAAGGAAAACCTCTCGTCCTGTACACAACAGCCCTCGAAGGTTCTTTAGGCGCACTGTAGGCACAAGAGAATGACCAAGGGAAGGAGAGAGCCCTCTACTATTTGAGTCGAGTTCTCCTGGGGGCAGAAAGCAACTACTTCCCCATCGAAAAACATTGCCTGGCGTTAATCTTCATGATAACGAAGCTCAGACACTATGCTTTGGCACATGAGGTCCACCTCATATCAAAAGTGGATCCTCTCAAATACTTGATGTCAAAAGCCATACTAACAGGACGACTCGCTAAATGGGCCCTGCTCTTGATGGAGTTCTCGATAACTTATCGTCCCCTCAAGGCAGTAAATGGCCAGGCTATCGCCGACTTCCTCGCTGGGCATCCGATACCTGTCGATTCACCCCTAAATTGTGAACTACCAGACGAGCACGCGTTTGACACGATCGACGGGAGGAGAAGAGAGAGTGAAACCCGATGGGAACTCTATTTCGATGGAGCATCTTCCATGAAGAAGCGCAAACAATGTACCCCCATAATCAAATCCGGGGTGGGCCTCATCTTCATGACTCCACAAGGAGGGATAATGCGCTTTGCTTTCTCCTTAACAGAACCGAAGACGAACAATGAAGCCGAATATGAAGTTTTGATAGCAGGTCTTGAGATCGCTGTCGACATGGGAATCGAAAACCTCCTCATATACGGAGACTCCCAGCTGGTCGTTAGTCAAGTAAATAGCAACTATCAAACGTGCAAACCAAAGTTGGTGAAGTACGGCGAGAGAGTGCAGCAACTGCTGACTCAAATTCCTTCCTACATGCTAGAAAGTATACCGCGTGTGGAAAATAGCAAGGCGGATGCATTAGCCAAGCTCGCTAAAGAACTGGCTGACGAGAACCTCGATGATGTGAGGATCGTGGTGCAAAGCCGTCGGGTTCTCGCACCGGCAGAAATATCTCCGGAGTCTTCCGAAGAAAAGGAAGCGACCGAGAAAACGGCCCTACAAATAAAAGACCAGGAAAAGGTTAAGGATTGGAGAGAAGTCTTTATAGACTACTTCAAATCCGTTGAACACCTGAAGATGCATCCTCATGACATCAGCTCATGAAACGAGCTCTGTCTTTTGCCTTCGTCAATGATACTCTATATAAGAGATCATTCGACTCTCTATGGCTGAGATGCCTAGGACCGGAAGAAGAGAGGAGAGTCATCCAAGAAACTCACGACGGACTCTGCGGTTCTCATCAAGCCGGGCCGAAGATGAAACTGAAGATCAAAAGAATGGGCTACTATTGGCCCATGATGATCCAAGACTGTCTCGAATACGCGAGCATCCAAGTCCGCTACATCCAACGATGGCTAGCTGGCCATTCGAAATGTGGGGAACTGACATAATCGGGCCCATCGAACCAGCATCGTCCAGAGGACACCGGTTCATATTAGCGACGACCGATTACTTTTCTAAGTGGGCAGAAGCCGTACCGCTAAGAGAAGTGAAGAGGGAGGATATCCTCCATTTCTTCAAGACACACGTCATTTATCGGTTCGGCACTCCGCGACGGATTATCTCCAATAACGGGCCAGCCTACAGAAGCCACAAAATCAGCCGCTTCGCACAACAGCATAACATAGACCGGAGATACTCTTCGGTCTATAATCCCCGAGCTAACGGTCTAGCTGATGCCTTCAACAAGACCTTGACAAAGATCGTGAAAAAGACGGTGTCCAAAAATAAGAAGGACTGGCATGAGAGACTGCATGAAGCTCTCTGGGCGTATCGAACTACGTTCAAAACGGCCACAAACACAACGCCGTATGCATTAGTATTCGGCACTGAAGCGGTACTACCCTTGGAGATAGAGCTACCCTCCCTACGAGTGGCGGTTCATTACGAGCTAACAGACGAAGACAATGCTCATCTTCGGCTTGAGGAGCTCGACGTGCTCGACGAAACCCGGCTCATGGCGCAGCAAAACTTGGAAGCCTATAAAGCAAAAATGACACGCTCAAACAGAGATTGACTAGGCCGAGAACATTCCGCCAAGACGAACTCGTGCTGGTGGTTAAAAGACCCATGATCCCCAATCATGCCAAGGGAAATTCGAGCCGAACTATAAGGGCCCGTATATCATAGACAAGGTCTACCAAGGTGGAGCCTATATACTCATGGACATGCATGGCGAAAGACCTTTCAGGCCAATAAACGGTCGATTCCTGAAAAAAATACTACGCCTGACGAGTCACGGCCTAGGTCAACGATAGATGACGACGCCTATGTCCGCTCGCTATCTTCCTAAGCCCAAACTCTATAAGTAGTAGCCGGCAAACGGACCGAAACGTCCCTAAACTAACAACGGACCGCAATGTCCTGAAACTAGCTACTAAACGAAACGTCTATAAACTACTACAAACCGCAGCATCCCAAGGCTGACACAAAAATAATTAAAAAAAATAGTATGTCCATAAGCGTGATGGGCACGGATGAAAACCCGAAAGGGCTCCGTGAGTAAAAACAACAAGGCTACCGGCGAGTTTTGTGAAAACCCGAAAGGGCGCAACCTCGTTAAAAAACACTTGCAAGGTCCTCTCGACCTTGTGAGGAGAAAATACCTACGTGAGATCCTTATGACTCACAAGGGAGCAACACACTTAGGGATCCCCACAATTCCTAAGGAGAACTTACACTTACGAGATCCTCACGACTCGTAAGGAGAATTCCCCTTTGAGACCCTCATGGCTCATAGGATTCAAAAGTCTTAAGCTACAGGGATCTGAACCTGTTCTTCAGCCATCACAATCTCCAATGCTACCGTACAGGTGGTCCAGTACTGGCCCTTGTATACAATCCACGGGCACAAATAAACATTTCCCCAACAGAGTCCCACCACTGACGAGGGATATCATCATATGGCGAACGACCCTTGTAAGTCCTCTCGACTTATAAGGAGAAAACACTCTTGTATGATCCTTACGACTTATAAGAGACCATATACTTAAGACTCCTCACGATTCTTAAGGAGAAAACGCACCTACGAGATCCTCACGACTCGCAGGGAGAAACACCTTTATGAGACCCTTACGGCTCATAAAGTTAAAAGCCTTAATCGACAGGATCTTAACCCTGTTTGCTAAGCCACCTTTGTCCGACATCGACAGAGGCAAATGATGATTCGCTCCTAGCAATATCCCAGTTGTAGCGATGTTGATGCCTAAATCGGTATCAGATCCCAAGTCCCAAACTCGCAGCGAAAAGTCAGCGAGCCACAAATGTATATGAAATAGCCGAAATGATGGGGCAACTTGCAACAAAATCAGCAAGTAAAAATATATGCATACAAAAACAGCCGAAATTGTTGGGAAACTCGCAATAAAAAGCAGCGAATAAATATGCATACAAAAACAGCCGAAATGGTTGGGCAACTCGCAATAAAAAGCAGCGAGTAAAACTAAAACAAATGGCCGAAATGATTGGGCACCGCGAAAAATAAGCCGAAATGATTGGGCAATCGCGACTTTGGCGATATAAAAGCTGAAATGGTAGAGCATCGCGGAAAGAAAAATATATAAAATGAAACTTTTTGCCCTACATGTGAGATCACATCGATCCCTGTATACAATCCACGGCCACAAATAAAGAGGGAACCATACCTTCCCATCAGGCTCCATCAGAAAAAGATGCCAAATCTCGACAGTTCACAAACAGCCTAGAAATCACCAACAGTGTTCTTCCTCATTCCAGCAGGATTCAGATGCGACAATCAACCTTGGAGCCATGGCAAAGTCCCTGTTCCAAATCTCGACAGTTCACAGACAGCCTAGAGATCACCAATAGCGTTCCTCCTCATTCTAGCAGGATTCAGACGCGACAATCAACCTTGGAGCCATGGCAAAGTCCCTGTTCTAAATCTCGACGGTTCACAGACAGCCTAGAGATCACCAACAGGGTTCCTCCTCATTCCAGCAGGATTCAGATGGACAATCAACCTTGGAGCCATGGAAAAGTCCCTGTTCCAAATCTCGACGGTTCACAGACAGCCTAGAGATCACCAACAGCGTTCCTCCTCATTCCAGCAGGATTCGGGTGCGACAATCAACCTTGGAGCCATGGCAAAGTCCATGTTCCAAATATCGACGGTTCACAGACAGCCTAGAGATCACCAACAGTGTTCCTCCTCATTCCAGCAGGATTCAGACGCGACAATCAACCTTGGAGCCATGGCAAAGTCCCTGTTTCAAACCTTGACGGTTCACAGACAACCGAGAGAGCAAATCCTGGTCCCGTAGAATACGGCTAAAGTCAATTCTGACCCAGTGGGAAATGGCCAGAGCACCTCCTGGTCCTGTAGAACACGACTAAAGTCAATCCCGACCCCGTGGGAAACGGCCAGAGAAAATCCTGGTCCCGTAGAACACGGTTAAAGTCAATCCTGACCCCGTGGGAAATGGCCAGAGCAAATCCTGGCTCCATAGAACAGGGCTAAAGTCAAACCTGACCCCGTGGGAAATGGCCCGAGCAAATCCTGGTCTCGTATTGTAGGGTTCCTAGGCACTCTAGTGAGGTCTCACAAGGCATCAACCATGCCAATTTCAAATTTAACGGGTGCCGAGAAACCCTAATACAGATCGTCGGCTAGAAGTTTAGGCGAATCAAGCAACTAGTTAACAAATTAACTAAGTGAACGGAAATACAACCTTTGTAGATCCGGTCCTCCACCTCCACGGCTCTGTAATGAAGTCCTCTCCACTGTCCAAATGAAATCCCGGGCTCAAGCGTCGGCTTCATCGGAGATATGGGCGGGCAAGGTCGTCGGCTTCGTGCCGAAGATGATCTACGTCGAGGCATCACAAGATCAAGCTCCCACTTCACCAAGTCATGAAACTTGTGAAGAAAACACACTCTACTACTTGGCAAGAGGTAGAGGATGAAGAAATAGGAGGTGGGTTCACTTTAGATTTGGATTTCTCACTCTTTTTCATCAATCACCATTGATGGAAACTAGGTTTTCTTCTTGAAGAAGAAGAAGAAGATGATGATGAAGTTATGATAAGAATATTAAAAAATGGAAAAGAAATTGAATACTTATCATATTCCAACCATGGTTTAGTGTAGAGAATTAACCAAGGTTAGTTGAATGGTTAGGGTTATGAGAAGAAGACAAGAATGGTAGCTTTGGTCAAACCTTCATGAAGCTTCAAATACAAACAAAGAAAGCCACCATTCTTCTCTTTAATCCTTTCCAAAATACATAAATAAATAAATAAGTATGAAAATCAAAACCCTAACCCTTTAAATAAACATGGTTCAATCTTTACACAAACACAAGTAAACATGTATCATCAAACATGATACATACAAGTGCACAAAACTATATCACATATACAATGTGCACTTGAAGTGAGAAAATCCATTTAAAGTGAACCAATACTAGTTAATGCAAAGTAATATATCAAATATATAATCATACATTAAATCATTAAATCAACAATTGATTCAATGATCCGGTCATGTCGCACATAACCGACTAGTATCAATAGTAACAACTTATCGAATCAACACTTGATCCGATAACCCGGCTATATCGCATATAACCGATCAATGTCACAAATCGCGAGAATAGAATACGGTATCACATACACGCATTATTCTCGGTCCCGCGCATATCTCATATGCGCTCCTATTTCGTTTCGCTTGAGCCAGGAAACCTCTGTGTAGGACTCTAAAGACTCGTCAATACGCCGGCAGCAGATGATGATCATATCAAGCACCCACAAGCCGCAAGCGGTCTGCTAAACGTAACGGCCACCCGGGTATTGAGCGATCAGAAGATCGACGAGCAAGCCCGCTCACACTCCAGTGAATCCAACCAGTAACACTACCGTACAGTCCGGTCTGTTCGTCTGATATGTCGCATATCTTGCCTAGGGGTGGTAAATTTCAGACCCCAATAGCTCGATAAGTCGTGTTGATATGAGGTCTATAACTGTTCGAGAAACTACTGGTAACACTTACCAGTAAATCTCAGCAACCCTGGCCAGGGATTTCCTGTTATAGCCAATCGAACACAGCGCAACATCAACTCCATATACCGGGAGAGACGAATCCCCTCCTATCGCTCATAGCCTCCATGTGACTCGGGACTGTACCCAAAAACCACCGTTTTGCACGCCCTCTTGGACGTGGTAAGGTGGAAATCAAAGCACAGTAGGAACCACACAAGACTCTATGACGATCTCGGGTCAACAGACTACTCTGTACCAGTGTCACCAGAGAACTGCCATCTGACGTAAGGTATAATACCATCAGGGAGTTCTCGGCGAGTCCGTCCAGTGTACCCAGTCTCTACTGAGCACCCGTATATCATCTCTGATGTCAAACACCAATGGATATGGGATCATCCATCGCTCATCTGTATGGGACGAGAAGGTATACGCTAGTCTACTCTGGTATATCGATGCCCTGTCTCGATACACCCACGACTAGGGACCTTGAAGGATGTACTTATGGACTACCCTGTCCCCACTAGTATGATCCGCATCATAGTCCAGGTAGTCAAGTACACATCCTAAGGGCTTTACCAACATGTAACAGAGAGACAATCAGTGTACACGTTAAGGTAAAGAGCAACCAGATAGCATACTATCATGTCGAGCAAGAAAGTCCTCCCTATATATGTCCCAGCATCCACTACAATATACATCCAATGTACAGTAATGGCCTCTAGGGCATACATATAACTAACACGTATAACATGGCTAAAGTCAATCCTGACCCCGTAACGGCCAGAGCAAATCCTGGCCCCATAGAACACGGCTAAAGTCAATTCTGACCCCGTGGGAAACGGCCAGAGCAAATCCTGGTCCAGTAGAACACGGCTAAAATCAATCCTGACCCCGTGGGAAACGGCCAGAGCAAATCCTGGCCCCGTAGAACACGGCTAAAGTCAATCCTGACCCCGTAGGAAACGGCCAGAGGAAATCCTGGTCCCGTAGAACAGGGCTAAAGTCAATCCTGACCCCGTGGGTAATGGCCAGAGCAACCCCTGACCCCGTATGGCTAAAGTCAATCCTAACTCCGTATGGCCAAAGTCAACCCCTCCTAGCCCCGTAGAACACGGCTAAAGTCAATCCTGACTCCATGGGAAACAACCAGAGTCAAACCCTCGAACTCCCCGTCAAGGCAATGCTTTGACTCGCGAGTAGGTCAACTCATCAATCACTTACGAGTCCTATCGACTTGTAAGGAGAAAATTCTCTTATGAGATCCTTACGACTCTCAAGAGAAAACGCACTTAGGAATCCTCACAATTCCTAAGGAGAAACCACACCTGCGAGGTCCTCTCGACTCGTAGGGAGAAAAGTCCATGGCTCATAAAGTTGAAAATTCTTAGGTAGCAGATCCTAACCCTGTCTCCCAAGCCATCATTGCCTCGCAGAGAGGTCAATGTAGATTTTTTACAGGCCACACTCTCCTAAGTCAAACATCGATAAAAAAGGAAACAACCACTTACAAGTCCTCTCGACTCGTAATCAAAAAAAAACTCTCTCGTGAGATCCTTACGACTCTCAAGGGAAAACACACTTAGGAATCCTCGCGATTCCTAAGGAGAAAATACACCTACGGGATCCTCTCGACCTGTAAGGAGAAAATTCTTTATGAGACCCTCACGGCTCATAAAATTGAAAAGTCTTAGGCAGCAGACCTGAACCTGTTTCCTAAGCCATCGCTACCCTGCAAAGAATCCAAGATAGACGGCTACCTACTATCTATAGACCACATTTGCCAAAGTTACATGCTAGAGAAGTGAAGGTGCCACTCAAGAACGCGTAAACTGCTTCGTGCTAAGTCAAAACAAAAGGCATAACCTACAAGCATCAATAAGGAGAACATTTGATTCACATCCAGTTAAGCGCTCGAAGCGTACCCATTCATGCATGCGTGAAAAAGTTTAATGCATAAAATAAACACATGAAAGAGAATTGATCATTCATACTTCAGAAAATTCTTACAGCGATAAAAACGGTAAACAAAAACATCATTAAAATGTTTACAATGGTAAGACATCAAATCCAGGACATGGATTGAGAAATTCAAAAGTTAGGTCATCCAAAATTTTCGGGCCTCTCAGACCATCTTCGTGTGCATCCTTTCACGATCATAAGCGTCAGGATCCCCACTGATGTCCTCTGCCCTCCAATAAGCAGCGAGTATCGCCGCCTGTTGAAAAGCTTGATGCAGGATATTAACAAGGTTGTCCCGCCTTTTCTTTGAGATTAGGTCCATTAGATACACCGAGTGCACCTTATCTTCGGCGTCATCCAATGCCTTAAGCGCCATGCCTTGATAAAATAAACGAAGCGCTTCCCAGATCGCTCTCACGATGAGCTTCAAAAGAGCGGAACGACGAGGAAGCAGTCGACCATTGTATGCATCAAAGCGACCCATAACTTCAGCGCACTGAGCGTTTGTAAATTCTTGGTTTTGGGAACAGACAAGTGTGCGAATGCCTCCGTAAGAAATAATCTCATCAAGATCATACAGATGAGCGGCCATAATGTCTGAAAAAGAAAATCAATGAGAATTAGTGAACAGACTGATTAAGAAAAAGCTTATTGAAACAGACATAAGATTTAAACAACTCTTGATATCCCCAAGGAAAAAAAAAGTACTAATTAAATCACCCAATGAATTTAATTCTGTGCAATTAAGGAAGGAATCCTAAAAAGGATTTCGCATTTAATGAAAAGGTTCCTCGGGCCAAGGACTTAAACTCCTCGAGAGCAATACTCTGCAGACAAGAATAACACCTGTCAAAGGCAATTATGAGGGGAATTAAAAATTCCCCAAGAACTCTAAGAGCCATGCTCTGTAAGAATGATGGAATAACCTATCAGAAAACTTAAAATAAAATTTTTAATGAATTAAAATTCTGAGATCTTCAAGATCTATGAACAAACTCTAAAAGTTCTTCATAAGAGATTAACAAATCTATATGATTTGAAAAGAGCAAAAGCTCTGTTAATGGGTGAAACCCTAGATTATTGACTAATCTCTTCAAAAGATTTGATATTTTACCTAAAAATTTGACAAAGTTCTGTCTCCAAGAAAGTTCTTAAAAAACAGAGAGCTATGCTCTAAAGGAGAAATAATTCTTAGAAGAACAAGAAAGAAGATGAACAGAAGTCATCTCAGGAGCCAAAGGCCCTATTTATAGGCACTGAGAGCCGTTTCAACTTCTAAGTTGATCGAAGGGAGCAGATGCTGCCACCGCTGCACTCACGTGTGGGCCACGTGAGCGCAACGGTGGGGGCATTTGTTTCCCCCAATCGGAGTAAAGCTCTGTTCAAATTTCAAAATTTGAAATGAAGCAGCGCTTCATAGCAACGCCAAATGCGCTACACCCCAAGTAGCGCACCACGTGCAAAGCACGTGTGCGCTGGCGCTAAGAGCGCTGCACTCTAAGAAACGCACCACATGCAAAGCACGTGCGCGCTGGTGCTAAGAGCGCTGCACTCTAAGCAGCACACCACGTGCAAAGCACGTGTGCACTGGCGCTAAGTGCGCTGCACTCTAAGCAGCGCACCACGTGCAAAGCACGAGTGCGCGAGCGCTAGAACTAAATGTTCTCCACTATTGGATCAAAGATCCAACGAACATGATTAAAAATCATCAATTGTCCAGAATAAAATTCTGTTGAGGAAACATTCCTCAGAATCTTTCCAAACGGGAAAGATTGTGTTCTGAAAATCAGAGCACCGTTGGATCAATGATCCAATGGTGATTAAAAATCACCAGAATAAAATTTTGTATGGGAAAAGATTTCCCAATCTTGTTAAAAACAAGAAGATTGCTTTCGGTAAATCAGAAGCCCTAGGATCAAAGATCCAACGGGGGAAATCCCCAAATCAATTGGAGAAAAGATCTCCTTAACCGATTGACCAAATCAGCCTTCACTATATAAAGGCCCCAAGACTTCAAGTCTCATACAGAGGAACCCCCTATAAACTTTGAGAATCTCATAAAGAAGAGCAAGCTCTCGGTAGAAGAAGAACTTTTCTTCAAGGTAAAAAAAACAGAGATAAGAAAAATCTCATTAAAGAAGAAGAACATAATTCTTCTCACAGATCATAGATCTATAAGACTAAGGACTTTTACAAAAAGAGATCATGAACATCTCATTATAAAAAATGGGGAGAATAATTCAATTCTCTTAAGATCACAGATCTATAAAGGCAAAGCCTTTCACCAGAATAAGAGATTGAAACATCTCCTATAAAATAAGAACTTTGTTCTTAGAACCTTGAGATAAAGTCTCTTATAAACGAGAATTTATTTCTCAGATCATAAAACTGATCAGAAGCGCTTCTGCGCTCTTTGACTGGCGCACAGCGCCAAGCGCACCACGTGCTCCTCACGTGTGCGCCACTTAACAAATAGCGCTTTGCACTCATGGACTGGTGCTCAGCGCCAAGCGCACCACATGTTCCTCACGTGTGCGCCACTGAACAAATAGCGCTTTGCGCTCATAAACTAACGTTCAGCGCCAAGCGCGCCACGTGCTCCTCACGTGTGCGCTATATCACAGAAGCGCTTTGCGTTCATTAACTGGCGCTAGCGCCAAGCGCGCCACGTGCTCCTCACGTGTGCGCTGATGGAACATAAACTGTTCTTTAAATAAAGCCTTAGAGCTATGATGAATGCTCAGCATTCAATAAAAGACAGAAAGGTTGTCAGAACCCAAATCAATGCCCAGCATTGTCAAATGTTTAACATTTTAACTGAGTGGGCCGAGCCCAAGTTGGCCATAAACCCCTCATTCAGATTAATTGAGCCCATATGCTCATAATCTCAGATCTTAGTCCCAATTGGACTATAGATTTCCCAACCAAAATTGGTTCAAGGGTACATCTCTGCACTCCTCTAATATATGGCATTGTAATCTTTCAACGTCTTCAGAGGGGTGAGGGTCCCGACAACCAGCCACTTCATAGACTGTGGGGTCCTTAAACCCATAGACTATGATGTCCTTAACCTCGGACTGTGGGGTCCTTAAGTCCATGGACTATGATGTCCTTAACCTCGGACTGTGGGGTCCTTAAACCCATGGACTATGATGTCCTTAACCTTAGACTGTGGGGTCATTAATCCCATGGACTATGATGTCCTTAACCTTGGACCGTAATGTCCTTAAACTAATGGACCGCAATGTCCCTAAACTAAACAATAGAGCCCAAATGCTCTTTTGTTGGATCTAAATGATCCCGTTAAGTTGATCTAAGTCTAAAATTAGACTAATGTATCCTTAACAAACGTTTAAGTTGATATTAGTTTCAAATGACACTAACGTATCCTTAAACCCAACACCAAACCCAAATCTAAGAAGATACGGATTTGGACTAATTCACGCCCTACGGGCGACAACATAAATTAGTCTCCGTATACAATCCACGGGCAACAAAAAATAAAACAAACACACACGACACGAAGTGACCATCTGGAGAAGGAGAAAGTGGTTACCGCGATGCGGTAGCGTAATTAACTGCAGGGGCTTGCGCCTGCAGGGAGGAGCGTCCCCATAATCAAAAACCCATCAACGAGGGGGAATCTGACGAAGTCTGCTACATCAGCTGCATCTGTTTAAACCTTCGATACATGGTTTCATAAATCAACTTGGCATCTTCGGAGAGGTGGACGGATAGCACCAAATAGCATCTACCCTCGAAATTCAGGCCGGACGTCCCAACGTCCCGATCGAGTCTTCCGGTGGAGAACAAGAGGGTTTGGGTGGAGGAAGAAGAAGATGCCATGAGGATGAGAGTGTTGTAGGAGAGAGAATGAATAATGGCTTGAATTGATTTTTATGTGTTGTGAGAATTTATAAATAATAGAGCCATCCCAAATAATATCTTAAGTCTCCAAACTATCTTGAGTCAACAAAAAATATCTCAAGTCAACAAAATTCTCACAACAAACAAAAAACCATAAGCATGCTCGAATAGTAACCATGGGTCACTACTAAGCCATGCCACCAAAAATGCAATAAACACCTCATCCTCCACCTCAATAACCTTTTAATCCAAAAAGGTCTAAACCATAATGAGGTGTAATCTTCTAAAAGTAATCTTGTTAGAAATTACAAGAATACCCCTCATCCGTATATACATACCCGCATCTGTATTCCGAAGAATACGAATACAATGGGATGAAAATAATCCAATAATATAATACTAGGATCCGGCTTAAACCAAAGCCCACTAGTATTATCCGTCCGAACATCATCCGTGCACAAGTACACGCATGTGATCGAACCCTGCCGTAAAACTATACGGCATCTACATCCTTTCGCCCGAAGCAGGGAAACCTTCTGTGTAGGACTCTAAAGACTCGTCAATACGTTGGCAGTGGATTTAACCACAAGCACGTCAGCGGCACTAGTTGTACGTAACGGCTACTGATTGAAAAGAATTCTTGTTTTGTGTGTATCGAATCAAATAGTCCCCGGCAACGGCACCATTTGATTGAAAAGAATTCTTGTTTTGTGTGTATCGAATCAAATAGTCCCCGGCAACGGCGCCATTTGATTGAATAGAATTCTTGATGTGTAGTATGAAAATTGTAAAGAAATCACAACCAAAAATTATTGACCGCAATCAACTACGGTGTCGGATGTAGATTGTTAATGAGTGCGGATCGTCCACAGGGAAAGTGTAATCGTTCGTCTTTTGAATTAGATAAATTGAAACTTTAATGAAAGAAAACAAAACAATTCATGATTTATATTTGAGGTTCAAGAATTAGAAAATATAGATCTAATAACAAGAAAAAGATAGAATCAAGAATTGATAGTTTGATGATTTTTTCCAAACCAAATCTCAAGAATCGAAATGAGGCTCGTAGGAATCGATCGGATCTATAGATGTGATGTAATCTTACAATTACGTATTCTTATCCTTAGATGAATTGATACTAGATCGATGATGATCGATGAGAATTAGGGATTTCTTGTGAAACTAGGGTTTCATCTTATCCCTTGTTCATTCATCGATATCATTCATATTCTAGCCTCTAGTAAATTCAAGAAATGATCGTAGATCCCTAATTTCGAGCGATCACAATCAAGAAAGCATCGCAACGAAACTAGGTCATCGATTCTTGAACTTGCTAGGGTTTACAAAACTCGTAGGACTTAAAAGTCGTATTAAGATTTGTTACATCATCATTCTACAATCGTCTCAACTCCTTTATGAGCGGAGTTTTACTCACACATCACAACAAGAACAACAATTACAAATTGAGATCTAATCATGATGCAAGAATTAAAAGAAAGCAAGATAAAAGAATTTCACCTTTTATTTATATCGACAATTTTATTACATTCGCTCAAGAACTACAAGAGGAAGAACTCGATCGTCGATTTGGCTTCGCTCGTCTCCGTGGATCGCGGATCGGCTTGGATCACTTGCCCGATTGAAGATCGGTTCGGCTCCTAAAAGGTTGAAGGCTTCTTACTTGATTGGCACTCAAGATCTTGAATTTGGAGTGGAATTAGGGTTAGGGTTTCGCACAAGCCTTGTCACTAGACTTGTGGAAGAAGATGATGAAAGAGGGAATTTTAGGAACTAACTAATGATTACCTAAAGATTGAACTAATGATTATTGATTAGCTTTTAACCCTAGGTATAGGTTCCTATTTATTGACATCTAAACCCTAGATCTAGGATTTCAAATTCTAAGTTTCCCTCCTAAAGTTTGTTGAAGAAATTCAAATTTCCCTCCAAAAGTTAGTTAGGGAAGAAGCTTCTAGATGTGATTAGTTAGGAGGGAGCTTCTAGAAGAGGATTAATTAGGAGCTTAATTAGGATTAGCCTTGCTTAATCTTCTTTGCTGATCTGGCAGTAGCTTCGAGAGAGTTCTGGAATTTCAAGTATCAGAAAGGACTGTGGGCCCAGAGAAAGGAATTATGCCCAAAAATTGCAATGCTGACGTGGCAGAAGCGCGGCGGATCCGCGGCGCATGCCAGCTCCGGCCGCGGATCCACGGCTCCTTTGGTGAGTTGGGCCTTGGGCTCTCTGGTGTGGTCTTGGGCTGTTGTATGGGCCTTTATGTGATATATAGAATTGTATAATTCCTTCTGAATTGCTACCAGATCTGAAATGATTTAGTAGGCGTATTTTTGATCAGCTCTTTTGCTTTTCTTCCGTATTTCCTGCACAGACTCAAGACAAGTGTTGCGCAAATACAGAGATGATGCGATGCCATGAAATGCGGTTAATTTCCCTTAAAGTGTCGGTTTAAAAGTCTAATACATGAAATCTGGTATTTTACGACTGATTTGCTAATATGTGAAATATGAATACCGAACACTTCTAAATGTGTGCAAAAGATGGGGAAATTGCCGTGTTAAAAATACATTATTTTCGACTGATCAAATACCCCCAAACTTAATTTCGATCGTCTCGAGCGAATGTTTTATTAAAAAGAGAAGGAGAAAATAAAGAAAGAGAAAAACTAACTAGCACACTTTCGTAGGCAACACGATTGCACTGAGCACGTGCAACAAGCCTTTAAACCTCTAGGTGTCCCTAGTAGGAGGAGTGTTGTCTCCTGAGGGTTTTCAGCGGATTGCACCCACAAAATCCAATAATAAAAGAAAGATCATGAATATTACATTTAAAGAAAAGAATTGTAAAAGAAAAGCTTCGAAAATTAGGGTTTCCAACTAAGCTAGCTTTTCGGTTGTCATGAGCCCTATCTTAATGGTCATGAAAAGATGTTAGAAATCACGTCCTCCCTCAATAAAACATCGTCTTATTTTTCATTCCTATCTTTCTTCCAAACATCGATCATATAACCCTGCGTATGTGTAAAAACATCCCTACACCCGGAGAATTCAATTCAAGCTATCATACTCTTGCCCATCAGTTTCAGTACTTTTTGATAAACGAGATTGCTCACACACTTTCATGCGACCGTTAATACTTCTTGAGGTACTAACCGACCGATTACTCTTGTGCTTGCTAACTTGGTGTATTTTCCTCGTCTTGCACCACCTCAGGCATAGCAGTGACTCCCAGACCAGTTGGCCTTAGGGCACTAGGTGAAAAAGCACCCTTGCTATATAATTTTTTTATTGCCCTCAGTGATAAGGTATCCTCTACTATCCCAGGCTTTAAGATGTGTGTAAGTGCGAATAGCAGGGTATCAACGTTCAAAATGTTTGGCTTCCAGAATAGAAACTATTTTTCAGACTTATTTTTATCCTCAGATTAGTGACGTCTTTCATCTTACTAACCCTTGGGACAACAGCTCATAACTACTTATTACTAGTTCGTATAAGAAAACTTCTAATTTTCTTAGTTTTCTTAAATTTTTCTAATCTCATGGATGTAATTTTTCACTATCTAATCTTTTATTATCTTATTTATGTACAAAAATATTTTTAAAATATTTTTAAATTTTTATAGGTTTTTCAAAATGTTTTGTGCTTATGCAAAGTGATATGCAAATGATGCGAAAATAAGCACAAACCTCTCCCAAACTTGTTTTCAACAGTGTCCTCACTGTTGCCTTCTGCTAAATCTCGAAAAACCTGTAAGCTTGGGAGGAATTTATTAGTGGGGGCAAAATATTTAAGTGAAGAACCTCCCCCAAACTTATTTTTGGCTCAAAATTTTGTAAAACTTTTCTTTTTAGGAGCCAGAAAATATATACCCCCCCCAAACTTGAGTTATGCAATATTAAGCTTTGAAAATCACAAGTGGGGGTCAAAAATCAGTGGTCGATGCCAAGCTTTGCAAAGACCGAATGTTAACACCAACCATTCAAAAATTTTATCAATGCAGTGCTCGGGTTGGTGGAAGAAGAAGAAGTGGGGAAAGGTTAAGTGGTGGAATAGAATGTGTGTGCGTCTCATTTTGGAGAGACGATGCAGTGAATATGATGGATTACTCGCATTCTTTTTACAGTTCAAAAGAAGGGGTGGAGGTTCAATTTCAGTGAGTGGGACATGATTCTTCTCAACACCCGTGTCATTCAAAAATGCGAGTTCATCAGCGAATATCTCCTCAAAAGTTCCATGTATACCCCGATGAATAATGTCAGCACAAAGTGCGGGATGATCTTCAGACTCTAAGTACAGTTCATAATCCGTGTTAATTGCTGACCCGGACATCTCGGTGGAAGAGTCTGTATGTGTATGATACATAGTTGGGTCAAACAATAACGTATGAAAAGAGTCAAGATCGATATCAGGAGGATCATCAAATTCGCTGCTGTCAACATCCATTAAGTCGACAGAACAGACTTGAGCAGTAGGTTCGGAGGGTACACTTCCCAACTTGTAAATGTTCAGCTCTATTGACCTATTCCCGAAGGATAGGGTCATAGAACCATTACGACAGTTGATTATAGCATTGGAAGTGGCCAAAAAGGGGCGACCTAAAATCACCGGAATTTGATTCCGTGGGTTCGCTATAGGCTGTGTATCAATTACAATAAAATCTACCGGGAATATGAATTCTCCGATTTTTATTAACACATCCTCCAGTTCACCCCTAAGTTTGGTGATTGATCGGTCAGCCATCTGGAGAGTGCAATTGGTTGGCTTCAACTCTCCGATCCCTAATTGCTCATAGACTGAGTATGGAAGCAAGTTAACACTAGCGCCAAGGTCTAGTAGAGCACGGTTGATGTGTTTTTCCCCAATAGAAACGGAAATAGTAGGATATCCTGGATCCTTACGTTTCCTCGGTAATTGTTGGGGGAAAGCCGTGTCTTTTGTCTTTTCCATGAATATCTTCTTGGGCACTTGAGTCTTCCTCTTCCTAGTGCACAATTTCTTAAGAGTTTTCGCATAAGACGGAACTTGTTGGATGGCATCTAGGAGAGGGATGTTGGTGTTTACTTGCTTAAAAATGTTCATAATCTCCTCCATATGTGGACTCGGTGTGTTAGCCCTTAACCGATTTGGATAAGGTGCTTTAGCAATAAACGCTGGGTCCATCATAGGAGAAGGAAATGGGTGTGGAACCGATCCCAGAATAGAAGTGGGGATCGTCCGTGGAGGGGTAAAAGAGGTGGGCTGTAGTGGCGAGCGTTTTGGGAAACGAAGAATAGGCTAGGAAGAAGATGGTGGGGTAAAAGAACTGGGGTCAGAAGTGTGTGTGTGAGGAAAGGTCTCAGCCGGGGGTGTTATTGATTGATTTATCAGTATCATCAAACTCTTCCCCAAGGTGATGGTCAAGCACTCTTCCAGATCTCAACGTGAGTGCATCCACATGATGTGAATAGCCAGGATTGGGTAAAGGTTGAGCTGGAAGTTTCCCTTTCTCTCGTGCACTCATTTCGGACTTTAGTTGTGCAATTTGTTCTTCCATCGATTTGATGTTCTCATTTTGAGAGATAATGATCTTCATCACATTCTCGATGGAAGATTTCAAACTTGCCGTCCCTTGGATGGATTGTTTCATGAAAGTATCCAAGGTTTATGCTAGTGCAGAGGTATTATCTGTACCGGTTAATTGCAAAAAAAATTCATGTGTTGCAAAAGTGTTGGCCGGATTTTGGAAGTTTTGTGATTGGAAGGGGTGCTGACTCAATTGAAGTTGTGGGTGTTGTTGTGGTGGAGGGACCCCTTGGAAATGGGTTGGAACCGTGTTTTGAAATTGTGATTGGTTCCAAGCAAAATTAGGGTGATTCCTCCAACCCTGATCATATGTGGAGGAAGATCGATCATTTCTAGGTCTTTGAAATGAGGCATTGGTATGCTCATGACCTTGAAACGGACATTCTTCCGTCAAGTGAGACGGATCAGAACAGCAGCCACATACAGTTTTGGAGAGTGACATTTGACTTAGGGTGGCGGCTAAAAATTTATTTTCCATATCGTCAAATTTCTTGTGTAAAGCTGAAATTTCAGCTCTAATTCCTATGGAAATATCATTGCCATCCCTAGACGATTGACTCACACCCTCCCACTGTAAAGATTTTTCAGCGAAATTTTCTAGAAAGTTCCAGGCTTCCCCATCATCTTTGGTCATAAAATTGCCTTGACACATGGATTCAAGGGTCTGTCTTATGTAAGGAGTAATGCCCTCATAAATGATTCGGCACAGTTCCCATCTCGGGATGCCGTGATGTGGACATTGGACTAACAGATCCTTGAAGCGGTCAAGACATTTTGAAAATGTTTCATTTGGAAGCTGGGTGAATTGATAGATTTCGCTACGGACTCGAGCTGTTTTGTGATGTGGGTAGAATTTCTTAAGGAATGCTTTGACGAATTCGTCCCAATTTAAAATGGAATGTGCGGTAGTGTTATATAGCCACTTCTCGGCTAAATCGCACAAAGTAAATGGAAGAAGACGAAGACGGAAAGCATCCACAGAAAGCTGTGAGTACCCATCATTGCGCATACATTTTCAAATTTCGTCATAAACACGTATGCGTCTTCAGACTCGAGACCGTGAAATTTTGGTAGAAGGTTGATGTATTGGGGTTTTATTTGAAAATTTTCCCCGTTGGCTGGTGGAATGGAAAGACAAGTGGAAAGTGGGGCTCGTGTAGGATAGCATCTCTCTTGGAGAGAGATACGAGGTGGATTCTGCGCACCAACGGACGGCGGCAGAGTAGTGGAAAAGAAGTTCGATGGAGGTGGATCCATCGATGTGGGTGTGGTGGGTAAAAGAGAGGTAAATGTAGAAATACCGACTTTAGGGTCGATGAGGGAAACGCGGACTTAACGGGCACTAGAAACCCGTGTCCAGCCTATCTCGCACTAAAAAGGGTTAGTACAAGTGGCAGCGTGAATTTATAATTAGGGGCAAAATAAATGCGATTGGTGTTTGTTTTGAAAAAGATACGGATTTTTGAAAAATATGATGCAACAAAACAAATGCAACACACAAAAACCCTAGAATCTAGTGGTCACCTAGGTCAAACTCTAGACCGCTCCTAACTGCCAAAAGACAAGTCGCGGGATAGAATCCTCCACTGCCTCTTTGTTCCCCTGTGGCCGGATAAGTGCCAGGTAAGTGGGAAGGTACTCCACTACGTAAGTAGTGGGCCTAATTAAAAACCACCAGCCTTAGACACACTCGCCTTAGGCACCACAAGAAAACGCGGATAAGCAATGAATTACCCACGGCCCTCTTCTGTCCTAATTGAGCGCGACGGTCCTTAGAGTCATCTCTAGATATTTTTTAATTAATGAGGGTAAATGCGGATGCAAGTTTTGCGATTTTCGGGGCCTAGGAAGGGTAATGAAATCCCCACCTAATTTGAATTTTGTCGTGCCCCTTAAATTTCCGTATTAATATGCAAACAACCAAAAGAATCAAAACACGCACAAATTTTATTTTGCTTTTGCGGCGCTGCGATTTAGTTGCAAAGAAACCTGCAGCAAAGTGTTAATTGGAATAGACAGAGAAGAAGATAAGAAAACAGAGGAGTATACCTGAAAGTTTGGTACAGATAAGACCCTAAACCACCGCGGATCCGCCGCGTATGGTAGGTGTTTGCCGCGGAATCGCGCTTGGGTGGTGAGATCACTGCACCAGATTTTTACAGAGAGCTTCTGTTCAGCTCCTGGGTCCTCTGGAATTTTCAGAAAAAATTTTCTCCAGCTCCAATGATCCCAGATTTCCTCGCAATCAAATCACAAAACACGTATTAGGGTTTGTACGAGTTTAGATCTAAAAATTATGATGGAATAAAATTTTCAACTCAAATTTCAAAATACGAACAATTAGCGCACTATCCCCGGCAACGGCGCCATTTGATTGAAAAGAATTCTTGTTTTGTGTGTATCGAATCAAATAGTCCCCGGCAACGGCGCCATTTGATTGAAAAGAATTCTTGTTTTGTGTGTATCGAATCAAATAGTCCCCGGCAACGGCGCCATTTGATTGAATAGAATTCTTGATGTGTAGTATGAAAATTGTAAAGAAATCACAACCAAAAATTATTGACCGCAATCAACTACGGTGTCGGATGTAGATTGTTAATGAGTGCGGATCGTCCACAGGGAAAGTGTAATCGTTCGTCTTTTGAATTAGATGAATTGAAACTTTAATGAAAGAAAACAAAACAATTCATGATTTATATTTGAGGTTCAAGAATTAGAAAATATAGATCTAATAACAAGAAAAAGATAGAATCAAGAATTGATAGTTTGATGATTTTTTCCAAACCAAATCTCAAGAATCGAAATGAGGCTCGTAGGAATCGATCGGATCTATAGATGTGATGTAATCTTACAATTACGTATTCTTATCCTTAGATGAATTGATACTAGATCGATGATGATCGATGAGAATTAGGGATTTCTTGTGAAACTAGGGTTTCATCTTATCCCTTGTTCATTCATCGACATCATTCATATTCTAGCCTCTAGTAAATTCAAGAAACGATCGTAGATCCCTAATTTCAAGCGATCACAATCAAGAAAGCATCGCAACGAAACTAGGTCATCGATTCTTGAACTTGCTAGGGTTTACAAAACTCGTAGGACTTAAAAATCGTATTAAGATTTGTTACATCATCATTCTACAATCGTCTCGACTCCTTTACGAGCGGAGTTTTACTCACACATCATAACAAGAACAACAATTACAAATTGAGATCTAATCATGATGCAAGAATTAAAAGAAAGCAAGATAAAAGAATTTCACCTTTTATTTATATCGAAAATTTTATTACATTCGCTCAAGAACTACAAGAGGAAGAACTCGATCGTCGATTTGGCTTCGCTCGTCTCCGTGGATCGCGGATCGGCTTGGATCACTTGCCCGATTGAAGATCGGTTCGGCTCCTAAAAGGTTGAAGGCTTCTTACTAGATTGGCACTCAAGATCTTGAATTTGGAGTGGAATTAGGGTTAGGGTTTCGTACAAGCCTTGTCACTAGACTTGTGGAAGAAGATGATGAAAGAGGGAATTTTAGGAACTAACTAATGATTACCTAAAGATTGAACTAATGATTATTGATTAGCCTTTAACCCTAGGTCTAGGTTCCTATTTATTGACATCTAAACCCTAGATCTAGGATTTCAAATTCTAAGTTTCCCTCCTAAAGTTTGTTGAAGAAATTCAAATTTCCCTCCAAAAGTTAGTTAGGGGAGAAGCTTCTAGATGTGATTAGTTAGGAGGGAGCTTCTAGAAGAGGATTAATTAGGAGCTTAATTAGGATTAGCCTTGCTTAATCTTCTTTGCTGATCTGGCAGTAGCTTCGAGAGAGTTCTGGAATTTGAAGTATCAGAAAGGACTGTGGGCCCAGAGAAAGGAATTATGCCCAAAAATTGCAATGCTGACGTGGCAGAAGCACGGCGGATCCGCGGCGCAAGCCAGCTCCGGCCGCGGATCCGCGGCTCCTTTGGTGAGTTGGGCCTTGGGCTCTCTGGTGTGGTCTTGGGCTGTTGTATGGGCCTTTATGTGATATATAGAATTGTATAATTCCTTCTGAATTGCTACCAGATCTGAAATGATTTAGTAGGCGTATTTTTGATCAGCTCTTTTGCTTTTCTTCCGTATTTCCTGCACAGACTCAAGACAAGTGTTGCGCAAATACAGAGATGATGCGATGCCATGAAATGCGGTTAATTTCCCTTAAAGTGTCGGTTTAAAAGTATAATACATGAAATCTGGTATTTTACGACTGATTTGCTAATATGTGAAATATGAATACCGAACACTTCTAAATGTGTGCAAAAGATGGGGAAATTGCCGTGTTAAAAATACATTATTTTCGACAGATTAGCTACCCAGGTATTGAGTGAAAGAGAGGCCGACGAGCAAACTCATCCTGAAACCCCTACTGAGCCTGACAGTGACAATATCCATACAGTCCGGTCCATTCGTCTATGAGTATCGCATATCGAGTTTAGGGGGTGGATAAAGTCATACCCCTAACAACGCCACATTTAGTGTCGGTATGAAGCCCATCACCCACTGAGAAACTACTGATCCGAATCAGTAATTCTCGACTATCTTAGCCAAGGATTTCTGGCGATGGCCACCCGTGCACAACACGACATCAACCTCTAATACCAGGAGAGATGAATCCCCTGACGATCCTCTCACTGCCTCCATGTGGCTCGGGACTGTACCCAACTAAAACCTGTTTGCACGACTCCTTTGAGCCGTGGTTAGGTAGTAATCAAAGCGCAGTGGGAACTCACACGAGACAAATGACGATCTCAGGTCGATAGACTAACCTTTATACATGTCACTTGGAAACTGCTATCTGATAATAGGTATAATACCAACTAGCATATTCCTGGTGAGTCTGTCCGGTGTCTCATAACCCAATGAGCACCTGTATACTATCTTACGTGAACAAACTGAAACCAGTGGCTTGTGAGACCGGCCACCGCCCCTCGTCGGGGTCTCGATCAGTATACACTAGTTTACTCTGGAGTATCGATTAGGGACATTTAAGAATGTGCTTATAGACCACCCAGCTCCCATGTATACGATCGCCATCATAATACTAGTAGTCAAGAAAGAATCCTATGAGATCTATCAACATGTAATAGTGATCTGTAATTCCACCATGCTGTACACAATGATAAAGACAAACTAGATAGCATACTATCATCTCGAGTAAGACTGTTCTGCCGGTATAGGTCCTCCCTCACTCATCATAATCACCTGCCTGCGACCATGATAATTGCCTTGAGGGCACTATAGCCAACAATATCGAGTATAACATATGCATATGTTTAGATAAAGAAAACCCAAATTAGTATACTACTGTATCAAGTATTTATCAATATGTGTAAACAATATAAGGCACCAAGAGAAAAAAAATACACATATTAAGACAAAGATAACTCAGAACATATCCAACAGTCATATGTTCTTGATAGAGACCAACGTACCATAAGTCGCAAGTCAAGTTCAACCCGTCATTGTCTTAGATTAACTTAGACCCACCCGCATAAGCCCTTGATAGAGACTAACGTGGCTATGTGACTGTCCTAACTAATCGCATCAAAATGCAATAGAGAAGCAATATTTAGTTACCGTACATTATGCCTTGATAGAGACCAACGTACATAACACGAATACTAACTGCTACTTATCTGAAATGACGGAGGGCTACGGCTGGGTTTTTGGTGAAAAACCTTTAATATAATGAACTTGATATCGTTGAAGGAACCGGATAGTTCTGAAAAGGAGTGGTTTAGGCTTCGCTTTTGAAAACTTGTGGTTTTGAAGAAAACCGAGTAATCTACAGTAACATAAACTTTTGCTCAAGAGGTCACTCCCCGTGAAGGGATCTAGGCTCTTGCCTCATCGAATGAGGTGCTGGATATTCCTAACCGAATACTACTATGCAAAGCGCAAGAGTATGACTGTAGTTTTTCGAAATTTGTTCCAACATCTTTTAGGTTTCTTTTTCCTTACATTAATCAAAATTAATGCGGTCCCATCAATTAATGCCTATCACACCAGAAAAGAACGAAAATAAAATGTACGTATATGCCATCCGCATTCACCACGGAGCCCCATCATGCACCGTAAGGTTACTTAACTACCGACAGAGCGAGGGCAGGAACAGCGCGGATGCAAAACATACACAACATCTACTAGTATATATAAATATACATATATATATAACTATTTGTCCCAGGCATGATATAAGCAACATCACATAGCATCAATAAGCAACATGGAATAACGGACAATCTAGGAGCCCCGGGTTTCATTTGAGCCGAAAATGAAACTCGACGTTCCCCGGCCGTGTGGATAGCCTGTGCAAAAAAGAACCTAAACCCCTACGAGCACGGCAAGTTACCAGCCAATCCCAGAAGTGAGGCAACCCCAATCAACAAAGTGAATGGGCCACCCAACACTTCATAGAACCCGGTAAGTTGAGCACCCCTCCGTGGGTCATCCTATACCCCCTACGAGTGTGGAGAATAGCCTGCCAATTCTAGAGTAAGGCCCCCTCTGTCTTAATGCCATGAGATGCGGGCCCATTGCCCTCCAGAACCCGGCTATTCAAGCACTCCTCCGTGGGGTAATCCAAGTACAGAAATATATATATATATATATATATATGAATGGTGGAATCGACCTCAACCCGGCCGTGCCCCAATAAAAAAATATATAAACTAGCAGAGACGGCAGTCCACATGTCGGACGCTCATCCCGCAATAATGAATATACAAATGAATCTAACTGTATGACTACCATTGCACTAGGGGCTATCCACCACGACAATTCGAATAAACCATCACAGATATAAACATCACAGCAGCATAAGCAAGTATGTGCAACCCCGTTTAAATGACATATAGCAAATAGACGACGTTTGAAAACACATACACCACATCACAAAAATCAACGTTGCAAAAAGTTTCAAGTTCTAAACTTTCAAGTTACCCCAAAGCAAAGATAACACTAGGTGAAATCTAGGACAAATCAAACAAGACCAAAAATCCTAATTCTTAAAACCCAAGACACTGCATGAAAACGAGCACCAAACGAGACAAGAAAACCGCTGAGGGCAGGGATATTAGCAATTTGGGCAGTTTTTGTACGGCCAAAATTCCTCGTTTTCATTGTGTGTCACTAACATGTCAAGAGTAAGTCTCTGTAGTTGTTTTAAAAAAATTCAGAGACCAAAAAATTACTTAAACGGAGAGTAGGTTTTGAAAATTGGAATTTTTCGGTTTTGAAACTAAAGCATCGTCTACCACTAGTTTCTAATGTTTGGGTGGCTCTGATACCATATTGGGATTCCTAGTGCCCTGGCCGCTGACCGTGGTCGTTGCGAAACGAAAAACTTTGACTTTTAAAACTTTGGCGCTAGAAAAACACATCCTAGAATCTAACCAAATATCGAAACTAGTAAACTAGAGGAGTCTAGCTACTGTGATAAGTGGTTATACCTAAATTCACGTGTCCTTTGGGTCTTCACTCCTCTTCTTAAGCTCCTTGAGATCTCCTAGATCAACCTTGCTTCATGGCCTTCTTAGTCCTAGATGATCCACCCGAGAGTTTATAATCCAAGCTTAGCTTCACTAATGAAGTATCTTAGTAACCTAGTTTGCTAATCTAGGTTACTAAGGAGATATAGTGAGTTTTGTAGTGTATTTCTATTTCTCTTCCTCCCTTGATTCTTAACTCATGAGATGGTAGGGAGGAAGATGAAGAAGAAGGAGGAGGAACTCAAGAAAGGCTAGAGAGGAGAGAGAAGCTCATGGTGAGAAATGAGATCAAAACTTGTGTGTAAAAAATAATGAACCATGGTTTTGTATAACTCAATTTTTCAATATAAAATCACAACCAAGTTTGAATAGTTTGCACAAATGAATATTCAATTCATTTGTCAACATTATTGAAGCATGGTTCTCACCATTCTCACCTCACCACCTTTACACCTCATTTCCATTTAAAATAATAAATGGATAAATCAAAAAAGAGGTGTCCACCTTCTAGAATGTTTTCCATATTAATACGGAATACATTCTACCGTATATACATACACGTATTCGTACCAAAATACGAATACCCAAGAGATAGGATAATACTACTAGCTTTAAATCAACATCCGATTTAACAAAACGGCTAATCCAAAGCCCGCTAGTATTATCAACCGTCCGATATGAAACCCGGATAACTCTAGAATATACATATCGAAATATGTATATGTAAATTATTAAATCAATACCTGATTTAATAATCCGGCTTAATCCTAAGCCGGCTAGTATTATCTTCGATCGAAACCCTGCACGTATAAACATACAGCCACCACATTGTTTCATAAATCAGAGAAACCCTCTGTGTGGGACTCTAAAGACTCGACAATACGCTGGCAGTGGGTTTAACCATAAGCAGTAGCTGTACGTAACGGCTACCCAGGTACCTGTCGAAAAGAAGGCCGACGAGCAAGCTCATCTGGACTCCTACTGAGCCTATCCGTGACTATCTCCGTACAGTCCGGTCTCTTCGTCTAAGAGTATCGCATACCGGGTCTAGGGGATGGTAAACGTCAGACCCCTACTGACCTAATAAGTTGATTCGATTTGGCTCAGGACCAATCCGAGAAACTACTGATCTAACCATCAGTAAATCTCAACTGTCTTGGCCAAGGTCTTATGGTTCTGGCCAACCGGACACAGTGCGTTATCGACTCCCAATACCAGGAGAGACAAATCCCTGACACTCACTGCCTCCATGTGGCTCGAGACTGTACCCAACTAAAACCTGTTTGCATGACTCCTTTGAGCCGTGGTAGGGTAGTAATCAAAGTACATGGGAATTCACACGAGATAAATGACGATCTCAGGTCAAAAGACAAACCTGTACTAATGCCACTCAAGAACTTCCATCTGACGATAGATATAATACCATCAAGAAGTTCTCGGCGAGTCCGTCCAGTATACTCATCTCCGGTAAGCACCTGTATAGTATCTTAGGTGACATAACATCAATAACTTATGAGACCGGCCACTACCCCTCGTCGGGGTCTAGAAACATATACACAAGTCTACTCTGGATATCGATGCCTGGTCTCGATATTCTTGCGACTCGGGACCTTTAAGGATGTGCTTATGGACTACCCAGCTCGCACAAGTATGATCGCCATCATAACATTGGTAGTCAAGCAAAATCCTACGGGCTTTATCAACATATATCCGCCATATGTGATATCGAGTATAACATATGCACATGTTAAGATAAAGTCAAACCATAATAGTATACTACTGTATCAAGTCTTTATCAATATGTGTAAATAATAAAAGTAACAAAAGAAAGAAATACACATATTAAGACAAAGACAACTCAAATAATATACTATATACAACTGAGCAAGATTGTCATGTACATACATATCCCTAGCATCCTATACAATAAAGGTCTCCAGGGCATATATATCCAATAGTCTTAAGGAGAGGGCCCAGCCCTTTAGCCCCCGGGGGTCTCCCCGGGGTGCTCACGCTCCACCCCGCGGCTTCTCGGTTCAAACCGATAGCCCGCGGCGTGTGCAAACTTGTCAAAACTCAAAATTTCGGGACTGTTTTTTCGACAGTTTTCGATACCGGAAAAAACGTGATTTCTAATATCGTAACTAGCTAGTTTAAGGTGTTTGGGAGGCTCTAATACTACTGTAGGGTTCCCAGTGCCCACGGTGCAGCAGAAGCGTGAGTGGCGAACAAAAAATTCAAGCAAACACGAAGGAACCCCGAACCTAGAATCGATCCGAACGCCAAAACTAGCAAACAAAGCATGCAAAGATACGGAATAATACCTTTGACGCGTGTCCACCCAATCGTGGAAGACCCCTCCAAGCTTCGTGTATGCTATCCAGATTGTGCTTGAGTGGCAACCGCTCTTGCCGAAGAAGATCCACTTAAGGGAAACTGATCCAAGCTCCGGCGTCACCTAGTGAAGCGACCGATGCTCCAAGCTCGGTACGAATGGAAAGTGGGGATGTAGGAATATTCTCACTGTCTTTTTCTCTCTTTTCTAATATTAAGTGAGCTACCTAGAAGGAGGAGGAGGAGGTGAAGAAGAAGAAGCCATGGAGAAAAATGGCTAAGTCTTCTTGTGAAGAAAGCATAGCAAGCATGGAAAAAAAATGGCTTGATTATTTGCAACCATGAAAGAATAGTGTATCCAAACGAAATATATCATATAAAATCAAGCCATATCTCTCTAGACCATACTTCTTTACACCTCATCCTCCACCTCACTTTTGATTTTCTATAAAAGAAAAATCAATAAATGAAGTGTCCATCTTCTAGAACAAATTCTGTATAAATACGAAATATAACCCGGTATACGTATCGAAATACATATACGCATATTCGTACAAAAATACGAATAGCCAAGAGAGATAAAATGAATAGTGAACAATAATACTAGAATATACATATTAAAAAATATATATATAAATTGTTAAATCAAAACCTGATTTAATAATCCGGCTTAATCCTAAGCCGCTGGTATTATCAATCATCCGATTAAAGTCCATATAGCCTGTACACGTATTTAATCGGACACCCTGTATGCACCTACATACGTCATCTACATCATATCGCCTGAACCGGAAAAACTCTCTTTCTGGGACTCTAAAGACTCGACAATACGCTGCCAGTGATTTACTCGATAAATCCAAAAAGCACAAGCACGTCAGTGGCACTAATTGTACGTAGCGGCACTAACTGTACGTAATGGCTACCCAGGTATCTGTCGAAAGGGTGGTCGACAATCAAGTCCGTCCGAACCCTACTGAGCCTGAATGTGACAATCTTCGTACAGTCCGGTCTCTTCGTTTAAGAGTATCGCATACCGGGTCTAGGGGTAGAAACGTCAGATCCTTAATAACCCGATAAGTCGTGTCGGAGTCAAGATCATCACCAACCGAGAAACTACTGAACTCATATCAGTAAATCTTATCTACCGTGGCCACGGATTTGAGGTGATAGCCTACCGAACACAGTACGACATCGACTCCTAACACCAAGATAGAAGAATCCCCGACAATCGCTCACTGCCTCTATATGGCTCGGGACTGTACCCAACAAAAACCTATTTGCACGACTCTTTTAAACCGTGGTAGGGTAGTAATCAAAGTATAGTGGGAATTCACACGAGACAAATGATGATCTCAGGTCAAAAGACTAACCTGTACTAATGCCACTCGAGAATTTCCATCTGACAATAGATATAATACCATCTAGAAGTTCTCGGCAAGTTCGTCCAGTGTACTCATCTCCAGTAAGCACCTGTATACTATCTTAGGTGACATAACACCAATGGCTTATGAGATCGGCCACCGCCCTTCATTGGGGTCTCGAAACGTATACACTAGTCTACTCCGGAATATCGATGCCCAGTCTCGATACTACCACGAATAGGGATATTTAAGAATGTGCTTATGGACTACCCAGCTCTCACGTATATGATTTCCATCATAATGCTGGTAGTCAAGCAAGAATTCTACGGACTTCATCATTATGTATTAGTGACACGTAATAACAAGTAAAATGTATACACATCAATGATAAAAACAAACCAGATAGCATACTATCATCTCGAGTAAGATTGTTCTACCTGTATAGGTCCTCCCTCAATTATCATAATCGCGTGCCTGCAATTATAATAATTGCCTTGAGGGTACTATATCCAACATAAAATATATAGTATTCTAATTACTACGCTTGCGGGAGTGCTATACGCCATCCACCCGACTTTCCCGTAGATATACATCTACTTACCGATATGCGCCTCGCTCTAGTCGAAACCGATGATTGCCATGCCTTTCTTCGTTGTCTCGGAAGTCCCCGCGATTGTACCTACAATCGAAATCATAACAAAATCACATAAAAACACATATAAAAATAAAAATGACGAGCGAAGCGCATATAGGTTAGAACTTATGGTCATCGCGTGCCAAAACGACAAAATACCCCCGGCGTCGACGTATGAACGTCGAACGACCAAGTCAAGACATAAAAATCCGAAAACCAAGTTTCAAAACTTGCATTACCAAAACCCAATCAAAATGCTCCCAAATTTTGACACAGATAGTCTGGGACAAAACTAGGAATACGGTGATTAAGTTATCAAGTGTGTGAGCTACAGACCAAACCCCAAACCCTAACTTGATATTCTGGCGGCAATTTGAGGCCAGAAAGAATAAATCTGCGGCCAAAAGAGGGATCCAGGGGATCGGGCTTCTACGGTGGTCTTCTACTATTCCTAGCACATCATAGTAGTCTCTATTTATTTTTCAGAGCTCTCGAGTTGCTACAGGTTTTAATCAAACTTTAAAACTCAATGAAAAGCATGTTTTGAAACTTAATACTTTTGAAAATCGACAAAACTTGCATTTAAGTGCCATCAACTAAACAAAATAAGTAGTAGCTACCAGTTAGACCCTACTACACCACCGCCACCAGTCATATCCACAAAAACTCTCTTTTGAAATCTCAAAACTAAGAAAACATGACTTCAGCTCCAAAATAAAGTTTGTCATGGCAAGTATAATTGAAATATAGTTAAAGAGAGCATTTTTACCAGTTGATTAGGATTAAGGGAAGTCCCAATCTTGCAAGATGGCCTCAAGGGTGAAAACATGGCTTCTACTTTAAGTTTTGAAAGAAAATAGTAAGGTTGTGTAGGGATTTGTAGGTGTTTGTGTATGGTCTTGGGAGTTAGAGAGGAAGATGAGGAGAAGATACTGATGGGTTGCCTAGCACGACAACAAGGTTTCATGAGGCATCGTCCATGCCATTTTTTAAAAAATACCGTATTAGCTAACCCTAACCCTAGAATCGTTACTAGAAAATCCGAAGATACTAAATGTAAACACTTTACATCTAAGTGAATGAGGGAATACAACCTTTGTAGACCAGTCCTTCACTTTTAAAGCTCCATGTTGTAGTCCCTTTGCTGCGAATGGTGAACTCCCGGACTCTAGAGAGGGTTCACTTGAAGAAACGAACAAGCTTGCTCAATGTCTTCGAGGCCGAAGATGATCTACGTCGAGGAGACTCGAGCTCATGCTACCTCTTCACTAATGGTGAAATTAGTGAAGCAAACACCCTAAACTAAATGGCTAATAGTAGAGGATGATGACGTAGAAAGTGGGCTCACTTTAGTTTTATTTTTCTCACAATATTTCATCACTTCTCAAAACCCTAGAAAGCTTTTTGAGCTCATGAAGAAGATGAAGCAAGTGATGAAAGAATAATCAAGTGAGGTTAGAAATGCAACCATGGTGAGTGTATGTCATGCACTAACCATTGTAGAGACTAAACCATAGCTATGAGTTAAGGTTGGGTTGATAAATATCTTAAGCTAGACAAAAAAGTAGACCAAGTCAATGCAAACTACAAGCTTCTACAAGCTTTGAACCATGACAAAATATCCACAATTTTGAATTTGCTTGAAATAAATATAAACCATAACATAAACCCTAGCATGGTATAAGTCTCATACATACATGTTGCATGTGTAACCTAAGCATGACACAACAATATATATCACATATATATTTATGTGTGCAAAGAAAACAATTAACATATATCACATATATGTTAAGTGTTGGTGTAATATGCCCTAGAGGCCATTATTGTATAGTACTAGTATGTATATTACATTTTGGAAGCTTGGGATATATACATGGATTTATGACAGTCTTGCTCAATATGGTAGTATGCTACTTGGTTTGGATCTATCTTAATATGTGTATGTGTTTCTTTTAACATATCGCTAGTAAATATTGATAGAGCCCTTAGGATCTTTGCTTGACTACCAGCGTTGTGATGGCAGTCACACTAGTAGGGGCTGGGTAGTCTATAAGCACATCCTTATACAGGTCCCTAGTCGTAAGATTATCGAGACAGGGTATCGATACTCCAGAGTAGACTAGTGTATACGCTTCTCATCCTAGGAGGGGAGATGGTCTGTCCCACAGCCATCAGTACGTCGTACTGGAGATAGTATACAGATACTCGTCAGGTTACGAGTACACTGGACAAGACTCGTAGGGAACTGTTGGTTGGTACTATACCTATCGTCAGGTAGCAGTTCCCAGGTGACATGAGTACAGCTTAGTCCATTGATTTGACACTGCTACTTTGCCTCAAGTATGTTCCCACTGTTCTTAGATTGCTACCCTACCACGGCTCTATTGAGTCGTGCAAACAGGTAGTAGCTGGGTGCAGTCCCGAAGCACTTGGAGGCAGTGGCGGTTAGATAGGATTCGTCTCTCCCGGTATTGGGGGTTGATATCGCACTGCGTTTGGAGAGCCATTACACAAAGTCCCTGGCCAGGGAAAGTGAAATTTAATGGTAGGTATTCCAGTAGTTTCTCAGGGTGTTCTGAGCTACACTCCGACACGACTTATACCGCTATTAGGGGTCTGACGTTTTACCGCCCCCTAGGCCCGATATGCAATACTCTTAGACGAACAGACCGGACTGTACGAAGATTATCACATTCAGGCTCAATAGGAGTTCGGATGGGTTTCCTCATCGACCTTCTTATCGACATCTACCTGGGGACTATTACGTACAGATAGTACCACTTGCGGCCTGTGGTTAAACCCACTGCCAGCGTAGTGTCGAGTCTTTAAAGTCCCACACAGAGGGTATTTCCACCTTTGGGTGAAACAAGGTAGAGGTCGTATGGTTTTACGACGGGGTTCGTTCACATACGCGTGCTCGTGCGTGTTTGGTGTTCGGGTGGTTGATACTAGTCGGATTTGGTTTAAGCCGGATCCTAATATTAGATTTTGGATTGGTTTAGTCTCATTGCATTCGTGTTTCTCGGAACACGGATGCGGGTATGTATATACGGATGACAGAGGTATAGAAGGAGACACCTCATTAGGGTTTTGACCATTGACTTGATTAAAACCATTATGAGGTGGAGGAAATTGTTTACAAAGTTTTATTAAAGATAATTGTGTCATGGCTAAGTGGTTTGACCATTTGACTATGTTGACTATTGTAGACTTAGATATTTTTGTTGAGCACAAGATAATTTGCTTATCATTAATTGTGACATGATAATGGTCAAATCAAATGAACCATCACAATTATCCTAATAAAAACTTATTATTCTTTTTCCTCATATGAGAGCTCTCTTCATTATTTTTTTCTCATTCTCTCTCAAGGTTCTCTCCTTCTTCCTCTCTCAAGCTCTAGTGTTTCATGAGTTGAAAATCAAGGGCCGTTGAGACCAAGCCACCAAAATCCTTCTCTACTCACTCTAGGGTTCTTAGTTTAGCACCTCAAGCACCCTACTCACTTCATTATAGAGGTTGGAACTCAAGGTAGAGACCTTCGGGTGGATCATCTTTGACGTGAAGAAGCCGGTGAGGAGGAACCATCCACAACCACTCCAAGGAGCTCACAACAAGGAGAAGAAGGACTTCAAGCTTTAGGTATAATCATCTAACATAGTAGTTAGAACTCCTAGTTAGTTTGTTAGTTAATGTTTAGCAAAGATCCTAATGGCTAGTATATGTTACCTTGCAAAGAAAAATTCGATTTTTACCTATTCAACCTCCCCGTTAACTGCCGGGGTGAGTAACATAGACTTACATTAAGTGTATCAAATGTGAGAAAAATAATTACTTAAGTGAGCTAATATTAGTCAATGTAATGTAATATATCAAATATATAATTATACATTAAATTATTACATCAACTCTTAATTTAATAATCCAGCTATATCACATATAACCGACTAATATAAAATGTAACAACTTATCGAATCAACACTTGATCCGATAACTTGGTTATATCACGTATAACCGACAAATGTCAGAAGTCGCGAGAATAGAATGCGGTATGACATACTCGCATTAATCTCGGTCCCACGTATATCACATATGTGCTCCTACTCCGTTTCGCATGAACCAGGAAACCTCTGTGTAGGACTCTAAAGACTCGTCAATACGCCGGCAGTGGGTGATGATCATATCAAACACCCACAAGCCACAAGCGGTCTGCTAAACGTAACGGCCACCCGGGTACTGAGCGATCAGAAGATCAAAAAGCAAGCCTGCTCATACTCCTGCGAATCCAATTAGTAACACTACCGTACAGTCCGGTCTCTTCGTCAGATATGCCGCATATCACAGCCCGGGGGTGGTAAAACGTCAGACCCTAATAGCCTGATAAGCCATGCCGATGCAAGGTCCATAACTGTAACGCCTTAGATTTCGGTTAGTGTTCGTTTAGACGTTAATGCGGGTTTACTGTAAAAAGTTTACCAATTCGGGTTATTCACATTTTATAACATTTAATTAATAATTTATTATTAATTGTTATAAACATGCACGCACGTGTGCACGTAAAATGTGAGTTTTGTTTGTGCTAATCTAGTCTTAGCAACCTTGACACTTAACCTTAATTCTAAACCCTTTGCTTTAAATCCACCCTTTTTCATTTACCCTTAATCTTTTGTGAGTGAGAGAGAGATATATTCTTTTGGAATAAGGTATGGTGCATTTAATGTGAGGCATGGTTAGCAATTAATGCTATGATACACCCACTCTCCTTCTCACCTACACTCACCTCCCTCTCTCATTTCCTCACACCCTCTCTCTTTTCTCTATCTCTTTCTCATTTCTTCATCTCATTCTATTTCTAAACTGAACACTTAGCCTTTCTCTCTCATTTCCATCTCAAATCCATCACAAATTCACAATTTCATCATAAAAATCACATCTTTGTTCACATTTTTGCTCTTGGATGCCATGGAGTGTACAAAGCTTGGATCTTTGTGTTCTTTTGGTTAGCTAATGTTTCCTTGCTGTTATTTAAGTTATTTTTGTGTAGCTTAGCTTGTTAGTTTCTGTTTTTATCGCGTATCGTATCGTTTCGGATAAATATCGTATTTTTAGTGTCGATTTGGGGTCTTGGATGATCTGCTGTTAAACTAGGTAATTATTGCAAAAATTGACTTGACAGTAACCTAGTATAGAGACCTAGAACCTACCCTCAAAATACGAGCCAGTTCCTCCTTGTTCAGGCCGCAGATATATTGGATCTGGCCGCAATTTGCGGCCAGAGTAGGGACCTGGGTGTTGGTTTGTCACGACCCGAAAGTACGGAACGCGACTGGCACTTAGATTACGAGACGTCTAGAGGCGTACCGTAACCTAAGTCAGCCAAAGCCCAGAAGAATCTAAACCAAAATCAAAAGAGAGTGAAGGAAAACCTTTAATAAAAATGGTTTTTTTTAAAATCATTTAAGTTGCATAGAATCCAAAAAAAAACATCAAAAATTCCCAAAAATTTCGGCAGAGTCTCCCCTGTATTTTCTATCCCCCAAAATGGGTACAACAAGATAATAAACCTGTAATCATAAAATAGCATCCCCAAGCGGGAGCTAGCTCTTCGCCCAAGGCGGATCACAACCACATGCAATATAATAGTAATATCAAGAAAAAAGAGCATAAAAGAAATGCAAAATACCAAAAACACACGTCGGCTCAAGTGAGCTCGACCCAAAAGAAACCACAAATATACAAACCTCTCAGTCTCGTCACTAGGTCGCATATACAATATAAAGTGGTAGATGGAGAATACTAGATACAATGATAAAGCAAAAAGAAATAAAGTGTGCTCGCAACCCACCTACAGGCGATGTCGCGAGTCTGAGCAAAATGAGCTGATGATAAGATAGCCCGCCGCTACAAGACTGACGGGTCCGACCTGCAAGACACTGTGGTACAACGGAGGTGAGTTGCCAGCTCGTGAGTAAATATAACATCTAATAAGGCAATCGTAAGAATGCACGCAATGCACCACAACATGTATGTCCATATGTGATATAATATCTCTAGTATGCATGCACAGGTATGCAATGTCATTATTAAGTCTTTAAGTGTTTTAAATGCTAAGGGTATTGAATTCTCAACTTTAGAACATGAATATCTGTATAATAGCTAAATACCATCAAGAAATCATCGGAAAACCCGTGTCAAGCATCGACACCAAATAGGAATCATATCTGTCTCAATATCGGGCTCCGTCAGTCCGGATCGGAATCATATCTGTCTCAATATCGGGCTCCGTCAGTCCGGATCGGCCCATATCATAAATCTCACGACAACGGTCGGTATCCTCCGGATATCCGCCGCGCCAGACATCACCGGTAGGTAGTCTTCCCCTGCAGGCTCATCGTCTACAACTCGATCTTCTTGCCCCGGGGTACCATACCGGGCCTACCATGTACCCGAGACGGTTCATCCACTCCTCGAATCGGGTCTCGAAATCCAACAGAAAACATGAAAACTCATGGTGGACGACACATACATCACGAGAAAACCGCAACTTTGTTTTAAAAATGATGAATATAAGCTTTTGTTAAATTCTTGCGGTTTTCCCCAAAAATCCAGAAATCGCAGAAATACTGAAATCCTCAAGAAAATCATAATGTTCACATGTTATATATATAATAAATGTCTATGATATCAATGTATATGATGTGAATTTTTGCTAGAATCTATGTAAATATGATGATAATGCGAGGTATGTGCATGCTATGCAATTTCATATATCATGTATGAATGCAAATGGCGATATTAAGTTAAACAGGTTTTCTAGTGCACGTGGCATGGCAATTACCAAAGGCGTGTGTGTCACATGAATAGTGTGCGTGCAACAGATGCCAATGGTAATGGTGTTCGTGCCCTACGAAGTGTTATCGCATATGTGCATATGAATATCCATGCAATCTAGCATATTATTAACTATAAGGGTATGCAATGTCAATGAAAGGGGTAAGCTAACTAACAACATGAATCTTACAAGAGATAAGGAAATCCTAACTAGGGGGGGCGCATCGCGCCATCCAGACGATTCCCCCGTAGATGAATACATCTACTCACCTGAAATCCCCGCTAATCCGATCCGGCCACCGCCTTGCCTTTTCGCGCCGTATCCGAAGTTTCCCCGACCGATCCTATATTTGCACAATATCACGCATAAGATTACAAAACCTAACACAATGCAAGTCACAACATACAATTATCCACGCTCTCGTATTAATCATAGCATGCACTCGGTGCGCGGAAAAACGCACGAAAATCGCTAATCGTTAAACTAGAATTGTCATTTCGGGAAAATCGACTAAACTACAACCCGACTAGACGAAACCCCGCGTTCGCACACTCTAATAGTCCTATACGAAGCTAATTATATCGCTAACCTAACGCAAATTGAACGCATTCTATTTTTCGTAAAAATCTAGCAAGCAAATTCAACGCCGATTCAATGCAAACATCGAATTTTAACGATTTAGCGAGCATATAAATACACCATTAACCACTACAACCAATTAGAAACCCAAAGCCCTAATTTAATCCTAACAACTATGCTTCAAACCCTAGTTTTAAAATCAATCCTTCTCTTGATTTTTCCTAAACAACATTTACCACTAAACAAATATTTAGAATTTCAATTCTAGCATAATTAAACCACAAGTTAACAAAAAGATTGGAATTTTCACCTCTCAAGCTTGAACCCTAGCTTGATCAAGTCACCAAGAAGCCTCCTTTCATCTAGTTTTTGATCCAATTTGGGTAGAAGAGAGAGTGGTTTAGGGTTTGGGTTTGAATGGAGATGGAAATTTATGAATTTAAATGGATTTTTAACAAAGAAAAAGAAGCAAAATGAAGTGATGAAGTGGGGAAATCTGCAGGAAGAGGGGTCGGCCAGCAGCAAGGGTGAAGAGGTGGGGAAAATTTGAGAAGATTCTAGGTCAAATAACACACCATATTATCATTTAATGCTTTCATGTCAACCTTTTTACAAAAAAACCCATTTTTTACCTCATTTTTCATTAAATTTCCCACCTTTAAACCAAAAGTTTGCAAGACATGATATAATTTTATTAACACCATATTTTAGCTTATAAAGACTCCTAATTATGAAATTTACCTAATTAAATTTGTATTTATCCCTAATTTAATATATTTAAAAAGGCTTAAAATAATAAAAAATAATAATAATAATTAATTACGAAAAAAATTTATTTAACTAGAAAATTATAAATGAAATTTTAGTGACAAAATTATAGTAATATCTTATTTAAATTTTGTATAATTAGGTCTACAATGAAAAATATCAATTTTGACTTTTTACGGAAAAAGCCGAAAAATTAGCCGATTACCGAAAAACTGCCTAAACGATTTTCGAAGGGTTACATGGTTTTTGGTGTAGGGGTCTCTAGGGTTAATTGTAGTCTCATGGTACTTGCAATTTTTACAAATTGTTAACACAGAAAATCTGGGACCACTTTGCATATTTCTAGTGTTTCGTTTCGTGCGATACGTTATCCGATACAATGCGTGTTACGTGTTGCTGTTGCGCTGAGTTGGTTTCGTAGTGTCTCTATACGCGTTAGCTGCAATACGAACCCTTTAGAGTACGTAGGTTTGTCGTGTTGGTCCGTATAGATTATAAGTATTTTAGGTCTATTATTAATATATATTTGCTTTGTTGTTTTAATATTGCAGGTTCGCAGGCGGGGACTACGGACACTGCTACAAGGGGAAAACAGGTGGTAGGATTCACCTAGCTTGGAGCGTTGGTGAGTAGATTTAACATCTACAGGGGAATCGCCCGCATGGCGTTATGCGTCTGGGCTAGAAATGTTAATGCTTGTCGCATATTCTATGTCATATTTAGAATTGCGCATTTACCCTATTACTTAGATGTTGTTGTGCTTGGACTAGTAGCCTGAGGGCACTGCACACATTATTGACGATTCATGTTGCACGAGCACTGATTATATGCTACACACACCGTCAATAATTGCCATGTCACACACAAACCACTTATAGTTAGGATATTGCTTGGTTAGGGACATTGTGACATTGATTCATATTCCATATCACATATGACTTATAGCATACCTGTATATCTACATGCTTACACATATGCCTTCATATACTTATATGCTAGATACTGTATACCTATAGAATATTGTACCATTAGTGATAGGTACATACACACTTTACGACATAGCTACAGGTATACCTTGCACATATTTCACTTATACCCAGGGGGTATACTACATCATTTACTTATATGTAGATACATATATCTTGCTATACCTTTGTGTTTACACATATATCAGTTATAGCTACATATTTACCTTCACTTGATGTTATTTAGAATTGGATAGAATAGGAACCGCATGATATTTTATATTAACTTGTTGCAGTTAATTAGCGGCTTTTCCTTTATATGCTTACATTTCAGCTTATGGTATATCATATTCATAGATTTTCGCATTGTTATATGGATTTTTCATGATGTTTTCTGGATTTGGGGACCGTGGGAGTTCATGAAATTATGCATTATTTGAAAAACCCGGTTTCCCTTGATATGATATTTCAGCATGCACCATGAGTTTTATCAGTTCTGATATATATATATATATATATATATATATATATATATATATATACCCATACGAGGAGGCGTCGAGGCCATATGAGGGTACATGATGGGGCCCGGAGGTACCCCGGAGCAAGAAAGGGATGTTGATGTACCACGCCGATGAGCCCGGCAGGGGAACCATACCATCCGGTTACATTATCAATGACTCGGCGGTTATCATGGGGATACCGACAGGAGTCATGTGCGTATGGATACGTCGAAGGCGAGGGTCAGAGCTAGGCACACGTGCTTTCGATATAGCGTATGATACGTACCTATCAGGGTGCCAGTCTTGGTGACAGCACCTGATAGATCAGCATTTCTGTGTCGATGCTTCGCACATTGGTTTCATGATATTCTATTTACTTCTTTGTATATAACTGTGGATTAGGACGCTGTTATATGTGCCCTTACACCAATATTAGTGGAATGGGATGCTAATATATATGTATTGACATTAATTTTATATACATCATATTTATTCATGCAAATATACCTAGGTTATAAGAGATTCACTTGATATTTGATTTAGGACATATGGCACTTACTTGATATTGTACATAAAGGATATATGAGATTCACTTGATTTTGTACTTCAGGATATAGGAGATTTATTCGATATTGTACATTAAGGATTTGTGAGACTTATATGATATGAGACCCAATTTGGGGGCTAATTTGAGGAAATTAGGATTTGGATTGTCTTGATGGATTGTGATCCTACCACGATGTCAGGATTCTGTGGAAATAACATATTTCATTCCATACTCCACATTTATTGTTTATGCACTGTTTCATGTATTAATTGTACCTGTTAGTGTACCTTCCAAGATTGTTGCATTTACACATTTTCATATCATTATTGCATGATTATTGCATACCGATTGTCATATTATTATTGCTTCATGCATTAGTTGTACCTGCTAGTGTACTTTTCATGATTATTGCATTCATATGACCTTTTATTGCTATTAATTGCATTATTTAGATTCACGCTGTACGTGCATACTTGCGATTACCTGCATATGTTATTTACTATTCACGAGTTGGCAACTCACCCCCGTTGTGCCACAGTTGTTTTGTAGGCTGTTCCCCAGAGTAGTCGAGGCTGGCTATTCATCTATCTGATCATCTTTTAAACAAGTTTCTACAACATCTTTAGGTTTCTTTTATTTCATTAATGAATTCCCATCAATTTTATGCTTCCTAAGCATCATTTATGAAATGAAAGCAATAATATTAATTATATCTCATATATATAATATAGGCATTCGTCTCAGAACATATCAAGTGATCACATCACAAAATATCAGCAGTAGAAGTATCACCGTTACCTCGTGGGGTAAGGTGCCGTAGGGAACGGTGTGTGTATGTATGCATGGAGTCCTATTAATTATATGTGATGGGCAAGAAAGGAGTGAGAGATTTTCATCTCTCAAGCCTTCCCCAAATCTAACCTTAACAATCGAGGTGACTACTCACTCATTAGGGAATTGAAAAACATTTCTAACTATCTAACTAGGGCAGATAATAAAATTATACTAAGGCAATGAAAGAAAATTACTTACTTTATTGATGGCTCTATCCAAACATTTACACAGGAATTTACAGATCTGAATTGATGAAATAAAAAGAGGCATAACCTAAAACAGGTTTTAGGGTTTCTATTTATAGAACATAGAAACCTTAGGGTTACAATCGCGTCATATCTGCAATTACAAGTTTACCCCCTAAGAAAAGAACTAGTCAACGCACCGCTAGCCTCCACAGGATTTTTCCACCGACACGGGCTTCCCATGGCCGCAGAACCGCTGCCAGAAGGCAGGTTTGGCTGCGGATCCGCGGCCGTATAGAGGGCTTGGTTGCTGATTTCTTCTGGGTTTCTTTTAGCTGCATTTTGCTTCTTGTTTCTTTGCTTGGTTTCTCAGGTTGTCTTTTAGTTTTCTTCCAGATTTCCATAATAAATAATTTCGTGGACTTTACCGCCTGCTTCGTGTTGAAGTCTTGAACCTTGCGCTGCTTTTGAACTTGTTCATTGATCATCATTATCCCTCAAACTGCAGGCATGATCAAGATTCCACCATTTATCGGTCGTAGTGTTGGAGATAATGCCCTCAGAGTCAATTATTGGATCACAGGCACGTGATTGCGGTGATTGAGGGAGGACCTATCCCGGTAGGACAGTCTTACTCGAGATGATAGTATGCTATCTGGTTTACCTTTATCATCGTGTACTGTTTCAGGTGACCTGACACGTCGCTATTACACGTTGATAGAGGCCCTAGGATTCTTGCTTGACCACCAGCAGTATGAGGGCGATCATATAAGTGGGAGCTGGGGTCTATAAGCATATCCTTAAATGGTCCCTAGTCGTGTGAGTTTCGAGACAGGGCATCGATACTCCATAGTAGACTAGTGTATACAGTCGAGACCCCGACGAGGGGCGGTGGCCGGTCTCACAAGCCACTGGTGTCAGTTGGATCACCTAAGATGTATACAGGTGCTCATTGGGTTATGAGTACACCGGACAGGACTCGCCGGGAACATGCCAGTTGGTCATATACCAGACGTCAGATGGCAGTTCCCTGGTGACATGTGTGCAGGTTAGTTCATCGACCTGGGGATCGTCATTTATCTTGTGTGAGTTCCCACTGTACTTTGATTACTACCCTACCACGGCTCAAAGGAGTCGTGCAAACAGGTTTTAGTTGGGTACATTCCCGAACCACATGGAGGCAGTGAGCGTATCTTCAGGGGTTCGTCTCTCCCGGTATTGGGGGTGAGGTCGTGCTGTGTCTAGGAGAGCCATTACACGAAGCCCTCGGCCGAGGCAAGGAGATTTACTGGTAGGTATTCCAGTAGTATCTCAAGGTGTTCTGGGCTACACTCCGACACGACTTGTACCGCTTTTGGGGGTCTGACTTTTACCAACCCCCTAGGCCCGCCATGCGATGCTCATAGACGAACAGACCGGACTGTACGGATATTGTCACTGACAGGCTCAGTAGGGTTGTCGGGCTGAGTTCGCTCACAGACGTCCCTTTTATTCAATACCTGGTAGCCCGTTACGTATTGGCTTATACCTCTGACGTGCTAGTGGTTAAATCCACAGCCAAGGTGTTGACGAGTCTTTAGAGTCCCCCACATTCAGTTACTCAGCTTTCGGGCGAAAGGTTGTAGAGGCCGTATGGAGATATGGCAAGGTCCGATCAGATACGTGCGGTATTGCACGGATCAGGATCGGACAGTTTGTACTATAGGCCGTATGGTTATATGGCAGGGTTCGATCAGATACGTGCGGTATTGCACGGATCAGGATCGAACAGATATTACTAGCCGGTTTTGGTATAAGCCGGATCCTAGTATAGTACAGTGTAGATTTTGTCTCATTGCATTTGTATTTCGGTCGGAATACAAATGCGGGTGTGTATGCACAGTATCGGGGTTTTCCTGTAATTTATTACGGGACCAGTTTTCTGGAGTTGCCAGTTTGCTTTCCGTTTCGGCCGATTTCCATTGTTCCGTTCATTGGCCGAAGATTGGTGGAGGAGGGTTTATTTGCATTGTTGCAAATAAGCATTTTGTGGAGGGGGTCTTTGCATATGTTTGTATCATGATGGTTTTCATGATGAAGCCCCATCCATTGACCTTGCTTGACTTTTATCTTCATGATGGCATGACTTTTTGAGTCATCATGGTTGTTAATGATTTGTTGATGGAGTGTGGCTTTCCTAGTGATCATTTCTATTTGCATGATAGCTTCCTCTCTCTCTCTCTTACATGATATGAGTTTGGCTCCTATTATTTTTGGTCACTCTCTCATTTTTCCTGACCCTCCCCTCACTTGTAGTGGCCGGCCCAAGCATGAGAGGGGGCTGTCCAAAATTTTGGGGGTGGGTATTTGGTCCATTTCATGCTCCCAAATATCCACAAGTTCCATCTCCAAACTCCATAGTTCATCCCTCCACCAAAAGGCAATTCCTGCAACCCCAAAGTGAGATTTGAGTACTACACATTCTACAACGGATCTTGGGCACGTCGAGTAGCCGGCTTCGTGCCCGAGTTGTCTCGGCATTGAGGTGGGAGCCCGTAAACGATGTAGGCGATGTGGTGCACTTCCGGCGACGAGGAGGAGACGGGACATTCCGCAGGAGATCGGGACGACGACGAGAAGACCGGAGGACTCGGATCTGTCGGTATACTTCTCTTCCCTTTCTTGTTAGTAGCTTAGACTTGTTAATGGTTACGATCCGGATGTTTAGTGCGCGGGGGTGCCGGTTTGCTAAGTCCGCAAAAAAAAAAAATTAAAGTTTTTCACCGCTTCCGCATTCCGGCGTCGGATTGACGGCCGGGGCGCCGCCGTGCACTTACAGTGGTATCAGAGCCTCGCCATTAACTTAGTCTAGCTTGGTTTAATGTGTTTGCATTTCCGATCGATCAAAAAGTTCCAAAACTGCATTTTACCTTCGCATCAGTTTCTGTTGAAAATTTTTGGTCTCGAAAAATTTTTCAGGTTGTAAAATATTGATGTACTGGAAAATCTAAGAGCTCTGTAAAAATTTGATGAAGTGACTCCACAGTGGGAGGGCGGAACCGCCGCAATAACCCCCTTCCCGCCGCTGTTCCGCCGCACACTGTGGGGATCACTGCACCAATTTTTTACAGAGGCTTTCTGGGGTGAAAAGTGGTGTTTTGGAATATTAATTTTGGGCCCATTATTTCTGTGAGTGCTACAGTATTCTTTGGGGGCCCACTTGTTAAAATTTGACTGATCGGATATTTTAAACACATTATTTCACAGTATTTACATTATATCTGCGACCGTGAATGTCACTCGATCGGTAAATCCGGTCTAACTGCTATAGCCCGGTTAGACGGATTTACGAACGTGACTTTCACGTTGATGTTCTGTTTTTGCTGTGATGTTGCGGATCGGTCGTGGGGGATAGCCTGGATGCAATGCTAGTACAGTTGTGGTTGTATTATGTACATTTGATATTGCGGGGCGAGCGTCCGACATGTGGACTGCCGTCACAGCCTGTTTGTATTATTATTTTGGGGCACGGCCAGGTTGCGGTCGTTGTACCCGGTGTATGTATATTTTACTTTCTGTACTAGGATTACCCCGCGGCGGGGTGCACGGATAGCCGGGTTCTAGAGGGCAACAAGCCCGCATCTCATGGCATTGAGACGGAGGGGGCTTTACTCTAGGATTGGCGGGCTATTCGCCGCACTCGTAGGGGGTACAGGTTGACCCAGGAGGGGTGCCCAAGTTGCCGGATTCCATGAAGTGCTGGGTGGTCCATTCACGGTACTGAAGGGGGCTGCCTCGCTTCAGGTTTTGGCGGGTGACTTGCCGCGCCCGTAGGGGTCTAGGATTTCATTGCACAGGCTATCCACACGACCAGGGGAACGTCGGGTTTCAGCAGTGGCTCTGTGAAACCCGGGGATCCCAGATATCTGTATTGTTTCTGTGATACTGTACATTTTCTGTGATGTTGCATTTCTTTCATGCCTTGAGCGAAATATAATATATTGGTATATATATTAGTAGATGTTGTATATGTTTTACATCCGCGCTAGTCCAGTCCCCGCTCTGTCTTTAGTTAGCTAACCTAACGGGTAATGACGGGACCCAGTGGTGAATGCGGATGGCATACACGTACATCAGTATATTTTCGTTCTTTTTGGTGTGATCAATTGATGGGACTGCATTGATTCGGATCAATGCAAGTTAAAAACAAACCTAATCTGATGTTGTTGGAACACTTTTCAAAAAGCTGTTATTGCAAAGACGTTCACTTTTGTTTTGCATCGTGGTATTCAGATGGAATATCCTGCTCCTCAGTCGACGAGGCAAGGGCCGAGATCCCTTCACCGGGAGTGACCCCTTGGACAAAAAGTTTGCGTCAGGGCATTAACTTCACTATAGCCGATTACTTTTGCTTTGCATCGCGGTATTCATTTGGAATATCCTGCACCCCATTCTACGGGGAAAGAGCCGAGATCCCTTCACCGGGAGTGACCTCTTTAGCAACGGTTTTCGTCACTATATTTTAAAAAGCTATTAGTTCCTTCAACGATATCAAGTTCTTTACGTTAAAGGTTTTCGCCATAAACAATTCGTAGCCCTCCGTCATTTCAGACGGGTAGCACGTAATATTCATGCTATGTTTGTTGGCCTTCGTCAAGGCATAGTGTATGGTAGCTGCTTGTTGCCTTTCTGCAGCATAGATAGATGCGTTGGTTTGGGACAGTCGTATAGCCTTGTTGGCCTTCGTCAAGGGCTTGTGCGGGTGGATTCAAATTAACCTGGAGAATGACGGGTAGAACTTGACATGTGACTTATGATTTGTTGGCCTTCGTCAAGGTCATAAGAGCATGGGGCAGAAATCACATCGGGAGTTTCAAAAGAACTGAAAGTTGCCAGATATGCGCATACCTTTTGGAGTGTGATACCGTGAGCGGATTCCGTCACGTTATCATGCGATGATAGTTGGATCCCGATTCCCACTGATGAGTTAGTTTACTCCTTGGGTGACCCCGACTAATTCTTCTTTCAGGTTTGGAGGAGATTTTGAGGTACAGTGGGAGGTTTCCTGATTAGATAAATTGGTAACCATTCTGATCTAGTTTAGAGTGCACGCTGAGTGTTTCTTTTCTCTCTCTCTTTGGCAGCGACCATTGACCCGACCCTAAGACTATGACTCAGTGACCAAGTTGACCGAACCTTCTTAACACTGGCTTTTGGATTGTCAGAGTTGCAAACCTCATTGCCACTCCTACTTTTACCCTTTTCTCCAGGACACCCCGTTTTACTACGAACGTCCACTTCCATTGGACAAAACCATCGTATGGTTAGATACGAACTCGAAAGAATTTATTCGAGGATGGTTTCAGGTTCTGGAGAAAACGGATAGGATTATTCAGTTGTCTTTTCCTTTTACCCTCTCTCAGGTTACGAGTACTCCTTGGTTTAGGGGTAGTACACCTATTACGCAAATTGGATTGTCTTCTTCCAAACCTTAGGCTGGTGCCGACCGGTAGGGAATGAAGAAAACCAATTAGCATAACGATGGTGTGCAGAAGGTATTAAGTTGAGACAAAGCAAGGGATTAGTAAGAGGGCAAAGTAAATTGCAACAGATATTCACGACCAAACCAGGTATTTCTTCGCCAATCCTAAAATCACCTTTGGATTTCTCCAGGACACTCCGTATCACTACGAAGATCCACAGTTTATTGGATATTCCATCGTATGGTTATATACGAACTCGAAAGGAACTTGTTCCAGTTCGGGGATGGATTCTGGTCCAGGAGAAATAGGAATAAGATTTATTCGGTTGTCTTTTATCTTCACCTTCTCTCGCTTTGCGAGTGTTCCTAGGATTGGGACAGTACACCCATTATGCTCATTGGATAGTCTTCTTCCAAACCATAGGCCGGTGCCGAACGGTAGGGAAGGAAGAAAACCATTTGGCCTAAAGGGGTGTGCAGAAGGTAATGACTAAAGACATATAAAGGGATTTGGAGAGGTGGCAAAGAATTATACGGTTACAGTCGTGAATCTGGAAGAGGCATTACTAGGAATACCAGGATACCCCATCGAAACATTTCAATGTTTCAGTTTCACTGTGTAATGTTAAAAGAAAACTGATTTCCCGATTAGATACTTACTCCAGGGTATGTATTTACCAGGTACGATTCTCATATCTGTATGGTTTTACAGATGATGAGTGGGAGTAAGTTATTGGGAATTGGGTGATCATCATCATTATATCGGGATTCGTTGTAATCGGTGATATTTGAGGAAGTCACCTGGGTAGTTTGCCGGTCGGTAAATATTTGGTTTTGAATATCCGTTGTTATGCACCAATTTCGAATTGATATATCAGTACGTCTATTTTCATAGAGTGAGATATACCTTTCTGAAATTATGTCTACGACATTTACCTATATCAGTGGATGGTTAGGTAAGGAGCATTGAACAGCGGTGTAATTCTTCTTAACCATAAGTACAGTTTTCAACCTACGACACACAGTGAATGAGTTATCAGACTCAAGGGACTTATACAGAGTATTGTATGTTGTCCAGGGTCCATTAGGACAGAGGGGTTGGTCCTCGTACTATATTCGGTTTACTTATGACTTCTCTAGTTTTTAGACAAGTGTTTCGCGGAAACACATGGTCCGAATTTTGAGAAGTTATAGGTATTTGAATAGAGTAGAGAACCAGGTGTCGCAAGTATCGGGATTCTTCAAAGAGATCGAAGATGGAGATACTTGCGTATGGTATTCAGTTGATAGTAATGATAAAGAGAACTTGCTTCTCTTTCAGGTTACTCATAATTGGAAATGCTCCTAAGTTGTGTAACGCTGATCGGCCTCCTTCCATTTAGTTGACATGCACTGGAGACAGCTGCATGATTTGAATCTGGTTCAATTAAATCAGTGCCTCTGGTCCTATATGGGATATAGAACAGTTCGTATCTTAACGATGTTAAGGTACGGGGAGTTGTCCGGCTTATGATTAAAACCAGACACTGGACAACTCAAGGCATGTTTCTGTAATGGCTGTTTGTGGGTTGACCCAGGCTATGACGAGGGTTGACTTTCTACCATCTGGATGAACAATAGCAATATTGTTCTAAACTCGCCACAGTTTTATTAAAAATGGATTTTTTCAGAAAAACAGTAAGTGGGAGTATGGTAGAACTGGAAGTGATTCCAGAACCACAAACGATTACTGAAGATTTGATAAGGAACCTAAAGATTCAATCTGGATTGACATTCCATTGGCCACTCCGCAGATTTGGTGGGTAACTTCAGGCACCCGAGAGGTACTACGGTAGCCTCAAGGACGGTGACAGGGAAGTTCTTGTTTACCCACAATTACCATTGCTGTTGTTCCAGGGTGCGAGACCCGGCGGGAGGATGAGTATAGCATCGTTCTAAACTTTCTTTAGAAGTGTACGTCTATATGACTCTGCCAGAGGGTTGTCGTAGTCAGTGGGAGCAGCGGAAGCATTGGTGGACAAGTAGCTTATGTCTATTTATAGACTAAAGCAGATGTAGCGGAGATAGATCATCTATTTCTGACGTGACAGTCATGGGTTTGACTTCATCAGAATAGGGGATGGATCTGTTGAGAAGGTAGTAGGGTGTGATATCCTAGTATTTGGATGACGTTCATAGAGTAGGAAAGGAAACTCCTATACTACAATCGGTTATACTTTGGTCGTCACACAGTGGTTTCTTCACAAAGGAAATAGATTTTATGTCAGACATACTGGTTACTAGATCTATGGTTTTAGATCTAGATTTGGGTAGTCTCCCAATCTGGGTACTTAGACAGCATTCTAAGGGTATTTAGAATAAACGACTCCATGCACGGTAGTGTACCTGCAGAAGATGGAGTCACCCTCTCCAAAGGTGTCTTACAGACTAAAGGGGAGAGGGACGTGCATGATTGACAGATCACTTGCTTAGGCAATTGAGTCAATCATGAGATGTCAAGTACCACACCAGATGTTGTTCTTGCACTAGATGCAATAAGTTGACATTGATCCAATCCTGGAGAAACAGTAGGAAGCAGTTTTAGAACATAAGAGGATGTTCTAGGGATATGATAACGACAGCCTCATTCGGAAGACAGTTATCATTCCAGGCTTCCAAGGTGACATGGACGACAAGGAGGTTGTCAGAGCTATAGTTTTTCCTTCTGACGAGGGGCAGTATTTTGGACAGGTGATCCAAGGCAATACTGAGGGAGGCATGGAGCAGGATACTGATTAAGTTCAGTTGACGATACAGTCTAAGAAGTTTGGATTTGGAGTTCATTTATGAGCTATTTCCCATCAAACATCCAGACACATTCTAAGACAGGTATTGCTCATTTCGGGAGATGGGTTTCTCCGCGAACTTGAGATATAGAGAGACATGGAAAGTGACAACAAAGCGGATCCACTCACTAAGGCTATTCCTCGAACGCAATAGTTTCGCAATCGAGCTTTGTGAGACTGACTAGTAGAGGAGTTGGGTGTTCGGTATCACACGGGCTGTGAGTATGTGACATCGCAATAATTAGCCTTGAGTGCAAGTGGGAGATTGTTGGAGATAATGCCCTCAGAGTCAATTATTGGATCACAGGCACGTGATTGCGGTGATTGAAGGAGGACCTATCCCGGTAGGACAGTCTTACTCGAGATGATAGTATGCTATCTGGTTTACCTTTATCATCGTGTACTGTTTCAGGTGACCTGACACGTCGCTATTACACGTTGATAGAGCCCCTAGGATTCTTGCTTGACCACCAGCAGTATGATGGCGATCATATAAGTGGGAGCTGGGGTCTATAAGCATATCCTGAAACGGTCCCTAGTCGTGTGAGTTTCGAGACAGGGCATCGATACTCCATAGTAGACTAGTGTATACAGTCGAGACCCCGATGAGGGGCGGTGGCCGGTCTCACAAGCCACTGGTGTCAGTTGGATTACCTAAGATGTATACAGGTGCTCATTGGGTTATGAGTACACCGGACAGGACTCGCCGGGAACATGCCAGTTGGTCATATACCAGACGTCAGATGGCAGTTCCCTGGTGACATGTGTGCAGGTTAGTTCATCGACCTGGGGATCGTCATTTGTCTTGTGTGAGTTCCCACTGTACTTTGATTACTACCCTACCACGACTCAAAGGAGTCGTGCAAACAGGTTTTAGTTGGGTACAGTCCCGAGCCACATGGAGGCAGTGAGCGTATCTTCAGGGGTTCGTCTCTCCCGGTATTGGGGGTGAGGTCGTGCTGTGTCTAGGAGAGCCATTATACGAAGCCCTCGGCCGAGGCAAGGAGATTTACTGGTAGGTATTCCAGTAGTATCTCAGGGTGTTCTGGGCTACACTCCGACACGACTTGTACCGCTTTTGGGGGTCTGACTTTTACCAACCCCCTAGGCCCGCCATGCGATGCTCATAGACGAACGGACCGGACTGTACGGATATTGTCACTGACAGGCTCAGTAGGGTTGTCGGGCTGAGTTCGCTCACAGACGTCCCTTTTAGTCAATACCTGGTAGCCCGTTACGTATTGGCTTATACCTCTGACGTGCTAGTGGTTAAATCCACAACCAAGGTATTGACGAGTCTTTAGAGTCCCCCACATTCAGTTACTCAGCTTTCGGGCGAAAGGTTGTAGAGGCCGTATGGAGATATGGCAAGGTCCGATCAGATACGTGCGGTATTGCACGGATCAGGATCGGACAGTTTGTACTATAGGCCGTATGGTTATATGGCAGGGTTCGATCAGATACGTGCGGTATTGCACGGATCAGGATCGAACAGATATTACTAGCCGGTTTTGGTATAAGCCGGATCCTAGTATAGTACAGTGTAGATTTTGTCTCATTGCATTTGTATTTCGGTCGGAATACAAATGCGGGTGTGTATGCACAGTATCGGGGTTTTCCTGTAATTTATTACGGGACCAGTTTTCTGGAGTTGCCAGTTTGCTTTCCGTTTCGGCCGATTTCCATTGTTCCGTTCATTGGCCGAAGATTGGTGGAGGAGGGTTTATTTGCATTGTTGCAAATAAGCATTTTGTGGAGGGGGTCTTTGCATATGTTTGTATCATGATGGTTTTCATGATGAAGCCCCATCCATTGACCTTGCTTGACTTTTATCTTCATGATGGCATGACTTTTTGAGTCATCATGGTTGTCTATGATTTGTTGATGGAGTGTGGCTTTCCTAGTGATCATTTCTATTTGCATGATAGCTTCCTCTCTCTCTCTTACATGATATGAGTTTGGCTCCTATTATTTTTGGTCACTCTCTCATTTTTCCTGACCCTCCCCTCACTTGTAGTGGTCGGCCCAAGCATGAGAGGGGGCTGTCCAAAATTTTGGGGGTGGGTAATTGGTCCATTTCATTCTCCCAAATATCCACAAGTTCCATCTCCAAACTCCATAGTTCATCCCTCCACCAAAAGGCAATTCCTACAACCCCAAAGTGAGATTTGAGTACTACACATTCTACAACGGATCTTGGGCACGTCGAGTAGCCGGCTTCGTGCCCGAGTTGCCTCGGCATTAAGGTTGGAGCCCGTAAACGATGTAGGCGATGTGGTGCACTTCCGGCGACGAGGAGGAGACGGGACATTCCGCAGGAGATCGGGACGACGACGAGAAGACTGGAGGACTCGGATCTGTCGGTATACTTCTCTTCCCTTTCTTGTTAGTAGCTTAGACTTGTTAATGGTTACGATCCGGATGTTTAGTGCGCGGGGGTGCCGGTTTGCTAAGTCCGCAAAAAAAAAATTAAAGTTTTTCACCGCTTCCGCATTCCGGCGTCGGATTGACGGCCGGGGCGCCGCCGTGCACTTACACGTAGTCTCACTTTGTATCATCTTTTCATCTTTTCACTGTTTTTGTTCCGAGAACCTGTAACCTGCAACTATGTAGCAGAAATGGATCAAAACCACCAGTTTATTTGTAAAATGAATAAGAATGGGGAATATAATAATGCAAAATTATGATATGAACATGCTCCTACTCCGTTTTGCCTGAGCCAGGAAACCTTTGTGTAGGACTCTAAAGAATCGTCAATACGCCGGCAGTAAGTGATGATCATATTAAACACCCACAAGCTGCAAGCGGTCAGCTAAACGTAACAGCCACCCAGGTATTGAGCGATCAGAAGATCAACAAGAAAGCCTGTACATTCTCCTGCGAATCGAATCAGTAACACTCCCATACAGTCCGGTCTCTTCGTCTGATATGTCGCATATCTCGCCTAGGGGTGGTAAACGTCAGACCCCAATAGCTTGATAAGTCATGTTGATATGAGGTCCATAACAGTTCGAGAAACTACTGATAACACTTACCAGTAAATCTCAGCAACCCTGGCCAGGGATTTCCAGTTATAGCCAATCGAACATAGCGCAACATCAACTTCCTATACAGGGAGAGACGAAACCTCTCCTATCGCTCATTGCCTCCATGTGATTCGGGACTGTACCCAAAATCCACCGTTCTACACTCCCCCTTGGACGTGGTGAGGCGGAAATCAAAGCACAGTGGGAATCACACAAGACTCTATAACGATCTCGGGTCTACAGACTAACCTGTACCAGTGTCACCAGAGAACTGCCATCTAACGTGAAGTATAATACCATCTAGGAGTTCTTGGCGAGTCTGTCTAGTGTACCCAGTCTCCACTGAGCACCCGTATACCTTCTCTGATGTCAAACACCAATGGATATGGGATCATCCATCGCCCATCATATGGGTCAAGAAGCGCATACGCTAGTCTACTCTGGTATATCGATGCCCTGTCTCGATACACCTACGACTTGGAACATTTGAAGGATGTACTTAGCGACTACACTGTCCCCACTAGTATGATCTGCATCATAGTCCTGGTAGTTAAGTACTCGTCCTAAGGGCTTTATCAACATGTAACATAGAGACAATAAGAGTACATGTTAAGATAAAGAGCAACCAGATAGCATACTATCATGTCGAGCAAGAAAATCCTACCTATATATGTCCAAGCATCCACTACAGTATACATCGTATGTACAGTAATGGCCTCTAGGTCATACATATAACTAACAATCTCCCACTTGCACTAGGGCCATCTGTTGTGGTATCGCATACCCAACATACAGCTGTGGTTGAAGTATCTCATACTTAACCATCCCATAAAAGTCTCTACTGGGAAATAGGCCTTTGTGAGTAGATCCGCGATGTTGTCCTCTGTGTCTACTCTCCTAATCTCGATCTCCCTGAAAATCAACCATCTCCATGATCAAGTGATAGCCTAAGAATATGTCTGGATCACAGATGGGACGAGGGTTCCTAGGCCTAAGCCACAACTCCATTGTCACACAATGGTAGGAACGAAATCCATCTCATGAACTCATATATATCCAGACTGCCTCTTTGGTAGCATCCTTGGTAACGAGGTATCTTGCCTTTAATCGTCTAGTAAGTCACGGTATCTAGCTTGGAACTCTTCCAACATACCGTCCCTCCACTGAGGGTAAAGACAGTGCCTGCGACTGACATTCAGTCGTCCTTATCACCCTGGAACCTTTCCAGTGATTCTCCCCAAGATCGATTGAAACCATCTCACTACAACTAGTGAGAATCCTAACATCCAATTAGATCTATCTCATAGATATAAAACCTAGGATTTAGGAGGTATCACTTTGATCCTTATACGGAGTATCCTTGTGATAAGAGGAGATTGACCGAGTGTAGCATAGGAAACTCCTTCCCTATCAAGAGTATGTCATCTACGTACAATACGAGGATCACTGATTGTCAGGGATTCTGCGTGTTCAAGTTTAGTTAATTACCGCAATCAAAACGGTTTCTCTTGTAGCTATCCGGTTGAGTACGGGTCGTCCGCAGGGAGATGGGAATCTTTTTCTATGTGTCTTAACGAGTTAAGTCCGAAAGTCCAGATTTGTTTGTGATTAACTAAGTGTTAAAATGATTGTAAAGAGAGCTTGTTAGGGTTAGGATTAGGTTAGTTTGAGTTAGGAGTCGCTCACTTCATTCGTTGCCACTCTTAATATCGGTGTTACGGTAATCGGCAACAACGGGGATTAGCACGACTAGGAAGGAACTTGCGAGTATAAGCTAGGCTTTCCAACGCTTAAGTTCTTCCTTTTGGTGCTTGTCCGTCCGTTCTTGGCTCTTAGCCATAACCTCGGGTTAATTCAACCACAACCGGTCTCACTACGGAATCACCGCTATCATGTAGGATAGGGTGCCGTAAGGAGCGGATTGTGGTTCAATTAACGGGAGTCGATTTAAGATGTTGGGCAAGGAAAGAGTGAGAGAGATTTCCTTCTCTCAAACTTCCCTTATCCTACCCTAACAAGTATGGAAATTACTCATCCATTACAAGAAGAACGAAAAATAAAACAAAGGAGGAAGATAGAAAGAAAGAGATTAGAAGATAACAACTAGCTATTTGCGACCTCACCTTGGCAAGGATCAAGCGTAAGCATCATGGTTGTTTAAGGATAAAGGAAAAGAGAAAAGAAAGAAACAACAATAAATAACAACAACTAAATTATCAATTAAAGATTACAAGCAATTAACATAACAAGAGCAAGACAAGTATAATAACAAAATGAACTTCTTTATTCATCATTCTTCACTCACAAAAGCTCACTACAAATTTTTCAATGGAGAAGAGATGAAAAGAGGAAGAAGAACAACAAGTATTCTAAAACCTAAAATACAAGATTAAGCACACTTGGCTTCACAAGGTTCTGGGCTATTTATAGGCAGGGAGATGGAAACCTAGGGCAAAATTCTGCTTCTACATGAAATGTCCAAAGTACCCCTGAAATCCCACCTTCTGCCGCCACAGTACGGCCGCGGTTCCGCGGCCTAAGCCTGCTATTGCCGCGGAACCGCGGCACTTTAGAGGAATTGGTTCATCATTTTTGGCGGCTTTTTCTGTTTTGCTGTGCCCATTAGTCTGGTATATGATTTTTCTCAGAATTGCTTCACGATTTTTCCAGAATTTCTGTTGATCAAAAGGTGATTGGATATGGATCTTTTTGTCATGATTTTCTCGAGCTCCGCGTAGATTTCTTGGATCTTGTGTTGCCATTGAGCCTTGTGCATGAAAATGACATTGATTTGCCATTTTGTCTCTTAAACTGGTGTTTGGCAACAGACGGATAAAGAGCGGAGACCCGTGTTTTATCTGTGGTTGGCAGGAACCCAGATTTTGTCGTGCTTTTCCATGAATTTCACCGTTTAGAGCCGAGAACCTGTATCCTGCAATTGACTAGCAAACACGGCTCAAGAGTACCTACCGATAAGCAATATGATAAAAATTGGGCGGTATAAAAATGCAAAAATCTGATATGAACAAATACCCCCAAACTTATCATTTGCTCGTCCCGAGCAAAGCCAATTTATTCACAAAAAATCCTAACCTCACTTTCGCAGAGAACGCGATTGCACTGAGCATGTGCAACAAGCCGTTGAACCTCTAGGTGTCCCTAGTAGGAAGAGTGCTGTCTCCTGAGGGTTTTCAGCGGATACTACCAACAAAATCCGGTCAAGCTAGTTTTGTAAAATAACTATGATTCAAACCCTAAAGTTTTGTTTCAGAAAATAACAATTCTATTATCCTAAGTCTAGACTATCGAACCCTTATTTTTCACACCTCGCTTCTTATTTAACTAAAGATTTTATATGTCTTTACGTGCAGTGCAAATAGTGTCGTTAAGTTCCAGAAGGATCGATTAAAGTCATCATGTCACACAATAAAGCCCAGATAAAAATTTTAAAAGGATCACATAAGTTTTATAAAGAGTTAAGTATTTTTCAAGTTTCGTTTTCCAGTAAAGTTTCAACTTCAGAATTTCTATCTTCCCTAACAGGAAACTAGGTCTTCTTTTTCACTCCACCTTTTTCTTGTTTTCATTTCATACACACCTCTGTGAACGTGCAATAGTCTTTATCATAGAATAAAACCTTCATATCTCCGCTAAAATTTTTATAAAAGCCTGTCTTTTATCAAGATTATTCTCACACAAAGAACCGTTAGGAATTTTAACTCGGAGACAACACTTGCTTGACTTTGTTTTAATCTGGACTTTCTAGGCTTCTTAGCGAGCTTTGGGCCAATGCACCCAAACCAGTTGGTTTTAGGGCATTAGGTGTAGAAACACCCCAGCGGACTTAATTACTCAAGTTACCTAGGTCCAAAAACAAAAGACAGTTTGGCGTGAAAATCATGATGATTTAATACGAACGGAGATATAACCGGCAGTTCAATTATTTTTTTGGATAAAAGACGTGTTTAGTGGGTTCGGTGTGTAATCATTCCAATCAAGTTCCAGATGGGTTATTTTTCAAACTTAGTTCCAATTAAGGCATCAATAACATTCCTTCATATTCACTCACTTCATAAACTATTCTTGATATTGTTAGTGTATATGCCCTAGAGGCTATTATTGTATCATACTAGTTTGTATATTACTTGATGGAAGCTTGGGATATTCACAGTTGTATATACAATCTTGCTCAAAAAGGTAGTATGTTACTTGGTTTGTCTCTGCTTTAATATATGCATGTGTTTCTTTTAGCATATAGCTGATATACATATTAGTAGAGCCCTTAGGATCTTTGCTTGATTACCAGCGTTGTGATGGCGCTCACACTCGTGGGAGCTGGGTGATCTATAAGCACATCCGTATACAGGTCCCTAGTCGTTGGACTATCGAGACAGGGCATCGATACTCCGGAGTAGACTAGCGTATGCGCTTCTCATCCCAGTGTGGGAGACGGTCTGTCCCACAGCCGTCAGTATGTCGTACTTGAGATAGTATGCGGGTGCTCGTTAGGTTACGAGTACACTGGACAGGACTCGTCGGGAACTGTTGGTTGGTATTATACCTATCGTCGGTTATCAGTTCCCAGGTGACATGAGTACAGCTTAGTCCGCTGACTTGACACTGTCACTTCGCCTCGGGTGTGTTCCCACTGCACTTTGATTACTACCCTACCACGGCTCAAAGGAGTCGTGCAAACAGGTAGTTTTTGGGTGCAGACCCGAAGCACTTGGAGGCAGTGACGGTTAGACAGGATTCGTCCCTCCCGGTATTGGGGGTTGACATCGCGCTGTGTCTAAGAGAGCCATTACACGAGTAGTCCCTGGCCAGGGCAAGCGAGATATACTGGTAGGTTTCCAGTGTTATCTCAGGGTGTTCTGGGCTACACTCCGACACGACTTGTACCGCTATTAGGGGACTGACGTTTCACCGCCCTCTAGGCCCGCCATGCGATGTATCAGACGAACAGACCGGACTGTACGGAGACTGTCACATACAGGCTCAGTAGGAGTTCAGATGGGGTTCACCCCGTCAGTCTTCTTATCGACATCTACCTGGGGACCGTTACGTACAGCTAGTGCCGCTTGCGGTCTGTGGTTAAACCCACTGCCAGCGTAGTGTCGAGTCTTTAGAGTCCCACACAGAGAGCTATTCGCCTTTAGGCAAAATGAGTAGAGGTCGCATGGTTTTGCGACAGGGTTCGTTCACATCCGCGCACTTCTGCACGTTTGCTGTCCGGACAGCTTATACTAGCCGGCTTTGGTTTAAGCCGGATCCTAGTATATGATTAGGGATTGGTTTTTCTCATTGTATTCGTGTTCCTCGGATCACGAATACGGGTGCGTATGCACAGTTGCTTGAGACAGAGGGAGAGGACTTTGATTAGGGTTAATAACCATTGTCATTTTATTAACCCTAATGCTTATGTGTGTATTATGGTTAATTGATATTAGCTTAATATAATTGTGCATGGTTATGGTTGTTGACCTTTTGACTATCTTGACTTGTTGACCCTAGTTGACATATTGACCGTCATCATTCCATATAAAAGATGCTTTTTGATCCTTGCAATTAGCATTAAATATGAAATGATAATGGTCATGTCATGATTAACCATGACAATTATCTAGCTAATTATCTAATTAAAATAATATACACATATAAGTGAGAATGGTTCATATTATTCTCATTCTATCATTTACTTTCTCTCTCTTGGTCTTCCTCTCCCTCAAGCTCTCCCCTCTCATGTGTTGAGAAACACTTGAGCTTGAGAAAAACCCTTTCTTGATAATCTTTACTCTCATCTAGGGTTCAAGGATTAGCACTTCTTGCACCCTAGTTACTTCTAGCTTGGAGTTGAAGCCAAAGGTCGAGGCTTTCGGGTGGATCTTTCTTCGACGTGAGAAGACGACAAAGGTGACCTCCTTCCACCACTCCAAGGAGCAAGGAAAGAAGGACATAAAGCCCAAGGTATAACCTTTCTAGCACTTAGCTAGTTTCTAGTTAGCTTTAGCTTGTTTTTGTTTAGCAAAGATCCTTCATAGTCTAGTCCATGTTGCCTAAGCTCATAAAAATTCGATTTTTATTCCGTTTTTCGCCTCCCCGTAAGCACCGGGGTGGGCAACGTGGACTTACAGTGGTATCAGAGCCTAACTAAACATAAACTACCTTGGTAGTAGAGTGTATCGAAGTTCGAATCGTAAAAATCAAAAAACCGAGTTTTCAAAACCCTAAGTTTCTGTTAAATTTTTTTCTGGTCAAATCAAAATATATTATACACCAAAAATCATCTCAGGGTTTTGTGAAGAAAGCCACCAAAAACGATCCAAAGATTCGACCAAAGAGCCGCGGTTCCGCGGCAATAGCAAGCTATTGCCGCGCAACCGCGGCCGTCTTGGCTCATCTCTGGGTCGAGTTTGGTGCAGTGTATTTCTGGCTTGGTTTTAGGATTTTTAAGATAGTTTATATGTGCCCAGATTTTCCAGAATAGAAATTTGATTTTGGGGGCCTATAAATCCGTATTTTTTTTTCGAACTTCAATACACTTTGACTAAAAGGTTATATCTGTGATGTTTATATGTATTGAACGTCGGCTAATCGCTATATGTCGATTACTCGGGGTTATACATATCTGTGATCTGTGTTTGATGATGGTATGTGTATATGAATGCGTTGGACTGTCGCAGGTGAATAGCCGGGGTGGATGTGAGATGAGTGTTGCTTTTTCTTTCATTCATTGTAATATGTAAATTGATGTAATATTATTATTTGTTTGGCCGCACAACCGGGTCGGGTTGTAGCCGTCATTGTATAATTCTTTTTACTGTTTTTGCTCCTAGGATAGACCCATGGAGGGGGTGCATAAACTACCGGGTATCTCGAAGTGCCGAGTGGCCTACTCACGGTGTTGAGGGAGGTTGCTTCGCTTCGGGTACTTGACGGATAGTTTGCCGCACCCGTAGGGGTCTTAGGTAGGGTATTGGCTATTCACCGTGACCGTGTAATCCGCTTTTCGTTGCAGGCTCGAACGGATTGCGGATTCCTAGTATATCCAATGTATTCATCTGTGATCTGTAATGTCTATCATTGCTATATATTTATATATGATAACTATTTAGGCGTTGCTTATGTTTTACAGCCGCGCTAGCCCAGCCCCCGCTCTGTCGTTAGTTAAGTAACCTAACGGGTGATGACGGGGCCCCGTGGCGAATGCAAATGGCATAAGCGTACGTCATATTTTGGTTGTTTTCTGCAATGGTAGGATTAAATGATGGGACGCATTAAAAGAACTAATGCAAGAAAATAAACCAAGTAAAAGTCGATTGGAACACTTTGAAAACCACTCGGTTCTTTTCAAAAACTAAACTTTTAAACGCGGAGCTTGAACCACTCCTTTTAAAAGCTATCTCGTTCCATCGATTATATCAAGTTCACTACGTTCACGGTTTCGCCAAAACCATCCGTAGCCCTCCATCATTTCAGTTAAATATACGGTAGTATTCAAGCTATGTATTTTGACCTCACGCCAAGGCATAGTGATTGGTAGCTGCCGGATATTTATCTGTTGCATAGATAGAATGCGTTGGTTTGAGACAGTCGTACTGCCATTTTGGCCTACGTCAAGGGTAGGTACGGATGGGTTCAAATTAACCGGGATAATGATGGGAAGAACTTGACATGTGACTTATGACATTTTGACCTCACGCCAAGGTCATAAGAGCATGGGGTAAAAATCCACATCGGGAGCTTCATAAGTACTGAAACTTGCTAGCGCTGCATACCATTTGGAGTGTGATAATTCTGGTAGGATTCCTTCGGTTTTATCACGCGATGATATTTGGATCCCGATCCTACTGTGAGTATATGCTACTCCTCGGGAAAACTCTCACTTAACGATCAATGCTATAAACGTAGTAGGTGTCTAGAAAGGTGTTAGCGGGGCTACGCCCACAGGGAAAAGAGGTTACTTAATTAAGGAACTTCGCGAAAGCGTTGGAAAACCTCCCTCAAAGTACCGACACTGGCCTAGCTGAACGGTTAAGCAAGTATTGTACGGTGGGATTGATCCTGACTAATCCTTTCTTTACGGTTTGAGAAGGGATTCGAGAGACAGTGGGAGCCATCCAGATTAGACAAATTAAAAACCACTCTAAACTTGCAAGAGCATCATGCTAAAGTGTTTCTTTTCTCTCTCCTAATTGCAGCGACCATTCAACATGACCGGACTTAAGTTATTACTAGATAAAAACATATTGGCAGGGCCAAACTACAAAGATTGGCTCAGAAATGTCAAGATGGCAATCACTTACGACAAGTTGGGGTATGTCCTTACCACCAAAGCTCCCCCTGTCCCAGGTCCCAAAACCAGTGTCGTAGATAAGGAAATCTACAAGACCTGGGAAATAGATTGCGCGATGGCCAGATGCCTCGTACTAGCCTCGATGGACAACGAACATCAGAGGAGGCACGAGAATATGGACCTAGAGTCCATATTTCTTCATACAAAAGAACTGTATGGAGAGCAGTCTCGTATCGCCAGATACGAAGTGTCGAAAAAGTTATTTTCGACAAGGTTGGCCGTCGGATCATCGGTAGCGAAACACGTGCTTAAGATGATTGGCTACATTGAGGAGCTCGAGGACCTTGGGACCACGTTGGAGAATGAACTCTATACTGATTTGATTCTCCAGTCCCTTCCTTCCACTTACGCCCAGTTTATCCTTAACTTCAACATGCAAGGAAAGGAGGTTGAACTCTCCGAACTTCTGAACATGTTGAGGAGTACTGAGGGCACCCTACAGAAAGGTAGAGAGACATCCACTTTGTTTGTAGGAGGATATTCCTCTTCTAGATCCAGGGCGAAAGCCAAGGGTAAGAAGAAGAAAGCCCCCGCCAAACCAAGAGGCGGTGTCAGTAAAGTGGATACGAAGGGAAAAGGAAAAGCAACAAAGATAGCGGGAAAGCTGGTGGGGAAGGAAGAATGCTTCTATTGTCACAAAAGTGGTCACTGGAAACAGGATTGCAAGGCTTGGAAGGCCAGAACACAGGATTTGAAGCAAGTTGCAGCTTCAGCTTCAGGTGTGTATGTTATTGAAAACTGTCTATCAATAAACTCTACATCCTGGGTATTGGATACCGGATCAGGATCTCATATCTGTAATTCTTTGCAGGCGTTGAGAAAGCGTAGAGTTTTGAAGGCAGGTGACATGACCCTCAGAGTTGCAAACGGTGCTAGCATGGATGCTGAGGCCGTGGGGGACTATCACCTGGGATTGTCGGATGGACACTTTTTGGTTTTGCGTAGTTGTTATTATGTACCAAATGCAACCTGTAATATCATTTCTGTATCTTTATTATCTAAAGAAGGTTATGAATTTGCATTTGTAAGTAATGTAGTGAACATTCACCTTAATCAAGTTTTGATTGGGTCAGGTACATTGAACAACGGTATATACGTATTAAACCAACCACAGATTTTCAATGTCCAGAATACACACAAAAGAAAGTCTCCAGAAATCAATAAAACTTTCTTATGGCATTGTAGACTGGGTCACATCAAAGAGAGAAGGTTGACTAAGTTACATGCAGAAGGATATTTGGATTCGTTCGAATATCAATCGTATGCAACTTGTCAATCCTGTCTCAAAGGAAAGATGACAAAGACTCCGTTCACTGGACACGGAGTAAGAGCGAGCGAGCTCTTGGGACTCATACACAGCGACGTGTGCGGTCCAATGTCTACACATGCACGAAGCGGTTATTCTTACTTCATTACTTTTACGGATGATTTCTCAAGGTTCGGACATGTCTTCTTGATGAAGCATAAATCCGAAGCTTTTGAAAAGTTCCAGGAATATAAGAATGAAGTAGAAAAACAAACAGGAAAAAGTATCAAGGCACTGAGATCTGATCGAGGTGGTGAATACTTGAGTGCCGAGTTCCTGGGTTACTTAAAAGAGAATGGAATTCTCTCTCAACTTACTCCTCCATACACTCCGCAACATAATGGTGTATCGGAGAGACGGAACCAAACCCTATTGGATATGGTACGGTCCATGATGAGTAACACTGAGTTGCCGCGATCGTTCTGGGGATATGCGCTAGAATCAGCTGCATACCTTTTGAACCGAGTTCCCACTAAGACTGTGCCTACCACACCATATGAGTTATGGAGTGGGAAGAAACCCTATCTTCATTACCTGAAGATTTGGGGATGTCCAGCTTATGTCAAAAAGCAGCATGCGGACAAGCTCGAGGCACGCTCAGTACTGTGCAAGTTTGTGGGATACCCAAAGAACTCCAGGGGGTATCTTTTCTATTACGCAGAGGAACAAAAAGTCCTTGTTTCTCGTAATGCCCACTTTCTAGAACACCAGTTCTTAGAAAAAGAAATAAGTGGGAGCGCAATAGAACTGGAAGAAATTCCAGAACCACAAGCTATTACTGAAAGCTTAGTAGAACCAGAGGGTTCGAAAGATCAGGACATTCCCACGCCACTCCGCAGGAATAGTAGGCAGTCTCATCCGCCCGAAAGATACTACGGTTTTCTCATTGACGGGGATAGAGAGGATTGCATCATAGATTGTGATGAGCCTACTAGCTTCCAGCAAGCCATTCAGAGCGTCAATTCGGTAAAATGGCTGGATGCAATGCGGACCGAAATGGAGTCCATGTACACCAACAAAGTATGGACGTTGGACATTGCTCCAGATGGGGTAAAACCCGTAGGATGCAAGTGGATCTTCAAAAGGAAGATTGGTGTAGATGGACAGGTTGAGACCTATAAAGCTAGACTGGTTGCAAAGGGTTTTCGTCAGCGACCTGGTTTGGACTATGACGAAACTTTTTCTCCAGTGGCTATGCTGAAATCCATTCGGATCCTTCTTGCCATTGCTGCCTTCCACGATTATGAGATTTAGCAGATGGACGTAAAGACAGCTTTTCTAAATGGACATTTAGAGGAGTGTGTCTATATGGACCAGCCAGAGGGTTTCATTCAGAGTGGGAGCAGCGGAAAGGTGTGCAAGTTGCTTAAGTCCATTTATGGACTGAAGCAGGCATCGCGGAGTTGGAACATCTGTTTTGATGAGACGGTCAAGGAATTTGGCTTTATCAAAAATCCAGATGAACCATGCATCTATTGTAGATTTGTAGCGAGAACTGTAGTATTCCTCGTTTTATACGTGGATGACATTCTCTTAATAGGAAATGACATTCCTATGCTACAATCTGTCAAGGGGTTCTTGTCACACAGGTTCTCCATGAAAGACCTGGGTGATGCCTCATACATTCTGGGTATCCGGATCTACCGTGACAGATCCAAGAGGATATTAGGACTTTCGCAGTCCAGGTACATCGACACCATACTGAAGAGATTCAGTATGGAAGATTCCAAGCGCGGTAATCTACCGGCTTGTCACGGGATCACCCTCTCCAAAGAGATGTCTCCCAAGACTGATTTGGAAAGGGATCGCATGTCTATTATACCCTACGCTTCTGCGGTAGGCTCTATAATGTATGCGATGTTGTGTACCAGACCGGATGTGGCTTATGCACTGAGTATGGTAAGCAGGTATCAGTCAAACCCTGGGGAGAAACATTGGATAGCAGTAAAGAACATTCTCAAGTACCTGAGAAGGACTAAGGAGATGTTCTTGGTGTATGGCGGAAAAGACCTCCAGATTGAGGCCTTTGCTGACTCCAGCTTCCAGAGTGACAAGGATGATTCCAAGTCCATGTCGGGTTTTATCTTCACTCTCAATGGAGGGGCGGTGTGTTGGAAGAGTTCCAAACAGGAAACCGTTGCTGACTCGAATATGGAAGCGGAATACATCGCTGCATCTGATGCCGCAAAAGAAGCTGTCTGGATGAGGAAGTTCTTGAGAGAACTTCAGGTGGTTCCGTCCATTGTTGACCCAATACCTCTGTATTGCGACAACAACGGGGCTATAGCTTTAGCGAAGGAACCCAGGTCCCATCAGAAATCCAGACACATCTTGAGGCGGTATCACCTGATCAGGGAGATCATGGATCGCCAGGAGATCGAGGTTCGGAGGGTTGCTTCAGAAGATAACACAGCAGATCCATTCACCAAGGCCTTGCCCCAGACTCAGTTCGAGCGGCTGATCGAGATGATAGGTCTTCGATACGCCAGTACATGGCCTTAGTGCAAGTGGGAGATTGTTAGTGTATATGCCCTAGAGGCCATTACTGTATCATACTAGTTTGTATATTACTTGATGAAAGCTTGGGATATTCACAGTTGTATATACAATCTTGCTCAAAATGGTAGTATGCAACTTGGTTTGTCTCTGCTTTAATATGTGCATGTGTTTCTTTTAGCATATAGCTGATATACATATTAGTAGAGCCCTTAGGATCTTTGCTTGATTACCAGCGTTGTGATGGCGCTCACACTCGTGGGAGCTGGGTGATCTATAAGCACATCCTTATACAGGTCCCTAGTCGTTGGACTATCGAGACAGGGCATCGATACTCCGGAGTAGACTAGCGTATGCGCTTCTCATCCCAGTGTGGGAGACGGTCTGTCCCACAGCCGTCAGTACGTCGTACTTGAGATAGTATGCGGGTGCTCGTTAGGTTACGAGTACACTGGACAGGACTCGTCGGGAACTGTGGTTGGTATTATACCTATCGTCGGTTATCAGTTCCCAGGTGACATGAGTACAGCTTAGTCCGCTGACTTGACACTGTCACTTCGCCTCAGGTGTGTTCCCACTGCACTTTGATTACTACCCTACCACGGCTCAAAGGAGTCGTGCAAACAGGTAGTTTTTGGGTGCAGTCCCGAAGCACTTGGAGGCAGTGACGGTTAGACAGGATTCGTCTCTCCCGGTATTGTGGGTTGACATCGCGCTGTGTCTAAGAGAGCCATTACACGAGTAGTCCCTGGCCAGGGCAAGCGAGATATACTGGTAGGTTTCCAGTGTTATCTCAGGGTGTTCTGGGCTACACTCCGACACGACTTGTACCGCTATTAGGGGACTGACGTTTCACCGCCCCCTAGGCCCACCATGCGATGTATCAGACGAACAGACCGGACTGTACGGAGACTGTCACATACAGGCTCAGTAGGAGTTTAGATGGGGTTCACCTCGTCAGTCTTCTTATCGACATCTACCTGGGGACCGTTACGTACAGCTAGTGCCGCTTGCGGTCTGTGGTTAAACCCACTGCCAGCGTAGTGTCGAGTCTTTAGAGTCCCACACAGAGAGCTATTCGCCTTTAGGCAAAATGAGTAGAGGTCGCATGGTTTTGCGACAGGGTTCGTTCACATCCGCGCACTTCTGCACGTTTGCTGTCCGGACAGCTTATACTAGCCGGCTTTGGTTTAAGCCGGATCCTAGTATATGATTAGGGATTGGTTTTTCTCATTGTATTCGTGTTCCTCGGATCACGAATACGGGTGCGTATGCACAGTTGCTTGAGACAGAGGGAGAGGACTTTGATTAGGGTTAATAACCATTGTCATTTTATTAACCCTAATGCTTATGTGTGTATTATGGTTAATTGATATTAGCTTAATATAATTGTGCATGGTTATGGTTGTTGACCTTTTGACTATCTTGACTTGTTGACCCTAGTTGACATATTGACCGTCATCATTCCATATAAAAGATGCTTTTTGATCCTTGCAATTAGCATTAAATATGAAATGATAATGGTCATGTCATGATTAACCATGACAATTATCTAGCTAATTATCTAATTAAAATAATATACACATATAAGTGAGAATGATTCATATTATTCTCATTCTATCATTTACTTTCTCTCTCTTGTTCTTCCTCTCCCTCAAGCTCTCCCCTCTCATGTGTTGAGAAACACTTGAGCTTGAGAAAAACCCTTTCTTGATAATCTTTACTCTCATCTAGGGTTCAAGGATTAGCACTTCTTGCACCCTAGTTACTTCTAGCTTGGAGTTGAAGCCAAAGGTCAAGGCTTTCGGGTGGATCTTTCTTCGACGTGAGAAGACGACAAAGGTGACCTCCTTCCACCTCTCCAAGGAGCAAGGAGAGAAGGACATAAAGCCCAAGGTATAACCTTTCTAGCACTTAGCTAGTTTCTAGTTAGTTTTAGCTTGTTTTTGTTTAGCAAAGATCCTTCATAGTCTAGTCCATGTTGCCTAAGCTCATAAAAATTCGATTTTTATTCCGTTTTCCGTCTCCCCGTAAGCACCGGGGTGGGCAACGTGGACTTACAGATATTACTTATTTCAGAACAAACCTATTTGATCCTCAGAAAATCATTGATCCATTTAAAAGTTTTTAGACATAAAAGACTTGTCATCTAATTTCCAAAACTCACGACACGTGTAGTGTGATGTAAAGACGTATATCAGCTATAGTTAACTTCAAAGGAGAGTTATCTTTCAGGTTTTCAAAATCTAAACATAAGATTTAGTTATTCTTATTTTATCAAACAAAACCGTCGAAATGTTGAATCAGAGTCCTCCCACTAGCTAACTTGACAGAAAAGTTTTTATGTTTTTAGAAAATTTTCAAATTTTTATGGATTTTATGGATTTTAATATGCAGATGCAAAATATACATATGAATGTGAAGGTTAGAAATGCGTACCGAGCCTACCCCCAAACTTAAACTGGATAGTGTCCTCACTGTCGTTGCATGAAGAGATCAGTTGAAGGGTCAAAATTGTCGGTTAGATATACACAAAAAAAAATTTGTTTTTTTTTTAAAGAGAAGAAAAAGGAAAAGAATATCCATAAAAAAAAGGTATATACATACCCCCAAACTTATTTGGAACAGTGTCCACTGTTCTTGGCTGGATAACCGAAGTTTGGTGGTAGGCAGAGGAAGATTATGCAGGGTAAACCGGCTCCTGTAAGACCAGGAGCTCCTCTGTTGGTTCGGCGCTAAGGTTCGGTTTTAGTCGTTGTCCATTTACTTTGAAAAATGAACCGTCCTTTGGATTCTCCAAATCCACAGCGCCATGCGGATACACATTCCGCACAAAATACGGCCCTTTCCAGCGAGATCTGAGCTTTCCTGGATGGAAGTGTAGCCGGGTGTCGTAAAGCAGTACCTGCTGACCAGGTACGAAGGTTTTGCGCAAAAGGTGTTTATCATGAAACACCTTCGTTCGGTTCTTAACGACAACCGCGTTATCGTAAGCCTCATCCCTAAGCTCGCTTAATTCGTTCAACTGCAGCTTCCGATGGCTGCCCGCATCTTCGAGAGACAGATTCAGTTCTTTTATCGCCCAAAATGCGCGATGCTCTATTTCGACAGGTAGGTGGCAGGCTTTTCCGTATACAAGCCGATAGGGAGACATGCCAAGATCGGTCTTATAAGCGGTTCGAAATGCCCAAAGGGCATCAGTGAGTTTCAGCGACCAATCTTTTCGGTTCTTGGAAACCGTCTTCTCCAGTATCTGCTTGATTTGCCGATTTGAAACCTCGGCCTGCCCACAGGTTTGGGGGTGGTAGGGCGTAGATAGCTTATGATTAATGGAATATTTCCGCATCAAGGTCTCGAAAGTCTTATTGCAGAAATGAGTTCCATTGTCGCTAATGATCGCTCGGGGGTGCCCAAACAGGGAAAAAATGTTTTCTTTAAGGAACCTAACGACAACCTTGTTGTCGTTAGTTCGGCTGGGCACAGCCTTGACCCACTTAGAGACGTAATCAACAGCGAGAAGGATGTACAAGGTCCCAAAAGAGCTGGGAAACGGCCCCATGAAATCTATCCCCCAAACGTCGAAAATCTCCACAACCAAGATCGGTTGGAGCGGCATCTCGTTCCTCCGGGATATCCGGCCCAAGTGTTAGCACCGGGAGCAAGTCTTGCAATAGTCATGAGCGTCTTTGAAGAGTTGTGGCCAGTAGAAACCACATTGCAAGATCTTCTCAGCTGTCTTTCTGGGGCCAAAATGCCCGCCATACGCTTGATCATGGCAAAACGACAGCACACTCTTGAATTCATCGTCAGGGACACACCGACGAATAATCTGGTCGGGACGGTACTTGAACAGATAGGGTTCGTCCCAGTAAAAGTGTTTTACTTGGGATAAGAATCGAAGTCTGTCCTGACTTGACCATTCAGTCGGTAGTAACCCTGTGGCCAAATAGTTCACAATATCTGCGAACCAGGGTTCGCAAGATACTGTCAAGAGCTGTTCATCCGGGAAAACGTCGTTGATCGGAAGTGGAAGTGAAGGCGAAGAAGGAAGTCGTGAGAGATGGTCGGCAACTACGTTTTCACATCCTCGTTTGTCCTTAATGACAAAGTCAAACTCTTGAAGCAAGAGGATCCAACGTATTAGCCGAGATTTTGCATCTTTCTTCGCAAAAAGATGGCGCAGAGCAGAATGGTCTGTGTAGACAATGACTGGAGAGCCGATGAGGTAGGGCCTGAACTTTTCTAAAGAAAATACAACAGCTAAGAATTCCTTCTCAGTTGTTGTATAATTAAGTTGGGCGTCGTTCAGGGTTCGGCTCGCATAATAGATTACGTGCGGCATCTTGTTGATGTGTTGTCCAAGGACAGCACCAATGGCAAAGTCGGATGCATCGCACATAATCTCAAATGGGTGCGTCCAGTCAGGTGAAGAAAGAACGGGAGCAGAAGTGAGTGAGCTTTTTAATGACTCGAACGCAGTCACATAGCTCGAGTTGAAGTCGAATGGCGTGTCCTTGGCCAGCAAAAGAGTTAAGGGCCTAGCAATCTTGCTAAAGTCCTTGATAAACCTTCTATAGAAACCGGCATAGCTAAGGAAGGCTCGGATGTCTCGGACGCATCTGGGAGGAGGTAGATTGGAAATGACCTCAATCTTTGCTTTGTCAACCTCTATGCCATTTTGCGAGATGATATGTCCTAAGACAATACCTTCGCGCACCATGAAGTGGCACTTCTCCCAATTCAAAGTGAGGTTCTTGTCCTTACATCGTGTAAGGACAGCGTCGAGATGCAGCAAACACTCATTGAAGGAATCGCCGAAGATGGAGAAATCATCCATGAAGATCTCCAAGAATTTTTCTACCATGTCTGAGAAGATTCCCATCATACACCGCTGGAAGATAGCAGGCGCATTGCATAACCCAAAGGGCATGCGACGATATGCAAATGTGCCGAAAGGACAAGTGAATGTGGTCTTGTCCTGGTCTTTTTCGGCGATGGGAATCTGATTATAGCCGGAGTAGCCATCAAGGAAGTAGTAGTACTCGTGTCCGGCCAATCGTTCAAGCATTTGGTCAATGAAAGGTAGCGGAAAGTGGTCCTTCCGAGTGCGGCGTTGAGTTTTCTGTAATCGATGCATACTCGCCACCCAGTTTGGGTGCGAGTAGGGATTAACTCGTTCGCCTCATTAGTGATGACCGTTATACCTAATTTCTTGGGGCAACGTGAATGGGGCTAACCCACTGGCTATCAGAGATAGGGTAAATGATACCACTATCCAGACATTTTATGATCTCCTTCTTCACAGCCTCCTTCATGACTGGGTTGAGACGTCTTTGTGGATCCCTGGCTGGTTTGGCATCATCCATCAGATGAATGTGATGTTCAACGATCAGGGAACTAATCCCCTTGATGTCCGCCATGGACCAGCCAAAAGCTTGCCTATTGCTGTGCAAGACCGCAAGAAGGGCTTTCTCATGCTCTGGAGCTAGAGAAGCCGAAATGATGACAGGGAGGGTCTCGTTCTCACCTAAGTAAGCGTACTTAAGGTGAGCCGGCAAAGGCTTGAGTTCGAGCGTTGGAGGTGAAACGATTGAAGGCAAGATTGGTGCAAAGGTCTCGAACTCAAAGGACTCCAGCAGAGGTTCAAAACGAGTGTAAGCGACCGAGTTGGATAGTTCAGGTAACTCATCCAGAAATTCGAAGGGTTCAAACTCGGGTTGTGAACGGCTAAGATCGTTTGAGAACGTGAAACACTCGTAGTCGTTGTCGGGCGCAGAAACAGCAGCAGGTTCGAAGAGGAACGCACTAGTGGCGTTAAGGTTATCGTGTTCGAACAGAAACTCCTCGAATTCACACTCTTCTGGGGTGATCTCCTGGATTGAGCAAACGTCCAGTATATGAGCATTAGGTTCGGAAGGCTGATTCCCCAACCTAAAAATGTTGAGTTCAATCGTCATGTTTCCAAAAGAGAGGTTCATCGAACCATTGCGACAATTGATCACAGTATTTGAAGTTGCAAGGAATGGGCGACCGAGTATCACCGGAATTTGATTCCGGGGGTTAGCTACAGGCTGTGTGTCTAATACAATGAAGTCAACGGGGAATATGAAGTCCCCGACTTTGATTAACACATCCTCTAGCTCACCCCTAGGATGGGTGATCGATCGGTCGGCCATTTGGAGAGTACAGTGTGTGGGTTTCAGCTCTCCTACGCCTAATTGCTCGTATACTGAGTACGGAAGCAGGTTAACACCTGCACCAAGATCTAATAGTGCGCGGTTGATGTTCTTATCCCTAATGGTAATAGAAATCGTAGGACAGCCAAGGTCCTTCCGTTTTTGTTGTAAAGATTGGGTAAGAGCATCACTCACAGCACTAGCCAAGAAAACTTTCTTTGGTACCTGAGACTTCCTCTTTTTCGTGCACAAGTCCTTTAAGATTTTCGCGTAGGATGGGACTTGTTGGACGGCATCTAAAAGAGGAATGTTAATGTTAACCTGCTTAAATAACTCCAGGATCTTCTCCATTTGTGGATTTTGTTTATTGGACCTCAACCGGTTTGGAAATGGAATGTTTTTAAAATTAGTTGAGTCCAATGCTTGTGGAGGAGATTGTGGAGCTGGACCGGATCCCAGAACTGCTGTTTTCGTGGAGTAAGAAGTGGGTCCGTTCAGAGCAGAAGAAGAAGAAGAGCCTTTTGAAGAATGGAGAATAGGCTCAGAAGACGAAGACGCAGCAGAGGAAGAAGAAGAAGCGGCCGGGGTGTCATCGTTGATCCGTGTGCCGATGTTGTTTTGCAGCATCCTTCCCGATCTCAATGTGGTCACGGCACTCACATTATGGTTCTGTTGTTCAAGAGCAACATGTACATTATGTGGGTGACCGGGATTTGGGAGTGGCTGGGACGAGAGCTTCCCCTTCTCTCGCTCGCTTAAGGCCGCATTCAGCTGTGCAATCTGGGCCTCGATGGTCTTGATGCTTTGCCCGTGAGCGGCAGTGTGCTGCACTAAGGACTGAATGGAAGACTGGATGTTTGCGGTGGATTGTGTCGATTGTTTAACGAATGCCTCCAGACTTCGTTCGAGCGAGGAAACCTTATCGTTGTTTGATGGAACAAAGTTGTTTGGTGGAAAAGAATTGTTGGGTGCAAAGTTGTTCGTCTGATTTTGAAAAGGTTGGGGTTGGAAGGGCTGCTGAAATTGATGTTGAGATTTTTGTTGCGCTTGTTGTTGCGGCGGAGGGGGCCTTTGGAAATTTTTACCTTGGAATTGATTCTGATTCTGATTCCAGGCGAAATTGGGGTGGTTCCTCCAACCGGGATTGTAGGTGGAAGAGTATGGATCATTCCTCGGTCTTTGCTGAAATGCAGCATTAACCTGATCCTGTCCTTGAGATGGTGGATTGTAAGGACACTCTTCGGTTAAGTGAGAAGGATCGGAACAACAAGCGCAAATGGTACGAAGGGGAAGAACAGGGGTAGGAGCAGGAGAAGAGAATTTGCTCTCTATCGCTTCAAGCTTTCTCGTTATTGCAGCCATTTCAGCTTTCATCGCAATAGAGACATCAAGTTGGTGAATTCCTACCCTAGACTGACCGGTAGAAGTGGAGGTAGAAGAAGAAGTCGGTCTGGTGCTCTCCCATTGTAGCATTTGCTCCGCAAGGTCGTCAAAGAATTGACACGCTTCCTCGTCAGATTTCGATAGGAAGTGGCCCTGACAGATGGTTTCCAACAACTGCTTGGTTGCTGGGTTCAGGCCCTCGTATAAGGTTTGGCAAAGTTGCCATCTCTCGATACCATGGTGAGGACACTGAACAAGAAGGTCTTTATACCGGTCAAAGCACTTCCAGAAGGGTTCAGAAGGAAGCTGAGAGAATTGGTTGATTTCGTTACGGATCCTTGCGGTTTTATGATTCGGATAAAATTTCTTGAGAAACGCTTTTACAAACTCGTCCCAACTGGTTATAGAGTGGGAAGCGGTGCTATACAGCCATTTTTCAGCAAGATCGCATAAAGTGAACGGAATGACCCGTAGCCATATAGCATCGTCCAACAGCTGGGTGGTTTTCATCATGGCACAAACATTTTGGAACTTATTGATGAAGATATAGGCATCTTAAGATTCAAGCCCATGAAATCGTGGAAGCATGTTGATAAAGTGGAGCTTAATTTCAAAGTTATCCCCATTGGCCAGTGGAAGAGAAAGACAGGTGGGAAGTGCAGAACGGGTGGGATAGAAATGATCCTGGAGCTCGATTCGCTGCGGCGCTACAACAGGTGGTGGTGGTGGGTTATTTGCCTCCATAGGAGGTGGAGTCAATCCCGGGGGAGTCAAAGAGATGTTTGGATTAAATCCTGACATCGCGGAAGAAGAGGTTGGTGATGGTGAAGGTGAAGATGTATGAACAGAATTCCGGTCAACGTCGGAGTTGGCCGGCAAAGGTAAGGGTGAAAGAGGAGTGGACGGAGTTTTGACGTCTGAGTCGATCGCGTAGTCGGTAGCGACTAACGTAACACGGACTAGGCGGACGCTAGTGTCCCGAGTCCAAGCGGACATACACTAAACGAGTTTAGTATAGTCAAAGCGGAGAAGGTGAGGGTAAGAAAACGTCAATGGAGAAATACGATGGGTGGTGGGTGAGAAATGGATTTTGGCGACAAAGGGCAAGTTTTTATAAAAGTTTTTGATTTTTTCCTTTTTTTTCTTTTTAGAAAGAGCTTTACAGAAATATGTACGGACTTACGGCTTCAAGCAATCACAAACAAGATATGCACAATCACACCTAGATCTAGGGTCACCTAGGTCAGCTAGACAGCTCCTAACTGTTCCAAAGGGCTAGAAACAGGACCTCAAACCGCCTCTTCTCCAACAATTGCGGCCAGGTAAGTGCCAGGTAAGTGGGAGGCTCCCCACTGCGTAAGTAGTGGTCCTAATTAAGTAACCACTTGCCTTCGACACACTTGCCTAGACACCGCAAAAGTCAGGATAGGATAAACGGCCGATGCCTGTAACTAGTCATCTGTCCTATTGAGCGCGAAGTCCTTAGGGCTGAGTCTAGTATTTTTTAATTAACAGTGGTCAATGCATATGCTTTTTGTGATTTCTAGGGTCCTGGGAAGGGTGATGAAATCCCCACCCAATCTGAATTGGTTTCAAGCCCCTTAAAGTCCGTATTAATAAATGCAAAGCAGTAACAAATCAACTGCAAACAATTTTTATTTTAGCGCGGCGCAAAGAATCCTGCACAAAAACAGTTTATTGGAAGGGGAAGAGAATTTGCGTAAAGAATGCTGCAGAAAACACAGTTCAGTGGAGTCCAGAGGAGTGGGGGAGAGAAAAGAGATACTCACAAAAAAAAATGGCACACTGAAGGCACTAAATGGCCGCGGTTCCGCGGCCAAACACATGCTCAGGCCGCGGTTCCGCGGCTATATGGAGGGATTGGGGCTTCAATTTTTTTGTGTGTGCTGGTCTGGGAGTCTTCTGCTTGTCTGGATTTACAAAATCTTTATTTGTTCAATCTGCTCCAGATTTTTACAGTAGACCGTTGGCTTCGTCTTGATCCGTCGCGGTGTAACCGCGAGATATGGGTCTAACTTCCCACGTCTTTGGCACTGAACTCGAACTTCGTATTATCCTGCACACTTGCACAAAAACTAATCAAAAAAAACAAGATGATTTTTTACAATGTATTTTTTTTCGGTTAGATTTATATTCACAAATTAACCCGAAATTACACAAAGAAATAAACTACCGTCTCCCCGGCAACGGCGCCATTTGATTGTCAGGGATTCTGCGTGTTCAAGTTTAGTTAATTACCGCAATCAAAACGGTTTCGCTTGTAGCTAGTCGGTTGAGTACGGGCCGTCCGTAGGGAGATGGGAATCTTTTTCTATGTGTCTTAACGAGTTAAGTCCGAAAGTACAGATTTGTTTGTGATTAACTAAGTGTTAAAATGATTGTAAAGAGAGCTTGTTAGGGTTAGGATTAGGTTAGTTTGAGTTAGGAGTCGCTCACTTCTTTCGTTGCCACTCTTAATATCGGTGTTACGGTAATCAGCAACAACGGGGATTAGCACGACTAGGAAGGAACTTGCGAGTATAAGCTAGGCTTTCCAACGCTTAAGTTCTTCCTTTTGGTGCTTGTCCGTCCGTTCTTGGCTCTTAGCCATAACCTCCGGTTAATTCAACCACAACCGGTCTCACTACGGAATCACCGCTATCATGTAGGATAGGGTGCCGTAAGGAGCGGATTGTGGTTCAATTAACGGGAGTCGATTTAAGATGTTGGGCAAGGAAAGAGTGAGAGAGATTTCCTTCTCTCAAACTTCCCTTATCCTACCCTAACAAGTATGGAAATTACTCACCCATTACAAGAAGAACGAAAAATAAAACAAAGGAGGAAGATAGAAAGAAAGAGATTAGAAGATAACAACTAGCTATTTGCGACCTCACCTTGGCAAGGATCAAGCGTAAGCATCTCGGACGAGTCAACACGAATCTCGGCCCTCGCGGCCGCTCTCTGTGCCCTCGTAGTCTTAGGCGGCATATTGGCTGAAAGAAAATTTGGATTCGATAAGAACACGGAAATCGAATCACAAGAATATAAGGAGGAATCAAATCAACAAGTCCTAAGGTCGCGTAAGCGGAGTACCGTGTCGTGAGTATGCCGCGGAACATACGCACGCTACGCTACCCTGCTGCAGCTACCTACTCCATCATACCAGGGTCATCCTACACTCCGAAGGTAAAACCTACGCTCTGATACCAACTTTGTCACGACCCGAGAATTTGACTCGTGACCGGCACTTGACCACGCAACGTCTACAGGCGCAACGCGGCTAAGTAAGCCGAACCCAGAAATCAAAACCCAAGAATATAGAGTGATTTAAAACATTTTTGTAAAAACGATCATACATGTCCGAAAAACTTCCATTTATTTAGTAGCGATCCTTTTTAAGTTCAAAAGTTATAAGTTTTTTTTTTATTTTGGTAACATTTCCCTTTTTAAAACATTAGCCCCGAAAGTCGGGTAAAAGCAAGGTGTAGCAGAAATAACAAGTAAACTGAATGAAGCATCACAATGAGATATACGACGCCGTAGCGAAGAATACACAGTAAAGCAAGGACAATATCATAAAAGCTAAGACTGCAAAAGTAAAGTAACGTCGACTCACATGCGAGCTCGACACCAGAATATAAAATCATACATATCGTCCTCACAACTGTCTCTAAGTCAATACAGAAGGTAGATGGAGAGTACTAGATACATCAATATACAACTGAAAGATAACAGATACCGTACAAAACCCACCTAAACAGCAAAAGGGCTATCTATGCTCAAAAGGGGTATCTGTGCCAAAAGATGAGATAACAGCCAGCCGTGACTACTCCCAAGGGCAACCTGCAAACACTGTGGCACAACGGGGGTGAGTTGCCAACTCGTGAATAGAGATAACATATAAAGGTGATCGCAAGCATGCACATATAGCGTGGCTCTACTAATGCCAGCAGATGATATCAATGCATGTCAACAGTGGATACAGTAGTAATGCATGTACTCTAACAGGTAAATGCCACAGGATGAGATGTATAGTAATCAATACTGAGTATGGGATAAATAATATCTACATGGACTATGTCAACATGGAAAGCAATAATCGGTGCCTCAAACTGCACCCAAATCCCACATATACTCAGGCGCCGGCACACCCATCGGCCCTCAAATCCTGTATATCTCGGAGGAATCACGAGTGCCCAACATCAGCACCCAAAACATCATAAAATACCCGTGTCCAGCATCGACACGTAAATCCTCGAACATCGGGCGCCGTCTGTCCGGACCGGCCCCACGGGGTCTGTCTGCGGTATCGGCCCTCGGCCCCGGCAGCACGGATCATCCCGCATCCATCACTCGACTCTGGTCAGTATCCTCCGGACAACTGCCAGGTCCAACCAATCACCGGTAGGTACTCGCCCGCCTCCAGGCTCAATCGGCAAATCCCATCGATCATCTCGCCGAGGGGAACCATACCGGGCCCACCACAAACCCGCAAACGGAACATCCACTGCTCGAATCGGGTTTCAAGCACACGTCTCAGCACCGAGAAAACGCGTGGTGGACACACCAAAATATCATACCACGAGGTACCGGTTTTTTTCAAAATAGCATATCTTTCCTTAAATAATTCCACGGTCCTCAAAACAGAAATCACATGAAAATCCAATACCAATAGTAAAATCCAATGCGAGGTACAATATACATCAATCCATGGTATGGGTATAAGGAGAAAACCGCTTTTTAAAGTAGTTTCATTTCCGGTTTTAAAAGGTGTCATGCGGCTCCCAATATACATGAAGGTCATATCAAATCACATATGAGGCGAACTATAGCAATATAATCATGGCAGCTCTATAGTGAGTGTGACATGGCAATTACTAACGGTGTGTGTGTAGCATGTAAATAGTGCCCGTGCAACATAAACCGTTAGTAATAGTGCGGTGTTCTAGCAGTTCTAAGCAATATATATATATCAACACAGCAGAGAATGCAATATGCGATGACAGTCTATGGGGTGCATGCAACATATAGTAAATAAGTCCTATCAGCCCTGACGCATAACGCCATGCGGGCGATATCCCCGTAGATGTGAAATCTACTCACCGTGTCTCATGCTAAGTGTATCCAACCACTTGCTTGCCCTTCTTTACGGCGTCCGTCTCACTGGCCTGCGAACCTAGAATCATAAACACATATCACACATAAGCTTTAGTCATAAAACGCGACATTATAATCCAACAAGAAACCTGTGTCGCAAACCAATCGCGCGTGTGCGCGATACGCTAAAACGTGTACTCACGCGCCACGAAACTACCCCGACGCGCCGCGATACGCAGAACCCAAACCTACTCACGTATCACGCGTGTCGCGAAGGTTTAGAAAAACGGCAAAACAGGTATTTGGTCCCAGATTTTCCTACAGAATTGATCTTAAAAATATATATATACCAAAAGACCCTACACACAAAAATACACCTACAGAACCCAAAAATCACCAGAACACCTCCTGTCTGGCCGCAATTTACGGCCAGAATGGCGGTTTTGGCGGCAAAAGGGGGGAGTTAGGGGGTCGGGTTTCACCTATGGTATCAGCTCTACTCCACTATGCCACAGTCCTCTCAAAATCATTCTGCACTCACCGGGTCAATAGCAGTCCCAGAAAACTCAGATTTTTCCCAAATAAGACATTTGCATCCCATATGAAATCTGGTGGTAATTTAGTGTAATAGGGGTTGGACTAGGTTTACATGGTCACAACAAACCTCAAGCATCCTACTGGAACTAATCTACACCTCATTAGCACAAAGTTCACACTAAACACCCCATATCGCACTAAAACACACAAAAATCCATAAACCGATGCAAAACTACACAATCTAAGCTAACTAGGGAATCAAGTTAGGAAATATACCTCACTCTAGACCCTAGGGAGCTGCAGGAAGGTGGAGAGGTGAAGGGGAGGGGCTGCACTAGGAGCTGGGGCTGCTGCTGCTCACTGGGGCTTTGCTGTTGCTGAATGTTGCTGCTGTTGCTGCTCCATGTTGCTGCTGCTCAGTTGTTGTGTTTGTTGCTGCTGCTTGTTCTGGAGCTGGGGGAAAGAGGTAAGTGTGTGGGTGTGTGAGTGTTTGTGAGGGAATGGCAAAGGAATGGGGGCAACACTCAAGTCCAAGGTCAACCCTCCTCTCTCTCTCCACAACATGGCCAAGCATGGCTGAGCCATGCCTCTCTCTCTCTCTCATGCCAACTCAACACAATTAAAATTAAAACAAAAGACTTAATTCTAATATTAACCTACCATGGTAAAATTATGGTATTATCACATTTCAAAAACCCTAGCTTACATGCACAAGTGCGTGCAAGCCTAGGAAAATTTTGGAAAAATGTTTATTAAATTAGGAAAAATATTTAAAACACAATTTGGTAAACTTTTTATTACAAATCATTATTTAATTATAATTATCCACTAACCCTTATCCTAAGGTGTTACAATCTCTCCCCCTTAAAGAAATTCGTCCCCGAATTTCAAAAATCTAACTAAGGTTACCTTCAAAAAGATGGGGATACGTCTTCATCATCTCGCTTTCGGTCTCCCAAGTGACCTCTTCACGGTTCTGACCACGCCAAAGTACTTTAACTGATAGAATCTCCTTCGATCTCAATTTCTTCACTTGTCGATCTAAGATCATCACCGGCTGCTCTGCATAGGAAAGATCACGCTCAAGCTGGATCGTCGGATGCTGAATCGCGTGCGAAGGATCATATAGATATCTGCGGAGCATCGAAACATGGAATACGGGGTGCACGTCTGGAAAGCTGGGCGGAAGGGCTAATCGGTAAGCTACTGCACCGACACGCTCGAGGATCTCGAAGGGGCCCACATACCTGGGACTGAGCTTTCCCTTCTTCCCAAACCTCATCACACCTTTCATTGGGGAGACCCTCAAGAAAACATGATCACCAACCGAAAACTCAAGTCTGCGTCTTCGACGGTCTGCATAAGCCCTCTGCCTACTCTGCGCTGCTCTCATCCTATCGCGAATCAACTGGATCTTCGCGGTCGTCTCCTCAACGATCTGTGGCCCGAAGATACTGCTCTCACTGAGCTCTGTCCAACAAGTAGGTGACCTGCATCTCCTCCCATAAAGAGCCTCAAACGGTGCCATCTGAATAGTCTCCTGGTAGCTGTTATTGTAGGAAAACTCTACCAAAGGCAAATGATGATCCCAGCTACCTCCAAAATCTAGTACACAAGCTCTGAGCATGTCCTCGAGAGTCTGGATGGTCCGCTCTGACTGTCCGTCGGTCTGCGGATGAAAAGCCGTGCTGAAACTCAAGCGAGTGCCCAAAGCCTCCTGAAGCCTCTGCCATAGCCTACTGGTAAACTGGGTGCCTCTGTCGGACACAATGCACGTCGGAACTCCGTGTAGTCGCACTATCTCGTCAATATAGATCTGGGCATACTGAGTAAATCCGAAAGTCGTCTTCACCGGTAAGAAGTGAGCCGCTTTCGTCAAACGATCCACGATCACCCAGATGGAGTCATACCCCCTACTAGTCCTGGGTAGACCCACCACGAAGTCAATCGAAATCTGTTCCCATTTCCACTCCGGAATGGGTAATGGCTGTAGCTCTCCCGCGGGCCTCTGGTGCTCAGCCTTGACTTGCTGACAAGTCAGGCATTTCAATACAAAATCTGCAACGTCCCTCTTCATTCCGTCCCACCAGTAAACATCTCTCATATCATGATACATCTTGGTGGAACCGGGATGTACGCTATAAACCGATCGATGTGCCTCCTCAAGAATCTCACGCCTCAGTCCCTCAGCATCAGGTACGCACAGTCTGACTCCAAACCGTAGTATCCCCTGATCATCGATCACGAACTCGGAAAATCGATCCTATCCCATATGTGCCATGATCTCTGAACATCGGTCATCACTGAGCTGTGCCTCACGTATACGATCAATCAACTGTGGGCGTGCACGGACATGCGCTATCTGTCCTCCAATCGGCGTGAACTCGAACTGTACTCGACTGTCGCATAATATCTGCCAATCTGCGGATGACTGCTCCTGTACTGCGCTCAAACAAGATAAACTACTCCCGGGCCTCCTGCTCAAAGCATCCGCCACCACATTTGCCTTGCCCGGGTGATATAAGATCTCGCAGTCGTAATCCTTCACTAACTCCATCCATCGACGCTGTCGAAGGTTCAGGTCCCGCTGCTGGAATATGTATTTCAAGCTCTTGTGATCCGTAAATATCTGGCACGACTCACCGTATAAGTAATGTCGCCAGATCTTAAGTGCGAAGACCACTGCTGCCATCTCCAAATCATGAGTGGGGTAGTTCTGCTCGTGCTTCTTCAATTGTCGTGAGGCATACGCGATCACCCTATCATGCTGCATCAGAACGCATCCCAATCCCACTCGAGAAGCATCACAAAAGACCACAAATCCGCCCGATCCGGAAGGTAAAGATAACACCGGTGCCGTCGTCAGCCGTGTCCGTAACTGCTGAAAGCTGTGCTCGCACTCCTCCGTCCAAACGAAAGGAACTCCCTTCCGGGTCAACCCGGTCAACGGTGTAGCAATACGGGAGAAGTCCTGCACAAAACGCCTGTAGTAACCGGCCAATCCCAAAAAGCTGCGAATCTCCGTCACTGATGTGGGTCTGGGCCAACGCTGAACGGCCTCGATCTTCCTCGGGTCAACACATATACCGTCTCGTGAAATCACGTGACCCAAGAAGTCCACGCTGTCTAACCAAAAAGCACACTTGGAGAATTTCGCATAAAGCTGGTGCTCCCTCAATGTCTGCAATGTAACCCGCAGGTGCTGCTCGTGCTCCTCACTACTCCGGGAATACACCAAGATATCGTCAATGAAGACTATGATGAACAGATCCAAATAAGGCCGGAAAATGCGGTTCATCAAGTCCATGAAGGCTGCTGGCGCATTGGTGAGTCCGAACGACATCACCAAAAACTCGTAATGGCCGTAGCGCGTACGGAAGGCTGTCCGGGGAATGTCCTCCTGTCGAACCCGCAGCTGATGATAGCCCGATCGCAAATCGATCCTCGAAAAGTACCCTGCCCCCTGAAGCTGGTCGAACAAATCGTCGATACGGGGCAAAGGATACCTGTTCCGCACTGTCACCCTGTTCAGCTGGCGGTAGTCGATACACAGACGTAAGATGCCGTCCTTCTTCCTGACGAACAGGACTGGAGCACCCCAAGGAGAAACACTGGGTCGAATAAGTCCCTTGTCCAGCAAATCCTGTAACTGACCCTTCAGCTCACTAAGTTCCGCCGGGGCCATCCGATAGGGCGGTATAGAAATAGGCCCCGAACCAGGAACCAAATCAATACAGAAAGAAATGTCACGCTCGGGCGGCAACCCAGGAAGCTCGTCAGGGAACACATCAGGAAACTCGCTAACAACCGGAACCTGATCCAATGGAACCTCTGTAGCGTGAGCATCGCGAACATAAGCGAGAAATCCCTGACATCCCTTCCTCAAAAGCTGTCCAGCGCGAAAAGAAGAAATCACACTGTGAGGGGCGGCACCACGGTCCCCCAACACAACAAAAATCGACTCACCGGGGAAACAGAATCTAACTGTCTTCTCGCGGCAGTCCACAGAAGCATAGCACGTGGCTAACCAATCCATGCCCAAAAGAACGTCGAAGTCCAACATCTCCAGAAGGATCAAGTCGACAGGCAACTCTCTCTCGCCAATACAGACGATACAGGATCGGAATACGTGCCTAGCAACAAACGACTCTCCCACAGGAGTAGTCACCACAAGCGGCTGATCAAGTAAGCCGGACTCTCTACCCAAACTCGGCACGAAATGTGTGGATACGTACGAGTGTGTGGATCCGGGATCGAACAATACATGTGCATCAACCGAACATACAGGAAGGATACCTGAAACCACTGCATTGGACGCCTGTGCGTCCTGGTGTGTTAAAGCAAAGACCCTCGCCTGTCCACCACCTGTAACTGACTGACCTCTGCCCCGGTCATCTCGTCCTCTCTGAGCAACTCCTCCACGCCCGCGACCTCTCGGTGCATAAGTCTGGCGCGGAGCAACGGTAGGCACAACGGGAAACGCCCTCTGGGGTGGTGAAGGTGGTAAGGTAACATGCGGTGCTGCTGCCTCCCTCCGGCGTGTCTCTGGACAATCTCGAACGAGGTGAAGTAGGCTGCCACATCTGTAGCAACCCCGCGGCGACTGCTGACCTTCCTGGGGGTACGAACTAAACATCCGACCTCGTCCCGAATCTCTGCTACTCCTCGTACCGGAACGATACCTGTCGCGGCGTCTGAATGACTGCCTTCGTGCGGAAATACTGGTACGAACTCTCTTCGGCTCTGGAAGTACCGAAGTCTCGACAAGGTGCTCCTCGACCACTAGGGCTGCGTCTACAGCTGCTGCATAGGTCTCGTAGTGCTGCGCACTGATCGCGAGGAACACTGGTGAAATCAAGCCTCGAACAAATCTCCGGACTCGCAACTCCTCGGTGGCCACTAGATGTGGGGCGTAGACTGCTAGCTCTGTAAACAGTACGTCATACTCTGCCACTGTCATCCCTGACGTCTGGCGCAAAGACTCAAACCTGCGTGCTCGGGCATCTCTAACACTCCGGGGAAGGAAACGGGCTAGAAATATGGTCACGAACTCCGTCCAGGTCATAGGAGGAAGACCTGCTGCTCTGCCCTTCTCCACTGAATCACACCATTTCTGCGCAAGACCTTCCAGGCGAAAGCTCGCGAACTCAACCCATCTCGCATCTGCACATCTGAGGGAACGGCATATCCTGGCCATCCTGTCTATGAAAGACTGTGGGTCCTCGGCTGTATCGGTGCCTGTGAAAACTGGAGGCTTCAGCCTCATGAACTCTGATAGCGATACTGTAATCACCTCCGTGGCTGCAGGGGCAACTGGCTGTGCGGTAGGCACCATCGCGGTCTCTGGAACTGGTGGAGCTACCTCTGGTCGCTGCGCTCGAAGCGTCTCAACTAGCGATCCTATCATCTGGCGCATCTCCTGCATACCAGCCCCTAACGAGGCGATCTGCTCTGTCACGGCAGGAATAGCCTGCTCGGGTACCACCGGCGTACTGCCCGGATCAGTCCTCGTCTCGGACGAGTCAACACGAATCTCGGCCCTCGCGGCCGCTCTCTGTGCCCTCGTAGTCTTAGGCGGCATATTGGCTGAAAGAAAATTTGGATTCGATAAGAACACGGAAATCGAATCACAAGAATATAAGGAGGAATCAAATCAACAAGTCCTAAGGTCGCATAAGCGGAGTACCGTGTCGTGAGTATGCCGCGGAACATACGCACGCTACGCTACCCTGCTGCAGCTACCTACTCCATCATACCAGGGCCATCCTACACTCCGAAGGTAAAACCTACGCTCTGATACCAACTTTGTCACGACCCGAGAATTCGACTCGTGACCGGCACTTAACCACGCAACGTCTACAGGCGCAATGCGGCTAAGTAAGCCGAACCCAGAAATCAAAACCCAAGAATATAGAGTGATTTAAAACATTTTTGTAAAAACGATCATACATGTCCGAAAAACTTCCATTTATTTAGTAGCGATCCTTTTTAAGTTCAAAAGTTATAAGTTTTTTTTTTATTTTGGTAACATTTCCCTTTTTAAAACATTAGCCCCGAAAGTCGGGTAAAAGCAAGGTGTAGAAGAAATAACAAGTAAACTGAATGAAGCATCACAGTGAGATAAACGACGCCGTAGTGAAGAATACACAGTAAAGCAAGGACAATATCATAAAAGCTAAGACTGCAAAAGTAAAGTAACGTCGGCTCACATGCGAGCTCGACACCAGAATATAAAATCATACATATCGTCCTCACAACTGTCTCTAAGTCAATACAGAAGGTAGATGGAGAGTACTGGATACATCAATATACAACTGAAAGATAACAGATACCGTACAAAACCCACCTAAACAGCAAAAGGGCTATCTCTGCTCAAAAGGGGTATCTGTGCCAAAAGATGAGATAACAGCCAGCCGTGACTACTCCCAAGGGCAACCTGCAAACACTGTGGCACAACGGGGGTGAGTTGCCAACTCGTGAATAGAGATAACATATAAAGGTGATCGCAAGCATGCACATATAGCGTGGCTCTACTAATGCCAGCAGATGATATCAATGCATGTCAACAGTGGATACAGTAGTAATGCATGTACTCTAACAGGTAAATGCCATAGGATGAGATGTATAGTAATCAATACTGAGTATGGGATAAATAATATCTACATGGACTATGTCAACATGGAAAGCAATAATCGGTGCCTCAAACTGCACCCAAATCCCACATATACTCAGGCGCCGGCACACCCATCGGCCCTCAAATCCTGTATATCTCGGAGGAATCACGAGTGCCCAACATCGGCACCCAAAACATCATAAAATACCCGTGTCCAGCATCGACACGTAAATCCTCGAACATCGGGCGCCGTCTGTCCGGACCGGCCCCACGGGGTCTGTCTGCGGTATCGGCCCTTGGCCCCGGCAGCACGGATCATCCCGCATCCATCACTCGACTCTGGTCAGTATCCTCCGGACAACTGCCAGGTCCAACCAATCACCGGTAGGTACTCGCCCGCCTCCAGGCTCAATCGGCAAATCCCATCGATCATCTCGCCGAGGGGAACCATACCGGGCCCACCACGAACCCGCAAACGGAACATCCACTCCTCGAATCGGGTTTCAAGCACACGTCTCAGCACCGAGAAAACACGTGGTGGACACACCAAAATATCATACCACGAGGTACCGGTTTTTTTCAAAATAGCATATCTTTCCTTAAATAATTCCACGGTCCTCAAAACAGAAATCACATGAAAATCCAATACCAATAGTAAAATCCAATGCGAGGTACAATATACATCAATCCATGGTATGGGTATAAGGGGAAAACCGCTTTTTAAAGTAGTTTCATTTCCGGTTTTAAAAGGTGTCATGCGGCTCCCAATATACATGAAGGTCATATCAAATCACATATGAGGCGAACTATAGCAATATAATCATGGCAGCTCTATAGTGAGTGTGACATGGCAATTACTAACGGTGTGTGTGTAGCATGTAAATAGTGCCCGTGCAACATAAACCGTTAGTAATAGCGCGGTGTTCTAGCAGTTCTAAGCAATATATATATATCAACACAGCAGAGAATGCAATATGCGATGACAGTCTATGGGGTGCATGCAACATATAGTAAATAAGTCCTATCAGCCCTGACGCATAACGCCATGCGGGCGATATCCCCGTAGATGTGAAATCTATTCACCGTGTCTCGCGCTAAGTGTATCCAACCACTTGCTTGCCCTTCTTTGCGGCGTCCGTCTCACTGGCCTGCGAACCTAGAATCATAAACACATATCACACATAAGCTTTAGTCACAAAACGCGACATTATAATCCAACAAGAAACCTGTGTCGGAAACCAATCGCGCGTGTGCGCGATACGCTAAAACGTGTACTCACGCGCCATGAAACTACCCCGACGCGCCGCGATACGCAGAACCCAAACCTACTAACGTATCACGCGTGTCGCGAAGGTTTAGAAAAACGGCAAAACAGGTATTTGGTCCCAGATTTTCCTACAGAATTGATCTTAAAAATATATATATACCAAAAGACCCTACACACAAAAATACACCTACAGAACCCAAAAATCACCAGAACACCTCCTGTCTGGCCGCAATTTGCGGCCAGAATGGCGGTTTTGGCGGCCAAAGGGGGGAGTTAGGGGGTCGGGTTTCACCTATGGTATCAGCTCTACTCCACTATGCCACAGTCCTCTCAAAATCATTCTGCACTCACCGGGTCAATAGCAGTCCCAGAAAACTCAGATTTTTCCCAAATACGACATTTGCATCCCATATGAAATCTGGTGGTAATTTAGTGTAATAGGGGTTGGACTAGGTTTACATGGTCACAACAAACCTCAAGCATCCTACTGGAACTAATCTACACCTCATTAGCACAAAGTTCACACTAAACACCCCATATCGCACTAAAACACACAAAAATCCATAAACCGATGCAAAACTACACAATCTAAGCTAACTAGGGAATCAAGTTAGGAAATATACCTCACTCTAGACCCTAGGGAGCTGCAGGAAGGTGGAGAGGTGAAGGGGAGGGGCTGCACTAGGAGCTGGGGCTGCTGCTGCTCACTAGGGCTTTGCTGTTGCTGAATGTTGCTGCTGTTGCTGCTCCATGTTGCTGCTGCTCAGTTGTTGTGTTTGCTGCTGCTGCTTGTTCTGGAGCTGGGGGAAAGAGGTATGTGTGTGGGTGTGTGAGTGTTTGTGAGGGAATGGCAAAGGAATGGGGGCAACACTCAAGTCCAAGGTCAACCCTCCTCTCTCTCTCCACAACATGGCCAAGCATGGCTGAGCCATGCCTCTCTCTCTCTCTCATGCCAACTCAACACAATTAAAATTAAAACAAAAGACTTAATTCTAATATTAACCTACCATGGTAAAATTATGGTATTATCACATTTCAAAAACCCTAGCTTACATGCACAAGTGCGTGCAAGCCTAGGAAAATTTTGGAAAAATGTTTATTAAATTTGGAAAAATATTTAAAACACAATTTGGTAAACTTTTTATTACAAATCATTATTTAATTATAATTATCCACTAACCCTTATCCTAAGGTGTTACAAGAGGAATTGGTTCATCATTTTTGGTGGCTTTTCCTGTTTTGCTGTGCCCATTAGTCTGGTATATGATTTTTCTCAGAATTGCTTCACGATTTTTCCAGAATTTCTGTTGATCAAAAGGTGATTGGATATGGATCTTTTTGTCATGATTTTCTCGAGCTCCGCGTAGATTTCTTGGATCTTGTGTTGCCATTGAGCCTTGTGCATGAAAATAACATTGATTTGCCATTTTGTCTCTTAAACTGGTGTGTTGCAACAGACGGATAAAGAGCGGAGACCCGTGTTTTATCTGTGGTTGGCAGGAACCCGGATTTTGTCGTGCTTTTCCATGAATTTCACCGTTTAGAGCCGAGAACCTGTATCCTGCAATTGACTAGCAAACACGGCTCAAGAGTACCTACCGATAAGCAATATGATAAAAATTGGGCGGTATAAAAATGCAAAAATCTGATATGAACAATCACCACCATACTCTCTACTACCTTTTTGTACATACAAGGTTCATCTACCATTTTGATGAAGTCAAACTCTTTGACTACCACATCAAAACAGACGTTCCAACTCCGCGATGCATGCTTTATCCCATAAAGCAACTTGCACACGTTTCCACTGCTTCCACTGTCTACGAAGCCCTCTGGCTGTGTACTTATAGATGCTCTCTTCCAAATCATTATTTAGAAAAGAAGTCATGACACCCAACCGCCAGATATCGTAGTCATGGTATGTAGCTGTGGCAAGTAGGATCTGGATGGACTTAAGCATAGCTTTAAAAGTCTCAACTTTTCTATGTACACCAAGTAATCTTTGTAGGGTTCCTAGGCATACTAATGAAGTCCCACAAGTGATTAAACATGGCCAATTAAAATTTTACAAGTGCCTACAAACCCTAATACGGATCGTTAACTAGATAATGAGGCGATGCGATGCAAGTTAACGACTTTTAACTAAAGGAAAGAAGCTACAACCTTTGTAGATCCGATCCTCCACGTCCTAGGCTCCATGATGAGGTCCCTCCGCTATCCAAATCAAATCCGTGACTCTAGCATCGGCTTCATCGGAGAAAAGGGCGGACTTGGTCGTCGGTTCGATGCCGAAGATGATCTACGTCGAGGCATCACAAGATCAAGCTCCCACTTCACCAAGTCATGAAACTTGTGAAGAAAACACACTCTACTACTTGGCAAGGGGTAGAGGATGAAGAAATAGGAAGTGGGTAGACTTTAGAATTGGATTTCTCACTCATTTTCACTAGTTGCCATTGATGGTAGCTAGGTTTCCTTTCTTGCTCATGATGAAGAAGAAGAAGAAAGATATGATAAGTGTTATTAAAAAATAGAAAATAAAACAACACTTATCATTTACTAACCTTGGTTGAGTGTAGAGAATAGACCATGGTTAGTTTTAATGGTTAGGGTTAAGCATGAGACAAGAATGGTGGATTTGGTCAAAGCTTCATGAAGTTTCAACTAGCAAATAAAAACCCCACCATTCTTTCTTTATCTTTTCCAAAATAAGAATTATAAATAAATAGATAACAAAACCCTAATCATTAGTTTAACCATGGCTTAATTCTTTACACTTAACCAAGTAAACATGTATCATCAAACATGATACAATCAAGTGCACAAAAGTATATCGCATATACAACTTGCACAATCCAAGTGAGAAAATCCATTTAAAGTGAACCAATACTAGTTAATGCAAAGTAATATATCAAATATATAATTATGCATTAAATCATTGAATCAATACTTGATTTAACGATCCGGTCATATCGCATATAACCGACTAATATCTTATGTATCGGCTTATCGAATCAATCCTTGATTCGATAACTAGGTTATTTCGCATACAACCATTCGACACATACATCGCGAGAATGAAATACGGTATCACATACACGCATTATTCTCGGTCCCGCACATATCCCATATGTGCTCCTATTTCGTTTCGCTTGAGCCAGGAAACCTCTGTGTAGGACTCTAAAGACTCGTCAATACGCCGGCAGCAGATGATGATCATATCAAACACCTACAAGCCGCAAGCAGTCTGCTAAACGTAACGGCCACCCGGGTATTGAGCGATCAGAAGATCGACGAGCAAACCCGCTCACACTCCTGTGAATCCAACCAGTAACACCTATCGTTCAGTCCGGTCTGTTCGTCTGATATGCCGCATATCTCGCCTAGGGGTGGTAAACGTCAGACCCCAATAGCTCGATAAGTCATGCCGACGTAAGGCCCATAACAATTGTGAAACTACTGATAACTCTTACCAGTATATCACTATAACCCTGGCCAGGGATTTCCTGTTATGGCCAGTCGAGCATAGCACAACATCAACCCCCAATACCGGGAGAGATGAATCCCCTCCTATTGCTCATTGCCTCCATGTGAATCGGGACTGTACCCAAAAACCACCTGTTTGCACAACTCAGTAGAGCCGTGGTAGGGTGGAAATCAAAGCACAGTAGGAGACACACAAGACTCTATGACGATCTCGGGTCAACAGACTAAGCTGTACCAGTGTCACCAAAGAACTACCACCTGACGTGAGGTATAATACCATCTGGGAGTTCTCGGCGAGTCCGTTCAGTGTACCCAGTCTCCACTGAGCACCCGCATACCATCTCCGATGTCAAACACCAATGGATATGGGATCATCCATCGCCCATCACATGGGTCGAGATATATGCTACTCTACTCTGGAATATCGATGCCCCGTCTCGATATTCCCACGACTAGGAACAAAGAAGGATGTACTCATTGACTACCCAGGCCCCACTAGTATGATCTTCATCATAGTCCTGGAAGTCGAGTACACATCCTAAGGGCTTTATCAACATGTAATTAGAGAGACAGAAAGTATACATGTTAAGATAAAGAGCAACCAGATAGCGTACTATCATGTCGAGCAAGAAAGTCCTACCTATATATGTCCCAGCATCCACTACAATATACATCCAATGTACAGTAATGGCCTCTAGGGCATACATATAACTAACAATCTTCTCAAGATATACTTGCTCCTGATGGGGATTCAACCCTTCAGATAAAGCAACCAAAGTCCATACTTTGTTTGTGTATAAGGATTCCATCTCAGATCGCTAAGCATCCAGCCATTCTCACAGAGTCCTCACTCCTGATGGCCTGCTCGAAACTAGTTGGGTCATCATCTCATGATGCAATCCTCGCTCCCACTGTCATAGAAAAACCAAAGTATCTCTCAGGTGGATGAGGAACCCTACTAGATCGGCGGAGAGGCCGAGGTTCGTTGGAAACTATTGACTCCTCCGGTTCTATCAAATCATCAGTTGCAGTTTGTTTTAGCTGGAACTACTTCCAGTTCTACGTTATGACCACTAATTTCTTCATAAGAAATTCCCTTTCCCAAAGGTGGCATTTTGAGAAAACATCTTTTGTTACTCAGTTTGGTAGAAGATATTCCCTTGCGAATGCTTGGGATATCCTATAAACTTCCACAGACCTGACCTTGCCTCGAGCTTGTCCGGATTTTGCTTTTGACATAGGCCGGACAACCACAAATCTTAACATCTTTAAGAGATGGGCTCTTCCCATACCATATCACATATGGAGTGGCAGGCACCTGATTTGATTGGAACCCTATTTAATAGGTATGCAGCTTCACAAGTGCATAACACCCAAAAGGAAATAGGCAACTCAGTAGTACTCATCATAGAGCACACCATATCACATAGGGTGCGATTGCTCCGCCCCGATATACCAACGTGTTGTGGTGTATACGGAGGAGTAATGCTAAGAGAGAATCTCACTCTCCTTTAGAATAGTCTAGGAATCCCATGCTCAAGTATTCTCCTCCCTGATCGCATCAATGGACATAATACTTATACCCGTTTTGGTTCTCTACTTCTAACTCATATTTATTGAATTTCTCAAAAGGTTCAGACTTGTGTTTCAACAGGAACATATGTCCGAACCTTGAGAGATAATCAGTGAATGTAATGAAGTATAAAGAACCGGTCCTGGCATGTGTAGACAGGGGATCTTATATACATCATCATGTATCAATCACAAGAGTTCACTAACTCTTTCTCTGTTTCCAATAAACAGAGTTGTGGTCATCTTATCTTTGTGACATGACCGGAAAGTTTCACAAGATGTAAATTCAAACAGATTTAAATATGCATCAAAATATAACTTAGCTAGTCGGGTCGCATTGATATGACCTAGTCTACAATGCCTCAAGAAGGATTCGTTCATTTCTGAACTTTTCCTCTTGTGTGTGTTATGTATACTAAGAACTGTGGTTTGATTTAGAACGTCTATGCTTTTAGATAACATGCCTGAACCGATCAACTCTTGATATAGGAAATGTTCAAAACATTATCCAACAATACATGTAAGTCTACGGTAGCGCCCCGGCTGTCTAACAGACGCCAATATGCGGAACAAAAACTTTTACAACTGGCGTTATCGCATACTATAACCCGGATCTGCCATTAAAGCTAAACTAACAAACTACAAAGTGGGTAGAAATGTTATACCGAACGATCCGAGTCCTTCGGTCATCAACCATCATCCCACGCTTTGTTGCAGCTGATCCGAACTCGCTCGATCTCCAATCTCATCGTCCATGTGGCACCACGTCGACGGATCTTTAAACTGGCTCCCGCCTCTGAACCGAGGCAACTCGATCGTCAAGTTTGCTAAAAGAGACGACCAAGATTGATGTAGAGAATGAGTAGAACACTTTGTCTCGTTACGTCCAAAACTATGGATGAACGGTTAATGAAGTTGCCTTTTTGGATCGGGTGAAATGAGAAATCAACATATGAAATTTCCATGAAGCAAATTTCATAAGCTTTTGCCAAATGAATTAATTCTCTCTTGTTCCCACAAGGTGCCGGCCACAATAATATAGGATAGAGGTGAGTGTAGGAGAGAGGAGGGGGTGATCATAAGCACAAGATCTTATCTCTTCACTTAATGAATGAATGAATCACTAAAAACATTAAATGCAAAAATGGTGATTCATAATAACACATCACCATTTCATTTAATGCTTAACTATGAATCATCATATCATTAAATGCTAACCATGCGTCACTTAATCTAGAACCTTCTAGAACCATGACTCATCCAAGAAAAGATAAATCCGTATTAAACCGAATGTTTAATACGTGTGATAGAAAACTGGAAACTGGCAACTTCCAAAAGTGATCCTGAAACGAATTTCAGGATAACCTCGTAACAGTATAAACATACCCGCATTTGTATTACGACCGAATAAAAATGCAACTGAGACAAAGATATTATATCTACACAGTATAATACTCGGATCTGGCTTAAACCGAAGCTCACCAGTATTATCTGCCCGAAAAATGACACGTGCGTAAACGCACGTGCTTTTTCCGAACCCTGCCATAATACCATACGGCATCTACAACGTTTCGCCCGAACTTGGGAAACTGTCAGTGGGGGACTCTAATGACTCATCAATACACCGGCACTGGGTATAACCTCTAGCACGGCAGAGGTACTATCTGTACGTAATGGTTGCCTATGTATTGATTGGAAGGGAAGCTGACGAGCGAACTCATCCAGAAACCCTACTGAGCCTGACAGTGACAATATCCGTACAGTCCGGTCTATTCGTCTATGAGTATCGCATATAGGGCCTAGGGGGTCGGTAAACGTCAGACCCCTAATAGCTGTATAAGTCGTGTCAGAGAGCAGCCCAGAACACCCTGAGATACTACTGGAATACCTTCCAGTAAATCTCGATTACCTTGGCTAGGGATTTCGTGTAATGGCTCTCCTAAACACAGCGCGATCTCACCCCCAATACCGGGAGAGACGAATCCCTGACAATCGGCTCACTGCCTCCATGTGGCTCGGGACTGTACCCAAAATATACCTGTTTGCACGACTCCTTTGACCCGTGGTAGGGTATAAATCAAAGTACAGTGGGAACTCACACGAGACAAATGACGACCTCAGGTCGATGAGCTAACCTGTACACATGTCACCTGGGAACTGCTATCTGACGATATGTATAATACCAACTAGCATGTTCCCGGCGAGTCCTGTCCGGTGTACTCATAACTCAATGAGCACCTGTATAAATCTTAGGTGAACCAACTGACACCAATGGCTTGTGAGACCGGCCACCGCCCCTCGTCGGGGTCTCGACTGTATACACTAGTCTACTCTGGAGTATCGATGCCCTGTCTTGAAACTCCCACGACTAGGGACACTTTTAAGGATGTGCTTATAGGCCCCAGCTCTCACGTATATGATCGCCATCATACTGCCGGCAGTCAAGCAAGAATCCTATGGGCTCTATCATCATGCAATAGTGAACTAAAGCATATATACGATGATAAAGACAAACCAGATAGCATACTATCATCTTGAGTAAGACAGTCTTGTCGGTATAGGTCCTCCCTCAATCATTGCAATCACGTGCCTACGATTGAATAATTGACTTAGAGGGCACTATATCCAACAATCTCCCACTTGCACTTAAGGCTAATTATTGCGATGTCGCGTACTCACAGCTCGTGTGATACCGAAAATCTAACTCCTCTACTAATCAGTTTCACAAATCTCGTTTGTAAAACTATTGTGTTCGAGAAATAGCCTCAGTGAGTGGATCCGCCCTGATGTTTCTTTCTATGTCTCTCTTAATCTCAAGTTCGCGGCGAAAGCCATCTCCCGAATTGAGTAATAGGTGTCTTAGAATATGTCTGGATATCTGATGGAACCTAGTTCATAAATGAACTTCAAATCCAAACTTCTTAAACTGTATGGATAACTGAACCTAATCAGTATCCAGTACCATGCCTCCCACAGTATCCTTTTGGACCGTCTGTCCATAATACTGTCCCTCGTCAGAGGGAAAACTATAACTCTGACAATCACTCTGTCATCTAGGTCACCTTGGAAGCCTGGAATGATAACCGTCTCCTCAAGGAGGCTGACATTATCAAACCCATAGAACATCTATTCATGTTCTAAAACTGCTTCCTAATGTATCTCCAGGATTGGATTAATATAAACTTATCGCATCTAGTGCAAAAACAATATCTGGTGTGGTACTTGACATCTCACGATTGACTCAATTGCCTAAGCAAGTGATCTGCCAATCATGCACATCCCTCTCCCCTTTAGTCTGTAAGACACCTTTAGAGAGGGTGACTCCATCACCTGCATCTACACCACCATGCAAGGAGTCATCTATTCTAAAATACTGTTAGAATAATGTCAAATTACCCACATTGGGAAACTACCCAAATCTAGATTTAAAACCATTAGATCTAGCAATCAGAATGTCAGATATTATATCCATATCCTTTGTAGAGAAACAACTGTGTGACGACCACAGTACAACCGGTCGTAGTATAGGAATTTTACTTCCTACTCTTTGTATGTCATCCAAATGCCAGGACATCACACCCAACTACCTTCTTAACAGATCCATCCCCTATTCTGATGAAGTCAAACCCATGACTGTTACATCAAAAATAGATGATCTTTCTCCGCTATATATGCTCAAGTCTATAAATAGACATAAGCTACTTGCCCACTATGCTTCCGCTGCTCCCACTGACTACGATAACCCTCTGGCAGAATAATATATACGTGTACTTATAAAACTAGTTTAGAACGACGCTATACATATCCTCCTGCCGGGTCTCATAGTCTGGAACAACAGTAGTGTCAAGTCTGGGTAAACAAGAACCTCCCTGTCACCGTCCTTGAGGCTACCGGAGTACCTCTCGGGTGTCTGAGGTTACCCACCATGTCTACGGAGTGGCTATTGGAATGTCAAATCTGATTGAATATATGTCAAATCTGATTGAATATATAGGTCCTATTAAATTTTCCGTAATCATTTGCGGTTCTGGAATCACTTCCAGTTCTACCATACTCCTACTACTGTTTTCTGAAAAACATTTTAATAAAACTGTGGCGAGTCAAGAACAATATCACTATTGATCTTCCAGATGGTAGAAAATCAACCCTCGTCAAAGCCAGGGTCAACCCACAAACTGCCATTACAGAAACGTGCCTTGAGTTATCCAGTGTCTAGTTTTAAGCATAAGCTGGACAACTCCCCTTACCTTAGTATCGTTAAGATATGAACCATTCTATATCCAATATAGAAAATTTTGGCACTTATTTAATTGGAACCAGATTCAAATCATGCAGTTGTCTCCAGTGCATATCATCTTAATGGAGAGAGGCTAATCAGCATTACTCAACTTAGGAATCATCCAATTATGAGTAATCTGAAAGAGAAACAAGTTTCTCAAAATTGTTACTATCAACTGAATACCAATATCAAGAATCTACATCATCGAATTCTTTGAAGAATTCCGATACTAGCGATACCTGGTTCTCTACTTTATTCCTATACCCACAACTTCTCAAAACTTAGACATTGTATTTCTACGAAACACTTGTCTAAAAACTAGAGAAGTCACAAATAAATCGAACATAGTAAGAGGACCAACCCCTTTAGTCCTGATGGACACTGGACAATATACAATACTCTGTATATGTCCGCCGAGTTGAATAACTCAAAATCTATGCATCGTAGGTTGAAAACTGTCCCCAGGCGATTTCCTCAAATATCACCAATTACAACGAATTCCGATATAATGAGGATAATTACCTAATTCCCAATTACTTACTCCCACTCATTATCTGTAAAACTATACAGATGTGAGAATGAAACCTGGTAAGTATATACCCTGGAGTAAGTATCTAATCGGGAAATCAGTTTTCCATTAACAATGCACTGAAACATTAAAATGTTTCATAGGGGTATCATGGTATTCTTAGTAATGCCTATTGCATAATCCAATTCATGACTTTAACCGTATATTTCTTTGTCATCTCTCCAATTCCTTTTATTTGTCTTTAGTCGTTACCTTCTGTACACCATCATTAGGCTAAATGGTTTTCTTCCTTCCCTACCGTTCGGCACTAGCCTATGGTTTGGAAGAAGAATATCCAGTAAGCATAATGGGTGTACCCTCCTAAACCTAGGAGTACTCGCAACTTGAGAGAAGGTGATGATAAAAGACAACTGAATAAACCTTATTCCTATTTCTCCTGAACCAGAATCCATCCTCGAAAAATATCCTTCGAGTTCGTATATAACCATATGATGGATTTATCCAATGGAATTGGATGTCCGTAGTAATACGGGGTGTTCTGAAGAAATGAAAGGTGAAGTAGGAGTGGCGATGAAATACGTGGTTTGGTCGTGAATGTAAGTAGTCGCAATTTACTTTGCGCTCTTTCTAATTCCTTTATCTTGTCTTTACATATTACCTTCTGCACACCCTACTTAGGCTAATTGGTTTTCTTCATTCCCTACCTTTCGGCACCTGCCTATGGTTTGGAAGAAGACTATCCAATAAGCGTAATAGGTGTACTCTCCTAAACCAAGGAGCCCTCGCAACCTGAGAGAAGGTGATAATAAAAGACAACTGAATAAACCAATTCTATTTCTCCTGAACCTGGATCCATCCTCGAAGAAATCCCTCCGAGTTCGTATATAACCATACGATGGATCTATCCAATGAAAGTGGATGTCCGTAGTATTACGGGGTGTTCTGAGAAATACAAAAGGTAAAAGAAGAAGCAGCAATGACTTATTGTCATGACCCGAAAGTACGGAACATGACTGGCACTTAGATTACGAGACGTCTAAAGGCGTAACGTAAACTAAGTCAGCCAAAGCCCAGAAAATCTAAACCAAAACCAAAGAGAGTGAAGGAAACCTTTCATGAAAACGACTTGAAATCAATTTAGTTGCATTGAACCCCTTTTTAAAAAAAATCAAAAATTTCCGAAAATTTCGGTAGAGTCTCCTCTGTAAATTCTATCCCCCAAAATGGGTACAACAAGATATATAACCTGTAATCACAAAATGGCATCCCCAAGCGGGAGCTAGCACTTCGCCCAAGGCGGATCACAACCACACGCAATATATATATATGTAATCTCAAGAAAAGAGCATAAAGAAATGCGAAATATATGAAAACACAACGTCGGCTCAAGTGAGCTCGACCCAAAAGAAACCACATATACACAAATCTCTCAGTCTCGTCACTAGGTCGCATATACACATAAGAAGTGGTAGATGGAGAATACTAGATACAAAAATAGTACAAAAAGAGATAAAAGCGCTCTCGCAACCCACCTATGAGCAATGTCACGAGTCTGAGCAAAAGAAGTCACTAATAAGATAAGCCGCCGCTACTAGGCTGATGAGTCCGACCTGCAAGACACTGTGGCACAACGGGGGTGAGTTGCCAGCACGTGAGTAGAATATAACATCTAGTAAGGCTATCGTAAGAAGGCACGCAAATGCGTCACAGCATGTATGTCCAGATGTGATGTAATACCTCTAGTATGCATGCACATGTATGCAATGTCAATACTAAATCTTTAAGTGTTTAAATGCTATGAGTTCTGCATTCTTAACTTTAGAAAAAGAATATCTGTATAATAGCTAAATACCATCAAGAAATCATCTGAAACCCGTGTCAAGCATCAACACCAAATATGAAAACACATCTGTCTCAATGTCTCACTGTATCAATGTCTCAATACATCGGGCTCCGTCGGTCCGGATCGGCCCATATCATCAATCTCACGACAACGGTCGGTATCCTCCGGACATCCGCCGCGCCAGACATCACCGGTAGGTAGTCTTCCCCTGCCAGGCTCATCGTCTACAACTCGATCTTCTTGCCCTGGGGTACTATACCGGGCCCACCATGTACCCGAGACGGTTCATCCACTCCTCGAATCGGGTCTCGAAATCCAACAGAAAACATGAAAACTCATGGTGGACGACACATACATCACGAGAAAACCGCAACTTTGTTTTAAAAAAAATGATAATTATAAGCTTTTATTAAATTCTTGCGGTTTTCCCCAAAATCCAGAAATCGCAGCAATACTGAAATCCTCAAGAAAATCATAATACTCAACATGTTGTATATGATAAATGTCTATGATATCAAGGTATGCGATGAAATTTGTGGCTAGAAATCTATATAAGTATGATGATGATGCGAGGTATATACGTGCTATGCGATTTCGTATATCATGTATGATGCAATTGGTGACACTAAGCTAAACAGGTTCTATAGTGCTCGTGGCATGGAAATTACCAAAGGCGTGTGTGTCACATGAATAGTGCATGTGCAACAGGAGCCAATGGTAATGGTGTTCGTGTCCTACGAAGTAATATCGCACATGTGTATATGAATATCCATGCAATCTAGCAGACGATTAGCTATAAGGGTATGAAATGTGAATGGGGGGTTAGCTAACTAACAATGCAAATCTTGCAAGAAATAAAGTAATCCTAACTAGGGGGCGCCTCACGCCATCCAGACGATTTCCCTCATAGATGAATACATCTACTTACCTGAATGCCTCGCTAATCCGATCTGACCACCGCCTTGCCTTTGCGCGCCGCGTCTGATGTTTCCGCAACCGTTCCTAGAATTGCATAACACACAATATAAGATTACAGATTCCTGAAATGATGCAACTCACAATATGAAAAGATCGGCGCTCTCGAATTAATCACAACGTGCACTCGGTACGCGGAAAACACGCGAAAATCTCTAAAACCTTAACTAAAATCGCCGTTTCGGGCGACCGTCAAAACTGAAACCCGACTAAATCAAAATCCGCATTCGCACACCCTAAAAGTCATATGAGATGCTTTAAATATAGTCCATATATCATAATAATATCACCTCCTAATTTTCATAAAAATCTAGTAACCATTGGCATAGAAATATCGATGCAATTATCGCAATTTAACGGTGTAGCGATCGCTACATCGCACAAACAACCATTCTAACCAACTAGATAGCCAAAACCCTAACTTAAATCCATCAACCATGCTACAAACCCTAATTACAACACCAAACCTTTACTATAATTTCCTAAACAAGAATTCATAACCAAATTACACACTAAAACTACTAAATCTAGCAAATTTAAACCACAATTTGAACATTCGATAAGAATTATACCTTACAAGTTGAACCCTAACTTGCACTTGACCTTGAAAGATGCCTTCTTTCACCTTGTTTTAAAGCAAATTAGGGTTGGAAAGAGGTGGAATAGGATTATGGTTTGAATTTGTAAAGAAATGTGTTGATTTCGGTGGATTTTGTTGATTTTTTTTCATGATCTTTGAAGCAAGAAAGAGAGAGGGAAATGGGGTTTGCAGCAGGTTGAACTCGACCTGGTGTTGGGGAGGGGGTGTGTGTGTGAATGGTGTAGAAAATTCTACACAAAAAGCCTTTCCCAAGCTCAATTAATGACTATCACATCAACTTTTACACAAAAACCCCCATTTTAAACCATTTTTGATTAAAATTTTAAACCATAGAATAAAAATTTTGAAACGTCTTGATAAAATTTTATTAATACTAAATTTTAGTTTATAATGTTTCCTAAGTGTGTAATTTACCTAATTAAATTTTTATTTATCACTAATTAAATGTATTTTTAAAAGCTTAAAATAATATTAAAAATAATTAATTAAGGAAATTTTTTTTAATTAACTAGAAAATTTTAAGTGACATTTTAGTGACCAATTTATAGTAATATCTTATCTAAATTTTGTATAATTAGGTCTATAATGAAAAATACCTATTTTGACTTTTTACGGAAAAGGCTGCTAATTTAGCCGATTACCGAAAAACTGCCTAAACGATTTTCGAAGCGTTACAATCTTCCCCCCTTAAAGAAATTCGGTCCCCGAATTTAGAATTTAACTACACGTACCTTCAAAAAGATGGGGATATCTTTTCCTCATCTCGACCTCGGTCTCCCAGGTGACCTCCTCACTGTTCGGGCCACGCCAAAGGACCTTGACGGACGGTATAACCTTCGTCCTCAATTTCTTCACCTGCCGATCCAAAATGACCACCGGCTGCTCGGCGAATGAAAGATCACGCTCTAGCTGGATCGCCTGGTGCTGAATCGCATGGGAAGGATCATGAAGGTACTTGCGGAGCATTGAAACATGGAACACGGGGTGAACATCGGGGAAACTGGGCGGAAAAACTAACCGATAAGCGACTGGACCAACACGCTCAAGGATCTCGAATGGACCAACATATCTAGGACTCAGCTTCCCTTTCCGCCAAAATCTCATCACACCCTTCATCGGAGAGACCCTCAGGAAAACATGGATCGCCAACATCGAACTCGAGTCGGCGACGCGCCTGTCAGCATATGATTTCTGCCTACTCTGTGCAGCTCTCATCCTGTCCCGAATCATCTGTATCTTTTCGGTCGTCTCCTGTACGATCTGCGGCCCCAAAATACTGCTCTCCCTGAGCTCTGTCCAACATACAGGCGATCGACATCTCCTCCCATATAAAGCCTCGAAAGGTGCCATCTGAATCGTCTCCTGGAAGCTATTATTGTAGGAGAACTCGATCAAAGGCAAATGACGATCCCAGCTACCACCGAAATCTAAAACACAAGCTCTGAGCATGTCCTCAAGAGTCTGAATAGTACGCTCTGACTGACCGTCCGTCTGCGGATGAAAGGCTGTGCTAAAACTCAATCGGGTGCCCAAAGCTTCCTGAAGTTTCTGCCACAATCGGCTGGTAAACTGAGTGCCCCGGTCGGACACAATGCACGTCGGAACGCCATGCAGTCACACGATATCATCAATATAAACCTGGGCCTACTGAGCAAATACAAAAGTGGTCTTCACTGGCAGGAAGTGAGCCGATTTCGTCAGTCGATCCACAATCACCCAAATAGAGTCATACCCTCGACCGGTCCTGGGTAGACCCACAATAAAGTCCATGAAGACCTATTCCCACTTCTACTCAGGGATGGACAAAGGCTGTAACTCGCCAGCTGGCCTCTGGTGCTCGGCCTTGACTTGCTAACAAGTCAGGCATCTCGACACAAAGTCTGTAACATCCTTCTTCATCCCGTCCTACCAGTACACCTCTCTCAAATCATGGTACATCTTGGTAGAACCTGGATGCACATGTTGGAGATAATGCCCTCAGAGTCAATTATTGGATCACAGGTACGTGATTGCAATGATTGATGGAGGACCTATCCCGGTAGGACAGTCTTACTCGAGATGATAGTATGCTATCTGGTTTACCTTTATCATCGTGTACTGTTTTAGGTGACCTGACACGTCGCTATTACACGTTGATAGAGCCCCTAGGATTCTTGCTTGACCACCAGCAGTATGAGGGCGATCATATAAGTGGGAGCTGGGGTCTATAAGCATATCCTGAATTGGTCCCTAGTCGTGTGAGTTTCGAGACAGGGCATCGATACTCCATAGTAGACTAGTGTATACAGTCGAGACCCCGACGAGGGGCGGTGGCCGGTCTCACAAGCCACTGGTGTCAGTTGGATCACCTAAGATGTATACAGGTGCTCATTGGGTTATGAGTACACCGGACAGGACTCGCCGGGAACATGCTAGTTGGTCATAACCAGACGTCAGATGGCAGTTCCCTGGTGACATGTGTGCAGGTTAGTTCATCGACCTGGGGATCGTCATTTGTCTCGTGTGAGTTCCCACTGTACTTTGATTACTACCCTACCACGGCTCAAAGGAGTCGTGCAAACAGGTTTTAGTTGGGTACAGTCCCGAGCCACATGGAGGCAGTGAGCGTATCTTCAGGGGTTCGTCTCTCCCGGTATTGGGGGTGAGGTCGTGCTGTGTCTAGGAGAGCCATTACACGAAGCCCTCGGCCGAGGCAAGGAGATTTACTGGTAGGTATTCCAGTAGTATCTCAGGGTGTTCTGGGCTACACTCCGACACGACTTGTACCGCTTTTGGGGGTCTGACTTTTACCAACCCCCTAGGCCCGCCATGCGATGCTCATAGACGAACGGACCGGACTGTACGGATATTGTCACTGACAGGCTCAGTAGGGTTGTCTGGCTGAGTTCACTCACAGACGTCCCTTTTAGTCAATACCTGGTAGCCCGTTACGTATTGGCTTATACCTCTGACGTGCTAGTGGTTAAATCCACAACCAAGGTGTTGACGAGTCTTTAGAGTCCCCCACATTCAGTTACTCAGCTTTCGGGCGAAAGGTTGTAGAGGCCGTATGGAGATATGGCAAGGTCCGATCAGATACGTGCGGTATTGCACGAATCAGGATTGGACAGTTTGTACTATAGGCCGTATGGTTGTATGGCAGGGTTCGATCAGATACGTGCGGTATTGCACGGATCAGGATCGAACGGATATTACTAGCCGGCTTTAGTATAAGCCGGATCCTAGTATAGTACAGTGTAGATTTTGTCTCTTTGCATTTGTATTTCGGTCGAAATACAGATGCGGGTGTGTATGCACAGTATCGGGGTTTTCCTGTAATTTATTACGGGACCAGTTTTCTGGAGTTGCCAGTTTGCTTTTAGTTTCGGCCGATTTCCATTGTATCGTTCATTGGCCGAAGATTGGTGGAGGAGGGCTTATTTGCATTGTTGCAAATAAGCATTTGTGGAGGGGGTCTTTGCATATTATCATGTCATGATACTTGTCCCATCATTTGACTTCATATCTTCTTGATGGCTTGACTTTTAGTAACCATCATGGTTGTTGATTACTTGTTTTGGAGTGTGGGTTATGGTTGTGATCATTGGATTCTTTCATCATCTCTTTTCATCATTATTTCCACCCACCCCCTTGACCTTACTTTTTCTCTCTCCAATCACACATGGGTGGGGGGGGCCGGCCATTCCTATGGAATGGAAGGGGATTCATTTTGATGGGTGAAGAAAATATGATACATTCATTCTTTTGGATGCTACATTTTTCCTACCTCTCTCCAAGTTCTTTTTCCTCCACCACAAAAGGCAATTCCATGAACCCCAAAAATGAGACTTCTTCTCTAGATATTCTACAGCATATCTTGGGCACGTCGAGTAGCCGGCTTCGTACCCGAGTTGCCTCGGCATTGAGGTGGGAGCCCGTAAACGATGTAGGCGATGTGGTGCACTTCCGGCGACGAGGAGGAGACGGGACATTCCGCAGGAGATCGGGACGACGACGAGAAGACCGGAGGACTCGGATCTGTCGGTATACTTCTCTTCCCTATCTTGTTAGTAGCTTAGACTTGTTAATGGTTACGATCCGGATGTTTAGTGCGCGGTGGTGCCGGTTTGCTAAGTCCGCAAAATTAAAGTTTTTCACCGCTTCCGCATTCCGGCGTCGGATTGACGGCCGGGGCGCCGCCGTGCACTTACAGTGGTATCAGAGCCTCCCATTAACTTAGTCTAGCTTTGTGTAATGTGTTTTTCTGTTTCGATCGATCGAATGTTCCAAAACTGCATTTTAGTTCGCATCAGTTTCTGTTGAAAATTTTTGGTCTCGAAAAATTTTTCAGGTTGTAAAATATTGATGTACTGGAAAATCTAAGAGCTCTGTAAAAATTCGATGAAGTGACTCCACAGTTGGTGCGCGGAACCGCCGCGAAAACCCCCTTCCCGCCGCTGTTCCGCCGCGCACTGTGGAGATCACTGCACCAATTTTTTACAGAGGCTTTCTGGGGTGAAAAGTGGGGTTTTGGAATAATAACTTTGGGCCCATTATTTCTGTGAGTGCTACAGTATTGCTTGGGGGCCCACTTGTTAAAGTTTGATTGATCGGATATTTTAAACACATTTTTCACAGTATTTACATTATATCTGCGACCGTGAATGTCACTCGATCGGTAAATCCGGTCTAACTGCTATAGCCCGGTTAGACGGATTTGCGAACGTGACTTTCACGTTGATGTTCTGTTTTTGCTGTGATGTTGCGGATCGGTCGTGGGGGATAGCCTGGATGCAATGCTAGTACAGTTGTGGTTGTATTATGTACATTTGATATTGCGGGGCGAGCGTCCGACATGTGGACTGCCGTCACTGCCTGATTGTATTATTCTTTTGGGGCACGACCTGGTTGCGGTCGATGTACCCGCTGTATGTATATTTTACTTTCTGTACTAGGATTACCCCACGGAGGGGTGCACGGATAGCCGGGTTCTAGGGGGCTTCACTCTGGAATTGGCGGGCTATTCGCCGCACTCGTAGGGGGTACAGGTTGACCCAGGAGGGGTGCCCAAGTTGCCGGATTCCGTGAAGTGCTGGGTGGTCCATTCACGGTACTGAAGGGGGCTGCCTCGCTTCAGGTTTTGGCGGGCGACTTGCTGCGCCCGTAGGGGTCTAGGATTTCATTGCACAGGCTATCCACACGACCAGGGGAACGTCGGGTTTCAGTAGTGGCTCTGTGAAACCCGGGGATCCCAGATAACTGTATTGTTTCTGTGATGCTGTTCATTCTCTGTGATGTTGCATTTCTTTCACGCCTTGAGCGAATATAATATATTGGTATATATATTAGTAGATGTTGTATATGTTTTGCATCCGCGCTAGTCCAGTCCCCGCTCTGTCGTTAGTTAGCTAACCTAACGGGTAATGACGGGACCCAGTGGCGAATGCGGATGGCATATACGTACATCAGTATATTTTCGTTCTTTTTAGTGTGATCAATTGATGGGACTGCATTGATTCGGATCAATGCAAGTTAAAACAAACCTAAACTGATGTTGTTGGAACACTTTTCAAAAAGCTGTTATTGCAAGGACGTTCACTTTTGTTTTGCATCGTGGTATTCAGTTGGAATATCCTGCTCCTCAGTCGACGAGGCAAGGGCCGAGATCCCTTCACCGGGAGTGACCCCTTGGACAGAAGTTTGCGTCAGGGCATTAACTTCACTATAGCTGATTACTTTCGCTTTGCATCGCGGTATTCATTTGGAATATCCTGCACCCCATTCTACGGGGAAAGAGCCGAGATCCCTTCACCGGGAGTGACCTCTTTAGCAACAGTTTTCGTCACTATATTTTTTAAAAAGCTATCCGTTCCTTCGACGATATCAAGTTCTTTACGTTAAAGGTTTTCGCCAGAAACCATTCGTAGCCCTCCGTCGTTTCAGACGGGTAGCACGTAGTATTCATGCTATGTTTGTTGGCCTTCGTCAAGGCATAGTGTATGGTAGCTGCTTGTTGCCTTTCTGCAGCATAGATAGATGCGTTGGTTTGGGACAGTCGTATAGCCTTGTTGGCCTTCGTCAAGGGCTTGTGCTGGTGGATTCAAATTAACCTGGAGAATGACGGGTAGAACTTGACATGTGACTTATGATTTGTTGGCCTTCGTCAAGGTCATAAGAGCATGGGGCAGAAATCACATCGGGAGTTTCAAAAGAACTGAAACTTGCCAGATATGCGCATACCTTCTGGAGTGTGACACCGTGAGCGGATTCCGTCACGTTATCATGCGATGATAGTTGGATCCCGATTCCCACTGATGAGTTAGTTTACTCCTCGGGTGACCCCGACTAGTTCTTCTTTCAGGTTTGGAGGAGAATTTGACTGTACAGTGGGAGGATTCCAGATTAGATAAATTGGTAACCATTCTGATCTAGGTTAGAGTGCACGCTGAGTGTTTCTTTTCTCTCTCTCTTTGGCAGCGACCATTGACCCGACCCTATGACTATGACTCAGTGACCAAGTTGACCGAACTTTCTTAACACTGGCTTTTGGATTGTCAGAGCTGCGAACCTCATTGCCACTCCTACTTTTACCCTTTTCTCCAGGACACCCCGTATTACTACGAACGTCCACTTCCATTGGACAAAACTATCGTATGGTTAGATACGAACTCGAAAGAATTTATTCGAGGATGGTTCCCGGTTCTGGAGGAAACGGATAGGATCATTCAGTTGTCTTTTCCTTTTACCTTCTCTCAGGTTGCGAGTACTCCTTGGTTTAGGAGATAGTACACCTATTACGCAAATTGGATAGTCTTCTTCCAAACCTTAGGCTGGTGCCGACCGGTAGGGAATGAAGAAAACCAATTAGCCTAACGAAGGTGTACAGAAGGTATTAAGTTCAGACAAAGAAAGGGATTAGTAAGAGGGCAAAGTAAATTGCAACAGATATTCACGACCAAACCAAGTATTCCTTCGCCAATCCTAAATCACCTTTGTATTTCTCCAGGACACTCCGTATCACTACGAAGATCCACAGTTTATTGGATACTCCATCGTATGGTTATATACGAACTCGAAAGGAACTTGTTCCAGTTCGGGGATGGATCCTGGTTCAGGAGAAATAGGAATAAGATTTATTCAGGTGTCTTTTATCTTCACCTTCTCTCGCATTGCGAGTGCTCCTAGAATTAGGACAGTACACCCATTATGCTTATTGGATAGTCTTCTTCCAAACCATAGGCTGGTGCCGAACGGTAGGGAAGGAAGAAACCATTTGGCCTAAACGGGTGTGCAGAAGATAATGAATAAAGACACATGAAGGGATTTGGAGAGGTGGCAAAGAATTATACGGTTACAGTCGTGAATCTGGAAGAGGCATTACTAGGAATACCGGGATACCCCATCGAGACATTTCAATGTTTCAGCTTCACTGTGTACTGTTAAAGGAAAACTGATTTCCCAGTTAGACACTTGCTCCAGGGTATGTATTTACCAAGTGTGATTCTCACATCTGTATGGTTTTACAGATGATGAGTGGGAGTAGGTTATTGGGAATTGGGTGATCATCCTCATTATATCGGAATTCGTTGTAATTGGTGATATTTGAGGATGCCACCTGGGCTGTTTGCCGGTCGGCAAATATTTGGTTTTGAATATCCGTTGTTATGCACCAATTTCAAATCGATATATCTGTACGTCTATTTTCATAGAGTGAGATATACCCTTTTGAAATTATGTCTACGACATTTACCTATATCAGTGGATGGTTAGGTAAGGAGCATTGAACAGCGGTGTAATTCTTCATAACCAAAGGTACAGTTTTCAACCTACGATACACAGTGAATGAGTTATCAGACTCAAGGGACTTATACAGAGTATTGTATGTTGTCCAGGGTCCATCAGGACAAAGGGGTTGGTCCTCGTACTATATTCGGTTTACTTATGACTTCTCTAGTTTTTAGACAGGTGTTTCGTGGAAACACAGGGTCCGAATTTTGAGAAGTTATAGGTATTTGAATAGAGTAGAGAACCAGGTGTAGCAAGTATCGGGATTCTTCAAAGTGATCGAAGATGTAGATACTTGTCAATGGTATTCAGTTGAAAGTAATGATTAAGAGATCTTGCTTCTCTTTCAGGTTACTCATAATTGGAAGCATTCCTAAGTTGAGTAACGCTGATCGTCCTTCTTCCATTTAGGGAACATGCACTGGGGACAGCTGCATGATTTGAATCTGGTTCAATTAAATCAGTGCCTATGGTTCTATATTGGATATAGTACAGTTCATATCTTAACATTGTTAAGGTACAGGGAGTTGTCCGGTTTATGCTTAAAACCAGACATTGGACAACTCAAGGCACGTTTCTGTAATGGCTGTTTGTGGGTTGACCCAGGCTATGACGAGGGTTGACTTTCTACCATCTGGATGAACAATAGAGATATTGTTCTAGACTCGCCACGGTTTTATTACAAATGGATTTTTTCAGAAAACAGTAGTGGGAGTATGGTAGAACTGGAAGTGATTCCAGAACCACAAACGATTACTGAAGATTTGATAAGGAACCTAAAGATTCAATCTAGATTGACATTCCATTGGCCACTCCGCAGATAAGGTGGGTAACTTCAGGCACCCGAGAGGTACTATGGTAGCCTCAAGGACGGTGACAGGGAAGTTCTTGTTTACCCACACTTGCCATTGCTGTTGTTCCAGACTGTGAGACCCGGCGGGAGGATGAGTATAGCGTCGTTCTAAACTTGTTTTAGAAGTGTACGTGTATATGACTCTGCCAGAGGGTTGTCGTAGTCAGTGGGAGCAGCGGAAGCATTGGTGGACAGGTAGCTTATGTCTATTTATAGACTATAGCAGATATAGCGGAGATAGATCATCAATTTCTGATGTGACTGTCATAGGTTTGACTTCATCAGAATAGGGGATGGATCTGTTGAGAAGGTAGTAGGGTGTGATGTCATGGTATTTGGATGACATACACAAAGTAGGAAAGGAAACTCCTATACTACGATCGGTTATACTTTGGTCGTCACACAGTGTTTTCTCCACAAAGGAATTGGATATTATATCAGACATACTGGTTACTAGATCTATGGTTTTAGATCTAGATTTGGGTGGTTTCCCAATCAGGATACTTTGACAGCATTCTAAGAGTATTTAGAATGGACGACTCCTAGCAGGTGGTGTACCTGCAGGTAATGGAGTCACCCTCTCTAAAGATGTCTTATAGACTAAAGGGGAGAGGGATGTGCATGATTGGCAGATCACTTGCTCAGGCAATTGAGTCAATCATGAAATGTCAAGTACCACACCAGATGTTGTTCTTGCACTAGATGCAATAAGTTGACATTAATCCAATCCTGGAGAAACAGTCGGAAGCAGTTTTAGAACATAAGTGAATGTTCTAGGGATATGATAACGACAGCCTCATTCGTGAGACAGTTATCATTCCAGGCTTCCAAGGTGACATGGACGACAAGGAGGTTGTCAGAGTTATAGTTTTCCCTCTGACGAGGGGCAGTATTTTGGACAGGTGGTCCAAGGCAATACTGAGGGAGGCATGGCGCAGGATACTGATTAAGTTCAGTTGACGATACAGTCTAAGAAGTTTGGATTTGGAGTTCATTTATGAGCTATGTCCCATCAGACATCCAGACACATTCTAAGACAGGTATTGCTCATTTCGGGAGATGGTTTTCTCCGCGAACTTGAGATATAGAGAGACATAGAAAGAGACATCAAGGCGGATCCACTCACTGAGGCTATTCCTCGAACGCAATAGTTTCGCAAACGAGCTTTGTGAGACTGACTAGTAGAGGAGTTGGGAGTTCGGTATCACACGGGCTGTGAGTATGCGACATCGCAATAATTAGCCTTGAGTGCAAGTGGGAGATTGTTGGAGATAATGCCCTCAGAGTCAATTATTGGATCACAGGTACGTGATTGCAATGATTGATGGAGGACCTATCCCGGTAGGACAGTCTTACTCGAGATGATAGTATGCTATCTGGTTTACCTTTATCATCGTGTACTGTTTTAGGTGACCTGACACGTCGCTATTACACGTTGATAGAGCCCCTAGGATTCTTGCTTGACCACCAGCAGTATGAGGGCGATCATATAAGTGGGAGCTGGGGTCTATAAGCATATCCTGAATTGGTCCCTAGTCGTGTGAGTTTCGAGACAGGGCATCGAGACTCCATAGTAGACTAGTGTATACAGTCGAGACCCCGACGAGGGGCGGTGGCCGGTCTCACAAGCCACTGGTGTCAGTTGGATCACCTAAGATGTATACAGGTGCTCATTGGGTTATGAGTACACCGGACAGGACTCGCCGGGAACATGCTAGTTGGTCATATACCAGACGTCAGATGGCAGTTCCCTGGTGACATGTGTGCAGGTTAGTTCATCGACCTGGGGATCGTCATTTGTCTCGTGTGAGTTCCCACTGTACTTTGATTACTACCCTACCACGGCTCAAAGGAGTCGTGCAAACAGGTTTTAGTTGGGTACAGTCCCGAGCCACATGGAGGCAGTGAGCGTATCTTCAGGGGTTCGTCTCTCCCGGTATTGGGGGTGAGGTCGTGCTGTGTCTAGGAGAGCCATTACACGAAGCCCTCGGCCGAGGCAAGGAGATTTACTGGTAGGTATTCCAGTAGTATCTCAGGGTGTTCTGGGCTACACTCCGACATGACTTGTACCGCTTTTGGGGGTCTGACTTTTACCAACCCCCTAGGCCCGCCATGCGATGCTCATAGACGAACGGACCGGACTGTATGGATATTGTCACTGACAGGCTCAGTAGGGTTGTCTGGCTGAGTTCACTCACAGACGTCCCTTTTAGTCAATACCTGGTAGCCCGTTACGTATTGGCTTATACCTCTGACGTGCTAGTGGTTAAATCCACAACCAAGGTGTTGACGAGTCTTTAGAGTCCCCCACATTCAGTTACTCAGCTTTCGGGCGAAAGGTTGTAGAGGCCGTATGGAGATATGGCAAGGTCCGATCAGATACGTGCGGTATTGCACGAATCAGGATTGGACAGTTTGTACTATAGGCCGTATGGTTGTATGGCAGGGTTCGATCAGATACGTGCGGTATTGCACGGATCAGGATCGAACGGATATTACTAGCCGGCTTTAGTATAAGCCGGATCCTAGTATAGTACAGTGTAGATTTTGTCTCTTTGCATTTGTATTTCGGTCGAAATACAGATGCGGGTGTGTATGCACAGTATCGGGGTTTTCCTGTAATTTATTACGGGACCAGTTTTCTGGAGTTGCCAGTTTGCTTTTAGTTTCGGCCGATTTCCATTGTATCGTTCATTGGCCGAAGATTGGTGGAGGAGGGCTTATTTGCATTGTTGCAAATAAGCATTTGTGGAGGGGGTCTTTGCATATTATCATGTCATGATACTTGTCCCATCATTTGACTTCATATCTTCTTGATGGCTTGACTTTTAGTAACCATCATGGTTGTTGATTACTTGTTTTGGAGTGTGGGTTATGGTTGTGATCATTGGATTCTTTCATCATCTCTTTTCATCATTACTTCCACCCACCCCCTTGACCTTACTTTTTCTCTCTCCAATCACACATGGGTGGGGGGGCCGGCCATTCCTATGGAATGGAAGGGGATTCATTTTGATGGGTGAAGAAAATATGATACATTCATTCTTTTGGATGCTACATTTTTCCTACCTCTCTCCAAGTTCTTTTTCCTCCACCACAAAAGGCAATTCCATGAACCCCAAAAATGAGACTTCTTCTCTAGATATTCTACAGCATATCTTGGGCACGTCGAGTAGCCGGCTTCGTGCCCGAGTTGCCTCGGCATTGAGGTGGGAGCCCGTAAACGATGTAGGCGATGTGGTGCACTTTCGGCGACGAGGAGGAGACGGGACATTCCGCAGGAGATCGGGACGACGACGAGAAGACCGGAGGACTCGGATCTGTCGGTATACTTCTCTTCCCTATCTTGTTAGTAGCTTAGACTTGTTAATGGTTACGATCCGGATGTTTAGTGCGCGGTGGTGCCGGTTTGCTAAGTCCGCAAAATTAAAGTTTTTCACCGCTTCCGCATTCCGGCGTCGGATTGACGGCCGGGGCGCCGCCGTGCACTTACAGCACACTGTATACTGATCTATGTGCCTCCTTGAGGATATCGCGCCTCAGTCCCTCAGAATTTGGTACGCACAATCGAGTCCCAAATCGAAGTATCCCCTGATCATCAATCACGAACTCAGAAACTCTGCCCTGCCGAATCTGCTCAATAATCTCTAAAATACGGGCATCGCCGGACTGTGCCTCGCGGATACGGTTAAGTAACTGTTGGCATGCTCTGAAATGGGCCAGTTGTCCCCCTGTAGGAGTAAACTCGAACTGCACTCTGCTGTCACATAAAACCTGCCAATCCGTCGTCGACTGCATCTGTACTGCGCTCAAACAAGATAAGCTACCTCGGGGTCTCCTACTCAAAGCATCTGCCACCACATTCGCCTTGCCCGGATGGTATAGAATCTCACAGTCATAATCTTTCACCAACTCCATCCAACGGCGCTGTCTCAGATTCAGATCTCGCTGCTGAAAGATATACCTCAAACTCTTGTGGTCAGTGAATATCTGGCACGACCCACCGTATAGGTAATGTCTCCGGATCTTAAGTGCAAATACCACTGCAGCCATCTCTAAATCATGAGTGGGGTAGTTCTGTTCGTGTTTCCTCAGCTGCCGAGAAGCATACCTGATAACTCTGTCGTGCTGCATCAATACACAGCCCAGCCCCACTCGAGAAGCATCACAATATACCACGAACCGCCTGATCCTGAAGGCAAAGCTAACACCGTTGCTGTAACACCTTAGGATTTGCTTAGTGACTAAATATATTTAAATAATGGTTTTTAACAAAAAGTTTACCAAATTGTGTTTTAAATATTTTTCCTAATTTAATAAATATTTTTCCAAAATTTTCCTAGGCTTGCACACACATGTGCATGTAAACTAGGGTTTTTAAATTGAGTTAATACCATAATTATTAACCATGGTGGGTTAATCTTGTGGGTTAAAGTCTTTTGGGTTTTGAGTGGATTTAATTAGCTAATTAAAAAGGTTACTTTAATTTGAATTAGTTTTGAGTGTTGACTTGTGAGAGAGAAAGAGAGGGCATCATGGCTCATGCCATGCTTGCCATTAATGAAGAGAGAGAGGAGGGTTGACAAGTGAGAGATGATTGTTGCCTCTCATTTCCTTTTTGTTTTTCTCTCAAACTCTCACACCCTCACACTCTCACACACACACACACTTACCTGAGGCCAGAAGCAGCAGCAGCAACATGGAAGCAGCAGCAGCAGCATGAGAGCAGCAGCAGCAGCAAGAAGTAGCAGCAGCAGCAGCAGAGATCAGTAGCAGCAGCAGCAGTGAACAGCAACTGCAGCTTCTTCCCCTCCACTTCTTCATCTTCCTGCAACTTCCTAGGGTTAAGTAAGAGGTATACTTCCTAACTTATTCCCTAGTTAACTTAGTTAGTGTAGTTTTGCTTCGGTTAATGGTTTTTAGTGCGTTTTAGTGCGATATGGGGTGTTTAGTGGGAACTTTGTGCTAATGAGGTGTAGATTGGTTTCAGTACGATGCTTGAGGTTGGTTGAGACCATGTTAAATTAGTTTAACCCCTATTACACTAAAATACCACCAGTTTTCCTATTTGATGCAAAATGTCGTATTTGTGCAAATTTGAGTTTTCTGGAACTGCTATTGACCCGGTGAGTTCAGAATGATATTGAGAGTACTGTAGTATAGTGGTGATGTGCTGATACCCCAGATTTAACCCGACCCCCTAACTGCTATAGTAGGCCGCCAATTTCTTCGTTCTGGCCGCAATTTGCGGCCAGATGGGTAGGGTTTGGGTTGGGGTTTGGTCCTATAGGTGTCTGCTAGTGTGTAGAGTGCTGTGATATTTATATTTTTGTAAGTTTAGTTCTGTGTAAAAATCTGGGACCAAATACCTATTTTGCCGTTTTTCTAAACCTTCGCGACACGCGTGATACATGAGTAGGTTTGGGTTTCTGCGTATCGCGGCGCGTCGGGGTAGTTTCAGGCGCGTGATCATACGTTTTAGCGTATCGCGCACACACGTGATTAGTTTGCGACACGAGTTTCTAGTTTGACCGTGATGTCGCATTTTTAGTGAAATTGAGCTTATATGTGTGATATGTGTATGTGATTCTAGGTTCGCAGGCCAGTGAGACGGACGCTGCGAAGAAGGGCAAGCAAGTCGTCAGCTACACTTAGCGCGAGACACGGTAAGTAGATTTCACATCTACGGGGATATCGCCCGCATGGCGTTATGCGTCAGGGCTGATAGGACCTTAGTAATACATATTGCATTTACCTCGATGGACTGTCATTGCATATCACATTCCCTGCTATGTGTTTATAGATATATGCTTAGAACTGATAGAACACCGCACTATTACTAACGGTTTATGTCGCACGGGCACTATTTGCATGCTACACACACACCGTTAGTAATTGCCATGCCACACTCACTATAAGAGCTGCCATGATTATATTGCTATAGTTCGCTTCATATGTGATTTGATATGACTTTCATGTATATTGGGAGCCACATGACATCTTTTAAAACCGGAAACGAAACTACTTTAAAAAGCGGTTTTCCCCTTATACCCATACCATGGATTGATGTATATTGTACCTCGCATTGAATTTACTATTGGTGTTGGATTTTCATGTGATTTCTGTTTTGAGGACCGTGGAAGTATTTAAGACAAAATGCACTATTTTGAAAAACCCGGTACCTCGTGATATGATATTTTGGTGTGTCCACCACGCATTTTCTCGGTGCTGAGACGTGTGCTTGAAACCCGATTCGAGGAGTGGATGATCCGTTGCGGGTTCGTGGTGGGTCCGGTATGGTTCCCCTCGGCGAGATGATCGATGGGTTTGCCGATTGAGCCTGGAGACGGGCGAGTACCTACCGGTGATTGGTTGGACCTGGCAGTTGTCCGGAGGATACTGACCAGAGTCGAGAGATGGATGCGGGATGATCCGTACTGCCGGGGCCGAGGGCCGACACCGCAGACGGACCCCGTGGGCCGATCCGGACTGACGGAGCCCGATATACGAGGATTTGCGTGTCGATGCTGGACACAAGTATTTTATGATATTTTGGGTGTCGATGTTGGGCACTCGTGATTTCTCAGAGATGTACAGGATTTGAGGGCCGATGGGTGTGCCGGCGCCTGAGTGTATTTGGGATTTGAGTGCAGCCTGAGGCACCGATTATGGCTTTCCATGTTGACATAGTCCATGTAGATGTTATTTATCCCATACTCAGTATTGACTACTATATATCTCATCCTGTAGCATTTACCTGTCAGAGTACTTGCATTATTATTGCATCCTCTATTTGACATGCATTGATATCATCTGCTGGCATTAGTAGAGCCACGCTATATGTGCATGCTCGCGATCACCTTTATATGTTATCTCTATTCACGAGTTGGCAACTCACCCCCATTGTGCCACAGTGTTTGCAGGTTGCCCTGGGGAGTAGTCACGGCTGGCTGTTACCGCATCTTTTGGCACAGATACCCTTTCTGAGGCGAGTTAGCCTTTTTGCTGTTTAGGTGGGTTTTGTACGGTATCTGTTATCATTTCAGTTGTATATTGATGTATCTAGTATTCTCCATCTACCTTTCTGTATTGACTTAGAGACAGTTGAGAGGACGATATGTATGATTTTATATTCTGGTGTCGAGCTCGCATGTGAGCCGACTTTACTTTATGCAGTCTCATCTTTTATGATTTTGTCCTTGCTTTACTGGGTACTCTTCGCTACGGCGTCGTATATCATATTGTGATGCTTTATTCATGTCACTTGTTATTTCTGTTACACCTTGCTTTTACCCGACTCGCGGGGCTAATGTTTTAAAAAAAGGAAATGTTACCAAAATTACAAAGGTTATAACTCTTGAACTTAAAAGGATTTCTACTAAATAAATGGAAGCTTTTCAGACATGTATGACTGTTTTTACGAAAAATGTTTTAATCACTCTTTATTATTGGTTTTGATTTCTGGGTTCGGCTTACTTAGCCGCGTTACGCCTGTAGACGTTGCGTGGTTAAGTGCCGGTCACGAGTCGAATTCTCGGGTCGTGACAAAGTTGGTATCAGAGCGTAGGTTTTACCTTCGGAGTGTAGGATGACCCTGGTATGATGGAGTAGGTAGCTGCAGCAGGGTAGCGTAGCGTATGTATGTTCCGCGGCATGCTCACGACACGGTACTCCGCTTATGCGACCTTAGGACTTGTTGATTTGATCCCTCCTTATATTCTTGCGATTCGATTTCCGTGTTCTTATCGAATCCAAATTTTCTTTCAGCCATTATGCCGCCTAAGACTACGAGGGCACAGAGAGCGGCCGCGAGGGCCGAGATTCGTATTGACTCGTCCGAGACGAGGACTGATCCGGGCAGTGCACCCGTTGTACCCGAACAGGCTGTTCCTGCCGTGACAGATCAGATCGCCACGCTAGGGGCTGGTATGCAGGAGATGCGCCAGACGGTGGGATCTAGCATGCAGGAGATGCGCCAGATGATAGGATCGCTAGTTGAGACGCTTCGAGCGCAGCGACCATAGGTAGCTCCACCCGTTCCAGAGACCGCGATGGTGCCTACCGCACAGCCAGTTGCCCCTGCAGCCACGGAGGTGATTACAGTATCGCTATCAGAGTTCATGAGGCTGAAGCCTCCGGTATTCACAGGCACCGATACAGCCGAGGACCCACAGTCTTTCATCGACAGGATGGCCAGGATATGCCGTTCCCTCAGATGCGCAGATACGAGATGGGTTGAGTTCGCGAGCTTTCGCCTGGAAGGTCTTGCGCAGAAATGGTGTGATTTAGTGGAGAAGGGCAGAGCAGCAGGTCTTCCTCCTATGACCTGGACGGAGTTCGTGACCATATTTCTAGCCCGTTTCCTTCCCCAGAGTGTTAGGGATGCCCGAGCACGCAGATTTGAGTCCTTGCGCCAGACGCCAGGGATGACGGTGGCAGAGTATGACGTACTGTTTACAGAGCTAGCAGTCTACGCCCCATATTTAGTAGCTACCGAGGAGTTGCGAGTCCGGAGATTTGTTCGAGGCTTGCTTACACCATTGTTCCTCACGATCAGCGCGCAGCACTACGAGACCTATGCAGCAGCTGTAGACGCAGCCCTAGTGGTCGAGGAGCACCTAGCTGAGACTTCGGTAGTTCCAGAGCCGAAGAGAGTTCGTACCAGTATTTCCGCACGGAGGCAGTCATTCAGACGCCGCGACAGGTATCGTTCCGGTACGAGGAGTAGCAGAGATTCGGGACGAGGTCGGATGTTTAGTTCATATCCCCAGGAAGGTCAGCAGTCGCCGCGGGGTTGCTTCAGATGTGGCAGCCTACTTCACCTCGTTCAAGATTGTCCAGAGACACACCGGAGGGAGGCGGCAGCACCGCATGTTACCTTACCACCTTCACCACCCCAGAGGGCGTTGCCCGTTGTGCCTACCGTTGCTCCACGCCAGACTTATGCACAGAGAGGTCGTGGGCATGGAGGAGTTGCTCAGAGGGGACGAGATGACCGAGGCAGAGGTCAGTCAGTTACAGGGGGTGGACAGGCGAGGGTCTTTGCTTTGACACATCAGGACGCGCAGGCGTCCAATGCTGTGGTTTCAGGTATCCTTCCTGTATGTTCAGTTGATGCACATGTACTGTTCGATCCCGGATCCACACACTTGTATGTATCCACACACTTTGTGCCGAGTTTGGGTAGAGAGCCCGGCTTGCTTGATCAGCCGCTTGTGGTGACCACTCTGGTGGGAGAGTCGTTTGTGGCTAGGCGCGTGTTCCGATCCTGTATCGTCTGTATTGGAGAGAGAGAGTTGCCTGTCGACTTGATCCTTCTGGAGATGTTGGACTTCGACGTTCTTTTGGGCATGGATTGGTTAGCCACGTGCTATGCTTCTGTGGACTGCCGCGAGAAGACAGTTAGATTCTGTTTCCCTGGTGAGTCGGTTTTTGTTGTGTTGGGGGACCGTGGTGCCGCCCCTCACAATGTGATTTCTTCTTTTCGCGCTGGACAGCTTTTGAGGAAGGGATGTCAGGGATTTCTCGCCTATGTTTGTGATGCTCGCGCTACACAGGTTCCATTGGACCAGGTTCCGGTTGTTAGCGAGTTTCCTGATGTGTTCCCTGACGAGCTTCCTGGGTTGCCGCCCGAGCGCGACATTTCTTTCTGTATTGATTTGGTTCCTGGTTCGGGGCCTATTTCTATACCGCCTTATCGGATGGCCCCGGCGGAACTTCGAGAGTTGAAGGGTCAGTTGCAAGATTTGCTGGACAAGGGACTTATTCGACCCAGTGTTTCTCCTTGGGGTGCTCCAGTCCTGTTCGTCAGGAAGAAGGACGGCAGTTTGCGTCTTTGTATCGACTACCGCCAGCTGAACAGGGTGACAGTGCGGAACAGGTATCCTTTGCCGCGTATCGACGATTTGTTCGACCAGCTCCAGGGGGTAGGGTACTTTTCGAGGATCGATTTGCGATCGGGCTATCATCAGCTGCGGGTTCGACAGGAGGACATTCCCAGGACAGCTTTCCATACGCGCTACGGCCATTACGAGTTTTTGGTGATGTCGTTCGGACTCACCAATGCGCCAGCAGCCTTCATGGACTTGATGAACCGCATTTTCCGGCCTTATTTGGATCTGTTCATCATAGTCTTCATTGACGATATCTTGGTGTACTCCCGGAGTAGTGAGGAGCACGAGCAGCACCTGCGGATTACATTGCAGACCTTGAGGGAGCACCAGCTTTATGCGAAATTTTCCAAGTGTGCTTTTTGGCTGGACAGCGTAGACTTCTTAGGTCACATGATTTCACGAGACGGTATATGTGTAGACCCGAGGAAGATCGAGGCCGTTCAGCGTTGGCCCAGACCCACATCGGTGACGGAGATTCGCAGCTTTTTGGGGTTGGCCGGTTACTACAGGCGTTTTGTGCAGGACTTCTCCCATATTGCTACACCGTTGACCGGGTTGACCCGGAAGGGAGTTCCTTTCGTTTGGACGGAGGAGTGCGAGCACAGTTTCCAGCAGTTACGGACTCGGCTGACGACGGCACCGGTGTTATCTTTACCTTCCGGACCGGGCGGATTTGTGGTCTTCTGTGATGCTTCTCGAGTGGGGTTGGGATGCGTTTTGATGCAGCACGACAGGGTGATCGCGTATGCTTCGCGACAATTGAAGAGACATGAACAAAACTACCCTACTCATGATTTGGAGATGGCAGCAGTGGTCTTCGCACTTAAGATCTGGCGACATTACCTATACGGCGAGTCGTGCCAGATATTCACGGATCACAAGAGTCTGAAATACATATTTCAGCAGCGGGATCTGAACCTTCGACAGCGTCGATGGATGGAGTTAGTGAAGGATTACGATTGCGAGATCTTATATCACCCGGGCAAGGCGAATGTGGTGGCGGATGCTTTGAGCAGGAGGCCCGGGAGTAGTTTATCTTGTTTGAGCGCAGTACAGGAGCAGTCATCGGCAGACTGGCAAATATTATGCGGCAGTCGAGTACAGTTCGAGTTCACGCCGATTGGAGGACAGATAGCGCATGTCCGTGCACGCCCACAGTTGATCGATCGTATACGTGAGGCACAGCTCAGTGATGACCGATGTTCAGAGATCATGGCACAGATTGGACAGGGCAGATTTTCTGAGTTCGTGATCGATGATCAGGGAGTACTACGATTTGGAGTCAGACTGTGCGTACCTGATGCTGAGGGACTGAGGCGTGAGATTCTTGAGGAGGCACATCGATCGGTATATAGCGTCCATCCCGGTTCCACCAAGATGTATCACGATATGAGAAATGTTTATTGGTGGGACGGAATGAAGAGGGACATCGTAGATTTTGTGTCGAGATGCCTGACTTTTCAGCAAGTCAAGGCTGAGCACCAGAGGCCCGCAGGAGAGCTACAGCCGTTACCCATTCCGGAGTGGAAATGGGAACAGATTTCGATGGATTTCGTTGTGGGTCTACCCAGGACTAGTCGGGGGTATGACTCCATCTGGGTGATCGTGGATCGCTTGACGAAAGCGGCTCACTTCCTACCGGTGAAGACGACTTTCGGATTTACTCAGTATGCCCAGATCTACATTGATGAGATAGTGCGACTACACGGAGTCCCGACATGTATTGTGTCCGACAGAGGCACCCAGTTTACCAGTAGACTATGGCAGAGGCTTCAGGAGGCTTTGGGCACTCGCTTGAGTTTCAGCACGGCTTTTCATCCGCAGACCGACGGACAGTCAGAGCGGACCATCCAGACTCTCGAGGACATGCTCAGAGCTTGTGTATTAGATTTCGGAGGTAGCTGGGATCATCATTTGCCCTTAGTAGAGTTCTCCTACAATAACAGCTACCAGGAGACCATTCAGATGGCACCATTTGAGGATCTTTATGGGAGGAGATACAGGTCGCCCACTTGTTGGACAGAGCTCAGTGAGAGCAGTATCTTAGGACCACAGATCGTTGAGGAGACGACAGCGAAGATCCAGTTGATTCGCGATAGGATGAGAGCAGCCCAGAGCAGGCAGAGGTCTTATGCGGACCGTCGGCGACGCAGACTTGAGTTTTCTGTTGGTGATCATGTTTTCTTGAGGGTCTCCCCAATGAAAGGTGTGATGAGGTTTGGGAAGAAGGGGAAGCTCAGTCCCAGGTATGTGGGCCCCTTCGAGATCCTCGAGCGTGTTGGTGCAGTAGCCTACCGTTTAGCCCTTCCGCCCAGCTTTCCAGATGTGCACCCCGTATTTCATGTCTCGATGCTCTGCAGATATCTTCATGATCCTTCGCATGCGATTCAGCATCCGACGATCCAGCTTGAGCGTGACCTTTCCTATGCAGAGCAGCCGGTGATGATCTTGGATCGACAAGTGAAGAAATTGAGATCGAAGGACATTCCATCAGTTAAGGTACTTTGGCGTGGTCAGAACCGTGAGGAGGTCACTTGGGAGACCGAAAGCGAGATGATGAAGACGTATCCCCATCTTTTTGAAGGTAACCGTAGTTAGATTTTTGAAATTCGGGGACGAATTTCTTTAAGGGGGAGAGATTGTAACACCTTAGGATTTGTTTAGTGACTAAATATATTTAAATAATGGTTTTTAACAAAAAGTTTATCAAATTGTGTTTTAAATATTTTTCCTAATTTAATAAATATTTTTCCAAAATTTTCCTAGGCTTGTACACACATGTGTATGTAAACTAGGGTTTTTAAATTAATACCATAATTATTAACCATGGTGGGTTAATCTTGTGGGTTAAAGTCTTTTGGGTTTTGAGTGGATTTAATTAGCTAATTAAAAAGGTTACTTTAATTTGAATTAGTTTTGAGTGTTGACTTGTGAGAGAGAGAGAGAGGGCATCATGGCTCAAGCCATGCTTGCCATTAATGAAGAGAGAGAGAGGAGGGTTGACAAGTGAGAGATGATTGTTGCCTCTCATTTCCTTTTTGTTTTTCTCTCAAACTCTCACACCCTCACACTCTCACACACACACACACTTACCTGAGGCCAGAAGCAGCAGCAGCAACATGGAAGCAGCAGCAGCAGCATGAGAGCAGCAGCAGCAGCAAGAAGTAGCAGCAGCAGCAGCAGAGATCAGTAGCAGCAGCAGCAGTGAACAGCAATTGCAGCTTCTTCCCCTCCACTTCTTCATCTTCCTGCAACTTCCTAGGGTTAAGTAAGAGGTATACTTCCTAACTTATTCCCTAGTTAACTTAGTTAGTGTAGTTTTGCTTCGGTTAATGGTTTTTAGTGCGTTTTAGTGCGATATGGGGTGTTTAGTGGGAACTTTGTGCTAATGAGGTGTAGATTGGTTTCAGTAGGATGCTTGAGGTTGGTTGAGACCGTGTTAACTTAGTTTAACCCCTATTACACTAAAATACCACCAGTTTTCCTATTTGATGCAAAATGTCGTATTTGTGCAAATTTGAGTTTTCTGGAACTGCTATTGACCCGGTGAGTTCAGAATGATATTGAGAGTACTGTAGTATAGTGGTGATGTGCTGATACCCCAGATTTAACCCGACCCCCTAACTGCTACAGTAGGCCGCCAATTTCTTCGTTCTGGCCGCAATTTGCGGCCAGATGGGTAGGGTTTGGGTTGGGGTTTGGTCCTATAGGTGTCTGCTAGTGTGTAGAGTGATGTGATATTTATATTTTTGTAAGTTTAGTTCTGTGTAAAAATCTGGGACCAAATACCTATTTTGCCGTTTTTCTAAACCTTCGCGACACGCGTGATACGTGAGTAGGTTTGGGTTTCTGCGTATCGCGGCGCGTCGGGGTAGTTTCAGGCGCGTGATCACACGTTTTAGCGTATCGCGCACCCGCGCGATTAGTTTGCGACACGAGTTTCTAGTTTGAATGTGATGTCGCGTTTTTGGTGAAATTGAGCTTATATGTGTGATATGTGTATGTGATTCTAGGTTCGCAGGCCAGTGAGACGGACGTTGTGAAGAAGGGCAAGCAAGTCGTCGGCTACACTTAGCGCGAGACACGGTGAGTAGATTTCACATCTACGGGGATATCGCCCGCATGGCGTTATGCGACAGGGCTGATAGGACCTTAGTATTACATATTGCATTTACCCCGATGGACTGTCATTGCATATCGCATTCCCTGCTATGTGTTTATAGATATATGCTTAGAACTGATAGAACACCGCACTATTACTAACGGTTTATGTCGCAAGGGCACTATTTGCATGCTACACACACACCGTTAGTAATTGCCATGCCACACTCACTATAAGAGCTGCCATGATTATATTGCTATAGTTCGCTTCATATGTGATTTGATATGACTTTCATGTATATTGGGAGCCGCATGACATCTTTTAAAACCGGAAACGAAACTACTTTAAAAAGCGGTTTTCCCCTTATACCCATACCATGGATTGATGTATATTGTACCTCGCATTGGATTTACTATTGGTGTTGGATTTTCATGTGATTTCTGTTTTGAGGACCGTGGAAGTATTTAAGACAAAATGCACTATTTTGAAAAACCCGGTACCTCGTGATATGATATTTTGGTGTGTCCACCACGCATTTTCTCGGTGCTGAGATGTGTGCTTGAAACCCGATTCGAGGAGTGGATGTTCCGTTGCGGGTTCGTGGTGGGCCCGGTATGGTTCCCCTCGGCGAGATGATCGATGGGTTTGCCGATTGAGCCTGGAGGCGGGCGAGTACCTACCGGTGATTGGTTGGACCTGGCAGTTGTCCGGAGGATACTGACCAGAGTCGAGAGATGGATGCGGGATGATCCGTACTGCCGGGGCCGAGGGCCGACACCGCAGATGGACCACGTGGGCCGATCCGGACTGACGGAGCCCGATATACGAGGATTTGCGTGTCGATGCTGGACACGAGTATTTTATGATATTTTGGGTGCCGATGTTGGGCACTCGTGATTTCTCAGAGATGTACAGGATTTGAGGGCCGATGGGTGTGCCGGCGCCTGAGTGTATTTGGGATTTGAATGCAACCTGAGGCACCGATTATGGCTTTCCATGTTGACATAGTCCATGTAGATGTTATTTATCCCATACTCAGTATTGACTACTATATATCTCATCCTGTAGCATTTACCTGTTAGAGTACTTGCATTACTATTGCATCCTCTATTTGACATGCATTGATATCATCTGCTGGCATTAGTAGAGCCACGCTATATGTGCATGCTCGCGATCACCTTTATATGTTATCTCTATTCACGAGTTGGCAACTCACCCCCGTTGTGCCACAGTGTTTGCAGGTTGCCCTGGGGAGTTGTCACGGCTGGCTGTTACCGCATCTTTTGGCACAGATACCCTTTCTGAGGCGAGTTAGCCTTTTTTCTGTTTAGGTGGGTTTTGTACGGTATCTGTTATCATTTCAGTTGTATATTGATGTATCTAGTATTCTCCATCTACCTTTCTGTATTGACTTAGAGACAGTTGAGAGGACGATATGTATGATTTTATATTCTGGTGTCGAGCTCGCATGTGAGCCGACTTTAGTTTATGCAGTCTCATCTTTTATGATTTTGTCCTTGCTTTACTGGGTACTCTTCGCTACGGCGTCGTATATCATATTGTGATGCTTTATTCATGTCACTTGTTATTTCTGTTACACCTTGCTTTTACCCGACTCGCGGGGCTAATGTTTTAAAAAAAGTAAATGTTACCAAAATTACAAAGGTTATAACTCTTGAACTTAAAAGGATTTCTACTAAATAAATGGAAGCTTTTCAGACATGTATGACTGTTTTTACGAAAAATGTTTTAATCACTCTTTATTATTGGTTTTGATTTCTGGGTTCGGCTTACTTAGCCGCGTTACGCCTGTAGACGTTGCGTGGTTAAGTGCCGGTCACGAGTCGAATTCTCGGGTCGTGACAGTTGCAGTAGTCAGACGAGTCTTCAACTGCTGGAAACTATCCTCACATGCCTCGGTCCAATCAAAAGGGACCCCCTTCCGGGTCAACCCGGTCAGCGGTGCAGCAATACGGGAGAAATCCTGGACAAAACGTCGATAATAGCCGGCCAGACCCAGAAAGCTGCGAACCACTGTAACTGATACTGGTCTAGGCCAACGCTGAACTGCCTCGATCTTCTTCGGGTCCACACAAATAACATCTCTCGTCACCACATGACCCAAGAAGTCGACACTGTCTAACCAGAATGCGCACTTGGAAAATTTAGCGAACAGTTGATACTCCCTCAATGTCTGCAAGGTGATACGCAAGTGCTGCTCATGCACCTCCCGGCTCCGAGAATAAACCAAGATGTCGTCAATGAACACAATGATGAACTGATCGAGATACAGCCTGAATACACGGTTCATCAAGTCCATAAATGCTACCGGGGCATTGGTGAGCTCGAACGACATCACCAAGAACTCATAATGACTATAACGAGTACGAAAAGCGGTCTTCGGAATATCCTCCTTCCGAACCCGCAACTGGTGATAACCTGACCGCAAATCAACCTTCGAGAAAAACCCTGCACCCTGGAGCTGATCAAATAAGTCATCAATGCGGGGTAGAGGATATTTGTTCCGCACAGTAACCCGGTTCAGCTGACGATAATCAATGCATAAGCGCATACTTCCGTCATTCTTCTTAACAAACAGGATTGGAGCACCCCAAGGTGACACGCTCGGTCGGATAAGCCCTTTGTCCAGCAAGTCCTGTAACTGATCCTTCAGCTCTCTCAGCTCCGCCGGGGCCATCCGATAAGGCGGTATAGAGATAGGCCCCGTGCCGGGGATCAGGTCGATGCAGAACTCAATCTCGCGTTCTGGTGGCAAACCAGGCAGCTCGTCGGGAAATACATCAGGGAACTCTCTCACAACAGGGACCTGGTCCAACGGAACCTTTGTGGAGCTAGTATCATAAACATAGGCTAAGAATCCCTGACACCCTTTCCTCAAGAGTTGACCAGCGCGAAGAGAAGAAATCAAGCTGGGAAGGGTAGCGCTACGATCTCCCTGAATAACAAGAACCGGCTCACCAGGAAAACTGAATCTGACTGCTTTCTCACGGCAGTCCACGGATGCATAACAGGTGGCTAGACAGTCCATACCAAGAAGAACGTCAAAGTCTAGCATATCGAGGAGAATCAAATCAACTGAAGAATCTCTCTCCCCGATACGAACGGAACATGATCGGTACACAAAACGAGCAACAAACGACTCGCCTACTGGTGTAATAATGACAAGCGGCTGATCTAACGAAGAAGACTCTCGGCCCAACCTCGGTGCAAAGTACGTGGATACATAGGAATGTGTGGAGCCTGGATCAAATAATACCCGTGCATCAAAAGAACATACTGGCAGAGTACCTGTCACGACGGCATTGGATGCCTGTGCATCCTGAGGAGTCAACGCGAACACTCGGGCATGTCCACCACTAATAGCTGGTTGTCCTCTGCCTCTACCTCGGCCTCTGCCTCTGCCTCTGTCGCCTCGTCCTCTCTGAACCGGACTGCCACGCCTACGACCACTAGGAGCATCTGACTGGCGTGGAGCATCATCAGGAGTAGGAAGTAGAGCTCTCTGAGGAGGTGGTGATGGTGGTAAGGTCACATGCGGAACTGTCGCCGCGCCCTGGCGCCCAATGGTACAGTCTCTGACACGGCGGTACTGACTCCCGCACCGAAAACATCCTGGCGACGACTGCTGTGTCTGTGGATACGAACCAAATAACTGACCTCGTCTCAATCCTCTGCCGCCACCATCTACCGGAAATAATCTATCGCGGTGTCTAGCTATCTGCCACTGAGCTGGCGTATCAGTACGGATCCTCTTCGGCCCAGAAACGACCGGAGTCTTAGAAATACGCTCCTCTAAAAGTAAGGCTGTGTCCATCGCGGCTGCGTATGTATCAAAGTGCTGGGTGCCGATGGCAAGGAATAGCTGTGTGTTAAGCCCTCGCACAAACCTCTTTATTCTCTTCTCTTCCGTGTCTACTAGGTACGGAGCATCTCGAGACAACTGGGTAAACTGTATATCATACTCCGACACCGTCATCCCAGGAGTCTTGCGCAGAGACTCAAAACTACAGGCTCGAGCATCTCGGACACTCTCCGGAAGAAAACGGGTAAGAAATGCAGCTGTAAACTCGTCCCAGGTCATAGAAGGTAGACCTGCAGCTCGGCCTCTCTCTACTGAATCGTGCTATGTCTGGGCAAGACCCTCCAGACGAAAACTCGCGAATTCCACCAATCTATCATCAGAACACCTCAATGAACGGCAAATCCGAGCCATCCTATCAAGAAATGCCTGTGGGTCCTCTGTCGCATCCGTACCGGTAAAAGCTGGATGTCTCAATCTCATGAACTCCTGTAGTAAAACAGGGATAGTCTCCGTAGTAGCAGGAGCAACAATCTGTGCAGCAGGTACAATCGTGGTCTGTGCGGTGGAAGGAACGTCCTCGGACCTCTGTGCCCGACTGGACTCAACTAAATATCCCATCATCTGTCGCAACTCCTGCATGCCGGCCTCTAATCTGGCAATACGGTCTGGATGAGGCGGATCAATATGACCCTGAGGGGTAGGCGTATCATCCCGCTCGATCCTCGCCTCAGACGAGCCCGCTCGAATCTCATCCCTAGCGGCAGCCCGCTGAACTCTCGTAGTCTTTGGCGGCATCGAAGCTGGAATAAGAAACAGGACCGATAAGAACATTGCAATTGAATCAAGGAATGCAAGGAATCAAGAAAGGAAATACAAGCAATTATGTCCTAAGGTCACTTAGGCGGAGTACCGTATCATAAGTATGCCGCGGATCATACCCACGCTACGCCACTCTGCTTAAATCACCTACTCCATCTACCAAGGTTGTCCTACACTCAGAAAGGTAAAACCTACGCTCTGATACCAACTTTGTCATGACCCGAAAGTACGGAACATGACTGGCACTTAGATTACGAGACGTCTAAAGGCGTAACGTAAAATAAGTCAGCCAAAGCCCAGAAAATCTAAACCAAAACCAAAGAGAGTGAAGGAAACCTTTCATGAAAACGACTTGAAATCAATTTAGTTGCATTGAACCCCTTTTAAAAAAAAATCAAAAATTTCCGAAAATTTCGGTAGAGTCTCCTCTGTAAATTCTATCCCCCAAAATGGATACAACAAGATATATAACCTGTAATCACAAAATGGCATCCCCAAGCGGGAGCTAGCTCTTCGCCCAAAGCGGATCACAACCACACGCAATATATATATGTAATCTCAAGAAAAGAGCATAAAGAAATGCAAAATATAAGAAAACACAACGTCGGCTCAAGTGAGCTCGACCCAAAAGAAACCACATATACACAAATCTCTCAGTCTTATCACTAGGTCGCATATACACATAAGAAGTGGTAGATGGAGAATACTAGATACAAAAATAGTACAAAAAGAGATAAAAGCGCTCTCGCAACCCACCTATGAGCAATGTCGCGTGTCTGAGCAAAAGAAGTCACTAATAAGATAAGCCGCCGCTACTAGGCTGATGAGTCCGACCTGCAAGACACTGTGGCACAACGGGGGTGAGTTGCCAGCTCGTGAGTAGAATATAACATCTAGTAAGGCTATCGTAAGAATGCACGCAAATGTGTCACAGCATGTATGTCCAGATGTGATGTAATACCTCTAGTATGCATGCACATGTATGCAATGTCAATACTAAATCTTTAAGTGTTTAAATGCTATGAGTTCTGCATTCTTAACTTTAGAAAAAGAATATCTGTATATTAGCTAAATACCATCAAGAAATCATCTGAAACCCATGTCAAGCATCGACACCAAATATGAAAACACATCTGTCTCAATGTCTCACTGTATCAATGTCTCAATACATCGGGCTCCGTCGGTCCGGATCGGCCCATATCATCAATCTCACGACAACGGTCGGTATCCTCTGGACATCCGCCGCGCCAGACATCACCGGTAGATAGTCTTCCCCTGCCAGGCTCATCGTCTACAACTCGATCTTCTTGCCCCGGGGTACCATACCGGGCCCACTATGTACCCGAGACGGTTCATCCACTCCTCGAATCGGGTCTCGAAATCCAACAGAAAACATGAAAACTCATGGTGGACGACACATACATCACGAGAAAACCGCAACTTTGTTTTAAAAAAATGATAATTATAAGCTTTTATTAAATTCTTGCGGTTTTCCCCAAAATCCAGAAATCGCAGCAATACTGAAATCCTCAAGAAAATCATAATACTCAACATGTTGTATATGATAAATGTCTATGATATCAAGGTATGCGATGAAATTTGTGGCTAGAAATCTATATAAGTATGATGATGATGCGAGGTATATACGTGCTATGCGATTTCGTATATCATGTATGATGCAATTGGTGACACTAAGCTAAACAGGTTCTATGGTGCTCGTGGCATGGAAATTACCAAAGGCGTGTGTGTCACATGAATAGTGCATGTGCAACAGGAGCCAATGGTAATGGTGTTCGTGTCCTACGAAGTAATATCGCACATGTGTATATGAATATCCATGCAATCTAGCAGACGATTAGCTATAAGGGTATGAAATGTGAATGGGGGGTTAGCTAACTAACAATGCAAATCTTGCAAGAAATAAAGTAATCCTAACTAGGGGGCGCCTCACGCCATCCAGACGATTTCCCCCATAGATGAATACATCTACTTACCTGAATGCCTCGCTAATCCGATCTGACCACCGCCTTGCCGTTGCGCGCCGCGTCTGATGTTTCCGCAACCGTTCCTAGAATTGCATAACACACAATATAAGATTACAGATTCCTGAAATGACGCAACTCACAATATGAAAAGATCGGCGCTCTCGAATTAATCACAACGTGCACTCGGTACGCGGAAAATACGCGAAAATCGCTAAAACCTTAACTAAAATCGCCGTTTCGGGCGACCGTCAAAACTGAAACCCGACTAAATCAAAATCCGCATTCACACACCTTAAAAGTCGTATGAGATGCTATAAATATAGTCCATATATCATAATAATATCACCTACTAATTTTCATAAAAATCTAGTAAGCATTGGCATAGAAATATCGATGCAATTATCGCAATTTAACGGTGTAGCGATCGCTACATCGCACAAACAACCATTCTAACCAACTAGATAGCCAAAACCCTAACTTAAACCCATCAACCATGCTACAAACCCTAATTACAACACCAAACCTTTACTATAATTTCCTAAATAAGAATTCATAACCAAATTACACACTAAAACTACTAAATCTAGCAAATTTGAACATTAGATAAGAATTATACCTTACAAGTTGAACCCTAACTTGCACTTGACCTTGAAAGATGCCTTCTTTCACCTTGTTTTAAAGCAAATTAGGGTTGGAAAGAGGTGGAATAGGATTATGGTTTGAATTTGTGAAGAAATGTGTTGATTTCGGTGGATTTTGTTGATTTTTTTCATGATCTTTGAAGCAAGAAAGAGAGAGGGAAATGGGGTTTGCAGCAGGTTGAGCTCGACCTGGTGTTGGGGAGGGGGGGTGTGAATGGTGTAGAAAATTCTACACAAAAATCCTTTCCCAAGCTCAATTAATGACTATCACATCAACTTTTACACAAAAACCCCATTTTAAACCATTTTTGATTAAAATTTTAAACCATAGAATAAAAATTTTGAAAAGTCTTGATAAAATTTTATTAATACTAAATTTTAGTTTATAATGTTTCCTAAGTGTGTAATTTACCTAATTAAATTTTTATTTATCACTAATTAAATCTATTTTTAAAAGCTTAAAATAATATTAAAAATAATTAATTAAGGAAATTTTTTTTAATTAACTAGAAAATTTTAAGTGACATTTTAGTGACCAATTTATAGTAATATCTTATCTAAATTTTGTATAATTAGGTCTATAATGAAAAATACCTATTTTGACTTTTTACGGAAAAGGCTGCTAATTTAGCCGATTACCGAAAAACTGCCTAAACGATTTTCGAAGCGTTACACTTATGCAACTTTAGACAATCCAAAAACCAGTATTTTAAGAAGGTTCGGTCAACTTGGTCACTGAGTCATAGTTTAAGGTCGGTCAAAGGTCGCTGCCAAAGAGAGAGAGAGAGAAAAACACCCTGCGTGCATTCTAACCTAGATCAGAATGGTTATCACTTTATCTAATAAGGAAACCTCCCACTGTTATATCAAATTCTCCTCCAAACCTGGAAAAAGAATTAGTCGGAATCACCCGAGGAGTAAACTAACTCATCAGTGGGAATCGGGATCCAACTCTCATCGCATGACAACGTGACGGTATCCACTCACGTTATCACACTCCAGAAGGTATACCCAAGTCAGGCAAGTTTCCTGTATATTTGAAACTCCCGATATAATTTTTATCCCATGCTCTTATGACCTTGACGTAGGCCAACAAATCATAAACCACATATCAAGTTCTACCCGTCATTGTCCTGATTAATTTAGATCATCGTACATGCCCTTGACGTAGGCCAACAAGGATGTACGTTTGTCCTAAACTAATGCATCTATCTATGCAACAAATGAATACCCAGCAGCTACCAAACACTACGCCTTGACGTAGGCCAACAAACATAGCTTGAATACTACTGACCATCCATAAGAAATGACGGAGGATTACGGCTGGTTTTTGGCGAAAAACCTTTAACGTAATGAACTTGATCTCGTTGAAGGAACCTGATAGCTTTTTATAAAAATATAGTGGCGAAAACCTTTGCTAAAGAGGTCACTCCTGGTGAAGGGATCTCGACTCTTTCCTCGTGGAATGAGGTGTTGGATATTCAAACTGAATACCATGATGCAAAGCAACTTGTGATCGACTATATTGAAGTTATTACCCTGACGTAAACTTCTGCCCAAGGGGTCACTCCCGGTGAAGGGATCTCGGCCCTTGCCTCGTCGAATGAGGTGCTGGATATTCTAACTGAATACCGCTATGCATAACAAAAGGAAATGTCTTTGTAATAACTCTTTTTTAAAATTTGTTCCAACAACATCAAATATAGGTTTGTTTTATCCTTGCATTGATAAGAATCAATGCAGTCCCATCAATCAATCACACCAGAAAAGAACGAAAATAAAATGTACGTATATGCCATCCGCATTCGTCACTGAGTCCCGTCATCACTCGTTAGGTTACTTAACTAACGACAGAGCGGGGAATGGACTAGCGCGGGTGTAAAACATATACAACATCTAATAGTATATATACTAATATACAGTAATCGCTCCAGGCGTGATAATATGCAACATTACAGAATAATAATAAGCATCACGGAACAATACAGATAGTCTGGGATCCCCGGGTTTCACAGAGCCGCTACTAAAACCCGACGTTCCACTGGTCGCGTGGATAGCCTATGCAATGAAACCTAGACCCCTACGGGTGCGGCAAATTACCCGCCAAAACCTGAAGCAAGGCAGCCCCTACAGCAAAATGAATGGACCACCCGGCACTTGACGGAATCCGGTAACTTGAGCTCCCCTCCTTGGGTCAACCTGTACCCCCTACGAGTGCGGCGAATAGTCTGCCAATTCTAGAGTGAGGCCCCTCTGCCTCTCATAGACATGAGATACGGACCCGTTGCCCTCCAGAACCCGGCTATCCGTGCACTCCGTCGCGGGGTAAACCTAGTACAGAAATTAAAATAATATACAACGGGTACATCGACCACATCCCGGTCGTGCCCCAAAAGAATAATATACAAACAGGCAGTGACGGCAGTCCACATGTTGGACGCTCACCCCGCAATATCAAATGTACAAATAAATTCAAACAGCACTACCATTGCACCCTTCTATCCACCACGACATATCCGCAACATCACAGCACAACACAGAACATCAACGCGAATGTCACGTTCGCAAATTCGTCTAAAAGAACTATAGCAATTAGACACAATTTACCGCTCAAATGACATTCCCGGTCGGAGATATAATATAAGTACTGCATACTGACAAGTTTAAAATTTCGATCGACAAAACTTCCCGAAGTGGGCCCCACGTACATCTGCTGTACAGTAATAAAATCTAGGCCCAAAATAAATTTTCCAGAAACCACAATTCACTGTGTAGAAGCCCCTGTACAAATTTGAATCACTGTTCCCACTAAACGGCCGCGGATGCGCGGTCAAACCCTAGCTTTGACCGCAGATCCGCGACAACACTATAGAATCACGTGACCAAATTTGCACAGTTTGCTTCAAAAAGCCTGCTCTATTTTCTGAAGTGCTCAAAACAATTTTTAGACCTGATTTAAAATCGACAGAAACTTTGAACAGAAAATTGTAGTTTCGCGAAATTCCGTTCGATCGATATTTTAAACGCGTTAGCAGAAGTTAGTATAGCTTAATGGTGAGGCTCTGATACCATTGTAAGTCTACGGTAGCGCCCCGGTTGTCCAACAGACGCCAATATGCGGAACAAAAACTTTTACAACTGGCGCTATCGCATACTATAACCCGGATCTGCCATTAAAGCTAAACTAACAAACTACAAAATGGGTAGAAATGTTATACCGAACGATCCGAGTCCTTCGGTCTTCAACCATCATCCCACGCTTTGTTGCAGCTGATCCGAACTCGCTCGATCTCCAGTCTCGTCGTCCAGGTGGCACCACGTCGACGGATCTTTAAACGGGCTCCCGCCTCTGAACCGAGGCAACTCGATCGTCAAGTTTGCTAAAAGAGACGACCAAGATTGATGTAGAGAATGAGTAGAACACTTTATCTCTTTACGTCCAAAGCTATGGACGAACGGTTAATGAAGTTGCCTTTTTGGATCGGGTGAAATGAGAAATCAACATATGAAATTTCCATGAAGCAAGTTTCATAAGCTTTTGCCAAATGAATTAATTCTCTATTGTTCCCACAAGGGGCCGGCCACAATAATATAGGATGGAGATGAGTGTAGGAGAAAGGAGGGGGTGATCATAAGCACAAGATCTTATCTCTTCACTTAATGAATGAATGAATCACTAAAAACATTAAATGCAAAAATGGTGATTCATAATAACACATCACCATTTCATTTAATGCTTAACTATGAATCATCATATCATTAAATGCTAACCATGAGTCACCTAATCTAGAACCTTCTAGAACCATGACTCACCTAAGAAAAGATAAATCCGTATTAAACCGAATGTTTAATACGGGTGATAGAAAACTGGAAACTGGCAACTTCCAAAAGTGATCCTGAAACGAATTTCAGGATAACCTCGTAACAGTATAAACATACCCGCATTTGTATTACGACAGAATACAAATGCAACTGAGATAAAGATATTATATCTACACAGTATAATACTCGGATCCGGCTTAAACCGAAGCTCACCAGTATTATCTGCCCGAAAAATGACACGTGCGTAAACGCACGTTCTTTTTCCGAACCCTGCCATAATACCATAAGGCATCTACAACGTTTCGCCCGAATTTAGGAAACTGTCAGTGGGGGACTCTAATGACTCATCAATACACTGGCACTGGGTAAAACCTCTAGCACGTCAGAGGTACTATCTGTACGTAACGGTTGCCTATGTATTGATTGGAAGGGAAGCTGACGAGCGAACTCATCCAGAAACCCTACTAAGCCTGACAGTGACAATATCCGTACAGTCCGGTCCATTCGTCTATGAGTATCGCATATAAGGCCTAAGGGTCGGTAAACGTCAGACCCCTAATAGCTGTATAAGTCGTGTCAAAGAGCAGCCCAGAACACCCTGAGATACTATTGGAATACCTTCCAGTAAATCTCAATTACCCTGGCCAGGGATTTCGTGTAATGTCTCTCCTAAACACAGCGCGATCTCACCCCCAATACCGGGAGAGACGAATCCCCGACGATCTGCTCACTGCCTCCATGTGGCTCGGGACTGTACCCAAAATATACCTGTTTGCACGACTCCTTTGACCCGTGGTAGGGTATAAATCAAAGTACAGTGGGAACTCACACGAGACAAATGACGACCTCAGGTCGATGAAATAACCTGTACACATGTCACCTGGGAACTGCTATTTGACGATACGTATAATACCAACTAGCATGTTCCCGGCAAGTCCTGTCCGGTGTACTCATAACTCAATGAGCACCTGTATAAATCTTAGGTGAACCAACTGACACCAATGGCTTGTGAGACCGGCCACCGCCCCTCGTCGGGGTCTCGACTGTATACACTAGTCTACTCTGGAGTATCGATGCCCTGTCTCGAAACTCCCACGACTAGGGACACTTTTAAGGATGTGCTTATAGACCCCAGCTCTCACGTATATGATCGCCATCATACTGCCGGCAGTCAAGCAAGAATCCTATGGGCTCAATCATCATGCAATAGTGAACTAAAGCATATATACGACGATAAAGACAAACCAGATAGCATACTATCATCTTGAGTAAGACAGTCTTGTCGGTATAGGTCCTCCCTCAATCATTGCAATCACGTGCCTGCGATCGAATAATTGACTTAGAGGGCACTATATCCAACAATAAATTATATCTTTCTTTACTAATAAAGAAACTGATATGATGTTGTATATCAGGTTCGGTATCTAATAACATTCGTTCAGAATCAATGTATTCTGGTAATACAGGGTGATAACTGCCAACGGACTTGGCTTGCAACAATTGCACTGTTTCCAACTCTTGAAACTTATCACCCTTTCTCAGTTCTCTACCTTTCTGTAGCCCATGTAACAGATTACATTTGCGAGATCCTGATCCGGTATCTCATACCCAGGATGTAAAGGATACTGAGAAACAGCCCTCTGTAATGAACACACCCGAAGAAGATGCATCAGCATGCACTTTCTTCGTTTGAGCGGCATGGAAATTCTGGTAATCCCCTATTTCCTGCTCGGTCTTATAAAAATTATAAGTTGGAGCGGGGCCAACGTTCCCTAGCACAGTATAACAAGCAGGTTCGATTAATACATCCGTATTATTATCTTGATTAAGGCGTGACATGGTCGCTACCTGGAGAGAGAGAGAGAGGAAAACACTCAGCGTATGCTCTTGAAAGATTTAGATTGGTTATTAATATATCTAATCAGGATGTCTCCCACTGTTTTAGTCAAATCTTCCTTCAAACCCTAGAAGGAAAAACTAGCAGGGATTAATTACACGCTACAAGTTCGCCAATCTTTCAGCCAGGCCAGTGTCAGTACTTTGAGGGAGGTTCCCCGTGCTTTCGCACGGACCTAATTAAAATAAACATCGGTTTCCCAGGGGCGTAACCCCGTTAACACTTTTCTAGACACCTACTCGATCGGCTAATTGTAATGTGTAAAACTCTCCCAGGAGTAACTCTTACTCGCAGTGGGTATCGGGATCCAACTATCTCATAGAAGGTATGCAATCTCATTGCAAATTTCAACACTTGAAATTCCCGATAATATTTTGCCCCTAGTACTTATGACCTTAACTATGGTCAACATATTATAAGCACTAGTCAAGTTCTACCCGTCATTTCATGATTAATTAGACCCACCCACATGACCCTCAACTATGGTCGACATAATCACATGACTGTCCTAATTAATCGCATTATATGTGTTAGTTATATGTATGCCCTAGAGGCCATTACTGTATATACGATGTATATTATAGTGGATGCTTAGACATATATAGGGAGGGCTTTCTTGCTCGACATGATAGTATGCTATCTGGTTGCTCTTTATCTTAACATGTACTCTGATTGTCACTATGTTACATGTTGATAAAGCACTTAGGATGAGTACTTGACTACCAGGACTATGATGCGGATCATACTAGTGGGGACAGAGTAGTCGCCAAGTACATCATTCAAATGTTCCTAGTCGTAGGTATATCGAGACAGGGCATCGATATACCAGAGTAGACTAGCGTATGCGCTTCTTGACCCATATGATGGGCGATGGATGATCCCATATTCATTGGTGTTTGACATCAGAGAAGGTATACGGGTGCTCAGTAGAGACTGGGTACACTGGACGGACTCGCCGAGAACTCCCAGATGGTTTTATACCTCACGTCAGATGGAAGTTCTCTGGTGACACTGGTACAGAGTAGTCTGTAGACCCGAGATCCTCATAGAGTCTTGTGTGATTCCCACTGTGCTTTGATTTCCAACATACCAAGTCCAAGAAGGCGTGCAAAACGGTGGCTTTTGGGTACAGTCCCGAATCATATGGAGGCAATGAGCGATAGGAGGGGATTCGTCTCTCCCGGTATAGGGAGTTGATGTTGCGCTGTGTTCGATTGGCTATAACTGGAAATCCCTGCCCAGGGTTGCTGAGATTTACTGGTAAGTGTTATCAGTAGTTTCTCGAACTGTTATAAAGCTAATATCCACACGACTTATCAAGCTATTGGGGTCTGACGTTTACCACCTCTAGGCGAGATATGCGACATATCAGACGAAGAGACCGGACTGTACAAGAGTGTTACTGGTTGGATTCACGGGAGAAAGTACAGGCTTGCTTGTTGATCTTTTGATTGCTCAATACCTGGGTGGCTGTTACGTTTAGCTCACCGCTTGCAGCTTGTGGGTGTTTGATATGATCATCACCTACTGCCGGCGTATTGACGATTCTTTAGAGTCCTACACAGAGGTTTCCTGGCTCGGGAAAAATGGAGTAGGAGCACATATGTGATATGTGCGGGACCGAGAACAATACGTGTATGTGATACCGTACTAGATTCTCACGATATGAGATATCGGCCGGGTATATGTGATATAGCCGGGTCATCGGATCAAGTGTTGATTCGATGAACTGATACATATTATATTAGTCGGTTATTTGTGATATAGCCGGATTATCGGATCAAGTGTTGATTCGATAATTTAATGTATAATTATATATTTGATATATTAAATTACATTAACTAATATAAGCTCACTGAAAGATTCTTTTTCTCACTCGGGTAATACATTGATATATATGTGATATATGTTAATTGTATTATTTTATTTTGTTACAATAAATATTGTATATGTGATATATAATATTGTAACATGTTATGGTTATAAATGCAACATGATTTGTGGAGAATAAATGTGGTTAGGGTTTGGATTAGGGTTAAACTTTCATGAAGCTTTCAAGAAGTTTCTTGAAGCTTTGACTTTGATTTGGATATTTTACATAGATATTTTCTTAACCCAATCCAACCCTTTAACCATAGTTGTTTCTCTACATGTGTTAAGTCTTCATACTTAACCTATGGTTGCATTTCTAACCTCACTAGACTTTCATTATTCATCACAAAGAGATTGGTTCTTCTTCTTCCTTCTTCTCTCATGAAAAAGCTTTCTAGCTTTTTATGAAGTGATGAAAATGAGTGAGAAATTGAAAACATATGAGATCTAAATTCCTACTTCATCATCATCATCTATTCTAGCCGCTTAGATTAGGGTGTTTGCTTTGCTAATACTTTATTAGTGAAGCAAAAGCATGGGCTCGTGTTTCTTCAAAGTAGATCATCTTTGTTATCGAAGATCGGAAGCAAGCTTGCATCTTTCTCTTCATGGAGCCTCTCTAGAGTCCGGGTACTCGATGATCGCAGCGAAGGGATCTCAACATGGAGCTTTAGAAGTGAAGGAACGGACTACAAAGGTTGTAATCCCAAACTCTTAGAACTAAAATTGTTTACTTGCTATTTGTTTCACCTAATCTCTAGTCTAAGATCTTGGTTAGGGTTGTTCGGCACGTCTAATTTTTGAATCGGGCATGGTTGATACCTTATAGACCCTTATGACAGTGCCTAGTAACCCTACAGTGGTATCCGAGCCAAGCTAGAGCTTTAAGCGAAGTCTAGACGAAGTTTAAAGTTCGATCGAACCCCGAAACCCCGGTTTTTACCCTTCTCTGGAAATTTTATAAAATGTGGATTTTTTCTGTATTAAAAATACTCAGAAAAATAAGCAGGGAATTCTAAGAAATACTGTGAAGTATGAAGTACCGACCCAATCGTTGGAGCGCGGAACCGCGGCCAAACCATGGGTTTGGCGGCGGTTCCGTGGCCATAATGAGGAGATAGGGGCTCGTACTTCTAGGTATGATTCTTGGGTACTTTTTCATACTTCTGGGAATTTTTAATTTTACTCAAGTGTTGAGTTTTCTGGAGATCTTTTGTATTCGTTGATTCGATCAGAAAGTTTAACTTCGTTTAGATTTTTTCCGGATAATTTAGAAAGTGTTAAAAAGTTCGAACGGATATCAATAACTTACTTTTTCCCCTGCCGGAAAATTTCCAAGTGTTGGATTTTTTCCTTAGTTAAAGAACGTTCTAAGTCATGCAAGTAACGCAGTGGACCCTGTAGAAGAACACAAACCTTAACTCGATTATGTGACCGTCTGAATTGCCTCTAAACCTAGGGTTTGGGGCAGTACGGTGTTGCCACATGTGAGGCGTTGGTTTGACCTTTCTACGGCTGGACCATTGGTACTGTGGCATGTGATGGATATTTTTTGAACTCCGCTCAAGTGTTGAGCTATTTGGGAAATCTTGAGTGTTTGTTTATTCGATTGGAAAGTTTAACATTGTCTATTTATCTGGAATGTGATACAATATTTAGAATCCACAAGTAATTATGAGATAACTAATTTGAATGTTATAATCAGTTTAGTCTTATTTGATCGGTTGCCACGGAATTTTGATGTGATCAAAAGTCCGTCGCAATCACGTAGCGTACGCGGATACTCGCCGGGTAAACTTAATAAATAGCCACGCCCCATATCCCCGACCAAGTGACTGTAGGAGAACCCCATCGCCAAAAGCATCCGTTCGGGTGTTCGCGGCAGCGGTGTTCCGCCTTAGTGCACTTCGTCGACGGCATCCGGGGGTGCAGCCGTCTACTAAAGTTTGTGACGAGCATTCGATCAGGATGTCGGAAATCTTGTTGAATTGCCCGACTTGATATTGAAAAGTGTTTTCGATATTGAGACTAAAATGCGGAGTTTATAATTGTTAGGCATGTGATGTCTAAGGTATTCATTTGGTTAGGCATGCGATGTCTAAGGAGGTTGCGGATTCCAACTGTTGTAGTTTTACACTTTCTTTTCTGTGACCGTAAGCGTAGTATGTGGTGTATCGCCGGCTTCCTTGCTATACATCAACGACAATCGGGATACGCATACTTGCTTACGTTGATGATATGAGATTTTATGTGTTGCTGTGATATGTTATATTGGATCGTCATGTTTTGAATAGCCGGGGGTTTTATATGAGATGAGGGTTTTTATTTTAATTCATGTAAAATTCATTGTATGTAATATTCTTTTATTGGGGCACTTCCGGGCTGAGGATGATGTCACCATTGTATATTATTTACGTTTCCGCATTAGGTAGACCCAAGGCGGGGAGCACAAGTAACCGAGTTCTAGGGTCCAGTGGGAGACCATCTCGAGGAGTCGAGACCGGGTCTCCTAACCCTAGAATTGGCAGTGTTGCTTGCCGCTCTCGTAGGGGTCTAGGGATGTGGGTTTGGCTATTCATTACGACCATGGAATCCGTGTTTTATACAGGCTTGTATTAAAAACACGGACGTCCTAGTATATCCAATATTTCATATGTGTTCTTCTGCTGCAATGTTTTATGATGAGATCATATTACTGCCTAAGACGAATGTTTATATTATATATATGAGATATATGTTATATTACAGATTTCGTTTCAAATGTGATGCTTGTGAAGCATAATAAAATGGGACTTCATTAATGGGATTAATGAAATAAAAGAAACCTAAAGATGTTGTAGAAACTTGTTTAAAAACTGGTAGCCCTAGTTCTTGCTTTGCATAGTGGTGTTCCTTGTAGAACATCCAGCACCTTATTCGATAAGGAAAGAACCGAGATCCCTTCACCGGGAGTGACCTCTTTAGCAAAACTAGCAGATGCTACAAACTCGGTTTGTCTTTTGATTGCTTATATAGTTTTTGCTTTGCATAGTGATATTTTTGAAATATCCTGCACCTTATTCGATGAGGAAAGAGCCGAGATCCCTTCACCGGGAGTGACCTCTTTAGCAAAACTAGAAAAGGCCTCAAAAACATTCCATTTAAAATCACTCGATTCTACAACGATATCAAGTTCATTACGCAAAGGGTTTTTCTTAAAAACCTGTCATACCCCTCTGTCATTTCAGATAAGTGCTACTTAGTATTCATGCTGCGGTAGTTTGGCATTCGTCAAGGCGTGGTGTACGGTAGCTAACTAGTGCTTATCTGCTAGCATACGATGCGATTGGATTAGGGTATTCGTACGACGTTGTTTGGCATTCGTCAAGGGTCGTGCGGGTTGGTTTAATTCAATCAGGAAATGTACGGGTTGAACTTGGCTAACGGACTATGGGTTGTTTGGCATTCGTTAAGGTCATAGCACGTTAGGGGTAAAATATTATTAGGAATTTCAAGTGTTGAAATTTGCAATGAGATTGCATACCTACTTTGAGATAGTTGGATCCCGATACCCGCTGTGAGTAAGAGTTACTCCTGGGAGAGTTTTACACATTACAATTAGCCGATCAAGTAGGTGTCTAGAAAGATGTGAACGGGATTACGCCCCTGGGAAAACGAGGTTTACTTTAATTAGGTCCGTGCGAAAGCACGGGGAACCTCCCTCAAAGTACCGGCACTGGCCTGGCTGAAAGATTGGCGAACTTGTAGAGTGTAATTAATCCCGGCTAGTCTTTCCTTTTAGGGTTTGAAGGAAGATTTGACTAAAACAGTGGGAGCCATCCTGATTAGATAAATTGATAACCAATCTAACTTGTAAAAGCGCATGATGAGTGTTTTCTTCTCTCTCTCTCCTGGTTGTGACTATGTCATGCCTTAATCAAGATAATAATATGGATGTATTGACCGAACCCGCTTATTATACTGCGCTAAGGAACGTTGGTCCCGCTCCAACTTATAATTGTTATAAAACAGAGCAAGAAATAGGGGATTACCAGAATTCCCGAGCCGCCTAAACGAAGAAAGTACATGTTGATGCATCTTCTTCGGGTGTGTTCATTACCGAGAACTGTTTCTCAGTATCCTTTACGTCCTGGTTATGAGATACCGGATCAGGATCCCGCAAATGTAATTTATTACATGGGCTACAGAGAGGTAGAGAACTGAGAACGGATGATAAGTTTCAAGAGTTGGAAATGATGCAAGTGTTGCAGCCAAGTCTGTTGGCAGTTATCACCCTGTATTATCAGAATACATTGATTCTGAATGAATGTTATTAGGTATCGAACCTGATATACAACATCATATTAGTCTCTTTATTAGTAAAGAAGGATATAATTTTGTATTGTTGGATAATGTTTTGAACATTTCCTATATCAAGTGTTGATCGGTTCATGCACGTTATCTAAAAGCATAGACGTTCTAAATCAAACCACAGTTCCTAATGTACAGAACACACACAAGAGGAAGAGTTCAGAAATGAACGAATTCTTCTTGAGGCATTGTAGACTAGGTCATATCAATGCGACCCGACTAGCTAAAGTTACATAAAGATGCATATTTAAATTAGTTTGGATTTATATCTTGTAAAACTTGCCAGTCATGTCACAAAGATAAGGTGACCACAGCTCCGTTTATTGAAAACAGAGAAAGAGTTGGTGAACTCTTAGGATTGATACATGCTGATGTATGAAAGTCCCCTGTCTACATATGCCAGGACCGGTTCGTTGTACTTCATTACATTCACTGATGATCTCTCAAGATTCAGACATATGTTCCTGTAGAAACACAAGTCCGAAACTTTTGAGAAAATCACAGAATATAAGTTAGAAGTAGAGAACCAAAAACGGGTATAAGTATTATGTCCTTTGATGAGATCAAGGAGGAGAATACTTGAGCACGGAATTCCTGGACTATTCTAAAGGAGAATGAGATTCTCTCTCAGCATTACTCCTCTGTATACACCACAGCACGTCGGTGTATCGGGCGGAGCAATCACACCCTATTTGATATGGTGCGCTCTATGATGAGTACTACTGAGTTTCCTAATTCCTTTTAGGAGTTATGCACTTGAGAAGCTGCATACCTATTGAATAGGGTTCCAATCAAATCAGTTGCCTACCACTCCATATGTGATATGGTATGGGAAGAGCCCATATCTTAAGTAAGTTAAGATTTAGGGTTGTCCGGCCTATGTCTAAGAGCATAATCCAGATAAGCTCGAGGCAAGGTCAGTTCTGTGGAAGTTTGTTGGATATCTCAAGCATTAGCAAGAGAATATCTTCTACCAAACTGGAGAACAAAAGATGTTTTATTTCTCAGCGTACCACCTTTGTGAAAGGGAATTTCTTGTGAAGAAATTAGTAGTCATGAGGTAGAACTGGAAACAGTTCCAGCTATACAAACTGCAGCTGATGATTTGGTAGAACCGAAGGATTCAATAGTTTCTAACGAATCTCAGCCTCTCCGCCGATCTAGTAAGGTTCCTCACCCACCTGAGAGATACTTCGGTTTCTCTATGACAGTGGGAGCGAGAATTGCATCATGAGATGATGACCCAACTTATTTCGAGCAGGCCATCAGGAGTGAGACTCTGTAAGAATGGATGGATGCTTAGCGATCTAAGATGGAATCCTTATACACCAACAAAGTATGGACTTTGGTTGCTTTATCTGAAGGGTTAAATCCCCATCAGGAGCAAGTATATCTTGAGAAGATTACTTGGTGTACATGGAAAAGTTGAGACTTTCAAAGCTATGCTTAAGTCCATCCAAATCCTACTTGCCACGGCTACATACCATGACTATGATATCTGGCGGTTGGGTGTCATGACTGCTTTTCTAAATGTTGATTTAGAAGAGAGCGTCTATAAGTACACAGCCAAAGGGCTTCGTAGACAGTGGGAGCAGCGGAAACGTGTGCAAGATGTTTTATGTGATAAATCAGGCATCACGGAGTTGGAACATCAGTTTTGCTGTGGTAGTCAAAGAGTTTGACTTCATCAAAATGGTAGATGAACCTTGTATATACAAAAAGGTAGTAGGGAGTATGGTGGTGATCCTCGTAGAGTACGTGGATGACATACTCTTGATAGGGAAGGAGTTTTCTATGCTACGCTCGGTCAATCTCCTCTTATCATAAAGATTCTACATATAGGATCAAGATGATACCTCTTAAATCCTGGGTTTTATATCTATAAGATAGATATAATTGGATGTTAGGATTCTCACTAGTTGTAGTGAGATGGTATCAATCGATCCTGGGGAGAATCCCTGGAAAGGTTCCAGGGTGATAAGGACGACTGAATGTCAGTCGCAGTCATTGTCTTTACCCTCAGTGGAGGGACGGTATGTTGGAAGAGCTCCAAGCTAGATACCGTGACTTACTAGACGATTAAAGAAAAGATACATCGTTACCAAGGATGCTACCAAAGAGGTAGTCTGGATATATAAGTTCATGAGATGAACTTCATTCCTACCATTGTGTGACAATGGAGTTGCGGCTTATGCCAAGGAACCCCCGTCCCATCTGAAATCCAGATATAATTCTTAGGCAGTATCACCTGATCATGGAGATGGTTGATCTCCAGGGAGATCGAGGTTAGGAGAGTAGACACAGAGGACAACAGCACATATCCACTCACAAAGGCCTATTTCCCAGTAGAGACTTTTATGGAATGGATGAGTATGAATTACTTCAACCACAGCTGTATGTTGGGTATGCGATACCACAATAGATGGCCCTAGTGCAAGTGGGAGATTGTTAGTTATATGTATGCCCGAGAGGCCATTACTGTACATACGATGTATATTGTAGTGGATGCTTGGACATATATAGGGAGGACTTTCTTGCTCGACATGATAGTACGCTATCTAGTTGCTCTTTATCTTAACATATACTCTGATTGTCTCTATGTTACATGTTGATAAAGCCCTTAAGATAAGTACTTGACTACCAGGACTATGATGCGAATCATACTAGTGGGGATAGAGTAGTCGCCAAGTACATCCTTCAAATGTTCCTAGTCGTAGGTGTATAGAGACAGGGCATCGATATACCAGAGTAGACTAGCGTATGCGCTTCTTGACCCATATGATGGGCGATGGATGATCCCATATCCATTGGTGTTTGACATCAGAGAAGGTATACGGGTGCTCAGTAGAGACTGGGTACACTGGACGGACTCGCCGAGAACTCCCAGATGGTTTTATACCTCACGTCAGATTGCAGTTCTCTGGTGACACTGGTACAGAGTAGTCTGTAGACCCGAGATCGTCATAGAGTCTTGTGTGATTCCCACTGTGCTTTGATTTCCATCATATCAAGTCTAAGTGGGCGTGCAAAACGGTGGCTTTTGGGTACAGTCCCGAATCACATGGAGGCAATGAGCGGTAGGAGGGGATTCGTCTCTCCCGGTATAGGGAGTTGATGTTGCGCTGTGTTCGATTGGCTATAACTGGAAATCCCTGCCCAGGGTTGCTGAGATTTACTGGTAAGTGTTATCAGTAGTTTCTCGAACTGTTATAGACCCAATATCGACACGACTTATCAAGCTACTGGGGTCTGACATTTACCACCCCTAGGCGAGATATGCGACATATCAGACGAAGAGACTGGACTGTACGGGAGTGTTACTGGTTGGATTCATGGGAGAAAGTACAGGCTTGCTTGTTGATCTTTTGATTGCTCAATACCTGGGTGGCTGTTACGTTTAGCTCACCGCTTGCAGCTTGTGGGTGTTTGATATGATCATTACCTACTGCCGGCGTATTGACGATTCTTTAGAGTCCTACACAGAGGTTTCCTGGCTCGGGCAAAACGGAGTAGGAGCACATATGTGATATGTGCGGGACCGAGAACAATACGTGTATGTGATACCGTACTAGATTCTCACGATATGAGATATCGGCCGGGTATATGTGATATAGCCGGGTCATCGGATCAAGTGTTGATTCGATGAACTGATACAGATTATATTAGTCGGTTATTTGTGAAATAGCCGGATTATCGGATCAAGTGTTGATTCGATAATTTAATGTATAATTATATATTTGATATATTAAATTACATTAACTAATATAAGCTCACTGAAAGATTCTTTTTCTCACTCGGGTAATACATTGATATATCTGTGATATATGTTTATTGTATTATTTTATTTTGTTACAATAAATATTGTATATGTGATATATAATATTGTAACATGTTATGATTATAAACGCAACATGATTTGTGGAGAATAAATGTGGTTAGTGTTTGGATTAGGGTTAAGCTTTCATGAAGCTTTCAAGAAGCTTCTTGAAGCTTTGACTTTGACTTGGATATTTTACATAGATATTTCCTTAACCCAACCGAACCCTTTAACCATAGTTGTTTCTCTACATGGGTTAAGTCTTCATACTTAACTCATGGTTGCATTTCTAACCTCACTGGACTTTCATTATTCATCACAAAGAGATTGGTTCTTCTTCTTCTTCCTTCTTCTCTCATGAAAAAGTTTTCTAGCTTTTTATGAAGTGATGAAAATGAGTGAGAAATTGAAAACATATGAGAGCTAAATTCCTACTTCATCATCCTCATCTATTCTAGCCGCTTAGATTAGGGTGTTTGCTTTGCTAATACTTGATTAGTGAAGCAAAAACTTGGGCTTGAGTTTCTTCAAAGTAGATCATCTTTGTTATCGAAGATCGGAAGCAAGCTTGCATCTTTCTCTTCATGGAGCCTCCCTAGAGTCTGGGTACTCGATGATCGCAGCGAAGGGACCTCAACACGGAGCTTCAAAAGTGAAGGAACGGACTACAAAGGTTGTAATCCCAAACTCTTAGAAGTAAAGTTATTTACATGCTATTTGTTTCACCTAATCTCTAGTCTAAGATCTTGGTTAGGGTTGTTCGGCATGTCTAATTTTTGAATCGGGCATGGTTGATGCCTTGTAGACCCTTGTGACAGTGCCTAGTAACCCTACAATATGCTATGTAGGAAGACATCACTTAGCTACCGTACACTACGCCTCAACTAAAGTCGACATACGCAGCACGAATACTAAGTACTCTACTTCCTAAAATGACGGAGGGTTATGAGAGGTTTTTAAGAAAACCTTTTGCGTAATGAACTTGATATCGTTGTAGAATCGAGTGATTTTTGAAAAAGGAGTGGTTTTGAGGCTTTTACTAGTTTTGCTAAAGAGGTCACTCTCGGTGAAGGGATCTCGGCTCTTTCCTTATCAAATAAGGTGCTGGATATTCTACAATGAATACCGCTATGCAAAGCAAGAACTATGAAAGCAATCAAAAGGCATACCGAATTTGTAGCATCTGCTAGTTTTGCTAAAGAGGTCACTCCCAGTGAAGGGATCTCGGCTCTTTCCTTATTAAATAAGGTGCTGGATATTCTACAAGGAATACCGCTATGCAAAGCAAGAACTAAAGCTACCAGTTTTTAAGCAAGTTTCTACAACATCTTTAGGTTTCTTTTATTTCATTAATCTCATTAATGAAGTCCCATTTTATTATGCTTCACAAGCATCACATTTGAAACGAAATCAACAATATACAATATATATCCCATATATATAATATAAACATTCGTCTCAGGCAGTAATATGATCTCATCACAGAACATTGCAGAAGAACATATATGAAATATTGGATATACTAGGAGGTCCGTGTTTTAATACGAGCCTGTATAAAACACGGATTCCACGGTCGCGATGAATTGTAAGTCGATGTACAACACCCCACTACTTGTGGGGAGGCGGAATTTTCAAAAACGAACTTGTTTAGTGAACAAACATCGACTAACCGCTTGAATCGAAGCTAAACGATAACTAACTTAAAACATAGAGTTTCTATGCTACTATGTTTAGGGATTATACCTAACGAATCGTGTCCTTCGTCTTTGCGAACTCCACCTCCTCCTCGGCCTTCTCGAAGTAGTAGACGATCCACCCGAGAGCTTTACTCCAAGCTTAGCCTCTACACTTGAGGCAACTAAACTTCTCTAAGTGCTAATCAAAGAAGCTAGGTGTAATATAGAGAGGGTTATGGATTAAGTAGTCTAACTAATCCTTGTACTCAACACATGAGAGGGGGGATTAGGGTTTGAAGAGGGAGAGCTAGAGGAGAGAGAAGGTGAGGATAATAATGAAGTGAGAATAATAAGTTATGATAATATATATCAAGCATTTCTTTTATCAAGAAAAGAAAAAGAAATGAATTTAGCAACCATGCTTGATAATATCTAGTGATGATTCACTCCATGAGTCATTAAGCATTTATCATGCATTAATGACATGGATGAATCATCCATATGACTCACTAATCACATTCATTGCTTATGCCACCTTAACCTCCTTAGTCACCACCTTCTAGAAGCTTCTCGCGCAATTACGAGAACGCCCCTCCTTTCCGCAAAAATACGGAAAAACTTTAGACTGTAAAAATCCAATAACCAGATACCAGCAACTGGCTTAAACCAAAGCCGACTGGTAAAAACTGTCCGAAAGTCGTACGCGCGTAAACGCACGTATGTGTCCGAACCCTTGTCGTAAAACCATACGACCTCTGTATCGTTTCGCCTGGAGTAGGGAAACTCTCTGTGTGGGACTCTAGAGACTCGACTACTACGCTGGCAGTGGGTTTAACCACAGACCGCAAGCGGCACTAGCTGTACGTAACGGTCCCCAGGTAGATGTCGATAAGAAGGCCGATGAGGGAACCCATCTGAACTCCTACTGAGTCTGATGTGACAATCTCCATACAGTCCGGTCCGTTCGTCCAAGACTATCGCATATCGGGCCTAGGGGCGGCAAGCGTCAGTCCCCTAATAGCGGTATAAGTCGTGTCGGAGAGAAGCCCATTACACCCTGAGAAACTACTGAAACCTACCAGCAAATCTCGCTTGCCCTGGCCAGGGACTTTGCGTAATGGCTCTCTGACACAGCGCGATATCAACTCCCAATACCGGGAGGGACGAATCCTGTCTAACCGCCACTGCCTCCAAGTGCTCGGGACTGCACCCAACTGCTACCTGTTCGCACGACTCCTTTGAGCCGTGGTAGGGTAGCAATCTAAGAACAGTGGGACACACTCGAGGCGAAGTAGCAGTGTCAAGTCTGCGGACTATGCTGTACTCATGTCACCTGGGAACTGTTCACTGACGACTGGTATAAAACCAACCAACAGTTCCCTGAAAGTCATGTCCGGTGTACCCGTAACCTAACGAGCACCTGTATACTATCTCCAGTACGACGTACTGACGGCTGTGGGACAGACCATCTCCCCAACTGGGATGAGAAGCGTACACACTAGTCTACTCCGGAGTATCAATGCTCTGTCTCGATAATCCAACGACTAGGGACCTGAATAAGGATGTGCTTGTAGACTACCCAGCCCCCACTAGTGTGACTGCCATCACAACGCTGGTAGTCAAGCAAGATCCTAAGAGCTCTATCAATACGTACACTCACATATTAAGATAGAAAAACCAAGTAGCATACTACCATGTTTAGCAAGACTGTTATATACATGTGAATATCCCAAGCTTCTATTAAGTAATATACAAACTAGTATGATACAGTAATGGCCTTCTAGGGCATAAACACTAACAATCTCCCACTTGCACTAGGGCCATGTACTGGCATATCGAAGACCAATGATCTCGAGTAGCCTCTTGAACTGAATCTGAGGTAGGGCCTTCGTGAATGGATCAGCAATGTTCTCTTCTGAAGCAACTCTCCGAACCTCGATCTCCTGACGATCAATGATCTCCCTGATCGGGTGATACCGCCTCAAGATGTGTCTGGACTTCTGATGGGACCTTGGTTCCTTCGCTAAAGCTATAGCTCCGTTGTTGTCGCAATACAGAGGTATTGGATCAACTATGGTAGGAACCACCTGAAGTTCTGTTAGGAACTTCTTCATCCAGACTGCTTCTTTTGCGGCATCGCAAGCAGCTATATACTCCGCTTCCATCGTCGAGTCAGCAACGGTGTCCTGCTTGGAGCTCTTCCAGCACACCGCCCCTCCATTGAGGGTAAAGACATAACCCGACATGGACTTAGAATCGTCCTTATCACTCTGGAAGCCGGAATCAGCAAAGGCCTCTAACTTGAGGTCTTTTCCACCGTAAACCAAGAACATCTCCTTAGTCCTTCTCAGGTACTTGAGAATGTTCTTTACTGCTATCCAGTGCTTCTCCCCTGGGTCTGACTGATACCGGCTTACCACGCTTAGTGCGTAAGCTATATCTGGTCTGGTACACAACATCGCATACATTATAGAGCCTACCGCAGAAGCGTTGGGTATAATAGACATGCGTTCCCTTTCCAAATCAGTCTTGGGAGACATCTCTTTGGAGAGGGTGATTCCGTGACAAGCCGGTAGATTACCGCGCTTAGAATCTTCCATACTGAATCTTTTCAGTACAGTGTCGATATACCTGGACTGCGAAAGTCCCAACATCCTCTTGGATCTATCACGATAGATCCGGATCCCCAGAATGTAAGAGGCATCACCCAGGTCTTTCATGGAGAACCTGTGTGACAAGAATCCTTTGACAGATTGTAGCATAGGAATGTCATTTCCTATCAATAGAATGTCATCCACGTACAAGACGAGGAATACGACACTTCTGGCTACAACTTTACTATATATGCACGGTTCATCTGGATTTTTGATAAAGTCATATTCTTTGACTGTCTCATCAAAACAGATGTTCCAACTCTGCGATGCCTGCTTTAGTCCATAAATGGACTTAAGCAGCTTGCATACTTTCCCGCTGCTCCCACTCTGATTGAAACCCTCTAGCTGATCCATATAGACGCTCTCTTCTAAATTTCCATTCAGAAAAGCCGTCTTTACGTCCATCTGCCAGATTTCATAATCATGGAAGGCAGCAATAGCAAGAAGGACCCAAATGGATTTGAGCATAGCCACTGGAGAAAAAGTTTCGTCATAGTCCAAACCAGGTCTTTGACGAAAACCCTTTGCAACAAGTCTAGCCTTATAGGTTTCCACCTGTCCATCTACACCAATCTTTTTCTTGAAGATCCATTTGCATCCTATGGGTTTTACCCTATCTGGAGCAAAGTCCAAAGTCCATACTTTGTTGGTGTACATGGACTCCATTTCGGTCCGCATTGCATCTAGCCATCGTACCGAGTCCCCGCTCTGGATGGCCTGCTGGAAGTCAGTAGGTTCATCATCATCTATGATGCAATCCTCTCTATCCCCATCTATGAGAAAACCGTAGTATCTCTCAGGCGGATGAGACGGCCTACTACTCCTGCGGAGGGGTGCGGGAATGTCCTGTACTTCTTGAACTTCCGGTTCTACCAAACTTTCAGTAGCAGTTTGTGGTTCTGGAATTTCTTCCAGTTCTACTACGCTCCCACTCTTCTGATTTTCTAAAAATTCAGTTTTTAAGAAGCGGGCATGACGAGAAACAAAAACCTTTTGTTCCTCTGCGTAATAGAAACAATATCCTGTAGAGTTCTTTGGATATCCCACAAACTTACACTCTACTGAGCGTGCCTCGAGCTTGTCCGGATGCTGCTTTTTTACAAAAGCTGGACATCCCCATGTCTTCAGGTACTGAAGATAAGGTTTCTTCCCACTCCACATCTGATATGGTGTGGTAGGCACAGTTTTGGTTGGAACTCTGTTCAAAAGATGTATCGCTGATTCTAGCGCATATCCCCAGAAAGATCGCGGTAACTCAGCATTACTCATCATGGATCGTACCATATCCAATAGGGTTCGATTCCGTCTCTCCGATACACCGTTGTGCTGTGGAGTGTATGGAGGAGTAAGCTGAGAGAGAATTCCTTTCTCTTTTAGGTAACCTAGGAACTCGGCACTTAAGTATTCTCTACCTCGATCAGATCTCAGTGTCTTAATACTTTTGCCTGTTTGGTTTTCCGCTTCACTCTTGTATTCCAGGAATTTCTCAAAGGCCTCGGATTTATGCTTCATTAAGAAGACATGTCCAAACCTAGAGAAATCATTTGTAAAAGTAATGAAGTAGGAATAACCACCTCTTGCATGTGTAGACATTGGACAACATACATCGCTGTGTATGAGTCCTAAGAGCTCGCTCGCTCTTACTCCTTGTCCAGTAAATGGAGTCTTTGTCATCTTTCCTTTGAGACAAGATTGACAAGTGTCATAAGTTTGATATTCGAACGAGTCCAAATATCCTTCTCTATGCAACTTAGTCAACCTTCTCTCATTGATGTGACCCAGTCTACAATGCCATAAGAAAGCTTTATTTAAATCTGGAGACTTTCTTTTTAGTGTGTTCTGGACATTGAAAATTTGGAGTTGGTTTAAAACATATATACCGTTATTTAATGTACCGGACCAAATCAAACCATGATTAAGGTGGATGTTGACAACATCTCTTACAAACGTGAAATCATAACCTTTATTTGATAACAAGAAAACTGATATGATATTACACGTTAAGCTTGGTACAAAATAACAGTTATGTAAAACCAAAATGTGTCCACTCGTCAATCCTAGGTGATAATCCCCGACGGACGCAGCTCCTACGCTAGCACCGTTAGCAACCTTTAGGGTCATATCACCTTCCTTCAGCACTCTACGGTTTCTCAGTGCCTGCAATGAATTGCAAATATGAGATCCTGATCCGGTATCCAATACCCAGGAAGTAGAGTTGATCGACAGACAATTCTCAATTACAAACACACCTGAAGTCGAAGCCACAGCTTGCTTCGGTTCCTGGTTCTTGGCGTTCCACGCCTTGCAATCCTTCTTCCAGTGCCCTTTCCTGTGACAATGGAAGCACTCATCCTGGCCAACTACCGGTGCTGCAAACTTTTTCTTTCCCTTCCCTCCCACCTTACTAACACCTCCTCTAGGTCTGGGTGCGGCCTTCTTCTTCCTTCCTTTGGCCCTTGCCTTGGACCCGGAAGAAGATGTACCGCCAACAAACATAGCGGGTGTTTCCCTTGTATTCTTCAAGGTGCCCTCTGCACTCCTTAACATGTTCAGGAGTTCCGGAAGTTCAACTTCTTTTCTTTGAATGTTGAAGTTCAGGATAAACTGGGCGTAGGTGTGAGGAAGGGACTGGAGAATAAGGTCTGTATAGAGCTCATTATCTAAAGTCGTCCCAAGGTCTGCGAGCTCTTCAATATAGCCGATCATCTTTAGGACATGTTCTCCTACCGATGACCCGACAGCCAACCTCGCTCGAAACAAGTTCTTAGAGGTCTCGTATCTTGCTATACGAGATTGCTCTCCATAAAGTTCCTTTGTATGGAGATATATGCCATCAAGGTCCATATCCTCGTGCCTCCTCTGATGTTCATTGTTCATCGAGGCAAGCACGATGCACTTGGCTTTCGCGCAATCTAAATCCCAGGTTTTGCGGATTTCCTTATCCGCATTGCTGGATTTGGGACCAGGGACAGCAGGTGCCGTAGCGGTGAGGACGTACCCCAGTTTGTCATAGGTCAAAGCCATTTTGACATTCCGCAGCCAATCTTTATAGTTTGGCCCTGTCAGTATATTTTTCTCTAAAAGTAACTTAAGTCCAGTCATTTTCAGGGTCGCTGCAATTAGGAGAGAGAGAAGAAAACTCTTTAGCATGATGCTCTTGCAAGTTTAGAGTGGTTTTTAATTTATCTAAACTGGATGGCTCCCACTGTTTCTCGAATCCTTCCTCAAACCATAAAAGAAGAATTAGCCAGGACTATTCTCACCGTACAATACTTGCTTAACCGTTCAGCCAGGCCAGTGTCGATACTTCGAGGGAGGTTTTCCAACGCTTTCGCGAAGTTCCTTAATTAAATAACCTCTTTTCTCTGGGGGCGTAACCCCGCTGACACTTTTCTGGACACCTACTTGGTTTATAGCATTGATCGTTAAGTGATGAATATCCTGATAAGTAGCATATACTCACAGTAGGATCGGGATCCAAATATCATCGTATGATAATGTTGAAGGAATCCTACCAACATTCATCAAACTCCAAATGGTATGCATCTCTTTGCAAATTTCAGTTTCTTTAGAAATTCCCGATATAAGTTTTTGCCCCATGCTCTTATGACCTTGACGTATGCCAACAAATCATAAGTCACATGTCAAGTTCTGCCCATCATTATCTTGTTAATTTGAACCCACCCGTATATACCCTTGACGTATGCCAACAAGGTAATGCGACTGTCCCAAACCAACACATCTATCTATGCAACAAATGAATACTCCAGCAGCTACCAAACACTATGCCTTGACGTATGCCAACAAGCATAGCTTGAATACTACTGACCATCCATAAGAAATGACGGAGGGCTACGACTGGTTTTGGCGAAACCGTGAACGTAGTGAACTTGATATAACCGAAGGAACCTGATAGCTTTTTATAAGGAGTGGTTAAGTCTCCGCATTTAAAAAATATCCGTTTTAAAATTAACCGAGTGGTTTCTTTTAAATTGTTCCAACGATTAAAACTTTGGTTTATTTTCTTTGCATTATAGATAATGCGTCCCATCATTAACCTATCATTGCAGAAAACAACGAAAATACAACGTCCTCTTATGCCATCCGCATTCGCCACGGGGTCCCGTCATTACCCGTTAGGTTACTTAACTAACGACAGAGCGGGGGCTGGGCTAGCGCGGGTGTAAAACATAAGTGGCGTCTAAATAGCTATCATATATATAGATATTTTACATTCGTCTGACGCAATGATATTCATTCCAGATCACAGATGAACTTAATTGGATTTGCAAGCAATCCGTGTTTGTTTTGAGCCTGCAACAAAATACGGATTACACAGTTGTGATGAATAGCCATTACCCCACCCACGACCCCTACGGGTGCGGCAAACTACCCGCCCGGCAGTTTGTGCACCCCACCTTGGGTCTGTCCTAGGAGCAAAAACAGTAAAATGAAATAATACAACGGTGGCTACAACCGCAACCTGGATGTGCCCCGCAAAATAATATTACAACAATTTACATTTACATCAAATGAATTAAAAGATAACCCATCACATAACCCCGGCTATACATCACAACAGTCCAACACAGTTCATATGCACAAACAGATAAAATCCATTTCAGAAATGTGCAACCCCCTGCCAACTGACATACTAGCAGTTAGGGGAGGTTTACGAACACATTATACAATCACAGATATAATCCAACAAGCAAATACTGTATAATTTCGATCGATTAAACACTTCCTGAATCGTCAACTCGGCGGCGGAAGCGCGGCGGATCGGTGGGATCCGCCGCGGTTCCGCGGTGCTTTAGACGATTCAGGGGCCCAAATTTCTTGTGTGTTCTTCTGGTGTCTTTTCAAGCTTTCTGAACCTCCCTGAAAAATTTTAGGACTTCATTTAAAATTCGACAAAAACTTGTGATTTTGGGTTTCTCCGGCTTCGTTTTTTCCGTTCGAAATTCATACAAATTTGCAAGTAAGTTATTTATTGTTTAGCGAGGCTTTGATACCACTGTAAGTCGATGTACAACACCCCACTACTTGTGGGGAGGCGGAATTTTCAAAAACGAACTTGTTTAGTGAACAAACATCGACTAACCGCTTGAATCGAAGCTAAACGATAACTAACTTAAAACATAGAGTTTCTATGCTACTATGTTTAGGGATTATACCTAACGAATCGTGTCCTTCGTCTTTGCGAACTCCACCTCCTCCTCGGCCTTCTCGAAGTAGTAGACGATCCACCCGAGAGCTTTACTCCAAGCTTAGCCTCTAAACTTGAGGCAACTAAACTTCTCTAAGTGCTAATCAAAGAAGCTAGGTGTAATATAGAGAGGGTTATGGATTAAGTAGTCTAACTAATCCTTGTACTCAACACATGAGAGGGGAGGATTAGGGTTTGAAGAGGGAGAGCTAGAGGAGAGAGAAGGTGAGGATAATAATGAAGTGAGAATAATGAGTTATGATAATATATATCAAGCATTTCTTTTATCAAGAAAAGAATAAGAAATGAATTTAGCAACCATGCTTGATAATATCTAGTGATGATTCACTCCATGAGTCATTAAGCATTTATCATGCATTAATGACATAGATGAATCATCCATATGACTCACTAATCACATTCATTGCTTATGCCACCTTAACCTCCTTAGTCACCACCTTCTAGAAGCTTCTCGCGCAATTACGAGAACGCCCCTCCTTTCCGCAAAAATACGGAAAAACTTTAGACTGTATAAATCCAATAACCGGATACCAGTAACTGGCTTAAACCAAAGCCGACTGGTAAAAACTGTCCGAAAGTCGTACGAGCGTAAACGCACGTATGTGTCCGAACCCTTGTCGTAAAACCATACGACCTCTATATCGTTTCGCCTGGAGTAGGGAAACTCTCTGTGTGGGACTCTAGAGACTCGACTACTACGCTGGCAGTGGGTTTAACCACAGACCGCAAGCGGCACTAGCTGTACGTAACGGTCCCCAGGTAGATGTCGATAAGAAGGCCGATAAGGAAACCCATCCGAACTCCTACTGAGTCTGATGTGACAATCTCCATACAGTCCGGTCCGTTCGTCCAAGACTATCGCATATCGGGCCTTGGGGGCGGCAAGCGTCAGTCCCCTAATAGCGGTATAAGTCGTGTCGGAGGGAAGCCCATTACACCCTGAGAAACTACTGGAACCTACCAGCAAATCTCGCTTGCCCTGGCTAGGGACTTTGCGTAATGGCTCTCTGACACAGCGCGATATCAACTCCCAATACCGGGAGGGACGAATCCTGTCTAACCGCCACTGCCTCCAAGTGCTCGGGACTGCACCCAACTGCTACCTGTTTGCACGACTCCTTTGAGCCGTGGTAGGGTAGCAATCTAAGAACAGTGGGACACACTCGAGGCGAAGTAGCAGTGTCAAGTCTGCGGACTATGCTGTACCCATGTCACCTGGGAACTGTTCACTGACGACTGGTATAAAACCAACCAACAGTTCCCTGTGAGTCCTGTCCGGTGTACCCGTAACCTAACGAGCACCTGTATACTATCTCCAGTATGACGTACTGACGGCTGTGGGACAGACCATCTCCCCAACTGGGATGAGAAGCGTACAGACTAGTCTACTCCGGAGTATCGATGCTCTGTCTCGATAATCCAACGACTAGGGACCTGAATAAGGATGTGCTTGTAGACTACCCAGCCCCCACTAGTGTGACTGCCATCACAACGCTGGTAGTCAAGCAAGATCCTAAGAGCTCTATCAATACGTACACTCACATATTAAGATAGAAAAACCAAGTAGCATACTACCATGTTTAGCAAGACTGTTATATACATGTGAATATCCCAAGCTTCCATTAAGTAATATACAAACTAGTATGATACAGTAATGGCCTTCTAGGGCATAAACACTAACATGAATAGCCAAACCCACATCCCTAGACCCCTACGAGAGTGGCAAGTAACCCTGTCAATTCTAGAGTTAGGAGACCCGGTCTCGACTCCTCGAGATGGTCTCCCACTGGACCCTAGAACCCGGTTACTTGTGCTCCCCGCCTTGGGTCTATCCTAATGTGGAAAAGTAAATAATATACAACGGTGACATCATTCTCTACCCAGAAGTGCCCCAATAAAAGAATATTACATACAATGAATTTTACATGAATGAAAAAGAAACCCTCATCTCACATAAAACCCCGGCTATTCAGAACACGACGATCCAATATAACATATCACAGCAACACATAATATCTCATATCATCAACGTAAGTAAATATGCGTACCCCAGTTGTCGTTGATGTATAGCAACGAAACCGGCGATACACCACATATTACACTTACGGTAGCAGAAAAGAAAGTGAAAAACTACAACAGTTGGAACTCGCAACCATCTTAGACATCATAAACCCAACGTATCTCATACTTTGGATTTCATGCCTAACCAAATGAATTCCTTAGATATCTCATGCCTAACAATTATAAACCCAACATTTTAGTCTCAATCTTGAAAACACTTTTCAACATCTAGTCGGGCAATTCAACAAGATTCCCGATATTCTGATCGAATGCTCGTCGGAAACTTTAGTAAACGGCCGCACCCCCGATACCGTCGACGAAGTGCACTAAGGCTGAACACCGCTGCCGCGAGCATCCGAACGGATGCTTTTGGCGACGGGGTTCTCCTACAGTCACTTGGTCGGGGCTATGGGGCGTGGCTATCTATTAAGTTTACCCGGCGAGTATCCGCGTACGCTACGTGATTGCGATGGACTTTTGATCGCATCAAAATCCCGTGGCAACCGATCAAATGAGACTAAACTGCTAGATTTATAACATTCAAATTAGTTATCTCATGACTACTTGTGGATTCCAAATATTGTATCACATTCCAGATAAATAGACAATGTTAAACTTTCCGATCGAATAAACAAACACCCAAGATTTCCCAAATAGCTCAACAATTGAGCGGAGTTCAAAAAGTCCCAGAACATGTCACAGCCGCTATGAACCAGCCGTAGAAGGGTCAAACCAACGCCTCACATGTGGCAAAGCTAAACTACCACAAACCATATGGTTCAGTGGCGGTTTTGATGGTCACATAATCGAGTTAAGGTTACGTTCTTCTAGAGGGTTCACAAATTTGCTTGCATGATTTTCTAAAAGTTTTAAACTCAGGAAAAATCCAACACTTGAAAGTTTTCCGACAAGGGAAAAAGTGAGTTATTGATATCCGTTCGAACTTTTTAACACGTTCTAAATTACCCGGAAAAACTTAAACGAAGTTTAAACTTTCCGATTGAATCAATGAGTTCCCAATAATTCCCAGAATGCTCAACACTTGAGTAGAATTAAAAATTCCCACAAGCATGAAAAAGTACCCAAGAATAAACCTCTGAAGTATTAGCCACTAACTCCCAAAGTTGGCCGCGGAACCGCTGCCAAACGCATGGTTTGGCCGCGGTTCCATGGTCTCTTGAGTGAGTTATGGCTTCATACTTCACAGTAATCCTTAGAATTCCCTGCATGATTTTCTGAGTATTTTTAATATGAAAATTTTTCAACTTTTGAATTTTTTTCCAGAAAGTGGGATTTATCGGGGTTTCGGAGTTCGATCGGACTTCAAACTTCGTCTAGACAACGCCTAATGCTCTAGCTTGGCTCTGATACCACTGTAGGGTTACTATAGCATCTTAGCAAGGTTTTGGCAAGTATCAATCATGCTACTTTAAAAATTTTGGGGTGCTAAACAAACCCTAACCAAGATCTTAACTAGAGACTTAGGGTAAACATAGCAAGTAAACAACATTACTTCTAAGTGTTCGGGATTACTGTTAGTGTATATGCCCTAGAGGCCATTACTTTATCATACTAGTTTGTATATTACTTAATGGAAGCTTGGGATATTCACCTTGTATAGACAATCTTGCTCAAAATGGTAGTATGCTACTTGGCTTGTTTCTACTTTAATATGTGCATGTGTTTCTTTTAGCATATTGCTTATACATATTAGTAGAGCCCTTAGGATCTTTGCTTGATTACCAGCGTTGTGATGGCAGTCACACTCGTGGGGGCTGGGTAATCCACAAGAACATCCTTATACAGGTCCCTAGTCGTGGACTATCGAGACAGGGCATCTATACTCCGGAGTAGACTAGCGTATGCGCTTCTCATCCCAGCAGGGGAGACGGTATGTCCCACAGCCGTCAGTACGTCGTACTTGAGATAGTATGCGGGTGCTCGTTAGGTTACGAGTACACTGGACAGGACTCGTCGGGAACTGATTGGTTGGTACTATACCTATCGTCAGTTATCAGTTCCCAGGTGACATGAGTACAGCTTAGTCCGCTGACTTGACACTGTCACTTCGCCTCGAGTGTGTTCCCACTATACTTTGATTACTACCCTACTACGGCTCAAAGGAGTCGTGCAAACAGGTAGTAGTTGGGTGCAGTCCTAAAGCACTTGGAGGCAGTGACGGTTAGACAGGATTCGTCTCTCCCGGTATTGGGGGTTGACATCGCGTTGTGTCTAGGAGAGCCATTACACAAGTAGTCCCTGGCCAGGGCAAGCGAGATATACTGGTAGGTTTCCAGTGTTATCTCAGGGTGTTCTGGGCTACACTCCGACACGACTTGTACCGCTATTAGGGGACTGACGTTTACCCCCCTAGGCCCGCCATGCGATGTATCAGACGAATAGACCGGACTATACGGAAATTGTCACATTCAGGCTCAGTAGGAGTTCAGATGGGTTTCACCTCGTCCGTCTTCTTATCGGCATCTACCTGGGGGCCGTTACGCACAGCTAGTACCGCTTGCGGTCTGTGGTTAAACCCACTGCCAGCGTAGTGTCGAGTCTTTAGAGTCCCACATAGAGAGCTATTCGCCTTTAGGCAAAAGAGTAGAGATCGCATGGTTTTGCGACAGGTCGCATGGTTTTGCGACAGGGTTTGGTCACATCCGTGCACTTGTGCACGTTTAGTGTCCGGACAGTTAACACTAGTGGGCTTTGGTTTAAGCCAGATCCTAGTGTACGTTTTGGGATTGGTTTTATCTCGTTTGTATTCGTGTTCCCTGGAACGCGGATACGGGTGTGTATGCAGAGTTGACAAAGACAGAGGCATAGGATTCTCATTAGGGTTGCTGACTGTTGACTTTTGTCAAACCCTAATGAGATTATGAAATATGATTAACAATAATATTAATTGAGTATTATAGTGATATGGTTAGGGTTGAAAGGTTGACCTAGTTGACTTGTTGACTTTTGTTGACCGGTTGACTAGGTTGGACTTGTTGACCACCATCATGACAATGGCCATCATTTGGTCGCATTGACTTATGCTTGCTTGTTTTGTTCCCCATTTACATTTAATGCAAGAAATGATTGTGTCATTTGTCATGATAATAACCTTTACAATATACTCAATTATCATTACTTGTTATGAAGATGATTTTGGATAATGAGAGCATGGATGGAAAAAGATTCACTGATTCTCTCATTTCATTTCTCTCTCTTGCCATCACTTGCTCAAGCTCTCCCTCTTCCTCTTGCTCTCTCTAGCTCAAGGCAAACCATTCTCATGTGTTGAGATTCATTGTCTTAGAGATAAAAACACCAAAACAATCCTCTACCCATCCTAGTTCACAAGGCCTAGCAAGCCAAGTGTTCTAGTTTCTTCAAAGTTCGAAGAAGAAGCCAAAGGTAGAAGCTTTCGGGTGGATCCATCTTCGGCGTGAGAAGACGACGAGGGGAGGCCAGTCCGTACACCACAAGAGTTGAAGACGAAGGAGTTCAAGAAAGGTATAACCCCCTAACCGAGTAGGTAAACAACTCCTAGTTAGGTTGTTAGGTAGATTGTTTAACAAAGATCCGTATTTGTAGTCCATGTTACCACCTCTAGAAAAATCGTTTTACACCAATTCTGCAAGCCCGTAAGTACCGGGAGAGATAGCATGGACTTACAATTACAACCTTTGTAGTCCATTCCTTCGCTTCATAAGCTCCGAGTAGTAGTCCCTTCGCCGCGATCTATGAACTCCCGGACTCTAGAGAGGCTCCACAAGTCGAATGATCCATGCTTGCTAGAAGTCTTCCTTTTCGAAGATGATCTACCTTGAAGAAACTCAAACCCAAGCTCTTGCTTCACTAATCAAGTATTAGCAAAGCAAACATCCTAATCTAAGTGGCTAGAATAGATGAGGATGATGAAGTAAGAATTTAGCTCTCTTTTGTTTTTAATTTCTCACTCATTATCATCACATGTCAAAAAGCTAGAAAACTTTTTCAAGAGGAAGAAGAAGAAGAAATCTATTTGTGATGAATATTGAAAACTTGTGTGAGCTTAAAAATGCAACCATGGGTTAAGAATGAAGACTTAACCCTTGTAGAGAATTAACTATGGTAAAGGGTTTGGGTTGAGTTAAGAAATATCTACACAAAATATCACAAGTCAAAGTCAAAGCTTCTTGAAAGCTTCATCCAAGTTTAACCCTAATCCAAACCCTAACCATATTTAAACTCCACAAAACATGTTGCATTTGTAACCATAACATGTTACAATATTATATATCACATATAAAATATTTATTGTAACAAAATAAAATAATACAATTAACATATATCATATATATATCAATGTATTATCCAAGTGAGAAAAAGAATCTTTAAGTGAGCTAATATTAGTTAATGTAATATAATATATCAAATATATAATTATACATTAAATTATCGAATCAACACTTGATCCGCTAATCCGGCTATTTCATAAATAACCGACTAATATAACCTGTATTAGTTCATCGAATTAACACTTGATCCGATGACCCGGCTATATCACATATACCCGGCCGATATCACAAATCGTGAGAATCTAATACGGTATCACATACACTATTATTCTCGGTCCCGCACATATCTCATATAGGCTCCTACTCCGTTTTGCCTGAGCCAGGAAACCTCTGTGTAGGACTCTAAAGAATCGTCAATACGCCGGCAGTAGGTGATGATCATATCAAACACCCACAAGCTGCAAGAGGTCAGCTAAACGTAACAGCCACCCAAGTATTGAGCGATCAGAAGATCAACAAGAAAGCCTGTACATTCTTCTGCGAATCCAATCAGTAACACTCCCGTACAGTCCGGTCTCTCCGTCTGATATGTCGCATATCTCGTCTAGGGGTGGTAAACGTCAGACCCCAGTAGCTTGATAAATCGTGTCGATATGAGGTCCATAACAGTTCAAGAAACTACTGATAACACTTACCAGTAAATCTCAGCAACCCTGGCCAGGGATTTCCAGTTATAGCCAATCGAACACAACGCAACATTAACTCCCTATACCGGGAGAGACGAAGCCCCTCCTATTGCTCATTGCCTCCATGTGATTCGGGACTGCACCCAAAAGCCACCGTTCTATATGCCCCTTGGACGTGGTGAGATGGAAATCAAAGCACAGTGGGAATCACACAAGACTCTATGAAGATCTCGGGTCTACAGACTAATCTGTACCAGTATCACCAGAGAACTGCCATCTGACGTGAGGTATAATACCATCTAGGAGTTCTTGGCGAGTCCGTCCAGTGTACCTAGTCTCCACTGAGCACCCGCATACCTTCTCTGATGTCAAACACCAATGGATATGGGATCATCCATCGCCCATCATATGGGTCAAGAAGCGCATACGCTAGTGTACTCTGGTATATCGATGCCCTGTCTCGATACACCTACGACTAGAAACATTTGAAGGATGTACTTAGCGACTACACTGTCCCCACTAGTATGATCTGCATCATAGTCCTGGTAGTTAAGTACTCATCCTAAGGGCTTTATCAACATGTAACATAGAGATAATCAGAGTACATGTTAAGATAAAGAGCAACCAGATAGCATATTATCATGTCGAGCAAGAAAGTCCTGCCTATATATGTCCAAGCATCCACTACAGTATACATCGTATGTACAGTAATGGCTTCTAGGGCATACATATAACTAACAGGCTCTGATAGCACTGATGGGTTACCTAGCACGGCAGCAAGGTTTCGGGAGGTATCGTCCATGCCATTTTTAAAAAAATGCCGTATTAGCTAACGCTAACCCTAGAATCGTTACTAGAAAATCCGACGATACTAAATGTAAACACTTTACATCTAAGTGAATGAGGGAATACAACCTTTGTAGATCGCTCCTTCACTTCTAAAACTCCATGTTGTAGTCCCTTCGCTGCGAACGGTGAACTCCCGGACCCTAGAGAGGGTTCACTTGAAGAAACGAACAAGCTTGCTCAATGTCTTTGAGGCCGAAGATGATTTACGTCGAGGAGACTCGAGCTTATGCTACCTCTTCACTAATGGTGAAATTAGTGAAGCAAACACCCTAAACTAAATGGCTAATAGTAGAGAATGATGAAGTAGGAAGTGGGCTCACTTTAGTTTTATTTTTCTCACAATATTTCATCACTTTTCAAAACCCCAGAAAGCTTTTTGAGCTCATGAAGAAGATGAAGTAAGTGATGAAAGAATAATCAAGTGAGCTTAGAAATGCAACCATGGTGAGTGTATGTCATGCACTAACCATTGTAGAGACTAAACCATAGCTATGAGTTAAGGTTGGGTTGATAAATATCTTAAGCTAGACAAAAGAGTGGACCAAGTCAATGCAAACTACAAGCTTCTACAAGCTTTGAACCATGACAAAATATCCACAATTTTGAATTTGATTGAAATAAATATAAACCATAACATAAATCCTAGCATGGTATAAGTCTCATACATACATGTTGCATGTGTAATCTAGCATGACACAACAATATATATCACATATATATTTATGTGTGCAAAGAAAACAATTAACATATATCACATATATGTTAAGTGTATCAAATGTGAGAAAAAGAATTACTTAAGTGAGCTAATATTAGTCAATGTAATGTAATATATCAAATATATAATTATACATTAAATTATTAAATCAACTCTTGATTTAATAATCCAGCTATATCACATATAACCGACTAATATCAAATGTAACAACTTATCGAATCAACACTTGATCCGATAACTTGGCTATATCACATATAACTGACCAATGTTACAAGTCTCCAGAATAGAATGCGGTATCACATACTCGCATTAATCTCGGTCCCGCACATATCACATATATGCTCCTACTCTGTTTCACATGAACCAGGAAATCTCTGTGTAGGACTCTAAAGACTCGTCAATACGCCGGCAGTAGGTGATGATCATATCAAACACCCACAAGCCACAAACGGTCTGCTAAACGTAACGGCCACCCGGGTATTGAGCGACCAGAAGATCAAAAAGCAAGCCTGCTTATACTCCTGCGAATCCAATCAGTAACACTACCGTACAGTCCGGTCTCTTCGTCAGATATGTCGCATATCACAGCCTGGGGGTGGTCAAACGTCAGACCCCAATAGCCTGATAAGCCATGCCGATGCAAGGTCCATAACGGTTCGAGAAACTACTGATAACACTTACCAGTAGATCTCAGCAACCCTGGCCAGGGATTTCCTGTTATGGCTAATCGAGCATAGCGCAACATCAACTCCCAATACCGGGAGAGACGAAACCCCTCCTATCGCTCATTGCCTCCATGTGACTCGGGACTGTACCAAAAAACCACCTTTTTGCACGATCTCTTGACCGTGGTATGGTGGAAATCAAAACACAGTGGGAATCACACAAGACTCTATGACGATCTCGGGTTTACAGGCTAACCTGTACCAGTGTCACCAGAGAACTGTTATACGACGGTAGGTATAATACCATCTAGGAGTTCTCGGCGAGTCCGTTCAGTGTACCCAGTCTCCACTGAGCACCCGTGTACCTTCTCTGATGTCAAACACCAATGTATATAGGATCATTCATCGCCCATCACATGGGTCGAGAAGCGTATACGCTAGTCTACACTGGAGTATCGATGCCCTGTCTCGATACTCCCACGACTAGGAACATCTGAAGGATGTACTTACCGACTACCCTGTCCCTACTAGTATGATCTGCATCATAATCTTGGTTGTCAAGTACTCATCCTAAGGGCTTTATCAACATATAATAGAGAGACAATAAGAATACATGTTAAGATAAAGTGCAACCAGATAGCATACTATCATGTCGAGCAAGAAAGTCCTTTCTATATATGTCCAAGCATCCACTACAATATACATCACATGTATAGTAATGGCCTCTAGGACATACATATAACTAACATATACGAAGAAGAGGAAGGAGAAGATATGAAGAAGAGGAAGTAGATGAGGAGAAGACACGAGGAATTGGTGATGAGAGAATGGCTAAGACAAGCCATACCCTTCCTCATTCTCTTACCAATGCCTCCATGTCTCCTTCTCCCATGCTCAAATTTTTTTATTCCAACCATACTCTTACTTATGCCTCCATGTCTCCCTCTCATAATATTTTAAAAAAAAAATAATAGAATTGAAATAATAGATAAGATGGATATTTAACTTGCCGTACTTAAACACGGTTAAACAAATAAATCTTGGTTTAATGTACTAAATAAGAAAACATTAATTAGTTTTAACATTATAATTTATATGTATATAATTATATGCTAATTTATGAAAAGCCCTCTTAAATAAATGCTCTCATAAATAATAAATCATTTTAAATTCCAATTACTTACCAAAAATAAAAATAGTGGTATATAATTATACCAATCTATGAAAATATAAATCCATATTGGTTATCATATCCGTAAAACCTAAAATATTATTATTTAAATTCTAAAATAATATTTACTGTTTTTCTGAACTGCTATACAAGGGTCCAGATCTATCCAAAATAGTAATGGACGGTCGAGATTTGTGTCAAACAGAATGCTTTGGTGTTGTGTATTCTACGTGCTTTGCACGTATAATATGTCCAATATTCCCTATGAGCGCCCATACTATTATAATTCATATAGTATAATTCATATAGTAGTCACTCTTTGACAATGCTATTGCAATCTCTATTATTATTTTAAAACTATTGTAAAAAATAATCATTAATTGTACATTTTTTAAATCCAAACACATCGATGCATAATCACCGTCCCTCTCCCTTCTGGCTACCCCCCTCTCTATCTTTATATATCGTTTTGGCTTTCCTTTCCTTTCTTCCTTGTTAATTGAAAATCCTCCTTAATTGGAGGAATCAAAGCAGGTAAATTGACAAAAATATATACATAAATTAAAATACATCAAAAAATAATTAGAAGCTAGAGGAAGAACAAGGCCTCTTCCTCTTCTGGATGCCAACTCTTGGATCTTATTGTTGAAAAGCGGAGAGGATCAGGATCTCCTCCAACTTGCATCCACAAGCGCCTCAGATCTTGTTCAAGGTAACTTCAATCCTCGATCTTGCTCAATCTCTCTCCTTTCTTCGATCATCGAAGGATCTGAGGCTCCTTGTTTGAATCCTAAAGATACCCTTTTTGTTATATCATAGATTTGTAATTTAGATCGTTTTTATTCTGGGCATCATTAAGATAGGATTTTGTTATCTGGGTATTGCTCCTTTTCATTGAATTGTGTTGTTTTAATCATTGGATCTGATGTATGTCTGTGTTTTTGTGATTGTATTGGTTGAATTGTGAGATGGATGATATAAGCTATGTGTTTTTGGATTGCAGAGAATGGAGTCGGATCTTGGCAAGCTTTTTATTGGAGGGATTTCGTGGGACACTGACGAGGGCCGCCTCTGCGAGTACTTTCAAGGATTCGGAGAAGTCATGGAGGCCGTGATCATGAAGGATCGGGTCACGGGCCGTGCTCGTGGCTTCGGGTTCGTCGTGTTTGCTGATCCTGCTGTCGCTGAGAGAGTTGTCATGGAGAAGCACTTGATCGATGGCCGAATGGTAACTGTCATTTAAAGCACGCAATTTGAATCTGTTCGTTATGTTTTTGTGTATGAATCGATGTCAAAATCGTATATTTTTCAATACTAGGTGGAAGCTAAGAAGGCTGTTCCTAGGGACGATCAAACTATCCTAAACAGAAGCAGCAGCAGCAGCATTCATGGCTCTCCTGGTCCCACTCATACCAAGAAGATCTTTGTAGGAGGCCTTGCTTCTACTGTAACCGAAACCGACTTCAGAAACTACTTTGAACAATTTGGGGCCATCACTGACGTCGTTGTGATGTACGATCACAACACTCAAAGGCCAAGGGGGTTCGGTTTCATCACTTACGAATCTGAGGACTCCGTGGACAAAGTCTTGCTGAAAACCTTTCACGAGCTTAATGGTAAGATGGTGGAAGTTAAGCGGGCTGTTCCCAAAGAGATCTCCCCTAGCCCGAACATGCGCTCGCCTATTGGGGGATACAACTGTGGCATAAATAGGCTTAATAGCTTTCTTAATGGTTATACTCAGGGATACAATCCAAGCTCAATAGGTGGCTACGGAATGAGAATGGATACTAGATTGGGACCTTTAGGTAGCGGGCGAACTGGATTTCCTTCCATTAGTCTTGGTTACGGGATGGGAATGAATTTTGAGCCTGGGATTAGCCCAGGTTTCGGAAATAGCTCCAATTTCAACAGCGGTCTTAGTTATGGACGGGCCTTGAGCCCTTATTATAGCGGGAATATAAATTCGAGTAGATTCACTAGTCCTATTGGTTATAGTGGAGGCAAAGCAAGTCCTGGTTCAATGTTTAGTTCACCATCTCGTAACTTGTGGGGTAATGGCGGCGGTCTTAACTATAATACCAACTCTACAAGCTCTAATACGTTTTTTGCTTCTGGAGCCGGGAACACTGGAGGGTTTGGTAATAGCGGGCTAAACTTGGGAGGCTCATCTTCACCCATGTCTACTCATGCAAATTCTAGCATTGGTTATGGAAATGGAGAGAATACTTTTGGTTTGGGTTCTAGTAATTATGGGCGGAGCAATGGGGCTACGGTTTCTACTAATGCTTCGTTTAATGCATTGAGCAATGGATTTGAAGTGAATTATTCAGACTCTTATGGTAGTGGTTCAATATATGGGGACCCAACTTGGCGCTCGGCTTCATCTGATCTTGATGGATCGGGTCCATTTGGGTATGGCCTCGGCAATGCAGCTTCCGATGTCACGGCCAAGGGCTCGGTTGGTTATGTTGGCAGTTATAGTGTTACCAATAGACAGGCAAATGGAGGTAAGTAACTTCGACTTGATTGTTGCTTGTCATATTATTTTTATATGAATTTCTTTTTTAAACAAGGGCTGCATTACCTTTTTCCATACCAGTAACATAATTCTTTGAACTGTAAGGCACATTGTATAATTTTGCCTTCCAAATGCTATTAGAAACATGTGTCGTGTATCTTCAAAGCTTAATGTATGATACAATCTATTTGTGATGGAATAAAGCCTAGCCTTGGCATAATTTTCAATCCTGCACATGTGAAACACCTGCATGCATCTCTAGCTTCTTACTACATAATCATATTCTATAAGAACAATGAACTAAAAGATATAGAACGAGAGGGGCATTAAGTTAGGGGAAAAAATATGACTCGCACAGATCCCCATGCAAACAACTCAAATAAAATTTTAAAATAACCTTTAGTCATAGAATGCTCTCTTACATGTGAATTGTAAAACACTAACAAATAACTTCCCATTGTCAATTGGTTTGGTGCTAAAGGGTGGGATTTATTAAGGAGACTTTAGTTCAAATCCTGGAAGGAGTTTCATCATTTCTTTCATACATATAAACACATAATGACAAAGTTTGTTTGAATTTCAATTATTGTTTATAGTGATCGATTTCTACGGATAACATGCCATGGCTTATTAGCAGCATTGGTGGGATGAATATATTGGCTACTATAATTTGAGGAGGTTTTCTGTTTGAATATCATTATAAAATAACTGGGGATCTCACTTGATAATATTTCATAGGATTACATTACAATTGATACTTGCAATGTATGGATTGTGCGATCACTGTTGTGTATTAATTCCTAAAGAACAAAAATACTTTCATTCTCCCTCTTTTGTATGTTTTTAAAATAAACTAAAGAAAATGAAAAGTAAAGGCGCTGCCAATTGCTTTAATCGGATCAAGAAATGTAAGATTCTTAGCTCCCTCCAGTGCCTCTTTCCTTCATTTAAACATTCAGGCTAATGCCAACAATTCTTTAAATAACATCAAATAAAAAGCATAGACGTTTTCTTTAATTGAATTCAGAAAGGTAAGATTTGTTATCATTAGTAGAACTAAAAACTTAAAAAGTATGCAATCGGTTTTAGAACATCAAACCTATAGAACGAGAAGAATACATGATAGTGTGGCATGCTCGCTAGAACCATCTGATGGTATATTGGGTACGTAGTAGTAAATATCTTAAATAAACATTGCAAAATAGTATACAAAAAATATTTTTTTTTAAATTTATTTTTTATCTATTAGGTGTAGTTACGTGAAGGCTATGTAGCATTGGCTTGGATGCTCAGGATATCCACGACTCATACATTGATTTGGAAAATGAAAGAAAAACCTTGGATATCGATATGGATTCAAGATGTATATTCTCTATATGTGTGTTTGTGCTTCATGTATATGAGATGGCATGTGTTTGTGTGAGGAAAGGTTATCAATGTGTAACTATGGACTATTTGAGGCTGCAATCATCCACAGTTGCACACATCCAAATCTTGATGCTCATATTTCATCTCATGTCCAAAAGTAATTAAATATAAAAAATCATCTGCTTTGCATTCACTTTTCATCTATCGATCTGTTACTTCCATTTAATTTTTTATCGAGAACTGTTTATATTTTTAGGATGCCAATCAAGCAATTGGAGTCTGAAGTTTTAGTCTTCTTATAGGTGGAAATTATATGTTACTGCAGATAATATCTTTTTCTTTTGGGTACCATCACACAAATACAGTACACATGCACACATAAATAAACACCGACATGCCTATGCTGTAAATTGTTAAAACTATTACACAACATGTCAAGCCCAGACCTTAAAGTGTTCCGTTTTAAACATAATTAGATAGGTTGAGTTTATCATAAAAGTGTTGATGCTAGTTGACATCTAAATTCTTATATTGTAGTATCTTCTGTTCATTAAGCATAAATATTCAAAACTTAGAATGTTGAGATTGATGAGCAACAATATGCTAGGGAGGATAAGAAATAAGTGCATTAGCAGAAGTTTGGAGCTCCTAAGGATAAGAAAGTAGCCTCTGAGTTTCCTTAGGTGTGATAGAATTGTGGTGAACAGCGAGGTCTAGAGAAAGCCAATTTAAGGAATATGAATGAAGACGGTATTTGGTAGTTGTTAGTTTGATTAAGATGGATGCTCAATGGAGTTTAATGGAAGAAAATGATTCATGTAGCCAACCTCAAAGTTTGGGATATATAAGTTACGATACTGTTTGAACACTATCATGTAAAAAAAAAAGTTGAGTTGAATCAACAATAAGGAATTAAGGATGATAAATGCACAATAATTAATTTTAGTTATGAAATTTCATGTTGATTTAATCCCGTTCTTTTCATCAATAGATTACAATAAAGATGAAATTCCTCGTCTAACCTCATAATAGATCTTCACTATACGGAAACAAGCCTGTTATATCATATTCTTAATTCATAGATTTTAAAGACTCAAATGGGTAAAATTCACTACTAACTCTATCATGAATCGATCTCAGCATGTTCCTAAAGCTAGTAAGTTTATATTGCCCGACTGAGATTCCTTCTATGCATGTTTCCATCGTAGATTTCTTCTGAATGAGTCTTCAGTTTGAAAATACCTTAGGGTGGTTGAATAAGGTAGTTATAATATCCTATGACAAATTTAAAACTGAAATACTATTTCTAAAGTGATTATCGAGTTTCTGCAGAAAATATTCAGAGCAAGTTTTAAACAAGCAACTTAATACGATAATCAATACAAACACAGAAAAGTAAAACAGTAGGAGCAATGCAAACACAGCAATATGTTGACTAGTGTTCACCATCTTCTGTGGCTAGTCCCCGTCTGAGTCTCCTACTCAGAATTTTTCCACTATATGTGTGATGTACACAAATCCCACTTCATAGGGATACGAAGAAATAAGATATCTCTCTTCACAAGGATCAATCACTTAAACTGTAATTCTCTAGGAAACAAATTTTCTCCCTCTCTAGACCGTGATTCTCTAAGAAAGCCGCACTTTTCTCTCTAATCCATGTCTCTATAGGAAGATCTCATTTTCTACTCCGAATCTATAATTCAAGTGCAAGGAGAAGCACCCCTTCTCTTGGGTTACAAATCGATTTTATTACAAACGATTTCATTCACTCACAATCTTATTGATCTTAAAGATTATTTCCAGTTCGGAACAAGGATTGTTGTAAGAGATATGGACAAGTTTAAAGCTCTTGAGAAAATGAAAAATCTGAACAAGTGAAACCGGGAAGAATACGAAGATTTTCAGAAAGATTTGCAATGAATTTCGTTGTTGTGAATTGTGAGATCTCAAAAGTATTTATAGAGAATTGAATGGGAAGTTATTGTAACTGCCAAAAATTTACATAAAATAGTTAATGACCGTTTAGAGGAAAGTTAGGAGCAAATTTGGCGCAATTGTCCATTAATTTCAAATTTTGAAATTCAATTTTTTTTTCAAACTGCCCGTACTGACGTCAGGGGTAGACGCCAGCTATACAAAGTTTGTTCTAGTGACGTCACGGCAGCCGTCACTTTGTACTTAAACAGAAAGATGAAAATCAGAGATTTGTTCTACTAACGTCTGGACTGACGTAAGTTGTTCAAACTTTTTTTATACTGACGTCAAGGGCTGACATCAGTGTTCAAACTTTCCTGATACCGATGTCAAGGGCTGACGTTAGTGTTCTGACATGAATGATACATTTGGTTTGAACTTTGACAGATTTGAATTCCAACGGATAGTTATGACGTCTCTAAAAGAGATGAAGACATCATGTACATTAAGAATGAGTTTAGAATGAGATTTTTAATCTTATGAGATCATTACTAATTTCATGTATATCGCTCATATTTTTTATCTTAGTCTTGGTTCTTCTATTTGCTTCACTTCCCTTGACTTGTTACATTTGACGTGAATGGATCTTGAATTTGCTTGCTTCATGTTGTCGAATTGCATCGAGCCGTCATGCTATATTGCCGGTTTGAGTGCATATTATATTGTATGCAATCTTACTTGATGTTGGATATATTGTTGCAAAGTGTAGTTCAAGATTAAAATTTGGAAACGTCGTTTGTAACATATTAATTCGTTTAAATAACGTTTTGAACTAAATCATCAAAATTGAGAATCGTGTGACACGGATGTCAACAATCTCCCCCTTTTTGATATTTAACAAAACTTATTTAAAGAATTCATGATATAGATGGAAAAAGTAAATTCGATTTAGATACTCCCCCTCAATTCATGCTTATTTGAGAAGCTCTTTGAACTCATACCAACGTCCCATACCACTGATACTATTTCTCAAGAAATGACGTGAAAGCTAGTGATTTAATTCGAATTTGTATTAACCAATTTAAGCATTTGTAGGTATAATTCATGAATATTTTCTCCCACTTTTTGCAAAATACTCAAAAAGATTTTAGAAATATAGCGAAGGATATGAATATAAACAATTAGTGTAATGAAAAAATAAAATGGATATGAATATATAAAAACAAATAGGATTTCTTTAATAGTTTTAGCAACCCTTAATACAAGCCAGAGTAGCAAAACACGCATACAAATTTAAACTATCAACACATACCAAAAGAAACCTAACATAAACTATATGCACGTTGGCATACATCACAACAAAACATTGAACCTAGGATCTAAAACAACGAATCGTATCACTTGTTGGATTGTGGTGGTGGTGATGTGGAAATCGTAGCAGCAAGGATAGCCAATTATGTGTTAAACTCATCAAGTTTGCCACGAAGGCGATCAATTTCACCAAATATTTGATCGAGTCAAGAATAAATGTGATCGTGGCATGCTTGGATATGATCACCGATACGAGCCTCAAATGCAGTAAAATCAAAAGTCGGTTGAGGTAGAAGATTGTCAACTGGAAGGGCACTGGGGCTTGGGATTGAGGAGAGGCATCCAACTTCATGAGATTCAGAATGCTAGTTCCAAAGTCTATTGAATCTTTAACTGTAGTGGTTTCATTGGGGATTAGAACTTTGCGGTATTAGAGAAACTTGGTGATGACTCGTCCATAGTAAAAATTTGATTACATGCCGGAGATTTCCTACATATTCTGAATGAGAAATGACGGAAGATTAACTTTAATCTTCGCCAGAACACAGTATGTTATAAGTTTGTGGGGCCGTATAGGATATCCTGGCTATCGGATTTAGGAATGATCACATGAGCAAGCAAATTTGATAGAACATGGCACGTCTTGTGAGTGTCTTGGCATAGCGATCCCCGTAAAGGTGTGGAAAATCTTGACCATGAAGGAGTTGTGAAGCAACTTCCTTCGTATGAGGCTCGGGAAACTCGAAGGTCTCGAGCGTCATGTTATATACCTCTACACCTTCAGAGGGAATGCCTAATGCACGACCAATTGTCCCGGCAGTAAATTGAAATTCCTTCCTAAAAACTTTAGTCGAATAATCCGTAGCATTATCATATGTGCTCACAAGATTGGCGTAGAAATATCTCATGGCCGTATCGTATGTAAGGCAAAAGAGCGTGAGAAACGACATCCATCTTTGGAATTCAAACAATTCTTGAAAATGATTTTTTTATTTCTCGGAAGATTATCTTAACTCCTGTATGGATTGTTCGATTTGCGAGAATGGTGAAACGATCCTTAGCCTCTGCATTTGTGAATTCCTTTATCTTGGATGAAGACTCGGCTTGGGGTTGCATCTTGCGCTTCTTGGATGCGGAAGAGGATTTAGATGTCCTTAGTTTTTCTTTGTGAATAATGGCTTTTTGTTAGTGTTTATGCCCTAGAAGGCCATTACTGTATCATACTAGTTTGTATATTACTTAATGGAAGCTTGGGATATTCACATGTATATAACAGTCTTGCTGAACATGGTAGTATGCTACTTGGTTTTTCTATCTTAATATGTGAGTGTACGTATTGATAGAGCTCTTAGGATCTTGCTTGACTACCAGCATTGTGATGGCAGTCACACTAGTGGGGGCTGGGTAGTCTACAAGCACATCCTTATTCAGGTCCCTAGTCGTTGAATTATCGAGACAGAGCATCGATACTTCGGAGTAGACTAGTGTGTACGCTTCTCATCCCAGTTGGGGAGATGGTCTGTCCCACAGCCGTCAGTACGTCGTACTGGAGATAGTATACAGGTGCTCGTTAGGTTACGGGTACACCGGACAGGACTCACAGGGAACTGTTGGTTGGTTTTATACCAGCCGTCAGTGAACAGTTCCTAGGTGACATGAGTACAGCGTAGTCCGCAGACTTGACACTGCTACTTCGCCTCGAGTGTGTCCCACTGTTCTTAGATTGCTACCCTACCACGGCTCAAAGGAGTCGTGCAAACAGGTAGCAGTTAGGTGCAGTCCCGAGCACTTGGAGGCAGTGGCGGTTAGACAGGATTCGTCCCTCCCGGTATTGGGAGTTGATATCGCGCTGTGTCAGAGAGCCATTACGCAAAGTCCTTGGCCAGGGCAAGCGAGATTTGCTGGTAGGTTCCAGTAGTTTTTCAGGGTGTAATGGGCTTCCCTCCGACACGACTTATACCGCTATTAGGGGACTGACGCTTGCCGCCCCCTAGGCCCGATATGCGATAGTCTTGGACGAACGGACCGGACTGTATGGAGATTGTCACATCAGACTCAGTAGGAGTTCGGATGGGTTTCCTCATCGGCCTTTTTATCGACAACTACCTGGGGACCGTTACGTACAGCTAGTGCCGCTTGCGGTCTGTAGTTAAACCCACTGCCAGCATAGTAGTCGAGTCTCTAGAGTCCCACACAGAGAGTTTCCTATTCCAGGCGAAACGATATAGAGGTCGTATGGTTTTACGACAAGGGTTCGGACGCGTACGTGCGTTTACGCGCGTACGACTTTCGGACAGTTTTTACCAGTCGGCTTTGGTTTAAGCCAGTTACTGGTATCCGGTTATTGGATTTTTACAGTCTAAAGTTTTTCCGTATTTTTGCGGATTGGAGGGGCGTTCTCGTAATTGTGCGAGAAGCTTCTAGATGTGGTGACTAAGGAGGTTTAGGTGTCATATGCAATGAATAAGATTAGTGAGTCAAGAGGGTGATTCATTCATGTCATTAAAGCATCATAAATGCTTAATGACTCATGACAATGAATCACCATTAGATATTTGTGAAGCATGCTTATTCATCATGTATTATTCTTTTTCTTCATAAAAAAGAATGCTTCATATTTATTATGATACTCAATAATCTCATCTCATTATTATTCTCACCTTCTCTCTCCTCAAGCTCTCCCTCTTCAAACCCTAATCCTCACCTCTCATGTGTTGAGAACTAGAATTAGCTAGACTAAACAATCCATAACCATCACTCTATCTCAATCTATCTTCTTTGATTAGCAATCCAAGAAGGTTAGTTGCCTCAAGTTTAGAGGCTAAGCTTGGAGTTTTGCTCTCGGGTGGATCGTCTACTACATAGAGAAGGCCGAGGAGGACGAGGAGATCGTAAAGACGAAGGACTTGGTTCGATAGGTATAATCCCTAAGTATAGTAGTTTAGAACAACTATATGTTTGGTTAGTTATCGTTTAGCTTCGATTCAAGCGGTTAGTCGATGTTTGTTCACTAAACAAGTTCGTTTTTGAAAATTCCGCCTCCCCACAAGTATTGGGGTGTAGTACATCGACTTACAGTGGTATCAGAGCCTCGCTAAACAATAAATAACTTAATTGCAAATTTATACGAATTTCGAACGGAAAAAACGAACCCGAAAAACCCCGAACTGTCAAGTTTCTGTCGAAATTTAAATGAAGTCCAAAAATTTTTCAGGGAAATTCAGAAAGCTTGAAAAGACACCAGAAGAACACCCAAGAAATTTGGGCTCCTGAATCGGCAACGCGGCCGCGGAACCGCGGCGGATCGCACCAATCCGCCGCGCTTCCGCCGCCGAGTTGCTGAGTCAGGAACCCAAATTTCCTGTGTTGCTTCTCTGTGATTTTTGGGATTTTCTGGAATATTTAATATTTGCTCAGGTTTCAGTTTTACAGAGCAGTATTGGAGCAATATTAATGGTGTTTAATCGATCGAAATTGTACAGTATTTGCATATTGGATTATATCTGTGATTGTATAATGTGTTCGTAAACCTTCCCTAACTGCTAGTATGTCGGTTGGCAGGGGGTTGCACATTTCTGTAATGGTTTTATCTGTTTGTGCATATGAACTGTATTGGACTGTTGTGGTGTATAGCCGGGGTTTAGCAATGGGTTATTATTTAATTCATTTGTTGTAAATGTAATTTGTTGTAATATTATTTTGCGGGGCACATCCAGGTTGCGGTTGTAGCCACCGTTGTATTATTTCATTTTACTGTTTTGCTCCTAGGACAGATCCAAGGTGGGGTACACAAACTGCCGGGCGGGTAGTTTGCCGTACCCGTAGGGATCTTGGGTGGGGTAACGGCTATTCATCACAACTGTGTAATCTGTCTTTTCTTGCAGGCTCAAAAGAAATACAGATTGCTTGCAAATCCAATAAAGTTTATCTGTGTTCTGGAATGTATATCATTGCGTCAGACGAATGTAAAATATCTATATATATTGTAGCTATTTTAGACGTCACTTATGTTTTACACCCGCGCTAGCCCAGTCCCCGCTCTGTCGTTAGTTAAGTAACCTAACGGGTGATGACGGGACCCAGTGGCGAATCCAGATGGCATAAGAGGACGTCATATTTTCGTTGTTTTCTGCAATGATAGGTTAATGATGGGACGCATTATCTATAATGCAAAGAAAAAATAAATCAAAGTTTAAATCGTTGGAACAATTTAAAAGAAACCACTCGGTTAATTTTAAAAACAGATATTTTTAAATGCGGAGCTTTAACCACTCCTTTTAAAAGCTATCAGGTTCCTTCGGTTATATCAAGTTCACTACGTTCACGGTTTCGCCAAAACCAGTCGTAGCCCTCCGTCATTTCTTATGAATGGTCAGTAGTATTCAAGCTATGTTTGTTTGGCCCTTAGTCAAGACATAGTGATTGGTAGCTGCTGGGGTATTCATTTGTTGCATAGATAGATGAGTTGGTTTGGGACACTCGTATTACTTTGTTTGGCTCTTAGTCAAGAGTATACGGATGGGTTCAAATCAACAGGATAATGATGGGCAGAACTTGACATGTGACTTATGATTTGTTGGCCCTCAGTCAAGATCATAAGAACATGGGGCAAAAATCTATATCGGGAATTTCTAAAGAAACTGAAATTTGCAAAGAGATGCATACCATTTTGAGTTTGATGAATGTTGGTAGCATTCCTACAGCATTATCAGACGATGATATTTGGATCCCGATCCTACTGTGAGTATATGCTACTTATCAGGATATTCGTCACTTAACGATCAATGCTATAAACCTAGTAGGTGTCCAGAAAAGTGTCAGCGGGGTTACGCCCCCAAAGAAAAGAGATTATTTAATTAAGGAACTTCGCGAAAGCGTTGGAAAACCTCCCTCGAAGTATCGACACCAGCCTGGCTGAACGGTTAAGCAAGTATTGTACGGTGAGAATAGTCCTGGCTAATTCTTCTTTTATGGTTTGAGGAAGGATTCGAGAAACAGTGGGAGCCATCCAGTTTAGATAAACTAAAAACCACTCTAAACTTGCAAGAGCATCATGCTAAAGAGTTTTCTTCTCTCTCTCCTAATTGCAGCGACCCTGAAAATGACTGGACTTAAGTTACTTTTAGAGAAAAATATACTGACAGGGCCAAACTATAAAGATTGGCTGCGGAATGTCAAAATGGCTTTGACCTATGACAAATTGGGGCACGTCCTCACCGCTACGGCACCTGCTGTCCCTGGTCCCAAATCCAGTAATGCGGATAAGGAAATCCGCAAAATCTGGGATTCAGATTGCGCGAAAGCCAAGTGCATCGTGCTTGCCTCGATGAACAATGAACATTAGAGGAGGCACGAGGATATGGACCTTGATGGCATATTTCTCCATACAAAGGAACTTTATGGAGAGCAATCTCGTATAGCAAGATACGAGACCTCTAAGAACTTGTTTCGAGCGAGGTTGGCTGTCGGGTCATCGGTAGGAGAACATGTCCTAAAGATGATCGGCTATATAGAAGAGCTCGCAGACCTTGGGACGACTTTGGATAATGAGCTCTATACAGACCTTATTCTCCAGTCCCTTCCTCACACCTACGCCCAGTTTATCCTGAACTTCAATATTCAATGAAAAGAAGTTGAACTTCCGGAACTCCTGAACATGTTAAGGAGTGCAGAGGGCACCTTGAAGAATACAAGGGAAACACCCGCTATGTTTGTTGGCGGTACATCTTCTTCCGGGTCCAAGGCAAGGGCCAAAGGAAGGAAGAAGAAGGCCGCACCCAGACCTAGAGGAGGTGTTAGTAAGGTGGGAGGGAAGGAAAAGAAAAAGTTTGCAGCACCGGTAGTTGGCCAGGATGAGTGCTTCCATTGTCACATGAAAGGGCACTGGAAGAAGGATTGCAAGGCGTGGAACGCCAAGAACCAGGAACCGAAGCAAGCTGTGGTTTCGACTTCAGGTGTGTTTGTAATTGAGAATTGTCTGTCGATCAACTCTACTTCCTGGGTATTGGATACCGGATCAGGATCTCATATTTGCAATTCATTGCAGGCACTGAGAAACCGTAGAGTGCTGAAGGAAGGTGATATGACCCTAAAGGTTGCTAACGGAGCTAGCGTGGGAGCTGCGTCCGTCGGGGATTATCACCTAGGATTGACGAGTGGACACATTTTGGTTTTACATAACTGTTATTTTGTACCAAGCTTAACGTGTAATATCATATTAGTTTCCTTGTTATCAAATAAAGGTTATGATTTCACGTTTGTAAGAGATGTTGTCAATATCCACCTTAATCATGGTTTGATTGGGTCAGGTACACTAAATAACGACATATATGTTTTAAACCAACTCCAAATTTTCAATGTCCAGAACACACTAAAAAGAAAGTCTCCAGATTTAAATAAAGCTTTCTTATGACATTGTAGACTGGGTCACATCAATGAGAGAAGGTTGACTAAGTTGCATAGAGAAGGATATTTAGACTCGTTCGAATATCAATCTTATGTCACTTGTCAATCTTGTCTCAAAGGAAAGATGACAAAGACTCTATTTACTGGACAAGGAGTAAGAGCGAGCGAGCTCTTAGGACTCATACACAGCGATGTATGTGGTCCAATGTCTACACATGCGAGAGGTGGTTATTCCTACTTCATTACTTTCACGGATGATTACTCAAGATACGGATTCATTTATCTGATGAAACATAAATCCGAGGCTTTTGAGAAATTCCAAGAGTATAAGAATGAAGTAGAAAACCAAACCGGCAAAAGTATCAAGACACTTAGATCTGATCGAGGTGGTGAATACTTGAGTGCCGAGTTCCTAGGTTACCTAAAAGAGAAAGGAATTCTCTCTCAGCTTACTCCTCCGTACACTCCACAGCATAACGGTGTATCAGAGAGACAGAATCGAACCCTATTGGATATGGTACGATCCATGATGAGTAATGCTGAGTTACCGCGATCTTTCTGGGGTTATGCGCTAGAATCAGCGGCATATCTTCTGAACAGGGCTCCTACCAAGACTGTGCCTACCACTCCATATCAGATGTGGACTGGGAAGAAACCCCATCTTCAGCATATGAAGATTTGGGGTTGTCCAGCTTTTGTTAAAAAGCAGCATGTGGACAAGCTCGAGGCACGATCAGTAAAATGTTTGTTTGTGGGATATCCAAAGAACTTCAAGGGATATTATTTCTATTACGCAGAGGAACAAAAAGTCTTTGTTTCTCGTAATGCCCATTTTCTGGAACATCTGTTTTTAGAAAAGGAATCAAGTGGGAGCGAAATAGAACTGGAAGAAATTCCAGAACCACAAACTGCTACTGAAAGTTTGGTAGAACCGGAAGTTCAAGAAGAACAGGACATTCCCGCACCCCTCCGCAGGAGTAGTAGGCCGTCTCATCCGTCTGAGAGATACTACGGTTTTCTCATAGATGGGGATAGAGAGGATTGCATCATAGATGATGATGAACCTACTGACTTCCAGCAGGCCATCCAGAGCGGCGACTCGGTACGATGGCTAGATGCAATGCGGACCGAAATGGAGTCCATGTACACCAACAAAGTATGGACTTTGGACTTTGCTCCAGATGGGGTAAACCCCATAGGATGCAAATGGATCTTCAAGAAAAAGATTGGTGTAGATGGACAGGTGGAAACCTATAAGGCTAGACTTGTTGCAAAGGGTTTTCGTCAAAGACCTGGTTTGGACTATGACGAAACTTTTTCTCCAGTGGCTATGCTCAAATCCATTCGGGTCATTCTTGCTATTGTTGCCTTCCATGATTATGAAATCTGGCAGATGGGCGTAAAGACGGCTTTTCTGAATGGAAATTTAGAAGAGAGCGTCTATATGGATCAGCCAGAGGGTTTCAATCAGAGTGGGAGCAGCGGGAAAGTATGCAAGCTGCTTAAGTCCATTTATGGACTAAAGCAGGCATCGCGGAGTTGGAACATCTGTTTTGATGAGACAGTCAAAGAATATGACTTTATCAAAAATCCAGATGAACCGTGCATATATAGTAAAGTTGTAGCCAGAAGTGTTGTATTCCTCGTCTTGTACGTGGATGACATTCTATTGATAGGAAATGACATTCCTATGCTACAATCTGTCAAAGGATTCTTGTCACACAGGTTCTCCATGAAAGACCTGGGTGATGCCTCTTACATTCTGGGGATCCGGATCTATCGTGATAGATCCAAGAGATGTTGGGACTTTCGCAGTCCAGGTATATCGACACTGTACTGAAAAGATTCAGTATGGAAGATTCTAAGCGCGGTAATCTATCGGCTTGTCACGGAATCATCCTCTCCAAAGAGATGTCTCCCAAGACTGATTTGGAAAGGGAACACATGTCTATTATACCCTACGCTTCTGCGGTAGGCTCTATAATGTATGCGATGTTGTGTACCAGACCAGATGTAGCTTACGCACTAAGCGTGGTGAGCCGGTATCAGTCAGACCCAGGGGAGAAACACTGGATAGCAGTAAAGAACATTCTCAAGTACCTGAGGAGGACTAAGGAGATGTTCTTGGTTTACGGCGGAAAAGACCTCAGGTTGGAGGCCTTTGCTGATTCCGGCTTCCAGAGTGATAAGGACGATTCCAAGTCCATGTCGGGTTATGTCTTTACCCTCAATGGAGGGGCGGTGTGCTGGAAGAGCTCCAAGCAGGACACCGTTGCTGACTCGACGATGGAAGCGGAGTATATAGCTGCTTGCGATGCCGCAAAAGAAGCAGTCTGGATGAAGAAGTTCCTAACAGAACTTCAGGTGGTTTCTACCATATTTGATCCAATACCTCTGTATTGCGACAACAACGGAGCTATAACTTTAGCGAAGGAACCAAGGCCCCATCAGAAGTCCAGACACATCTTGAGGCGGTATCACCTGATCAGGGAGATCATTGATCGTCAGGAGATCGAGGTTCGGAGAGTTGCTTTAGAAGAGAACATTGCTGATCCATTCACGAAGGCCCTACCTCAGACGCAGTTCGAGAGGCTACTCGAGATCATTGGTCTTCGATATGCCAGTACATGGCCCTAGTGCAAGTGGGAGATTGTTAGTGTTTATGCCCTAGAAGGCCATTACTGTATCATACTAGTTTGTATATTACTTAATGGAAGCTTGGGATATTCACATGTATATAACAGTCTTGCCGAACATGGTAGTATGCTACTTGGTTTTTCTATCTTAATATGTGAGTGTACGTATTGATAGAGCTCTTAGGATCTTGCTTGACTACCAGCGTTGTGATTGCAGTCACACTAGTGGGGGCTGGGTAGTCTACAAGCACATCCTTATTCAGGTCCCTAGTCGTTGGATTATCGAGATAGAGCATCGATACTCCGGAGTAGACTAGTGTGTACGCTTCTCATCCCAGTTGGGGAGATGGTCTGTCCCACAGCCGTCAGTACGTCGTACTGGAGATAGTATACAGGTGCTCGTTAGGTTACGGGTACACCGGACAGGACTCACAGGGAACTGTTGGTTGGTTTTATACCAGTCGTCAGTGAACAGTTCCCAGGTGACATGAGTACAGCGTAGTCCGCAGACTTGACACTGCACTTCGCCTCGAGTGTGTCCCACTGTTCTTAGATTGCTACCCTACCACGGCTCAAAGTAGTCGTGCAAACAGGTAGCAGTTGAGTGCAGTCCCGAGCACTTGGAGGCAGTGGCGGTTAGACAGGATTCGTCCCTCCCGGTATTAGGAGTTGATATCGCGCTGTGTCAGAGAGCCATTACGCAAAGTCCCTGGCCAGGACAAGCGAGATTTGCTGGTAGGTTCCATTAGTTTTTCAGGGTGTAATGGGCTTCCCTCCGACACGACTTATACCGCTATTAGGGGACTGACGCTTGCCGCCCCCTAGGCCCGATATGCGATAGTCTTGGACGAACGGACCGAACTGTATGGAGATTGTCACATCAGACTCAGTAGGAGTTCGGATGGGTTTCCTCATCGGCCTTCTTATCGAAAACTACCTAGGGACCGTTACGTACAGCTAGTGCCGCTTGCGGTCTGTGGTTAAACCCACTGCCAGCGTAGTAGTCGAGTCTCTAGAGTCCCACACAGATAGTTTCCTATTCCAGGCGAAACGATATAGAGGTCGTATGGTTTTACGACAAGGGTTCGGACGCGTACGTGCGTTTACGCGCGTACGACTTTCGGACAGTTTTTACCAGTCGGCTTTGGTTTAAGCCAGTTACTGGTATCCGGTTATTGGATTTTTACAGTCTAAAGTTTTTCCGTATTTTTGCGGATTGGAGGGGCGTTCTCGTAATTGTGCGAGAAGCTTCTAGAAGTGGTGACTAAGGAGGTTTAGGTGGCATATGCAATGAATGAGATTAGTGAGTCATGAGGGTGATTCATTCATGTCATTAAAGCATCATAAATGCTTAATGACTCATGACAATGAATCACCATTAGATATTTGTGAAGCATGCTTATTCATCATGTATTATTCTTTTTCTTCATAAAAAAGAATGCTTCATATTTATTATGATACTCAATAATCTCATCTCATTATTATTCTCACCTTCTCTCTCCTCAAGCTCTCCCTCTTCAAACCCTAATCCCCACCTCTCATGTGTTGAGAATTAGGATTAGCTAGACTAAACAATCCATAACCATCACTCTATCTCAATCTATCTTCTTTGATTAGCAATCCAAGAAGGTTAGTTGTCTCAAGTTTAGAGGCTAAGCTTGGAGTTTTGCTCTCAGGTGGATCGTCTACTACAAAGAGAAGGCCGAGGAGGCCGAGGAGATCGTAAAGACGAAGGACTTGGTTCGATAGGTATAATCCCTAAGCATAGTAGTTTAGAACAACTATATGTTTGGTTAGTTTTCGTTTAGCTTCGATTCAAGCGGTTAGTCGATGTTTGTTCACTAAACAAGTTCGTTTTTGAAAATTCCGCCTCCCCACAAGTATTGGGGTGTAGTACATCGACTTACACTTTTTTCATCGGAGGTGGTTTTGGAGCCATGGTGTAGGTGAGAAAAATTAGGGTTTTGGATTTTGAGAATTTGTGTTGAAAAAATTGAGAAGATAGAAAAGGAGAGAGGGATTATGTGTATATATGGATGTCTTGGGTTGGAAGATAAAGGGTGTGAACCAATTTAATTATTAATGGACGGTTACGATTTAATTTGGGGATTTTGAACGACTCAGGAAAACAACTCGACACGAGAAAATTTCCCGTGCTGACGTCTGTGACACTGTTCATGACGTCTGTGCAGGGAAAAAATGGCCCATTTTGAACTACTAACGGTAGTCCAGACGTCAGTCGTTCAAAAATCTCTTCAATTGACGTCCGTTGGTGACTAAAGATTTTAACAAAATTAAATAAAAAAATTTACACAATCATGAAAAATTTATTGAATTGAAAAATAAAAATATTAGAACTATAAAAAAAATACAAACAAATACAAACTTAGCATAGACACTTAAAACACATTAAAGAACATGTTATCCTAGTGTTCTTTCTTGAACTTCTCCACGACATCGATCGTTCTCTTATTTATGATCATATCATCTTCAGGATCATAAAGTATACACGTGCCGTCTGAAAAGGTTTGACGAAAAAGAATCACAATTCCTCCAGATGGAAAATTTTGTGGAATTGGTAATGGTGGTGGTGGATAGGGTGACAGAGGAACGGAGTCTCTCTAGGATCTTCTTTTTTCGATTTAGGAGTCATAAGTTTTTCCTTTGGTCCCTCTTTGAACTCATCCTTCTCAAACTTGTTCTTTCTCTTGTTGACGTCCTTAGTCTCCATTTTTCTCAAATATAGAAATGATGAAAATTGAGTGACTTTTAATCCTATTTATAGACAAAAATTGAGAAAAAATTTGAGTAACCATCAGGGAGTTTGAAAAACTACCAAGTTTTCAAATTTCCCATTAAAATTTAAATTGTATAAAACAATTCTATTCTGGATCCTTAAAACTGACTAAATGCCTATTGGTAATTAAAAAAAATTTATGTGGAAAAATTAACAGTTTTAATTTTAAAAGAAATAACCATCAGATCGTTCAGACGTAAGTGTAAACGCCAGTAATGAGTACTGACGGCTACTGCTGACGTCAGCTTAACAAGATTTAGATACCCCTGATTCATTTTTGATGATTCAAGTTATCGTATTTTATTGTTTCTAAGATGTGACGAATTCTAGCATATTTAGTCTCTTCTTAGGTGTGAAAATCAAGTTTTGTCTAATGGTTTGGTAAAGATATCGGCTAATTGGTTTTCGGTTGATCGATTTCTCCTTTATGAAAATGGTCACGAAGGAAATGGTATCGTATATCGATATGTTTAGTTCTAGAATGTTGATCTGCATTCTTGGTCATATGAATCGTGCTGGTATTATCACAAAATATAGAAATTTGTGAAATACTTTATCGATAGTCTTCGAGTGTTATTTCATCCATAAACTTTGTGCACAACATGCACCGACAGCAATATATTCTGTCTCGGCCGTCGAGAGAGCAGCATAATTTTGCTTCTTTGAAATCCAAGAAATAAGACAATTCCCAAAAAAGTGACATGTACCACTTGTGTTCTATCGATCTTTGAGACTTCTAGCATATTCTGCATCAGAATAACTTGTCAAATAAAACAAGTTCTTGTGATCATAGTCACATAATTCGTGAGTTATTCGGCGAATAATCAGCCGATTTAATCTCCGATTTAATCTCCGTTGCCGAACGGGACGAATTATTCGTGAATAATTCACGAATTATTCCCGAATTATTTGAAAAAACAACGAATAATTCAAAAAATAGCGAATAATTCACAAAATCAAAACCTAGCATCTCATATATTAATTTCTTGCCCGAAATCCTTCCCGACACTTACCGAATCTTTCCCAAATACCTGCCGATTTTTTCCGAATAGTTCTCCGAATCCAAATTTTCGAGCTCGCCGAATTATACCCGAATGACGAATTTGTCACTATGCTTGTGATACCATAAGTCAAAATTAATGGTTCTTTTTAGATATTTAAGGATTCGTTTGACTGCAGTCAAATATGATTCCTTAGGGTTGACTGCAGTCAAAATGTTGTGTGAAATCTCGCACACATATATTGAACATGATATCAGGTCTACTAGCGGTTAAATATAGTAGACTACCTATCATATCATGATAAAATTTAGTATCAACATTTTGACCATCATTATCCTCAGTGAGTTTGGTATTGGTAGCCATCGGTGTCTCACAGGTTTTGTATTTTCTAAGCCAAATTTCTTTATTAATTCCTTAATATATTTGGCTTGATTGATGAAAATATCATTATCCATTTGTTTAATTTGAAATTCAAAGAAGTAATTAAGCTCTCCTATCATGCTTATTTCAAATTCGTCTTGTATGGATTTGACAAAATCTTCACAAAGAATTTCATTTGTTGACCCAAAAATGATCTCAACATATATTTGGACTAAAATTATATTTTTGTTAAAAATTTTAGTGAATAAAGTTTTATGCACTACATATTTCGTGAAGCCTATATTTTTTAGGAATGAACTTAGACGTTCATACCAAACAAGTGGTGCTTTCTTTAGACCATAAAGTTCTTATCTTAGCTTATAAATTTGATCGGGAAATTTATGATCTTCAAAACCAGGAGGTTGAGATACATAAACTTTCTCGTCTATTTGACCGTTTAAGAATGCACTTTTAACATCCATTTGAAAGACTTTAAAATTCTTATAGCAAGCGTATGCTAAGAGGATACGTGTTGCTTCAAGTCTTGCAACTGGTGCATAAGTCTCGTTGTAGTTTATTCGTTCTATTTGGTTATATTCTTGAGCAACTAAGCGGGCTATGTTTCTAACGACTTTATCTAATTCGTCAAGTTTATTTTTAAATACTCACTTAGTTCCTATTATGGGTCCATCTTCTGGTCTTGGAACTAAATCCCAGATGTTATTTCTTTCAAATTAATTAAGTTATTCTTGTATGTCTATTATCCAATTTTCATCATCAATAGCCTCGTTAATGTTTTTGGGTTCTATCAGGGATATGAAAGCTAAGTTAATACAAGTATTGAATGTCGAGGATCTTGTAACAACTCCTTTATCAATATCACCAATAATCAAATCTTTGGGATAGTTTCGATTGAATTGCCAATCCTTTGAAAGATCTTCCACAACTTGTGCATTTTCTATGTGTGGTTCAACAATTTCCTTTTCTGGTGATACAATATCCAGATCTTTTGAGATGCTTGGCTCATCATCATTGTCTATGATCTTGGATGAAGAGTTATTTTCATCAAATTCGACATTCATACTTTCTTGTATTATTAGTGTTCTTTTATTATAGACGCGATATGCTTTATTGGTCATGGAGTAACTAACAAAGATACCTTCGTCACATTTAAACTCAAATTTTCCTAAGTTATCTAACGTATTTAATATGAAACACTTGCATCCGAAAACTTTGAAGTATTTTATATTTGGCGTTCGTTTGTAAAGAAGTTTATAGTGGTTTTTCTTGAGAAACTTTCTAACACTAACATGGTTTATGATATAGCATTATGTGTTTACTGCTTCTGCCCAGAAATATATGGGCATGTTCCCATTTATCATAATATGTGCCATTTATTGTAAGAAACGGTTCTTCCTTTGAACGACACCATTCTGTTGTGGTGTTTTGGCACATGAGAACTCACGCTTGTATCCTTTCTTGTTGCAATAATTTTCGAAAAGATTATTTTCAAATTCTCCTCCATGATCACTTCTGATCTTGGAAGTCCTAAAATTCTTCTCATTTTGAATACTTTTAGAAAAGAATTTGAAGACGTTAAAGGTTTCGTCTTTGGTTTTAAAAAAGAAAACCCACGTAAACCTAGAATAGTCGTCAACTATAACATAAACATAGTACTTACCTTCTAGACTCGTATTCCTATTCGGACCAAATAAGTCCATGTGAATTAGTTGTAAAGGTAAGTCGGTAGTGACTTCATTCTTTGATTTAAATGAAGTTTTGGTTTGTTTTCCTTAAAGACAAGTCTCACATTATTTATCTTTTTGATATTTTAATAATGGAATGCCTTCAACTAAATTATTTCTAGTTATTTTAGATAACATATCCATTGACGCATGACCTGCCCTTCTATGCGAAAGCCATAAGTCGTCGTTATTTACAACTAAGCATTTTAATTTTTTATTATTAAAGTCATGTATGTACATTATATATATTATTGTAACGTTTTCCCGATAAAATAGTTATATTATTATAAATTATTTTACATAAGTCTTTTTCAAATACAACGTTATAATTCTTATCGCAGAATTAACTAACACTAAATAGATTGTGTTTTAAATTATCCACTAACAAAATATCATGTATTATAGTAATATTAGAATTATACTTAAATGAAATGGTACCTTTACCGTTGATGTTGGTCTTTTTATTATCGTCAAATGTTACGGTACCACAAACTTCTCTTGATAGTGTTTGGAAGTAGTTGATATTTTCTGTCATGTGTCTCGACCAACCGCTATCAAGAATCCACTTCTCTTTACGTGATCTGGGATTCTGCAAAACAAGAAGACAAAGATGTGATCTTAGGAATCCATTTCATTCTCGGTCCACTGAGGTTAGGAGTGAAAAAATATTTATATGAAAAATTTAACTTTATTTGACAATATCTACTAATATGACTTAATTTACCACAATAATTACAAGTTACATATGCAAATCTATTTATATTTTTTATGTTTTAGATTTTTTTAATAAACTTAGTATGTTTCTCATATTTGAAATCATCATGAAAACCAACACCTTGACGTTTAAAATGATTTACACATGTTCCTAGCATAACGCCAAGATTATTTTTAGTTTTAGTAAATTTTAGGATTATATTTTCTTTAATTTCTAATTTTCTTTTTAAATCAAACATTTCATTATTCAAAGAAAATATAGTATTATTAATTTTAGAAACTTCTTTTAAAATTAGGTTTTCTTTTATTGTCTTATTTTCATGAACTAATTTTTCTTTTTCATTTTCTTTTAAATTATTATTTACACTAAGCTTATTGTTTAGTTGTTTATATTTAGTATGGATTTTCTAATAACTATCTTTTAAATAAAAACACAAATTAATTAAATTATGTTTCTCTAAGTTTTCTATATTAAGAATATCATCATTTCTTCGTTTTCTGATTCACTCGAATCGGAATCATCCCAGATGGCTTGGAATGCACGTTTCTCCGAACCTTTCTTCCACTTCGGTTTGTCTTTCTTGAATTTGAGTTTCGGACAATCTGCTTTGAGATGTCCTTTGTTGCATTCAAAATATCGCATTGTTTTGGAAGTGTTAGCCCGTTTCTTAAAAAATTTACCTCTTGCCATAAGAAACCTTTTGAAATGTTTTGCAATGTTTGCCATTTCTTTGTTGTCGCTCTCATCATCGTTTAATAGGATTGGCTCTTTAACTTTACTGATTGACACTTTGAGTGCGATATTTTTTCTTTGATTGTGCTCCTTTGTCTTAATATCACCGAATTGCATCTCATAAGTTTTCAACTTATCAATGAGATGTCAACACTCATGGTGCTCATGTCGTTTGCCTCTTCTATAGCGGTAATCTTAGACTGCTAAGATAAGATTAGTGATCGAAGAATCTTATACTTCTTTTCCTTATCTATAAACTTTTTACCTAAATTAAATAACTCTGTTACTATATTGTTAAACGTAGAGTACATTGAATCTATTGATTCGTCTTCTTTCATAGAAAATATTTCGTACTCGTGTATTAACCTATTAATTTTACTTTCTTTTACTTGGCTTGTACCCTCCTGTGCAGTTTCGAGAGTTCTCCAGATATCATATGCCGTTTGATACATGGAAATTCTATTGAATTTCTCTAGAATCAACGAGAAGTGAAGCGAATTCATAGCCTTAATATTTAATCTCAGATTGTTTTTCTGCAGCAGAATATGATTTTGTGGTATGAATAACAAAGCCTTCATCTATCATATCTAAAATATCTAAGTCTATACATTGTAAAAAAGATTCTCATTTTAGTTTTCCAAAATTGAAAATTAATGCCATTAAAAAATGGGGGCCATGTGGTGGATTGGTTCTCTAGTTGGTTTGCCATTAGGATCTAATGAACTCTAGATGTTAATCTAAAACCTAACAACCTGCTCTGATACCAATTGAAAATAATTTAGAGGGGGCTGAATAAGGTAATTATAATATCTTATGATAAATTTAAAATTTAAATACTATTTCTAAAGTGATTATCGAGTTTCTGGGGAAAATATTTAAAGCAAGTTTTAAACAAGAAACTTAATACGATAATCAATACAAACGCAGAAAAGTAAAAGAGTAGGAGCAATTCAAATACAACGATATGTTGACTAGAGTTCACCACCTTCTGTGGTTAGTCCCCGCCTGAGTCTCCTACTCAGAATTTTTCTATTATATGTGTGAAGTACACAAATCCCACTTCACAGAGATATGAAGAAATAAGATATATCTTTTCATAAGGATCAATCACTTAAACTGAAATTCCTTAGGAAACAAGCCTTCTTTCTCTCTGAACCGTTGTTCTCTAGGAAAGCCGTACTTTCCTTTCTAATCCACGTCTTTCTAAGATTTTTTTTCCACTTCGAATTTATAATTTAAGTGAAAGGAGAACCGACCCCTTCTCTTGGGTTACAAACGATTTCACTCACTCGCAATCCTATTGATCTCGAAGATTATTTCCGGTTATGAGGATTGTTTGAGAGATATGGACAAGTTTAAGGCTCTTGAGGAAATAAAAAATCTGAACAAGTTAAAGCACGAAGAACACGAAGATTTTCAGAAAGATTTGCAATGAATTTCCTTGTGAATTATGAGATCTTAAAGGTATTTATAGAGAATTGAATGGGAAGTTATTGTAACTGCTAATAACTGCCAAAAACTGCCATAAAACATTTAATGACCGTTTAGAGGAAGTTAGGAGCAAATTTGGCGCAAGTGTCCATTCATTTCAAAATTTGAAATTCAAATTTTTGATTCAAACTGTCCGTGCCGATGTCAAGGGTAGACGTCAGCTATACAAAGTTTGTTCTGGTGACGTCAGGGTAGCCGTCACTGAAAACTTAAATAGAAAAATGAAAATCAGAGATTTGTTCTGCTGGCGTCAGTTGTTCAAACTTTTTTTTATACTGATGTCAAGGGCTAACGTCAGTGTTCAAACTTTTCTGATACTGACGTCAAGGCCCGAGTTAGTATTCTGACATGAATAATACATTTGGTTTGAATTTTGGCAGATTTGAATTCCAACGGATAGCTATGACGTCTCTAAAAGAGATGAAGACGTCATGGACATTAAGAATGAGTTGGAATAAGATATATCTAATCTTATGAGATCATTAATAATTATATGTATATCGCTCATATTTTCGATCTTAGTCTTGGTTCTTCAATTTGCTTCATTTCCCTTGACTTGTTACATTCGACGTGAATGGATCTTGAATTTGCTTGCTTCACGTTGTCGATTGCATCGAGTCGTCATGCCATATTACCGGTTTGAGTGCGTATCATATTGTAGACAATCTTACTTGATGTTTGATATGTTATTGCAAACTATACTTCAAAATTAAAACCTGGAAACGTCATTACTAATATAAGAATTCGTTTTAATAACGTTTTGAACTAAATCATCAAAATTGAAGATCGTGTGACACGGATGCCAACACAGTTCACATTTTTTTTGAAAGAGTCTCCGTCTTTCTTCAATCATAACTACAACTTCACCGGTCGAGATTAAACAACTTCACCGGTCGAGATTAAATTTTTCTAATACTTCATTCTCTTGGTGATTATATTTCCAGGAATCGCTGCCTAAGGAGCTGCAATTCTTTCAATATCTTATATAGATGAAGATCCAGTGAAACAGGAGCATGGCTGTGAATTTCATATATTTGGTGAATATATATGGGTTAGTAAATAATATAGAGCTAACCAGAGAGTTGATTACTAAAATTTATATTCAGAGAAAAAATGAGAAACAAGTTTATAGGGTTTTGTGTTGAGGTTTGAGATTTGAGTTTAATTTCCACGTTGAGTTTAGGGTCGGCGTGTAAAAGCAGAGATTGCTGAATTATATCTGGAGAGTGTCCAAAATGTCAGGGTATTGAGCCGAAATACACTTCCGCTTTTCCTTTTCCTTTCTATTATTTTCTATACAGAAATTTCTGTAATTTCTGTCATTGTTTCAGGTCCTTTGATATTTTTACATCAGATGTATTGGAGACATTGGTTTACTAGTGTGAAATTGTTGGGATTGCCATTTGGTCCCCAAGAATAAGGCTTTATAAAAAAATACTCTCAATGTTGAAGCTTTTATTTGTTAATTTGCTTGTTTAGTGCTTGATCCTTCACTTTGGGTAGCTGTTGGAAACATGGGCTCATGTGTGTGCACAACCTTTAGTTTTCTTGTACCAATTGCTTTTGAATTCTCTAAGTTTTGTTAGCCGGCTCCTATGCTCCTTACATGTGCCTGCTTGTCTATTTTCTAATGCCATCTTTTATTGCGAGGCATTTAAAGCAAACTTAACAAACTTGTATACAATTTTGAATTCAGATTCGACATGGTTGTAGTTGTAGTTTCTTCAGGTGGTTGTTAGTAATTCGAGTGGACAGCTACATATTTGTGGTCCTTGCGTCACATTTCTAGTAAGGTATCTCATATTATGTTATTGCAACTAGGCGGCGATATCATTAGTTCCAGCCATGTGAGTTATGGAGCACTGCTTTGTTTTCTTTCTAAGCATTGACAGTTGTAATTTGCCTATATTCTCTTGTTGTTCTTGTGTGGTTTCAATTTTGGACAAGGTGCCACCTGTTTGTTAAAAGATGAAGCAAACCTATTTCTATATCCAAAAGCCAACCATAACAAAGATGATAAGAAATAGATGCAGTATAGACTACTTTTTTAATCTAAACAGATTTGAGAGGTCCAAAAGAGACAATTGGTTTGGACTATTTTTCAATTTTTGCTACTGATGGAGTTCCTTTTCGGGTCTCCGTCAGATGTTGTCTTTCATCGATCTCCCGTTAGATTTTGGAGGTGATCTCCTGTTGCGTGTGGGTCTCAATGGGTTTTAAGGGGATTGGTGGTTTGAGGAGTTTGCACCGAGTACCTGCAAGAAAGTCCCGGGATGGTTCGGTACCATCGAGGACCCTCCGACGATCAAGTTAGCATAAGATCCGAGCAGAGTAACGGCTAAGGGGGGTGGGGAAGCTTACTTCACCTCTCTGTGATGGGGGTTTATATAGTGGCGGCAGTACGTAGTAGCAGGCGCGAGAATCTCGCCGGCAGTTACGCTCCCGACGTCACGCCCGCGTAATAAGCGGATCGCCCGTTAATGAGAATCGTGATGGCGTGAAACGTGGGATGTTGCAGGCGGAGAATCCGCGCATGGCAAGATTTGCGGAGCGACGGTTACGCCTGTGAGTGGTGGAGTTGGTCGGTCGGAGGGGCCGAGGAAGATGGCCTCGGCGGGAGAGCTCGGGAACGAGCGGGAGGGCCGAGGTATCTTGGTCCTGTGGTGGCTCGGGGGCGAGCTGAGAGGCCGAGGAGGCCAATTTGCAGGGGGCTATGAGGTGAGCCAGCTTGTGGTTGCAGTTCGAGTACAGCGATGACCTAGTCGGCCCCTGTGGGTCCTTTCTTCTGAGTTTTGGGACACGTCATTTGCCACGTGTCCTGATATGGGAGATCGCCAATATAGAGCATCATCAGCTACATTTTTGAGTAGTGGCCAAGCTGATTTTCTCTGTTTCATTCCAATATTAGCAGATTTTTTTGAAAAGACTATTAATGGTCTTTTGTTTACAAATTCATCATACATTTTTCTTTTGTTAATTATAGGTTTTGTGTACCGTTGTTCTTGTTGGAGCCGTTTGTACTTATCATTGAGCAAATGGCCGTACTTATCGTTTTGCAAATGGAAAACCAAACGGCTATTAATTATAGATTTCATTAGTGAATGGCTCAAGGAAAGGATACGATAGCATGTGGGTCATATAGGACTACGACATTTTGCCTCATACAAATTTCTTTGCACAATTTGACTTTAAAGTTTGAGATTGCTATTATCGTGTCAATGGTTTTGACTAAATAGAAAATAAACGGAGCTGTGGAATTTGTCTTCACAATGCTGCAGGTCATTTGTTATGGATGTTGCTTGGTGTGCAATAAATAAATAAGGTAAAAAGCTAGCAATTTGAACTTTATTTAGATTAAACTTGTATAAATCTAATGCAACTGGGATTAAGTCTGGACTCGTGCCTAGGCAGGGGGGATTACCCTCTGAAAAGGGTACATCTAGTCTCACAAAAAATGTCAAATTCTCAGCAATCAGGAATATTTGAAGCAGTGGTTGAAATTTTACATTCTTAGAATATTTTCAACAAGATTTAGAGCATTATTGCAATCGGAACGAGTTTACAAGAACATGATAATTTTTGACAAGGTTGTAAAATGCTTTAGCCAGAGCTGAGTGGTTGGGGTGCTGCCTACCGTTTAGCCGACGGGTTTTATAATTTTCATTAAAATTATATTTCATTTGTATATATAAAATAACAAAATTAATAGAAAAATTCAAAAGACAATATAAGTAAAAAATATACTAAACTTATATATCAACTTCATATTAAATGGAGTACATAGTATCAAAAAGATATAATACATGAAATAAGATGAAATATGATGATAAAACGTAAATTTGTAACCGCATTTTTCAGCTTGCAAATTACATACTTGGATAGATAAAATTGAAAAATAGAAGAGAAACATGGAAAGAACAAAAAATAATTTAGATAAAACTATTTAGGCTATATTTGGATGGTTAGAAAAATAATTCTACGGATTTAATTTGGGATAAAAATGTCCCGGATTACACTTGCATTCCTTTTAGGCTAAAAATATATAAGATTTTTTTTCAAGAATTTGTTTGGATGGTATGGGAAAAGCTATTTTATAAAATAATTTTTTTTATTATAATAAACATTGAAATTACCATCATTTCTTCTTTCTTGAATATCATATAAAACAAATGCTAGTTTAACCCAAACTTTTTTTTTTTTCTAATTTATGTTTTCTAATTAACCTCTTCTCGCAGCTGCTACCCTCTTCTTCCTCTAACATCCTCTAACCGTAAGCGTGATGATGAATGATGCAAAACTCTCTCTGTGTGACTAAAAAAATGCCATTCTCATAACTTCAAAAATCATAAAAAATCGAAGCTTTAAGGCAAATCATCTTCGCCTCTGATCCAATTTCAATCTAAAAAATACCCAAAAATGCAAAAAATAAGACAAAAGGAGAAATTGGTAGAGATCGATTCAGATCTCTACAAGAAAAACTGAGATAGGACTCAAAATGTAAGCAGTTGAGGATTGGAGGAAAATAAAAGAGATGAAGAAAAGGAATGAAACAAAATTCCCTTCCCTTATCAAAATCTTGAAGGCGAACCCCACGATATCAGCAGTGATCCACCACCCCTCCTTTACTAGCGCGGCCCAGGGCTTTCCCGCGAAGGCCAGCAGCACCAGCACAGTGATCCACGTCACCACCGTCGCCGGCGCCGCCATGGACAGCAGGACGAAGACGCAGCCGTAGAGAAGCGACGTGTAGAGCACCGGCCAGCAGCGGATGGAAAAGAGGAGGCTCCACAAGAGTAGAGAAGCAGCGTGTCGATGATGGAGACACGAGGAGAGGGAGCTAAGAAGTTGGGAAAAAATCGAGTCGGGAAAAAATCGAGTCTGACTCAATTTTTTCTATCTTATGGATATCGTCAAAATAGAGTGTTTTTTCTCTCTGGATTATTCAACAAAAAACCCATCCAAACAGCCTCTTTTATAAGATTGGATCACTCTGGCGAAAAAATTGCATCTGGGCTTTTTTCCATGGGATAGACAGTATCCAAACAAGCCTTAGGGTTTTTTTCTATGATCCTTTAGAGACTGAGAGACGAGTGAAAAGAGAAAAGTACCAAAGAGAATAGTTTAGGGTTTCTTTGTGTAATTTGAAAATAAATTAAGACGTATATTGTTATTTAGAAACGGTTTTGGATCAGGTAACACCGTACCCATGTAACTTGTATTAACTCAGTTAAGCACCCACCTTAACAGAAGGGCTCACATAAGAGCTTAAAACGACCAGACAATTCAATCCCAATCAGTTAGGGTCAAAGCGGAGCAGTTTGAGACCGCTTATGCTTAGACGGCCGCTTAAGCGGTCATCTAAACCGTTTTTTAGAACACTGATTTTGGATAGCATTACCAAAAGTGCCTATTATATGGAGAAATTAAGATATAGGGTTGATCCCTAGGAACTACGAAAAGGTTTTGATGTTTGGCAAGTAACTATCAAAAGGTTTCAAACATTACAAAAATCTATCATGACTAATGCTATCACGTTAGCATAGCAGTAACAATGTCACGTTACTTGAGTTCTCGTGTAAGGGTTAGGATCTTCAAGTGAAAAATTTCCAAAATACCTTTCTTCTTCACCTCCTCCTCCAACCTGCTTCCATCACCTCTTGCTCGTGCACCTTCCCATAGCTTCTCAGACCATCCGCCTATACCTCCTTCTCACTCCACCAACAAACCTTTATTTATCCAAATTACCGTACCTAAATCCTGTTGGAGATAGTGCCCTCAGAGTCAATTATTGGATCACATGCACGTGATTGCAATGATTGAAGGAGGACCTATCCCGGTAGGACAGTCTGACTCAAGATGATAGTATGCTATCTGGTTTATCTTTATCATCGTGTACTGCTTTAGGTGACCTGACAGGTCGCTATTACACGTTGATAGAGTCCCTAGGATTCTTGCTTGACTACCAACAGTATGAGGGCGATCATATACGTGCGAGCTGGTGGTCTATAAGCACATCCTTAAAAAGGTCCCTAGTCGTGGGAGTTTCGAGATAGGGTATTGATACTCCAGAGTAGACTAGTGTATACAGTCGAGACCCCGACGAGGGGCGGTGGCCGGTCTCACAAGCCACTGGTGTCAGTTGAATCACCTAAGATGTATACAGGTGCTCATTGGGTTATGAGTACACCGGACAGGACTCGCCGGGAACATGCTAATTGGTCTTATATCTGACGTCAGATAGCAGTTCCCTGGTGACATGTGTACAGATTAGTTCATCGACCTGGGGATCGTCATTTGTCTCGTGTGAGTTCCCACTGTACTTTGATTACTACCCTACCACGCTCAAAGGAGACGTGCAAACAGGTTTTAGTTGGGTACAGTTCCGAGCCACATGGAGGCAGTGAGCGGATCTTCAGGGGTTCGTCTCTCCCGGTATTGGGGGTGAGGTCGCGCTGTGTCTAGGAGAGCCAGAACATGAAAAGTCCTTGGCCAAGGCAGGAGATTTACTGGTAGGTATTCCAGTAGTATCTCAGGGTGTTCTGGGCTGATCTCTGACACGACTTGTACCGCTTTTGGGGGTCTGACTTTTACCAACCCTCTAGGCCCGCCATGCGATGCTCATAGACGAACGGACCGGACTGTACGGATATTGTCACTGACAGGCTCAGTAGGGTGTCAGGATGAGTTCGCTCATCAACGTCCCTTTTGGTCAATAGCTGGTGGCCCGTCACGTATGGCTAATACCTCTGACGTGCTAGTGGTTAAATCCACAGCCATAGTATTGACGAGTCTTTAGAGTCCACCACACATACAGTTACTCAAGTTTCGGGCGAAACGCTGTAGAGGCCGTATGGAGATATGGCAGAGTTCGATCAGATACGTGCGGTATTGCACGGATCAGGATCTGACGGATAATACTAGCCGGCTTTGGTTTAAGCCGGATCCTAGTATAATACAGTGTAAATTTTGTCTCATTGCATTTGTATTCGGGCGGAATACAGATGCGGGTGTGTATACACAGTATCAGGGTTTTCTTGTAATTTATTACGGGACCAGTTTTCTGGAGTTGCCAGTTTGCTTTCCGTTTCGACCATATTTCTTTGTATCCTTCATTGGCCGAAGATTGGTGGAGGAGGGCTTATTTGCATTTGTGCAAATTAGCTATTTGGAGAGTTGTCTTTGCATACTTTTGTATCATGATGGTTTCATGATGGAGCCCCATCCCTTGACCTTCCATGGTTCATGATTGCTTGACTTTTTGTAGCAATCATGATTGTTGATTAGTTGATGGAGTGTGGTTTTGCTAGTGATGATGATTCTTGCATGATGACCATTCCTCTCACTTGCATTATTCTTGTGGCTATCTTTTTCACTCACTCCCTCACTCTCATTCTCTCCACTCCATCATGCATGGCCGGCCAAGCTCCTTGGGGGCTGTCCAAAATTCTAGAGGTGGGGTTTTTGTGCTTTTGCTTTTGTAAAAATCCCACAAGATCAATCTCCATTAGCTTGTATCATCCCTCCACCAAAAGGCAACCTCCATGAACCCCAAAATGAGACATGAGCACTACACATTCTACAGCAAACCTTGGGCACGTCGGCTCGCCAACTTCGTGCCCGATTTGCCTCGGTATAGAGGTGGGAGCCCGTAAAAGAAGCAGGCGACGTGGTGCCTTTTTGGCGAGGAGGTGGAGACCGGACATTCCGCGGGAGATTGGGACGACGACGAGAAGACCAGAGGACATGGATCGCTCGGTATATCTCCCTTCCCCATCTTGTAGTTAGCTAGGACTAGTTTAATGGCACGATCCGGGTTTATAGTGCGCGGTGGTGCCGGTTTGAAAATTTAAAGTTAAGCATCGCTTTCGCATTTCGGCGTTGGATTGACGGCCGGGGCGCCGCCGTACACTTACAGTGGTATCAGAGCCTCGCCATTAACGTAGTCTAGCTTTGTCTAATGTGTTTACATTTCCGATCGATAAAAAAAAATTCCAAAATCCGCGTTTTTCAGTACAATCAGTTTTTGTCGAATTTTTTTTGTCTCAAAATTTTTTTCAGTGTGTTGCAGAAGTATGTACAGGGGATTTTAGGCATACTGTAAAAATTCGATGCACTGATTCCCTAGAAGGACCGCGGAACCGCGGCCAAACTCCTCTTTGGGCCGCGGTTCCGCGGCAATAAGAGGGAATCGTTGCACCATTTTTTTACAGAGGCCTCCTGACTTGAAAATAGGGTTTTTGGAACATTCTTTTTGGGCCCAGAATTTCTTGATGTGCTACAGTAGTACTTGGGGGCCCACTTGGTAAAATTTGATCGATCGGATATTTTAAACACATTAGTTCACAGTATTTACATTATATCTGCGACCGTGAATGTCACTTGATCGGTAAATCCAGTCTAACTGCTATAACCCGGTTAGACGGATTTGCGAACGTGACTTTCACGTTGATGTTCTGTGTATTGCTGTGATGTTGCGGATTGGTCGTGGGGATAGCCTGGTTGCAGTGGTAGTACAGTTTTGTTGTATTATGTACATTTGATATTGCGGGGCGAGCGTCCGACATGTGGACTGCCGTCACTGCCTGTTGTATATTATTCTTTTGGGGCACGACCAGGTTGCGGTCGATGTACCCGTTGTATGTATATTTTACTTTCTGTACTAGGATTACCCCAAGGAGGGGTGCACGGATAGCCGGGTTCTAGAGGGCAACGGGCCCGCATCTCATGGCATTGAGACGGAGGGGGCTTCACTCTAGAATTGGCGGGCTATTCGCCGCACTCGTAGGGGGTACAGGTTGACCCAGGAGGGGTGCCCAAGTTACCGGATTCCGTGAAGTGCTGGGTGGTCCATTCACGGTGCTGAAGGGGGCTGCCTCGCTTCAGGTTTTGGCGGGTAACTTGCCGCGCCCGTAGGGGTCTAGGATTTCATTGCACAGGCTATCCACACGACCAGGGGAATGTCGGGTTTCAGTAGCGGCTCTGTGAAACCCGGGGATCCCAGATATCTGTATTGTTCTGTGATGCTGTACATTTCTGATGTTGCAATTTTATCACGCCTTGAGCGAAATATTATATATTGGTATATATATATTAGTAGATGTTGTATATATTTTGCATCCGCGCTAGTCCAGTCCCCGCTCTGTCGTTAGTTAGCTAACCTAACGGGTAATGACGGGACCCAGTGGCGAATGCGGATGGCATATACATACATCAATATATTTTCGTTCTTTGTGGTGTGATCAATTGATGGGACTACGTTGATTCGGATCAATGCAAGTTAAAAAACAAACCTATTCTGATGTTGTTGGAATACTTTTCAAAAAGCTGTTATTGCAAGGACGCTCTCTTTTGTTTTGCATCGTGGTATTCAGTTGGAATATCCTGCTCCTCAGTCGACGAGGCAAGGGCCGAGATCCCTTCACCGGGAGTGTCCCCTTGGACAGAAGTTTGCGTCAGGGCAATAACTTCACTATAATCGATTACTTTTGCTTTGCATCGTGGTATTCAGTTGGAATATCCTGCACCTCATTCTACGGGGAAAGAGCCGAGATCCCTTCACCGGGAGTGACCTCTTTAGCAAAGATTTTCGTCACTATATTTTCATAAAAGCTATCCAGTTCCTTCAACGATATCAAGATCATTACGTTAAAGGTTTTCGCCAGAAACAATTCGTAGCCCTCCGTCGTTTCAGACGGGTAGCACATAGTATTCATGCTATGTTTGTTGGCCTTCGTCAAGGCATAGTGTATGGTAGCTGCTTGTTTCCTTTCTGCTACATAGATAGATGCGTTGGTTTGGGACAGTCGTATAGCCTTGTTGGCCTTCGTCAAGGGCTTGTACGGGTGGGTTCAAATTAACCTGGACAATGACGGGTAGAACTTGACATGTGACTTATGATTTGTTAGCCTTCGTCAAGGTCATAAGAGCATGGGGTAAAAATCACATCGGGAGTTTCTAAAGAAACTGAAACTTGCCAGATATGCGCATACCTTCTGGAGTGTGATGATGTGAGCGGATTCCGTCACGTTATCATGCGATGATAGTTGGATCCCGATTCCCACTGATGAGTTGGTTTACTCCTCGGGTGATCCCGACTAATTCTTCTTTCAGGTTTGGAGGAGAATTTGAGGTTACAGTGGGAGGTTTCCAGATTAGATAAATTGGTAACCATTCTGATCTAGGTTAGAGTGCACGCTGAGTGTTTCTTTTCTCTCTCTCTTCGGCATCGACCATTGACCCGACCCTAAGACTATGACTCAGTGACCAAAATTAACCGAACCTTCTAAAACACTGGCTTTTGGATTGTCAGAGTTGCAAACCTCATTGCCACTCCTACTTTTACCCTTTTCTCCAGGACACCCCGTATTACTACGAACGTCCACTTCCATTGGACAAAACCATCGTATGGTTAGATACGAACTCGAAGGAATTTATTCGAGGATGGTTTCCGGTTCTGGAGGAAACGGATAGGACTATTCAGTTGTCTTTTCCTTTTACCTTCTCTCAGGTTGCGAGTACTCCTTGGTTTAGGAGATAGTACACCTATTACGCAAATTGGATAGTCTTCTTCCAAACCTTAGGCTGGTGCCGACCGGTAGGGAGTGAAGAAAACCAATTAGCTTAACGATTGTGTACAGAAGGTATTAAGTTAAGACAAAGAAAAGGATTAGTAAGAGGGTAAAGTAAACTGCGACTGCTATTCACGACCAAACCAAGTATTTCTTCGCCAATCCTAAAATCACCTTTGTATTTCTCCAGAACACTCCGTATCACTACGAAGATCCACAGTTTATTGGATACTCCATCGTATGGTTATATACGAACTCGAAAGGAACTTGTTCCAGTTCGGGGATGGATTCTGGTTCAGGAGAAATAGGAATAAGGTTTATTCGGTTGTCTTTTATCTTCACCTTCTCTCGCTTTGCGAGTGCTCCTAGGATTAGGACAGTACACCCATTATACTTATTGGATAGTCTTCTTCCAAACCATAGGCTGGTGCCGAACGGTAGGGAAGGAAGAAAATCATTTGTCCTAAAGGGGTGTGTAGAAGGTAATGACTAAAGACATATAAAGAGATTTGGAAAGATGGCAAAGAATTACACGGTTACAGTTGTGAATATGGATAATGGAAGAGGCATTACTAGGAATACCAGGATACCCCATCGAAACATTTTCAATGTTTCAGTTTCACTGTGTACTGTTAAAGGAAAACTGATTTCCCAGTTAGACACTTGCTCCAGGATATGTATTTACCAAGTATGATTCTCACATCTGTATGGTTTTACAGATGATGAGTGGGAGTAAGTTATTGGGAATTGGGTGATCATCCTCATTATATCGGGATTCGTTGTAATCGGTGATATTTGAGGAAGTTACCTGGGTTGTTTGCCGGACGGCAAATATTTGGTTTTGAATATCCGCTGTTATGCACCAATTTCAAATTGATATATCTGTACGTCTATTTTCATAGAGTGAGATATACCTTTTTGAAATTATGTCTACGACATTTACCTATATCAGTGGATGGTTATGTAAGGAGCATTAAACAGCGGTGTAATTCTTCTTAACCATAAGTACAGTTTTCAACCTACGACACACAGGGAATGAGTTATCAGACTCAAGGGACTTATACAGAGTACTGTATGTTGTCCAGGGTCCATCAGGACAGAGGGGTTGGTTCTCGTACTATATTCGGTTTACTTATGACTTCTCTAGTTTTTAGACAGGTGTTTCGTGGAAATACAGGGTCCGAATTTTGAGAAGTTATAGGTATTTGAATAAAGTAGAGAACCAGATATTACAAGTATCGGGATTCTTCAAAGTGATCGAAGATGTAGATACTTGTGTATGGTATTCAGTTGATAGTAATGATTAAGAGAACTTGCTTCTCTTTCGGGTTACTCATAATTGGAAGCATTCCTAAGTTGAGTAACGCTGATCGGCCTCTTTCCATTTAGTTGACATGCACTGGAGACAGCTGCATGATTTGAATCTGCTTCAATTAAATCAGTGCCTCTGGTTCTATATTGGATATAGAACAGTTCATATCTTAACGATGTTAAGGTACGGGGAGTTGTCTGGCTTATGCTTAAAATCAGACTCTGGATAACTCAAGGCACGTTTCTGTAATGGCTGTTTGTGGGTTGTCCCAGGCTATGACGAGGGTTAACTTTCTACCATCTGGAAGATCAATAGTGATATTGTTCTAAACTCGCCACAGTTTTAATAAAAATGGATTTTTTCAGAAAACAGTAGTGGGAGTATGGTAGAACTGGAAGTGATTCCAGAACCGCAAACGATTACTGAAGATTTGATAAAGAACCTAAAGATTCAATCTGGTTTGACATTCCATTGGCCACTCCGCAGATAAGGTGGGTAACCTCAGGCACCCGAGAGGTACTCCGGTAGCCTCAAGGACGGTGGCAGGGAGGTTCTTGTTTACCCAGACTTACCATTGCTGTTGTTCTAGACTATGAGACCCTGCGGGAGGATGAGTATAGCGTCGTTCTAAACTGGCTTTAGAAGTGTACGTCTATATGACTCTGCCAGAGGGTTGTCGTAGTCAGTGGGAGCAGCGGAAGCATTGGTGGACAGGTAGCTTATGTCTATTTGTAGACTAAAGCAGATATAGCGGAGATAGATCATCAATTTCTGATGTGACAGTCATAGGTTTGACTTCATCAGAATAGGGGATGGATCTGTTGAGAAGGTAGTAGGGTGTGATGTCATGGTATTTGTATGACATACACAGAATAGGAAAAGAAACTCCTATACTACGATCGGTTATACTTTGGTTGTCACACAGTGGTTTCTCCACATGGGACTTGGACATTATATCTGACATACTGGTTACTAGATTTATGGTTTTGGATCTAGATTTGGGTGGTTTCCCAATTAAGGGTACTTAGACAGCATTCTAAGAGTATTTAGAATGGACGACTCCTGGCACGGTGGTGTACCTGCAGGTGATGGAGTCACCCTCTCTAAAGGTGTCTTACAGACTAAAGGGGAGAGGGATGTGCATGATTGGCAGATCACTTGCTCAGGCAATTGAGTCAATCATGAGATGTCAAGTACCACACCAGATGTTGTTCTTGCACTAGATGCAATAAGTTGATATTTGTAACCCTTCGAAAATCGTTTAGGCAGTTTTTCGGTATTCGGCAAATTTTTCGGCTTTTTCCGTAAAAAGTCAAAATTGATATTTTTCATTGTAGACCTAATTATACAAAATTTAGACAAGATATTACTATAATTTTGTCACTAAAATGTCATTTATAATTTTCTAGTTAAATAAAATTTTTTTCGTAATTAATTATTTTTTTATTATTTTAAGCCTTTTTAAATACATTTAATTAGGGATAAATACAAATTTAATTAGGTAAATTTCTTAATTAGGAGTCTTTATAAGCTAAAATATGGTGTTAAAAAAATTGTGTCATGACTTTCACATTTTTAGTTTTATGGTTTGAAATTTAATGGAAAAATGGCTTAAAATGGGGTTTTTTTGTAAAAAGTTTGATGTGAAAGGCATTAAATGGAAACTTAAGGGGTTTTTTGACCTAGAATCATCTACACAACACCCACACTTCCCTCTTCTTGCTGCTGGCCGAAATTTCTGCAGCTCCCTTCCATTTCCTCACTTCTTTTTGCTTCATTTTCATGCCAAAATTCATGAAAAATTCACAAATTTCTTCTCCAATTCAAAGCAAAACCCTAATCCACTCTCTCCTCAAGCCAAATTAGTTCAAAACTTGAAGAAAGGAGGCTTCTTTGGTGGCTTGAGCAAACTAGGGTTCAACTTGTAAGGTGAAATTTCTAAACTAGTTTGTTAACTTGTAGTTTAGATGTGCTAAAATCGAATTTTGAAGTGTTAATTTTGTAGTAATTGTTTGTTCATGAAAGTCAAGAATGGGATTGATCTTGAACTAGGGTTTGAAGCATAGGGTTAGAGTTAAATTAGGGATTTGGGTTTCTAATTGATTAGAATGGTTAATGGTGTAATTATGTGCTTGCTAAATCGATAAATTTCGATGTTTGTAGCGAATCGGTAAGAAAATCGCTTACTAGATTTTCGTAGAAATTAGAATGCGATCAAATTAGGTTATGTTAGCGATATAATTAGCTTCATATAGGACTATTAGAGTGCGCGAACGTGGGGTTTCGTCTAGTCGGGTGGTAGTTTGTCGATTTCCCCGAAATGACGATTTTTGTTAAAGGATTGCGATTTTCGTGCGTTTTTCCGCACACCGAGTGCATGCTATGATTAATTTGTGAGCGTCGATATTTGTATAATGTGACTTGCATCGTTTAGGGTTATGTAATCTTATACTTGGTGTTGTGCAAATTTAGGATCGGTCGGGGAAACTTCGGATACGGCGCGAAAAGGCAAAGCGGTGGCCAGATCAGATTAGCGGGGATTTCAGGTGAGTAGATATATTCATCTATGGGGGAATCGTCTGGATGGCGCGAGGCGCCCCCCCCCCTTAGTTAGGATCACCCTACTTTATGCAAGATTTATATTCTTAGATAGCTTACCCCTTTATGTACATTGCATACCCTCACAGCTAACCGTATGCTAGATTGCATGGACTTTCATCTTCATATATGCGATATCATTTCATAGGACACGAACACCTTACCATTGGCATCTGTTGCACGCGCACTATTCATGTGACACACACGTCTTTGGTAATTGACATGTCACGTGCACGATAGAACCTGTTTATCTTAATATCATCACCTGCATTCATACTTGATATATAAAACTGCATCGCATGCACATATCTCGCATCATCATCATATTTACATAGAACTCGAGCCAAAATTTACATCATACACATTGATATCATAGACATTTATCATATATATAACATGTGGACATTATGATTTTCTTGAGGATTTCAGTTTTGCTGCGATTTCTGGATTTTGGGGGAAAACCGCAAGAATTTAACAAAACCTTATATTTATCATTTTCAAAACAAAGTTGCGGTTTTCTCGTGATGTATGTGTCGTCCACCATGAGTTTTCATGTTTTCTGTTGGATTTCGAGACCCGATTCGAGGAGTGGATGAACCGTCTCGGGTACATGGTGGGCCCGGTATGGTACCCCGGGGCAAGAAGATCGAGTTGTAGACGATGAGCCTGGCAGGGGAAGACTACCTACCGGTGATGTCTGGCGCGGCGGATATTCGGAGGATACCGACCGTTGTCGTGAGATTTATGATATGGGCCGATCCGGACTGACGGAGCCCGATATTGAGACAGATATGATTCCTTTTTGGTGTCGATGCTTGACACAGGTTTTCAGATGATTTCTCGATGATATTTAGCTACTATACAGATGTTCATGTTTTAAAGTTAGGATTTCAATAACCTTAGCATTTAAAACACTTAAAGACTTAATAATGACATTGCATACCTGCGCATACATACTAGAGATATTATAGCACATATGGACATACATGTTGTTCCGCATTGCGTGCATTCTTACGATTGCCTTATTAGATGTTATATTTACTCACGAGCTGGCAACTCACCCCCGTTGTGCCACAGTGTCTTGCAGGTCGGACCCGTCATCTTTGTAGCGGCGGGCTATCTATTCATCAGCTCATTTTGCTCAGACTCGCGACTTCGCCCGTAGGTGGGTTGCGAGCATATTTTATTTCTTTTGCTTTATCATTGTATCTAGTATTCTCCATCTACCAGTTGTTTTGTATATGCGACTTAGTGATGAGACAGGGAGACTTGTATATTTGTGGTTCTTTTGGATCGAGCTCACTTGAGCCGATGTGTGTTTTTCTGGTATTTTTGCGTTTCCTTTGCTCTTTTCTTGATATTACTATTATATTGCATGTGGTTGTGATCCGCCTTGGGCGAAGAGCTAGCTCCCGCTTGGGGATGCCATTTTTATGATTAAATGTTTATTATCTTGTTGTACCCATTTTGGGGGATAGAAAATACAGGGGAGGCTCTGCCGAAATTTTCGGAAATTTTTAATACATTTAAAAAGGGATTCTATGCAACTTAATTGATTTCAAAACCGTTTTCATTTAAGGTTTTCCTTCACTCTCTTTTGATTTTGGGTTAGATTTCTGGGCTTTGGCTGACTTAGGTTACGGTACGCCTTTAGACGTCTCGTAATCTAAGTGCCAGTCACGTTCCGTACTTTCGGGTCGTGACAAAGTTGGTATCAGAGCGTAGGTTTTACCTTTCTGAGTGTAGGACGACCTTGGTAGATGGAGTAGGTGACTTAAGCAGAGTGGCGTAGCGTGGGTATGGTCCGCGGCATACTTACGATACGGTACTCCGCCTAAGTGACCTTAGGACATAATTGCTTGTATTTCCTTTCTTGATTCCTTGCATTCCTTGATTCAATTGCAATGATCTTATCAGTCCTTTTTCTTATTCTAGCTTCGATGCCGCCAAAGACTACGAGGGCTCAGCGGGCTGCCGCTAGGGATGAGATTCGGGCGGGCCCGTCTGAGGCGAGGATCGAGCGGGAGGATACTCCTACCCCTCAGGGTCCCACTGATCCGCCTTATCCTGACCGTATTGCCAGATTAGAGGCCGGCATGCAAGAGTTGCGGCAGATGATGGGATCTTTAGTTGAGTCTAGCCGGGCACAGAGATCCGAGGACGTTCCTTCCACCGCACAGACCACGATCGTACCTGCTGCACAGATGGTCACTCCTGCTGCTACTACGGAGACTATCCCTGTTTCACTACAGGAGTTCATGAGATTGAGACCCCCAGCTTTTACCGGTACAGATGCGACAGAGGACCCACAGACATTTCTCGATAGGTTGGCACGGATTGGCCGTTCGTTGAGGTGTTCTGATGATAGATTGGTGGAGTTTGCGAGTTTTCGTCTGGAGGGTCTTGCCCAGACATGGTACGACTCAGTAGAGAGAGGCCGAGCTGCAGGTCTGCCTTCTATGACCTGGGATGAGTTTACATCTGCATTTCTTGCCCGTTTTCTTCCGGATAGTGTCCGAGATGCTCGAGCCCGTAGTTTTGAGTCTTTGCGCAAGACTCCGGGGATGACAGTGTCGGAGTATGATATACAGTTTACCCAGTTGTCTCGATATGCTCCGTACCTAGTCGACACAGAAGAGAAGAGAATAAAGAGGTTTGTACGAGGGCTTGATACACAGTTATTCCTTGCCATCGGCACCCAGCACTTTGATACATACGCTGCCGCGATGGATGCAGCCTTACTTTTGGAGGAGCGTATTTCTGAGACTCCGGTCGTTTCTGGGCCGAAGAGGATCCGTACTGATACGCCAGCTCAGCGGCAGATGGGCAGACATCGTGATAGATTATTTCCGGGAGATGGTGGAGGCAGAGGATTGAGACGAGGTCAGTTATTTGGTTCATATCCACAGACCCAGCAGTCGTCTCCAGGATGTTTTCGGTGCGGGAGTCAGTACCACCGTGTCAGAGACTGTACCATGGGACGTCCGGGCGCGGTGACAGTCCCGCATGTGACTTTACCACCTTCACCACCATCGCAGAGAGCTTTACTTCCTACTCCTGATGATGCTTCACGCCAGCCAGATGCTTCTAGAGGCCGTGGGCGTGGCGGTCCGGTTCAGCGAGGACGAGGCGACAGAGGCAGAGGCAGAGGCCGAGGTAGAGGCAGAGCACAGCCAGCTATTAGTGGTGGACAGGCCCGAGTGTTCGCATTGACTCCTCAGGATGCACAGGCATCCAATGCCGTCGTGACAGGTACTCTGTCAGTATGTTCTTTTGATGCACGGGTATTATTTGATCCAGGCTCCACACATTCCTATGTTTCCACATATTTTGCACCGAGGTTGGGCCGAGAGTCTTCTCCGTTAGATCAGCCGCTTGTCGTTATTACCCCGGTAGGCGAGTCTTTTGTTGCCCGTTTCGTATATCGATCGTGTTCCGTTCGTATCGGGGAGAGAGATTCTTCAGTTGATTTGATTCTCCTCGATATGTTAGACTTTGACGTTCTTCTTGGTATGGACTGGCTAGCCACCTGTTATGCATCCGTGGACTGCCGTGAAAAAGCAGTCAGATTCAGTTTTCCTGGTGAGCCGGTTCTTATTATTCAGGGAGATCGTAGTGCTACCCTTCCCAGCTTGATTTCTTCTCTTCACGCTGGTCAGCTCTTAAGGAAAGGGTGTCAGGGATTCTTAGCTTATGTTTGTGATACTAGCTCCACAGAGGTTCCGTTGGACCAGGTCCCTATTGTGAGAGAGTTCCCTGATGTATTCCCTGACGAGCTGCCTGGTCTGCCACCAGAGCGCGAGATTGAGTTCTGTATTGACTTGATCCCTGGCACTGGGCCTATTTCTATTCCTCCTTATCGGATGGCCCCGGCGGAGCTGAGAGAGCTAAAGGATCAGTTACAGGACTTGCTGGACAAAGGGCTTATCCGACCGAGTGTGTCACCTTGGGGTGCTCCCGTCTTGTTTGTTAAGAAGAAGGACGGAAGTATGCGCTTGTGCATTGATTATCGTCAGCTGAACCGAGTTACTGTGCGGAACAGATATCCCCTACCCCGCATTGATGACTTATTTGATCAGCTCCAGGGTGCAGGGTTCTTCTCGAAGGTTGATTTACGGTCAGGATATCACCAGTTGCGGGTTCGGAAGGAGGATATTCCGAAGACTGCCTTCCGTACTCGATATGGTCATTATGAGTTCTTGGTGATGTCGTTCGGGCTCACCAATGCCCCGGCAGCTTTTATGGATTTGATGAACCGCGTATTCAGGCCGTATCTCGATCAGTTCATCATTGTGTTCATTGACGACATCTTGGTTTATTCTCGGAGCCGGGAGGAGCATGAGCAGCACTTACGTATCACATTACAGGCTTTGAGGGAGCATCAGCTGTTCGCCAAATTCTCCAAGTGCGCATTCTGGTTAGACAGTGTCGACTTCTTGGGTCATGTGGTGACGAGAGATGGTATTTGCGTGGACCCGAAGAAAATCGAGGCAGTTCAGCGTTGGCCTAGACCGGTATCAGTCATAGAGGTTCGCAGTTTTCTAGGTCTGGCCGGCTATTATCGACGTTTTGTCCAGGATTTCTCCCGCATTGCTGCACCGTTGACCGGGTTGACCCGGAAGGGGGTTCCTTTTGATTGGACCCAGGCATGTGAGGATAGCTTCCAGCAGTTGAAGACTCGTCTGACTACTGCTCCAGTGTTAGCATTGCCTTCAGGATCAGGCGGGTTTGTGGTATATTGTGATGCTTCTAGAGTGGGGCTGGGATGTGTATTGATGCAGCACGACAGAGTTATCGCGTATGCTTCTCGGCAGCTGAGGAAACACGAGCAGAACTACCCCACCCATGATTTAGAGATGGCTGCAGTGGTGTTTGCACTCAAGATCTGGAGACATTACCTATACGGTGAGTCGTGCCAGATATTCACTGACCACAAGAGTTTGAAGTATATCTTCCAGCAGCGAGATTTGAACCTGAGGCAGCGCCGTTGGATGGAGTTGGTGAAGGATTATGACTGCGAGATTTTATACCATCCGGGCAAGGCGAATGTGGTGGCTGATGCTTTGAGTAGGAGGCCCGGAGCTAGCTTATCTTGTTTGAGCGCAGTACAGATGCAGTCGACGGCGGATTGGCAGGCGTTATGTGATAGCAGAGTGCAGTTCGAGTTTACTCCTACGGGGGGACAGCTGGCCTATTTCAGAGCACGCCCACAGTTACTTGACCGTATCCACGAGGCACAGTCCGGCGATGCCCGTACATTAGAGATTATTGAGCAGATTCGGCAGGGCAGAGTTTCTGAGTTCGTGATTGATGATCAGGGGATACTCCGATTTGGGACTCGACTGTGTGTGCCAGATTCAGAGGGAATGAGGCGTGATATTCTCGAGGAGGCACATAGATCAGTATACAGTGTTCACCCAGGTTCCACCAAGATGTATCATGATTTGAGAGAGGTTTACTGGTGGGACGGGATGAAGAAGGATGTTACAGATTTTGTGTCCAGATGCCTGACTTGTCAGCAAGTCAAGGCCGAGCACCAGAGGCCAGCCGGCGAGTTACAGCCTTTGCCCATCCCTGAGTGGAAGTGGGAGCAGGTCTCCATGGACTTCGTTGTGGGTCTACCCAGGACCAGTCGAGGGTATGACTCTATTTGGGTGATTGTGGATCGACTGACGAAAGCGGCTCACTTTCTGCCAGTGAAGACCACTTTTGGATTTTCTCAGTACGCCCAGGTTTATATTGATGAGATAGTGCGACTGCATGGTGTTCCGACTTGCATCGTGTCCGACCGTGGCACCCAGTTTACCAGCCGATTGTGGCAGAAACTCCAGGAAGCTTTGGGCACCCGATTGAGTTTTAGCACAGCCTTCCATCCTCAGACTGACGGTCAGTCGGAGCGTACGATTCAGACTCTTGAGGACATGCTCAGAGCTTGTGTTTTAGATTTCGGTGGTAGCTGGGATCGTCATTTGCCTTTGATCGAGTTTTCCTACAATAATAGCTTCCAGGAGACGATTCAGATGGCACCTTTCGAGGCTTTATATGGGAGGAGATGTCGATCGCCAGTATGTTGGACAGAGCTCAGGGAGAGCAGTATTTTGGGGCCGCAGATTGTACAGGAGACAACCGAGAAGATACAGCTGATTCGGGACAGGATGAGAGCGGCACAGAGCAGGCAGAAATCTTATGCTGACAGGCGTCGTCGCCGACTTGAGTTCGCTGTTGGCGATCATGTTTTCCTGAAGGTCTCTCCGATGAAGGGTGTGATGAGATTTGGGCGGAAAGGGAAGTTGAGTCCTAGATATGTTGGTCCTTTCGAGATCCTAGAGCGTGTTGGTCCAGTCGCTTATCGGTTAGCTCTTCCGCCCAGCTTCCCCGATGTTCACCCCGTATTCCATGTCTCGATGCTCCGCAAGTACCTTCATGATCCTTCCCAGGCGATTCAGCACCAGACGATCCAGTTAGAGCGTGATCTTTCTTTCACCGAGCAGCCGGTGGTCATCTTGGATCGGCAGGTGAAGAAATTGAGGTCGAAGGTCATACCGTCTGTCAAAGTCCTTTGGCGTGGCCCGAACAGCGAGGAGGTCACCTGGGAGACCGAGGTCGAGATGAGGGAGAGATATCCCCATCTTTTTGAAGGTACGCGTAGTTAAATTCTAAATTCGGGGACCGAATTTCTTTAAGGGGGGAAGATTGTAACCCTTCGAAAATCGTTTAGGCAGTTTTTCGGTATTCGGCAAATTTTTCGGCTTTTTCCGTAAAAAGTCAAAATTGATATTTTTCATTGTAGACCTAATTATACAAAATTTAGACAAGATATTACTATAATTTTGTCACTAAAATGTCATTTATAATTTTCTAGTTAAATAAAATTTTTTTTTCGTAATTAATTATTTTTTTATTATTTTAAGCCTTTTTAAATACATTTAATTAGGGATAAATACAAATTTAATTAGGTAAATTTCTTAATTAGGAGTCTTTATAAGCTAAAATATGGTGTTAAAAAAATTGTGTCATGACTTTCACATTTTTAGTTTTATGGTTTGAAATTTAATGGAAAAATGGCTTAAAATGGGGTTTTTTTGTAAAAAGTTTGATGTGAAAGGCATTAAATGGAAACTTAAGGGGTTTTTTGACCTAGAATCATCTACACAACACCCACACTTCCCTCTTCTTGCTGCTGGCCGAAATTTCTGCAGCTCCCTTCCATTTCCTCACTTCTTTTTGCTTCATTTTCATGCCAAAATTCATGAAAAATTCACAAATTTCTTCTCCAATTCAAAGCAAAACCCTAATCCACTCTCTCCTCAAGCCAAATTAGTTCAAAACTTGAAGAAAGGAGGCTTCTTTGGTGGCTTGAGCAAACTAGGGTTCAACTTGTAAGGTGAAATTTCTAAACTAGTTTGTTAACTTGTAGTTTAGATGTGCTAAAATCGAATTTTGAAGTGTTAATTTTGTAGTAATTGTTTGTTCATGAAAGTCAAGAATGGGATTGATCTTGAACTAGGGTTTGAAGCATAGGGTTAGAGTTAAATTAGGGATTTGGGTTTCTAATTGATTAGAATGGTTAATGGTGTAATTATGTGCTTGCTAAATCGATAAATTTCGATGTTTGTAGCGAATCGGTAAGAAAATCGCTTACTAGATTTTCGTAGAAATTAGAATGCGATCAAATTAGGTTATGTTAGCGATATAATTAGCTTCATATAGGACTATTAGAGTGCGCGAACGTGGGGTTTCGTCTAGTCGGGTGGTAGTTTGTCGATTTCCCCGAAATGACGATTTTTGTTAAAGGATTGCGATTTTCGTGCGTTTTTCCGCACACCGAGTGCATGCTATGATTAATTTGTGAGCGTCGATATTTGTATAATGTGACTTGCATCGTTTAGGGTTATGTAATCTTATACTTGGTGTTGTGCAAATTTAGGATCGGTCGGGGAAACTTCGGATACGGCGCGAAAAGGCAAAGCGGTGGCCAGATCAGATTAGCGGGGATTTCAGGTGAGTAGATATATTCATCTATGGGGGAATCGTCTGGATGGCGCGAGGCGCCCCCCCCCCCCTTAGTTAGGATCACCCTACTTTATGCAAGATTTATATTCTTAGATAGCTTACCCCTTTATGTACATTGCATACCCTCACAGCTAACCGTATGCTAGATTGCATGGACTTTCATCTTCATATATGCGATATCATTTCATAGGACACGAACACCTTACCATTGGCATCTGTTGCACGCGCACTATTCATGTGACACACACGTCTTTGGTAATTGACATGTCACGTGCACGATAGAACCTGTTTATCTTAATATCATCACCTGCATTCATACTTGATATATAAAACTGCATCGCATGCACATATCTCGCATCATCATCATATTTACATAGAACTCGAGCCAAAATTTACATCATACACATTGATATCATAGACATTTATCATATATATAACATGTGGACATTATGATTTTCTTGAGGATTTCAGTTTTGCTGCGATTTCTGGATTTTGGGGGAAAACCGCAAGAATTTAACAAAACCTTATATTTATCATTTTCAAAACAAAGTTGCGGTTTTCTCGTGATGTATGTGTCGTCCACCATGAGTTTTCATGTTTTCTGTTGGATTTCGAGACCCGATTCGAGGAGTGGATGAACCGTCTCGGGTACATGGTGGGCCCGGTATGGTACCCCGGGGCAAGAAGATCGAGTTGTAGACGATGAGCCTGGCAGGGGAAGACTACCTACCGGTGATGTCTGGCGCGGCGGATATTCGGAGGATACCGACCGTTGTCGTGAGATTTATGATATGGGCCGATCCGGACTGACGGAGCCCGATATTGAGACAGATATGATTCCTTTTTGGTGTCGATGCTTGACACAGGTTTTCAGATGATTTCTCGATGATATTTAGCTACTATACAGATGTTCATGTTTTAAAGTTAGGATTTCAATAACCTTAGCATTTAAAACACTTAAAGACTTAATAATGACATTGCATACCTGCGCATACATACTAGAGATATTATAGCACATATGGACATACATGTTGTTCCGCATTGCGTGCATTCTTACGATTGCCTTATTAGATGTTATATTTACTCACGAGCTGGCAACTCACCCCCGTTGTGCCACAGTGTCTTGCAGGTCGGACCCGTCATCTTTGTAGCGGCGGGCTATCTATTCATCAGCTCATTTTGCTCAGACTCGCGACTTCGCCCGTAGGTGGGTTGCGAGCATATTTTATTTCTTTTGCTTTATCATTGTATCTAGTATTCTCCATCTACCAGTTGTTTTGTATATGCGACTTAGTGATGAGACAGGGAGACTTGTATATTTGTGGTTCTTTTGGATCGAGCTCACTTGAGCCGATGTGTGTTTTTCTGGTATTTTTGCGTTTCCTTTGCTCTTTTCTTGATATTACTATTATATTGCATGTGGTTGTGATCCGCCTTGGGCGAAGAGCTAGCTCCCGCTTGGGGATGCCATTTTTATGATTAAATGTTTATTATCTTGTTGTACCCATTTTGGGGGATAGAAAATACAGGGGAGGCTCTGCCGAAATTTTCGGAAATTTTTAATACATTTAAAAAGGGATTCTATGCAACTTAATTGATTTCAAAACCGTTTTCATTTAAGGTTTTCCTTCACTCTCTTTTGATTTTGGGTTAGATTTCTGGGCTTTGGCTGACTTAGGTTACGGTACGCCTTTAGACGTCTCGTAATCTAAGTGCCAGTCACGTTCCGTACTTTCGGGTCGTGACAATATTGATCCAATCCTGGAGAAGCAGTCGGAAGCAGTTTTAGAGCACAAGTGGATGTTCTAGGGATATGATAACGACAGCCTTATTCAGGAGACAGTTATCATTCCAGGCTTCCAAGGTGACCTGGACGACAAGGAGGTTGTCAGAGTTATAGTTTTCCTTCTGACGAGGGGAAGTATTTTGGACAGGTGGTCCAAGGCAATACTGAGGGAGGCATGGCGCAGGATACTGATTAAGTTCAGTTGACGATACAGACTAAGAAGTTTGGATTTTAAGTTCATTTATGAGCTAGGTCCCATCAGACATCCAGACACATTCTAAGACAGGTATTGCTCATTTCGGGAGATGGCTTTCTCCGCGAACTTGAGATATAGAGAGACATAGAAAGAAACATCAAAGCGGATCCACTCACTGAGGCTATTCCTCGAACGCAATAGTTTTGCAAACGAGTTTTGTGAGACTGACAAGTAGAGGAGTTGGGTGTTCGGTATCACACGGGCTGTGAGTATGCGACATCGCAATAATTAGCCTTGAGTGCAAGTGGGAGATTGTTGGAGATAGTGCCCTCAGAGTCAATTATTGGATCACAGGCACGTGATTGCAATGATTGAGGGAGGACCTATCCCGGTAGGACAGTCTTACTCAAGATGATAGTATGCTATCTGGTTTATCTTTATCATCGTGTACTGCTTTAGGTGACCTGACAGGTCGCTATTACACGTTGATAGAGCCCCTAGGATTCTTGCTTGACTACCAGCAGTATGAGGGCGATCATATACGTGGGAGCTGGTGGTCTATAAGCACATCCTTAAAAGGTCCCTAGTCGTGGGAGTTTTGAGATAGGGCATTGATACTCCAGAGTAGACTAGTGTATACAGTCGAGACCCCGACGAGGGGTGGTGGCCGGTCTCACAAGCCTCTGGTGTCAGTTGAATCACCTAAGATGTATACAGGTGCTCATTGGGTTATGAGTACACCGGACAGGACTCGCCGGGAACATGCTAGTTGGTCTTATACCTGCCGTCATATAGCAGTTCCCTGGTGACATGTGTATAGGTTAGTTCATCGACCTGGGGATCGTCATTTGTCTCGTGTGAGTTCCCACTGTACTTTGATTATTACCCTACCACGCTCAAAGGAGACGTGCAAACAGGTTTTAGTTGGGTACAGTCCCGAGCCACATGGAGGCAGTGAGCGGATCTTCAGGGGTTCGTCTCTCCCGGTATTGGGGGTGAGGCCGCGCTGTGTCTAGGAGAGCCAGAACATGAAAAGTCCTTGGCCAAGGCAGGAGATTTACTGGTAGGTATTCCAGTAGTATCTCAGGGTGTTCTGGACTGATCTCTGACACGACTTGTACCGCTTTTGGGGGTCTGACTTTTACCAACCCCCTAGGCCCGCCATGCGAAGCTCATAAACGAACGGACCGGACTGTACGGATATTGTCACTGACAGGCTCAGTAGGGTGTCAGGATGAGTTCGCGCATCAACGTCCCTTTTGGTCAATAGCTGATGGCCCGTCACGTATGGCTAATACCTCTGACGTGCTAGTGGTTAAATCCACAACCATAGTATTGACGAGTCTTTAGAGTCCAGCACACATACAGTTACTCAAGTTTCGGGCGAAACGCTGTAGAGGCCGTATGGAGATATGGCAGGGTTCGATCAGATACGTGCGGTATTGCACGGATCAGGATCGGACGGATAATATTAGCCGGCTTTGGTTTAAGCCGGATCCTAGTATAGTACAATGTAGATTTTGTCTCATTGCATTTGTATTCGGTCGGAATACAGATGCGGGTGTGTATACACAGTATCAGGGTTTTCCTGTAATTTATTACGGGACCAGTTTTCTGGAGTTGCCAGTTTGCTTTCCGTTTCGGCCATATTTCTTTGTATCCTTCATTGGCCGAAGATTGGTGGAGGAGGGCTTATTTGCATTTTTGCAAATTAGCTATTTGGAGGGTTGTCTTTGCATACTTTTGTATCATGATGGTTTCATGATGGAGCCCCATCCCTTGACCTTCCATGGTTCATGATTGCTTGACTTTTTGTAGCAATCATGGTTGTTGATTAGTTGATGGAGTGTGGTTTTGCTAGTGATGATGATTCTTGCATGATGACCATTCCTCTCACTTGCATTATTCTTGTGGCTATCTTTTTTCACTCACTCCCTCACTCTCATTCTCTCCACTCCATCATGCATGGCCGGCCAAGCTCCTTGGGGGCTGTCCAAAATTCTAGAGGTGGGGTTTTTGTGCTTTTGCTTTTGTAAAAATCCCACAAGATCAATCTCCATTAGCTTGTATCATCCCTCCACCAAAAGGCAACCTCCATGAACCCCAAAATGAGATATGAGTACTACACATTCTACAGCAAACCTTGGGCATGTCGGCTCGCCAACTTCGTGCCCGAGTTACCTCGGTATAGAGGTGGGAGCCCGTAAAAGAAGCAGGCGACGTGGTGCCCTTCCGGCGAGGAGGTGGAGACCGGACATTCCGCGGGAGATCGGGATGACGACGAGAAGACCGGAGGACATGGATCGCTCGGTATATCTCTCTTCCCCATCTTGTAGTTAGCTAGGACTGGTTTAATGGCACGATCCGGATTTATAGTGCGCGGTGGTGCCGGTTTGAAAATTTAAAGTTAAGCATCGCTTCCGCATTCCGGCGTCGGATTGACGGCCGGGGCGCCGCCGTGCACTTACAGATCCACCATAACCCCTTCTTCATAATCCATGCTGATTCGTGCTTTTCTATGTGTAATCGTAATCGGACGGTGTCACTATGAATAGCAAAGCTGGGAGAGTACGGGTCATTCCCACGAGGAGATCGAGACCTCAAGTTTCTACTAACGCGAGTTAGGAATTGGGTTTTGAAAAGAGTTTGGTTCTCATGAAAAGAGAAATGTTGTTCGGGATTTGCTAACGATACCGTTCTTTAAGGTTAGAAATGTAGTTTTTTTGAAATAGAAACGGATCATGTAGTTTTAAAAGTACCGCAATGAACAACCTTCTGGAACAAGGTGGTAAGTAACGGATCAGTCACTAGGAGGTGATGGATTTGTTGTTTTCTTTTAGACGATTACTCACAACAAGTGGAGAGAGTGAGGTTATACCTAAGAGATAGAACTAGAGGGAAAACAAGCTTGTTAGGTACATGAGTCAAGTAATGAGAATGACTCTACCCCTCAAATTTCTTCTTTGGCGTTAGCCAAGCAATCCAGAAGTAGTTGTAAAGTGAGATGAACATCAATCACACACCTCAACGGGTGTTGAAGGTGCTCACAATCACAATCTTAACATTGCTTCTTACTAGGTTATGGACCCTAACCAATTGCTAGTGGGAAGTTAAGACCGGGTTGTCAATTCGTCTTAACACAATCATCAATTTTAGCAATTGAATTAGGGGTTCATGATGATGCCAACTTCAACCAAAAGAGATATAGATTATGGTCTAGACGGAATAGCTTGCTAGAAAAGGCAAAGCTTACCATATGCAACATCCATCGCCTAGAGTCCATTATCCTTCCAATTCTTATGTTTTTAGTCAAGCTCCAAACTTTAGCTTGGCATAAATTCTACTCTCTTGGGTCACGAAACATACTAGCCTTTCCACTCTTGGCTCGGACTATAGAGGAATAATGCCAAAATCAAGTGATTTTGAGTAGCAAAATTAAAGTTCATCATTAATAAAAATTAGAGGAATAAGAACCATCACTACAATCCCTTCATCCCATACGCAAGTAAAAACTACTCATACAACATTGAAGAAAAAGAGGAGAAAACAAGATGGATCAATGAAAACATCATCTAATCTATTACAAACAAGTTTCACAAACAATTTTAATCAAATTCTCAATTCAAATCACAATTAAAGAATAAAGTGTTAGTGATATATGCCCTAGAGGCCATTATTGTATAGTAATGGATTGTATATTACATTTTGTAAGCTTGGGATATACACAAATATAATAACAGTCTTTCTCAATATGATAGTATGCTATCTGATTTGATTTTATCTTAATATGTGTATGTGTTTCATTGAGCATATCTCTAATACATAATGATAGAGCCCTTTGGATCTTTTCTTGACTACCAGCGTTGTGATGGCAGTCACACTAGTAGGGGCTAGATAGTCTATAAGCTCATCCTTAAGCTTATCCCTAGTCGTAGGATTATCGAGACAGGGCATCGATACTCCAGAGTAGACTAGTATATAAGTCTTATCCCCGTCAGGGGAGGTGGCCTGTCTCGTAGCCATTGGTATACGGTACCAGAGATAGTATACATGTGCTCATTAGGTTATGAGTTACACTAGACGGACTTGCTGGGAACTGCTGGTTGGTATTATACCTATCGTCAGTTAGCAGTTTTCCGGTGACATGAGTACATGTTAGTCCGTTGACTTGACATCACTATTCGTCTCGAGTGTGTTCCTACTGTACTTAGATTACTATCCTACCATGGCTCAAATGAGTCGTGCAAACAGGTAGTGGTTGGGTGCAGTCCCGAAGCATTTTAAGGCAGTAGGGGTTAGAAGGGATTCATCTCTCCCGGTATTGGGAGTTGATATCGCGCTCTGTACGGTTAGCCAATACACAAAGTCTCTGGCCAGGGAAAGTGAGATTTACTGTTAGGTACACCGGTAGTTTCTCAGGGTGTATTAGGCTCTACATCGACACGACTTATTGCGCTATTAGGGGTCTGACGTTTGCCACCCCCTAGGCCTGATATGCGATACTCTTAGACGAACAGACCAGACTGTACGGAGATTGTCACGGATAGGCTTAGTAGGGGTTCGGATGAGTTCGCTCGTCGGACTTCTTTTCGACAGGTATCTGGGTAGCCGTTACGTACAGCTAATGCCACTGATGGACGTGGTTAATGTTAGTGTTATATGCCCTAGAGGCTATTATTGTATAGTACTAGCTTGTATATTACATTTTGGAAGCTTGGGATATATACACGGATTTATAACAGTCTTGCTCAACATAGTAGTATGCTACTTGGTTTATATCTATCTTAATATGTGTATATGTTTCTTTTAACATATCGCTAATACATATTGATAGAGCCCTTAGGATCTTGCTTGACTACCAGCGTTGTGATGGCAGTCACACTAGTAGAGGCTGGGTAGTCTACAAGCGCATCCTTATACAGGTCCCTAATTGTTGGATTATCGAGACTGGGCATCGATACCCCGGAATAGACTAGTGTATACGCTTCTCGTCCCAGCAGGGGAGATGGTCTGTCCCACAGCCATTAGTACGTTGTACTGGAGATAGTATGCAGGTGCTCATTGGGTTACGAGTATACCGGACAGAACCCGTCGTCAGTTAGCAGTTCCCAGGTGAAAAGTACAGCATGGTCCGTTGACTAGACACTACTGCTTCGCCTCAAGTGTGTTCCTACTGTTCTTAGATTGCTACCCTACCACGGCTCTATTAAGTCGTGCAAACAGGTAGCAGTTGGGTGCAGTCCCGAAGCTCTTGGAGGCAGTGGCGTTAGATAGGATTCATCTCTCCCGGTATTGGGGGTTGATATCGCACTGTGTTTGGAGAGCCATTACGCAAGGTCCCTGGCCAGGGCAAGCGAGATTTACTGGTAGGTGCTCCAGTAGTTTATCAAGGTGTAATGGGCTACATTCCGACACGACTTATACCGCTATTAGGGGACTGCCGCTTGACGCCCCTATAGGCCCGATATGCAATACTCTTAGATGAACAGACCGGACTGTACAAAGATTGTCACATACATGCTCAGTAGGAGTTCGGATGGGTTTCCTCATCGGCCTTCTTATCGACATCTACCTGGGGACCGTTACGTACAGCTAGTACCTCTTACGGCCTGTGGTTAAACCTACTTCCAGCGTAGTATCGAGTCTTTAGAGTCCCACACAGAGGGTTTCCCTGCTTCGGGCGAAACGATATAGAGGTCGTATGGTTTTACGACAGGGTTCAGACATATACGTGTACTTGTACTCGTATGATATTCGGACAGATTATACTAGTGGGCTTTGGTTTAAGACGGATCCTAGTATTAGATTAGTGGATTTATGTAGTCTCAGTATATCCGTGTTTTTCGTAAATACGGATGGGAGGGGCATTCTCGTAATTTGTCGGGAAGTTTCTAGAAGAAGGTGACTCATTAAGGTTTATTTCATTTATGGATTAAACTTAATGAGGTGGAGGAGATGAGGTGTTGCTTTCATTAAATGAACCATAACTCATGAGATGATTCATCTCAAGAATTAAATGAAGCATGCTTGATATTATTTACAAGATATTTTGTGAGATATTTTCATGCTTCATATAATTCATATTAAGTCAAGATTCATTTCGTTATCACAAACACTTTCTCTCTCCTCAAGCTCTCTCTCTTCTTCATTCTAGCCCTAAGTGTCTCATGAGTTGAGAATCATTGGGTTAGTGAGACTAATTAATCCTTAATCAATCTCTATATTCTCTAGGTCACTTAGATTAGCACTCTAAACCACTTAGTTACCTTATCTTCGAGGTTAAAGCTTGTATTAGGCACTCTCGGGTGGAACTTCTTCAAACTTGAGGAGGGCGACGAGGAGGAGAACAACAAGAACAAGAAGGACAAGTATCTTGAGGTATAATCATCTTTCATAGTAGTTAACAACTCCTAGTTAGTTTGTTAGTTAGGGTTTAGCAAAGATCCTTATGCATAGTCGATGTTACCTTGATGAAAATGATCGTTTTTACTTATTCCGCCTCCCCGCATTGCGTGGGGTGTGTAACGTCGACTTACAGTGGTATCAGAGCCTACCTAAACCATAACTAACCTGTTAGCAAAGCCTTAAGAAATTCGATCATGGTTTAATCCCGGAAACACGATATTTTCATGTAGTTTCTGTCGTTTTTAAATTGAGGTCTAAATTTTTCCATGGACCTTAAAAATACGAGCAGGGTTTTTGTAGATCACTGAAGAAATTTGGGCGCCTAAATTGGTGAGACGACCGCGGAACCGCGGCTGAATCAAGCGTTCTGCCGCGGATCCGCGGCCGAGTCGACTCCGAGTTGGTCCAAATTTCCTCAGGTGGTCTACTGTGTTGATGTTGGGTTTTTTGGGATATTTTGTTTCTGCTCAAGTTTTTTTGTGTACAGTGTAGTACTTGGAGTAGATTCAAATCTTGTTATTGATCGAAATTCTAAGAGCTTTGGCTAATTGGATTATATCTGTGTTGTGATTAATGTGTTCGTAAACTTCCGCTAATTGCTATATGTCGGTTAGTTTAGGGTTGCACATTTCTGTGATGGTTACTTTGGTTTGTGGATATGGACTTGTTGGATTGTCGTGATTGAATTGCCGGGGATGTGAGACGAGAGTTTCTTTCATTCGATTGTAAATTGTAAATTGTTGTAATATTTTTTCGCGGGGCACATCCGGGTTGAGGTTGTAGCCACCGTTGTATTATTTCATTTACTATTTATTGCTCCTAAGATAGACCCAAGGTGGGGTGCACAAACTACCGGGTACTTTGAAGTGCCAAGTGGCCTACTCACGTTGTTGAGGGAGACTGCTTCACTTTGGGTATTTGCAGGTAGTTTGCCACACCCGTAGGGGTCTAGGGTGGGGTTTGGCTATTCATCACGATCGTGGAATCCGTCTTTTGTTACAGGCTTAAACTAAATGCGGAATTCCTAGTATATCCAATATGTTCATCTGTGATCTGGAATGCCTATTATTGCGTCTGACGAATGTACATATCTATATATGATATCTAGTAGGCGTTGCTTATGTTTTGCATCCGCGCTAGCCCAGCCCCCGCTCTGTCGTTAGTTAAGTAACCTAACGGGTGATGACGGGACCCAGTGGCGAATACAGATGGCATAAGCAGACGTCGTATTTTCGTTGTTTTCTGCAATGATAGGTTAATGATGGGACAACATTAGAATAATGCAAAGAAAACAAACCAAGGCTGAATATGCTAGCTAGAGCGGGTCAGACAAGGCCGCTGAGCCTGATGAACTTCTTTTAAAATCAACATCGAATTCGTTGGAACAATTTTAAAACCACTCGGTTTTTCAAAAAAGCAAAACTTTTAAAATGCGGAGCATAAACCACTCCTTTTAAAAGCTATCAGGTTCCTTCGATCATATCAAGTTCACTAAGTTCACGGTTTCGCCAAAATCATTCGCAGCCCTCCGTCATTTCAGTTGGATATTCAGTAGTATTCAAGCTATGTATTTTGACCTTCGCCAAGGCATAATAATTGGTAGCTGCTGAATATTTATCTGTTGCATAGATAGATGCGTTGGTTTGGGACAGTCGTATGGGTGGGTTCAAATTAACCTGGATAATGATGGGTAGAACTTGAAATGTGACTTATGATATGTTGGCCTTCGTCAAGGTCATAAGAACATGAGGCAAAAATCCACATCGGGAGTTTCTAAAGAAAACTGAAACTTGCTAGTGTTGCATACTATTTGGAGTGTGATAATTTTGGTAGGATTCCTTCGATTTTTTCACACGATGATATTTGGATCCTGATCCTACTGTGAGTATATGCTACTCCTCGGGAGATTCTTTCACATAACGATCAATGCTATAAACCAAGTAGGTGTCAAGAAAGATGTTAGTGGGGCTACGCCCCCAGGGAAAAGAGGTTATTTAATTAAGGAACTTCACGAAAGCGTCGTAAAATCTCCCTCGAAGTACCGACACTGGTTTGGCTGAACGGTTAAGCAAGTATTGTATGGTGGGATTAATCCTGACTAGTTCTTCTTTTATGGTTTTAGGAAGGATTCGAGAAACAGTGGGAGCCATCCTGTTTAGATAAAATAAAAACCATTCCAAACTTGCAAGAGCATCATGCTAAAGTGTTTCTTCTCTCTCTCCTAATTGCAGCGACCAGAACATGACGGGCCTTAAGTTATTATTATATAAAAATATTTTGACAGGGCCAAACTATAAAGATTGGTTCAGGAATGTCAAGATGGCAATCACTTATGACAAATTGGGGTATGTCCTTACTACTAAAGCCCCTGCCGTCTCAGGTCCAGAATCCAGTGTCACGGATAAGGAAATCCGCAAGACCTGGGAGATTGACTGCGTGAAAGCCAAATGCATTGTGCTTGCCTCTATGAACAATGAACATCAGAGGAGGCACGAGAATATGGATCTTTAATCCATATTTCTCCATACCAAGGAACTGCATGGAGAGCAATCTCGTATCGCCAGATACGAGACCTCGAAGAAGCTATTTCAGTCGAGGCTGGCCTTCGGATCATCTGTAGGGGAACACGTCCTTAAGATGATTGGCTATATTGAGGAGCTCGCGGACCTCAGGACCACGTTAGAGAATGAGCTGTATATATACTTGATTCTCCAGCCCCTTCCTTCCACCTACGCCCAGTTTATCTTGAATTTCAATATTCAAGGTAGAGAAGTTGAACTTCCGGAACTCTTCAACATGTTGAGGAGTGCAGATGGCACCTTGCAGAAAGTAAGGGAAACACCTGCTCTGTTTGTTGGTGGTGCTTCCTCTTCTAGGTCCAAGGCAAAAGCCAAAGGAAGAAGAAGAAGGCCCCTACCAAACCGAGAGGAGGTGTTGAAAAGGTGGAAGCCAGGGGTAAGGCAAAAGTTGCAGGGCCGATAGTAGCAAAAGACGAGTGCTTCCATTATCATAGAAAGGGCCATTGGAAGAAAGATTGCAAATCTTGGAATGCCAAGAACCAAGACCCGAGGCAAGTTGTTGTAGGGTTCCTATGAACGATAGCAAGGTTTCGGGAGGCATCGTCTATGCCATTTTCAACATTTTGCCGTTTTAAAAAACCCTAAACTAGAATCGATAATTAGAGAATCATACGAAACAACATGTAAACTACTTTACATCTAAGTGATAACGGAATACAACCTTTGTAGACCGGTCTTTCACTTCATTGGCTCCTTATAGTGGTCCCTTCGCTGCGATCATGGAACTCCCGGACTCTTGCATGGCTTCTCAAGGCGAAAGGAACGATCTTGCTTGAAGTCTTCGAGGCCGAAGATGCTCTGCGTCGAGGAGATACTAACTCAAGCTACTACTTCACTAATGAGATGATTAGTGAAGCTAACACCCTATACTAAAGTGCTAATCTAGTAGAGGATGATGAAGTAGGAGGTAGGCTCAATTTAGTTTTATTTTTCTCACAATATTTTCTCTCTTTAGAAAACCCTAGCAAGCTTTTTGCTGAAGGAAAAAGAAGATGAGCAAAAAAAATGAGAATGAACTAATGAGGTAAGAGAAACAACCATGGGTGAGTTTGTATCATAGACTAACTCATGTAGAGACATAATCATGGCTAAATTATAATGGTTAGGTTAATAAATATCTTAAGTAAAACAAAATTAGTGGATTAAGTCAATGCATCCACAAGCTTAATGAAGCTTCATGCATGTGAGCTATTATCCACTAATTTGGAATTACTTTAAATACTTAAACCCAACATTATAATTAGTATGGTGTAAGTCTCATACACCCATGTAGTGTGTATCAACAACCATGATACAAAATAAAACACAATTAATATATATCACATATATATTAAGTGTGCACATGTGAGAATAATAAATGTTTAAGTGAGCTAATATTAATTAATGTAAATTAATATATCAAATATACAATTATACACTAAATTATCAAATCAACACTTGATTTAATAATCCGGCAATATCACATATAACCGACTAATATTAAATGTACCAACTTATCGAATCAACACTTGATTCGATAACCCGTCTATATCACATATAACCGTTCGATAAAAATATCGAGAGAATAGAATACGGTAACACATACTCGCATTATTCTCGGTCCCGCACATATCACATATGTGCTCCTACTTCGTTTTGCCTGAGCCAGTAAAATCTCTATGTAGGACTCTAAAGACTCGTCAATACGCCGGCAGTAGGTGATGATCACATCAAGCATCCACAAGCCGTCAGCGGTACTAGCTGGACGTAACGGCTATCTGGGTATTGAGCGATCAGAAGATCAACAAGCAAGCCCGCTCTAGCTCCTGTAAAGCCGGTCAGTAACACTACCGTACAGTCCGGTCTCCTCGTCTGATATGTCGCATATCCAGTCTATGGGTGGTAAACGTCAGACCCCAATAACCGATAAGTCATGTCGATATGAGGCTCATAATGGGTCGAGAAACTACTGATAACACTTACCAGTAAATCTCTAAATCAGCCCTGGCCAGGGACTTCGCTGTTATGGCCAATCGAGCACAGCGCAACATCAACCCCCCAATACCGGGAGAGACGAAACCCCTCCTATCGCTCATTGCCTCCATGTGACTCGGGACTGTACCCAAAAACCACCGTTTTGCACGTCCTCTTGAACGTGGTAAGGTGGAAATCAAAGCACAGTGGAAATCACACAAGACTCTATAATGATCTTGGGTCTACAGACTAACCTGTACCAGTGTCACCAGAGAACTGCTATCTGATGTGAGGTATAATACTATCTAGGAGTTCTTAGCGAGTCCGTCCAGTGTACTCAGTCTCCACTGAGCACCCGTATACCATCTCTGATGTCAAACAACAATGGATATGGGATTATCCATCGCCCATCTCATAGGTCGAGAAGCGTATACGCTAGTTTACTCTGGTATATCGTTGCCCTGTCTCGATACACCCACGACTAGGAACATTAAAGGATGAACTTATGGACTACCAAGGCCCCACTAGTATGATCTGCATCATAATCCTGGTAGTCAAGTACACATCCTAGGGGCTTTACCAACATGTAACCATAAGACAGTATCAAGAGACAAGTATACATGTTAAGATAAAGAGCAACCAGATAGCATACTATCATGCCGAGCAAGAAAATCCTCTCTATATATGTCCAAGCATCCAATATAATATACATCATATGTACAATAATAGCCTCTAGGGCATACATACAACTAACAGTTGTGGCTTCGGCTTCAGGTGTGTTTGTAATTAAAAATTGTCTGTCAATCAACTCTACTTCCTGGGTATTGGATACCGGATCAGGATCTCATATATGCAATTCATTGCAGGCACTGAGAAGTCGTAGAGTTTTGAAGACCGGTGATATGACCCTCAGGGTTGCTAACGGAGCGAGCGTGGATGCTGTGTCCGTAGGGGAATATCACCTTTGATTGACGAGAGTGGACATATTATGGTTTTGCGCAACTGTTTTTGTGTTCCTAGTTTAACTTGTAGTATCATATCAGTATCCTTGTTATCAAAAGAAGGTTATGATTTTATATTTGTAAGCGATGTTGTGAACATCCACCTTAATCATGGTTTGATTGGGCCCGGTACACTAAACAACGGTATATACGTATTAAACCAATTGCAAATTTTCAATGTCCAGAACACACTTAAAAGAAAGTCTCCAGATATAAATCAGGCTTTCTTGTGGCATTGTAGACTGGGTCACATCAATGTGACAAGGTTAACTAAGTTACATAAAGAAGGATATTTGGATCCGTTCGAATATCAATCTAATGCAACTTGTCAATCATGTCTCAAAGGAAAGATGACAAAGATTCCATTTACTGGACACGGAGTAAGAGCGAGCGAGCTCTTAGGACTCATACACAGCGATATATGCGGTCCAATGTCTACACATGCAAGAAGTGGTTATTCATATTTCATTACTTTTACGGATGATTTATCTAGGTATGGACATATTTTCTTGATGAAACATAAATCCGAGGCCTTTGAGAAATTCCGAGAATATAAGAATGAAGTAGAAAAACAAACCGGCAAAAGTATTAAGACACTAAGATCTGATCGAGGTGGTGAATACTTGAGTGCCGAGTTCCTGGATTAGCTAAAAGAGAATGGAATTCTCTCTCAGCTTACTCATCCATACACTCCATAACATAACGGTGTATCGGAGAGACGGAACCGAACCCTATTAGATATGGTGTAGCGTTCCTAGGCACTCTTGTGAAGGTTCATAAGGCATCAACCATGCCCGAATAAAATTTTAGACGTGCCGAACAACCCAAAGCCGAGATCTTTGCTAGATTATTAGGGTTTAACATGCAAGTAAATATCTTTACAACTAAGTGTGAGTGATTGCAACCTTTGTAGTCCGCTCCTTCGCTTCATAAGCTCCGAGTAGAAGTCCCTTCGCCGCGATCCACGATCTCCCGGACTCAAGAGAGGCTCCACGACTCGAACGATCCATGCTAGCTTGTAGTATTCCTTTTCTCCGATGATCTACGTCGAAGTTGCTATAACTCAAGCTCTCTCACTCTAATGAGGTGAACACCCTAATCTAATTGGCTAGATTAGATGAGGATGATGGAGTAGTATTTATGCTATCTTTTTATATCAAATTCTTACATGAAAACATCACAAAAGGAAAACCTAGTAAGCTTTCTCAAAGCTTAAGGTTGAAGAAGAAGAAGAAATAATGCATAATCCTTTTGTGATGAATAATGAAATAAATATATGATTAATCATGGAACCATGGCCAAGGATGACAAGGATAACCTTTGTAGAGAATTAAATAGGGCTAGGGTTTGGTTGGGTTAAAGAATGAGTCATGAGAAAATATCAACAATAATATCTTAACCATGACAAAAGAAATTCCTTCTAGAAGGTGCAAGAAGAAACTAACCCAAATCAAACCCTAACCTTGTTTAATCTCCACTAAACATGTTTCATCATTAATCATATCATGTTACAATAATATATATCACATATATATTATATATTTGTAACAAAAGAAAATAATACAATTAACATATATCGCATATATATCAACGTATTACCCGGTAAGAAAATGAAATAATAAAGCGAGCCAATATTAGATAATGTAATACAATATATCATATATATTATTATACATTAAATCATCGAATCAACACTTGATCCGACAATCCGGCTATATCGTATATAACCGACTAATATATCATGTACCGATTTATCGAATCAACACTTGATCCGATGACCCGGCTCATATCTAAATATCGCGAGAATATAATACGGTATCTCATATCGCATTATCCTCGGTCCTGCACATATGACATATGTGCCCCTACTCCATTTTGCCTGAGTCAAGAAACCTCTGTGTAGGACTCTAAAGAATCGTCAATACGCCGGTAGCAGGTGATGATCATATCAAACACCCACAAGCTGCAAGCGGTCAGCTAAACGTAACAGCCACCCAGGTATTGAGCGATCAGAAGATCAACAAGCTAGCCTGTACATTCTCCTGTGAATCTAATCAGTAACACTCCCGTACAGTCCGGTCTCTTCGTCTGATATGTTGCATATCTAGTTTAGGGGTGGTATACGTCAGACCCCAGTAACCGATAAGTCGTGTCGATGTGAGGCTCATAACAAGTCGAGAAACTACTGGTAACACTTACCAGTAAATCTCTATATCCGCCCTGGCCGGGGGCTTCCAGTTATAGCCAATCGAACACAACACAACATCAACTCCCTATACTGGGAGAGACGAATCCCCTCCTATCGCTCATTGCGTCCATGTGATTCGGGACTGCACCCAAAAGCCACCGTTTTGCACGCCCCCTTGGACGTGGTAAGGTGGGAATCAAAGCACAGTAGGAATCACACAAGACTCTATGACGATCTCGGGTCCACAGACTACCCTGTACCAGTGTCACTGGAGAACTGCCATCTGACGTGTGGTATATCACCATCTGGGAGTTCTTGGCGAGTCCGTCCAGTGTACCCAGTCTCCACTGAGCATCCGTACACCATCCTTGATGTCTAACACCGATGGATATGGGATCATCCATCGCCTATCATATGGGTCAAGATGCGTATACGCTAGTCTACTCTGGTGTATCGATGCCCTGTCTCGATATACCCTCGACTAGGAACAGTTATAGGATGTACTTATCGACTACCACGGCCCCACTAGTATGATCTCATCATAGTCCCAGTAGTCGAGTATAGATCCTAAGGGCTTTATCAACATGTGTGAGTAAGACAGTAAACAATATATAAGTCAACATGTTAAGATAAAGTGAAACCAAATAGCATACTATCATGTCGAGCAAGAAAGTCCTCTCTCTATATATATCCAAGCATCCATTATAATATACATCATATGTACAACAATAGCCTCTAGGGCATATACATAACTAACAATCTCCCACTTGCACTAAGGCCAGATGCTGTAGTGTCTCATACCTAGCATCCCGAATAATCTCTCAAACTGTATCTGGGGAATGGCCTTCGTGAATGGATCCGCAGTGTTGTCCTTCATATCTACTCTCCTGACCTCGATCTCCCGTCGATCAACTATCTCCCTGATCAGGTGATACCGCCTTAGAATATGTCTGGACTTTTGATAGGACCTGGGTTCCTTGGCCAAAACCAAAGCTCCATTGTTATCGCAATACAGAGGTATTGGATGTTCAATGGATGGAACCACACTAAGTTCACTAATGAACTTCTTTATCCAGACAGCCTCTTTGGCAAAATCGTTGGCAGCGATGTATTCAGCCTCCATCGTCGAGTCTGCAACGGTATCCTGTTTGGAACTCTTCCAACATACCATCCTTCCATTGAGGGTAAAGACAAATCCCGAGTGCGACTTAGAGTCGTCCTTATCACTTTGGAAGCTGGAATCGGTAAAGGAATCCACCTGGAATTCTCCGTTACCATACACCAAGAACATCTCCTTAGTCCTTCGTAAGTACTTGAGAATGCTCTTCACAGCTGTCCAGTGACTCTCTCCAGGATCTGCTTGATACTGACTCACTACACTCAGTAAGTATGCTACATCGGGTCTGGTACATAGCATCGCATACATGATAGAGCCTACTGCCGAAGCATAGGGTATCCCTTGCATGCGAGCTCTCTCCAAATCAGTCTTGGGAGACATCTCTTTGGAGAGAGTGAGTCTAGAGATCGTGGGTTGGTTCCCATGCTTGGATTCTTCCATACTAAACCTCTTTAGTATGGTGTCAATGTACCTGGATTGGGACAATCCCAGTATCCGTTTAGATCTATCTCTATAGATCATGATTCCCAATATGCAGGAGGCATCACCTAGATCTTTCATTGAGAATCTTTGTGATAAGAAGAGCTTGACTGATTGCAGCATAGGAATATCATTTCCTATCAAGAGTATGTCATCCACGTACAATACGAGGAAGACAACTTTACTCTCTGCTACCTTCTTATAGATACAAGGTTCATCTACGTTTTTGATGAAGTCAAACTCTTTAAATTCAACATCAAAGCAGATGTTCCAACTCTGCGATGCTTGCTTTAACCCATAAATGGATTTAAGCAGCTTGCACACCTTTCCGCTGCTCCCACTATCTACGAAGCCCTCTGGCTGAGTCATGTACACGCTCTCTTCTAAATCACCGTTTAGAAAGGCGGTCTTAACATCCATTTGCCAGATTTCGTAGTCATGGTATGCAGCAATGGCAAGTAAGATCCGGATGGACTTAAGCATAGCCACTGGAGAAAAGGTTTCGTCATAATCCACACCTGGTCGTTGACGAAAACCCTTTGCAACAAGTCTAGCTTTGAAAGTCTCAACTTTTCCATCTAAACCAATTTTCTTTTTAAAGATCCACTTGCTCCCAATGGGTTTCACCCCTTCAGGAGCATTTTCCAAAGTCCATACTTTGTTGGTGTACATGGATTCCATCTCAGATCGCATTGCATCCAGCCATTTCACAGAGTCACCACTCGTGATGGCCTGCTCGAAACTAGTTGGGTCATCATCTTCCATGATGCAATCCTCGCTTCCACCATCAATGAGAAAACCGTAGTATCTCTCAGGTGGATGAGAAACCCTACTAGATCGGCGGAGAGGCTGGGGTTCGTCGGGTACTACTGAATCCTCTGGTTCTACCAAGTCTTCTGTTATAGTTTGTGTCGCTGGAACCTCTTCCAGTTATACCTCCTCGCTACAAATTTCTTTTGCAAGAAATTCCTTTTCTAAAAAGGTGGCATGCCGAGAAACAAACACCTTTTGTTCCTCGGTGTGGTAGAAGATATACCCTTGTAAGTTCTTGGGATATCCTATAAACTTACATAGGATAGACCTTGCCTTGAGTTTGTCAGGATTTAGCCTTTTGACATAGGCCGGACAACCCCATATCTTAACATACTTAAGAGATGGTCTCTTCCCTTTCCATATCTCATATGGAGTGGTAGGCACTGATTTGGTAGGAACCATATTCAATAGGTGTATGGCTGTTTCAAGCGCATACCCCCAGAAGGAAATAGGCAACTCAGCCTCGCTCATCATAGAGCGCACCATATCTAATAGGGTGCGATTCCTCCGTTCCGATACACCGTTGTGCTGTGGTGTATAAGGAGGAGTAAGCTGTGAGAGAATCCCATTCTCTTTTAGATAGTCCAGGAACTCATTACTCAAGTATTCTCATCCTCGACCAGATCGAAGGATCTTAATACTTTTGCCCATTTGGTTCTCTACTTCGTGCTTATATTCTCTGAATTTCTCAAAAGTTTCAGATTTGTGTTTTATTAGGAACACATGTCCGTATCTAGAGAGATCGTTAGTGAATGTAATGAAGTAGGAAGAACCGTTCCTAGCATGCGTAGACATGGGACCACATACATCACTATGTACCAGTCCTAAGAGTTTGGTAACTCTTTCTCCGTGTCCACTAAACGGAGCTTTGGTCATTTTGCCTTTGAGACATGAATGGCAAGTTTCATATGATGATAATTCGAACGGATTCAAATATCCATCCTTATGTAACTTAGCTAGTCGTATCGCATTGATATGACCAAGTCTACATTAAATGATGGGATTACATTAATGTGATTAATGTAAAGAAAATAAACCTAAAAAGATGTTGTAGAATCGGATTTGAAAACCACTCGGCTATTTATGAAAAAGCTACATTTCAAAACTGCGGAGCTTAAGCCACTCCTTTTGAAAACCATTTGATTCTACAACGATATCAAGTTCAAAGCGTTAAAGATTTTCTTAAAAATTATCCGCAACCCTCCATCATTTTAGGAAGTAGAGTACTTAGTATTCGTGCTACGTTTGTTGACCTTAGCCAAGGCATAGTGTACGGTAGCTAAGTGATGTCTTCCTACAATGCATATGATGCAGATTAATTAGGACGGGCATATGACTTTGTTGACCTTAGCCAAGGGTCATGTGAACGGGTCTAATTAATCAAGAAATGACGGGTTGAACTTGACTAGTGCTTGTGATTTGTTGACCTTAGCCAAGGTCATGAGTGCTAAGGGTAAAAATCATATCGGGAATTTCAAGTGTTGAGATTTGCAATGAGATTGCATACCTTCCATATGATGGTTGGATCCCGATCCCACTGTGGGCAATAGTTGCTCCCAGGAGAGTTTTGCAGTCTACAATTAGCTAACTCATTAGGTGTCTAGAAAGGTGTTAACGGGGCTACGCCTCTGGGAAAATGAGGTTTATTTTAATTAGGTCTGTGCGAAAGCACGGGGAACCTCCCTCAAGTACCGACACTGGCCTGGCTGAACGGTTAGCGAAGTTGTAGAATGTAATTAATCCTGGCTATTTTTCTTTTTAAGGTTTGAAAGAAAAACTTGATTAAAGCAGTGGGAGACATCGATTAGACAAGATAATAACCAATCTGATCTATGCAAGAGCTTTCGCTGAGTGTATTCTTTTCTCTATCTTAATGGCAGATACCCATGACTGGACTCAAGCTTCTACTAGATAAAAATAAACTGAATGGGACCAATTATAAAGACTGGCTGAGGAATCTGAAAATAGCATTGACTTATGATAAAGTATCATATGTCCTCACGGCTTCAGCCCCGCCCGTCCCAGGTCCAAAATCCTCAGTTGCGGACATTGAAGTCCGCAAGATATGGGACGCTGACTTTGCCACGGCCAAATGCCTCGCGCTTGCATCGATGGATAACACACATCAAAAGCAGCACGAGAATATGGACATTCACGCCATATTGCTCCATATAAAGGAGTTGTATGGAGAGCAATCCCGTGTATTATGATACGAAGCATCAAAGAAATTGTTTCAGATGCGAATGGCCCCTGGCACACCAGTAGGAGACCATGTTCTGAAGATGATAGCTCTTATAGAAGAGCTTGAGGACCTTGGATGGACGATGAACAATGAACAATATACGGATATTATTCTGCAGTCCCTCCCCTCCACCTTTGCTCAATTCATAGTGAACTTCAACATGCATAACATGGAGAAGGAACTCCCTGAACTCCTTAATATGTTAAGGAGTGCAGAGAGCACTATGAAATCAGTAAAAACTCCCGTTATGACTGTTGGACAGTCTTCCTCTTCTCGCCCAAAAGCTAAGGCCAAGGGAAAGAAAAAGAAGAAGCCCACCAATCCTAAGGGTGGAGTTAAAAAGGTGAAGGGAAAGGAAAAGTCCAAAGCTGAAGACTCGGGGAAAGGGGAATGTTTTCATTGCCACAAGACAAGACATTGGAAGCGCAACTGCACGGAGTACATAAATCTTAAGAAGAAGCATGGGGATGCTTCTGCTTCAGGTGCGTTTGTGACAGAAAACTGTTTTTCAATAAACTCTGCTTCCTGGGTATTGGATACCGGTTCAGGTTCTCACATTTGCAATTCTATGCAGGGGCTGAGAAATAGCAAAGTTTTGAAGACCGGTGACCATACTCTCCGCGTTGGAAATGGTTCCAATGTACATACAGTCGTAGTGGGAGAGTATCACTTGGGGTTGCCATCTGGATGTATATTGGTTTTGAACCCATGTTATTTTGTACCAAGTATGCTTTGTAATATAATATCTGTTTCTTTGTTATACAATGAAGGATATAATTTTGTATTGCAGAACAATGTTATGAACATTCACCTGAATCAAACATTGGTTGGGTATGGTACGCTTAATAACAAGATATATGTCCTAAATCAACACACAGTTTTCAGTATACAACACACTAATAAAAGAAAACTTTCAGAAATAAATGAAGCTTTTCTTTGGCACTGTAGACTTGGTCATATTAACGAAACAAGACTAAACAAGTTACACAAAGATGGATATTTAAACCCTTTTGAATATAAATATTATGCGACTTGCCAGTCTTGTATCAAGGGTAAAATGACCAAAACTCCATTTACTGGGCACGGAGAAAGAGCTACTGAGCTCCTAGGCCTCATACATGGTGATGTATGTGGGCCAATGTCTACACAGGATAGAGGCGGTTTTTCATACTTCATTACATTCACTGACGATTTCTCAAGATTCGGTCATGTATTTTTATTAAAGCACAAGTCCGAAGCTTTCGAGAAATTCATTGAATATAAACAAGAAGTAGAAAAACAAACTGGCTTGAGTATCAAGATGCTTCGATCAGATCGAGGTGGTGAGTATCTCAGTATAGAATTTGCAAACTTCCTAAAAGAGAATGGGATTCTCTCTCAGCTCACTCCTCCTTACACACCACAGCACAACGGTGTGTTAGAACGACGGAATCGGACCCTATTAGATATGGTCCGTTCCATGATGAGTGATGCTGAGTTACCCGTCTCATTTTAGGGGCATGCATTGGAGACTGCAGCGTTTCTACTGAACAGGGTTCCAACCAAAACCGTGTCTACCATGCCATATGAGATATGGCATGGGAAGAGACCATCTCTTAAGAGAATTAAGATTTGGGGTTGCCCGGCCTATGTTAAAAAGCAAAATCCGGAAAAACTCGAGACACGGTCAGTCATGTGTAATTTTATGGGGTATCCAAAGAATTCTTATAGATATCTTTTCGACCACAAAGAGGAACAAAAAGTGTTTGTTTCTCAGTATGCCACATTCTTGGAAAAAGAGTTTTTCACAGATAAAGATGATGGCAAGGTGGTGGATCTAGAAGAGGTTCTAGAGACACAAACTACAAATGACGATTTGGTTGAACCGGCTGTTGCAATAGAAACTGAGGAACCTCAGCCACTCCGTAGGTCTGGTAGGACTTCTCGCCCACCGGAGAGGTACTCGGTTTCCTTGTTGATGGTGACGGAGAAGACTGCATCATGGATGATGATGATCCTACCAGTTTTCAGCAAGCTATCACGAGTGGAGACTCTATGAAGTGGCTGGATGCCATGAGATCCGAAATGGAGTCTATGTACACCAACAAAGTATGGACTTTGGACGTTGTACCCCCTGGGGTAAAACCTGTGGGGTGCAAATGGATCTTTAAAAGAAAGATTGGTGTAGATGGGCAGGTGGAGACCTATAAGGCAAGACTTGTGGCGAAGGGTTTTCGTCAAAGACCAGGTTTGGACTATGACGAGACTTTTTCTCCCGTAGCCATGCTTAAATCCATTCGGATCCTACTTGCTATTGCTGCTCACTACGACTATGAAATCTGGCAGATGGATGTTAAAACAGCATTTCTAAATGGAAATTTAGAAGAATGCGTTTATATGGATCAGCCAGAGGGCTTCATCGACAGTGGGAGCAGCGGGAAAGCATGTAAATTGCTTAAATCCATATATGGGTTAAAGCAGGCATCACGGAGTTGGAACATCTGTTTCGATGATGTCATCAAAGAGTTTGATTTCATCAAAAATCCAGATGAACCTTGTGTTTATAAGAAGGCTGTAAGGAGAGCTGTCACATTCCTCGTATTGTACGTGGACGACATTCTTCTGATAAGAAATGATATTTCTATGCTACAGTCGGTCAAATCTTTCTTATCACTAAGGTTCTTCATGAAGGACCTGGGTGATGCCACATACATTCTGGGCATAAGGATCTATAGGGATAGATCCAAAAGGTTATTGGGATTGTCCCAAACCAGGTACATCAACACCATCCTAAAAAGGTTTAGTATGGAAGACTCCAAGCGGGGTGCCTTACCCGCTTGCCATGGGGTCACTCTCTCCAAGGACTCTTGCCCAAAGACCGATGAAGAGAGAGCTCGCATGAGCGTTATACCCTATGCTTCGGCAGTAGGATCTATAATGTATGCGATGTTATGTACATGCCCAGATGTAGCTTATGCACTTAGTGTTGTAAGCAGGTATCAATCCAACCCAGGGGAGAATCACTGGACAGCTGTGAAGAACATTCTTAAGTACTTACGAAGGACTAAAGAATTGTTCTTGGTGTATGGTAATGGAGATCTCCAAATGGAGGCCTTTACCGATTCGAGCTTCCAGAGCGATAAGGACAACAGCAAATCTATCTTTGGGTTTGTATTTACCCTCAATGGAGGGGCGGTAAGTTGGAAGAGTTCCAAACAGGATACCGTTGCAGACTCTACGATGGAGGCTGAGTACATTGCTGCAAATGATGCCGCCAAGGAAGCGGTCTGGATGAAGAAGTTCGTCTCGGAGCTAGGAGTAGTTCTAACCATTATTGATCCAATACCATTGTATTGTGATAATAATGGGGCTATGGTGTTAGCCAAGGAGCTCAGGTCCTATCAGCAGTCCAGACACATCCTGATGCGCTTTCATTTGATTCGGGAGATTGTAGATCGCCGCGAGATCGAGATTAGGAGAGTAGACACAAAGAATAACGCTGCGGATCCATTCACCAAGGCCCTCCCTTAGTTGCAGCATGAGCGACTTTTTGAGATGTTGGGTATGAGATACGCCAATAACTGGCCTTAGTGCAAGTGGAAGATTGTTGGATATATGTATGCCCTAGAGGCCATTATATGATAGTGGATATATCTGTACATGTATATATATATATATTCAGTGTACATTCTTGCTCGACATGATAGTATGCTATCTGGTTCTTCTTTATCTGACATGTTGATTTGATCATGCTTTTATTCATTCATACATGCTGATAAAGCCCTGAGGATATCGGCTTGACTACTGTGATTATGATGGAGATCATACTAGTGGGATATCTGTAGTTTATAAGCATATCCTGGAATGTCCCTAGTCGTAGGTATATCGAGACGGGGCATTGATATACCATAGTAGACTAGCGTATATAATACTAGACCCATACGATGGGCGATGAATGTTCCCACATTCATCGATGTTTGACATCGAGATCATATATGGGTGCTCAATGGTGACTGGGTACACTGGACGGACTCACCGAGAACTCCTATATGGAATTATATCTATCGTCGGATAGCAGTTCTCAGGTGACACTGGTGCAGGTTAGTCTGTAGACCCGAGATCGTCATAGAGTCTTGTGTGCTCTCCCACTGTACTTTGATTACCACCCTACCACGGCTCTACTGAGTCGTGCAAACAGGTGGCCGTTGGGTACAGTCCCGAGAAACACGAAGGCGATGAGCGATAGGAGGGGTTTCGTCTCTCCCGGTATTGGGAGTTGATGCTATGCTGTGCTCGACTGGTTATATCAGTAAGTCCCTGGCCAGGGCTGCTGAGATTTACTGATAAGTGTTATCAGTAGTTTCTCGATCTGTTATAGATCACTCACCGGCACGACTTATTGAGTTATTGGGGTCGACGTGACCATCCCTAGGCTCGATATGCAGCATATCTGACGAAGAGACCGGACTGTACGGTAGTGTTGCCGGTTGGCTCGACGGGAGTTGTAGCAGGTTCGCTTGTTTTCTTCTGATCGCTCAATACCCGGGTGGCCGTTACGTTTAGCTGACCGCTTGCGGCTTGGGGGTGCTTGATATGATCATCACCCACTGCCGGCATATTGATGAGTCTTAGAGTCCCACAAAGGAGTTACCTAGTCCAGGAGAAACGTTGTAGTGCGCGTATGCGATATGCGCATGGACCCGGTTAAAATGCACGTATAAGATACCGTATATTAATCGGGCGGCTTGCTTTTGGTTGGGTCGTATGTGATATGGACGGATTGATAAATCAAGTGTTGATTTATCATTTAACCATTAGTTTCTCACTAGAAATCCTTTCTTGTATTTTTGGGATGTATGAATACATGTATTCATTCTTTCTTGATTCATGCACATATGGATGTGCATGCACACATACATACATACATCATCCTTCATGGTTGTTGTTAGTGTATATGTCCTAGAGGCCATTATTGTATCATACTAGTTTGTATATTACTTAATGGAAGCTTGTGATATTCACCTTGTATAGACAATCTTGCTCAATATAGCAGTATGCTACTTGGTTTGTTTCTGCTTTAATGTGTACATGTGTTTATTTTAGTATATCACCTATACACATTAGTGGAGCCCTTAGGATCTTTGCTTGATTACCAGCGTTGTGATGGCAGTCACACTTGTGGGGGATGGGTAATCTATAAGCACATCCTTATGTAGGTCCATAGTCGTAGGACTATCGAGACAGGGCATCGATACTCCGGAGTAGACTAGCGTATGCGCTTCTTATCCCAGCTTGGGAGACGGTCTGTCCCACAGCCGTCAGTACGTCGTACTTAAGATAGTATGCGGGTGCTCGTTAGGTTACGAGTACACTGGATAGGACTCGTCGGGAACTGTTGGTTGGTATTATACCTATCGTCAGTTATCAGTTCCCAGGTGACATGAGTACAGCTTAGTCCGTTGACTTGACACTGTCACTTCGCCTCGAGTGTGTTCCCACTGTACTTTGATTACCACCATACCACGGCTCAAAGGAGTCGTGTAAACAGGTAGTGTTTGGGTGCAGTCCCGAAGCACATGGCAGTGACGGTTAGACAGGATTCGTCTCTCCCGGTATTGGGGGTTGATATCGTGCTGTGTCTAGGAGAGCCATTACACAAAGTCCCTGGCCACGACAAGCGAGATAGACTGGTAGGTTTCCAGTGTTATCTCAGGTGTTCTGGGCTACACTCCGACACGACTTGTACCGCTAGTAGGGGACTGACGTTTACCGCCCCCTAGGCCCGCCATGCGATGTTCTCGGACGAACAGACCGGACTGTACGGAGATTGTCACATTCAGGCTCAGTAGGAGTTTAGATGGGTTTCACCTCGTCAGTCTTCTTGTCGGCATCTACCTGGGGACCGTTACGCACAGCTAGTGCCGCTTGCGGTCTGTGGTTAAACCTACTGCCAGCATAGTGTCGAGTCTTTAGAGTCCCACACAGAAAGCTATTCGCCTTTAGGCAAAAGAGTAGAGGTCGCATGGTTTTGCGACAGGGTTCGGTCACATCCGTGCACTTGTGCATGTTTAGTGTCCGGACAGTTAATATTAGCGGGCTTTGGTTTAAGCCAGATCCTAGTGTACATTTTGGGATTGGTTTTATCTCGTTTGTATTCGTGTTCCTCGGAACGCGGATGCGGGTGTGTATGCACAGTTGACAGAGAGACAGAGGCAGATGATTCTCATTGGGGTTGTTGACTGTGACCGTTCACTGTTGACCATTGACTTTTGCTAAACCCTAATGAGAATAAGAAATATGATTAATGATAATATTAATTAAGTATTATTGTGTCATGGTTGAGATGAGGGGTTGACTTTGTTGACTTGTTGACTTTGTTGACCGGTTGACTAGGTTGGACCAGTTGACCATCATCATTACAATGGCTATCATTTCATGGCAAAGACTTTTGCTTGCTTGTTTGTTTTTGCAAAATGAGTGCATGAAATGATATGGCCATTTTGACTTGAACCATCACATAATACTCAATTACTATTATGAGTAATCATGGTTTTGGATTATGAGAGCTTGGATGGCAAAAGAGTTACTCATTCTCTCATTTCCTTTCTCTCTCTTGCTTGAGCTCTCCCTCTTCCTCTTGCTCTCTCTAGTTCATGGTTCACTTGTCTCATGTGTTGAGAAGGAAGAACCATTGAGATAAAACCCAACACACTCCTCTACTCATCCTAGTTCACAAGGTTTAGCAAACCAAGTGTTCTAGTTTCTTCAAGTTTGAAGAGAAGCCAAAAGGTAGAAGCTTTCGGGTGGATCCATCTTCGGCGCGAGAAGACGACGAGGGGAGGCCAGTCCGTACACCACAAGAGTTGAAGATGAAGGAGTTCAAGAAAGGTATAACCCCCTAACCGAGTAGGTAAAACTCTTAGTTAGGTTTGTTAGATGGTTGTTTAACAAAGATCCGTATTTTGAGTCCATGTTACCACCTCTAGAAAAATCGTTTTTCATCATTTCCGCAAGCCCGTAAGTACCGAGTGAGGTAGCATGGACTTACACTGGTATCAGATCCAAGTTAAACACTATCTAACATGTTAGCAAAGTAACTAGAAATTCGATCGGAGAAAAGTCGCGAAACGAACCGGTAAAATCAACTTTCTGTCGAATTTTTTCTCTGTTCCAAAAATAATAAATCTTGCCTTAAAATTCGACTCAGGGTTTTTATAGCACACTGTAGGAAAATGGTCCAGAGAGACGATCAACGCGCCGCGGAACCGCGGCAGGAGCTTGCTCCCGCCGTGGATCCGCGGCCGAGTTGACTCGACCGTGGACGATTTTCCTTGCAGTGTGGTTCTGGGGTTGTTTTGGGATTTTTACAATATGATTTTTATGCCCAGATTTTCCAGAAAGCAAAATTTGTTTTTGGGGTCTAAAAATCCGTATTTTGATCGAACTTCTAAAGACTTAATGCTAACGGGTTATATCGGTGCTGTGTTATATGTATTGAACGTCCGCTAATCGCTATACGTCGATTAGTGGGGGTTATACATATCTGTGATCTGTAATGTTGATGGTATGTGTATATGAATTCATTGGATTGTCGCGGGTGAATAGCCGGGGGGTTGTGAGACGAGAGTTTTCTTTTCTTTCAATTCATGTAAAATATGTAAATTGATGTAATATTATTTGTATGGCCGCACAACCGGGTCGGGGTTGTAGCCGTCATTGTATAATTTCTTTTTACTGTTTTTGCTCTTAGGATAGACCCATGGTGGGGTGCACAAACTAACGGGTATCTCGAAGTGACGAGTGGCCTACTCACGTCGTTGAGGGAGGTTGCTCCGCTTCGGATATTTGGCAGGTAGTTTGCCGCACCCGTAGGGGTCTAGGGTGGGGTATTGGCTATTCATCGCGACCGTGTAATCCGCTTTTCGTTACAGGCTCGTATGAATTGCGGATTCCTAGTATATCCAATGTGTTCATCTGTGATCTGAAATGGCTATCATTGCAATATATATATATATGATATTATTTAGGCGTTACTTATGTTTTGCATCCGCGTTAGTCCATCCCCCGCTCTGTCGTTAGTTAAGTAATCTAACGGGTAATGACGGGGCCCCGTGGCGAATGGGGATGGCATAAGCGCACGTCATATTTTGGTTGTTTTCTGCAATGGTAGGATTAAATGATGGGACGCATTAAAAAGAATTAATGCAAGAAAAAATAAACCAAGTAAAAGTCGTTGGAACAATTTCAAAAACCACTCGGTTTCTTTTCAAAAACAACTTTTAAACGCGGAGCTTAAGCCACTCCTTTTAAAAGCTATCTCGTTCCATCGATTATATCAAGTTTACTACGTTCGCGGTTTCGCCAAAACCATTCGTAGCCCTCCGTCGTTTCGTATGAATATTCAATAGTATTCAAGCTATGTTTGTTGACCTTCGTCAAGGCATAGTGATTGGTAGCTGTTGGGTGTTCATATGTAGCATAGATAGATGCGTTGGTTTGGGACAGTCGTATTACCTTGTTGACCTTCGTCAAGGGTATATACGGGTGGGTTCAAATTAACCTGGACAACGACGGGTAGAACTTGACATGTGACTTATGATTTGTTGACCTTCGTCAAGGTCATAAGAGCATGGGGAAAAAATCCACATCGGGAGTTTCAAAAGAACCTGAAACTTGCTAGCGCTGCATACCATTTAGAGTGTGATGATTCTGGTAGGATTCCTTCAGTTTTGTCACGCGATGATATTTGGATCCCGATCCTACTGTGAGTATATGCTACTCCTCGGGAAATATCTCACTTAACGATCAATGTTATAAACCAAGTAGGTGTCTAGAAAGGTGTTAGTGGGGCTACGCCCCCAGGGAAAAGAGGTTCTTAAATTAAGGAACTTCGCGAAAGAGTTGGAAAACCTCCCTCGAAGTACCGACACTGGCCTGGCTGAACGGTTAAGCAAGTATTGTACGGTGAGATTGATCCCGACTAATTCTTCCTTTATGGTTTGAGGAGGGATTCGAGAGACAGTGGGAGCCATCCTGTTTAGATAAATTAAAAACCAATCTATACTTGCAAGAGCATCATGCTGAGTGTTTTCTTCTCTCTCTCTTAATTGCAGCGACCCAGTGACCATACGTATGTTACATCTAGATAATAAAATGACTGAACCTGACTGTTATGATTGGCAAAGGTCTGTCCAGATGTCCATTGCCCATGACAAGCTGGAACACCTCTTAACTAATCAAACCCCTGCCGTCTCAGGACCAGTTTCCTCTGTCGCGGATATTAAAATCCGTATGACATCGGAAAAAGACTGTGCGAAAGCCAAGTGCCTCGTGTTAGCCTTAGTTGATGGTGCAAACCAGAGGCAGCACGAGAAGATGGACTCAGTTTCTATCTTCCTCCATAACAAAGATTTATATGGAGAGCAATCTCGTATCGCAAGATATGAGACCTCGAACGAATTGCTTCAAGCGAGGTTAGCTGTCGGGTCATCTGTATGGGGCAACATCCTTACAGAGACCAGCTATTTTGAGCTCACGGACCTGGAGACCACGTTGGAGAATGGGTCAAGTACTCACTTGATTCTACAGTCCCTGCCCTCTACTTATACCCTGAAGGAAACCAGGGAAGAAGAAGGAAAAGGAAGGGCAAAAGTTTCGGGACTGGATGTAGTAAAAGAGGGACGTTCCTATTGTAACGGGAATGAACATTGGCAGAAGGATTGCAGGGCTAGCAAAGCCAGTAGCCAGAATTCAAAGCATGTTGTGGCTTCGGCTTCGGGTGTGTTTGTAATAGAGAACTGTATGTCAGTTAACCCTACTTCCTGGGTATTGGATACCGGATCAGGATCTCACATCTGTAATTCATTACAGGCTCTGAGAAACCGTAGGGTTATCAGGAAAGGTGATATGACTCTCAGGGTTGCTAACGGAATGAGCATGGATGCTGAATCCGTAGGGGAATATTATCTTGGACTGACAACTGGGCAGATATTGATTTTGCGTAACTGTTTGTATGTACCAGGTGCGACTTGTAATATCATATCTGTATCCTTACTTTCTAAGGAAAGATATGAATTTACTTTTGTAAGCGATGTAGTACACATCCACCTAAATCAAGTTCTGATTGGGTCAGGTGCATTAAATAACGAGATATACGTATTGAATCAAGCTCAGATTTTCAGTGTCCAGAACACACTTAAAAGAAAGTCTCCGGAAACAAATCAGGCTTTCTTATGGCATTGTAGACTGGGTCACATTAATGAGACACGATTAACTAATTTACATAAAGAGGGATACTTGAATCCGTTCGAGTATCAGTTTTATGCCACTTGTGAATCTTGTCTCATGGGAAAGATGATAAAGACTCCGTTCACTGGACACGGAGTAAGAGCGAGCGAGCTCTTAGGACTCATACACAGTGATGTGTGTGGTCCAATGTCTACACATGCATGAAGTGGTTATTCATACTTCATTACTTTCACAGATGATTTCTCTAGGTATGGACATGTCTTCTTAATGAAGCACAAATCCGAGGCCTTTGAGAAATTTCGGAAATACAAGAATGAAGTTGAAAAACAAACAGGCAAAAGTATAAAGACACTGAGATCTGATCGAGATGGTGAATACTTGAGTGCCGAGTTTCTGGACTACTTAAAAGAGAATGGAATTCTCTCTCAGCGTACTCCTCCATACACACCACAACACAACGGTGTATCTGAAAGGCGGAATCGAACCCTATTGGATATTGTTCGTTCCATGATGAGTAAGGCTGAGTTACGGCAATCTTTCTGAGGTTATGCACTAGAAACAGCTGCATATCTCTTGAACAAGGCTCCAACCAAGACTGTGCCTACCATCCCATATCAGATGTGGAGTGGAAAGAAACCCCATCTTAAGTATCTTAAGACATGGGGATGTCCAGCTTTTGTAAAAAAGCAGCATGCGGACAAGCTCGAGGCACGCTTAGTACTGTGTAAGTTTATGGGATACCCAAGGAACACCAGGGGGTATTTTTTCTATTCCGCAGAGGAACAAAAAGTTTTTGTTTCTCAGCATGCCCACTTCTTGGAAACTGAATTTTTGGAAAATCAGATAAGTGGGAGCGCAATAGAACTAGAAGAAATTTCAGAACCACAAGCTATTACTGAAAGCTTGGAAGAACCAGAAGTTTCAGGAGAACCAGACATTCCTACGCCGCTCCGCAGGAGTAGTAGGCAGTCTCATCCGCCCGAGAGATACTACGGTTTTCTCATAGACGGGGATAGAGAGGATTGCATCATTGATTATGATGAGCCTACTAGCTTCCAGCAAGCCATTCAGAGCGGTGACTCGGTAAAATGGCTGGATGCAATGCGGACCGAAATGGAGTCCATGTACACCAACAAAGTATGGACGTTGGACATAGCTCCAGATGGGGTAAAACCCGTAGGATGCAAGTGGATCTTCAAAAGGAAGATTGGTGTAGATGGACAGGTTGAGACCTATAAGGCTAGACTTATTGCAAAGGGTTTTCGTCAAAGACCTGATTTGGACTATGATGAAACCTTTTCTCCAGTGGCTATGCTGAAATCCATTCGGATCCTTCTTGCCATTGCTGCTTTCCACGATTATGAGATTTGGCAGATGGACGTAAAGACCGCTTTTCTAAATGGAAATTTAGAGGAGTGTGTCTATATGGATCAGCCAGAAGGATTTATTCAGAGTGGGAGCAGAGGTAAAGTATGCAAGTTGCTCAAGTCCATCTATAGACTGAAGCAGGCATCGCGGAGTTGGAACATTTGCTTTGATGATACTGTCAAAGAATTCGACTTTTTCAAAAACCCAGATGAACCATGCATTTACAGTAAGATTGTAGGGAGAAATGTGGTATTCCTCGTCTTGTACGTCGATGACATTCTCCTAATTGGAAATGATATTCCTATGCTACAGTCAGTCAAAGGATTCTTGTCACAGAGGTTCTCCATGAAGGACCTGGGCAATGCCAACTACATTCTGGGGATCCAGATCTATCGTGATAGATCTAAAAGGATGTTGGTACTTTCACAGTCCAGGTACATCGACACCATTCTGAAACGATTCAGTATGGAAGATTCCAAGCGCGGTAATCTACCGGCTTGTCACGGAATCACCCTCTCCAAAGAGATGTCTCCCAAGACTGATTTGGAAAGGGCTCGCATGTCATCAATACCCTACGCATCTGCGGTAGGCTCTATTATGTATGCGATGTTGTGTACCAGACCAGATGTAGCATACGCATAGAGCGTTGTAAGCCGGTATCAGTCGGACCCAGGGGAGAAACACTGGATAGCAGTAAAGAACATTCTCAAGTACCTGAGAAGGACTAAGGAGATGTTCTTGGTGTATGGCGGAAAAGACCTCCAGATCGAGGCCTTTGCTGAATCCAGCTTCCAGAGTGACAAGGATGACTCCAAGTCCATGTCGGGTTATGTCTTTACCCTCAATGTAGGGGCGGTTTGCTGGAAGAGCTCCAAGCAGGAAACCGTTGCTGACTCAACTATGGAAGCGGAGTACATAGCTGCTTGCGATGCCGCAAAGGAAGCTGTCTGGATAAAGAAGTTCCTCACGGAGCTTCAGGTGGTTCCTACCAGTGTTGATCCAATACCGCTGTATTGTGACAACAATGGAGCTATAGCTTTAGCGAAGGAACCCAGGTCCCATCAGAAGTCCAGACACATTTTGAGGCGGTACCACCTGATCAGGGAGATCGTTGATCGCCGGGAGATCGAGGTGAAGAGAGTAAATACAGAAGATAACACTGCTGATCCACTCACGAAGGCCTTACCCCAGACTCAGTTCGAGCGGCTGATCGAGATGATAGGTCTTCGATACGCCATTTCATGGCCTTAGTGCAAGTGGGAGATTGTTAGTGTATATGCCCTAGAGGCCATTATTGTATCATACTAGTTTGTATATTACTTAATGGAAGCTTGGGATATTCACCTTGTATAGACAATCTTGCTCAATATAGTAGTATGCTACTTAGTTTGTTTCTGCTTTAATGTGTACATGTGTTTATTTTAGTATATCACCAATACACATTAGTGGAGGCCTTAGGATCTTTGCTTGATTACCAGCGTTGTGATGGCAGTCACACTCGTGGGGGCTGGGTAATCTATAAGCACATCCTTATACAGGTCCCTAGTCGTAGGACTATCGAGACAGGGCATCGATACTCCGGAGAAGACTAGCGTATGCGCTTCATATCCCAGCTTGGGAGACTGTCACGACCCGAAAGTACGGAACATGACTGGCACTTAAACTACGAACGTCTCGAGGCGTACGTAATCTAAGTAAACCGAAAACCCAGAAATCCAAACCAAGAAAAGTAGTAGAGTGCAGGAAAAACCAACTTAAAGCAAGTAGTTTCAGTAACATAAGCCGAATTATGCTATTTTTTAAAACATCAAAAATTTACTGAAAATTTCGGCAGAGTCTCCTTTGTGAATACTGGCCCCCAAACGGGATACAACATGAATAGTATACGAAATCAAGAAAAAGGCATCCCCAAGCGGGAGCTAGCTCTTCGTCATTCGACGGTCACAAGCACACAAGCAATATAATATACAACGCCAACGGCGAGGATCAAAACTCAAAAGGAAACTCAAAACCACCAGAAATATAACGACCGACTCTACGGTCGAAAGAATAAACAACACTAGTCTCTATCTTAATAAATACATGTTTGGTTGATGGAATTTACTAGATACAACGGAATAATATTATACAAGATATAATGATGGGTAAGATACAAATAACCCACCTACTAGCAAGCCACCCGGAAATGGAAATAGTGCCAGCAAAGCCGTAATGAAACCTGTACGGCAAACCTGCAAGAAACTGGGGCACAACGGGGTGAGTTGCCAACTCGTGAATAGAAAAACATCCACGCACAGAAATTGCATAAATAACGCAATCCTAGGTCAATGATCATAATATATCCTCAAAAAATGTATAACAGGCAGCCTATAACAATGGCTAGGGTAATATCTAACCCGAGTGTAATCTCATGTGCCCGTGTCAGTGCCTCAGGTAGCAATATATCGTATGAATGAGGTATGAAGGCATGAAGACAGAATACATGCAAATGAAGAAACTGTTTTCATAAATTAGTGAGATTTCCTTTGTATATTTTCAAAATGAGGTATCATAATGAAATCAGCATAAAACAGTGCCTAGCATCGGCACAAAACGTAATCCCAATATCTCGATATCTCGGTATCACAGTCTCTGTACCTCAATCACAATATCTAGGGCGCCGTCAGTCCAGACCGGCCCCTACCATCCATCTCAAGACCACGACGGTATCCTCCGGATATCCGACGCGTCGGGTAAAATCACCAGTAGGTAGTGCTCCCCTGCCAGGCTCACATCGTCATCATCACGCGCTTCTTGCCCCGGGGTACCTTACCGGGTCCACCATGTACCCGAAACGGTTCATCCGTCTCCTCGAATCGGGTCTCGAAATCCATCAGCAAACTCATGGTGGACGACTCATACATCATGGGAAAAACCGCACTTTTATTTAAAAAGAGAGAAATCAGTTTATATATGTTTTGCGGTTTTCCTCCAAATCCAGAAAATATCATGGAAATCCGAATCATCAATAGCATATAGAACCATGAATATAAGCATGAGAATGAATAACAGTATGCATGAAGCGACAAGTAATAACTACAATATCTAAGCTGGCATATAAGGTATGTACACTAATATTATGTCAAACTACTGGCTATCAAGCTAAGTTAAGCAACAATATTTTCTAAGGTGTACGTGACATGGCAATTACCCATGAAGATGTGTGTGAGCCGGCAAGTAAGTGTATGTGGTACATACGCATCATCGGTAATGGTGCTGGTGTCCTAACAGCATAATGTCAACAATGCAATATGAAATAACAATGTAAATATGCGATGCGGAGCGAGCAACCAAAATGAGCGGGAGCTAAAAACTAGACACAACTATAACTAATCTGCATTAATCTAATATAAGTCCTACAAATGGTGCCATTTGAAATAACACGAACCGAGGGGTTTTGAAAATAGGGCTACGGTGGTTTTTAAGAAAGGATACGTCTTTTGAAATATCCGTAGATCCCTTGACCTGTCTTTTAAAATACCCACGATCCGCTAGTTTTGAAATAGGTAGGAGTCTAATCTAATCTAACAACTACACTAAACTATACGGCTGAACTAACATGCTGAACTACAGGTAAGGAAATCGCCTATCATCTGAGTCGATACATATACATACCTGTATATATACAGTCGGTGATCCCGCCTCAATAATATCATATCCAGAACCAGACATCCCAAGTCAAGAGTGCGGATCAATCATCAAAATATAGCTCGTACGTACATCCGTCGTACGGCATCCCCAAATCTGGGTACGGGTCAATATCATAATCATCACACTATTCATCCGGTATCCTCTTTATCAAAGATCATAGTCTAAGGTACTGACCTATGTCTAGTACAATACTAATATCATCAATATAGTCATGATCTGGCTACTGATCGACCGTCTTGTACAAACTGATACCATCAGCACATATCATCATCAAGGGGTATACATCGCCCAATACGGCCTAGGATCAATATCCTAGCATACCATATCTCATATCACGATCACATGTCGACCATTTAATTAATAACACTATTCACCCGTATCGTCGTCCCAAGATCCGCTCTAACACCAGGACGTACCTCAAGTACGAATCATGCCATATCACCGATATCACAATCTCAACACAAAACTCATCGACTCATCTCAATCCTAAGTATCATCCTCAAATCCGTATGTGAACACATAGTCCCATACCCATGTGAACACATAACAATATATTCCCGTAAGCACAAATGAAAGAAGAAAGTATGCAAGTATGGGTGGGTGTGTGCAAGTATGGTGCGGCCACTACTCTAGGGTTTCGGGACACTAAATCATCCAAGAACACCAAATATCCATATTATCATCAATATACTGAAACAATATATATATATATATATATATATATATATATATGTGTGTGTGTGTGTGTGTGTGTGTGTGTGTGTGTGTGTGTGTGTGCATACGTATTCGTATACATCACCACGAACTGCGGGGGTGCTATACGCCATCCACCCGACTTCTCCCCGTAGATATAAATCTACTCACCTGGTCCTCGCCCGCTGGTGCCGACGTCGCCATGCGCTTGCTTGTCGTCTCGAAGTCCACATGGGGTTACCTACATATCATAACGCACCATATCGCATTAAAACTAAATTCGAAATCGAAACGGCATACGAAAATCAAATCGGCACGCGTATCACGCATAGGTCCAAACCTATCGCCTACGCATGCAAGAATAGTCAAACCAACCCTCGATGTCGATGTACCAACGTCAAACCATCGAGAAAAATCCAATCACACTCATTTGCACATTCACGAACCCTAATTTTAATATAAACTAGGTTAAAACTCACAAAAACCCCAATTTCACTTAAAAAGTCATTTTTCCGAAAATCTAGCAAGCACAATTCGCCGTTTTTGTACAAAACATGACGTTTAAATGAATGTAGCGGCCAATATACTTATTAAATATCTTAAATAAGTCATATAAACAATTCCCGGAATTTAATCTCATTAAATTCCAAAAACCCTAATATTCTAGTTTACAAAATACCTAAAATTTAACAATTTCAAAGCAAAAATGCACAAATTACAATCTGGCTTAGATTTGCATGATCTAAAGCATTAAACCACACTTAATAAAGTTGATGAAGTCATGAAAAACCTAAACACATTTTTAATCCCAAGTATTTAACCAATTTCAAAAACCTAGTAAGCAAATTAGCAAATTAACACAATTTTTAAACTAACCATTAGCACAAGCTACTAATCTTGTATTAAAATGACAAAAAGCCTAAATATAACACACAACCATACACCAATTTTATAAAACCCTAACTTGCATTCAAATTCCTAACTTGAATTCCAAAACTTGCAACTTAAGCCTAATTAACACTTAAGTAGTTTAGCTTTAAGAAATTTGTAACAAATTAAGCAAAAATGTTTTAGAATTATACCCCAAAAACATTTGAAGATCCACAAGCATCCATGGCCTCCCAAAATGCTCTCTTTTCACAAAGATCCATGCTATACGGGCTAGGCTAAAATGGGTAGGAGTCGGATTTGGGTTTTGGGATTTTTTTTGATGGATTTGAGGCAATTTTTGATGAAGTTTGAAGAGAAAAGAGAAGGGAAATGAGGGGGGCTGTTGCTGCTGTAGGAGGGGGGGCTGCTGGAATGGGAGTGGAAGAGGAGGGAGAGGGAGGTAGAGAAAGTGGGGGGAGAAGTCAAAGTCAATTCAAGGTCAAAGGTCCACCTCATTTCTCTATTTTCTTTTCTTTTTTTTCATTTCTTTTCCTTCATTTCTTTTCCTTTGAAATTCAAGTGGGGAAAAAGATGGTGGCTGCTGAATTCAGCCAAGGGGAGAAGTAAATGGGGGTGTGTGGGTGTGGGTACGGGTGTGGGGTGATGAAAAATGATAAATACAATACCCCAAACATCCATTTACGCTAAAAAAAGCCTTTTTTTCTTCAATAATTTCTAAACCGTTTTGGCAAATAATTTCGTTCCAAAAACCAAATGATAAAATTTTATTTAATGTTTTATGATGCACAAAATTTGTTTCAACTCATTCCAATTTGTAATTTTCCCTAATTAAATGTATTAGTGACGGCTTAAAATAATATTAAAATAATATTTTTTTCAGAAAATTTGAAATTTCAACAGTGGCTCAATAAACACCAAATAATAGCAATTACATATCTAGAATATGTATATTTAATTTTTATAATAAGATATTTTTATTTTGACTTTTTACAGAAAACCCCCTTATTTTACCGATTTTTTCGAAATTTCACCGAAACGATTTTCAAAACGTTACAATCTTCCCCCCTTAAAGAAATTCGGTCCCCGAATTTAAATTCAAACTCCCCCAAATACTAAAACATCTAAGAAAACCATCAAGTTGTTGGGGCTCCGAAATTGTAAATACATAAAACAAATCGTAGCGCAGCGGATGCGCTTGAAAAATGAGCATATAACTCAAATCAAAACTCCGTCAAGCATCCCGCAATCATCAGAGTCATGGAGAAGACATCAATGCCAAATCCAAATCAAACCAATATGATATAACTCGAAACTATACATGTAAACATCGAATCTATATCTGTAAGTATCTGAAGGAAATGCATGCCAAATCTCTTTAAATCGCTGTGTAACGCGTATAACACTGCACAGTGGCGGACGTCTATCATAAGAAAATAACTATATACATATATACCTTTGTTTGAAATGTTCGTCCTGCCGTTTTGGAAACAATTTAGAAGGGTCTCCTTGTTTTAAACATTTCGTGTCATATCAGACACGTAGGTAAATACTGAGGCTATAGCTCGCTTTTTGGAAATCCCTTCAATAACTATCAATGCATGCAAAAATATATTCAGGTACTGTCCTCTGACTAGTCCTGCTCAGTACGAAAACACATAGCAATATCATAAAAACGTACTTCTCTATACGAAATCAATCCCAAAATATGCATATGAATGCTACGTGCGTCTGGAGCGCACGGAAATCAAAATCCATGAATGTGCCATACATGCGCACAGAAACAACATCTAAGTGCATCGGGTGTGCACAAGCATCTGTCGTAGGCAACGTGTGTGCCTGACAGCAAGGACAGGTGCGTCTGACACGCACGAAGAATCTCGATTTAGTGCATCTGGTGTGCACCAAAATCGTATCTTATAACATGCGCCCAACATGCGCGAAAACCCCAAATCAGGTGCATCCATCACGCACGAAATCACGAAATCCAATATCAAGCACCGAAATTGCGCAAAATCCAATCAAGTGCACACGGTGCACAAAAAAAATATCGAACATCACAATCGAAATCGAAGTCCAGTGCATCTAAGTGCACAAAAGGCGTATCACTGCACTGCAAGCATATATAAACTATACAGAGTGCAGGAACGAAATCGCGTGCATGCATACGCATAAAACCAACTCAACTGTTTAAAACCGTAAAATCACAAACATGTGAAACTAAAGCACGAAAACGATATCAAGTGCAACACTGTGCAAAGATCGTAAATCCTCAATCATCAAAATCAAATCATACGAATAAATCACCCAAAACATCGTAATCAATAATGGCGGAACAGTACCGCTCAAGCGCATCCTCTAAGAATCTCGGCCAACTGTCACGGTCACTAGTGGGACGTCTCGTCGATGATCATGAACTCTGTCCTGCTGGTGTGCGTAACCATGACCACTCCTGGGTCAAGGTCTTCACTGTGAATTACCAATCTTTCGGTCCATCGGCTCATCAGCCCTGTCAGGTGTGCTAACGGGGATGATCCCGTTCTGGCACGTCTCTTGTCATCTCCCGGTCAATCATTGCGACCACTCGTAAGACAGCATATCACTGGTGTCGGCCTCTGGTTCTCTGAATGTACGTGACACCTCTGATCCTGGGTGCAAGTATCATTGCAGCAGTGTCCTGGAAGGAATCCTACTCACGGTCTCTTCCATGTTTCGTCTCTGCCAACTGTCCGGAAGTCATCGTCCTTTACTATATCTGCGTCTTGCTCTGGAACGACTGCATTCTCATCACGACTCTTCTGGAAGGTATATCCAAGTACCATGCCTCGGCATGCGCATCGCATCTCTGATGTCGGCGGAGTGGAACGTCATCTCATCTAGATCTGGTACGAACCTCCTACTTCACTTTTCTCTAATGTCTTCTGCTTTGGACTCGTCTCGTCGTGGCTGCATGGATTGAGCTCCAACGACTATCCTCGTATCTGGAGTCTCCCAAGAATGCATCTCACCACCTAGCATTCGAATTAAGTCGAGCCATCCGATCGAGTCGTCAAAACCTCATAATCCCCCAAGAGCTCAACATCTTGGGCACAGTTTAATAGTATCGAGTACATACCACAGCATCGGTGGTCCAGCCGTAGAAGGGCAAACCCAAGCCTCACTAATGGCGCCGTAGAACTGTCGCAAACCCGAAGGTTCAAAGGCTTTCACACGGTCATTAAGTCGAGTTAGGGTTTCATTCTTCTAGAGGGACCATAGAATTGCCTGCATGTCTTTCCGACTACTTTAAACTTAGAATAATAGGTTTCTGACATTCGATCGTCTCTGTCGACTCCCAACGTCTCCGCATGAAGTCGTCTCTAGCTGGAATCAATCTATCTGATGACCTCGCATCGAGGTAGGCGAACGATCCACATGTCCTAGTCATTCATCCTCGATGACTAGCGACCTTCTATCATTGGCTGAATCCTCCGGTGCTGATCTGCCCGTCCGAGTAATCTCACACAGCGATCCATCAACCCTCGTGGCGCGAAAACACAATAAAAAGACACATCTCTGCAATCGTGTGTCGCCGGAATCACGCCCTGGTCAGTCCTCGTTCGTAACGAGCTCGTGCTGACCGCAACTCTAGCCGTAGCTCTCCCTGCCGTAACCGTAGCAGCAAAACCAAACTGGTACCGATGAGGCTAGATCAGGAAGGAATATAATACTGAACAAAGAAATGTACATCCTAAGGCTTCATAAGTGGAGTGGCGTGTCGTAAATATGCCGCGGAACATATCAACGGTACGTCACTCTACTTTAGTCACCTATTCCATCAACCAAGGGTCATCCTACGCTCCGAAGGTTAAAACCTAATGCTCTGATACCAACTTTGTCACGACCCGAAAGTACGGAACATGACCGGCACTTAAACTACGAACGTCTCGAGGCGTACGTAATCTAAGTAAACCGAAAACCCAGAAATCCAAACCAAGAAAAGTAGTAGAGTGCAGGAAAAACCAACTTAAAGCAAGTAGTTTCAGTAGCATAAGCCGAATTATGCTGTTTTTTAAAACATCAAAAATTTACTGAAAATTTCGGTAGAGTCTCCTTTGTGAATACTGGCCCCCAAACGGGATACAACATGAATAGTATACGAAATCAAGAAAAAGGCATCCCCAAGCGGGAGCTAGCTCTTCGTCATTCGACGGTCACAACCACACAAGCAATATAATATACAACGCCAACGGCGAGGATCAAAACTCAAAAGGAAACTCAAAACCACCAGAAATATAACGACCGACTCTACGGTCGAAAGAATAAACAACACTAGTCTTTATCTTAATAAATACATGTTTGGTTGATGGAATTTACTAGATACAACGGAATAATATTATACAAGATATAATGATGGGTAAGATACAAATAACCCACCTACTAGCAAGCCACCCGGAAATGGAAATAGTGCCAGCAAAGCCGTAATGAAACCTGTACGGCAAAACTGCAAGAAACTGGGGCACAACGGGGGTGAGTTGCCAACTCGTGAATAGAAAAACATCCACGCACAGAAATTGCATAAATAACGCAATCCTAGGTCAATGATCATAATATATCCTCAAAAAATGTATAACAGGCAGCCTATAACAATGGCTAGGGTAATATCTAACCCGAGTGTAATCTCATGTGCCCGTGTCAGTGCCTCATGTAGCAATATATCGTATGAATGAGGTATGAAGGCATGAAGACAGAATACATGCAAATGAAGAAACTGTTTTCATAAATTAGTGAGATTTCCTTTGTATATTTTCAAAATGAGGTATCATAATGAAATCAGCATAAAACAGTGCCTAGCATCGGCACAAAACGTAATCCCAATATCTCGATATCTCGGTATCACAGTCTCTGTACCTCAATCACAATATCTAGGGCGCCGTCAGTCCAGACCGGCCCCTACCATCCATCTCAAGACCACGACGGTATCCTCCGGATATCCGACGCGTCGGGTAAAATCACCAGTAGGTAGTGCTCCCCTGCCAGGCTCACATCGTCATCATCACGCGCTTCTTGCCCCGGGGTACCTTACCGGGTCCACCATGTACCCGAAACGGTTCATCCGTTTCCTCGAATCGGGTCTCGAAATCCATCAGCAAACTCATGGTGGACGACTCATACATCATGGGAAAAACCGCACTTTTATTTAAAAAGAGAGAAATCAGTTTATATATGTTTTGCGGTTTTCCTCCAAATCCAGAAAATATCATGGAAATCCGAATCATCAATAGCATATAGAACCATGAATATAAGCATGAGAATGAATAACAGTATGCATGAAGCGACAAGTAATAACTACAATATCTAAGCTGGCATATAAGGTATGTACACTAATATTATGTCAAACTACTGGCTATCAAGCTAAGTTAAGCAACAATATTTTCTAAGGTGTACGTGACATGGCAATTACCCATGAAGATGTGTGTGAGCCGGCAAGTAAGTGTATGTGGTACATACGCATCATCGGTAATGGTGCTGGTGTCCTAACAGCATAATGTCAACAATGCAATATGAAATAACAATGTAAATATGCGATGCGGAGCGAGCAACCAAAATGAGCGGGAGCTAAAAACTAGACGCAACTATAACTAATCTGCATTAATCTAATATAAGTCCTACAAATGGTGCCATTTGAAATAACACGAACCGCGGGGTTTTGAAAATAGGGCTACGGTGGTTTTTAAGAAAGGATACGTCTTTTGAAATATCCGTAGATCCCTTGACCTGTCTTTTAAAATACCCACGATCCGCTAGTTTTGAAATAGGTAGGAGTCTAATCTAATCTAACAACTACACTAAACTATATGGCTGAACTAACAAGCTGAACTACAGGTAAGGAAACCGCCTATCATCTGAGTCGATACATATACATACCTGTATATATACAGTCGGTGATCCCGCCTCAATAATATCATATCCAGAACCAGACATCCCAAGTCAAGAGTGCAGATCAATCATCAAAATATAGCTCGTACGTACATCCGTCGTACGGCATCCCCAAATCTGGGTACGGGTCAATATCATAATCATCACACTATTCATCCGGTATCCTCTTTATCAAAGATCATAGTCTAAGGTACTGACCTATGTCTAGTACAATACTAATATCATCAATATAGTCATGATCTGGCTACTGATCGACCGTCTTGTACAAACTGATATCATCAGCACATATCATCATCAAGGGGTATACATCGCCCAATACGGCCTAGGATCAATATCCTAGCATACCATATCTCATATCACGATCACATGTCGACCATTTAATTAATAACACTATTCACCCGTATCGTCGTCCCAAGATCCGCTCTAACACCAGGACGTACCTCAAGTACGAATCATGCCATATCACCGATATCACAATCTCAACACAAAACTCATCGACTCATCTCAATCCCAAGTATCATCCTCAAATCCGTATGTGAACACATAGTCCCATACCCATGTGAACACATAACAATATATTCCCGTAAGCACAAATGAAAGAAGAAAGTATGCAAGTATGGGTGGGTGTGTGCAAGTATGGTGCGACCACTACTTTAGGGTTTCGGGACACTAAATCATCCAAGAACACCAAATATCCATATTATCATCAATATACTGAAACAATATATATATATATATATATATATATATATATATATATATATGTGTGTGTGTGTGTGTGTGTGTGTGCATACGTATTCGTATACATCACCACGAACTGCGGGGGTGCTATACGTCATCCACCCGACTTCTCCCCGTAGATATAAATCTACTCACCTGATCCTCGCCCGCCGGTGCCGACGTTGCCATGCGCTTGCTTGTCGTCTTGAAGTCCACATGGGGTTACCTACATATCATAACGCACCATATCGCATTAAAACTAAATTCGAAATCGAAACGGCATATGAAAATCAAATCGGCACGCGTATCACGCATAGGTCCAAACCTATCGCCTACGCATGCAAGAATAGTCAAACCAACCCTCGATGTCGATGTACAAACGTCAAACCATCGAGAAAAATCCAATCACACTCATTTGCACATTCACGAACCCTAATTTTAATATAAACTAGGTTACAACTCACAAAAACCCCAATTTCACTTAAAAAGTCATTTTTCCGAAAATCTAGCAAGCACAATTCGCCGTTTTTGTACAAAACATGACGTTTAAATGAATGTATCGGCCAATATACTTATTAAATATCTTAAATAAGTCATATAAACAATTCCCGGAATTTAATCTCATTAAATTCCAAAAACCCTAATATTCTAGTTTACAAAATACCTAAAATTTAACAATTTCAAAGCAAAAATGCACAAACTACAATCTAGCTTAGATTTGCATGATCTAAAGCATTAAACCACACTTAATAAAGTTGATGAAGTCATGAAAAACCTAAACACATTTTTAATCCCAAGTATTTAACCAATTTGAAAAACCTAGTAAGCAAATTAGCAAATTAACACAATTTTTAAACTAACCATTAGCACAAGCTACTAATCTTGTATTAAAATGACAAAAAGCCTAAATATAACACACAACCATACACCAATTTTATAAAACCCTAACTTGCATTCAAATTCCTAACTTGAATTCCAAAACTTGCAACTTAAGCCTAATTAACACTTAAGTAGTTTAGCTTTAAGAAATTTGTAACAAATTAAGCAAAAATGTTTTAGAATTATACCCCAAAAACATTTGAAGATCCACAAGCATCCATGGCCTCCCAAAATGCTCTCTTTTCACAAAGATCCATGCTATACGGGCTAGGCTAAAATGGGTAGGAGTCGGATTTGGGTTTTGGGATTTTTTTTGATGGATTTGAGGCAATTTTTGATGAAGTTTGAAGAGAAAAGAGAAGGGAAATGAGGGGGGCTGTTGCTGCTGTTGGAGGGGGGGCTGCTGGAATGGGAGTGGAAGAGGAGAGAGAGGGAGGTAGAGAAAGTGGGGGGAGAAGTCAAAGTCAATTCAAGGTCAAAGGTCCACCTCATTTCTCCATTTTCTTTTCTTTTCTTTCTTTTCTTTTCCTTTGAAATTCAAGTGGGGAAAAAGATGGTGGCTGCTGAATTCAGCCAAGGGGAGAAGTAAATGGGGGTGTGTGGGTGTGGGTACGGGTGTGGGGTGATGAAAAATGATAAATACAATACCCCAAACATCCATTTACGCTAAAAAAAAGCCTTTTTTTCTTCAATAATTTCTAAACCGTTTTGGCAAATAATTTCGTTCCAAAAACCACATGATAAAATTTTATTTAATGTTTTATGATGCCCAAAATTTGTTTCAACTCATTCCAATTTGTAATTTTCCCTAATTAAATGTATTAGTGACGGCTTAAAATAATATTAAAATAATATTTTTTTCAGAAAATTTGAAATTTCAACAGTGGCTCAATAAACACCAAATAATAGCAATTACATAGCTAGAATATGTATATTTAATTTTTATAATAAGATGTTTGTATTTTGACTTTTTACAGAAAACCCCCTTATTTTTCCGATTTTTTCGAAATTTCACCGAAACGATTTTCTAAACGTTACAGAGACGGTCTGTCCCACAGCCGTCAGTACGTTGTACTTAAGATAGTATGCGGGTGCTCGTTAGGTTAGGAGTACACTGGACAGGACTCGTCGGGAACCGTTGGTTGGTATTATACCTATCGTCAGTTATCAGTTCCCAGGTGACATGAGTACAGCTTAGTCCGTTGACTTGACACTGTCACTTAGCCTCGAGTGTGTTCCCACTGTACTTTGATTACTGCCCTACCATGGCTCAAAGGAGTCGTGCAAACAGGTAGTTTTTGGGTGCAGTCCCGAAGCACTTGGCAGTGACGGTTAGACAGGATTCGTCTCTCCCGGTATTGGGGGTTGATATCGTGCTGTGTCTAGGAGAGCCATTACACAAAGTCCCTGGCCACGGCAAGCGAGATAGACTGGTAGCTTTCCACTGTTATCTCAGGTGTTCTGGGCTACACTCCGACACGACTTGTACCGCTAGTAGGGGACTGACGTTTACCGCCCCCCTAGGCCCGCCATGCGATGTTCTCAGACGAACAGACCGGACTGTACGGAGATTGTCACATTCAGACTCAGTAGGAGTTCAGATGGGTTTCACCTCGTCAGTCTTCTTGTCGGCATCTTCCTGGGGACCGTTACGCACAGCTAGTGCCGCTTGCGGTCTGTGGTTAAACCTACTTCCAGCGTAGTGTCGAGTCTTTAGAGTCCCACACAGAAAGCTATTCGCCTTTAGGAAAAAGAGTAGAGGTCGCATGGTTTTGCGACAGGGTTCGGTCACATCCGTGCACTTGTGCACGTTTAGTGTCCGGACAGTTAACACTAGCGGGCTTTGGTTTAGGCCAGATCCTAGTGTACATTTTGGGATTGGTTTTATCTCGTTTGTATTCGTGTTCCTCGGAACGCGGATGCGGGTGTGTATGCACAGTTGACAGAGAGACAGAGGCAGATGATTCTCATTGGGGTTGTTGACTGTGACCGTTCACCGTTGACCATTGACTTTTGCTAAACCCTAATGAGAATAAGAAATATGATTAATGATAATATTAATTAAGTATTATTGTGTCATGGTTGAGATGAGGGGTTGACTTTGTTGACCAGTTGACTAGGTTGGACCAGTTGACCATCATCATTACAATGGCTATCATTTCATGGCAAAGACTTTTGCTTGCTTGTTTGTTTTTGCAAAATGAGTGCATGAAATGATATGACCATTTTGACTTGAACCATCACATAATACTCAATTACTATTATGAGTAATCATGGTTTTGGATTATGAGAGCTTGGATGGCAAAAGAGTTACTCATTCTCTCATTTCCTTTCTCTCTCTTGCTTGAGCTCTCCCTCTTCCTCTTGCTCTTTCTCTAGTTCATGGTTCACTTGTCTCATGTGTTGAGAAGCAAGAACCATTGAGATAAAACCCAACACACTCCTCTACTCATCCTAGTTCACAAGGTTTAGCAAACCAAGTGTTCTAGTTTCTTCAAGTTTGAAGAGAAGCCAAAAGGTAGAAGCTTTCGGGTGGATCCATCTTCGGCGCGAGAAGACGACGAGGGGAAGCCGGTCCGTACACCACAAGACTTAAGACGAAGGAGTTCAAGAAAGGTATAACCCCCTAACCGAGTAGGTAAAACTCTTAGTTAGGTTTGTTAGATGGTTGTTTAACAATGATCCGTATTTTGAGTCCATGTTACCACCTTTAGAAAAATCGTTTTTCATCATTTCCGCAAGCCCGTAAGTACCGGGAGAGGTAGCATGGACTTGCAGTTGTATATACATAGAAGATGGTGGCAATATAAGACTCACACCTTGGTTAAATAATATGGATTATTATTTCTATTTGTGTTAAAATAGAAAGAAAAAGGAAAATGGTAATTCATGGATTAGTTTCTACACTCTTGTTTGACCTAACCATGCTCACCCACTTTTTAACCATGGATTAACATTCCTTTTGTGTTTTAACTCAAATTCAATAATATATTTATTATTTAACCATGGTTTGAGATGAGAAGTGGAAAATATATATACATGTATTTTCTATTTTTCAAGAGATTATCTTTTCTCTTGTTCTAAAAAGGCCATCATCTTCTTCCTCCTTCTTCCTTTGCTCTCTAGATTTCTCTAGTGAGCAAATTACTCACCAAGTTAGGATTTTGAAGTGAGAAAAGCCACCACAACATCATTCTACACAAGTCTTGCCCACTTGTTTAGAGTGTTAGCTTCATTTCTTTCTCTTGATCAAGTGAAGTTGCAAGCTTGGACAAAGGAGCTTCGGGTGGATCGTCGTGGACACTATAAGACCTCAAGCAAACCCTTCTCCAACCTTCAAGTGGCCAAGGAGTCTAGCGTAGAGAGCTACAAAGGTTGTACTCTCAAAACCCTAGCCTTTGTTGCTTGTAATGTTGATTAAAGTTTTGAAACCTTAATTTTCTAGGATTGATTCTTTGTGTGTTCACTTAGCACTCTAAAAATTTAATATTTGAGACATGTGATGCTTCCAAACCTTTCATAAGGTGCTAGGTAAACCTAACACTTTTGTGATAATCAAATGAATAATTCTCATGCAAGAATAATATGAAACATAATAATGTTATCAAAATAAATATCTATCTAATATCCATCATGCTTCATTTAATTCTAAGGGTGAATCACCTCATGAGTCATTAAGCATTTAATATAAACATACACCTCATCCTCCACCTCATTTAGTTTAAATCCTAAAAAGAATTAAACACAAATGAGTCATCTTTTTCTAGAAGCTTCCTGACAAATTACGAGACTTCCCCTCCTATCCGTATTTTCGAAAAACTCGGATAATCTTTGACTGAATAAATCCATCTGTATAATACTAGAATCTGGCTTAAACCAAAGCCCGCTAGTATTATCTGCCCGATCATAGTACGTGCACAAGTGAACATAAGTGATCGCGGCCCTGCCGTAAAACCATACGGCCTCTACACCTTTTGCCCGGTGCAGGGAAACTCTGTGTGTGGGACTCTAAACACTCGACACTATGCTGGCAGTGGGTTTAACCACAGGCCATAAGCGGTATTAGCTGTACGTAACGGTCCCCAGGTAGATGTCGATAAGAAGGACGATGAGGAAACCCATCCGAACTTCTACTGAGCCTGATGTGACAATCTCCGTACAGTCCGGTTTGTTCGTCTAGGACTATCGCATATCGGGCCTAGGGGGCGGTAAACGTCAGACCCCTAATAGCGGTATAAGTCGTGTCGGAGTGAAGCCCATTACACCTTGAGAAACTACTGGAAGCCTACCAGTAAATCTCACTAGCCCTGGCCAGGGACTTTGCATAATGGCTCTCCATACACAGCGCGATATCAACCCCCAATCCCGGGAGAGACGAATCATGTCTAACCGCCACTGCCTCCAAGTGCTTCGGGACTGCACCCAACTACTACCTGTTTGCATAATTCCTTTGAGCCGTGGTAGGGTAATAATCTAAGTACAGTGGGAACACACTCGAGACGAAGTAGCAGTGTCAAGTCGACGGACTAAGCTGTACTCATGTCACCTGGGAACTGCTATCTGACGATGAGAATAAAACCAACCTGCTGTTCCCGGCAAGTCCTGGCCGGTGTACCTGTAACCTATCAAGCACCTGCATACTATCTCTAGTACAACGTACTGATGGCTGTGGGATAGACCATCTCCCCATGCTGTGATGAGAAGCGTATACACCAGTCTACTCCGGAGTATCGATGCCCCGTATCGATAATCCTACGACCGGGGACCTGTATAGGATGTTGCTTACAGAATACCCAGCTCCCACTAGTGTGACTGCCATCACAACGCTGGTAATCAAGCAAAGATCCTAAGGGCTCTACTTATATGTATAAGCGATATGTTAAAAGAAACATATGCACATATTAAAGTAGAAACAAACCAAGTAGCATACTACCATTTTTAGCAAGACTGTCAATACAACTGTGAATATCCCAAGCTTCCATTAAGTAATATACAAACTAGTATGATACAGTAATGGCTTCTAGGGCATAAACACTAACAATCTCCCACTTGCACTAGGGCCATATACTGGCATATCGCAGACCTATCATCTCGAATAGCCTCTCGAATTGCGTCTGAGGAATGGCCTTTGTGAATGGATCAGCAGTGTTATTCTCCGTATCTACTCTCTTCACCTCGATCTCCTGGCGATTTACGATCTCCCTGATCAAGTGATACAGCCTTAAGTTGTGTCTGGAATTTTGATGGGACCTAGGTTCCTTCGCTAAAGTTATAGCACCGTTGTTGTCGCAATACAGAGCTATTGGATCAACACTGGTAAGAACCACCTGGAGTTCTGTGAGGAACTTCTTCATGCAGACAACTTCTTTTGCAGCATCGCAAGAAGCTATGTACTCCGCTTCCATCGTTGAGTCAGCAACGGTGTCCTTCTTGGAACTCTTCCAAAAGACCGCCTCTCCATTGAGGGTAAAGACATAACCCGACATGGACTTGGAGTCATCCTTGTCACTTGTTCAGACCATAATATTACATTATTATATTCCCCATTCTTATTCTTTTTATAAATAAACAGGTGCTTTTGACGCATGTCTGCTACATGTTACAGGTTACAGGTTCTTGGACAGAAAACAGTGCAAACGATGTAAAGACGATGAAAATGTGGACTTTAACCAACAAACAGAGAATCTTGATCAAGCCTACATAAGGAACAATTCACAAAGCAAGATTCAAGACATCGACTCAAAGCGAACGGTTAAAAATCCATTGCAAATTGTTCACTGAAGATCTGGAACCAACCTAGAAGCCCAAATGGAAAAAGATATATAGAAATAAGAAGCCCAAGCCAACAAGAAGCAGCCCAGGAAATTTCATGAGGTGATCTCACCAATGGGCCGCGGAACCGCGGCCCAAGCCTGCCATTGCCGCTGTTCCGCGGCCGTCTGGTGCCCGTGCTTCGATAAATTTTACCAATATTCGCTTGCGGCTTTGAAATGATTTCCTAAGGGCTATTTTTGTAATTTCAGACATGCGGAACAAATGTAACCCTAGGGTTTCCTATTCTTTATAAATAGGAACTCTAAAGCTTGTAATTCTTATGCCTCCTTTTAATAAAAATTCAGAAATCCTTTTTGGAGAGCATCGGTGTTTCTTCTCCATTCAGAAATTCAGATCTGACAACCCTGCATGGATGATTGGAGGGATGCATCTGTAAGTAATTTAATTTCTTGCCCTAGTGTAGTTTTCAATTCCTTGCCTTAGGTAGATTTAATTTCATGCCCTAGGAACTTGTTTAGGGTTTAGCTTTGGGAAAGATTTTGAGAGATGAGATTTCTCATCCCTTTCTTACCCACCAAATATTTACAATAGGACTCCATGCATACATGCACATACCGCTCCCTACGGCACTCTATCCCTCGAGGTAGCGGTGATACCATAGTATAAAGGCCCGGGTGTGATGTTTTCCATGGACGTTAGGGTAAGGATCTCTAAAGGAAGGACAAGAACCTAGAGGAAGGAACACCTTTCCGAACGGATCTAATCCACTTTATTGATAATTACCATAACTCCTCACAGATCTTCATTCGGGTATTGAAAGCGTTGAGGTTTACTTGCATTTCCAAACCATCCCTAAACCTAGCCCTAGCAAGAATAGATCTAGATAATTGCCCTAGGTTAATTAGGTTTTTAGATTTAATAATCAATCCGAACACCCTTCGGAATTAACTCGTAAGCGCGAATCGGAAATTCACAAAATCCCTGTGGACCGACCCGTACTCACCGGCTAGCTTCATGCGACGCCGTTCTTGATTGCGGTTACAAATATTTTTGATCTATCTTTTAGAAAGCGCAAGCACGCTAAATCATTCAATCAAATGGCGCCGTTGCCGGGGATGGCGTAGAATTTTCTTTTCGCAATTTCGGGTTAATCTTAAAATTTAAAAATTCATAAAAATCTGAAAAATCAAAAAAATATAAAAATATATATCATTTGTTATTTTTGGAAGGGATACTTTGTGGTTGAATTTTTGCAGGATATACAAATTTGGATATGTAGATTTTCATAAAGCAAAACAGGAAATAAAATATCGGAACAGAAGAGATTTTGAACAACAGAACAGTGCAAATTTTTTGGAGCAGTGAACCTCCCATACCGCCGCGATTCCGCGGCCAAAACCCACCTTAGGCCGCGGAACCGCGGCCGTCTAGTCGAATCAAAGCACCAAAATTTTTCTGAGGCAGTGTTCTGTCAATTTGACCGCGAAATCGCGGTGGGAGACACGTTTTGCCGCGGAAGGGCGGTGGAATAGTGACGTCATCTGACAAACTTTGCACTGTAAGTTCCTCTGTTTTTTCTCTTCTGTAATTTTTAATAAATTTTCTGAAATTGTCTGCAGGATTTTGTGCACATTAAAAAATAAATTCCCTTCCAAATAACGATCTTGTGCAGGATTTTTTGGCCCCGCTCAAAATTGAAATTGATTGCAAGTAATCATTTTTGTTGCATATCTTTTCTCGAATATCTTTTTGCAACAATTTTTTCCAAATAAAGATTCTTGTGATATGCTTCAAATAATAATCAATTGCAAGTAATATTTTGCTGTTGCATATCTTTTCTATAAAATATTTTGTTGTTGCATATCTTTTCTCTAAAATCTTTTTGCAACAAAAATTTTTCCAAATAAAGTGAAAGAAAAAAAAATCAATGAAAAATGAAAATAAATAGGACAAATATTTTATAGAACTTGCAAAATTTTTTTTGCCCCAAATAAATCTTTGCACCATCCAACCTTCCTTCTTGTCACCTTTCTTCTTCTAACATGGGTAACCCACACAATAAATCATTAGCCGAACTTTGGTATCCCGAACCTAATTTTGCGTCATATGTTAATTTGTTCGGTCAATTTAAAAACGATCCCTCCATGCCAAAAATATCTTTGAAAGATCAAATAGAGGCGTCTAGGAGAAATAGTTTGACTTTTCAACCCACTTTGTGTCAACCGAGTCAACCTTTACCACCTACATATGTTGATACCACTTCTTCAAGTCCTTCTGTCACTCCTAGGCCGATGTCCATTGCTGAGCATATTGCTCAATCTCGCAGTAGATCTTTCACCCCTCTCCACTCATCTAGTTCTAGGGATCCGCACGATTATTCACCTTTTTATCCATATGTTGACCCTACCCCTGCCCAACCACCCACTTCCTATAAGTCATACCCGTCCTTCCCACCTTCACTAGACACTGTTTCGACACAACCATTAGGGAGTTTCACATATCCAACCAATTTTGAATCTTTTACTGAAACCCCCTCACCACCTAAGTCTAGTTTGGAAGAGTCGTTGGAAGCGTACATTGCAGCAACAAATAAAATGATGAGGAATGTGGAAGCGTCCATGGCCGCCTTTATGTAACCTAGTGAACCGGTAGCTAGTGTCCCGCTAGCTCCAAATTTTTCAAAGTATGAGGCGGCAGTTGGAGAGAGTGAGAATGAGAGAGGATTTTCAAATCAAACATACCCTTACCCAATTGAAGCCCACAACTCCTGTTTTCCATCGATTGCCTTAAATAGTCCACCTGTTGAAAATAAAAATGAGTTGTGTGATTTTGTAGTGTTTGATTTTCCAGATTGTGAGGAACCCCTTTCGAGTGAAACCGCACCTAATCCTTTCGATCTTTACACCTCCACTCTAGAACCTACATCGATAGATATCCATGCTTTTGATGAGGTGTCTAAAGAAATTGATTTTCACTTGATTGAGGATATAGACGCCGGGAATATTTCGGATGATGAACCTATCGATTTGCTTGAAATTTTATGTTCAAATCATCATCCTGAGTTATTAAATGTTTCTCCCGAATCTCATATGCGTCTAGATTTTGATGATAATGGCATGGATGAGTTGAATTGTTGGAGATAGTGCCCTCAGAGTCAATTATTGGATCACAGGCACGTGATTGCAATGATTGAGGGAGGACCTATCCCGGTAGGACAGTCTTACTCGAGATGATAGTTTGCTATCTGGTTTACCTTTATCATCGTGTACTGCTTTAGGTGACCTGACAGGTCGCTATTGCACTTTGATAGAGCCCCTAGGATTCTTGCTTGACTACCGGCAGTATGAGGGCGATCATATACGTGGGAGCTGGTAGTCTATAAGCACATCCTTAAAAGGTCCCTAGTCGTAGGAGTTTCGAGACAGGGCATCGATACTCCAGAGTAGACTAGTGTATACAGTCGAGACCCCGACGAGGGGCGGTGGCCGGTCTCACAAGCCATTGGTGTCAGTTGGATCACCTAAGATGTATACAGGTGCTCATTGGGTTATGAGTACACCGGACAGGACTCGCCGGGAACATGCTAGTTGGTCTTATACCTGACGTCAGATAGCAGTTCCCTGGTGACATGTGTACAGGTTAGTTCATCGACCTGGGGATCGTCATTTGTCTCGTGTGAGTTCCCACTGTACTTTGATTACTACCCTACCACGGCTCAAAGGAGTCGTGCAAACAGGTTTTAGTTGGGTACAGTCCCGAGCCACATGGAGGCAGTGAGCGGATCTTCAGGGGTTCGTCTCTCCCGGTATTGGGGGTGAGGTCGCGCTGTGTCTAGGAGAGCCATTACACGAAGACCTTGGCCAAGGCAGGAGATTTACTGGTAGGTATTCCAGTAGTATCTCAGGGTGTTCTGGGCTACACTCCGACACGACTTGTACCGCTTTTGGGGGTCTGACTTTTACCAACCCCCTAGGCCCGCCATGCGATGCTCATAGACGAACGGACCGGACTGTACGGATATTGTCACTGACAGGCTCAGTTGGGTGTCGGGGTGAGCTTCCTCATCGACGTCCCTTTTAGTCAATAGCTGGTGGCCCGTCACGTATTGGCTTATACCTCTGACGTGCTAGTGGTTAAATCCACAGCCATAGTATTGACGAGTCTTCAGAGTCCACCACACTTACAGTTACTCAAGCTTTCGGGCGAAACGCTGTAGAGGCCGTATGGAGATATGGCAGGGTCCGATCAGATACGTGCGGTATTGCACGGATCAGGATCGGACGGTTTGTACTAGTGGCCGTATAGTTATATGGCAGGGTTCGATCAGATACGTGCGGTATTGCACGGATCAGGATCGAACGGTTTTTACTAGCCGGCTTTGTTTTAAGCCGGTCCTAGTTTAGTACAGTGTAGATTTTGTCTCTTTGCATTTGTATCCGGACGGAATACAAATGCGGGTGTGTATGCACAGTGTGGGGTTTTTCCTGTAATTTATTACGGGACCAGTTTTCTGGAGTTGCCAGTTTGCATTCCGTTCCGGCCGGTTTTTCTTTGTTCTTTCTCGGCCGGACTTTTCTGATGGAGGGGGTAATTTGCAGTTTTGCAAATTACATATTGTGGAGGTTTTATTTGTAAGATGGTTTATTATGAAAGCATCTTTTGATGCCTTTCTTATCCTTCATTATCATTTGCTTTATGTGATTAGATTTGATAAGAAGAGTTGATGTGAGTTTTGTGATGATTATGTCTTGGTTGTGGTCACCCTTCATTATCTCCTACACTCACCTCCCTTCATGTTGATGCTTCATATTCATTCCTCCACCCTCTTGCTCTCACTTGATGAAATGGTTAAGAAAAAAGAAAGAGAGAAGAAGAAAAGAGAAGAGAGGAAGAAAAATGAGAGTGATTCATTTTGTGCATATCATTCTTCATCTCATTCCATTGCTAGAAAATTGAAAGCACCAATTTTCTATACACCATTCCTCCATCATCCACAAATGGCAACCAAACCCCAAAAGAGAGACTATGATTCTACACCATATTCCTACAGCAAATCTTGAGCATGTCGAGTTGCCGGCTTCATGCTCGAGTTGCCTCAGTATCGAGGTGGGAGCCCGTAAAAGTACCCGGCTTCGTGGTGCCCTTTCCGACGAGGAGGAGACGGGCGGAGATCCCGCGAGGAGATCGGAGTGGAGATGAAGACCGGAGGACTTGTATCGTATGGTATACTTCTCTACCCCCTCTCTAGATAGCTTAGACTAGTTTAATGGCACGATCCGGGGTTTAGTGCGCGGTGGTGCCGTTTTGCTAAGTCCGCAAAATTTTAAGTTTACCACCGTTTCCGCGTTTGGCCGTCGGATTGACGGCCGGGGCGCCGCCGTGCACTTACAGTGGTATCAGAGCCTCGCCATTAACATAGTCTTGCTTTGTGTAATGTGTTTTTCTGTTTCGATCGATCGAATGTTCCAAAACTGCATTTTAGTTCGAATCAGTTTCTGTTGAAAATTTTTGGTCTCGAAAAATTTTTCAGGTTGTAAAATATTGATGTACTGGAAAATCTAAGAACTCTGTAAAATTTCGATGAAGTGATTCCACAGTCGGAGCGCGGAAGCGCCGCACGAACCCCCATTCCGCCGCCCTTCCGCCGCGCACTATTCACATCACTTCACCAATTTTTTTCAGAGGCCTTCTGGGCTTAAAATATGGGTTTTGGAATGTTAAAGTTGGGCCAATTATTTCTGTGAGTGCTACAGTTTTCTTTGAGGGCCCACTTGTTAATTTTTGATCGATTGGATATTTTAAACACATTTTTCACAGTATTTACATTATATCTGCGACCGTGAATGTCACTCGATCGGTAAATCCTGTCTAACTGCTATAGCCCGGTTAGACGGATTTGCGAACGTGACTTTCACGTTGATGTTCTATGTTTATACTGTGATGTTGCGGATCGGTCGTGGGGGATAGCCTGGATGCAATGCTAGTACTGTATTGTTGTATTATGTACATTTGATATTGCGGGGCGAGCGTCCGACATGTGGACTGCCGTCACTGCCTGATTGTATTATTCTTTTGGGGCACGACCTGGTTGCGGTCGATGTACCCGGTGTATGTATATTTTACTTTCTGTACTAGGATTACCCCGCGGAGGGGTGCACGGATGGCCGGGTTCTAGAGGACAACAAGCCCGCATCTCATGGCATTGAGACGGAGGGGGCTTCACTCTGGGATTGGCGGGCTATTCGCCGCACTCGTAGGGGGTACAGGTTGACCCAGGAGGGGTGCCCAAGTTGCCGGATTCCGTGGAGTGTTGGGTGGTCCATTCACGGCGCTGAAGGGGGCTGCCTCGCTTCAGGTTTTGGCGGGTAACTTGCCGCGCCCGTAGGGGTCTAGGATTTCATTGCACAGGCTATCCACACGACCAGGGGAACGTCGGGTTTCAGTAGTGGCTCTGTGAAACCCGGGGATCCCAGATATCTGTATTGTTCTGTGATGCTATACATTTCTGTGATGTTGCATTTCTTTCACGCCTTGAGCGAAATATAATATATTGGTATATATATTAGTAGATGTTGTATATGTTTTACATCCGCGCTAGTCCAGTCCCCGCTCTGTCGTTAGTTAGCTAACCTAACGGGTAATGACGGGACCCAGTGGCGAATGCGGATGGCATATACGTACGTCAGTATATTTTCGTTCTTTGTGGTGTGATCAATTGATGGGACTGCATTGATTCGAATCAATGCAAGTTTAAAAACAAACCTAATCTGATGTTGTTGGAACACTTTTCAAAAAGCTGTTATTGCAAGGACGTTCACTTTTGTTTTGCATCGTGGTATTCATTGGAATATCCTGCTCCTCAGTCGACGAGGCAAGGGCCGAGATCCCTTCACCGGGAGTGACCCCTTGGACAGAAGTTTGCGTCAGGGCATTAACTTCACTATAGCCGATTACTTTTGCTTTGCACCGTGGTATTCATTTGGGATATCCTGCACCCCATTCTACGGGGAAAGAGCCGAGATCCCTTCACCGGGAGTGACCTCTTTAGTAAAGGTTTTCGTCACTATATTTTCTAAAAAGCTATCCGTTCCTTCAACGATATCAAGTTCATTACGTTAAAGGTTTTCGCCAGAAACCATTCGTAGCCCTCCGTCGTTTCAGACGGGTAGCACGTAGTATTCATGCTATGTTTGTTGACCTTCGTCAAGGCATAGTGCATGGTAGCTGCTTGTTGCCTTTCTGCTGCATAGATAGATGCGTTGGTTTGGGACAGTCGTATAGCCTTGTTGACCTTCGTCAAGGGCTTGTACGGGTGGATTCAAATTAACCTGGATAATGACAGGTAGAACTTGACATGTGACTTATGATTTGTTGACCTTCGCCAAGGTCATAAGAGCATGGGGCAAAAATCACATCGGGAGTTTCAAAAGTACTGAAACTTGCCAGATATGCGCATACCTTCTGGAGTGTGGTACCGTGAGCGGATTCCGTCACGTTATCATGCGATGAGAGTTGGATCCCGATTCCCACTGATGAGTTGGTTTACTCCTCGGGTGACCCCGACTAATTCTTCTTTCAGGTTTGGAGGAGAATTTGAGGTACAGTGGGAGGTTTCCAGATTAGAAAAAGTGATAACCATTCTGATCTAGGATAGAGTGCACGCTGAGTGTTTCTTTTCTCTCTCTCTGACAGCGACCATTGACCCGACCCTAGACTATGACTCAGTGACCAAGTTGACCGAACCTTCTTAACACTGGCTTTTGGATTGTCAGAGTTGCAGACCTCATTGCCACTCCTACTTTTACCCTTTTCTCCAGGACACCCCGCATTACTACGAACGTCCACTTCCATTGGACAAAACCATCGTATGGTTAGATACGAACTCGAAGGAATTCGAGGATGGTTTCCGGTTCTGGAGAAAACGGATAGGATTATTCAGTTGTCTTTTCTTTTCACCCTCTCTCATGTTGCGAGTACTCCTTAGTTTAGGAGTAGTACACCTATTATGCAAATTGGATAGTCTTCTTCCAAACCATAGGCTGGTGCCGACCGGTAGGGAATGAAGAAAACCAGTTAGCCTAAACGGTGTACAGAAGGTATTAAGTTCAGACAAAGCAAGGGATTAGTAAGAGGGCAAAGTAAATTGCGACTGCTATTCACGACCAAACCAAATATTTCTTCGCCAATCCTAAATTACCTTTGTATTTCTCCAGGACACTCCGTATCACTACGAAGATCCCATTTTATTGGATAATCCATCGTATGGTTATATACGAACTCGAAGGAACTTGTTCCAGTTCGGGGATGGATCCTGGTTCAGGAGAAATAGGAATAAAGTACATTTAGGTGTCTTTTATCTTCACCTTCTCTCGCGTTGCGAGTGCTCCTAGGATTAGGACAGTACACCCTTTATGCTTTTTGGATAGTCTTCTTCCAAACCATAGGCTGGTGCCGAACGGTAGGGAAGGAAGAAAACCAATTGGCCTAAAGGGGTGTGCAGAAGGTAATGACTAAAGACATATGAAGGGATTTGGAGAGGTGGCAAAGAATTATACGGTTATAGTTGTGAATCTGGATAATGGTAGAGGCATTATTAGGAATACCAGGAAACCCCAACGAAACATTTCAATGTTTCAGGTTCACTGTGTACTGTTAAAAGAAAACTGATTTCCCGATTAGATACTTACTCCAGGGTATGTATTTACCAGGTATGATTCTCACATCTGTATGGTTTTACAGATGATGAGTGGGAGTAAGTTATTGGGAATTGGATGATCATCCTCATTATATCGGGATTCGTTGTAATTGGTGATATTTGAGGATGCCACCTGGGTTGTTTGCCGGTCGGCAAATATTTGGTTTTGAATATCCGCTGTTGTGCACCAATTTCAAATTGATATATCTGTACGTCTATTTTCATAGAGTGAGATATACCTTTTTGATATTATGTCGATGACATTTACCTATATCAGTGGATGGTTAGGTAAGGAGCATTAAACAGCGGTGTAATTCTTCTTAACCATAAGTACAGTTTTCAACCTACAACACACAGTGAAAGAGTTGTTAGACTCAGCGGACTTATACAGAGTATTGTATGTTGTCCAGAGTCCATTAGGACAGAGGGGTTGGTCCTCATACTATATTCTGTTTACTTTTGACTTCTCTAGTTCTTAGACATGTGTTTCGTAGAAACACAGTGTCGAAGTTTTGAGAAGTTATAGGTATAATAATAAAGTAGAGAACCAGGTGTTGCATGTATCGGGATTCTTCAAAGTGATCGAAGATGTAGATACTTGTGTATGGTATTCAGTTGATAGTAATGATTAAGAGAACTTGCTTCTCTTTCGGGTTACTCATAATTGGAAGCATTCCTAAGTTGAGTAACGCTGATCGGCCTCTCTCCATTTAGTTAACATGCACTGGAGATAGCTGCATAATTTGAATCTGGTTCAATTAAATCAGTGCCTCTGGTTCTATATTGGATGTAGAACAGTTCATATCTTAACGTTGTTAAGGTACGGGGAGTTGTCCGGCTTATGATTAAAACCAGACTCTGGATAACTCAAGGCACGTTTTTGTAATGGCTGTTTGTGGGTTGACCCAGGCTATGACGAGGGTTGACTTTCTACCATTTGGGAGATCAATAGAAATATTGTTCAAGACTCGCCACAGTTTTATTAAAAATGAATTTTTTTTTTTTTAAAAACAGCAGTGGGAGTATGGTAGAACTGGAAGTGATTCCAGAACCGCAAACGATTACTGAAGATTTGATAAGGAACCTAAAGATTCAATCTGGATTGACATTCCATTGGCCACTCCGCAGATAAGGTGGGTAACTTCAGGTACCCGAGAGGTACTTCGGTAGCCTCAAGGACGGTGACAGGGAAGTTCTTGTTTACCCACACTTGCCATTGTTGTTGTTCCAGGCTGCGAGACCCGGCAGGAGGATGAGTATAGCGTCGTTCTGAACTAGCTTCAGAAGTGTACGTGTATATGACTCTGCCAGAGGGTTGTCATAGTCAGTGGGAGCAGCGGAAGCATTGGTGGACATCAGGCTTATGTCTATTTATAGACTAAAGCAGATGTAGCGGAGATAGATCATCTGTTTATGATGTGACAGTCATAGGTTTGACGTCATCAGAATAGGGGATGGATCTGTTGAGAAGGTAGTAGGAAAGGAAACTCCTATACTATGATCGGTTATACTTTGGTCGTCACACAGTGGTTTCTCCACAAAGGACTTGGACATTATATCAGACATTCTGGTTACTAGATCTATGGTTTTAGATCTAGATTTGGGTGGTTTCCTAATCTGGGTACCTTGACAGCATTCTATGAGTATTTAGAATGGACGACTCCTGGCACGGTAGTGTACCTGCAGGTAAAGGAGTCACCCTTTCTAAAGGTGTCTTACAGACTAAAGGGGAGAGGGATATGCATGATTGACAGATCACTTGCTTAGGCAATTGAGTCAATCATGAGAGGTCAAGTACCACACCCGATTTTGTTTTTGCACTACATGCAATAAGTTGATATTGATCCAATCCTGGAGAAACAGTCGGAAGCGGTTTTAGAACATAAGTGGATGTTCTAGGGATATGATAACGACAGCCTCATTCGAGAGACAGTTATCATTCCAGGCTTCCAAGGTGACATGGACGATAAGGAGGTTGTCAGAGTTATAGTTTTTCCTTCTGAAGAGGGGCAGTATTTTGGACAGGTGGTCCAAGGCAATACTGAGGGTGGCATGGCGCAGGAAACTGATTAAGTTCAGTTGACGATACAGTCTAAAAGGTTTGGATTTGGAGTTCATTTATGAGCTCGGTCCCATCAGACATCCAGACATTCTAAGACAGGTATTGCTCATTTCGGGAGATGGCTTTCTCCGCGAATTTGAGATATAGAGAGACATAGAAAGAAACACCAGAGCGGATCCACTCACTGAGGCTATTCCTCGAACGCAATAGTTTCGCAAACGAGTTTTGTGAGATTGACTAGTAGAGGAGTTGGGTGTTCAGTATCACACGGGCTGTGAGTATGCGACATCGCAATAATTAGCCTTGAGTGCAAGTGGGAGATTGTTGGAGATAGTGCCCTCAGAGTCAATTATTGGATCACAGGCACGTGATTGCAATGATTGAGGGAGGACCTATCCCGGTAGGACAGTCTTACTCGAGATGATAGTTTGCTATCTGGTTTACCTTTATCATCGTGTACTGCTTTAGGTGACCTGACAGGTCGCTATTGCACTTTGATAGAGCCCCTAGGATTCTTGCTTGACTACCGGCAGTATGAGGGCGATCATATACGTGGGAGCTGGTAGTCTATAAGCACATCCTTAAAAGGTCCCTAGTCGTAGGAGTTTCGAGACAGGGCATCGATACTCCAGAGTAGACTAGTGTATACAGTCGAGACCCCGACGAGGGGCGGTGGCCGGTCTCACAAGCCATTTGTGTCAGTTGGATCACCTAAGATGTATACAGTTGCTCATTGGGTTATGAGTACACCGGACAGGACTCGCCGGGAACATACTAGTTGGTCTTATACCTGACGTCAGATAGCAGTTCCCTGGTGACATGTGTACAGGTTAGTTCATCGACCTGGGGATCGTCATTTGTCTCGTGTGAGTTCCCACTGTACTTTGATTACTACCCTACCATGGCTCAAAGGAGTCGTGCAAACAGGTTTTAGTTGGGTACAGTCTCGAGCCACATGGAGGCAGTGAGCGGATCTTCAGGGGTTCGTCTCTCCCGGTATTGGGGGTGAGGTCGCGCTGTGTCTAGGAGAGCCATTACACGAAGACCTTGGCCAAGGCAGGAGATTTACTGGTAGGTATTCCAGTAGTATCTCAGGGTGTTCTGGGCTACACTCCGACACGACTTGTACCGCTTTTGGGGGTCTGACTTTTACCAACCCCCTAGGCCCGCCATGCGATGCTCATAGACGAACGGACCGGACTGTACGGATATTGTCACTGACAGGCTCAGTTGGGTGTCGGGGTGAGCTTCCTCATCGACGTCCCTTTTAGTCAATAGCTGGTGGCCCGTCACGTATTGGCTTATACCTCTGACGTGCTAGTGGTTAAATCCACAGCCATAGTATTGACGAGTCTTTAGAGTCCACCACACTTACAGTTACTCAAGCTTTCGGGCGAAACGCTGTAGAGGCCGTATGGAGATATGGCAGGGTCCGATCAGATACGTGCGGTATTGCACGGATCAGGATCGAACGGTTTGTACTAGTGGCCGTATAGTTATATGGCAGGGTTCGATCAGATACGTGCGGTATTGCACGGATCAGGATCGAACGGTTTTTACTAGCCGGCTTTGTTTTAAGCCGGTCCTAGTTTAGTACAGTGTAGATTTTGTCTCTTTGCATTTGTATCCGGACGGAATACAAATGCGGGTGTGTATGCACAGTGTGGGGTTTTTCCTGTAATTTATTACGGGAACAGTTTTCTGGAGTTGCCAGTTTGCATTCCGTTCCGGCCGGTTTTTCTTTGTTCTTTCCCGGCCGGACTTTTCTGATGGAGGGGGTAATTTGCAGTTTTGCAAATTACATATTGTGGAGGTTTTATTTGTAAGATGGTTTATTATGAAAGCATCTTTTGATGCCTTTCTTATCCTTCATTATCATTTGCTTTATGTGATTAGATTTGATAAGAAGAGTTGATGTGAGTTTTGTGATGATTATGTCTTGGTTGTGGTCACCCTTCATTATCTCCTACACTCACCTCCCTTCATGTTGATGCTTCATATTCATTCCTCCACCCTCTTGCTCTCACTTGATGAAATGGTTAAGAAAAAAGAAAGAGAGAAGAAGAAAAGAGAAGAGAGGAAGAAAAATGAGAGTGATTCATTTTGTGCATATCATTCTTCATCTCATTCCATTGCTAGAAAATTGAAAGCACCAATTTTCTATACACCATTCCTCCATCATCCACAAATAGCAACCAAACCCCAAAAGAGAGACTATGATTCTACACCATATTCCTACAGCAAATCTTGAGCATGTCGAGTTGCCGGCTTCATGCTCGAGTTGCCTCAGTATCGAGGTGGGAGCCCGTAAAAGTACCCGGCTTCGTGGTGCCCTTTCCGACGAGGAGGAGACGGGCGGAGATCCCGCGAGGAGATCGGAGTGGAGATGAAGACCGGAGGACTTGTATCGTATGGTATACTTCTCTACCCCCTCTCTAGATAGCTTAGACTAGTTTAATGGCACGATCCGGGGTTTAGTGCGCGGTGGTGCCGTTTTGCTAAGTCCGCAAAATTTTAAGTTTACCACCGTTTCCGCGTTTGGCCGTCGGATTGACGGCCGGGGCGCCGCCGTGCACTTACATGAATATTGAGGATAGTATTGAGGAGAGTCTTGAGGATAATATTGAGGTTGAATCATTTTTATTTGATGTGTCTGATTTTCCAATTCATTCTCCTGAACCTTTGACTGTTATATCACCCTCCCTCTTTCCCATCGTTCCAACCCCGCTTGAAGACTGTGAGCTTGAAACCTTTTCTTTTGAATCTGACACAGTCCTCACAGCCGATAACACCTACGAGTGTTTCACTTTTTCGGACGATGTTGATGACTCATCGCCCGAGTTTGAGTCCTTTACATTTTCAGATGAGCCATCAGACTCGGTTGATTATAATAGTTTCGAACCATTAATGGAATCTTTCAAGTTCGAAACAGTTTATTACGGTGAGAAAGATACTATCCCTAATTCACTCCCTTTCGTCTTTCCTATTGTCCCGACCGGGCAAATGACCGTTACGCTTTCATCTCCTATACCAAGTTCGGTGCACCCATGTTTTCTTGCGAATCTTGAGGGATTTGATCCCATTTCTCGACGAGTTGATAGGTTAGCGCAATCGCTTATAACATATCGGTCATCACATATTGCGCTAATTTATTCACTCAATTTACACCCTCAAGATCGTACTCCACTTCCTTATTCTTTTCTCCATTCTTCACCCCCACCGAGACCATATTCTACCATTCTTCTTTCCACACGGTCTCGCGTGCTTCTCATTTTCTTGCACCAACTATACCATTTCCACGATAAGATTTTTGAATGGTTAGTGCTAACTTTTGGCTTGTGCAAGGCCAAGCTTAAGTTTGGGGGAATCTTTGTATATATGTATATATTTTTTGTTTTCTTTTCTATAAAAAATAAAAAAATTTCAAAACATTAAAAATATAAAAATTATAAATAAATAAACAGGGGAGTGCCGGTATTTTGACCCTCTTGGTTTAGCATGACAGTGAGGACACTGTCAAGTTCAAGTTTGGGGGTATGCTCGGTACGTCTTCTTCCCTCGCATTCATATGTATATTTTTGCATTTGCATACTTAATTTAAAACCCATAAAAATTTGAAAATTTCAAAAATTATAAAAAATTATTGTATTCAATTTTGGTCTATTTGACTTAAGTTTGACAAATAGGTTAACTGGCTAGGAACAACTAGATTTTAGACTTAGTAAGTTAAAAACCCTAAAGATAACATTCCTTGAAGTTTAACGGTAGAAAGTATATACCTTGTAGTTTATTTAGAGATAGGCAAATTTTGAGTTCACTTCTTGGGCTAAGTCGAAACAAAGAAAAATTATTGATATTTTTATTAGAGTATAAGTTTGAAAAATAATTCCTAGCTTAAGTCTAGATTCTGAAAATGTATACCCTACAATTTGCACAATCACGCACCTTGAAACTTGGAATAGTAGAAGAGACCTTGAAGTGCTCTTGTCTAAAGTCCTTAGTACAATAAAAATAAAAGAAAAAAAGTGTGAATAAAGAAAAAAAAATGGACACTGGTTTTTGTGATTACTTAAGGCTGCAAAAATAGAAAAATATTTAGCGAGGGTGCTTCATCACCTAGTGCCTTAGACCAACTGGTTTGGGAGTCACTGCTAAAAGCCTTGGGTGTTGCAAGACTAGGAATTACGCTTTAAAGTGCTAACGCATCTTGTAATCGGTTGTTGGTATCTCAAGAAGTATTAACGGTCGCATGAAGGATGTGTAAGAAAATTTCATTTAAAAATTCACTAATTAATAAGTGCTTTGGACAATGGACGAGAGTACGATTGCTTGATTTGAATTTCCAAGTGTAGGGGTGATATTTACACACACGTGGGGATATGTGATTAGAGTTTAGATAAGAGAAAGGAATGAAGAATAGAACTTGTATTTTTAGTAAGGGTTGATAGAAATTCCTAAGTGGAGATGGAAACCTAGAAGGAAAAACTTAAGAAATGCCGAAAGCTAAGTAAATCTACAGGATATATATAATCTTAAGTTAGATGATGAGGAAGTATGAAGAATATGGGTGGATAATTTACAAGTAAAAGATAATAGAATTCCTTGTTAGAAAACCTAATTGGAGAACAAAAGTCGAAAAGCCGAATTGATAGGATTTTGTGGGTAGTATCCGTTGAAAACCCTCAGGAGACAACACTCCTCCTACTAGGGACACCTAGAGCTTTAACGGCTTGTTGCACATGCTCAGTGTAATCGCGTTTCCCTGCGAAAGTGCGGTTAGGATTTTAGTGAATAAAAATAAGTTTGCTCGAGGACGAGCAAAAGATAAGTTTGGGGGTATTTGTTCAGACCATAATATTACATTATTATATTCCCCATTCTTATTCTTTTTATAAATAAATAGGTGCTTTTGACGCATGTCTGCTACATGTTACAGGTTACAGGTTCTTGGACAGAAAACAGTGCAAACGATGTAAAGACGATGAAAATGTGGACTTTAACCAACAAACAGAGAATCTTGATCAAGCCTACATAAGGAACAATTCACAAAGCAAGATTCAAGACATCGACTCAAAGCGAACGGTTAAAAATCCATTGCAAATTGTTCACTGAAGATCTGGAACCAACCTAGAAGCCCAAATGGAAAAAGATATATAGAAATATGAAGCCCAAGCCAACAAGAAGCAGCCCAGGAAATTTCATGAGGTGATCTCACCAATGGGCCGCGGAACCGCGGCCCAAGCCTGCCATTGCCGCGGTTCCGCGGCCGTCTGGTGCCCGTGCTTCGATAAATTTTACCAATATTCGCTTGCGGCTCTGAAATGATTTCCTAAGGGCTATTTTTGTAATTTCAGACATGCGAAACAAATGTAACCCTAGGGTTTCCTATTCTTTATAAATAGGAACTCTAAAGCTTGTAATTCTTATGCCTCCTTTTAATAAAAATTCAGAAATCCTTTTTGGAGAGCATCGGTGTTTCTTCTCCATTCAGAAATTCAGATCTGACAACCCTGCATGGATGATTGGAGGGATGCATCTGTAAGTAATTTAATTTCTTGCCCTAGTGTAGTTTTCAATTCCTTGCCCTAGGTAGATTTAATTTCATGCCCTAGGAACTTGTTTAGGGTTTAGCTTTGGGAAAGGTTTTGAGAGATGAGATTTCTCATCCCTTTCTTACCCACCAAATATTTACAATAGGACTCCATGCATACATGCACATACCGCTCCCTACGGCATTCTATCCCTCGAGGTAGCGGTGATACCGCAGTATAAAGGCCCGGGTGTGATGTTTTCCATGGAGGTTAGGGTAAGGATCTCTAAAGGAAGGACAAAAACCTAGAGGAAGGAACACCTTTCCGAACGGATCTAATCCACTTTATTGATAATTACCATAACTCCTCACAGATCTTCATTCGGGTATTGAAAGCGTTGAGGTTTACTTGCATTTCCAAACCATCCCTAAACCTAGCCCTAGCAAGAATAGATCTAGATAGTTTCCCTAGGTTAATTAGGTTTTTAGATTTAATAATCAATCCGAACACCCTTCGGAATTAACTCGTAAGCGCGAATCGGAAATTCACAAAATCCCTGTGGACCGACCCGTACTCACCGGCTAGCTTCATGCGACGCCGTTCTTGATTGCGGTTACAAATATTTTTGATCTATCTTTTAGAAAGCGCAAGCACGCTAAATCATTCAATCATCACTCTGGAAGCTGGAGTCGGCAAAGGCCTCGATCTGGAGGTCCTTTCCACCATACACCAAGAACATCTCCTTAATCCTCCTCAGGTACTTGAGAATGTTCTTTACTGTTATCCAGTGCTTCTCCCCTGGGTTTGCCTGATACCGGCTTACAACGATCAATGCGTATGCTACATCTGGTCTGGTATATAACATCGCATACATTATAGAGCCTACCGCAGAAGCGTAGGGTATAATCGACATGCGAGCCCTTTCCAAATCAGTCTTGGGAGACATCTCTTTGGAGAGGGTGATTCCGTGACAAGCCGGTAGGTTACCGTGCTTAGAATCTCCCATACTGAATCTTTTCAATATGGTGTCTATGTACCTGGACTGCAAAAGTCCCAACATCCTCTTTGATCTATCACGATAGATCTGGATCCCCAGAATATAGGTGGCATTACCCAGGTCCTTCATGGAGAACTTCTGTGACAAGAATCCTTTGACTGAATGTAGCATAGGAATATCATTTCCTATTAGGAGAATGTCATCCACGTACAAGACGAGGAATACTACAGCTCTCCCTACAATCTTACTATATATTCATGGTTCATCTGGATTCTTGATAAAGTCAAATTCTTTGACAGTATCATCAAAACAGATGTTCCAACTCCGCAATGCCTGCTTTAGTCCATAAATGGACTTAAGCAACTTGCACACTTTACCGCTGCTCCCACTATGAATGAATCCCTCTGGTTGATCCATATAGACGCATTCTTCCAAATTACCATTTAGAAAAGCCGTCTTTACGTCCATCTGCCAGATCTCATAATCGTGGAAGGCAGCAATGGCAAGAAGGACCCGAATGGATTTGAGCATAGAGAAAAAGTTTCGTCAAAGTCCAAACCAGGTCTTTGACGAAAACCCTTTGCAACAAATCTAGCCTTATAGGTTTCAACCTGTCCATCCACACCAATCTTCTTTCTGAAGATCCATTTGCATCCTACGGGTTTTACCCCATCTGGAGCAATGTCTAAAGTCCATACATTATTGGTGTACATGGACTCCATTTCGGTCCGCATTGCATCCAGCCATTTTACCGAGTCGTCGCTCTGAATGGCTTGCTGGAAGCTAGTAGGGTCATTATTATCAATGATGCAATCTTCTCTATCCCCGTCTATGAGAAAACCGTAATATCTCTCAGACGGATAAGACTGCCTAATACTTCTGCGGATAGGCGCTGGGATATCCCTTTCTTTGAATATTTTTGTTCTACCAAACTTTCAGTAACAGCTTGTGGTTCTGGAATTTCTTCCAGTTCTATTGCGCTCCCACTCTTCTGATTTTCTAAAAATTTAGCTTCCAAGAAGTGGGCATGATGGGAAACAAAAACCTTTTGTTCCTTTGCGTAATAGAAATAATACCCCTTGGAGTTCTTTGGATATCCCACAAACTTACACTGGACTGAGCGTGCCTCGAGCTTGTCCGCATGCTGCTTTTTAACAAAAGCTGGACACCCTCATGTCTTAAACTGTTTAAGACAGGGTTTCTTCCCACTCCACATCTGATATGGTGTGGTAGGCACAATCTTGGTTGGAACCTGGTTCAAAAGATATGCAGCTGATTCTAGTGCATAACCCCAGAAAGATCGCGGTAACTCAGCATTACTCATCATAGAATGAACCATATCCAATAGGGTTCGATTCCGCCTTTTCGATACACCGTTGTGTTGTGGTGTGTATGGAGGAGTAAGCTGAGAGAGAATTCTATTCTCTTTTAAGTAACCCAGGAACTCGGCACTTAAGTATTCACCACCTCGATCAGATCTCAGTGTCTTTGTTAGTGTATATGCCCTAAAGGGCATTACTGTATCATACTAGTTTGTATATTACTTAATGGAAGCTTGGGATATTCACAGTTGTATAAACAATCTTGCTCAAAATGGTAGTATGCTACTTGGTTTGTTTCTACTTTAATGTGTACATGTGTCTATTTTATTATATCACCTATACGCATTTGTGGAGCCCTTAGGATCTTTGCTTGATTACCAGCGTTGTGATGGCAGTCACACTCATGGGGGCTGGGTAATCCATAAGCACATCCTTATACAGGTCCCTAGTCGCAGGACTATCGAGACAGGGCATCGATACTCCGGAGTAGACTAGCGTATGCGCTTATCATCCCAGCAGGGGAGACGGTCTGTCCTACAGCCGTCAGTACGTCGTACTTGAGATAGTATGCGGGTGCTCGTTAGGTTACGAGTACACTGGACAGGACTCGTAGGGAACTGATTGGTTGATATTATACCTACCGTCAGTTGTCAGTTCCCAGGTGACATGAGTACAGCTTAGTCCGCTGACTTGACACTGTCACTTCGCCTCGAGTGTGTTCCCACTGTACTTTGATTACTAGCCTACCACGGCTCAAAGGAGTCGTGAAAAAAGGTAGTAGTTGGGTGCAGTCCCGAAGCACTTGGAGGCAGCGACGGTTAGACAGGATTCGTCTCGCCCGGTATTGGGGGTTGACATCCCACTGTGTCTAGGAGAGCCATTACACGAGTAGTCCCTAGCCAGGGCAAGCGAGATATACTGGTAGGCTTCCAGTGTTATCTCAGGGTGTTCTGGGCTTCACTCCGACACGACTTGTACCGCTATTAGGGGACTGACGTTTACCGCCCCGCTAGGCCCGCCACGCGATGTATCAGACGAACAGACCAGATTGTACGGAGACTGTCACATTCAGGCTCAGTAGGAGTTCAGATGGGTTTCACCTCGTCAGTCTTCTTGTCGGCATCTACCTGGGGACCGTTATGCACAGCTAGTGCCGCTTGCGGTCTGTGGTTAAAACCCATTGCCGGCATTGTGTCGAGTCTTTAGAGTCCCATACAGAAAGCTATTCGCCTTTAGGTAAAAGAGTAGAGGTCGCATGGTTTTGCGATATGTCGCATGGTTTTGCAACAGGTCGCATGGTTTTGCGACAGGGTTCGGTCACATCCGTGCACTTGTGCACGTTTAGTGTCCGGACAGTTAACACTAGCGGGCTTTGGTTTAAGCCAGATCGTAGTGTACGTTTTGGGATTGGTTTTATCTCGTTTGTATTCGTGTTCCCCAGAACACGGATACGGGTGTGTATGCACAGTTGACAGAGACAGAGGCAGAGGATTCTCATTAGGATTGCTGACCGTTGACTTTTGTCAAACCCTAATGAGAATATGAAATATAATTAACAATAATATTAATTAAGTATTATAGTGACATTGTTGTTGAGGGGTTGACTTTGTTGACTTGTTGACCAGTTGACTAGGTTGGACTAGTTGACCATCATCATGACAATGGCTATCATTTCATGGCAAAGACTTTTGCTTGCTTGTTTCTCTTGTGCAAAATGAGTGCATGAAATGATATGGCCATTTTGACTTAAACCATCATATAATACTTGATTGCTATTATTGTTTATGATGGCTTTGGATTATGAGGGCCAAGAGGGAAAAAGTCTTTCTCATTCTCTTGAGCTCTCCCTCTTCCTCTTGCTCTCTCTCTAGTCTATGGTTCACTTGTCTCATGTGTTGTGAAGCAAGAACCATAGAGAAAAATCCCAACACACTCTCCTCTACTCACTCTAGTTTACAAGGTTTAGCAAACCGAGTGAACTAGTTTCTTCAAAGTTCGAAGAAGAAGCCAAAGGTAGAAGCTTTCGGGTGGATCGATCTTCGGCGCAAGGAGACGACGGGGTGAAGCCGATCCGTACACCATCAAGAGTTGAAGACGAAGGAGTTCAAGAAAGGTATAACCCCCTAACCGAGTAGTTAAACAACTCCTAGTTAGGTTGTTAGATAGATAGTTTAACAAAGATCCGGTTTGAGTCCATGTTACCATCTCTAGAAAAATTGTTTTTCATCATTTCCGCAAGCCCGTAAGTACCGGGAGCGGTAGCATGGACTTACAGTGGTATCAGAGCCTAGTTAAACACTATCTAACATGTTAGAAAAGTTAGTAGAAATTCGATCGGAGAAAAAGTCGCGAAATACACCCGGAAATCAAACTTGCTGTCGATTTTTAATGTGCTGTAAAAATAATAAATCATACTTCAAAAATCGACTCAGTGTTTTTATAGTGTACTGCAGAAAAACGATCCACAGATCCCATCAAAGCGCCGCGGAAACGCGGCAGGAGCTTGCTCCCGCCGCGGTTCCGCGGCCGATTTAACTCGGCTGTGGATCGTCTTCACTGCAGAATACTCTATGGGGTATTTTGGGATTTTTGGGATATGTTTTTTCTGCCCAGATTTTCCAGAAAGAAAAATTTGTTTTTGGGGCTTTAAAAACCGTATTTTGATCGAGTTTCTAATGACTTAAGCTGACGGGTATATATATCTGTGATGTGTTATTTGTATTGAACGTCTGCTAATCGCTATATGTCGATTAGTAGGGTTATACAAATCTGTGATCTGTAATGTTGCTGGTATATGTATCTGAATTCATTGGATTGTCGCGGGTGAATAGCCGGGGGTTATGAGACGAGAGTTTTCTTTTCTTTCAATTCATGTAAATTTGTAAATTGATGTAATATTATTTATATGGCCGCACAACCGGGTCGGGGTTATAGCCGTCATTGTATAATTTCTTTTTACTGTTTTTGCTCCTAGGATAGACCCATGGAGGGGGTGCACAAACTACCGGGTATCCCGAAGTGCCGAGTAGCCTACTCACGGAGTTGAGGAAGGTTGCTTCGCTTCGGGTACTTGGCGGGTAGTTTGCCGCATCCGTAGGGGTCTTGGGTGGGGTATTGGCTATTCACCGCGACCGTGTAATCTGCTTTTCGTTACAGGCTCGTACGAATTGTTGGTTCCTAGTATATCCAATGTGTTCATCTGTGATCTGAAATGGCTATCATTGCAATATATATATATATGATATTATTTAGGCGTTGCTTATGTTTTTCAGCCGCGCTAGCCCAGCCCCCGCTCTTTCGTTAGTTAAGTAACCTAACGGGTAATGACGGGGCCCCGTGGCGAATGTGAATGGCATAAGCGTACGTCATATTTTGGTTGTTTTCTGCAATGGTAGGATTAAATGATGGGACACATTAAAAGAACTAATGCAAGAAAATAATCCAAGTAAAAGTCGTTGGAACACTTTCGAAAAACCACTCGGTTCTTTTCAAAACCAACTTTTAAATGCGGAGCTTGAGCCACTCCTTTTAAAAGCTATCTCGTTCCATCGATTATATCAAGTTCACCACGTTCACGGTTTAGCCAAAACCATTCGTAGCCCTCTATCATTTCAGTTAAATATTCGGTAGTATTCAAGCTATGTATTTTGACCTCACGCCAAGGGATACCCGTACTGCCGGATATTTATCTGTTGCATTGATAGAATGCGTTGGTTTGGGACAGCCGTACTGCCATTTTGGCCTACGTCAAGGGTAGGTACGGGTGGGTTCAAATCAACCTGGATAATGATGGGTAGAACTTGACCTGTGACTTATGACATTTTGACCTCACGCCAAGGTCATAAGAGCATGGGGAAAAAATCCACATCGGGAGTTTCATAAGTACTGAAACTTGCTAGAGTTGCATACCATTTAGAGTGTGATGATTCTGATAGGATTCCTTCAGTTTCGTCACGCGATGATATTTGGATCCCGATCCTACTATGAGTATATGCTACTCCTCGGGAAATTTCTCACTAAACGATCAATGCTATAAACCTAGTAGGTGTCTAGAAAGGTGTTAGCGGGGCTACGCCCCCAGGGAAAAGAGGTTCTTAAATTAAAGAACTTCGCGAAAGCGTTGGAAAACCTCCCTCGAAGTACCGACACTGGCCTGGCTGAACGGTTAAGCAAGTATTGTGCGGTAAGATTGATCCCGACTAATTCTTCCTTTTTGGTTTGAGGAGGGATTCGAGAAACAGTGGGAGCCATCCTGTTTAGACAAATTAAAAACCACTCTAAACTTGCAAGAGCATCATGCTGAGTGTTTCTTTTCTCTCTCCTAATTGTAGCAACCAATCGATATGACTGGACTTAAGTTATTACTAGATAAAAACATACTGACAGGGCCAAACTACAAAGATTGGCTCATGAATGTCAAAATGGCAATCACTTACGACAAGCTGGGGTATCTTCTTACCACCAAAGCTCCCCCTGTCCCAGGTCCCAAAACCAGCGTCGCGGATAAGGAAATCCGTAAGACCTGGGAAATCGACTGCGCGAAGGCCAAGTTCCTCGTGCTTGCCTCTATGGACAACGAACATCAGAGGAGGCACGAGAATATGGACCTCGAATCCATATTTCTCCATACAAAAGAACTGTATGGAGAGCAATCTCGTATCGCAAGATACGAAGTGTCGAAGAAGTTGTTTTCGGCAAGATTGGCCGTCGGATCATCAGTAGCGGAACACGTGCTTAAGATGATTGGCTACATTGAGGAGCTCGCGGACCTTGGGACCACGTTGGAGAATGAGCTCTATACGGACTTGATTCTCCAGTCACTTCCTTCCACTTACGCCCAGTTTATCCTGAACTTCAACTTACAAGAAAAGGAAGTTGAACTTTCAGAATTCCTCAACATGCTAAGGAGAGCAGAGGGCACCCTACAGAAAGGTAGGGAAACATCCACTTTGTTTGTGGGAGGATCTTCCTCTTCTAGGTCCAAGGCGAAAGCCAAGGGAAAGAAAAAGAAAGCCCCCGCCTAACCAAGGGGCGGTGTTAGTAAAGTGGATACGAAGGGAAAGGCAAAAGCAACAAAGAAAGTAGGGAAGCTTGTGGATAAAGAAGAATGCTTTTACTATCATAAGAGTGGACACTGGAAGAAAGATTGCAGGGCTTGGGAGGCCAGAACACAGGATCTGAAGCAAGTTGCGGCTTCAGCTTCAGGTGTGTATGTTATTGAAAACTGTCTATCAATAAACTCTACGTCCTGGGTATTGGATACCGAATCAGGATCTCATATCTGTAATTCTTTGTAGGCGTTGAGAAAGCGTAGGTTTTTGAAAGCAGGTGACATGACCCTCAGAGTTGCAAACGGAGCTAACATGGATGCTGAGTCCGTGGGGGACTATCACCTGGGAATGTCAGATGGACATGTTTTAGTTTTTGCGTAATTGCTATTTTGTACCCAACGCAACTTCTAATATCATTTCTGTATCTTTGGTTTCAAAAGAAGGTTATGAATTTGCGTTTGTAAGTAATGTTGTGAACATTCACCTTAATCAAGTTCTGATTGGGTCAGGTACATTAAGCAATGGTATATACGTATTAAACCAACCACAGATTTTCAATGTCCAGAATACACACAAAAGAAAGTCTCCAGAAATCAATCAGGCTTTCTTATGGCATTGTAGACTTGGTCACATCAATGAGAGAAGATTGACTAAGTTATATACAGAAGGATATTTGGATCCATTCCAATATCAATCATATGCAACTTGTCAATCCTGTCTCAAAGGAAAGATGACAAAGACTCCATTCACTGGATACGGAGTAAGAACGAGCGAGCTCTTGGGACTCGTACACAGCGACGTGTGCGGTCCAATGTCTACACATGCGCGAAGCGGTTTTTCTTACTTCATTACTTTTACGGATGATTTTTCAAGGTTCGGACATGTCTTCTTAATGAAACATAAGTTCGAAGCCTTTGGAAAATTCTAGGAATATAAGAATGAGGTAGAAAAACAAACCGGCAAAAGTATCAAGACACTAAGATCTGATCGAGGTGGTGAATACTTGAGTGCCGAGTTCCTGGATTACTTAAAAGAGAATGGAATGCTCTCTCAGCTTACTCCTCCATACACTCTACAACATAACGGTGTATCGGAGAGACGGAACTGCACCCTATTGGATATGGTACGGTCCATGATGAGTAACGCTGAGTTACCGCGATCATTCTGGGGATATGCGCTAGAATCAGCCGCATACCTTTTGAACCGAGTTCCCACTAAGACTGTGCCTACCACACCATACGAGTTATGGAGTGGGAAGAAACCCTATCTTCAATATCTGAAGATCTGGGGATGTCCAGCTTTTGTCAAAAAGCAGCATGCGGACAAACTCGAGGCACGCTCAGTACTGTGCAAGTTTGTGGGATACCCAAAGAACACCAGGGGGTATCTTTTCTACCATGCAGAGGAACAAAAGGTCTTTGTTTCTCGTAATGCCAACTTTCTAGAACACCAGTTCTTGGAAAAGGAAATTAGTGGGAGCGCAGTAGAACTGGAAGAAATTCCAGAACCACAGACTATTACTGAAAGCTTAGTGGAACCAGAGGGTTCAAAAGAACAGGACATTCCTACACCGCTCCGCAAGAGTAGTAGGCAGTCTCATCCGCCCGAGAGATACTACAGTTTTCTCATAGATGGGGATAGAGAGGATTGCATCATTGATTATGATGAGACTACTAGCTTCCAGTAGGCCGTTCAGAGCGTTGACTCGGTAAAATGGCTGGATGCAATGCGGACCGAAATGGAGTCCATGTACACCAACAAAGTATGGACGTTGGACATTGCTCCAGATGTGGTAAAACCCGTAGGATGCAAGTGGATATTCAAAAGGAAGATTGGTGTAGATGGACAGGTTGAGACCTATAAAGCTAAACTTGTTGCAAAGGGTTTCCGTCAAAGACCTGGCTTGGACTATGACAAAACCTTTTCTCCAGTGGCTATGCTGAAATCCATTCAGATCTTTCTTGCCATTGCTGCTTTCCACGATTATGAGATTTGGCTGATGGACGTAAAGACCGCTTTTCTAAATGGAAATTTAGAGGAGTGTGTCTATATGGACCAGCCAGAGGGTTTCATTCAGAGTGCGAGCAGCGGAAAGGTGTGCAAGTTGCTTAAGTCCATCTATGGACTGAAGCAGGCATCGCGGAGTTGGAACATCTGTTTTGATGAGACGGTCAAACAATTTGGCTTTATCAAAAATCCAGATGAACCATGCATCTAAAGTAGATTTGTAGCGAGAACTGTAGTATTCCTCGTATTATACGTAGATGACATTCTCTTAATAGGAAATGGCATTCCTATGCTACAATCTGTCAAAGGGTTCTTGTCACACAGGTTCTCCATGAAAGACCTGGGTGATGCCTCATACATCCTGGGGATCCGGATCCATCGTGATAGATCCAAGAGGATATAGGACTTTCGCAGTCCAGGTACATCGACACCATACTGAAAAGATTCAGTATGGAAGATTCCAAGCGCGGTAACCTACCGGCTTGTCACGGGATCACCCTCTCCAAAGAGATGTCTCCCAAGGCTGATTTGGAGAGGGATCGCATGTCTATTATACCCTACGCTTCTGCGGTAGGCTCTATAATGTATGCGATGTTGTGTACCAGACCGGATGTAGCTTATGCACTTAGTGTAGTAAGCTGGTATCAGTCAAACCCTGGGAAGAAACACTGGATAGCGGTAAAGAACATTCTCAAGTACCTGAGAAGGACAAAGGAGATGTTCTTGGTGTATGGCGGAAAAGACCTCCAGATCGAGGCCTTTGCTGACTCCAGCTTCCAGAGTGACAAGGATGATTCCAAGTCCATGTCGGGTTTTGTCTTTACCCTCAATGGAGGGGCGGTGTGTTGGAAGAGTTCCAAACAGGAAACCGTTGCTGACTCGACTATGGAAGCAGAATACATCGCTGCATCTGATGCCGCAAAAGAAGCCGTCTGGATGAGGAAGTTCTTGAAAGAACTTCAGGTGGTTCTGTCTATTGTTGATCCAATACCTCTGTATTGCGACAACAACGGGGCTATAGCTTTAGTGAAGGAACCCAGGTCCCATCAGAAATCCAGACACATCTTGAGGCGGTATCACCTGATCAGGGAGATCGTGGATCGCCAGGAGATCGAGGTTCGGAGGGTTGCTTCAGAAGATAACACTGCAGATCCATTCACTAAGGCCTTGCCCCAGACTCAGTTCGAGCGGCTGATCGAGATGATAGGTCTTCGATACGCCAGTACATGGCCTTAGTGCAAGTGGGAGATTGTTAGTGTATATGCCCTAGAGGCCATTACTGTATCATACTAGTTTGTATATTACTTAATGGAAGCTTGGGATATTCACAGTTGTTTAAACAATCTTGCTCAAAATGGTAGTATGCTACTTGGTTTGTTTCTACTTTAATGTGTACATGTGTTTATTTTATTATATCACCTATACGCATTAGTGGAGCCCTTAGGATCTTTGCTTGATTACCAGCGTTGTGATGGCAGTCACACTCGTGGGGGCTGGGTAATCCATAAACACATCCTTATACAGGTCCCTAGTCACAGGACTATCGAGACAGGGCATCGATACTCCGGAGTAGACTAGCGTATGCTCTCATCCCAGCAGGGGAGACGGGCTGTCCCACAGCCGTCAGTACGTCGTACTTGAGATAGTATGCGGGTGCTCGTTAGGTTACGAGTACACTGGACAGGACTCGTAGGGAACTGATTGGTTGATATTATACCTATCGTCAGTTGTCAGTTCCCAGGTGACATGAGTACAGCTTAGTCCGCTGACTTGACACTGTCACTTCGCCTCAAGTGTGTTCCCACTGTACTTTGATTAATTCCCTACCACGGCTCAAAGGAGTCGTGCAAAAAGGTAGTAGTTGGGTGCAGTCCCGAAGCACTTGGAGGCAGTGACGGTTAGACAGGATTCGTCTCTCTCGGTATTGGGGGTTGACATCGCGCTGTGTCTAGGAGAGCCATTACACGAGTAGTCCCTGGCCAGGGCAAGCGAGATATACTGGTAGGCTTCCAGTGTTATCTCAGGGTGTTCTGGGCTTCACTCCGACACGACTTGTACCGCTATTAGGGGACTGACGTTTACCGCCCCCCTAGGCCCGCCACGCGATGTATCAGACGAACAGATCGGATTGTACGGAGACTGTCACATTCAGGCTCAGTAGGAGTCTAGATGGGTTTCACCTCGTCAGTCTTCTTGTCGGCATCTACCTGGGGACCGTTACGCACAGCTAGTGCCGCTTGCGGTCTGTGGTTAAAACCCATTGCCAGCGTAGTGTCGAGTCTTTAGAGTCCCACACAGAAAGCTATTCGCCTTTAGGCAAAAGAGTAAAGGTCGCATGGTTTTGCGACAGGTCGCATGGTTTTGCGACAGGGTTCGGTCACATCCGTGCACTTGTGCACGTTTAGTGTCCGGACAGTTAACACTAGCGGGCTTTGGTTTAAGCCAGATCCTAGTGTCCGTTTTGGGATTGGTTTTATCTCGTTTGTATTCGTGTTTCCCGGAACGCGGATACGGGTGTGTATGCACAGTTGACAGAGACAGAGGCAGAGGATTCTCATTAGGGTTGCTGACTGTTGACTTTTGTCAAACCCTAATGAGAATATGAAATATAATTAACAATAATATTAATTAAGTATTATAGTGACATGGTTGTTGAGGGGTTGACTTTGTTGACTTGTTGACTTTGTTGACTAGGTTGGACTTGTTGACCATCATCATGACAATGGCTATCATTTCATGGCAAAGACTTTTGCTTGCTTGTTTCTCTTGTGCAAAATGAGTGCATGAAATGATATGGCCATTTTGACTTAAACCATCACATAATACTTGATTGCTATTATTGGTTATGATGGCTTTGGATTATGAGAGCCAAGAGGGAAAAGGTCTTTCTCATTCTCTTGAGCTCTCCCTCTTCCTCTTGCTCTCTCTCTAGTCTATGGTTCACTTGTCTCATGTTTTGAGAAGCAAGAACCATAGAGAAAAATCCCAACACACTCTCCTCTACTCACTCTAGTTCACAAGGTTTAGCAAACCGAGTGAACTAGTTTCTTCAAAGTTCGAAGAAGAAGCCAAAGGTAGAAGCTTTCGGGTGGATCGATCTTCGGCCCAAGGAGACGACGGGGTGAAGCCGATCCGTACACCATCAAGAGTTGAAGACGAAGGAGTTCAAGAAAGGTATAACCCCCTAACCGAGTAGTTAAACAACTCCTAGTTAGGTTGTTAGATAGATAGTTTAACAAAGATCCGGTTTGAGTCCATGTTACCATCTCTAGAAAAATTATTTTTCATCATTTCCGCAAGCCCGTAAGTACCGGGAGCGGTAGCATGGACTTACAGTCTTGATACTTTTGCCTGTTTGGTTTTCTACTTCATTCTTGTATTCCCGGAATTTCTCAAAGGCGTCGGATTTATGCTTCATCAAGAAGATATGTCCATACCGAGAGAAATCATCCGTAAAAGTAATGAAGTAGGAATAACCACCTTATGCATGTGTAGACATTGGACCACACACATCGCTGTGTATGAGTCCCAAGAGTTCGCTCGCTCTTTCTCCGTGTCCAGTAAACGGAATCTTTGTCATCTTTCCCATGAGACAAGATTCACAAGTAGCATAAGATTGATATTTCAACGGATTCAAATATCCTTCTCTATGTAACTTAATCAACCGTGTTTCATTGATGTGACCTATTCTACAATGCCATAAGAAAGCCTGATTTATTTCCGGAGACTTTCTTTTAAGTGTGTTCTGGACATTAAAAACCTGAGCTTGATTCAGTACGTATATACCGTTATCTAATGTACCGGACCCAATCAGAACTTGATTTAGGTGGATGTTTACTACATCGCTTGCGAATGTAAAATCATATCCCTCTCTAGAAATTGAGGATACCGATATGATATTACAAGTCAAACTAGGTACATACAAACAGTTACGTAGAATCAATATCTACCCACTTGTCAAACCTAGGCGATATTCTCCCACGGATTCAGCGTCCACGCTCATTCCGTTCGCAACTCTGAGAGACAAATCGCCCACCCTGATAACTCTACGGTTTCTCAACGCATGTAATGAATGACAAATATGAGATCCTGCTCTGGTATCTACTACCCAGGAAGTAGAGTTAATTGACAAACAGTTCTCAATTACAAACACACTCGAGGTCGAAGCCACAACATGCTTCGAATCCTAGCTACTGGCTTCCAAAGCCCTGCAATCCTTCTGCCAATGCCCCTTCCCACAATAATAGGAACATCCCTCCTTACCTACACCAAGTCCCAAAACTTTTGCTCTTCCCTTTCCTTCTACTTCACTGACACTGTATATCGGCTTTGTAGAGGTCTTCTTCTTTTCACCTTTTGCTTTCGCCCTGGATGCAGAAGAAGAAGGTCCCCCATTAAGCAGAGCGGGTGTCTCCCTGGTTTCTTTCAGGGTGTAAGTAGAGGGTAGGGATTGTGGAAATAAGTCAGCATATGACCTGTTTCCCAATGTAGTCACCAGGTCCGTGAGCTTATCAATATAGCTAGTCATCGTAAGGACGTCGTCCCCTACAGATGACCCGACAGCCAACCTCGCTTGAAGCAATTCGTTCGAGGTCTCATATCTTGCGATACGAGATTGCTCTCCATATAAATATTTGTTATGGAGGAAGATGGAAACTAAGTCCATCTTCTTGTGCTGCTTCTGGTATACACCATCAACTGAAGCCAACACGAGGCACTTGGCTTTTGCACTGTCCTTTTCCCTAGTCTGACGAATATCCATATCTGTGACTGTGGAAACTGGACCTGGGACGGCGGGGGCTTGAGTAGTAATAGGGTGGTCCAGTTTGTCATAGGCAATGGACATCTGGACAGACCTTTGCCAGTCATAAAATTCAGATTCAGTCAACTTGTTATCTAGATGTAACCTAGTCATGGTCACATGGTTGCTGCAATTAAGAGAGAGAGAGAAGAAAACACTTTAGCATGATGCTCTTGCAAGTTTAGATTGGTTTTTAGTTTATCTAAACTGGATGGCTCCCACTGTTTCTCGAATCCTTCCTCAAACCATAAAAGAAGAATTAGTCATGACTGATCTCACCGTACAATACTTTCTTAATCGTTCAGCCAGGCTAGTGTCAGTACTTCGAGGGAGGTTTTACGACGCTTTCGCGAAGTTCCCTAAATAAATAACCTCTTTTCTCTGGAGGCTTATCCCCGCTGACACTGTTCTAGACACCTACTTGGTTTATATCATTGATCGTTAAGTGACAAATCTTCTGATGAGTAGCATATACTCACAGTAGGATCGGGATCCAAATATCATCGTGTGATAATGCTGAAGGAATCCTACCAACACAATCAAACTCCAAATGGTATGCAACACTAGCAAATTTCAGTTTCTTTAGAAACCCCCGATGTGGATTTTTGCCCCATGCTCTTATGACCTTGACTAAGGGCCAACAAATCATAAGTCACATGTCAAGTTCTTCCCATCATTATCCTTGTTAATTTGAACTCACTCGTACATACTCTTGACTAAGGGCCAACAAAGTAATACGACTGTCCCAAACCAACGCATCTATCTATGCAACATGTGAACACCCCAGCAGCTACCAATCACTATGTCTTGACTAAGGGCCAAACAAACATAGCTTGAATACTACTGACCATTCATATGAAATGACGGAGGGCTACGACTGGTTTTGGCGAAACCGTGAACGTAGTGAACTTGATATAATCGAAGGAACCTGATAGCTTTTTAAAAGGAGTGGTTAAAGCTCCGCAATTAAAAATTCTGCTCTTTTAAAAAAACCGAGTGGTTTCTTTTAAATTTGTTCCAACGATTCAGCTTTGGTTTGTTTTCTTTGCATTAAAATAATGCGTCCCATCATTTATCCTATCATTGCAGAAAACAAAAAAAATAAAACGTCCGCTCATGCCATCCGCATTAGCCACTGGGCCCCGTCATTCACCCGTTAGGTTACTTAACTAACGACAGAGCAGGGGCTGGGCTAGCGCGGATGCAAAACATAAGCAACGCCTACTAGATATCATATATAGATATTGTACATTCGTCAGACGCAATAATAGGCATTCCAGATCACAGATGAACATATTGGATATACTAGGAATCCGCATTTCGTTCGAGCCTGCAACAAAAGACGGATTACACGGTCGTGATGAATAGCCAAACCCCACCCTAGACCTCTACGGGTGCGGCAAACTACCCGCCTAGTACCAGAAGTGAAACAGACTCCCTTAACGACGTGAGTAGGCCATTAAACACTTCAAAGTACCCGGTAGTTTGTGCACCCCATCTTGGGTCTATCCTAGGAGCAAAAAACAGTAAATGAAATAATACAGCGGTGGTTACAACCTCAACCCGGATGTGCCCCGCGAAATAATTTTACAACAAATTTACAATTTACATTTGAATGAAAGAATGAAAAACCATCATCTCACATCCCCGGCTATTCATCCACGACAATCCAACAAGTTCATATCCACAAACCAATATCCATTACAGAAATATGCAACCCCCAACTAACCGACATACTAGCAATTAGCAGAGGTTTGCGAATACATTAAACAACACAATTAGCAAATAACTTAGAATTTCGATCGACAACCTTTTTCCGAGTCTACCCGAAATGCAAACCAGCACTGAAATAACCTGGGCAGGAACAAAATATACAGGAAAACAGAACACCCAAAAATAAGAGTTACTGTGTAAATACGAGTCAACTCGGAGTTGACTCGGCCGCGGATCCGCGGCGGATTGCACTAATGCGCCGCGCTTCCGCGGTCGTCTCACCGAGTTAGGATATCGTATTTCTCCATTATTCTTAGAATTCCCTGCTGTGAATTTTCATACCTCTGAAATAATTTTTTCGACAAGTTTAAAATCGACAGAAACTTGAGGGGTCCGGGGTTAAGTTTTCGTGTTTTTCCGACGATCGAAGTTCTAATTAGTTGCTAACAAGCTAGTAAAGGTTTAGTAGGCTCTGATACCACTGTAAGTCCATGTCACGCACCCCACGTATTCGCGGGGAGGCGGAATATATGAAAAACAATTATCAAAGCTTCGTAACACGGACTTGAGCACACGGATCGCGTCTAAACCATTACTAGCAAACTACGAGAGGTTTAACTACTCTGATTCGAAGTTATACCTCACGTTACTTGTCCTTCGGGTCTTCATCGCTGTCCTCCACACCTCGTAGGCGCTATGGAATATGGGCACCTCAATGGCCTTCTCGAGTCAAAGATGATCCACCTGAGAGTCTATAGTCCGAGCTCCTATCTCTAATCTGAGATAACTATGGCTTCTAGTTTGCTAATCTAGAAGTCCTAGAGGGTGTAGAGTATTTAGATGGATTACTTAGTCACTTAAACCCTAGGATTCTCAACTCATGAGAGCTTTTAGGGTTTGAGGAAGAAGATGATAACTTGAGGAGAGAGAAAGCTTTTGTGATAATCAAATGAATAATTCTCATGCAAGAATAATATGAAGCATAATAATATTAGCAAAATAAATATCTATCTAATATTCATCATGCTTCATTTAATTCTAAGGGTGAATCATCTCATGAGTCATTAAGCATTTAATATAAACATACACCTCATCCTCCACCTCATTTAGTTTAAATCCTAAAAAGAATTAAAGACGAATGAGTCATCTTCTTCTAGAAGCTTCCCGACAAATTACGAGACTGCCCCTCCCATCCGTATTTCCGAAAAACACGGATAATCTTTGACTGAATAAATCCATCTGTATAATACTAGAATCTGGCTTAAACCAAAACCCGCCAGTATTATCTGCCCGATCATAGTACGTGCACAAGTGTACGTAAGTGATCGCGGCCCTGCCGTAAAACCATACGGCCTCTACACCTTTTGCCCGGTGCAGGGAAACTCTCTGTGTGGGACTCTAAACACTCGACACTACGCTGGAAGTGGGTTTAACCACAGGCCGTAAGCGGTACTAGCTGTACGTAACGTTCCTCAGGTAGATGTCGATAGAAGGACGATGAGGAAACCCATCCGAACTCCTACTGAGCCTGATGTGACAATCTCCGTACAGTTCGGTTTGTTCGTCTAGGACTATCGCATATCGGGCCTAGAGGGCGGTAAACGTCAGACCCCTAATAGCGGTATAAGTCATGTCGGAGTGAAGCCCATTACACTTTGAGAAGCTATTTGAAGCCTACCAGTAAATCTCGCTTGCCCTGGACAGGGACTTTGCGTATTGGCTCTCCATACACAGCGCAAAATCAACCCCAATCCCGGGAGAGACGAATCCTGTTTAACCGCCACTGCCTCCAAGTGCTTCGGGACTGCACCCAACTACTACCTGTTTGCACGATTCATTTGAGCCGTGGTAGGGTAATAATTTAAGTACAGTGGGAACATACTCGAGACGAAGTAGCAGTGTCAAGTCGACGGACTAAGCTGTACTTATGTCACCTGGGAACTGTTATCTGACGATGAGAATAAAACCAACCTGCAGTTCCCGGTGAGTCCTGGCCGGTGTACCCGTAACCTAACGAGCACCTGCATACTATCTCCAGTACAACGTACTGATGGTTGTGGGACAGACCATCTCCCCCTGCTGGGATGAGAAGCGTATACACCAGTCTACTCCGGAGTATCGATGCCCCGTCTCGATAATCCTACGACCAGGGACCTGTATAGGATGTTGCTTATAGACTACCCAGCACCCACTAGTGTGACTGCCATCACAACGCTGGTAATCAAGAAAAGATCTTAAGGGCTCTACTAATATGTATAAGCGATATGTTAAAAGAAACATATGCACATATTAAAGTAGAAACAAACCAAGTAGCATACTACCATTTTTAGCAAGACTGTCAATACAACTGTGAATATCCCAAGCTTCCATTAAGTAATATACAAACTAGTATGATACAGTAATGGCCTCTAGGGCATAAACACTAACAATCCATGCGGTCAACCTGCAAGAACTGTGGCACAACGGGGGTGAGTTGCCAACTCGTGAGTAGAAAACATCAACAAGTAGAAATCGAATAAACAACGACTCCTAGGTCAACTGTATCATAAAGGTAATCCTATGATATCTAGGGTGGCCGTATCTACATTTGTGCCATCAATATAATTAAGTCTATATGCATGTGGATATCATCCAACTATGTACTCAATGCCTGTATGCATGTGGATCTCGTCCACGTGTCAACCAATGACACAACATCATGCATGTTAATATCATAAAAGCATATGCATGAAAGTATAAGGATACAAATCAACGTGTGTCTCTCGCGACACATCAAAATCATGGAACCTGAGTGTCCAGCAGCGACACTCCAAACATCATGAAACCCGTGTCCAACATCGACACATAAATCTTTATATCTCAGGCTCCGTATCATCTGCGGGATCGGCCCGCGGGATTCGGCAGTACGGATTGGCCTATATCCAACTCATGACTCCGGTCAGTATCCTCCGGATAACTGCCAGGTCTAACCAATCACCGGTAGGTAGTAGTCCCTCTGCCAGGTTAATCGTCTACTGCACAACAATCCGTTCTCGCCCCGGGGTACCATACCGGGTCCACCATGAACCCGCAAACGGATCATCCAACTCCTCGAATCGGGTTTCACATATCACACGTCTCAGAACCGAGAAAACGCATGGTGGATGCACTGAAATATCATATCAAGAGAAACCGGGCTTTTAAAACAATGCATACTTTCTTTTAAAATGACCACGGTTCTCAAATCCAGAAATTTCATGAAAATCCGAAATCATAAATCATGATGTAAATAAATAATGAATACTGGGCTCTGGCAATCCGGACTGGCCCCTAATATCAAGGCAATGAATGTATAAATATACATGAAAAATCACAGTAATAAATGCAACATCTAATTAGCACAATAATGATATATCAGAACTATCAGCTAGCAAGCGATTACAATGAAATAATATTTTCTAAAGTGTACGTGACATGGCAATTACCGATGATGATGTGTGTGAGCCGGCAAGTGTTCGTAGACATACGCATCATCGGTAATGGTGCTGGTGTCCTGACAGCAGGGTTTCATAATAACAATAAAAGTACATTTAAACATGCAATGCAATGCGATGCGATATGAACAGTATGAGTATACAGGATAAATAATAGATGCAACAATAAGGAATCTACATTATGCATACGAGTCATACAATTTTCATTTGAAATAACATGAATCGTGGTGTTTAGAAATTATGGCTACGGTGTTTTTAAGAAAAGGTACGTCCTTTGAAGTATCCGTAGAATCTTTTGGCCTGTCTTTAAAATACTCACGATTCGTTAGTTTTGAAATAGGCATGACTCGAGTCTAGTCTAACATCTTTAAGTAAACTACAGGACTAAACTAACAGGCTAAACGAAAAGGTAAGGGAATCACCTAAATCTGAGTCAATATATATAAATATAATAGTCGGTGATCCCGCTTCAATAGTATCACATACGATACAATATATAATATGACATCCTCGAGTCTAGAGTGCAGATCTATCATCAATATATAGCTCGTACGGTAAATCCATCATACGGCATCCCAATTTGGGTACGGGTCGAATATCACATTTATCACATAATTTATCTGGTATCCTTATCATAATATCATAAACTGTGGTACTGATCTAAAGTCTAGTATATACTGATACCATCTACATATATATATGCGTGTGTATGAAAACACAACGCCTAAGGACCCCCTATAATATCATGTCGTATCTCATAATACGAACCATGTCATATCACCGATCTCATGGTATCACGCCCAATCTCATCGACTCAACTCTAAATATCATATACTATCCTCATATCCACACACACACACACACACACACACACATTCACATACCTATATGTATATATATATATATATATATATATGTATATATATATATATATGTATATATATCCCCATATATGCACAAGTAAAACAATGAAAGTGTGTGTGTGCGCGTGTGGGTGTAATCTTTACTCTAGGGTTCGCGACTAAGAAGCTAAACTAAGTTACTTCTAATTACACTAAAACTAACCCATGAACACCTAAAACCTATCTTGATAATCATAAACGTTTCACATAACACATAGTATCATATATATAAAAGATATATCATAGGCTACACTACGAACTGCGGGGGTGCTATACGCCATCCACCCGACTACCCTCGTAGATATATATCTACTCACATAGATCCTCACTTGCCGAAGTCGATGTGGCCATCCTCTTCTTTATCGTCCGAAGTCCACGTGGGGGTACCTATATATCACAAAGTATCGTAAATCGAAATCGCGCACGAAAACCAAATTGGCACGCGTATCATACATAGGTTAAAACCTATGATCTATGCATGCACGAATAACCAAACAATCCTCGACGATCGAAGTATAAACGTGAATCGACCGAGATAAAACACAAATGCCAAATTCCAATTCATAAATATCATGAAAAACAAGGTAACAACTCATGAAAATGGTCCCAGATTTTACCTTAGCTGTAATTAGCTAATTTTGCATACATGGAGGGTCTGTTTTACAGATACTGGAGCCATGGAACCAAGATGAGGCCCACCTAACTATCCCAGGCCGCAATTTGCGACCATTCTAGGTAAATTTGCGGCCAAAACTAGGAGGTAGGGTCTCGGGTATAGGTTCCAGGTTGCCTGCACACTTCTCTGTAATCGCTATAAAATTTTTAGGTCCCCCGGGTCATAGCAGATCTCAATACATCGCCAAAATTTCCAGAAATCCCAATGTCGGCTGATTTCCAAGTTCGTTTCTTGGGGTTCTAATCTCTGGTTTTGTCCAGAATTTTAACACTAAAAGGGTCTAAGATCACTACTAAACCTTAATTACACCATCTCAATTCAAATCAAACCCTAACCCCTTCTAGAAATTTTCAAAGTTCACTAAATCACACAATATATATTCTAAACTAGTATGGATGCTTAAGGAATTGAAATACTATTCCAATAGTGCAAGAATTATCTCATTTGGCAACTCAAGAATTTTCTTGAGTTGCCCCAAGTTTCCAAAATCCAAACTTTCTTGGTCAAAAGTGCTTGTGATGAGCTTGTGCATGTTTTTTGTGAAGTTGAGATAAAGTTTTGATGAGTTTTTAGTGGTGAAGTGAGGAGGTAGAGGGGGGGGGGGAGGGAGGAGATGAGGGCAGCCATGGTGTGAGAGGGAGAGAAAGAAAGATGAAGATGATGAATAAAACAATGAGCCATGCCAAGGTTGACCCCTCACCCTCTCTTTCTCTTGCCCATGCCTCCTTGTCCTCAATTCTTTATTCTTTTCTTATTCTTTTCTTTTCTTTTCTCTTCTCTTCTCTTTTCTTTTCATTTTAAAACAAATCCATGCATAGAAAAAGAAAAAAACATGGTGCGAAAATGTAACAAATGTAAAATATGATTGGTGCATGTCATGTGCACAAAACTAGCTTAATGCACGATTAGCAATATTTAATCGCGATTAGCATTAAAATGGAATATAATTAATCATAAAAATTCATAATTTGCTTAAATCATATAAAGCACCATCATTTCTGAAATTCCTATAATTTTCCAAATATTTCCCAATTTATCGGTATTTAATTATACCGCATCGTCAAAATATTCATAATATTTATTATTTAATTTTATAAATTCCCAAAAATAATATTTTATTTTTTTGAAATGTTACAATTATGGAGGTTGAACAAGTTACCAATATCTTGTACCTCAATCTTATGAAGTGTTAATAATATTGTTATTGCTTTGTTTCTTTCTTTCTTTTTCCTTACTTGCTTTCTTTTGCTATTATCATGTGTAACCAATCCTCTTTGGTTGTGGTGATGGTGAGGAAATGAGATGAAGGGTTTTTCCTTCCTCCTCCATTTGTTCATATTAATGTGCTTATAATTATGATTCTAACTTAAGGATTGTTTTATGTATTGATGTGATATGATATTTAGAAACCACGGTTACGTTGTAACCTCTTCATATACCATACTCACTCCCTTTCCCCATTTCACAATGTTTAAGTTAAAATCAATTTGGTGCTAAATTTGCTAAGTTTAGATACGGTATTTTGTGACCAAGTGCTTGACAAACTCTCAATTTTCATATACCCTATACTATCACAAACCCTTAGCAAAGTTAACACTAAAACTATTTGCTCTCACTCGCTACTTTGTGTTTTTGATGTTGTCGTATGCTTGCTAACCCTTGTGCTTAGTGTTGATACCTCAAGCTTGGACATACAAACGGTAAGTGAACAAAACGGACTCATTTCGTGTTTTGCGTCGAATATCGACAACGTGCTGATTTGTGCTTCGCAACCGCCTTGACAAGTCATGCTTCACGCCGGAATCGACACAAAGACGGACAACTCATTAGCAAGGGAGCGTTGAAGGAATAGTCGCGATTCGACCATCCGAGCCAAACCCACAACCATTCCCACTTTGCTTGTTTTCTTTTCGTATTCTTTTTATTTTTGTGACAAACCAACCAATTCATTATTTGTTGAACCTTAAACAACAAAACCTAATACATAATTCCATGCGGATCGGCCCATACCTGCCGGCTTGCTACAACGCGCCGTGCACTTGCGGTTTATAAATTTTAAAACGAGACCGAGCTCGCGTGCGCATCCATTTCCTTAAAACGATTCCATTTCCAAAACATACGCGTTTGCGCATACGGGTGACGTCCCAACAAGTTTTTGGCGCTATGGACACTATCCGCACAATCACATAGAGACGTGTATTACCTTATGTTAAATAATTTGTGAGGAGTGAAAATTAGGGTTTGACGTTTCTAACTTGGATAATAGAACTTCTAGCTCTTATTCTTAACTTTAAGATTAGAATCAACAGTTTTTCCACGACGCTAACTTGACTGGATTTTGTGGGTGTAATCCGCTTAAAACCCTCAGGAGACAACACTCTTCCTACTAGGGACACCTAGAGGTTTAACGGCTTATGGCAAGTGCTCAGTGCAATCGCGTTCTCTGCGAAAGTGAGGCTGGGAATTTTTTTTGTTTTGCTCAGGACGATCAATAGATAAGTTTGGGGGTATTTGTTCATCTCAGAAAATTGCATTTTAATACCTCTCATTCATTATCAATTTTGTTATATATCGTACTTTTAATCAGTGTCTTCTCAGTAATTACATATTACAGGTATTTGTGATAAAACAATGGAAACACACTCAATGTCACGAATATAGCGTTTGGGAGCCGACAATGCAATCAGAACAGAGAACGGACCGATGTTCAAAGAGTTCTTTTGTAATAAACATGTGTGCACACAATTTTGGTCCAACACAATATATGTGTGACACTAGCTCTTTGACATGAACCATATGGGGCTGCCTTTACATAATTCATGCAAGTAGGCACATGTGGGATGGTGGCATGAGTTAAATGCTAAAAGTTTTGATGTGATATGTAGCATTATGTTTCCCTCCAAAATCCAGAGTAGTAACCATGAATTTATACACAAATTAAGCAGCACCAGGATGATGTTGGAGAGCACTTGAGTTCACCATGCCAGCACGAGCCTCAATGCTCGGATTGGACCGGCGAGACCCCCAATAAATCTGGCGACACCGATCCCCCTAGCTCCTTTTTCCCCATTTTTCTTCTGGCACTTTATAGGCATCACATCATCCATTTTATATTGTTTGTTTAATCTATTTTGATGCCTATAAATACCAGAACAGATTTGAGCCAAGAGTGTGCATAGATAGACCACATATATTGTTTATTCTTTAGTCTTGTTCTAGTTTTGGTTTAGGCTTGAGAGTTGTGTGGGCTTTAACTTGGTTTCTTCTTCTTCTTCTTCCCTCTTGAAGCTTTCTTTTGAGAGCTTCATTATGGAGGTTGAATAAGTTACCAATATCTTGTACCTCAATCTTATCAAGTGTTAATAATATTGTTATTGCTTTGTTTCTTTCTTTCTTTTTCCTTACTGGCTTTCTTTTGCTATTATCATGTGTAACTAATCCTCTTTGGTTGTGGTAATGGTGAGAAAATGAGATGAAGGGCTTTGCCTTCCTCCTCCTCTTTTTCATATTAATGTGCTTATAATTATGATTCTAACTTGAGGATTATTTCATGTATTGATGTGATATGGTATTTAGAAACCATGGTTACGTTGTAACCTCTTCATATACCATACTCACTCCCTTTCCCTATTTCACAATGTTTAAATTAAAATCAATTTGGTGCTAAATTTGCTAAGTTTAGATACGGTATTTTTTGACCAAGTGCTTGACAAACTCTCGGTTTTCATATACCCTATACTATCACAAACCCTTGGCAAAGTTAACACTAAAACCATTTGCTCTCACTCTGCTTTGTGTTTTTGATGTTGTCGTATGCTTGCTAACCCTTGTGCTTAGTGTTGACACTTCAAGCTTGGACTTACAAACGGTAAGTGAACAAAACGAACTGGTTTCGTGTTTTGCGTCGAATATCGGCAACTTGATGATTTGTGCTTCGCAACCGCCTTGACAAGTCATGCTTCACGCCGGGATCGACACAAAGTGTTAGTTGTATATATGCCCTAGAGGCCATTGTTGTACATATGAGGTCTATTTTAGTGGATGCTTTGATATATATAGAGAGGACTTTCTTGCTCGATATGATAGTATGCTATCTGGTTTCACTTTGTCTAAACATGTTGACTTGCATTGGTTTACTGTCTTGCTTTCACATGTTGATAAAGCCCTTAGGATATGTACTCGACTACTAGGACTATGATGCAGATCATACTAGTGGGGCCAGGGTAGTCCAAGAGTACATCCTATAACTGTTCCTAGTCGAGGGTGTATCGAGACAGGGCATCGATACACCAAAGTAGACTAGCGTATACGCATCTTGACCCATATGATGGGCGATGGATGATCCCATATCCATCGGTGTTTGACATCAAAGATGGTGTACAGGTGCTCAGTGGAGACTGGGTACACTGAGCGGACTCACCGAGAACTCCTAGACGGTATTATACCTATCGTCAGATAGCAGTTCTCTGGTGACACTGGTACAGGTTAGTCTGTTGACTCGAGATCGTCAAAGAGTCTTGTGTGATTCCCATTGTGCTTTGATTTCCACCTTACCACGTTCAAGAGAATGTGCAAAACGGTGGCTTTTGGGTACAGTCCCGAATCACATGGAGGCAATGAGCGATAGGAGGGGTTTCGTCTCTCCCGGTATTGGGGGTTGATGTTGCGCTGTGTTCGATTGGCTATAACTGGAAGTCCCTGGAAAGGGCTGATATGGAGATCTACTGGTAAGTGTTATCAGTAGTTTCTCGACTCGTTATGAGCCTCACATCGACATGACTTTTCGGTTACTAGGGTCTGACGTTTACCACCCCTAAACTAGATATGCGACATATGAGACGAAGAAACTGGACTGTACGGTAGTGTTACTGATTGGCTCGACGGGAGTTTTGACAGCTTCGCTGGTTTTCTTCTGATCGCTCAATACCCGGGTGGCCGTTACGTTTTGCTGACCGCTTGCGGCTTGTAGGTGTTTGATATGATCATCACCTACTGCCGGCGTATTGATGAGTCTTAGAGTCCCACATAGGAGTTTCTTAGCTCAGGCGAAACGATGTGGTGTGCATATGAGATATGCACGGGGACCCGATTGAATGCGGGTATGTGATATCATTTGTTAATCGGGCGTTTTTCTATTGGTCGGGTCGTATGTGATATGACTGCTATGTTAAATCAAGTGTTGATTTAACATTTTACTTTTAGTTTAATTCTTTAATTAAACCCTTTACTTTGTTGAAGATGTATGCATGCATGTATGCACATGTTGTTGTGCATGGACACATACATGCATAGTGTCATGGTTGATGATACACTATTGGTGGCAATATAAGACTTACATGGTTCAATATATATATATATATATATATATATATTTTCTATTTGGTTTATAAAAAGCAAATGGAAATTAAATCATTAATGGGTTCTTCTACACTCTTCTTTGGTTTGACCTTTCTTTAACCCATGGTTTAGTTTTCATTTGGCTTTAACCTAAATGGAAAATATCTAGATATTATTGAACCATGGTTTGAAATGAGAGAAAGAAAATATATATACTTTCTTTTCTCATTTATTCATTAAAATTTTCATTATCTTTTTGACAAAAGCTTTTGCCATCATCTTCTTCTTCCTCCAAGCTCTCTTGAGTTTTCTCTTGAGTGAGGGTGATAAAAAGAAAGGGTTTTGATTAGAGAATAAAAACCACATCTTCATTCTACACACATCTAGCCCATTTGTGTAGGGTGTTTGCTACACTACTTCCATGGAACAAGTAAAGCAAGGAGGTTTAGGCAAAGGGACTTCGGGTGGATCATCGTGGACAAGGAAGGTTGCTAGCGATCCGTTCCAAACTCTCAAAGGTCCAAAGAGTCACCAAAGGGAGTCTACAAAGCTTATAATCTCTACACTTAGTGATAGAATCTTCTTTGTATGTGATACAATTTGTTGTTACCCTAAATATTCTAGTAAAGATTCATGGTTTGTTTTCTTTGCACCTCTCTAAATTTTAATATGGCATGAGTGATGCCACCAAACCATAGACTAGGTGCAAGGGAAACCCAACAGTGATATAAGAGCCTAGCTAAAATTTTAGACACGGTGTTAATACAATTACGAAAACGAAATCGACTCCGAAAATACGGTATTTGAAACCTTTGATTTTGCTCTCTGGAAATTTTCTAAAAAGTCGTTTAAAATTTTTTTAGCAACTGTAGAAGTTAGTATGAGATGTACTGAGAACACTGGAGCAATACGGGGCAAATCCACCTATAAAAATCCGAGCACATTGTCTCTTTGGCCGGCCTGCTTGGCCAGATCAAGCCCAAACTGCTCCGTATTTCTCCTGTGGTCTGCTCTGTAGGATTTTGGGTTTCAGGTATTGTTTGCTTAGCCCAATTTTTCATGTGATGATTGATTTGATCAGGGGCTATTTCGTAGTGTTTCGTAGTCGTATAATTTAACACTGTAATGGTATCCTTGATAATGTTTAGCAGTTCGAACGAATTTCGAACATCACATTTTTGTACCCCGCTGAAATTTCCAAGTGTTGCAATTTTCCCAAGTTGATTGTATTCGTAAAATCGTGCAAGTATCCCTATGGGCCCTCTAGAAGAATATAATAACCTTAGCTCGATTCTATGCCTACGGAACCGCGATCAAACCCTAGGGTTTGCCGTAGTTCCTCGGTATCATAGGTGAGGCATTGGTTAACCCCTTCAACGGCTGGTCAATAGACACTGTGGCACCGCTTTTGAGTATTTTGACTTTGCTCAAGTGTTTAGCTTACGGGGTAATTTGAGGATGTATGTTGATTCGATCTGTAACACCTTAGGTCGTGTTTAAGGGTTAATTATATTTTACTAGATAGCTTTTGGTAAAAGTTTACCAAATTAAGTTTCAGATAATTTATTCTAATTAATGAATATTTTATTAGGATTTTTCTAGGCACACACACACTTGTGCATGTAAACTAGGGTTTAGATTTGGGGTTAAAACCATGATTAACAACCATGGTGGGTTAACCTATTTGTATTAAGTGTTTTGGGCTTTAATGGGGTTTTATTTATTTGAGTGTGTTGTTAATTTGTTTTTCTTTTCTTTTCTTTTGTTGACTTGGTGCATGAGAGAGAGAGTATGGGCATGGCTTGAGCTATGCTCATTAAATGAAGAGAGAAGGAAAGAGAGGGGTTTTTTGACTTGGGGCCTCATTTCTTTCCTCATTTTTTCTCACAACTCACACACACACACTCAGCTGAGAGAGAGAGAGAGAGAGAGAGAGAGAGAGAGAGAGAGGCAGCAGCTGCAGAGGCAGCATCAGCAGCAGCAGCAGCAGCAAGCAGTAACAACAGCAGCAGCAGGCAGTGGCAGCAGCGGCAGTGGCAGCAGCAGCCCCCAGCAGCTGCAGCAGCACTCCCATCTTCTCCACCTCCTTTCTCCTTGCACCTAGGGTCTTGTAAGGTATAGAATCCGAGCCCAACTTCTTGTTTGTTTAACGTATGTGTAGTTTAGCTTCGGTTTGTGTATAAAGTGAGATTTTGTGCTTGAAATGGTGATTTGTGTGGACTTATGGTTTAGTGCTGTTAATATTGGTTAACCTAGCCTAATTAGGTGTTATTAAGGCCATGTAAACCTAGTTAGACCCTAGATTCTACCAAAATACCATAGGGTTTCTAATTGTGCAAATTTAGTGTTTTAAGTGAACTTTTTGGATTTCTGTGATCTGCCATAGGCCCGAGTAGTTCAGGTTGAAATTGAGTTAACTGGAGCTTGTATACAAGGCATAGACCACACCACCAGAGCCCGAGACCCCCACCCCATAGCGAGGCCGCCGATTTATTCTTTCTGGCCGCAATTTGCGGCCAGATAGGGGAATTTTTGGGTGATGTTTGGATGGGTAGGAGTCTGTTGTTATTTCTAGGCCAGTGGTATGTATAGTTTTGTAAGTTGTTAGCCTGGGTAGAATCTGAGACGTTATATCGTATTTCTAGTACGTTTGGTTCGCGCGATACGCGCGATACGCGAGATGGTTCCATGATTTAGCGTATCGCGGCGTATCGGGGTTAGTTTTAGACGCGTGCATACGTTTAGCGTATCGTACACACGCGTGTTTAGTTCGCGACACGAGCGTATCGTTTGACTTCGATATCGCGTTTTGCGAGATAGTTGCTTATATATGGATTCTTGTGTAATTCCAGGTTCGCGGACGGGTACGTCGGAAGAAGCTAAGAAAGGAAAGCAGGTGGTCGGCTACGAGTAGCGCACGACCAGGTGAGTAGATTTAACATCTACGGGGAAATCGCCCGTATGGCGTTAAGCGTCAGGGCGAGTCGGGATATTAGATTGTAGATGTTCATATGGACTGTAGTAGCATACCTTATTGTTGCATATAGAAATGATAGCATAGGACACTGCACTGTCACTAACGGTTCAAGTCGCACGAGCATGATTGATATGCTACACTCACACCGTTAGTGATTGCCATGACACTCACATTATAGGATTGCTACAAATCATATATCATACTGATTCTACCTTATTGATGTTGTCATGATTTGCCGCATAACAGCATATGTTATATTCATACCTCCGCACATGCACACTGTATATTCATACCAGTGCACACATATATTGATATCTTCATACCTGCGCACATGCACAATGTATATTCATACCAGTGCACACATATATTGATATCTTCATACCTGCGCACATGCACACTGTATATTCATACCAGTGCACACATATATTGATATCTTCATACCTGCGCACATGCACACTGTACATTCATGCCAGTGCACACATATATTGATATCTTCATACTTGCTTAGATTACGCATTGAGATATGTTGTTTCCATGTTAATTCTGGATTTAGGGAACTGTGGATATTTCAAAGAGAATAGTTAATTATTTAAAAATCCGGTTTTCCTTGATATGATATTTCGGTGCGTTCACCATGTGTTTTCTCGGTACTAGAGTGATATATATGAAGCCGAATCGAGGAGTTGGATGAGGCCGATTACGGGTACATGGTAGACCCGGTATGGTACCCCGGGGCGAGAACGGTTTCGCTGTGTAGTAGACGGTGAGCCTGGCAGAGGGACTACTACCTACCGGTGATTGGTTGGACCTGGCGGTTATCCGGAGGATACCGACCAGAGTCTATGGATGGATACGGGACGACTCATACTGCCGGGGCCGAGGGCCGATACCGTAGACAGAGCCCGTGGGCTGATCCGGATTGACGGATGCCCTATACAGAAGGATTTGCGTGTCGATGCTTGGCACGAGTATTTCTTGATATTTTGGGTGCCGATGTTGGGCACTCACGGTTATATGAGATTTACTGGATTGGAGGACCGAGGAGGATGACGACGCCTGAGTAGTATTGGGATTTGGGTACATTGATGGGTACCGATTATACTTTCCACGATGACATTCCGTGTAGATGTTATATTTCCCATGCTCGGTATGTAGTAATTGATATCTCATCCTGTATCTATTATACCTGATATAGTACACATTGCTATACCTGATCATTGCATACCCTGTTCATTCTATATAGGGTTATTAGATTGCATTGCTATACCAGGTCATTACATACCCTGTTCATTCTATATAGGGTTTTTAGATTGCATTGCTATACCTGATCATTGCATACCCTGTTCATTCTATATAGGGTTGTTAGATTGCATTGCTATACCTGATCATTGCATACCCTGTTCATTCTATATTGGGTTGTTAGATTGCATTGCTATACCTGATCATTGCATACCCTGTTCATTCTATATAGGGTTGTGAGACTGCATTGTTATACCTGATCATCACATTTCTTGCTCATCACATGGAGATGTTATTAGATCGCACTTGTTGCATGATTTGAGCATCCAGTTCATCATATAGACGTTATCTGTTGATATAGGTTAGAGTATCGTAGCACGTGCATACTCGCGATTACCTTTATATGTTATCTTCTATTCTCGAGTTGGCAACTCACCCCCGTTGTGCCACAGTGTTTGCAGGTTGCCCTTCGGAGTAGTCGCGGTAGGCTGCATTCTTGCATCTTTTGACACAGATACCCCTACAGTTGGTGTACTAGCTCTTTTACTGATAGGTGGGTTTTGTGCGGTATCTGGTTATCTTGCAGTTATGTACATTGTTGTATCTAGTACTCTCCATCTACCACTTATGTATTGACTTAGAGACCAGTTGTGAGGACGATGTATATTATTTTGTATTCTGGCGTCGAGCTCGTTGTGAGCCGACTTTACTTATGCAGTTTATTCCATCTGTGATGTTTCCTACCTGTTGCTCATTTTCTTCGCTACGGCGTCGTATATTGTTCTCTTAGTGATTGTCTACTTAAGATTTCTTGACATCTTAGTAATTGGTTCTATAAATTGCTTAAATCACTCTATACTTTTACTGATTTGATTTCTGGGTTTTCGGCTTACTTAGTTGCGTTACGCCTGTAGACGTTACGTGGTTGAGTGCCGGTCACGGGCCAAACTTTGGGTCGTGACAAAGTTGGTATCAGAGCGTAGGTTTTACCTTCGGAGTGTAGGATGACCCTGGTAAGATGGAGTAGGTAGCTGCTGCAGAGTGGCGTAGCGTGCGTATGTTCCGCGGCATACTCACGACACGGTACTCCGCCTAAGCGACCTTAGGACTTATTGATTGAATTTCCTTCAGGATCGTATACATCGTTGTGATTTGATTTTCGTATCCTCATCGAATCCTACCTTCTTTTCATCCATTATGCCGCCAAGGACTACGAGGGTGCAGGGAGAGGCCGGGAGAGCCGAGGTTCGAGTTGATTTATCTGAGACGAGGACTGATCCGAGTAGTACCCATGTTGTACCAGGACAGATTGTTTCTCCTACGACAGATCAGATCGCTAGACTAGTGGCAGAGATGCAGAGCTTGCGCCAGACGATGAGCTCATTGGTAGAGGTCGTTCGAGCGCAGCGACAGATGGTTGCCACCCCTGTTACCCAGTTGTTCCTTGTGATCATCATGCCGTATTCCGTCCCCTACATAGCACCGGTGGAGGCAGCCCCCGTTTACGAGACACGTCTTCCAGAGACCGTGAGAGTTCCGGAACAGTTGTGGAATCGTACTGGTGTACCAGCCCAGAGCAGAGGCTTAGGACGAGGACAGTCGTTTGGCTTCCATCCCCAGGCAGGATAGCATTCAGTGCGTAGGTGTTTACGATGCGGAAGCCTTCAACACCTCATCAGGAAGTGTTCCTTCACAGCACGTCAGGGTCGTATTCTGAGACGTCGTGGACGCGGAGGGTTTGCACAGAGGGGTCAGGCTAGTAGAGGAGGAGTTTGATCAGTCGTAGATGGAGGACAGGCACACGTTTTCACTTCGACTCATCGGGACGCGCGGGCGTCCAATGCGGAGCCTACATGTACTCTTTCAGTATGACCTTTTGTTGCACTCGTATGTTTACACACCTCGTGCCGAGTTTAGGACGAGGGTCGTGCTAGGTAGATCAGCCGTTTGTTGTGCTAACTTCTGTCAGCAATCCTTTTGTTGCGCGACACGTAATTCGGTCGTGTGCCCATCGGATAGGAGATAGAGATTCGTCTGTCATTTTGAACCTCCTAAAGATGTTGGATTTGGCAATCTCCTGGGCACGGACTGGTTAGCTACGTGTTAGGCATTGTGGGCTACCGTGAGGAAACAGTTAGGTTTTGTTTTCCCGGGCAAGTCAGTTCTTGTTGTGCAGGTGGATAGTGGTGCCGCCTCTTACCGCTTGAATTCAGCCTTGTTCGCTAGTCGGCACTGAGGAGATGTCGTGGATTCTTGGCATTTTTTCGTGATGCTGTAGCTACAGTTGGTTTGTTGGACCGATTTTCTTTCGTGCGAGAATTTTTCCGACGTCATTCCAAGATGAGCCGGCGAAGCTTAAGGAGCTAAGGATCTGCTGTAGAGTGGTTGTTGAGGGAGTTGTGCGTCTGAGTGTTTCGCATTTAGGAAGCTCCTATTTCTGTTCGTCCAGGAGGAAAACGACAGATTGAGGTTGTGTATTGATGGATCGTCACTTGAATCGGCTTACGGTGCGGATAAGTATCATGTACCTCGCATTGACGATTTCTTCGATCAGCACCAGAGTGCGAGACCTTGTCTAAGTTTGTTAGGGATCAGGTCATCATTGTTGCAGGTCCGGAGTGATGACATTCCGAAGACTGCCTTGTGTGTGCTGCGGGCTTTGTGTGTTTTGGGTGTGTCACTGGACTCACCAATGCTCTAGCAGCATTCGTAGGTGTGATGAACTGGTTTTCTTCGGGCCGTTCCTCGACCAGTTATTGTTATGTTATTTACGACATCCTGGTCTTTTTAGTGTGTCTTGAGGGATAGGAGTAGCCCTCGAGGATCTGTTTTATGGATACTGGGAGAGCCCCAGTGGTTTGCTAGATTCTCGGAGTGTTCCCTTCAAGCTTGTTCGTGTTGACTCCTAGGTTTTGTAGTTACGGAGACGAATTGGTATGGTTTCGAGGAAGATCGTGGCCGTACAGCTTAGGCCCAAATTTGTGAGCGGGACGGAGGTCCGCATATTTTTGGCTTAGCAGGTGTTACAGCCGTCTCATGCAGGATTTCTAGTGTAATGCTGCCCCGTTGACTAAATTGACTGGAATGGAGGTTTCTTTTCTTTGGACTGAGGCTTGTGTGCGGAGTTTCCGCAGTTGAAGACTCGGTTAACAACTGCTTCAGCCCTTTCTTTGCTTTTGGTTCGGGCGACTTTGTGGTTTAACTGTGATGTTTCGTGAGTAGGACTCGAATGTGTACCGAGGTGACACAATGGAGTTATCGCTTTTGCTTCTTTACATTTGGAGGAAGTACGAGAAGGATATCCCACTCATGATCTGGATATGGCTGCGATGGATTTGCGTTGGAGATTTGAGACACCACTTGTTTGAGAGTCATGTCAGATTTTCACGGACCACCAGAGTTAAATGTACATCTTCCTGCGGCGGAATTTGATTGTTGTGATAAGTCCTCCGCAGATTCATAGTTTCTTGTGCGATCGTTGAGTGCAGCTTAAGTTCGTCTCTACTGAGGAGACAGCTTGCTCGTGTCAGCGCCCGACCACTTTTCTTAAATCACTTTCGCGAGACACTGCCCGCTGACGCTCGTTCGTCAGAGATATTGGAGCCTACTCGGCTGGGTAATGATTTTGGAATCCTTGACTTGTGGCAAGGGTGTGCTAGGCTAGAGAGACACTTGTGTACCTAATGTTATAGGGAAGAGACGAGGAATCCTAGGGCAGGCACATCGGTCAACTCTCTGTACTCATTCAAGCCCCACCAACTGTTAACGTGACTTGTAAAGTAGTTACGGGGGGGTAGGGATAGAAAGAGAAGTCTTGGGATTCGTTTCTAGATGTCTGTCTTGTTGTGTACTTGAGTTGAGCAACTGAGACTGACGGGAGAGTTGCAACCTTTAACCGTTCTGAAGAGGGAACGAGAGCAGATCTCCCCGAATTTTCATTATGGTGTCCACCCAGGAGTTGTCAGGATGTGACTCCATTCAGATGCTTGTCATCCGGTGATACTCACTTGTTCTTGTTAAGTTGGGCGTATGTAGAAATTGTTGTCGGCAGTTGGGGATCGTTGTTTGCCATCGATAGGGTTCTCCTTTGATAGCAGTTATCAGGAGACACTCCAATTGGTAACCTTTAGGATTAGAGGTTAGGTCATGTCGATCACCAGTCTGTTTTTCCTAACTCCGTGTTATAGGATTTTTGGACCTCAGCTAGTTTAGAAATTTCGGAAATTGACTCGGTTGTTTTGGTTCAGGATGAAAACGGTATATTGCGGATAGAGATCGGATGCTGACCAGGATGGTCGCAGATTCAAGTTCGCAATGGCAGATCATGTATTCCCACGGAAATTTCCGATAAATGACATGTTGAGTTTTGGGAAGTTTTCCAGGATAGTAAGTCTTTTTAGGATCCCTAAGGCGAGTTGGTCCGTTGCCTTAAGTTGGGCACTTCCACCCAGATTATTGAATATTCACCCCGTATTTCCCCATGTCGATACCTTGCAATTACCTTCAGGACCTTTCTTTTGGATTTAGCGCCAGACCATTTAGTTCGAGCGTGATCCTTCGTTCACCAAACAGGAAGTCGTAATATTGGACCGGCAGGTGAAGAAACTTCGATCGAAGGTCTTGCCATCAGAGAAGGTATTTTGGTGCATCCCAAATGGTGAAGAGATCACTTGGGAGGCTGAGGGCGAGATGCGGAAGAAGTTCCCTCATCTCTCTGAAGGTATGCGTAGCTATATATTTTAAAATTCGGGGACGAATTTTCTTTAAGGGGGGAAGATTGTAACACCTTAGGTCGTGTTTAGGGGTTAATTATATTTTACTAGATAGCTTTTGGTAAAAGTTTACCAAATTAAGTTTCAGATAATTTATTCTAATTAATGAATATTTTATTAGGATTTTTCTAGGCACACACACACTTGTGCATGTAAACTAGGGTTTAGATTTGGGGTTAAAACCATGATTAACAACCATGGTGGGTTAACCTATTTGTATTAAGTGTTTTGGGCTTTAATGGGGTTTTATTTATTTGAGTGTTTTGTTAATTTGTTTTTCTTTTCTTTTCTTTTGTTGACTTGGTGCATGAGAGAGGGAGTATGGGCATGGCTTGAGCCATGCTCATTAAATGAAGAGAGAGGGAAAGAGAGAGGGGTTTTTTGACTTGGGGCCTCATTTCTTTCCTCATTTTTCCTCACAACTCACACACACAGACACTCAGCTGAGAGAGAGAGAGAGAGAGAGAGAGGCAGCAGCTGCAGAGGCAGCATCAGCAGCAGCAGCAGCAAGCAGTAACAACAGCAGCAGCAGGCAGTGGCAGCAGCAGCAACACCAACAGCAGCCCCCAGCAGCTGCAACAACACTCCCATCTTCTCCACCTCCTTTCTCCTTGCACCAAGGGTCTTGTAAGGTATAGAATCCGAGCCCAACTTCTTGTTTGTTTAACGTATGTGTAGTTTAGCTTCGGTTTGTGTATAAAGTGAGATTTTGTGCTTAAAATGGTGATTTGTGTGGACTTATGGTTTAGTGCTGTTAATATTGGTTAACCTAGCCTAATTAGGTGTTATTAAGGCCATGTAAACCTAGTTAGACCCCAGATTACACCAAAATACCATAGGGTTTCTAATTGTGCAAATTTAGTGTTTTTAAGTGAACTTTTTGGATTTCTGTGATCTGCTATAGGCCCGAGTAGTTCAGGTTGAAATTGAGTTAACTGGAGCTTGTATACAAGGCATAGACCACACCACCAGAGCCCGAGACCCCCACCCCATAGCGAGGCCGCCGATTTATTCTTTCTGGCCCCAATTTGCGGCCAGATAGGGGAATTTTTGGGTGATGTTTGGATGGGTAGGAGTCTGTTGTTATTTCTAGGCCAGTGGTATGTATAGTTTTGTAAGTTGTTAGCCTGGGTAGAATCTGAGATGTTATATCGTATTTCTAGTATGTTTGGTTCGCGCGATACGCACGATACGCGAGAGGGTTCCATGATTTAGCGTATCGCGGCGTATCGGGGGTTAGTTTTAGACGCGTGCACACGTTTAGCGTATCGTACACACGCGCGTTTAGTTCGCGACGCGAGCGTATCGTTTGACTTTGATATCGCGTTTTGCGAGATAGTTGCTTATATATGGATTCTTGTGTAATTCCAGGTTCGCAGGCGGGTACGTCGGACGAAGCTAAGAAAGGAAAGCAGGTGGTCGGCTACGAGTAGCGCACGACCAGGTGAGTAGATTTAACATCTACGGGAAAATCGCCCGTATGGCGTTAAGCGTCAGGGCGAGTCGGGATATTAGATTGTAGATGTTCATATGGACTGTAGTAGCATACCTTATTGTTGCATATAGAAATGATAGCATAGGATACTGCACTGTCACTAACGGTTCAAGTCGCACGAGCACGATTGATATGCTACACTCACACCGTTAGTGATTGCCATGACACTCACATTATAGGATTGCTACAAATCATATATCATACTGATTCTACCTTATTGATGTTGTCATGATTTGTCGCATAACAGCATATGTTATATTCATACCTGCGCACATGCACACTGTATATTTATACCAGTGCACACATATATTGATATCTTCATACCTGCGCACATGCACACTGTATATTCATACCAGTGCACACATATATTGATATCTTCATACCTGCGCACATGCACACTGTACAATCATGCCAGTGCACACATATATTGATATCTTCATACTTGCTTAGATTACGCATTGAGATATGTTGTTTCCATGTTAATTCTGGATTTGGGGAACCGTGGATATTTCAAAGAGAATAGTTAATTATTTAAAAACCCGGTTTCCCTTGATATGATATTTGGGTGTGTCCACCATGTGTTTTCTCGGTACTAGAGTGATATATGTGAAACCGAATCGAGGAGTTGGATGAGGCCGATTACGGATACATGGTGGACCCGGTATGGTACCCCGGGGCGAGAACGATTTCGCTGTGTAGTAGACGATGAGCCTGGCAGAGGGACTACTACCTACCGGTGATTGGATGGACCTGGCGGTTATCCGGAGGATACCGACCAGAGTCTATGGATGGATACGGGACGACTCATACTGCCGGGGCCGAGGGCCGATACCGCAGACAGAGCCCGTGGGCTGATCCGGGCTGGCGGATGCCCTATACAGGAGGATTTGCGTGTCTATGCTTGGCACGAGTATTTCTTGATATTTTGGGTGCCGATGTTGGGCACTCACGGTTATATGAGATTTACAGGATTGGAGGACCGAGGAGGATGACGACGCCTGAGTAGTATTGGGATTTGGGTACATTGATGGGTACCGATTATACTTTCCACGATGACATTCCATGTAGATGTTATATTTCCCATGCTCAGTATGTAGTAATTGATATCTCATCCTGTATCTATTATACCTGATATAGTACACATTGCTATACCTGATCATTGCATACCCTGTTCATTCTATATAGGGTTGTTAGATTGCATTGCTATACCTGGTCATTGCATACCCTGTTCATTCTATATAGGGTTGTTAGATTACATTGCTATACCTGATCATTGCATACCTTGTTCATTCTATATAGGGTTGTTTGATTGCATTGCTATACCTGATCATTGCATACCCTGTTCATTCTATATAGGGTTGTTAAACTGGATTGTTATACCTGATCATCACATTTCTTGCTCATCACATGGAGATGTTATTAGATCGCACTTGTTGCATGATTTGAGCATCCAGTTCATCATATAGACGTTATCTGTTGATATAGGTTAGAGTATCGTAGCACGTGCATACTCGCGATTACCTTTATATGTTATCTTCTATTCACTAGTTGGCAACTCACCCCCGTTGTGCCACAGTGTTTGCAGGTTGCCCTTCGAAGTAGTCGCGGCAGGCTGCATTCATGCATCTTTTGACACAGATACCCCTACAGTTGGTGTACTAGCTCTTTTGCTGATAGGTGGGTTTTGTGCGGTATCTGGTTATCTTGCAGTTATGTACATTGTTGTATCTAGTACTCTCCATCTACCACTTATGTATTTACTTAGAGACCAGTTGTGAGGACGATGTATATTATTTTGTATTCTGGCGTCGAGCTCGTTGTGAGCCGACTTTATTTATGCAGTTTATTCCATCTGTGATGTTTCCCACCTGTTGCTCATTTTCTTCGCTACGGCGTCGTATATTGTTATCTTAGTGATTGTCTACTTAAGATTTCTTGACATCTTAGTAATTGGTTCTATAAATTGCTTAAATCACTCTATACTTTTACTGGTTTGATTTCTGGATTTTCGGCTTTCTTAGTTGCGTTACGCCTGTAGACGTTACGTGGTTGAGTGCCGGTCACGGGCCAAACTTTGGGTCGTGACATGATCGAAACGTTAAACATCTTCTTGATATATCTGAATGTGATACAATATGTGGAATTCATATAGTTAGGCATGAAATCCGTAATATGTGATATTTCGGGTTTACGATGTCTAAGGTGATTGTGGATTCCAAATGTTTTAGTTTTTCACTTTTCTTTTCTGCGACCGTAAGTGTAGTATGCGGTGTATCGCCGGCTTCATTGCTATACATCAACGACAATCGGGATACGCATACTTGCTTACGTTGATGATATGAGATATTATGTGTTGCTGTGATATGTTATATTGGATCGTCGTGTTTTGAATAACCGTGGGTTTTATGTGAGATGAGGGTTTTTATTTTTCATTCATGTAAAATTCAATGTATGTAATATTCTTTTATTGGGGCACTTCCGGGTTTAGGATGATGTCACCATTGTATATTATTTACTTTTCCGCATTAGGATAGACCCAAGGCGGGGAGCACAAGTAACCGGGTTCTAGGGTCCAGTGGGAGGCCACCTCGAGGAGTCGAGACCGGGTCTCCTAACCCTAGAATTGGTAGGGTTGCTTGCCGCTCTCGTAGGGGTCTAGGGATGTGGGTTTGTCTATTCATCGCGAACGTGGAATTCGTGTTTTATACAGGCTTAAAATAAAACACGGACCTCGTAGCATATCCAATATTTCATATGATTCTTCTGCTGCTGATATACTGTGATGTGATAATATTATATGCGTGAGATGAATGCTTTATTATTGTATATATATGATATATAATAAACGTTGCTTATGTTTTACACCCGCGTTGGTCCCGTCCCGGTATGCCGTTAGTTAAGTAACCTAACGGTGCATAACGGGACACTGTGGCGAATGCGGATGGCATAAGAGTACGTTGTATTTTCATTTCTTCTGTGATGCTTTGGAAGCTTAAATGATGGGATTCATTAATGAGATTAATGAAAGAAAAAGAAACCTAAAAGATGTTGTAGAATCAAATTTATAAAAAGAGTAGCTCTAGTTTTGCTTTGTATAGCGGTATTCCTTGTATAATATCCAGCACCTTATTCGATAAGGAAAGAGCCGAGATCCCTTCACCGGGAGTGACCTCTTTAGCAATTCTAGCAGATGCTACAAACTCACGGTTTAGTTTTTGATTGCTTCTATAGTTCTTGCTTTGCACAGCGGTATTTGTGAAATATCCTGCACCTTATTCGATAAGGAAAGAGCCGAGATCCCTTCACCGGGAGTGACCTCTTTAGCGAAATTAGAAAAGCCTAAAAAACACTCCTTTTCAAAAATCACTTGTTTTTACAACGATATCAAGTTCATTACGCAAAAGGTTTTCAAAAAAACTTGTCGTAGCCCTCCGTCATTTCAGATAAAGACTACTTAGTATTCGTGCTACGTTTGTTGACCATGTTAAGGCGTAGTGTACGGTAGCTAATTAGTGCTTATCTGCTAAAACATGTGATGGGATTGGATTAGGGTAGTCTTACGACTTTGTTGACCATGTTAAGGGTCATACGGGTGGGTTTAATTCAATCGGGAAATGACAGATTGAACTTGGCTAGCGCTTATGATTTGTTGACCATGTTAAGGTCATAAGTAGCTAGGGGAAAAAACATTATCAGGAATTTCAAGAGTTGAAATTTTCAATGAGCTTCTATGAGATAGTTGGATCCTGATACCCACTGCGAGTAAGAGTTACACCTGGGAGAGTTTTACACATGACAATTAGCCGATCAAGTAGGTGTCTAGAAAGGTGTTAATGGGGTTATGCCCATGGGAAAATGAAGTTTATTCTAATTAGGTCCGTACGAAAGCACGGGGAACCTCCCTCAAAGTACCAACACTGGCCTGGTTGAAAGATTGGCGAACTTGTAAGGTGAAATTAATCCCGGCTAATCTTACCTTTTATGGTTTGAAGGAAGATTTGATGAAAACAGTGGGAGCCATCCTGAGTAGATAAGATAATAACCAATCTAATCTTGCAAGAGCATACGCTAAAATGTTTTCTTCTCTCTCTCTCCAGGTAGCGATCATATCAGGCCTTAATCAAGATAATAATATGGATGTATTGACCGAACCCACTTATTATACTGAGCAGGGGAACGTTGGTCCCGCTCCAACTTATAATTGTTATAAGTCCGAGCAGGAAATAGGAGAATATCCAGATTCTCACGCCGCCCAAACGAAGAATAAGCATGCTGATGCATCTTCTTCGGGTGTGTTAGTTATCGAGAACTGTTTCTCAGTTCACTCTACGTCCTGGGTATTAGATACCGGATCAGGATCCCACATATGTAATATGTTACATGGGCTACGGAAAGGTAGGGAACTGGGAGAGGGCGATCATTCCGTAAGAGTAGGGAATGGTGCAAATGTTGCAGCCAAAGCAGTTGGTGAATATCACCTTGTATTACCAAATGGTAATACATTGATTCTGAACGAATGCTATTACATTCCGACCCTGATATGCAATCTTATATCAGTTTCTTTATTGAGTAAAGAGGTATATAATTTTTTAGTACAGGATAATATTATGAACATCTTCCTGAATCAAAAGTTGATTGGATCAGGCTCGTTAAATAATGACATATACGTTCTTAATCAAACTACAGTACTTAATGTACAAAACACACACAAGAGGAAGAGTTCAGAAATGAATGAATCTTTCTTGTGGCATTGTAGACTAGGTCATATCAATGCAACACGACTAGCTAAGTTACATAAAGATGGATATTTGAAACCGGTCGAATTTTCATCTTATAACACTTGCCAGTCATGTCTCAAAGGCAAGATGACCAAAACTCCGTTTAGTGGACACGGAGAAAGAGTTACAGAACTCTTGGGACTGATACATAGTGATGTATGTGGTCCTATGTCTACACATGCTAGGAATGGTTCTTCATACTTCATTACATTCACTGACGATCTCTCAAGATACGGACATGTGTTCCTATTGAAACACAAGTCTGAAGATTTTGAGAAATTCAGAGAATATACGAACGAAGTAGAGAACCAAACGGGAAAAAGTATTAAGATCCTTTGATCAGATCGAGGAGGAGAATAGTTGAACAATGAGTTCCGTGACTATCTAAAAGAGAATGGGATTCCCTCTCAGCTTACTCCTCCTTATACACCACAGCACAACGGTGTATCGGAGCGGAGGAATCGCACCCTATTAGATATGGTGCGCTATATGATGAGCACTGCTGAGTTGCCTATTTCCTTCTGGGGTATGCGCTTGAAACAACAGCATACCTATTGAATCAAGTTCCATTTAAATAAGTGCCTTCAACCCCATATGAGATATGGAGGGGAATGAGACCATATTTTAAACGATTTAAGATATGGGGTTGTCCGGCCTATGTCAAAAGGCAAAATCCGGACAAGCTTGAGGCACGATCAGTTCTTTACAAGTTTGTAGGATATCCAAAGAATTCTCAAGGATATATTTTCTACCACGCTGAGGAACAAAAAGAGTTTGTTTCTCAATATGCCACCTTTTAGAAAAGGAATTTCTTGCAAAGGAAATTAGTGGCAAAGAGGTAGAGCTGGAAGAAGTTCCAGCAGCACAAACTGCAACTGAAGATTTAGTGGAACCAGAGGATTCGATAGTTCCCGACGAACCCCAGCCGCTCCGCCGATCTAGTAGGGTTACCCATCCACCTGAGAGATACTACGGTTTTCTCATAGACGGTGGGAGCGAGGATTTCATCATGGAAGATGATGACCCGACTAGCTTCGAGCAGGCCATCATGAGTGGGGACTCTGTGAAATGGCTTGATGCAATGCAATCTGAGATGGAATGCACGTACACCAACAAAGTATGGACTTTAGAAGTTGCTCCTGAAGGGGTAAAACCCATTGGGAGCAAATGGATCTTTAAGAAGAAACTTGGTGTAGATGGAAAAGTTGAGACTTTCAAAGCTAAACTTGTTGCAAAGGGTTTTCGTCAACGACCAGGTGTGTATTATGACCAAACCTTTTCTGCAGTGGCTATGCTTAAGTCCATCCAGATCCTGCTTGCCATTGCTGCATACCATGACTACGAAATCTGGCAAATGGATGTTAAGACCGCCTTTCAAAATCGTGATTTAGAGGAGTGCGTGTACATGACTCAGCCAGAAGGCTTCGTAGACAGTGGGAGCAGAGGAAAGGTGCGCAAGCTGCTTAAATCCATCTATGGGTTAAAGCAAGCATCGCGGAGTTGGAACATCTGCTTTGATGTGGTAGTCAAAGAGTTTGACTTCATCAAGAACGTAGATGAACCGTGTATCTACAAGAAGGTTGCAGAGAGTAAGGTTGTCTTCCTCGTATTGTACGTGGATGACATACTCTTGATAGGAAATGATGTTCCTATGCTGGACTCGGTCAAGCTCTTCTTATCACAAAGATTCTCAATGAAAGATCTAGGTGATGCCTCCTGCATTTTGGGAATTAAGATCTATAGAGATAGATCTAAATGGATACTGGGATTGTCCCAATCCAGGTACATTGACACCACACTAAAGAGGTTTAGTATGGAAGAATCCAAGCATGGGAACCAACCCACGATCTCTGGACTCACTCTCTCCAAAGAGATGTCTCCTAAGACTAATTTGGAGAGAGCTCGCATGCAAGGGATACCCTATGCTTCGGCAGTAGGCTCTATCATGTACGCGATGCTATGTACCAGACCCGATGTAGCATACTCACTAAGTATAGTGAGTAGGTATCAAGCAGATCCTGGAGAGAGTCACTGGACAGCTGTGAAGAACATTCTCAAGCACTTGAGAAGGACTAAGGAGATGTTCTTGGTGTATGGTAATGGAGAACTCTAGGTGGAGTCCTTTACCGATTCGAGCATCCAAAGTGATAAGGACGACTCTAAGTCGCACTCGGGATTTGTCTTTACCATAAATAGAGGGGCGGTTTGTTGGAAGAGTTCCAAGCAAGAAACCGTGGCAGACTCGACGATGGAGGCTGAATACATCGCTGCCAACGATGCTGCCAAAGAGGCTGTCTAGATGAAGAAGTTCATCACTGAACTTAGTGTGGTTCCGTCCATTGAGCATCTAATACCTTTGTATTGTGATATCAATGGAGCTGTGGCTTTGGCCACAGAACCCAGGTCCCATCAGAAGTCCAGAAATATTCTGAGGCGGTATCACCTGATCCGGGAGATAGTTGATCGCCGCGAAATCGAGGTCAGGAGAGTTGACATGAAGGACAACACTGTGGATCCACTCACGAAGGGCATACCCCAGATACAATTTGAGAGACTTTTCGGGATGTGGGTATGAGATACTACAACAGCTGGCCTTAGTGGAAGTGGGAGATTGTTAGTTGTATATATGCCCTAGGGGCTATTGTTATACATATGATGTGTATTATAGTGGATGCTTGGATATATATAGAGAGAGGACTTTCTTGCTCGATATGATAGTATGCTATCTGGTTTCACTTTGTCTAAACATGTTGACTTGTATTGGTTTACTGTCTTGCTCTCACATGTTGATAAAGCCCTTAGGATATGTACTCGACTACTAGGACTATGATGCAGATCATACTAGTGGGGCCAGGGTAGTCCAAGAGTACATCCTATAACTGTTCCTAGTCGAGGGTGTATCGAGACAGGGAATCAATACACCAGAGTAGACTAGCGTATACGCATCTTGACCCATATGATGGGCGATGGATGATCCTATATCCATCGGTGTTTGACATCAAAGATAGTGTACGGGTGCTCAGTAGAGACTGGGTACACTGAACGGACCCGCCGAGAACTCTTAGATGGTATTATACCTATCGTCAGATAGCAGTTCTCTGGTGACACTGGTACAGGTTAGTCTGTAGACCCGAGATCGTCATAGAGTCTTGTGTGATTCTTACTGCGCTTTGATTTCCACCTTACCACGTACAAGAGGACGTACAAAACGGTGGCTTTTGGGTACAGTCCCGAATCACATGGAGGTAATGAGCGATAAGAGGGGTTTCGTCTCTCCCGGTATTTGGGGTTGATGTTGCACTGTGTTCGATTGGCTATAACTGGAAGTCCCTGGCCAGGGCTAATATGGAGATCTACTAGTTTCTCGACCCGTTATGAGCCTCACATCGACACGACTTATCGGTTACTGAGGTCTGACGTTTACCACCCCTAGACTGGATATGCAACATATGAGACGAAGAGACCGGACTGTACGGTAGTGTTACTGATTGGCTCGACGGGAGTTTTGACAGCTTCACCGGTTTTCTTTTGATCGCTTAATACCCGGGTGGCCGTTACGTTTAGCTGGCCGCTTGCGGCTTGTAGGTGTTTGATATGATCATCACGTACCGCTGACGTATTGACGAGTCTTAAAGTCCCACACAGGAGTTTCCTAGCTCAGGCGAAACGATGTGGCGTGCATATGAGATATGCGAGGGGACCCGATTGAATGAGGGTATGTGATACCGTATGTTAATCGGGCGTTTTTCTATTGGTCGGTTCGTATGTGATATGACCGGTTTGTTAAATCTAGTGTTGATTTAACATTTTACTTTTAGTTTAATTCTTTAATTAAACCCTTTTCTTTGTTGAAGATGTATGCATGCATGTATGCACATGTTGATGTGCATGGACACATACATGCATAGTGTCATGGTTGATGATACACTATTGGTGGCAATATAAGATTTACATGGTTCAATATATATATATATATATATATTCTGTTTGGATTATAAAAAGCAAATGGAAATTAAATCATTAATGGGTTCTTCTACGCTCTTCTTTGGTTTGACCTTTCTTTAACCCATGGTTTAGTTTTCATTTTGACTTTAACCCAAATGGAAAATATCTAGATATTATTGAACCATGGTTTGAAATGAGAGAAAGAAAATATATATACTTTCTTTTCTCATTTATTCATTAAGTTTATCATTATCTTTTTGACAAAAGCTTTCACCATCATCTTCTTCTTCCTCCAAGCTCTCTTGAGTTTTCTCTTGAGTGAGGGTGATAAAAAGAAATGGTTTTGATTAGAGAATACAAACCACATCTTCATTCTACACACATCTAGCCCATTTATGTAGGGTGTTTGCTACACTTCTTCCATGGAACAAGTAATGCAAGGAGCTTTGGGCAAAGCGACTTTGGGTGGATCATCGTGGACAAGGAAGGTTGCTAGCGATCCGTTCCAAACTCTCAAAGGTCCAAGGAGTCACCAAAGGGAGTCTACAAAGGTTGTAATCTCTACACTTAGTGATAGAATCTTCTTTGTATGTGATACAATTGTTGTTACCCTAAATATTGTAGTAAAGATTCATGGTTTGTTTGCTTTGCACCACTCTAAATTTTAATGTGGCATGAGTGATGCCACCAAAACCTAGACTAGGTGCAAGGGAAACCCAACACAAAGACGGACAACTCGTTAGCAAGGGAGCGTCGAAGGAAACGTCACGATTCGACCATCCGAGCCAAAGCCACAGCCATTCCTTCCTTGCTTGTTTTCTTTGTGTATTCTTTTTATTTTTGTGACAAACTAACCAATTCATTATTTGTTGAACCTTAAACAACAAAACCTAATACACAATTCCTCGCGGATCGACTCGTACCTGCCGGCTTGCTACAACGCGCCGTGCACTTGCGGTTTATAAATTTTAAAACGAGACCAAGCTCGCGTGCGCTTCCATTTCCTTAAAACGATTCCATTTCCAAAACATACGCGTTTACGCGCATGGGTGACGTCCCAACAGCTATTCATCATGACCATGGAATCCGTTTCTCGTTCTAGGCTAAAACGAAACACGAAAATTCTAGTATATCCAATATATTCATCTGTGTTGCTGTGATCTGTGATCTGGAATAGCTATTATTGCGTGAGATGAATAGCTATATATATTATATATAATAAATGTTGCTTATGTCTTACAATCGCGATAGTCTAGCCCCCGATCTGCCGTTAATTGAGTAACCTAACGGTGCATGACGGGCCCCGTGGCGAATGCGGATGGCATAAGCGTATGTTCTATTTTCGTTTCTTTCTGCAATGATAGGGTTAAATGATGGGACAACATTAATATTGCTTAATGCAAAGAAAAAAAACCAAAGTTAAATCGTTGGAAAAATTTCAAAACCACTCGGTTTTCTTTAAAAATAACTTTTAAATGCGGAGCCTAAACCACTCCTTTTAAAATCTATCATGGTTCCTTCAACTATATCAAGTTCGTTACGTTCACGGTTTTCGCCAAAACCAGCCGTAGCCCTCCATCATTTCAGATGGGTATTCAGTAGTATTCAAGCTATGTATTCTGACCTTCGCCAAGGCATAGTGATTGGTAGCTGCTGGGTATTCATCTATAGCATAGATAGATACGTTAATCTGGGACAGGCGTACCGCTATTTTGGCCTTCGTCTAGGGTTTGTACGAATGGGATCAGATTAACCTGGACAATGACGGGTAGAACTTGACTTGCGCCTTATGATATTTTGGCCTTCGTCAAGGTCATAAGTGCCTGGGGCAAAAATCCACATCTGGAGTTTCAAAATAAAAGGAAACTTGCTAGTTTTGCATACCATTTGGAGTGTGATGATTTTGGTAGGATTCCTTCAAAGTTGTCACATAATGATAGTTGGATCTCGATCCCACCGTGAGTTTTGTTACTCTTTGGGAGAGTTTTTCACTTTACAATTAATTCTATAAACCAAGTAGGTGTCTAGAACGGTGTTAGCGGGGCTACGCCTCCAGGGAAAAGCAGTTATATAATTACAGAATTTCACGAAAGCGTTGTAGAACCTCCCTCGAAGTATCGACACTAGTCTAGCCGAAAGGTTAAAGCAAGAATTATAGGGTGCGATTAATTCCGACTAATTCTTCTTTTATGGTTTGTAGGAGTATTTGAGGAAACAGTGGGAGCCATCCTGTTTAGATAAACTAATAACCAATCTAAACTTGCAAGAGCATCATGCCGAGTGTTTCTTCTCTCTCTTCTAATTGCAGCGACCAAAATTACCGAGCTTAAGATACTGCTAGATAAAAAATATTGACATGGCCAAACTATAAAGATTGGCTAAGAAATGTCCAGATGGTCATAACCTATGACAAGCTGGGCTATCTCCTTACTACCAAATTCCCGCCGTCCCAGGTCCAGATTCCACCGTTGCGGATATTGAGATCCGTAAGACATGAGAATTAAACTGTGCGAAAGCCAAGTGCCTCGTGCTGGCCTCTATTGATAATGAACACCAGAGGCGGCACGAGAAGATGGACTTAGCTTCCATCTTCCTCTATACCAAGGATTTATATAGAGAGCAATCTCATATCGCAAGATACGAGACCTCGAAGAAATTATTTTAGGCGAGGTTGGCTATCGGGTCATTTGTAGGGGACCACGTCCTTAAGATGATCAGCTATATTGAAGAGCTCACGGACCTTAGGACTACGTTGGAGAACGAGTTATATACAGACTTGATTCTACAGTCCTTCCCCTCCACATATGCCCAGTTTATCTTGAATTTCCATATTCAAGATAAGGAAGTTACACTTCCAGAACTCCTCAACATGTTAAAGAGTGCAGAGGGCACCCTAAAGAAAACCATGGAGACACCTTCTCTGCTTATTAGGGAACATTTCTCATCTAGATCCAAGGCGAAAGCCAAGGGGAAGAAGAAGAAGGCCCCCACCAAGCCGAAAGGCGGTGTCAGTAAGGTACAGGAGAAGGGCAAGGCAAAAGTTGGGGGCCGACAGTAGAGAAAGAGGAATGCTTCTATTGTTGGAGATAGTGCCCTCAGAGTCAATTATTGGATCACAGGCACGTGATTGCAATGATTGAGGGAGGACCTGTCCCAGTAGGACAGTCTTACTCGAGATGATAGTATGCTATCTGGTTTACCTCTATCATCGTGTACTGCTTTAGGTGACCTGACATGTCGCTATTACACGTTGATAGAGCCCCTAGGATTCTTGCTTGACCACCAGCAGTATGAGGGCGATCATATAAGTGGGAGCTGGGGTCTATAAGCACATCCTTAAAAGGTCCCTAGTCGTGGGAGTTTCGAGACAGGGCATCAATACTCCATAGTAGACTAGTGTATACATTCGAGACCCCGACGAGGGGCGGTGGCCGGTCTCACAAGCCATTGGTGTCAGTTGGATCACCTAAGATGTGTACAGGTGCTCATTGGGTTATGAGTACACTGGACAGGACTCGCCGGGAACATGCTAGTTGGTCTTATACCTGACGTCAGATAGCAGTTCCCTGGTGACATGTGTACAGGTTAGTTCATCGACCTGGGGATCGTCATTTGTCTCGTGTGAGTTCCCACTGTACTTTATTACTACCCTACCACGCTCAAAGGAGACGTGCAAACAGGTTTTTGTTGGGTACAGTCCCGAGCCACATGGAGGCAGTGAGCGGATCTTCAGGGGTTCGTCTCTCCCGGTATTGGGAGTGAGGTCGCGCTGTGTCTAGGAGAGCCATTACATGAAGCCCTCGGCCGAGGCAGGAGATTTACTGGTAGGTATTCCAGTAGTATCTCAGGGTGTTCTGGGCTACACTCCGACACGACTTGTACCGCTTTTGGGGGTCTGACATTTACCAACCCCCTAGGCCCGCCATGCGATGCTCATAGACGAACGGACCAGACTGTATGGATATTGTCACTGACAGGCTCAGTAGGGTGTCAGGATGAGTTCGCTCATCGACGTCCCTTTTGGTTAATAGCTGGTGGCCCGTCACGTATGGCTAATACCTCTGACGTGCTAGTGGTTAAATCCACAGCCATAGTATTGACGAGTCTTTAGAGTCCACCACACATACAGTTATTCAAGTTTCGGGCGAAACGCTGTAGAGGCCGTTTGGAGATATGGCACGGTTCGATCAGATACGTGCGGTATTGCACGGATCAGGATCGGACGGTTAGTACTAGAGGCCGTATGGATATATGGCAGGGTTCGATCAGATACGTGCGGTATTGCACGGATCAGGATCGAACGGATATTACTAGCCGGCTTTGGTTTAAGCCGGATCCTAGTATAGTACAGTGTAGATTTTGTCTCATTGAATTTGTATTTCGGTCGGAATACAGATGCGGGTGTGTATGCACAATAGCGGGGTTTTCCTGTAATTTATTACGGGACCAGTTTTCTGGAGTTGTCAGTTTGCTTTCCGTTTCGGCCATATTTCTTTATATCCTTCATTGACCGAAGATTGGTGGAGGAGGGCTTATTTGCATTTGTGCAAATAAGCAATTTGGAAGGTTTTTTTTGCATATTGTTGGTTCATGATGATTCTACCTACCTTGACTTCTTGACTTCATGATGGTTCATGATGGTTGGACTTTGTTTGTGATGAGTGTTAGTTGAGTGAGGATCTTGGTTTATGATCATTGCTTTTGATCATGACTTTTTCTCTCTTGCATTATTAGTGAGGCTCCATGATACATACACTCCTCTCTCACTCTTTCCTCTCCCTTACCTCGTGTGGCCGGCCATGCTCCTAGAGGGGCTGTCCCAATTTGGTGGGGTGGAGTTGTTGCTCATTTGGCTAGGCAAAAGTCTTTTTAGCTCCTCCTCCAAAAGCTTGTATCATCCCTCCACAAAATGGCAACCTCCATGAACCCCAAAATGAGACATGAGTTCTACACACATTCTACAGTAAATCTTGGGCACGTCGACTCGTCAACTTCGTGCCCGAGTTGCCTCGGTATAGAGGTGGGAGCCCGTAAAAGATGCAGGCGACGTGGTGCCCTTCCGGCGGGGAGGTGGAGACCGGACATTCCGCAGGAGATCGGGACGACGGCGAGAAGACCGGAGGACACGGATCGCTCGGTATATCTCTCTTCCCCATCTTGTAGTTAGCTAGGACTAGTTAATGGCACGATCCGGGTTTTAGTGCGCGGTGGTGCCGGTTTGAAAAATTAAAGTTAACCATCGCTTCCGCATTTGGCCTCGGGATGGAGGCCGGGGCGCCGCCGTGCACTTACAGTGGTATCAAAGCTTCGCCATTAACCTAGTCTAGCTTTGTCTAATGTGTTTTACACTTCCGATCGAACAAATGTTCCGAAAACCCAATAACACATGCATCAGTTTTCTGTCAATTTTTTTCTGGCTCGAAATTTTTTTCAGGTTGTTGAATAGTGATGTGCTGGAAGTTCTAAGCATTCTGTAGAAATTCGATACAGTAACTCGACTACGGGAGCGCGGAACCGCGGCCAAACCCCCTTTTGGGCCACGGTTCCGCCGCACTATGATCTCTTTGATGTATCAAATTTCTGCAGTTGCTTTCTGGGTTGAAAATAGGGTTTTTGGAATATTATTTTTGGGCCTAGAATTTCTTGATGTGCTACAGTAGTACTTGGGGCCCACTTGTTAAAATTTGATCGATCGGATATGTAACACCTTAGGTCGTGTTTAGGGGTTAATTATAGTTTACTAGATAGTTTTGTAACACCTTAGGTCGTGTTTAGGGGTTAATTATATTTTACTAGATAGCTTTTGGTAAAAGTTTACCAAATTAAGTTTCTGATGTTTTATTCTAATTAATGAATATTTTATTAGGATTTTACTAGGCACACACACACTTGTGCATGTTATCTAGGGTTAGGATTTGGGGTTAAACCATGATTAGCTAGCATGAAGGGTTAACCTATTTGTATTAAGTGTTTTGGGACTTAATTGGGTTTTATTTATTGTGTTTTTGTTATTGAATTTCTTTTCTTTTGTTGACTTGGTGAGAGAGGGAGTATGGGCATGGCTTGAGCCATGCTCATTAAATGAAGAGAGAGAGAAAGAGAGAGGGGGGTTGTTGACTTGGGGCCTCATTCTCTCACCCTCACTTCTCATTCTCCCAACTCTCACACACACACACACACTGCTGAGAGGGAGAGAGAGAGAGAGAGAGGCAGCAGCTGCAGAAGCAGCAAGCAGTGGCAGCAGCAGCAGCAAGCAGTGGCAGCAGCAGCAACAGGCAGTGGCAGCAGCAGCAACATCAACAGCAGCCCCCAGCAGCTGCAGCAGCACTCCCCATCTTCTCTACCTCCTTTCTCCTTGCACCTAGGGTCTTGTAAGGTATAGAATCCGAGCCCAACTTCTTGTTTGTTTAACGTATGCGTAGTTTAGCTTCGGTTTGTGTAAAAAGTGAGATTTTGTGCTTGAAATGGTGATTTGTGTGGACTTGTGATTTAGTGCTGTTAATATTGGTTAACCTAGCCTAATTAGGTGTTATTAAGGCCATGTAAACCTAGTTAGACCCCAGATTACACCAAAATACCATAGGGTTTCTAATTGTGCAAATTTAGTGTTTTTAAGTGAACTTTTTGGATTTCTGTGATCTGCTATAGGCCCGAGTAGTTCAGGTTGAAATTGAGTTAACTGGAGCTTGTATTCAAGGTATAAACCACACCACCAGAGCCCGAGACCCCCACCCCATAGCGAGGCCGCCGATTTAATCTTTCTGGCCGCAATTTGCGGCCAGATAGGGGAATTTTTGGGTGATGTTGCATGGGTAGGAGTCTGTTGTTATTTCTAGGCCAGTGGTATGTATAGTTTTGTAAGTTGTTAGCCTGGGTAGAATCTGGGATGTTATATCGTATTTCTAGTACGTTTGGTTCGCACGATACGCGAGAGGGTTCCATGATTCAGCGTATCGCGGCGTATCGGGGTTAGTTTTAGACGCGTGTACACGTTTAGCGTATCGTACCCACGCGCGTTTAGTTCGCGACGCGAGCGTATCGTTTGACTTCGATATCGCATTTTGCGAGATAGTTGCTTATATATGGATTCTTGTGTAATTCCAGGTTCGCAGGCGGGTATGTCGGACGAAGCTAAGAAAGGGAAGCAGGTGGTCGGCTACGAGTAGCGCACGACCAGGTGAGTAGATTTAACATCTATGGGGAAATCGCCCGTATGGCGTTAAGCGTCAGGGCGAGTCAGGATATTAGATTGTAGATGTTCATATTGTCTGTAGTAGCATACCTTATTGTTGCATATAGGAATGATAGCATAGGACACTACACTGTCACTAACGGTTCAAGTCGCACGAGCACGATTGATATGCTACACTCACACCGTTAGTGATTGCCATGACACTCACACTATAGGATTGCTATAAATCATATAACATACTGATTCTACCTTATTGATGTTGTAATGATTTGCCGCATAAAGTCATATGTTATATCCATATTCGGGCACAGATGCATCACATACCCCTACTGGTACTACGTGCACACATATATTGATATCTTCATACCTGCGAACATGCACACTGTATATTCATACCAGTGCACACATATATTGATATCTTCATACCTGCGCACATGCACACTGTATATTCATACCAGTGCACACATATATTGATATCTTCATACCTGCGCACATGCACACTGTATATTCATACCAGTGCACACATATATTGATATCTTCATACCTGCGCACATGCGCACTGTATATTCATACCAGTGCACACATATATTGATATCTTCATACCTGCGCACATGCACACTGTATATTCATACCAGTGCACACGTATATTGATATCTTCATACCTGCGCACATGCACACTGTATATTCATACCAGTGCACACAAATATTGATATCTTCATACCTGCGCACATGCACACTGTATATTCATACCAGTGCACCCATATATTGATATCTTCATACCTGCGCACATGCACACTGTATATTCATACCAGTGCACACATATTGAGATGTTCATACCTGCGCACATGCACACTGTATATTCATACCAGTGCACACATATATTGATATCTTCATACCTGCGCACATGCACACTGTACATTCATGCCAGTGCACACATATATTGATGTCTTCATACTTGCTTAGATTACGCATTGAGATATGTTGTTTCCATGTAAATTCTGGATTTGGGGAACCGTGGATATTTCAAAGAGAATAGTTAATTATTTAAAAACCCGGTTTCCCTTGATATGATATTTCGGTGCGTCCACCATGTGTTTTATCGGTACTAGAGTGATATATGTGAACCCGAATCGAGGAGTAGGATGAGGCCGATTACGGGTACATGGTAGACCCGGTATGGTACCCCGGGGCGAGAACGGTTTCGCTGTGTAGTAGACGGTGAGCCTGGCAGAGGGACTACTACCTACCGGTGATTGGTTGAACCTGGCGGTTATCCGGAGGATACCGACCAGGGTTGATGGATGGATGGATGCGTGTCGATGCTTGGCACGAGTATTTCTTGATATTTTGGGTGCCGATGTTGGGTACTCACGGTTATATGAGATTTACAGGATTGGAGGACCGAGGAGGATGACGACGCCTGAGTAGTATGGGATTTGGGTACATTGATGGGTACCGATTATACTTTCCACGATGACATTCCGTGTAGATGTTATATTTCCCATGCTCAGTATGTAGTAATTGATATCTCATCCTGTATCTATTATACCTGATATAGTACACATTGCTATACCTGATCATTGCATACCCTGTTCATTCTATATAGGGTTGTTAGATTGCATTGCTATACCTGATCATTGCATACCCTGTTCATTCTATATAGGGTTGTTAGATTGCATTGCTATACCTGATCATTGCATACCCTGTTCATTCTATATAGGGTTGTTAGATTGCATTGCTATACCTGATCATTGCGTACCCTGTTTGTTCTATATAGGGTTGTTAGATTGCATTGCTATACCTGATCATTGCATACCCTGTTCATTCTATATAGGGTTGTTAGATTGCATTGTTATACTTGCTCATCACATGGAGATGTTATTAGATCGCACTTGTTGCATGATTGAGCATCCAGTTCATCATATAGATGTTATCTGTTGATATAGGTTAGAGTATCGTAGCGCGTGCATACTCGCGATTACCTTTATATGTTATCTTCTATTCACGAGTTGGCAACTTACCCCCGTTGTGCCACAGTGTTTGCAGGTTGCCCTTCGGAGTAGTCGCGGCAGGCTGCATTCTTGCATCTTTTGACACAGATACCCCTACAGTTGGTGTACTAGCTCTTTTGCTAATAGGTGGGTTTTGTGCGGTATCTGGTTATCTTTCAGTTATGTATATTGTTGTATCTAGTACTCTCCATCTACCACTTATGTATTGACTTAGAGACCAGTTGTGAGGACGATGTATATTATTTTGTATTCTGGCGTCGAGCTCGTTGTGAGCCGACTTTACTTATGCAGTTTATTCTATCTGTGATGTTTCCTGCTTGTTGCTCATTTTCTTCGCTACGGCGTCGTATATTGTTATCTTAGTATTTGGTTCTATAAATTGCTTAAATCACTCTATACTTTTTCTGGTTTGATTTCTGGGTTTTCGGCTTACTTAGTTGTGTTACGCCTGTAGACGTTACGTGGTTGAGTGCCGGTCACGGGCCAAACTTTGGGTCGTGACAAAGTTGGTATCAGAGCGTAGGTTTTACCTTCGGAGTGTAGGATGACCCTGGTATGATGGAGTAGATAGCTGCAGCAGAGTGGCGTAGCGTGCGGATGTTCCGCGGCATACTCACGACACGGTACTCCGCCTAAGCGACCTTAGGACTTATTGATTGAATTTCCTTTATGATCGTATATATCCTTGTGATTCGATTTTCGTATCCTCATCGAATCCTACCTTCTTTCCAGCCATTATGCCGCTAAGGACTACGAGGGTGCAGAGAGAGGCCGGGAGAGCCGAGGTTCGAGTTGATTTATCTGAGACGAGGACTGATCCGAGTAGTACCTGTAGGGTTCCTAGGCACTCTTGTGAAGGTTCAAAAGGCATCAAACATGCCCGGATAAAAATTTAGACGTGCCGAACAACCCAAAGCCGGGATCTTTGCTAGATTATTAGGGTTTAACATGCAAGAAGATAACTTTTATCTAAGTGTGAGGGATTACAACCTTTGTAGTCCGCTCCTTCACTTCACAAGCTCCGAGTAGATGTCCCTTTGCCGCGATCCACGATCTCCCGGACTCATGAGAGGCTCCACGACTCGAACGATCCATGCTAGCTCGAAGTATTCCAAATCTCCGATGATCTACCTTGAAGTTGCTACGGCTCAAGCTTTCTCACTCAAAAGAGAAGAACACACTAATCTCATGGGCTAGATGAGATGAGGATGAGAGAGTAGTAATTTTGCTTTCTTTTTATATTATTTTCTCATATTATTTCATCACTTAAGGATTTTCTAGTAAGCTATTCTCAAGAGAGAAGAAGAAGATGATAATGGAAAAGCTAATAAGAATAATCATAATCCTTTTGTGATGAATAGAATATAAACCATATGATTGAATTGTAAACCATGGTCAAGGATGAGTGGTCAAGATTTTGTAGAGAAATAACTAGAGTTACGGTTTGGTTAGGTTTAGTAAAGTGTCATCCATAAATATCTTTACAATGACAAAAGAAATAGTTTCTAGAAGGTGCATGAAGCAACTAACCCTAATCAAACCCTAACCTCAATTAATCATCCTTAAACATGTTTAACAATTAATCATATCATGTCACAATAATATATATCACATATATATTATATATATTTGCAACAAAGGAAAATAATACAATTAACATATATCGCATATATATCAATGTATCATCCACTGAGAAAATGAAATAATAAAGAGAGCCAATATTAGATAATGTAATACAATATATCATATATATTATTATACATTAAATCATCGAATCAACACTTGAATCGATGATCCGTCTATATCGAATATTACCGACTAATATATCATGTACCGATTCATCGAATCAACACTTGATCCGATGTCCCGGTTCATTTCTAAATATCGCAAGAATATAATACGGTATCCCATATCGTATTATTCTCGGTCCTGCACATATCACATATGTGCCTCTACTCCGTTTCGCCTGAGCCAAGAAACCTCTGTGTAGGACTCTAAAGAATCGTCAGTACGCCGGTAGCAGGTGATGATCATATCAAACACCCACAAGCTGCAAACGGTCAGCTAAACGTAACAGCCACCTAGGTATTGAGCAATCAGAAGATCAACAAGCTAGCCTGTGCGTTCTCCTGTGAATCCGATCAGTAACATTCCCGTACAGTCCGGTCTGTTCGTATGATATGTCGCATATCAAGTCTAGGGGTGGTATACGTCAGACCCCAGTAACCGATAAGTCGTGTCGATGTGTGGCTCATAACGGGTCGAGAAACTACTAGTAACACTTACCAGTAAATCTCTATATCAGCCCTGGCCAGGGACTTCCAGTTATAGCCAATCGAACACAGCACAACATCAACTCCCTATACTGGGAGAGACGAATCCCCTCCTATCGCTCATTGCCTCCATGTGATTCGGGACTGTACCCAAAAGCCACCGTTTTGCACGCCCTCTTGGACGTGGTAAGGTAGAAATCAAAGCACAGTGGGAATCACACAAGACTCTATGACGATCTCGGGTCTACAGACTACCCTGTACCAGTGTCACCGAAGAACTGCCATCTGACGTGTGGTATATCACCATCTGGGAGTTCTCGGCGAGTCCGTCCAGTGTACCCAGTCTCCACTGAGCACCCGTACACCATCTCTGATGTCTAACACCGATGGATATGTGATCATCCATCGCCCATCATATAGGTCAAGATGCGTATACGCTAGTCTACTCTGGTGTATCGATGCCCTGTCTCGATATACCCTCGACTAGGAACAGTTATAGGATGTACTCATCGACTACCGTGGCCCCACTAGTATGATCTCATCATAGTCCCAGTAGTCGAGTACAGATCCTAAGGGCTTTATCAACATGTGAGAGTAAAACAGTAAACCAATACAAGTTAACATGTTAAGATAAAGTGAAACCAAATAGCATACTATCATGACGAGCAAGAAAGTCATCTCTATATATAACCAAGCATCCATTATAATATACATCATATGTACAACAATGGCCTCTAGGGCATATACATAACTAACAATCTCCCAATTGCACTAAGGCCAGCTGCTGTAGTATCGCATACCTAGCATCCCGAATAATCTCTCAAACTGTATCTGTGGAATAGCCTATGTGAATGGATCCGCAGTGTTGTCCTTCGTATCTACTCTCCTGACCTCGATCTCCCGGCGATCAACTATCTCCCTGATCAGGTGATACCCCCTCAGAATATGTCTGGACTTCTGATGGGACCTGGGTTCCTTGGCCAAAGCCACAGCTCCATTGTTATCGCAATACAGAGGTATTGGATGCTCAATGGATGGAACCACACCAAGTTCACTAATGAACTTCTTTATCCATACAGCCTCTTTGGCAGCATCGTTGGCAGCGATGTATTCAGCCCCCATCGTCGAGTCTGCAACGGTATCCTGTTTGGAACTCTTCCAACATACCGCCCCTCCATTGAGGGTAAAGACAAAACCCGAATGCGACTTAGAGTCGTCCTTATCACTTTGGAAGCTGGAATCGGTAAAGGACTCCACCTGGAGTTCTCCGTTACCATACACCAAGAACATCTCTTTAGTCCTTCGCAAGTACTTGAGAATGTTCTTTACAGCTGTCCAGTGACTCTCTCCAGGATCTGCTTGATACCGACTCACTACACTTAGTGAGTATGCTACATCGGGTCTGGTACATAGCATCACATACATGATAGAGCCTACTGCCGAAGCATAGGGTATCCCTTGCATGCGAGCTTTCTCCAAATCAGTCTTGGGAGACATCTCTTTGGAGAGAGTGAGTCCAGAGATCGTGGGTTGGTTCCCACGCTTGGATTCTTCTATACTAAACCTCTTTAGTATGGTGTCAATGTACCTAGATTGGGACAATCCCAATATCCGTTTAGATCTATCTCTATAGATCATGATTCCCAATATGCAGGAGGCATCACCTAGATCTTTCATTAAGAATCTCTGTGATAAGTAGAGCTTGACTGATTGCAGCATAGGAATATCATTTCCTATCAAGAGTATGTCATCCACGTACAATACGAGGAAGACAACCTTACCCTCTGCTACCTTCTTATAGATACAAGGTTCATCTATATTTTTGATGAAGTCAAACTCTTTGACTACAACATCAAAACAGATGTTCCAACTCCGCGATGCTTGCTTTAACCCACAAATGGATTTAAGCAGCTTGCACACCTTTCCGCTGCTCCCACTATCTACGAAGCCCTCTGGCTGAGTCATGTACACGCACTCTTCTAAATCACCGTTTAGAAAGGCGGTCTTAACATCCATTTGCCAGATTTCGTAGTCATGGTATGCAGCAATGGCAAGTAAGATCCGGATGGACTTAAGCATAGCCACTGGGGAAAAGGTTTCGTCATAGTCCACACCTGGTCTTTGACGAAAACCTTTTGCTACAAGTCTAGCTTTGAAAGTCTCAACTTTTCCATCTACACCAAATTTCTTTTTAAAGACCCACTTGCTCCCAATGGGTTTTACCCCTTCAGGAGCATTTTCTAAAATCCATACTTTATTGGTGTACATGGATTCTATCTCAGATCGCATTGCATCCAGCCATTTCACAGAGTCACCACTCGTGATGGCCTGCTCGAAACTAGTCGGTTCATCATCATCCATGATGCAATCCTCACTTCCACCATCAATGAGAAAACCGTAGTATCTCTCAGGTGGATGAGAAACCCTACTAGATCGGCGGAGAGGCTGGGGTTCGTCGGGTACTACTGAATCCTCTGGTTCCACTAAATCATCTGTTGTAGTTTGTGTCGCTGGAACCTCTTCCAGTTCTATCTCATTGCCATCAATTTCTTTTGCAAGAAATTCCTTTTCTAAAAAGGTGGCATGCCTAGAAACAAACACTTTTTGTCCTTCGGTGTGGTAGAAGATATACCCGTGCGAATGTTTGGGATATCCTATAAACTTGCACAGAATAGACCTTGCGCCGAGTTTTTCCGGATGTTGTGTTTTCACATATGCCGGACAACCCCATATCCTAATATAATTAAGATATGGTCTCTTTCCTTTCCATATCTCATATGGAGTGGTTGGCACAGATTTGGTAGGAACCATATTCAATAGGTCTGCAGCTGTCTCCAGTGCATACCCCCAGAAGGAAATGGGTAACTCAGCTGTACTCATCATCGAGCGCACCATATCTAATAGGGTGCGATTCCTGCGCTCCGATACACCGTTGTGCTGTGGTGTATAAGAGGGAGTAAGCTGAGAGAGAATCCCATTCTCTTTTAGATAATCCAGGAACTCACCACTTAAGTATTCACCTCCTCGATCAGATCGAAGAATCTTAATACTTTTGCCCGTTTGGTTTTCTACTTCGTGTTTATATTCTCTGAATTTCTCAAAAGCTTCAGACTTATGTTTCATCAGGAACACATATCCGAATCTTGAGAGATCGTCAGTGAATGTAATGAAGTAGGAAGAACCGTTCCTGGCATGCGTAGACATGGGACCGCATACATCACTATGTACCAGTCCTAAGAGTTCAGTAACTTTTTCTCCGTGTCCACTAAATGGAGCTTTGGTCATTTTTCCTTTGAGACATGAATGGCAAGTATCATAAGATGATAATTCGAACGGATTCAAAAAACCATCCCTATGTAACTTAGCCAGTCGTGTCACATTGATATGACCAAGTCTACAATGCCACAAGAAGGATTCGTTCATATCTGAACTTTTCCTCTTGTGTGTGTTTTGTATATTTAGAACTGTATTCTGATTTAGAGTGAATATGCCATTATGTAACGAGCCTGATGCAATCAACTTTTGATCTAGGAATATGTTCATAACATTATCCTGTACTACAAAATTATATTTATTTTTGCTCAATAAAGAAACTGATATAATGTTGCACATCATGTTCGGTATATAATAGCACTCATTTAGAATCAGTGTATTATGACTTGGCAATACAAGGTGATATTCGCCAACTGCTTTGGCTACAATACTTGCACCGTTCCCTACTTGAACGGAATGATCACCTTTTCCCAGTTCTCTACCTTTACGTAGCCCATGTAACTGTTTACATATGTGGATCTTGATCCGGTATCTAATACCCAGGACGTAGGGTGAACTGAGAACTGTTCTCAATAACTAACACACCCGAAGAAGATGCATCAACATGCATGTTCTTTTGGGCGGCTTGAGAACCCAGATATTCTCATGTTTCCTGTTCAGTCTTATAACTCTTATAAGAAAGAACGGGTCCAACAAACCCTAGCTCAGTACAATAATTAGGTTTAGTCAATACATCAATATTATTATCTTGATTATGGCCTGACATGGTCGCTACCTGGAGAGAGAGAGAAGAAAACACTTTAGCGTATGCTCTTGCAAGATTAGATTGGTTATTATCTTATCTAATCAGGATGTCTCCCACTGTTTTTATCAAATCTACCTTAAAACCCTAAAAGGTAAGATTAGCCGGGATTAATTACACCCTACAATTTCGTCAATCTTTCAGCCAGATCAGTGTCGGTACTTTGAGGGAGGTTCCCCGTGCTCTCGCACGGACCTAATTAAAGTAAACCTCGTTTTCCCAGAGGCGTAACCCCGTTAACACTTTTCTAGACACCTACTTGATCGGCTAATTGTCCTGTGTAAAACTCTCCCAGGAGTAACTCTTACTCGCAGTGGGTATCAGGATCCAACTATCTTATAGGAGGTATGCAATCTCATTGCAAATTTCAACACTTGAAATTCCCGATAATATTTTTACCTCTAGCATCCTATGACCTTGACGCAGGCCAACAAACCATAGTGCGCTAGTCAAGTTCAACCCGTCATTTCTTGATTGAATTAAACCCACCCGCACGACCCTTGACGCAGGCCAACAAAGTCGCACGACTACCCTAATCCAATCTGCATCATATGCATAAACAGATATATACTAGTTAGCTACCGCACACTACGCCTTGACGCAGGCCAACAAGCGTAGCACGAATACTAAATATTATCTATCTGAAATGACGGAGGGCTACGCAGGTTTTTCAGAAAACCCTGAGCGTAATGAACTTGATATCGTCGTAGAATCATGTGTTTTTGAAAAGGAGTGTTTTTGAGGCTTTTCTTAGTTTCGCTAAAGGGGTCACTCCCGGTGAAGGGATCGTCGGCCCTTTCCTCATCAAATAAGGTGCAGGATATATCATATATACCGCTGTGCAAAGCAAAACACTAAAAGCAATCAAAAGACAAACTGCGTTTTGTAGCATCTGCCAGTTTTGCTAAAGGAGTCACTCCCGGTGAAGGGATCTCGGTCCTTTCCTCATCGAATAAGGTGCAGGATATATCATATATATCACTGTGCAAAGCAAAACTGTAGCTACCTATTTTATAAAGTTTTGATTCTACAACATCTTTAGGTTTCTTTTCTTTTATTAATCTCATTAATAAAAATCCCATCAGCTTATGCTTCCTAAGCATCACAGAAGAAACGAAAGCAGTAATATTTATATATCAGCATATATATATAGTATAAGCATTCGTCTCAGGCAGTAATATGATCTCATCACAGAACATTGCAGCAGAAGAACATATATGAAATATTGGATATACTAGGACGTCCGTGTTTTCAATACGAGCCTGTATAAAACACGGATTCCACGGTCGCGACGAATAGCCAAACCCACATCCCAAGACCCCTACGAGAGCGGCAAGTAACACTGCCAATTCTAGGGTTAGGAGACCCGGTCTCGACTCCTCGAGATGGCCTCCCACTGGACCCTAGAACCCGGTTACTTGTGCTCCCCTCCTTGGGTCTACCTAATACGGAAAAGTAAATAATATACACTGGTGACATCAACCGCAACCTGGAAGTGCCCCAAATAAAAGAATATTACATTACAAATGAATTTTACATGAATGAAAATAAAGACCCTCATCTCATATAAAACCCCCGGCTATTCTGATCGCGACGATCCAATATAACTTATCACAGCAACACATAATATCTCATATCATCAACGTAAGTAAATATGCGCATCCCAATTGTCGTTGACATATAGCAACGAAACCGGCGATATCACATATTACACTTACGGTCACAGAAAAGAAAGTGTAAAACTACAATATTTGGAATCCACAATCACTTTAGACATCGTAAATCCGAAATATCACATATTCCGCATTTCATGCCTAACTCTATGAATTCCACATATTGTATCACATTCCAGATAAATAGACAGTTTTAAACTTTCCGAACAGATAATCAAATACCCAAAATTTCCCAAAGTGCTCAACTCTTGAGCGAAGTTCAAATAATCCCAGAATATGTCACAGTACCGGTGATCCAGCCGTAGAAGGGTCAAGCCAACGCCTCACATGTGGCACGCCGTACTGCCCCAAACCCGAAGGTTCAAAAGGCAGTTCAAGACGGTCACATAATCGAGTTAAGGTTTGTTGTCTTCTAGAGGGTCCACCTCTTAACTTGTACAATTTTCCGAAAGATTTAAACCCAGTAAAAATTCAACGCTTGAAAGTTCGCCGTACCGGGAAATAGTAAGTTAATGATATCCGTTCAACTAGTTTAACAATTTCTAAATATCCGGAAAGAAATACGAACTTAAAAATTCCGATCGAATCTACTATTACAAAATAAACCCCAGATTTAAACAATACTGAAATCACTGTTAAAAATATCCAGAAGCCTCAACAAGTACCTACGGTTATTACCAGGAAGCCACGTGTCGCCAATCGATCAATCCGCCGCGGAACCGCCGTGCAAGCAAGCTTGCGCCGCGCTTCCACGGCCGTTTGATCGAATTGGGGGCTCGGGCTTCTTGGTAATTCTTAGAATTCCCTGCTGATTTTTTTACATATTTTTAATTCAGAAAAATCCCAAAATTTAAAAAATTTCCAGAGAGGGGTCTTTTTGCGTCGTTTCGGGTTCGATCGGAGTTTTAACTTCGTAAACACATCGCCTAATGCTCTAGCTAGGCTCTGATACCACTGTAGGGTTCCTAGGCACTCTTGTGAAGGTTCAAAAGGCATCAAACATGCCCGGATAAAAATTTAGACGTGCCGAACAACCCAAAGCCGGGATCTTTACTAGATTATTAGGGTTTAACATTCAAGAAGATAACTTTTATCTAAGTGTGAGGGATTACAACCTTTGTAGTCCGCTCCTTAACTTCACAAGCTCCGAGTAGAAGTCCCTTTGCAGCGATCCACGATCTCCCGGACTCATGAGAGGCTCCACGACTCGAACGATCCATGCTATCTCGAAGTATTCCAAATCTCCGATGATCTACCTTGAAGTTGCTACGGCTCAAGCTTTCTCACTCAAAAGAGAAGAACAGACTAATCTCATGGGCTAGATGAGATGAGGATGAGAGAGTAGTAATTTTGCTTTCTTTTTATATCATTTTCTCATATTATTTCATCACTTAAGGATTTTCTAGCAAGCTATTCTCAAGAGAGAAGAAGAAGATGATAATGGAAAAGCTAATAAGAATAATCATAATCCTTTTGTGATGAATAGAATATAAACCATATGATTGAATTGTAAACCATGGTCAAGGATGAGTGGTCAAGATTTTGTAGAGAAATAACTAGAGTTAGGGTTTGGTTAGGTTTAGTAAAGTGTCATCCATAAATATCTTTACAATGACAAAAGAAATAGCTTCTAGAAGGTGCATGAAGCAACTAACCCTAATCAAACCCTAACCTCAATTAATCATCCTTAAACATGTTTAACAATTAATCATATCATGTCACAATAATATATATCACATATATATTATATATATTTGCAACAAAGGAAAATAATACAATTAACATATATCGCATATATATCAATGTATCATCCACTGAGAAAATGAAATAATAAAGAGAGCCAATATTAGATAATGTAATACAATATATCATATATATTATTATACATTAAATCATCGAATCAACACTTGAATCGATGATCCGTCTATATCGAATATTACCGAATAATATATCATGTACCGATTCATCGAATCAACACTTGATCCGATGTCCCGGTTCATTTCTAAATATCGTGAGAATATAATACGGTATCCCATATCGCATTATTCTCGGTCCTGCACATATCACATATGTGCCTCTACTCCGTTTCGCCTGAGCCAAGAAACCTCTGTGTAGGACTCTAAAGAATCGTCAATACGCCGGTAGCAGGTGATGATCATATCAAACACCCACAAGCTGCAAGCGGTCAGCTAAACGTAACAGCCACCCAGGTATTGAGCGATCAGAGGATCAACAAGCTAGCCTGTGCGTTCTCCTGTGAATCCGATTAGTAACACTCCCGTACAGTCCGGTCTGTTCGTCTGATATGTCGCATATCAAGTCTAGGGGTGGTATACGTCAGACCCCAGTAACCGATAAGTCGTGTCGATGTGTGGCTCATAACGGGTCGAGAAACTACTAGTAACACTTACCAGTAAATCTCTATATCAGCCCTGGCCAGGGACTTCCAGTTATAGCCAATCGAACACAGCACAACATCAACTCCCTATACCGGGAGAGACGAATCCCCTCCTATCGCTCATTGCCTCCATGTGATTCGGGACTGTACCCAAAAGCCACCGTTTTGCACGCCCTCTTGGACGTGGTAAGGTAGAAATCAAAGCACAGTGGGAATCACACAAGACTCTATGACGATCTCGGGTCTACAGACTACCCTGTACCAGTGTCACCGGAGAACTGCCATCTGACGTGTGGTATATCACCATCTGGGAGTTCTCGGCGAGTCCGTCCAGTGTACCCAGTCTCCACTGAGCACCCGTACACCATCTCTGATGTCTAACACCGATGGATATGGGATCATCCATCGCCCAATATATGGGTCAAGATGCGTATACGCTAGTCTACTCTGGTGTATCGATGCCCTGTCTCGATATACCTTCGACTAGGAACAGTTATAGGATGTACTCATCGACTACCGTGGCCCCACTAGTATGATCTCATCATAGTCCCAGTAGTCGAGTACAGATCCTAAGGGCTTTATCAACATGTGAGAGTAAAACAGTAAACCAATACAAGTCAACATGTTAAGATAAAGTGAAACCAAATAGCATACTATCATGACGAGCAAGAAAGTCATCTCTATATATAACCAAGCATCCATTATAATATACATCATATGTACAACAATGGCCTCTAGGGCATATACATAACTAACAGTACCCATGTTGTACCAGGACAGATTGTTTCTCCTACGACAGATCAGATCGCTAGACTAGTGGCAGAGATGCAGAGCTTGCGCCAGACGATGAGCTCATTGGTAGAGGTCGTTCGAGCGCAGCGACAGATGGTTGTCACCCCTGTTACCCAGTTGTTCCTTGCGATCATCATGCAGTATTCTGTCCCCTACATAGCACCGGTGGAGGCAGCCCCCGTTTACGAGATACGTCTTCCAGAGACCGTGAGAGTTCCGGAACAGTTGTGGAATCGTACTGGTGTACCAGCCCAGAGCAGAGGCTTAGGACGAGGACAGTCGTTTGGCTTCCATCCCCAGGCAGGACAGCATTCAGTGCGTAGGTGTTTGCGATGCGGAAGCCTTCAACACCTCATCAGGCAGTGTTCCTTCACAGCACGTCAGGGTCGTGTTCTGAGATGTCGTGGACACGGAGGGTTTGCACAGAGGGGTCAGGCTAGTAGAGGAGGAGTTCGATCAGTCGCAGATGAAGGACAGGCACACGTTTTCGCTTCGACTCATCGGGATGCGCGAGCGTCCAATGCGGAGCCTACAGGTACTCTTTCAGTATGTCCTTTTGTTGCACTCGTATGTTTACACACTTCGTGCCGAGTTTAGGATGAGAGTCGTGCTGGGTAGATTAGCCGTTTGTTGTGTTAACTTCTGTCAGCAATCCTTTTGTTGCGCGACACGTACTTCGGTCGTGTGCCCATCGGATAAGAGATAGAGATTCGTCTGTCATTTTGAACCTCCTAAAGATGTTGGATTTGGCAATCTCCTGGGCACGGACTTGTTAGCTACGTGCTAGGCGTTGTGGGCTACCGTGAGGAAACAGTTATGTTTTGTTTTTCCGGGCAAGTCAGATCTTGTGGTGCAGGTGGATAGTGGTGCCACCTCTTTCAGCTTGAATTCAGCCTTATTTGCTAGTCGGCTCTGAGGAGATGTCGTGGATTCTTGGCGTTTTTCGTGATGCTGTAGCCACAGTTGGGTTGTTGGACCGGTTTTCTTTCGTGCGAGAATTTTTCCGACGTCGTTCCAAGATAAGCCGGCGAAGCTTAAGGAGCTAAGGATCTTCTGCAGAGTAGTTGTTGAGGGAGTTATGCGTCTGAGTGTTTCACATTTAGGAAGCTCTTATTTCTGTTCGTCCAGGAGGAAACGACAGATTGAGGTTGTGTTGATGGATCGTCACTTGAATCGTCTTACGGTGCGGATAAGTATCTTGTACCTCGCACTGACGAATTCCTCGATCAGCACCAGAGTGCGAGACCTTGTCTAAGTTCGTTGGGGATCAGGTCATCATTGTTGCGGGTCCGGAGTGATGACATTCCGAAGACTGCCTTGTGCGTGCTACGGGCTTTGTGTGTTTTGGGTGTGTCACTGGACTCACCAATGCTCTAGCAGCATTAGTAGGTGTGATGAACTGGTTTTCTTCGGGCCGTTCCTCGACCAGTTATTGTTGTGTTATTTACGACATCCTGGTCTCTTTAGTTTGTCTTGAGGGTTAGGAGTAGCACTCGAGGATCTGTTATACGGATACTGGGAAAGCCCAACGGTTTACTAGATTCTCGGAGTGTTCCCTTCTGGATTGTTGTGTTGACTCCTAGGTTGTGTAGTTACGGAGACGAATTGGTATGGTTCCGAGGAAGATCGTGGCCGTACAGCTTAGGCCTAAATTTGTGAGCAGGACGGAGGTCCGCAGAATTTTTTTTGGCTTAGCAGGTGTTACAGCCGTCTCTTGCAGGATTGCTAGTGTGATGCTGCCCCGTTGACTAATTTGACTGGAATGGAGGTTCCTTTTCTGTAGACTGAGGCTTGTGTTCAGAGTTTCAGCAGTTGAAGACTAGGTTAATGTAACGTTTTGAAAATCGTTTCGGTGAAATTTCGAAAAAAACGGTAAAATAAGGGGGTTTTCTGTAAAAAGTCAAAATACAAATATCTTATTATAAAAATTAAATATACATATTCTATCTATTTAATTGCTAGTATTTGGTGTTTATTGAGCCACTGGTGAAATTTCAAATTTTCTGAAAAAAATTATTTTAATATTATTTTAAGCCGTCACTAATATATTTAATTAGGGAAAATTAAAAATTGGAATGGGTTGAAACAAATTTTTTGCATCATAAAACTTTAAATAAAATTTTATCATGTGGTTTTTGGAACGAAATCGTTTGCCAAAACGGTTTAGAAAATATCGAAGAAAAAGGCTTTTTTCGGTGAAATTAGTGTAAATAGTTGTTTGGGGTATAACATTTATCTTTTTCCCCCACACCCACACCCACACTCACTCACCCCCATCCCCATGTGTCTGAATTCAGCAGCACATCCCCCCATTTCCCCACTCCATTCCACACAAAAAAGAAAAGAAAAGAAAAGAAAAGAAAAAAGGAAATGAAAGAAAGTCAAAAGGGGGTGTAGACTTTGTCCTTTTCTCCCCATTTTTCTCCACCTCCCTCTCTCTCCTCCCCCACTCCCTTTATGGCCGAAAATTCCAGCACAAACAGCCCTCTTTCTCCCCCCCATTGTTCCATCTCTTTTGCTTCAAAAAATTCATCAAATACCCATCAAAAAAATCCCAAAATCGAAATCTAGTTCTTATCCATTTTAGTGTAGCCTTAGATGCATGGATCTTAATGCAAGGATTTCATTTTGGAGGTCTAGATTTCATGTTTGATCATGGATTTGTGAGGTATAAATCTTGGCATTTTGTTTAATTTGTTGCTAATACTTTAGTCTAGCTTAATTATAAGTTTAATGGTGGTTTAATTGTGTGTTTGAAAGTTCAAGAAAAGAACTTGAATGCAAGTGAGGGTTTATGAAATTCAAGAGAAGAATTTGAACCATGTTAGGGTTTTATGTTATGAGATTATGCTTGTGTGATGTTTTGACATATTAATGGTTGCTAAATCAAATTAAGTTGTTAGTTGTTAGTTAAAAATTATGATAATTATACTAATTTGCTATCTAGGTTTTTGGAAATGGTTAAATAATTGGGTTTAAAATTATAATTAGTTTTTTTATGACTTCATTAACATTATTAAGTGTGGTTTAATGTCTTTAGTTCATGCAAATCCAAACTAAATTGTTGTTTATGCATTTTTGCTAAAATGGTTGAAATTTGGGTAAAATTGCAAACTAGTTTTTTTTGAACGTATATAGTTTGATGAGATTAAATTGTGGTTATGGGTTATATGACTTATTTCAGTTATTTAATAAGTATTATGGCCGCTAGAATTGTTTAAACGTCGAGTTTTGTACTAAAACGGGAAATTTTGCTTGCTAGTTTTTCGAAAAAACGGCTTTTAAAGTGAATTTGGGGTTTTTGTGAGTTTTAACCTATTTTATATTAAAATTAGTGTTCGCGAATGTGCAAATGAGTGTATTTGGGTTTTTCTCGATGGTCTGGCGTTTGTACGCCGATGTCGAGGGTTTTCGGGTTGATTTGTGGAAGCAACCATAGGTTTTGACCTATGTGGGATTCGTGTGTCGTTTTGGTCATGAGTCGGATTTTAATGCGATGCGGTGCGTTATGATATGTAGGTACCCCCATGTGGACTTCGAGACGACAAGCAAGCGCGTGGCGACGTCGGCACCAGCGAGCGAGGACCAGGTGAGTAGATTTATATCTACGGGGAGAAGTTGGGTGGATGGCATATAGCACCCCCGCAGTCCGTGGTGGTGTATACGGATGCGTATACACACCAACAATTATTACATGTTATTTGCGATTAATAATGATGTTTAGGATGAATATTGGTTTGTTGGATTATTTTAGTATCGCGAACCCTAGGGTAGTGTTGCACTACACATACATACTTGCATACATCCCTATTTATATGTGCTCATGGGATTCTTTATAGTTATGTGTTCACATGGGTATGGGACTATGTGTTCACATACGGATTTGAGGATGATACTTGGGATTGAGCTTAGTCGATGAGATTTGTTTGTGGTTGTGATATCGGTGATATGGCAGGATTCGTACTTGAGGTACGTCCTGGTGTTATAGCGGATCTTGGGATGGCGATACGGGTGAATAGTGTTATAAATAAAATGGTCGACATGTGATCGTGATATGAGGCATAATATGCTAGGATATTGATATTAGGTCGTATCGGGCGATGTATACCCCTTGATGATGATATGTGATGACGATATCGGTTTGTACGAGATTGTCGATCAGTAGTCAGATCACGAGTATATTTAGGATATTAGTATTGTACTAGACATAGGTCAGTACCCTAGACTATGATCTTGGATAAAGAGGATACCAGATGAATAGTGTGATGAATATGATATTAACCCGTACCCAGATTTGGGGATGCCGTACGACGGATTTACGTACGAGCTAGATTTTGATGATTGATCCGCACTCTTGACTTGGGATGTGTCACGACCCGAAAGAGCACGTGACTGGCCCTTGGACCATATGAAGTCTATAGGACCCCATCTGATCCAAGTAAGCCAAAAGCCCAGCAATCTAAAACCATTTAAAGAGTAAATAAGGAAAACTGTTTTTGAAAAGTAAGGAAATCATGTTTGGAAATCAAAGTTTTTAAATAACTAAGCCGAATATGCATTTTTTTAAAATGTGTAACCTTTCCTGAAAATTTCGGCAGAGTTTGCTTTGTAAAAACTGGCCCCGAACGGGGTACAACAAGAATAATATATATGAAATGATAAAAGGCATCCCCAAGCGGGAGCTAGCTCTTCGTCCATCGACGGTCACAACCACGCAAGCAATAATAATATACAACGCCAAAGGGCGAGGATCAAAACCCAAAAAAAAAGAAACTCAAAACAGCCAGAAAACCGTAATACTACTAGCGCGACTCTAAGGTCGAAATAAAACAACACTGTTTTCTAAGTCTGAAACAAAAAACAAGTTTTTGGTTGATGGACAATTCTAGATACAATAAATAATACCAATACAATAGCGGTTCTGATATAAAAGAACCCACCTAACTAAGCAAGTCACCCGATGGAAGCAGTGTGCCCGAAATGCCGCTAAGGAATCTGTACGGCAAAAACCTGCAAGAACTGGGGCACAACGGGGGTGAGTTGCCAACTCGTGAATAGAGATATATCTACAAGCAGAGATCGAATGCATGACCCATCCTAGGTCAATACGATCAGATATAAATAAAACTCAATATGAATAAAGCTGAAACATGCTAAACTGGCAATGTAATCTCTATACATGAGTGTAATGCCAAGAGCTCGTGCTAGTGCCTCAGGTAATAGCATGTCAAGAATATGAGGTATGATCAATGTAATCAAATCTGCACACACGTAGATCCCGTCCACTCGTCACCCACTGACAATAACCATCATGCAAGTAAATATCATAACCTGTGCATGGAAATATGAGGATATAATCCACCCGTGTCCCTCGCGACACATCAAAATCATGGAACCAGGGTGCCCAACATCGACACCCGAAAACATCATGAAAACCGTGCCCAGCATCGGCACGTAAATCCTCATATATCGGGCTCCGTCAGTCCGGATCGGCCCGCGGGCTCTGTCTGCGGTATCGGCCCTCGGCCCCGGCAGTATGCCCAAACATCTATCGACTCTGGTCGGTATCCTCCGGATAACCGCCAGGTCCAACCAATCACCGGTAGGTGCTCGCCCGCCTCCAGGCTCAATCGGCAAAGCTCATCGATCATCTTGCCGAGGGGAACCATACCGGGTCCACCATGTACCCGCAATCGGCTCATCCACTCCTCGATTCGGGTTACACATGTCGCTCTCAGCACCGAGAAAACACATGGTGGACGCACTGAAATATCATATCAAGGGTAACCGGGTTTTTAAAGTAATGATATATTCTCTTTTTAAAACACCCTCGGTTCCCAAATCCAGAAATATCATAGAAACAACATATCTCAATGCGTAAAATCAAGCATGAAGCATGCTACATGTGAAGGAATGTATGTACATCATCATGTCATGCAAGGATCATATACTGAATGCAATAGTACTACAGTGTAGTTACATGGCAATTATCGATGATAAGTGTGTGAGCCGGCAACAAGTGTACGTGGAGCATATGCATCATCGATAATGGTGCTGGTGTCCTAGCAGCATGACTGAATATCATAACAATACAAGCGATGCAATGCAGATAGCAGGAATAATGCGGAAACGAATAATCAACGCTAAACACAGAACCTGCCTCACAAGATATGTCATGTAACCTTGCCTTTTGAAATAAGACGAATCAGGGCTTTTGGTAAAGTAAGGGCTACGGTGTTTTAAGAAAAGATGCATCATTTGAAAATATCCGTATAACCCTTCTGCTTATCTTTAAAATATCCCCGATTCGTTACTTTTGAAATAGGTATGACTCGGTCTAGTCCAATGCCCACTAAGAAATCTGGACCGGAGGGGTATGAAACCACCTAATCTGAGTCAATATATAAGTATAGATATGATAGTCGGTGATCTCGCCTCAATAACATATCGTAAGATATCCTCGAATCATGAGGGCGGATCTATCATCAATATCGGCTCGTACGGTAAATCGTCGTATGGCATCCCAATAGCTGGGTAGGGGTCAATGTCACACTATCTCATCACATATCAGGTATCACCATCATCAGATCACACATCTGGGGTACTACTGTAAGTCTAGTACAAATCGATACCATCTATAAAAATATGAATGCGGGTAAAGCACATGTCCAAAGGCCCGCTAAACTATCATATCGCACCTCAAAAGGCGACTGTGTCACACCGCCGATCTCACGGCCTCACATCAAGTAACACCTCAAACCCACGTATCATCACCAAACCCGTATATAAACACATAGTCCCATACCCATGTGTAGATATACGCACCAACATATGAGAATGAATGCAAGAATGTGTGTAAATATAAGGGTAAGTATAGGTATGAGTGCAATCGCTACCCTAGGGTTCGCACTATACTACACCCAAAGATCTCAGCATCAAGAATACCATTATTACTATCAATGATCCTAACCACACATAATAATATACGTGTGTATACGTATTCGTATACAACACCACGGACTGCGGGGGTGCTATACGCCATCCACCCGACTTCTCCCCGTAGATATAAATCTACTCACCTTGCTTCTCATGTGTCGGTGCCGATGTCGCCATCTTCATCTTCTTTGCCTCAACATCTCGTAGGGTACCTACAAGTATATCACAACGCTAAAGCACATGAAAATCACATCGGAAACCAAAATAGCACACGCTACCCGCATAGGTAAAAACCTATCGACTCGCATGTAAACACAATCAATATCCACTTGTCGTTGACGTCCAAACGCCATCCGACAGGAATGAATCACCAAATACCAAAATCCATGCTAAATCAAGTCGTAAAACATACACCAACATAGGAAAATCAACCCAGATTTCACCCTAGATGGAATCAGTCAAAACTAGAAGTACCCAGGGTCAATACTAGAGGAAATGGGGGCATGCACAGAAAACGAGGCAATTCCTTAAAATACCTTATTTTAGAATTTTCCATAATTTTCCCCCATTTATCTGTATTTAATTATACCAGAATATTAAAATATTCATTAAAATAATATTAAATTATAAAATTTCCCAAAAATCATATTTTATTATTTTGAAGACGTTACACTCTACCCCCTTAAAGAAATTCGGTCCCCGAATTTAAATTTAAACCCCCAAATACTAAAATATTTCAATACAAATTCCAAGTCATCGGGGCTCCGAAATCATCTATACATAAAACATCATAGCGCAATGCAAGCGCATGAGTACTGAGCAGATAACTCAAAAGCAACACTCCATCAAGCATCCGCAATCATCGGAGTCATGGTAACGACACAATGTCAAATCCAATACAAAATCAATATGATATGGACCAAGACTATACATGTAGACACCCAATCTATACATGTAATTAGCTGATGCAACTGTATGCCAAATCTTTTTAAGTCGCTGTGCGATGCGCGTAACACTGCACAGTGGCGGACGTTTCTCATAAGAAAATAACTATATATGTGTATATATATCCTTTGTTTAATAAGCACGTTCCACCATTTTGAAAATAATCAGAAGGGTTTCCTTGTTTTTAAAACGTTTTGTGTCATATCGGACACGTAGGTATATACTGAGACTATAGCTCGCTTTTCGGAAATCCCTTCGATAACTATCGATGCATGCAAAATATATCCAGGCACTGTCCACTGACTAGTCCTGCTTAGTATGAAAGCAAATATCCCACATCATAAAAATGTACTGCTCCAAAAGGAATAAATTCCAAAAATGCACATAACACTACCCTGTGCGTCTGACGCGCACGGAAATCAAAATCCATATATGCGCTAAACATGTGCACAAAACAACATCTAGGTGCAACGGGTGTGCACGAAGCATCTGTCATAGGCAACATGTGTGCCTGACAGCCAAAACAGGTGCATCTGATATGCACGAAGAATCTCGATTTAGTGCATCTGGTGTGCCCCAAAATCGTATCTCAAAACATGCGCCCAACATGCGCGAAAATCCAAATCGGTGCATCCATCATGCACGAATGAAAATCTAGACCCTGCGCACTCAATATGCACGGAATCACAAAATCCAATAGCAACGTCGAATATGCGTAAGTCCAGTCAAAAGCACGGAATGCAAGAATCCACATCAATATCACAATCAAAATCGACATACCGGAAGGCATCAAATCGAAGTCAGGTGCAATCGTAATGCACAAAATATAAATCCGGTGCAACAAAGGCACGAAATATAAATCTGATGCGATAAACGCAAGAAACATAAAACTGGTGCGACAAATGCACGAAGTATAGAACTGGTGCATCCCATGCACAAATACCAAGCAATAACTCAAATACATAAGCAGCAACACCAAGTGTATCCAGATATGAAGAAAATCATAAACGTGTGCAGCTGCGGGCACAAAACACATATCGATGCACTACAAGCACATATAAGCTATACCGAGTGCAAAATCAAAACACTAAAATTACATGAAACTCTGCTGGAAGCGTAAATCAAATCACCAGCATAAAATAGGCATGAAATCGCAATCAACAGCTCAAGAGTAATAACTATGTACAAGGTATAAATACCCAGTAGATGCAACCATGGTGCACAAAATCAAATATCATGAAACTCAGTCATCAAGACTAAATCATGCGAATAGATCGCCCAAAATACCGAAATCCAAAGCAACGGATACGTGATAATCAAATCACAAAATCACAAATCATAATTACCGTCGTCGGTATACCCTCCTTCAGGGTCGAGAAGGTACCGGTACATCCGATGCTAGCGGCGCAAGATATCTACTTGGCTCTTGCTCGCGGCTGGCGTCCTCTGCCTCTAGTTCCTGATCCTTCCTGTAGATTACCAACTCGCAATCCATCGACTCATCGGCCCGGTCAGGTGTGCTGACAGGAACGATTCCGTTCTTGCACTTCCCTGGTCATCTCTCGGTCAATCCTCACGACCGCTCGTAAAGCAGCACATCTCTGGCGCCGACCTCGGGTCCTCTGAATGCATGTCACACATCCGATCCTGGGTGCAACTCTTATTGCAGCAGTGTACTGGAAGGAATCCTACTCAAGGTCTCTTCTGATCTTGCCTAAGCCAAACTGTAAGGAGGCTGGTACTCTGGCGTAATCTTTTCTCGCTCTCTGGACCTCTGCGTCCTTAGTACAACATCCCCTCGGAAGCTGGTCGCATCTCTGCGCCTCTGTATGCATGTCCGGCCTTTAATCTTAACGGGGTGTAGTAACAGCTCGTCTGCCTCTCGCACGAACTTCTTGTCCCGCTTGTCTGTATCATCGACCATTCGACGTCGCGTCTTTATCTGCACACTGCAATGTCCTCGGCTACGGTCCATCCGAAGTCTCTAACACGGACTCGAAATCACGAACTCGGTATCTTCATCACTCCGTAGAAGATATCTATCCGAACACGTCCTCAACGTGCATGTCACATCTCTGATGTCAGCGGAGTGGAACGTCATCTCATCGAAATCTCGTGCGAACTCTTTACTCCACCTTGCTCAAATATCGACTGATTCGGACTCATCTCATCGTGGCTACACGAACTACGCTCCGACGGCTATGCTCACATCTGGAGTCTCCCAAGCAGTGTCCCATCACAATATCCGAAAGATGTCGAACCATCCGATCGACTCGTCAGAACCTCATGATCCCCCAAGAGCTCACATCTCGGGTACAGTTTAGTAGTATCGAGTACATGCCACAGTGTCGGTGGTCCAGCCGTAGAAGGGCAAACCCAAGCCTCACTAATGGCGCCGAGTAACTGCCGCAAACCCTAAGGTTCAAAGGCTTTCACACGGTCATTAAGTCGAGTTAGGGTTTCATTCTTCTAGAGGGTCCATAGAATCACCTGCATGTCTTTCCGTATACTTTAAACTTGGAAAATAGGTTCCTGACATTCGATCGTCTCAATCAACTCTCAACGAATCTGCATGAAGTCGCCTCTAGCTGGAATCAATCCACCTGATGACCTCGCATCGGGGTAAGCGAACTCACCATACGTCCTAGTCATTCATCTTCGGTGACTAGCGACTCACCATCATATCTCAAGAATATGCTCATGCTGCAGTAGCTCCAATCATCTGGGCGATATCTCATCATTTGCAGCAACAACTGGCTCATACGCCTGTACGCCGAACAACGCCTCAATCCCCCAGAAAAGGCGATACATAAGCGGTCATCTCAGAATCGGTCTGCTCTAGATTTGAGCAAGACTCTCCACACTGGAGATCTTCAACACAACTGGGCCCGCTCCGGCGCAAAAATCAGACGAATCACCTTCGTCTCTCAAATCGGGTAGACTAGCTATCATCTGTCGCATATCTACCTGAAGGCTCCGGCAATCTCAGCTCGTAAGCTCCGAAAGCAACATCCTGTCAATCTCAGCAACAGCTGGTCCATCTGTCTGCACGGTAGGCGACATCACAATCTCTGAGGTATGCTGTACATCAATAGTCCTCTCTCAACTGGCAGCTCTAACAATGACCCGATCATCCGGTGCAAGACCAAGCACTTGCCTCCACTAGAGGTCACAATCCACAATACCAACTCGAGACGTTCTCATGTCACCAGAAAACACAATGGTCGGCCCTCGTACCAAACGAGCTCACACCGGCCGTAACCCTAGCAGCAGCCCAAACTGCGCTCAAACATGGTGACAGGAACCTCAATCCAGCATCAAGAGAGCACACCAGTGGCAAGAAGGGAAACAACAGATCCAGAGTGGATACATGATCATAGGAAGGAACAACATCAATGAAGGTATGATCATGAAACTGTAAGTCCACGTTGCCACCCCCGGTTCTTACGGGGAGGCGGAAACGGTATAAAAATCAAATTTTTAGTGCAAGAAGCAACATGGACTATGCAAGGTCGGGATCGATACCTAAACTAAAACTAGCAACCTAGCTAAAGAAGTTTAGCTACTCGGATGAAGATGGTTATACCTAGACTTGAACTCCTTCGTCTTCAAACTTTGTAGAGGTTGATGGTTCTCCTTTGTCGCCTTCTCCCGTCGAAGATGGATCCACCTCGAAGGCTCGACCTTTGGGCTCTTTCTCGTACTTGGAGTGAACTAGAATCGCCGGCTTGCTAGACCCTTGATCCTAGAGTGAGTAGAGAGTGTTTAGGGTTTGCTTTTGTTTTTCAAGAGAAGGATTCTCAACTCATGAGAAGGTTTCTCTTGACTAGAGGAAGAAGAAGATGAAGTGAAGAGAGAGAGTGAGAATGATAAAGTGAGCTCTTTCTTTTCCTTTTGCAACCATAACAAAAGAAAAAGAAAAATCAAATAATAACAATAATCAAAATGAAAAAGGTTTGATGGTTAGTTTAGAATGACTAATATCATTACATGCATTAAATGAATAAAGCAAGAATGAAAAAGCATCTTGCATTTGTAATGATGGTAGTCAAATGTTCAACCATGGTCAACAAGTCAACCATGGTCAACAAGTCAACAAAAACTAACCATGACACAATTTCATTTTATTATATATTATTAAATGATATAATACAAATCCATTAGGGTTTGGAAAAAGACGACTGTCAACTGTGCATACGCACCCGTTCCGAAACCCTAATGGAAATCATCTTCCTCCTCCTCAAAAACTGTGCATACACACCTGCATTCTTGTTCCGAGGAACATGAATACTGAGAGATAAAAGCAACCCCAAATACTATACCAGTATCCGGCTCAAACCAGAGCCCGCTGGTAATATCTGTCCGGACTCCAAACGTGCACAAGTGCGCGGATGAGAACGAACCCTGTCGCAAAACCATGCGACCTCTACTCTGTTTTGCCCATAGGCGAATACCCTCTGTGTGGGACTCTAAAGACTCGACACTACGCTGGCAGTGGGTTTAACCACAGACCGCAAGCGGCACTAGCTGTGCGTAACGGTCCCCAGGTAGATGTCGACAAGAAGGCTGACGAGGTGAAACCCCATCGGAACTCCTACTGAGTCTGAATGTGACAGTCTCCGTACAGTCCGGTCTGTTCGTCTGATACATCGCATGGCGGGCCTAGGGGGCGGTAAACGTCAGTCCCCCAATAGCGGTACAAGTCGTGCCGGAGCGAAGCCCAAAACACCCTGAGATAACACTGGAAACCTACCAGTATATCTCGATTGCCCTGGCCAGGGACTACTCGTGTAATGGCTCTCCTAGACACAGCGCGATGTCAACCCCCAATACCGGGAGAGGCGAATCCTGTCTAACCGTCACTGCCTCCAAGTGCTTCGGGACTGCACCCAACCACCACCTGTTTGCATGACTCCTTTGAGCCGTGGTAGGGTAGTGATCAAAGTGCAGTGGGAATACACTCGAGGCGAAGTGCCAGTGTCAAGTCAGCGGACTAAGCTGTACTCATGTCACCTGGGAACTGATGACTGACGATAGGTATAATACCAACCTGTCAGTTCCCGACGAGTCCTGTCCAGTGTACTCGTAACCCAACGAGCACCCGTATACTATCTCCAGTACGACGTACTGATGGCTGTGGGACAGACCATCTCCCACACTGGGATGAGAAGCGCATACGCTAGTCTACTCCGGAGTATCGATGCCCTGTCTCGATAGTCCTGCGACCAGGGACCTGTATAAGGATGTGCTTATAGATTACCCAGCCCCCACTAGTGTGACTGCCATCACAACGCTGGTAATCAAGCAAAGATCCTAAGGGCTCCACTAATGCGTATAAGTGATATAGTAAAATAAACACAAGTACACATTGAAGTAGAGACAAACCAAGTAGCATACTACTATTTTGAGCAAGATTGTATATACAAGGTGAATATCCCAAGCATCCATTAAGTAATATACAAACTAGTATGATACAGTAATGGCCTCTAGGGCATACACACTAACAATCTCCCACTTGCACTAAGGCCATGTACTGGCGTATCGAAGACCTATCATCTCGATCAGCCGCTCGAACTGAGTCTGGGGCAGGGCCTTGGTGAATGGATCTGCAGTGTTGTCTTCTGAAGCTACTCTCCGAACCTCGATCTCCTTGCGATCCACGATCTCCCTGATCAGGTGATACCGCCTCAAGATGTGCCTGGATCTCTGATGGGACCTGGGTTCCTTCGCTAAAGCTATAGCCCCATTGTTGTCGCAATACAGAGGTATTGGATCAACAATGGACGGAACCACCTGAAGTTCTTTCAAGAACTTCCTCATCCAGACAGCTTCTTTTACGGCATCAGATGCAGCGATGTATTCCGCTTCCATCGTCGAGTCTGCAACGGTTTCCTGTTTGGAACTCTTCCAACACACCGCCCCTCCATTGAGGGTAAAGACAAAGCCCGACATGGACTTGGAATCATCCTTGTCACTCTGGAAGCTGGAGTCAGCAAAGGCCTCGATCTGGAGGTCTTTTCCGCCATACACCAAGAACATCTCCTTAGTCCTTCTCAGGTACTTGAGAATGTTCTTTACCGCTATCCAGTGTTTCTCCCCAGGGTTTGACTGATACCGGCTTACTACACTCAGTGCATAAGCTACATCCGGTCTGGTACACAACATCGCATACATTATAGAGCCTACCGCAGAAGCGTAGGGTATAATCGACATGCGATCCCTCTCCAAATCAGTCTTGGGAGACATCTCTTTAGAGAGGGTGATCCCGTGACAAGCCGGTAGGTTACCGCGCTTGGAATCTTCCATACTAAATCTCTTCACTATGGTGTCGATGTACCTGAACTGAGAAAGTCCCAATATCCTCTTGGATCTATCACGATGGATCCGGATCCCCAGGATGTATGAGGCATCACCCAGGTCTTTCATGGAGAACCTGTGTGACAAGAACCCCTTGACAGATTGTAGCATAGGAATGTCATTTCCTACTAAGAGAATGTCATCCACGTATAAAACGAGGAATGCTACAGTTCTCGCTACAAATCTACTATAGATGCATGGTTCATCTGGATTTTTGATAAAGCCAAATTCTTTGACCGTCTCATCAAAACAGATGTTCCAACTCCGCGATGCCTGCTTTAGTCCATAGATGGACTTAAGCAACTTGCACACCTTTCCGCTGCTCCCACTCTGAATGAAGCCCTCTGGCTGGTCCATATAGACACACTCCTCTAAATTTCCATTTAGAAAAGCTGTCTTTACGTCCATTTGCCAGATCTCATAATCGTGGAAGGCAGCGATGGCAAGAAGGATCCGAATGGATTTCAGCATGGCTACTGGAGAAAAGGTTTCGTCATAGTCCAAGCCAGGTCTTTGACGGAAACCTTTTGCTACCAGCCTAGCTTTATAGGTCTCAACCTGTCCATCTACACCAATCTTCCTTTTGAAGATCCACTTGCATCCTACGGGTTTTACCCCGTCTGGAGCAATGTCCAACGTCCATACCTTGTTGGTGTACATGGACTCCATTTCGGTCCGCATTGCATCCAGCCATTTCACTGAGTCAACGCTCTGAACGGCCTGCTGGAAGCTAGTAGGCTCATCATAATCTATGATGCAATCCTCTCTATCCCCGTCTATGAGAAAACCGTAGTATCTCTCGGGCGGATGAGACTGCCTACTACTTCTGCGGAGCGGCGTAGGAATGTCCTGTTCTGTTGAACCCTCTGGTTCCACTAAGCTTTCAGTAACAGTCTGTGGCTCTGGAACTTCTTCCAGTTCTACTGCGCTTCCACTAATTTCCCTTTCCAAGAACTGGTGTTCTAGAAAGTGAGCATTGCGAGAAACAAGGACTTTTTGTTCCTCTGCGTAGTAGAAAAGATACCCCCTGGTGCTCTTTGGGTATCCCACAAACTTGCACAGCACTGAGCGTGCCTCTAGTTTGTCCGCATGCTGCTTTTTGACAAAAGCTGGACATCCCCATATCTTCAGATATTGAAGATATGGTTTCTTCCCACTCCACATTTCATATGGGGTGGTAGGCACAGTCTTAGTCGGAACTCGGTTCAAAAGGTATGCAGCTGATTCTAGCGCATATCCCCAGAATGATCGCGGTAACTCAGCGTTACTCATCATGGACCGCACCATATCCAGTAGGGTGCGGTTCCGTCTCTCCGATACACCGTTATGTTGCGGGGTGTATGGAGGAGTAAGCTGAGAGAGAATTCCGTTCTCTTTTAAATAGTCCAGGAACTCGGCACTTAAGTATTCTCCACCTCGATCCGATCTTAGAATCTTAATACTTTTGCCGGTCTGTTTCTCTACTTCATTCTTATACTCCTGGAATTTTTCAAAGGCCTCGGACTTATGTTTCATTAAGAAGACATAACCGTACCTTGAGAAGTCATCCGTAAAAGTAATGAAGTAAGAATGTCCGCTTCGGGCATGTGTAGACATTGGACCGCACACGTCACTGTGTACGAGTCCCAAGAGCTCGCTCGCTCTTTCTCCATGTCCAGTAAACGGAGTCTTTGTCATCTTTCCCTTGAGACAGGATTGACAAGTGGCATACGATTGATATTCGAATGCATTCAAATACCCTTCTGTATGTAACTTCGTCAACCTTCTCTCATTGATGTGACCCAATCTACAATGCCATAAGAAAGTCTGGTTTATTTCTGGAGACTTTCTTTTGTGTGTATTCTGGACATTGAAAATCTGTGGTTGGTTCAATACGTATATACCATTACTCAATGTACCTGACCCAATCAGAACTTGATTAAGGTGAATGTTTACAACATTACTTACAAACGCAAATTCATAACCTTCTTTAGAAACTAAAGATACAGAAATGATATTACAAGTTGCGTTGGGTACAAAAAAGCAATTACGCAAAACCAAAACATGTCCATCTGACATTCCCAGGTGATAGTCCCCCACGGCTTTAGCATCCATGCTAGCTCCGTTCGCAACTCTGAGGGTCATGTCACCTGCCTTCAAAACCCTACGGTTTCTCAACGCCTGCAAAGAATTACAGATATGAGATCCTGATCCGGTATCCAATACCCAGGAAGTAGAGTTTATTGAAAGACAGTTTTCAATAACATACACACCTGAAGCTGAAGCTGCAACCTGCTTCAATTCCTGTGTTCTGGCCTTCCAGGCCCTGCAATCATTCTTCCAGTGTCCTTTCTTATGACAAAAGAAGCATTCTTCCTTATCCACAAGCTTCCCCGCTAACTTTGTTGCTTTACCTTTTCCCTTCGTATCCACTTTACTAACACCGCCCCTTGGTTTGGCGGGGGCTTTCTTCTTCTTTCCCTTGGCTTTCGCCTTGGACCTAGAAGAAGATGATCCTCCTACAAACAAAGTGGATGTTTCCCTACCTTTCTGTAGGGTGCCCTCTGCGCTCCTCAGCAGGTTGAGGAGCTCTGAAAGTTCAACCTCTTTTTCTTGTAGGTTGAAATTCATTATAAACTGGGCGTAAGTGGAAGGAAGGGACTGGAGAACTATATCCGTATATAGCTCACTCTCCAATGTGATCCCTAGGTCAGCGAGCTCCTCAATGTAGCCGATCATCTTTAGCACGTGCTCGGCTACTGATGATCCGACGGCCATTCTTGTCGAAAACAACTTTTTCGACGCTTCGTATCTTGCGATACGTGATTGCTCTCCATACAGTTCTTTTGTATGAAGCAATATGGACTCCATGTCCATATTCTCATGCCTCCTCTGATGTTCGTTGTCCATCGAGGCAAGCAGGAGGCACTTGGCCTTCGCGCTATCAATCTCCCAAGTCTTGCGGATTTCCTTATCCGCGACGCTGGAAGTTGGACCAGGGACAGGGGGAGCTTTGGTGGTAAGAAGATACCCCAGCTTGTCATAAGTGATTGCTATCTTGACATTCCTGAGCCAATCTTTGTAGTTTGGCCCTGTCAACTTGTTTTTATCTAGGAGTAACTTAAGTCCAGTCATGTTGATTGGTCGCTGCAATTAGGAGAGAGAAGAAGAAACACTCAGCATGATGCTCTTGCAAGTTTAGAGTGGTTTTTAGTTTGTCTAAACAGGATGGCTCCCACTGTTTCTCGAATCCCTCCTCAAACCATAAAGGAAGAATTAGTCAGGATCAATCCCACCGTACAATACTTGCTTAACCGTTCAGCCAGGCCGGTGTCGGTACTTCGAGGGAGGTTTTCCAACGCTTTCGCGAAGTTCCTTAATTAAAGAACCTCTTTTCCCTGGGGGCGTAGCCCCGCTAACACCTTTCTAGGCACCTACTAGGTTTATAGCATTGATCGTTAAGTGAGAAATTTCCCGAGGAGTAGCATATACTCATAGTAGGATCGGGATCCAAATATCATCGCGTGACGAAACTGAAGGAATCCTACCAGAATCACCACACTCCAAATGGTATGCAAATCTAGCAAGTTTCAGTACTTATGAAACTCCCGATGTGGATTTTTGCCCCATGCTCTTATGACCTTGGCGTGAGGTCAAAATGTCATAAGTCACATGTCAAGTTCGTCCCATCATTATCCAGGTTAATTTGAATCCACCCGTACATACCCTTGACGTAGGCCAAAATGGCAGTACGACTGTTTCAAACCAACGCATTCTATCTATGCAACAGATAAATATCCGGCAGCTACCAATCACTATGCCTTGGCGTGAGGTCAAAATACATAGCTTGAATACTACCGAATATCTAACTGAAATGATGGAGGGCTACGGATGGTTTTGGCAAAACCGTGAACGTAGTGAACTTGATTTGGTCGATGGAACGAGATAGCTTTTAAATGGAGTGGCTCAAGCTCCGCATTTTAAAAGTTAGTTTTGAAAAGAACCGAGTGGTTTTTCGAAAGTGTTCCAACGACTTTAACTTGGTTTATTATCTTGCATTAGTTCTTTTAATGCGTGATATTCTTGCATTAGTACTTTTAATGCGTCCCATCATTTAAATCCTACCATTGCAGAAAACAACCAAAATATGACGTACGCTTATGCCATTCGCATTCGCCACTGGGCCCCGTCATTACCCGTTAGGTTACTTAACTAACGACAGAGCGGGGGCTGGGCTAGCGCGTCTGTAAAACATAAGCAACGCCTAAATAGAAAGCAATGATAAACATTTCAGATCACAGATAAATACATTGGATATACTAGTAATCTGTAATTTGTACGAGCCTGTAACAAAAACAGATAACACGGTCGCGGTGAATAGCCAATACCCCACCCAAGACCCCTACGGGTGCGGCAAACTACCCGCCAAGTACCCGAAGCGTAGCAACCTCCCTCATCTCCATGAGTAGGCCACTCGACACTTCGGCATACCCGGTAGTTTGTGCACCCCTCCATGGGTCTATCCTAGGAGCAAAAACAGTAAAAGAATTATACAATGACGGCTACAACCCCGACCCGGTTGTGCGGCCAAACAAATAATAATTATTACATCAATTTACATTTACAATGAATTGCAAGAAAAGAAAACTCTCGTCTCACAACCCCCGGCTATTCACCCGCGACAATCCAACATATTTATATACACATTCCAGCACATTACAGATCATGTATAACCCCGACTAATCGTCTTATAGCGATTAGTCGACGTTCAATACATGCAAACATCACAGATATAACCATCATAGTCAAAGTGCAGTGAAGTTCGGAAAAATACGGATTTATAGGCCCCCAAAAGTAAATTTTAGTTCTGGAAAATCTGGGCATATAATTTATATTCTAAAAATCCCAAAATCCCCAACTACAGATACTGCACGAAAAACGAGGCGCAGAAGACGACAAAGCGCGGCGGTTCCGCGGCACGAGCCTACCTCGTGCCGCGGATGCGCGGCGCTTTGAGCTCCTCACTGGATCGTTTTTCATGGGTGTTCTTAGAAAAGCCTGAGACGATTTTACAAATATAAAGTTTTTCATTTCGAGCCAAAAAAATTTCAACAGAAACTCAGGTTTTTGAAAATACGGTTTTTTTGGGTTTTTACGGTTCCGAACTTCGTTACACTTCACTACCTAGCTAGTTTAAGTTTAGTTAGGCTCTGATACCACTGTAAGTCCACGTTGCCACCCCCGGTTCTTACGGGGAGGCGGAAACGGTATAAAAATCAAATTTTTAGTGCAAGAAGCAACATGGACTATGCAAGGTCGGGATCGATACCTAAACTAAAACTAGCAACCTAGCTAAAGAAGTTTAGCTACTCGGATGAAGATGGTTATACCTAGACTTGAACTCCTTCGTCTTCAAACTTTGTAGAGGTTGATGGTTCTCCTTTGTCGCCTTCTCCCGTCGAAGATGGATCCACCTCGAAGGCTCGACCTTTGGGCTCTTTCTCGTACTTGGAGTGAACTAGAATCGCCGGCTTGCTAGACCCTTGATCCTAGAGTGAGTAGAGAGTGTTTAGGGTTTGCTTTTGTTTTTCAAGAGAAGGATTCTCAACTCATGAGAAGGTTTCTCTTGACTAGAGGAAGAAGAAGATGAAGTGAAGAGAGAGAGTGAGAATGATAAAGTGAGCTCTTTCTTTTCCTTTTGCAACCATAACAAAAGAAAAAGAAAAATCAAATAATAACAATAATCAAAATGAAAAAGGTTTGATGGTTAGTTTAGAATGACTAATATCATTACATGCATTAAATGAATAAAGCAAGAATGAAAAAGCATCTTGCATTTGTAATGATGGTAGTCAAATGTTCAACCATGGTCAACAAGTCAACCATGGTCAACAAGTCAACAAAAACTAACCATGACACAATTTCATTTTATTATATATTATTAAATGATATAATACAAATCCATTAGGGTTTGGAAAAAGACGACTGTCAACTGTGCATACGCACCCGTTCCGAAACCCTAATGGAAATCATCTTCCTCCTCCTCAAAAACTGTGCATACACACCTGCATTCTTGTTCCGAGGAACATGAATACTGAGAGATAAAAGCAACCCCAAATACTATACCAGTATCCGGCTCAAACCAGAGCCCGCTGGTAATATCTGTCCGGACTCCAAACGTGCACAAGTGCGCGGATGAGAACGAACCCTGTCGCAAAACCATGCGACCTCTACTCTGTTTTGCCCATAGGCGAATACCCTCTGTGTGGGACTCTAAAGACTCGACACTACGCTGGCAGTGGGTTTAACCACAGACCGCAAGCGGCACTAGCTGTGCGTAACGGTCCCCAGGTAGATGTCGACAAGAAGGCTGACGAGGTGAAACCCCATCGGAACTCCTACTGAGTCTGAATGTGACAGTCTCCGTACAGTCCGGTCTGTTCGTCTGATACATCGCATGGCGGGCCTAGGGGGCGGTAAACGTCAGTCCCCCAATAGCGGTACAAGTCGTGCCGGAGCGAAGCCCAAAACACCCTGAGATAACACTGGAAACCTACCAGTATATCTCGATTGCCCTGGCCAGGGACTACTCGTGTAATGGCTCTCCTAGACACAGCGCGATGTCAACCCCCAATACCGGGAGAGGCGAATCCTGTCTAACCGTCACTGCCTCCAAGTGCTTCGGGACTGCACCCAACCACCACCTGTTTGCACGACTCCTTTGAGCCGTGGTAGGGTAGTGATCAAAGTGCAGTGGGAATACACTCGAGGCGAAGTGCCAGTGTCAAGTCAGCGGACTAAGCTGTACTCATGTCACCTGGGAACTGATGACTGACGATAGGTATAATACCAACCTGTCAGTTCCCGACGAGTCCTGTCCAGTGTACTCGTAACCCAACGAGCACCCGTATACTATCTCCAGTACGACGTACTGATGGCTGTGGGACAGACCATCTCCCACACTGGGATGAGAAGCGCATACGCTAGTCTACTCCGGAGTATCGATGCCCTGTCTCGATAGTCCTGCGACCAGGGACCTGTATAAGGATGTGCTTATAGATTACCCAGCCCCCACTAGTGTGACTGCCATCACAACGCTGGTAATCAAGCAAAGATCCTAAGGGCTCCACTAATGCGTATAAGTGATATAGTAAAATAAACACAAGTACACATTGAAGTAGAGACAAACCAAGTAGCATACTACTATTTTGAGCAAGATTGTATATACAAGGTGAATATCCCAAGCATCCATTAAGTAATATACAAACTAGTATGATACAGTAATGGCCTCTAGGGCATACACACTAACAGAAACTAATAGAATCGGGGATCTCAAATGGATGTATAATCCTGGATATGAAGAGAATCACTGATCTCGAAAGTATGTACATCCTAAGGTTCCTTAAGCGGAGTGTCGTGTCGTAAGTATGCCGCGGAACATACCAACGGTACGTCACTCTACTTTAGTCACCTATTCCATCAACCAAGGGTCATCCTACACGACGAAAGTTCGGGTTTACACCCCGTCGACCAAGTCTAAGTTCCGTAAGGTCAAGCCTAAGTTCCGCATATAAATAACACCCTAGGCTCCACATAGTCAAACTTAGACTCGAACCAAGGTCAACCTAGCGCTTTGATACCAACTTTGTCACGACCCGAAAGAGCACGTGACTGGCCCTTGGACCATATGAAGTCTATAGGACCCCATCTGATCCAAGTAAGCCAAAAGCCCAGCAATCTAAAACCATTTAAAGAGTAAATAAGGAAAACTGTTTTTGAAAAGTAAGGAAATCATGTTTGGAAATCAAAGTTTTTAAATAACTAAGCCGAATATGCATTTTTTTAAAAATGTGTAACCTTTCCTGAAAATTTCGGCAGAGTTTCCTTTGTAAAAACTGGCCCCGAACGGGGTACAACAAGAATAATATATATGAAATGATAAAAGGCATCCCCAAGCAGGAGCTAGCTCTTCGTCCATCGACGGTCACAACCACGCAAGCAATAATAATATACAACGCCAAAGGGCGAGGATCAAAACCCAAAAAAAAGAAACTCAAAACAGCCAGAAAACCGTAATACTACTAGCGCGACTCTAAGGTCGAAATAAAACAACACTGTTTTCTAAGTCTGAAACAAAAAACAAGTTTTTAGTTGATGGACAATTCTAGATACAATGAATAATACCAATACAATAGCGGTTCTGATACAAAAGAACCCACCTAACCAAGTAAGTCACCCGATGGAAGCAGTGTGCCCGAAATGCCGCTAAGGAATCTGTACGGCAAAAACCTGCAAGAACTGGGGCACAACGGGGGTGAGTTGCTAACTCGTGAATAGAGATATATCTACAAGCAGAGATCGAATGCATGACCCATCCTAGGTCAATACGATCAGATATAAATAAACCTCAATATGAATAAAGCTGAAACATGCTAAACTGGCAATGTAATCTCTATACATGAGTGTAATGCCAAGAGCTCGTGCTAGTGCCTCAGGTAATAGCATGTCAAGAATATGAGGTATGATCAATGTAATCAAATCTGCACACACTTGGATCCCGTCCACTCGTCACCCACTGACAATAACCATCATGCAAGTAAATATCATAACCTGTGCATGGAAATATGAGGATATAATCCACCCGTGTCCCTCGCGACACATCAAAATCATGGAACCAGGGTGCCCAGCATCGACACCCGAAAACATCATGAAAACCGTGCCCAGCATCGGCACGTAAATCCTCATATATCGGGCTCCGTCAGTCCGGATCGGCCCGCGGGCTCTGTCTGCGGTATCGGCCCTCGGCCCCGGCAGTATGCCCAAACATCTATCGACTCTGGTCGGTATCCTCCGGATAACCGCCAGGTCCAACCAATCACCGGTAGGTGCTCGCCCGCCTCCAGGCTCAATCGGCAAAGCTCATCGATCATCTTGCCGAGGGGAACCATACCGGGTCCACCATGTACCCGCAATCGGCTCATCCACTCCTCGATTCGGGTTACACATGTCGCTCTCAGCACCGAGAAAACACATGGTGGACGCACTGAAATATCATATCAAGGGTAACCGGGTTTTTAAAGTAATGATATATTCTCTTTTTAAAACACCCTCGGTTCCCAAATCCAGAAATATCATAGAAACAACATATCTCAATGCGTAAAATCAAGCATGAAGCATGCTACATGTGAAGGAATGTATGTACATCATCATGTCATGCAAGGATCATATACTGAATGCAATAGTACTACAGTGTAGTGACATGGCAATTATCGATGATAAGTGTGTGAGCCGGCAACAAGTGTACGTGGAGCATATGCATCATCGATAATGGTGCTGGTGTCCTAGCAGCATGACTGAATATCACAACAATACAAGCGATGCAATGCAGATAGCAGGAATAATGCGGAAACGAATAATCAACGCAAAACACAGAACCTGCCTCACAAGATATGTCATGTAACCTTGCCTTTTGAAATAAGACGAATCAGGGCTTTTGGTAAAGTAAGGGCTACGGTGTTTTAAGAAAAGATGCATCATTTGAAAATATCCGTATAACCCTTCTGCTTATCTTTAAAATATCCCCGATTCGTTACTTTTGAAATAGGTATGACTCGGTCTAGTCCAATGCCCACTAAGAAATCTGGACCGGAGGGGTATGAAACCACCTAATCTGAGTCAATATATAAGTATAGACATGATAGTCGGTGATCTCGCCTCAATAACATATCGTAAGATATCCTCGAATCATGAGGGCGGATCTATCATCAATATCGGCTCGTACGGTAAATCGTCGTATGGCATCCCAATAGCTGGGTAGGGGTCAATGTCACACTATCTCATCACATATCAGGTATCACCATCATCAGATCACACATCTGGGGTACTACTGTAAGTCTAGTACAAATCGATACCATCTATAAAAATATGAATGCGGGTAAAGCACATGTCCAAAGGCCCGCTAAACTATCATATCGCACCTCAAAAGGCGACTGTGTCACACCGCCGATCTCACGGCCTCACATCAAGTAACACCTCAAACCCACGTATCATCACCAAACCCGTATATGAACACATAGTCCCATACCCATGTGTAGATATACGCACCAACATATAAGAATGAATGCAAGAATGTGTGTAAATATAAGGGTAAGTATAGGTATGAGTGCAATCGCTACCCTAGGGTTCGCACTATACTACACCCAAAGATCTCAGCATCAAGAATACCATTATTACTATCAATGATCCTAACCACACATAATAATATACGTGTGTATACGTATTCGTATACAACACCACGGACTGCGGGGGTGCTATACGCCATCCACCCGACTTCTCCCCGTAGATATAAATCTACTCACCTTGCTTCTCATGTGTCGGTGCCGATGTCGCCATCTTCATCTTCTTTGCCTCAACATCTCGTAGGGTACCTACAAGTATATCACAACGCTAAAGCACATGAAAATCACATCGGAAACCAAAATAGCACACGCTACCCGCATAGGTAAAAACCTATCGACTCGCATATAAACACAATCAATATCCACTTGTCGTTGACGTCCAAACGCCATCCGACAGGAATGAATCACCAAATACCAAAATCCATGCTAAATCAAGTCGTAAAACATACACCAACATAGGAAAATCAACCCAGATTTCACCCTAGATGGAATCAGTCAAAACTAGAAGTACCCAGGATCAATACTAGAGGAAATGGGGGCATGCACAGAAAACGAGGCAATTCCTTAAAATACCTTATTTTAGAATTTTCCATAATTTTTCCCCATTTATCTGTATTTAATTATACCAGAATATTAAAATATTCATTAAAATAATATTAAATTATAAAATTTCCCAAAAATCATATTTTATTATTTTGAAGACGTTACAGGATGTCTGATTATAGATATGGTATCGGATATGATATTATTGAGGCGGGATCACCGACTAATATATATACAGGTATGTATATGTATCGACCCAGATGTTAGGCAGTTTCCTTACCTGTAGTCCAGCTGGTTAGCTTAGCCCTTTAGTTTAGTTTAGTTGTTAGATTAGATTCGATTCTTACCTATTTCGAAGCTTACGAATCATGCGTATTTTAAAAGACAGGTCAAGGGATTCTATGGATATTTCAAAAACGTAACTTTTCTTAAAAACACCGTAGCCCCTATTTTCAAAACCCCATGATTCGTGTTATTTCAAAAGGCACCATTTGTAGGACTTATATTAGATTAGTGTAGATTAGTTATAGTTGCGTCTAGTATTCAGCTCCCGCTCTTTTTTACTGTTCGCTCCGCATCGCATACTTATATTATAATTTCTTATTGCATTACTAATATCATGCTGTTAGGACACCAGCACCATTACCGATGACGCGTATGTACCACGTACACTTACTTGCCGGCTCACACACATCTTCATCGGTAATTGCCATGTCACGAACACTTTAGAAAGTACTATTTCATTTGACATAGCTTGTTAGCTAATAGTTTAGACATGATATTAGTGTACTTGCCTTATATGCTAGTTAGATATTGTAGTTATTGCCTACTACTTCATGCATGTTATTATTCACTGTTGTGTCGCATTTATGGATTCTCATGCCTATATTCACTGTTTACATGCTATTGATGACTTGGATTCGGATTTCATGAGATTTCTTGGATTTGGAGGAAAACCGCAAAAAACATAAATAAACCTTTTCTCTCTTTTAAAATAAAAAGTGCGGTTTTCCCATGATGTATGAGTCTTCCACCATGAGTTTGCTGATGGATTTCGAGACCCGATTCGAGGAGTGGAGGAACCGTTTCGGGTACATGGTGGGCCCGGTGCGGTACCCCGGGGCAAGAGGAATGTGTTGTTGACGTTGAGCCCGGCAGGGGAGCACTACCGACCGGTGATATTACCCGATGCGTCGGATATCCGGAGGATACCGTCGTGGTCTTGAGATGGATGGTAGGGGCCGGTCTGGATTGACGGCACCCTAGATATTGTGATTTGAGATATTGAGGTACAGCGATTTTGATACAGAGATATCGAGATATTTGGACACTTGTTTTGTGTCGATGCTGGGCACTGTTTTATGCTGATTTCATTTATGGTACCTCACTTTTAAAATACAGAAATCTCACTGATTTATGAAAGCAGTTTTCGTCAGTACATGCATTCTGTTCCATGCATTCATACCTCATTCGTATGATATATTGCTACCTGAGGCACTGACACGGGCACATGAGATCACACTCGGGTTAGATATTACCCTAGCCATTGTTATAGGCTGCATGTTATTCATATATTTGAGGATATATTCTGATCATTGACCTAGGTTGCGTTATTTATGCGATTTCTTTCCGTAGATGTTTTTTCTTCTATTCACGAGTTGGCAACTCACCCCCGTTGTGCCCCAGTTTCTTGCAGGTTTGCCGTACAGCTTTCATTACGGCTTTGCGGGCATAGTCTCGTTCGGGTGATTTGCTAGTAGGTGGGTTTACTTGTATCGTACCCCCATTATATAACTTGTATATTATTACTCTGTTGTATCTAGAAGTTCCATCAACCAAACATGTATTTATTTTGAGATAGAGACCAGTGATGTTATTCCTTCGACCTTAGAGTCACGCGTTATATTTCTGTGGATTTCTTATGGTTTTGAGTTTCCTTTTGAGTTTTTGATCCTCGCCATTGGCGTTGTATATTATATTGCTTGTGTGGTTGTGACCGTCGATTGACGAAGAGCTAGCTCCCGCTTGGGGATGCCTTTTATTGATTTCGTATACTATTCATGTTGTATCCCGTTTGGGAGCCAGTATTTACAAAGGAGACTCTGCCGAAATTTTCAGTAAATTTTGATGTTCTTAAAAACCGCATAATTCGGCTTATGCTATTAAAACTACATGTTTTAAATTGGTTTTCCTTCACTCTACTACTTTTCTTGGTTTGGATTTCTGGGTTTTCGGCTTACTTAGATTACGTACGCCTCGAGACGTTTCGTAGTTTAAGTGCCGGTCATGTTCCATCTTTTGGGACGTGACAGTTAACAACTGCATCGGCTCCTTCTTTGCTTTTTGTTCGGGCGACTTTGTGGTTTAACTGTGATGTTTCATGAGTAGGACTCGAATGTGTACTGAGGTGACACAATGGAGTTAATCGTTTTTGCTTCCTTACATTTGGAGGAAGTACGAGATGGATATCCCACTCATGATCTGGAGATGGCCGCGATGGTTTTGCGTTGGAGATCAGAGACACCACTTGTTTGAGAGTCGTGTCAGATTTTCACGGACCACCGGAGTTAAAGGTACATCTTCCTACGACGGGAATTGATTGTTGTGATAATCCTCCGCAGATTCATAGTTCTTGTGCGATCATTGAGTACGGCATAAGTTTGTCTCTTCTGAGGAGACAGCTTGCTCATGTCCGCGCCCGGCCACTTTTCTTAAATCGCTTTCGCGAGACACTGGCCGCCGATGCTCGTTCGTCTGGGATATTGGAGCCTACCCGGCTGGGTAATGTTTTGGAATCCTTGACTTGTGGCAAGGGTGGGCTAGGCTAGAGAGACACTTGAGTACCGAGTATTATAGGGAAGAGACGAGGAATCTTAGGGCAGGCACATCGGTCAACTCTCTGTACTCATTCAAGCCCCACCAACTGTTAACGTGACTTGTAAGGTAGTTACGGGTGGGAAGGAATAGAAAGAGAAGTCTTGGGATTCATTTCAAGTGTCTGTCTTGTTGTGTGCTTGAGTTGAGCAACTGAGACTGACGGGAGAGTTGCAACCTTTAACCGTTCCGAAGAGGGAACGAGAGCAGATCTTCCCGAAATTCGTTATGGTGTCCACCCAGGAATTGTCAGGATGTGACTCCATTCGGATGCTTGTCATCCGGTGATACTCAGTTGTTCTTGTTAAGTTGTGCGTATGTAGAAATTGTTGTCGGCAGTTGGGGATCGTTGTTTGCCATCGATAGGGTTCTCCTTTGATAGCAGTTATCAGGAGACACACCAATTGGTAACCTTTAGGATTAGAGGTTAGGTCATGTCGATCACCAGTCTGTTTTTACTAACTCCGTGTTATAGGATTATTGGACCTCAGCTAGTTTAGAAATTTCGGAAATGACTCGGTTGTTTTGGGTCAGGATGAGAACGGTATATTGCGGATAGCGAGCAGATGCTGACCAAGATGGTCGCAGATTCAAGTCCGCAATGGCAGATCATATATTCCCACGGAGAAATTTCCGATAAATGACATGTTGAGTTTTGGGAAGTTTTCCAGGATAGTAAGTCTTTTTAGTATCCCTAAGGCGAGTTGGTTCGTTGCCTTAAGTTGGGCACTTCCACCCAGATTATTGAATATTCACCCCGTATTTCCTATGTCGATACTTGCAATTACCTTCATGACCTTTCTCATTGGATTCAGCACCAGACCAATTAAGTTCGAGTGTGATCCTTTGTTCACCCAACAGCCAGCCGTAATTTTGGGCCGGCAGGTGAAGAAACTTTGATCGAAGGTCTTGTCATCAGTGAAGATATTTGGGTGCATCCCAAACAGTGAAGAGGTCACCTGGGAGGCTGAGGGCGAGGTGCGGCAGAATTTCCCTCATCCCTCTGAAGGTATGCGTAGCTTTGTATTTTAAAAATTCGGGGACGAATTTTCTTTAAGGGGGGAAGATTGTAACACCTTAGGTCGTGTTTATGGGTTAATTATAGTTTACTAGATAGTTTTGTAACACCTTAGGTCGTGTTTAGGGGTTAATTATATTTTACTAGATAGCTTTTGGTAAAAGGTTACCAAATTAAGTTTCTGATGTTTTATTCTAATTAATGAATATTTTATTAGGATTTTACTAGGCACACACACACTTGTGCATGTTATCTAGGGTTAGGATTTGGGGTTAAACCATGATTAGCTAGCATGAAGGGTTAACCTATTTGTATTAAGTGTTTTGGGACTTAATTGGGTTTTATTTATTGTGTGTTTGTTATTGAATTTCTTTTCTTTTGTTGACTTGGTGAGAGAGGGAGTATGGGCATGGCTTGAGCCATGCTCATTAAATGAAGAGAGAGAGAAAGAGAGAGGGGGGTTGTTGACTTGGGGCCTCATTCTCTCACCATCACTTCTCATTCTCCCAACTCTCACACACACACACACACAATGCTGAGAGAGAGAGAGAGAGAGGCAGCAGCTGTAGAAGCAGCAAGCAGTGGCAGCAGCAGCAGCAAGCAGTGGCAGCAGCAGCAGCAAGCAGTGGCAGCAGCAGCAACATCAACAGCAGCCCCCAGCAGCTGCAGCAGCACTCCCCATCTTCTCCACCTCCTTTCTCCTTGCACCTAGGGTCTTGTAAGGAATAGAATCCGAGCCCAACTTCTTGTTTGTTTAACGTATGCGTAGTTTAGCTTCGGTTTGTGTAAAAAGTGAGATTTTGTGCTTGAAATGGTGATTTGTGGACTTGTGGTTTAGTGCTGTTAATATTGGTTAACCTAGCTTAATTAGGTGTTATTAAGGCCATGTAAACCTAGTTAGACCCCAGATTACACCAAAATACCATAGGGTTTCTAATTGTGCAAATTTAGTGTTTTTAAGTGAACTTTTTGGATTTCTGTGATCTGCTATAGGCCCGAGTAGTTCAGGTTGAAATTGAGTTAACTGGAGCTTGTATTCAAGGTATAGACCACACCACCAGAGCCCGAGACCCCCACCCCATAGCGAGGCCGCCGATTTAATCTTTCTGGCCGCAATTTGCGGCCAGATAGGGGAATTTTTGGGTGATGTTGCATGGGTAGGAGTCTGTTGTTATTTCTAGGCCAGTGGTATGTATAGTTTTGTAAGTTGTTAGCCTGGGTAGAATCTGGGATGTTATATCGTATTTCTAGTACGTTTGGTTCGCGCGATACGCGAGAGGGTTTCATGATTTTGCGTATCGCGGCGTATCGGGGTTAGTTTTAGACGCGTGCACACGTTTAGCATATCGTACCCACGCGCGTTTAGTTCGTGACTCGAGCGTATCGTTTGACTTCGATATCGCATTTTGTGAGATAGTTGCTTATATTTGGATTCTTGTGTAATTCCAGGCTCGCAGGCGGGTACGTCGGACGAAGCTAAGAAAGGGAAGCAGGTGGTCGGCTACGAGTAGCGCACGACCAGGTGAGTAGATTTAACATCTACGGGGAAATCTCCCGTATGGCGTTAAGCGTCAGGGCGAGTCAGGATATTAGATTGTAGATGTTCATATGGTCTGTAGTAGCATACCTTATTGTTGCATATAGGAATGATAGCATAGGACACTGCACTGTCACTAACGGTTCAAGTCGCACGAGCACGATTGATATGCTACACTCACACCGTTAGAGATTGCCATGACACTCACACTATAGGATTGCTATAAATCATATATCATACTGATTCTACCTTATTGATGTTGTTATGATTTGCCGCATAACGTCATAAGTTATATCCATATTCGGGCACAGATGCATCACATACCCCTACTCGTACTACGTGCACACATATATTGATATCTTCATACCTGCGCACATGCACACTGTATATTCATACCAGTGCACACATATATTGATATCTTCATACCTGCGCACATGCACACTGTATATTCATACCAGTGCACACATATATTGATATCTTCATACCTGCGCACATGCACACTGTATATTCATACCAGTGCACACATATATTGATGTCTTCATACCTGCGCACATGCACACTGTATATTCATACCAGTGCACCCATATATTGATATCTTCATACCTGCGCACATGCACACTGTATATTCATACCAGTGCACACATATTGAGATGTTCATACCTGCGCACATGCACACTGTATATTCATACCAGTGCACACATATATTGATATCTTCATACCTGCGCACATGCACACTGTACATTCATGCCAGTGCACACATATATTGATGTCTTCATACTTGCTTAGATTACGCATTGAGATATGTTGTTTCCATGTAAATTCTGGATTTGGGGAACCATGGATATTTCAAAGAGAATAGTTAATTATTTAAAAACCCGGTTTCCCTTGATATGATATTTCGGTGCGTCCACCATGTGTTTTCTCGGTACTAGAGTGATATATATGTGAACCCGAATCGAGGAGTAGGATGAGGCCGATTACGGGTACATGGTGGACCCGGTATGGTACCCCGAGGCGAGAACGGTTTCGCTGTGTAGTAGACGGTGAGCCTGGCAGAGGGACTACTACCTACCGGTGATTGGTTGAACCTGGCGATTATCCGGAGGATACCGACCAGGGTTGATGGATGGATACGGGACGACTCGTACTGCCGGGGCTGATGGCCGATACCGCAGACAGAGCCCGTGGGCTGATCCGGACAGACGGATGCCCTATACATGAGGATTTGCGTGTCGATGCTTGGCACGAGTATTTCTTGATATTTTGGGTGCCGATGTTGGGCACTCACGGTTATATGAGATTTACAGGATTGGAGGACCGAGGAGGATGACGACGCCTGAGTAGTATTGGGATTTAGGTACATTGATGGGTACCGATTATACTTTCCACGATGACATTCCGTGTAGATGTTATATTTCCCATGCTCAGTATGTAGTAATTGATATCTCATCCTGTATCTATTATACCTGATATAGTACACATTGCTATACCTGATCATTGCATACCCTGTTCATTCTATATAGGGTTGTTAGATTGCATTGCTATACCTGATCATTGCATACCCTGTTCATTCTATATAGGGTTGTTAGATTGCATTGCTATACCTGATCATTGCATACCCTGTTCATTCTATATAGGGTTGTTAGATTGCATTGCTATACCTGATCATTGCATACCCTGTTCATTCTATATAGGGTTGTTAGATTGCATTGCTATACCTGATCATTGCGTACCCTGTTTGTTCTATATAGGGTTGTTAGATTGCATTGCTATACCTGATCATTGCATACCCTGTTCATTCTATATAGGGTTGTTATATTGCATTGTTATACTTGCTCATCACATGGAGATGTTATTAGATCGCACTTGTTGCATGATTGAGCATCCAGTTCATCATATAGATGTTATCTGTTGATATAGGTTAGAGTATCGTAGCGCGTGCATACTCGCGATTACCTTTATATGTTATCTTCTATTCACGATGTAACATTTTCAAAAATATAAAATATTAATTTTCGGAATTTTTATAATTTAATATTATTTTATTGATTATTTTAATATTAAATGCAAATAAATAGGAAAAATGTTAGAAAAATTATGAAAAATTATGGAAAATTCTAAAATGGGTTAATTATTGAAATTATGACATTTTTAAGTTGTTGTGATCATTTTGACACTAATTTGGTGCTAATCGCGATTAAAATCGCTAATCGGGTTTTTTTGGTAATTTTGTGCAAAACTTGCACCTATCACATTTTCTACACTTGTGCATTTTTGCTAGCCAAGGTTTTAATTTGGGTTTACTATTCTTGTGAGAAGGTTTGGTTTTTCAAAAAGAAAAGAAAAAGGAAAGGAAAAGGTAATGATGAGGGTAGGTGAGAGAGAGAGGTGGACTTTGACTTAGCATACTTATCCATTCCCCTCCAATTCCTTCACCATTTCCCACTCCACACATGGAGTTGCTGCTGCTGCCCTCCTCATCTTCCTCCCCTCTTCAACTCCCCACTTCATCTCAAAAACTACAATAAAACCCCAAACTCCTTTCATTAAAATTGTGCAAAATCCCTAGATCTACACATGGAGCTAAAGAAGCATGGATTTGGCCACTAGAGGGCAACTCAAGAATTTTCTTGAGTTGCTAATGAAGGTAATTTCTGAACCAATTGCTTAATTATAGCTTTTCTTATAACCCCATGTTAAGGTTTAATCGATATGGTGTGATATTATAGATTTGATGAAAACCTAGTTAGGGTTTGAGAGGAACTTGGGTTGTATTGTGAAATTGAGTTCAATTGAGGATACACCAACACCCTAGTGTATGAATTGAGACCCTAACCTGAAGTTTAAACCCATAATGCGGATTTTAGAAAACTATATCGGGGAAAAAACTTGGAATCTGCCACTGTTATTGGAATCTGCTAACACCCCGAGAACCCTAAAATAATATTGATTGGAAATTGAGATGTGCAGGCAACATAGAGGCAACACCCAAAACCCTAGCTCCCCACTCCACCTTCTGGCCGCCAAAACCTCCATTCTGGCCGCAAATTGCGGCCAGACCAGTGAGGAATCTCCTCGTTTTCTGTGCACAGCCCCAATTCCTCAATTCTTGGCCCTGGGTACTTCTAGTTTTGTCAGATTCTATCTAGGGTGAAATCTGGGACATATATCCTAAGTTGCTATTTTGGATTCGTGTTTCCGTATTTCCGTATTTTCATTTCTGAAATGGTGGATTGTGTTTTGCCTCGACTATTGGGTGTTTATACGACGATATAGAGGAATTATTGATGGTTTTGAAGGCGTGCCATAGGTTTTCACCTATAGGCCCCTTATCGTATCGTTTTGGATTTTATGCGCCGTTTTAGCTTGGATTTGGTTTTAATGCGCATATACGATATTTTGATGTGTAGGTACCCATGAAGACTTCGGGACGACAAGCAAATACGTGGTGACGTCCGCAATTGGTGATGCAAGGTGAGTAGATTATATCTACAGGGGGAAGTCGGGTGGATGGCGTATAGCACCCCCGCAGTCCGTAGATAGATTACTATGTAGTTTATGGTGATATTAGGTGTATTGTGGATAATGTAGGGTTAGAAGTGACTAGTGTAGTTCATAGTCGCGAACCCTAGGATAGAATTACACCTACACACACACCCTTGCTTATCACTTGTACTTGCACTGTGATTGATGATATGTGATGACTTTGGAGATGAGTCGATGTTGTGGGCTTGGTGCCCTGGGATCGGTGATTTGATACGATTCATATGTGGGATATGACTTGTGATTCTCGCGGGCTTGGGATATGTGTTACCCCCGCATGCATACTTACTGATGTTACCGTTTTGTACTAGACATAGAGTAGTACTCCAGACTATATAATCTGATGATGGTGATATCTGTTATGTGATGAGACAGTGAGATGTTGACCCCTACCCAGCTATTGGGGATGCCGTACGATGATTTACCGTACGAGCCGATATTGATGATAGATCCGCACTCATAACTCGAGGATATCTTATGATATGACATTGAGGCGAGATCACCGACTATATATATATATATATATACATTGACTCAGATTTAGGTGGTTTCTACACCTACCCCTCCTGATTGACCGGATACTTAGATGTAGCCTACATAGTAGATACTTCACTGTGGTGTTGACTATTAGATATCTGCTTTTTCATGCTACTCGCATTGCTGGCACATGTTCATTGCTATACTATTATCATGCTGTTAGGACACCAGCACCATTATCGATGATGCGTATGTTCCACGTACACTATTCGCCGGCTCACACACTTCATCATCGATAATTGCCATGCCACTACACTGTAGTACTATTGCATTCATGAGATGATTCTTCCTCCGACATATGCACATTACTATTCCATGTTGCATGATTTCCGATATGATTACTGTTCTTTACATGTCGCATACATCATGGATGGACTGCATAGCATATCGCATTGGATTTACTTCCTGATGTTGGATTTTCATGTGATTTCTGATTTTTGAGGACCAAGGGGTTATTTAAGAAAAGAGGCACTTTTATGAAAACCCGGTACCTCGTGTTATGATATTTCGGTGCGTCCACCACGCGTTTTCTCGGTGCTGAGACGTGTTCTTGAAACCCGATTCGAGGAGGTGATGTACCGTTTGCGGGTTCGTGGTGGGCCCGGTATGGTTCCCCTCGGCGAGATGATCGATGGGTTATGCAGATTGAGCCTGGAGGCGGGCGAGTACCTACCGGTGATTGTATTTGAGCTCGGCGGACATCCGGGGGATACCGCCTGGAGCCGAGAGATGGGCGTACTGCCGGGGCCGACGGGCCGATACCGCAGACGGAGCCCAGAGATGGACATGGGTTGACTCGTACTGCCGGGGGTCGAGGGCCGATACCGCAGACGGAGCCCCATATGGATGAGGATTTACGTGTCGATGCTAGGCACGGGTTTTTATGATGTTTTTCCATGACATTGTTTATATCCTCATACTTGCATACTTGATGCTTATCGTCAGTGGGTGACGAGTGGACGGGTTCCTCATACATACAGACATGGATTACATATAGACATGGATCATATACAGACTGGTTTTACATTGATCATACTTTATTTGTATATATAACATTGTATGTGGGCGCTGTTATATATACCCTTACACCAATATTAGTGGTATGGGACGCTAATATACGTGTATTGATATCATTGATATTTCATTATGGTTACTTCATGCAGACATACCTTACACTGATGACATGTTATTACCTGAGTACCTGGCACTACATACATGATTAGATGTTACCTTGCCACCTTATTACACTCAGATGTACTCTTGTGGATTATATTATTGATCGTTGACTTAGGTTTATGTCTTGCATTCGGTTTCTGCTTGTAGATGTTTCTATTCACGAGTTGGCAACTCACCCCCGTTGTGCCACAGTTCTTGCAGGTTCTGCCGTACAGGTTCTATTGCGGCATTTCTGGCACACTTCCTTCTTGCGGGTGAATTGCTTTGGTAGGTGGATTCTTTCGTATCAAGAACCACTATTGTATTTATTATTTCATTGTATCTAGAATTTCCATCAACCAAATCTTGTATATTCTTCCAGACATAGAGACAGTGTTGTATTATTCGACCTAGAGTCGCGCTTAGTAGTATTGTGGTTTTACTGTTGCTTTTGAGCTTTCTTTTGGATTTGATCCTCGCCACTTGGCGTTGTATATTATTACATCATTGTGTGGTTGTGACCGTCGATTGACGAAGAGCTAGCTCCCGCTTGGGGATGCCTTTATCATTGCATATATATCGTTGTTCTTGTTTTACCCCATTCGGGGCCAGTTTTACAAAAGAAACTCTGCCGAAATTTTTAGAAAAGACTTTATTGTTTTCAAAACGTCCTTCGGCTTAGTTATTCAAAAACCTTGATTTCAAACCTGTATTTCTTCACTCCTTTAAACCAGTTTTCTTTATTTATTCTTAAAAATGGTTTTAGATTTCTGGGCTTTTGGCTTACTTGGATCAGATGGAGTCCTATAGGCTTCATATGGTTCAAGGGCCAGTCACGTGCTCTTTCGGGTCGTGACAAAGTTGGTATCAGAGCGCTAGGTTGACCTTGGTTCGAGTCTAAGTTTGACTATGTGGAGCCTGGGGAGTTATTTATATACGGAACTTAGGCTTGACCTTACGGAACTTAGACTTGGTCGAGGGGGTATTAGACCCGAACTTTCGTCGTATTAGGATGACCCTTGGTTGATGGAATAGGTGACTAAAGTAGAGTGACGTTCCGTTGGTATGTTCCGCGGCATACTTACGACACGCCACTCCGCTTAATGAACCTTAGGATGTACATACTTTTGAGATCAGTGATTCTCTTCATATCCTGGATTATACATCCATTTGAGACTCCCGATTCTATTAGTTTCATGATCATACCTTCATTGATGCTGTTCCTTCCTATGATCATGTATCCACATTGGAACTGTTGTTTCCTTTCTTGCTATTGATGTGCTCTCTTCTTGATACTCGATTGAGGTTCATGTCACTATGCTTGAGCGCAGTTTGGGCTGCTGCTAGGGTTACGGCCGGTGTGAGCTCGTTTGGTACGAGGGCCGACCATTGTGTTTTCTGGTGACATGGGAACGTCTCGAGTTAGTGTTGTTGATTGTGACCTCTGGTGGAGGCGAGTGCTTGGTCTTGCACCGGATGACCGGGCCATTGTTAGAGCTGCCAGTTGAGAGATGACTGTTGATGTACAGCATACCTCAGAGATGTGATGTCGCCTATCGTGCAGACAGATGGACCAGCTGTTGCTGAGATTGACAGGATGTTGCTTTCGGAGCTTACGAGCTGAGATTGCCGGAGCTTTCAGGCAGATATGAGACAGATGATAGCTAGTCTACCCGATTTGAGAGACGAAGGTGATTCGTCCGATTTTGCGCCAGGGCGGGCCCAGTTGAGTTGAAGATTTCCAGTGTGGAGAGTCTTACTCAGATCTAGAGCAGACCGACTCAGAGATGACCGCTTATGTATTGCCTTTCCTGGAGGATTGAGGCGTTGTTCGGCGTACAGGCATATGAGCCAGTTGTTGCTGCAAATGATGAGATATCGCCCAGATGATTGGAGCTACTGCAGCATGAGCATGTTCTTGGAGATATGATAGCGAGTCGCTAGTCACCGAGGATGAATGACTAGGACGTGTGGTGAGTTTGCTTACCCCGATGCGAGTCATCAGGTGGATTGATTCCAGATAGAGACGACTTCACGCAGGTTCGTTGAGAGTCGATTGAGACGATCGAATGTCAGGAGCCATTTTCCAAGTTTGAAGTATACGGAAAGACATGCAGGTGATTCTATGGACCCTCTAGAAGAATGAAACCCTAACTCGACTTAATGACCGTGTGACAGCCTTTGAACCTTAGGGTTTACGGCGGTTCCGCGGCGCCATTAGTGAGGCTTGGGTTTGCCCTTCTACGGCTGGACCACCGACGCTGTGGCATGTACTCGATACTATTAAACTGTACCCGAGACGTGAGCTCTTGGGGGATTATGAGGATCTGACGAGTCGATCGGATGGTTCGACATCTTTCGGATATCGTGATGGGACACTGCTTGGGAGACTCCAGATGCGAGCGTAGCCGTCGGAGCGCAGTTCGTGTAGCCACGATGAGACGAGTCCGAATCAGTCGACATTTGAGCAGAATGAAGAAAAGAGTTCGTACGAGATTTTGACGAGATGACGTCCCACTCCGCTGACATTAGAGATGTGTTATGCACCCGAGGTGTGGTATATGGATATATCTTCCAGAAAGAAGCGCGATAAGTATGCAGCCGTTCCGGAATAAGCTTTAGCTTCAGCATTGGATGACGACTTCCGGGCATTTCGGCAGGAATGAGATTTGAGAAAGGAACCTCGACAGGACTTTTCTGGAGTACGATACGAGAAGACCTGAACCAGGAGTAGTCATTTTGCGCACACCCAGCAGGCCAGAGTTCGGCTTTGTCAACGAAGTAGTTGACCAAGTCGGATAAAGGAACTTATCTAGAGGCGTTGCGAATTGATCAAGGACGGACGAGTGATGAGTATTCCTCCGATGGTTAGGACGTGTTCCCAAGGACCAGTTCGTCCCGACATCTGCTACAGAATGATGAAGCTACAGAGTACGCGATTTCGAGTCCGTGTGAGAGACTTCAGATTGGCCGTGGCCGAGGACAGTGCAGTGCATCGTAGCTTAGCATGACGCCATAGTGGACGACGATAGAGACAGTTGGAACAAGAGGTTCGTGTGAGACACTGACGAGCTATCATTGCTTTCCGTCGAGACTAGAGACCTGATATGCTTACAGAGACGTTGGGATGCGACCAGTTTCTGAGGGAATAGTGTGCTGAGGACACAGGTGTCTTTTGAGCGAGAAGAGGTTGTGCAGGAGAGCCAGCCTCCGTTTGGTTCGGCATAGGCATAATCGGAAGAGACCTTGAGCAGGATTCCTTCCAGGACATTGCTGCAACGATGTTTGCACCCAGGATCAGATGTGAGACGTGCTTTCAGAGAGCCAGAGGCCGACGTCAGTGATTTGCTGCCTTACGAGTGGTCGTGAGGTTTGACCGAGAGGAGACCAGAGAAGTGCCAGAATGGAATCGTCCCCGTTAGCACATCTGACAGGGCCGATGAGCCGATTGACTGTGAGATTGGTAACCCACAGAGAAGATAAGGACCCAGAGAGTCAGAGGACGCCAGACCGTGAGCAAGAGGCAGGTAGATATCCTGCGCTGCTAGCAGTGGATTGCACTGACTCCTTCTCGACCTTGAAGGAGAAACTACCGAAGACGGTATTTATGATTTGTGATTTTGTGATTCGATTATCACGTATCCGTCATTTTGGATTTCGGTATTTTGGGCGTCCTGTTTGCATGATTTAGTTTTGATGACTGAGTTTCATGATATCGGTTTCATGCACCCACCGGATTTTTGATGGTTGATTTTTGCACTCCGTGCTGGCGATGTGCTTTACGCATGTTCGGTGTTTGCTACTGGATTTCGTGATTCCGTGCATGTTGAGTGCGCAGGGTTTAGATTTTCATTCGTGCATGATGGATGCACTGGTTTGGATTTCGCGCATGTTGGGCGCATGTTTTTAGATACGATTTTGGTGCACGCCAGATGCGCTAAATCGGTATTCTTCGTGCATGTCACATGCACCTGATTTATTTTGCTGTCAGGCACATACGTTGCCCATGACAGGTGCTTCATGCACACCCGTTGCACTTAGAGGTTGTTTTGTGTTGTGCACCTGTTTAGCACATATATGGATTTTTGATTTTAGTGCGCACCAGACGCACAGGGTGGTGTTATGTTTAGATTGGATGTCTACATGTGTAGTTCCGATCCATATCATATCGGTTTTGTATTGGATTTGACATTGTGTTTTTACTTTGACTCCGATGATTGCGGGATTCTTGACGGAGTTTTGTTTTCGAGTTATCTGCTCAGTACCCTTGCGCATGCTTTGCGCTGTGACGTTCTATGTGTTGATGATTTCGGAACCCCGACGACTTTGGTTTATTACTGAGATGTTTTTGTATTTGGGGGTTTAGATTTAAATTCGGGGACCGAATTTCTTTAAGGGGGGTAGATTGTAACATTTTCAAAAATATAAAATATTAATTTTCGGAATTTTTATAATTTAATATTATTTTATTGATTATTTTAATATTAAATGCAAATAAATAGGAAAAATGTTAGAAAAATTATGAAAAATTATGGAAAATTCTAAAATGGGTTAATTATTGAAATTATGACATTTTTAAGTTGTTGTGATCATTTTGACACTAATTTGGTGCTAATCGCGATTAAAATCGCTAATCGGGTTTTTTTGGTAATTTTGCGCAAAACTTGCACCTATCACATTTTCTACACTTGTGCATTTTTGCTAGCCATGGTTTTCATTTGGGTTTACTATTCTTATGAGAAGGTTTGGTTTTTTAAAAAGAAAAGAAAAAGGAAAGGAAAAGGTAATGATGAGGGTAGGTGAGAGAGAGAGGTGGACTTTGACTTAGCATACTTATCCATTCCCCTCCAATTCCTTTACCATTTCCTACTCCACTCATGGAGTTGCTGCTGCTGCCCCTCCTCATCTTCCTCCCCTCTTCAACTCCCCACTTCATCTCAAAAACTACACCAAAACCCCAAACTCCTTTCATTAAAATTGTGCAAAATCCCTAGATCTACACATGGAGCTAAAGAAGCATGGATTTGGCCACTAGAGGGCAACTCAAGAATTTTCTTGAGTTGCTAATGAAGGTAATTTCTGAACCAATTGCTTAATTAGAGCTTTTCCTATAACCCCATGTTAAGGTTTAATCGATATGGTGTGATATTATGGATTTGATGAAAACCTAGTTAGGGTTTGAGAGGAACTTGGGTTGTATTGTGAAATTGAGTTCAATTGAGGATACACCAACACCCTAGTGTATGAATTAAGACCTTAACCTGAAGTTTAAACCCATAATGCGGATTTTAGAAAACTATATCGGGGAAAAAACCTGGAATCTGCCACTGTTATTGGAATCTGCTAACACCCCGAGAACCCTAAAATAATATTGAGTGGAAATTGAGATGTGCAGGCAACATAGAGGCAACACCCAAAACCCTAGCTCCCCACTCCACCTTCTGGCCGCCAAAACCTCCATTCTGGCCGCAAATTGCGGCCAGACCAGTGAGGAATCTCCTCGTTTTCTGTGCACAGCCCCAATTCCTCAATTCTTGGCCCTGGGTACTTCTAGTTTTGTCAGATTCTATCTAGGGTGAAATCTGGGACATATATCCTAAGTTGCTATTTTGGATTCGTGTTTCCGTATTTCAGTATTTTCATTTCTGAAATGGTGGATTGTGTTTTGCCTCGACTATTGGGCGTTTATACGACGATATAGAGGAATTATTGATGGTTTTGAAGGCGTGCCATAGGTTTTCACCTATAGGCCCCTTATCGTATCTTTTTGGATTTTATGCGCCGTTTTAGCTTGGATTTGGTTTTAATGCGCATATACGATATTTTGATGTGTAGGTACCCATGAAGACTTCGCGACGACAAGCAAATACGTGGTGACGTCCGCAATTGGTGATGCAAGGTGAGTAGATTATATCTACAGGGGGAAGTCGGGTGGATGGCGTATAGCACCCCCGCAGTCCGTAGATTGATTACTATGTAGTTTATGGTGATATTAGGTGTATTGTGGATAATGTAGGGTTAGAAGTGACTAGTGTAGTTCATAGTCGCGAACCCTAGGATAGAATTACACCTACACACACACCCTTGCTTATCACTTGTACTTGCACTATGATTGATGATATGTGATGACTTTGGAGATGAGTCGATGTTGTGGGCTTGGTGCCCTGGGATCGGTGATTTGATACGATTCATATGTGGGATATGACTTGTGATTCTCGCGGGCTTGGGATATGTGTTACCCCCGCATGCATACTTACTGATGTTACCGTTTTGTACTAGACATAGAGTAGTACTCCAGACTATATAATCTGATGATGGTGATATCTGTTATGTGATGAGACAGTGAGATGTTGACCCCTACCCAGCTATTGGGGATGCCGTACGATGATTTACCGTACGAGCCGATATTGATGATAGATCCGCACTCATAACTCGAGGATATCTTATGATATGACATTGAGGCGAGATCACCGACTATATATATATATATATATATATATATATATACATTGACTCAGATTTAGGTGGTTTCTACACCTACCCCTTCTGATTGACCGGATACTTAGATGTAGCCTACATAGTAGATACTTCACTGTGGTGTTGACTATTAGATATCTGCTTTTTCATGCTACTCGCATTGCTGGCACATGTTCATTGCTATACTATTATCATGCTGTTAGGACACCAGCACCATTATCGATGATGCGTATGTTCCACGTACACTATTCGCCGGCTCACACACTTCATCATCGATAATTGCCATGCCACTACACTGTAGTACTATTGCATTCATGAGATGATTCTTCCTCCGACATATGCACATTACTATTCCATGTTGCATGATTTCCGATATGATTATTGTTCTTTACATGTCGCATACATCATGGATGGACTGCATAGCATATCGCATTGGATTTACTTCCTGATGTTGGATTTTCATGTGATTTCTGGTTTTTGAGGACCGTGGGGTTATTTAAGAAAAGAGGCACTTTTATGAAAACCCGGTACCTCGTGATATGATATTTCGGTGCGTCCACCACGCGTTTTCTCGGTGCTGAGACGTGTGCTTGAAACCCGATTCGAGGAGGTGATGTACCGTTTGCGGGTTCGTGGTGGGCCCGGTATGGTTCCCCTCGGCGAGATGATCGATGGGTTATGCCGATTGAGCCTGGAGGCGGGCGAGTACCTACCGGTGATTGTATTTGAGCTCGGCGGACATCCGGGGGATTCCGCCTGGAGCCGAGAGATGGGCGTACTGCCGGGGCCGACGGGCCGATACCGCAGACGAAGCCCAGAGATGGACATGGGTTGACTCGTACTGCCGGGGGCCGAGGGTCGATACCGCAGACGAAGCCCCATATGGATGAGGATTTACGTGTCGATGCTAGGCACGGGTTTTCATGATGTTTTTCCATGACATTGTTTATATCCTCATACTTGCATACTTGATGCTTATCGTCAGTGGGTGACGAGTGGACGGGTTCCACATACATACAGACATGGATTACATATAGACATGGATCATATACAGACTGGTTTTACATTGATCATACTTTATTTGTATATATAACAGGGTATGTGGGCGCTGTTATATATACCGTTACACCAATATTAGTGGTATGGGACGCTAATATACGTGTATTGATATCATTGATATTTCATTATGGTTACTTCATGCAGACATACCTTACTCTGATGACATGTTATTACCTGAGTACCTGGCACTACATACATGATTAGATGTTACCTTGCCACCTTATTACACTCAGATGTACTCTTGTGGATTATATTATTGATCGTTGACTTAGGTTTATGTCTTGCATTCGGTTTCTGCTTGTAGATGTTTCTATTCACGAGTTGGCAACTCACCCCCGTTGTGCCACAGTTCTTGCAGGTTCTACCGTACAGGTTCTATTGCGGCATTTCTAGCACACTTCCTTCTTGCGGGTGAATTGCTTTGGTAGGTGGATTCTTTCGTATCAAGAACCACTATTGTATTTATTATTTCATTGTATCTAGAATTTCCATCAACCAAATCTTGTATATTCTTCCAGACATAGAGACAGTGTTGTATTATTCGACCTAGAGTCGCGCTTAGTAGTATTGTGGTTTTACTGTTGCTTTTGAGCTTTCTTTTGGATTTGATCCTCGCCACTTGGCGTTGTATATTATTACATCATTGTGTGGTTGTGACCGTCGATTGACGAAGAGCTAGCTCCCGCTTGGGGATGCCTTTATCATTGCATATATATCGTTGTTCTTGTTTTACCCCATTCGGGGCCAGTTTTACAAAAGAAACTCTGCCGAAATTTTTAGAAAAGACTTTATTGTTTTCAAAACGTCCTTCGGCTTAGTTATTCAAAAACCTTGATTTCAAACCTGTATTTCTTCACTCCTTTAAACCAGTTTTCTTTATTTATTCTTAAAAATGGTTTTAGATTTCTGGGCTTTTGGCTTACTTGGATCAGATGGAGTCCTATAGGCTTCATATGGTTCAAGGGCCAGTCACGTGCTCTTTCGGGTCGTGACACACGAGTTGGCAACTCACCCCCGTTGTGCCACAGTGTTTGCAGGTTGCCCTTCGGAGTAGTCGCGGCAGGCTGCATTCTTGTATCTTTTGACACAGATACCCCTACAATTGGTGTACTAGCTCTTTTGCTAATAGGTGGGTTTTGTGCGGTATCTGGTTATCTTTCAGTTATGTACATTGTTGTATCTAGTACTCTCCATCTACCACTTATGTATTGACTTAGAGACCAGTTGCGAGGACGATGTATATTATTTTGTATTCTGGCGTCGAGCTCGTTGTGAGCCGACTTTACTTATGCAGTTTATTCTATCTGTAATGTTTCCCGCTTGTTGCTCATTTTCTTCACTACGGCGTCGTATATTGTTATCTTAGTATTTGGTTCTATAAATTGCTTAAATCACTCTATACTTTTACTGGTTTGATTTCTTGGTTTTCGGCTTACTTAGTTCCGTTACGCCTGTAGACGTTACGTGGTTGAGTGCCGGTCACGGGCCAAACTTTAGGTCGTGACAGGTGTAGGGTTCCTAGGCACTCTAGTGAGGTCTCACAAGGCATCGAACATGCCATTTTCAAAAATTCTAGGTGCCGAGAGACCCGACAACGGATCGTTTGCTAGAAAAACTAGGCGAAAAAGCTAACTAGTTAACACTTAACTAAGAGATACGGAAATACAACCTTTGTAGATCCGGTCCTCCACCTCCACGGCTCCGAGATGAGGTCCTCTCCGCTGTCCAAATCAAATCCGGGCTCTAGCGTCGGCTTCATCGGAGAATGGACGGGCTAGGTCGTCGACGACGTGCCGAAGATGATCTACGTCGAAGCATCACTAGATCGAGCTCCACCTTCACCAAGTCTTGAAAACTTGTAAAGGAAACACACTCTACTACTTGGCAAGAGGTAGAGGATGAAGAAATAGGAAGTGGGTAGACTTTAGTTTTGGATTTCTCACTCATTTCATCAATCCACCATTGATGAAGTGAAGGTTTCTTCTTGAGTTCAAGGAAGAAGAAGAAGAATATTATGATAAGATTAATTGGAAAAGAAAAGAAAAACCATCCTTATCATAATTGTAACTATGGTTATGTGTAGAGAATTGACCAAGGTTAAAGGAATGGTTAGGGTTAAGGTTTCATGAAGCTTCCACTAAACAACAAAAAAAGCCACCATTCTTTTCTCCTTTTTCCATCTATTTTCCAAAATGAATAAATAGATAAATAAATGAGAAAAGGATATAAAACCCTAATCATAAGTTTAACCATGGTTTAATTCTTTACACTTAACCAAGTAAACATGTATCATCAAACATGATACAATAAAATGCACAAAAAGTATATCACATATACAACTTGTACATCCAAGTGAGAAAATCCTTCTAAAGTGAACCGATACTAGTTAATGTAAAGTAATATATCAAATATATAATTATACATTAAATCATTAAATCATACACTTGATTTAACGATCCGGTCATATCACATATAACCGACTAATATCAACAGTAACATCCGATCGAATCAACACTTGATCCGATATCCCGGCTATATCGCATATAACCGATCAATGTCACAAATCGCGAGAATCAAATACAGTATCACATACTAGTATCATTCTCGGTCCCGCACATATCTCATATGCGCTCCTATTTCGTTTCGCTTGAGCCAGGAAACCTCTGTGTAGGACTCTAAAGACTCGTCAATACGCCGGCAGCAGATGATGATCATATCAAACACCCACAAGCCGCAAGCGGTCTGCTAAACGTAACGGCCACCCGGGTATTGAGCGATCTGAAGATCGACGAGCAAGCCCGCTCACACTCCAGTGAATCCAACCAGTAACACTACCGTATAGTCCGGTCTGTTCGTCTGATATGTCGCATATCTCGCCTAGGGGTGGTAAACGTCACACCCCAATAGCTCAATAAGTCATGCCGACGTAGGGTCCATAACATTCATGAAACTACTGATAACTCTTACCAGTATATCACTGCAACCCTGGCCAAGGATTTCCTGTTATGGCCAGTCGAGCACAGCGCAACATCAACCCCCAATACCGGGAGAGACGAATCCCCTCCTATCGCTCATTGCCTCCATGTGAATCGGGACTGTACCCAAAAACCACCTGTTTGCACAACTCAGTAGAGCCGTGGTAGGGTGGAAATCAAAGCACAGTGGGAGACACACAATACTCTATGACGATCTCGGGTCTACAGACTAAGCTGTACCAGTGTCACCAGAGAACTGCCATCTGACGTGAGGTATAATACCATCTGGGAGTTCTCGGCGAGTCCGTTCAGTGTACCCAGTCTCCACTGGGCACCCGCATACCATCTTCGATGTCAAACACCAATGGATATGGGATCATCCATCGCCCATCGCATGGGTCAAGAAGATATACGCTAGTCTACTCTGGAATATCGATGCCCCGTCTCGATATTCCCACGACTAGGAACAATGAAGGATGTACTCACTGACTACCCAGGCCCCACTAGTATGATCTGCATCATAGTCCTGAAAGTCGAGTACACATCCTAGGGGCTTTACCAACATGTAACAGAGAGACAATCGGTATACACGTTAAGGTAAAGTGCAACCAGATAGCATACTATCATGTCGAACAAGAAAGTCCTCCCTATATATGTCCCAGCATCCACTACAATATACATCCTATGTACAGTAATGGCTTCTAGGGCATACATATAACTAACAATCTCCCACTTGCACTAGGGCCATCTGTAGCAGTGGTTGTAGTATCTCATACTCAACCATCCCATAAAAGTCTCTCTCTGGGAACAGGCCTTCGTGAGTGGATCTGCCGTGTTGTCCTCTTAGTCTACTCTCCTAACCTCGATCCCTTAGAGATCAACCATCTCCATGATCAAGTGATACTGCCTTAGAATATGTCTGGGTCACTGATGGGACAGGCGTTCCTCGGCATAAGCCACAACTCCATTGTCTCACAATGGTAGGAACGTAGTTCATCTCATGAACCAATATACACCCAAACAACCTCTTTGGTAGCATCTTAAGTAGCGATGTATCGTGCCTTTATCGTCTAGTATGCCACGGTATTTAGCTTGGAACTCTTCCAACATACCGTCCCTTTACTGAGGGTAAAGACAATGCCTGCGACTGACATTCAGTCGTTTTTATCACCCTGGATCCCTTCCAGTGATTCTCCCCAGGATCGATTGATACCATCTCACTACAACTAGTGAGAATCCTAACATCCAATTAAATCTATCTCATAGATCCAAAACTCGGGATTTAGGAGGTATCATTTTGATCCTATATGGAGAATCATAGTGATAAGCGGAGATTGATCGATCGTAGCATAAGAAACTCCTTTTTTATCAAGAGTATGTCATCCACGTACTCCACGAGGATCACCACCATACTCCCTACTACCTTTTTGTTTATACAAGGTTCGTCTACCATTTTGATGAAGTCAAACATTTTGACTATCACATCAAAACAGACGTTCCAACTCCGCGATGCCTGCTTCATTTTGTAAAGCAACTTGCACACGTTTCTGCTGCTCCCACTGTTTACGAAGACCTCTGGCTGTGTTCTTACAGACGTTCTCTTCTAAATCAGTATTTAGAAAAGCAGTCATGGCACCCAACCGCCAGATATCGTAGTCATCGTATGTAGCCGTGGTAAGTAGGATCTGGATAGACTTAAGCATAGCTACTGGAAAAAGGTTTCATCATTATCCACGCCTGGTCGATGACGAAAACCTTTAACAAGTCTAGCTTTGAAAGTCTCAACTTTTCCATCTATACCAAGTAATCTTCTTAAGATATACTTGCTCCTGATGGGGATTTAACCCTTCAGATATAGCAGCTAAAGTCTATACTTTGCTGGTGTACATGGATTCCATCTCAGATAGCTAAGCATCCAGCCATTCTTACAGAGTCCCTACTCTCGATGGCCTGCTCGAAACTAGTTGGGTCATCATCTCATGATGCATTCCTTGCTCCCACTGTCATCGAGAAACCGAGGTATCTCTCAGGCGGATGAGGAACCCTACTAGATCGGCGGAGAGGCTGAGGTTCGTCGGGAACTATAGAATCCTTTGGTTCTGTCAAATCATCAACTGTAGTTTTGTATAGTTGGAACCTTTCCAGTTCTACAGAACTGATCCTGCCTCGATATTGTCCGGATTTTGCTTTAAACATAGGCCGGACAACCCCAAATCTTAACTCGCTTAAGAGATGGGTTCTTCCCATACCATATCTCATATGGAGTGGTAGGCACTGATTTGATTCAAACCTAATTCAATAGGTATGCATTTTCTCAAGTGCATAACCCTAAAAGGAAATAGGTAACTCAGTAACACTCATCATAGAGCACACCATATCTAATATTGTGCAATTGCTCTGCCCTGATACACCGTTGTGCTGTGGTGTATTCAGAGGAGTAACACTGAGAGAAAATCTCATTCTCCTTTAGAATAGTCCAGGAATTCTATGGACAAGTATCCTCCTCCTTGATCTTATCATAGGACATAATACTTATACCCGGTTATTGGTTCTCTACTTCTAACTTATATTCTGTGAATACCTCAAAAGGTTCGGACTTATGTTTCAACAGGAACATATGACTGAATCTTGAGAGATTATCAGAGAATATAATGAAGTATAAAGAACCAGTCCTGGCATGTGTAGACAGGAGACTTTACATACATCATCATGTATCATTCCCAAGAGTTTACTAACTCTTTCTCTGTTTCTAATAAACAGAGCTATGGTCATCTAATCTTTGTGACATGACTGGCAAGTTCCACAAGATGTAAATTCAAACTGATTTAAATATACATCTGAATGTAACTTTAGCCAGTCGGGTCGCATTGATATGACCTAGTCTACAATGCCTTAAGAAGAGTTCGTTCATTTCTGAACTCTTCTTCTTGTGTGTGTTCAGTATACTAGGAACTGTAGTTTGATTTAGAACGTTAATGCTTTTAGATAACGTGCCTGAACCGATCAACTTTTGATATAGGAAATGTTCAAAACATTATCCATCAATACAAAATTATATCCTTTCTTTACTAACAAAGAGACTGATATGATTTTGTATATCAGGTTCGGTATCTAATAGCATTTGTTCAGAATCAATGTACTGGTAATACAGGGTGATAGTGACCAACAGACTTGGCTGCAACACTTGCCCCGGTTTCTGTCTCATGAAACTTATCATCCGTTCTCAGTCTTTCTACCTTTTTGTAGCCCTATGTAACAGCTTACATATCTGGGATCCTGATCCGGTCTCATATACCCAGGATTCAGAGGATACTAAGAAACAGTTCTTTATAATGAACACACCCGAAGATGATGCATCAGCATGCACTCTCTTTGTTTGGGCGGCATAGGAAATCTGGTATTCCCCAATTTCCTGCTCTGTCTTATAACAATTATAAGTTGGAGCGGGACCAACGTTCCCCAGCTCAGTATAACGAGCGGGTTCGGTCAATACATCCATATTATTATCTTGATTAAGGCGTGATATGGTTGCTACCTAGAGAGAGAGAGAAGAAAACACTCTGCGTGCGCTCTTGCAAGATCAGATTGGTTATATATTTTATCTAATCAGGATGGCTCCCACTGTTTTTATCAAATCTTCCTTCAAACCCTAAAAGGAAAGACTAGCCGGGATTAATTACACTCTACAAGTTCGCCAATCTTTCAGCCAGGCCAGTGTCGGTACTTTGAGGGAGGTTCCCTGTGCTTTCGCACGGACCTAATTACTGTAAACCTCGCTTTCCCAGAGGCGTAACCCCGTTGACACCTTTCTAGACACCTACTTGATCGGCTAATTGCAAAGTGCAAAACTCTCCCAGGAGTAACAATTACTCGCAGTGGGTATCGGGATCCAACTATCATATAGAAGGTATGCAATCTCATTGCAAATTTCAACACTTGAAACTCCCGATAAAGGTTTTTACCCCTAGCACCTATGACCTTAACTATGGTCAACAAATCACAAGTACTAGTCAAGTTCTACCCGTCATTTCGTGATTAATTAGACCCACCCACATGACCCTTAACTAAGGTCAACAAAGTCACGCGACTGTCCTAACTAATCGCATCATATGCGGTGTAGGAAGACATCACTTAGCTACCGTACACTGTGCCTTGACTATGGTCAACAAACACAGCACGAATACTAAGTACTCTACTTCCTAAAAAGACGGAGGGTTGCGGCTGGTTTTTGTGAAAACCTTTAACGCTTTGAACTTGATCTCGTTGCGGAATCAAATGGTTTTTTAAATGGAATGTTTTTGAGGCTTTTCTAGCTTTGCTAAAGGGGTCACTCCCGGTGAAGGGATCGTCGGCCCTTTCCTCGTCGAATGAGGTGCGGGATATATCATATATATCACTGTGCAAAGCAGAAACTATAGAAGCGATCAAAAGATAAACCGAGGGTTGTAGCATCTGCCAGTTATTGCTAAAGGAGTCACTCCCGGTGAAGGGATCTCGGTCCTTTCCTTATCGAATAAGGTGCAGGATGTTCTACAAGAACACCACGATGCAAAGCAAGAACTGTAGCTACCTGTTTTATTTTGAAATTCGATTCCACAACATCAATTAGGTTTATTTTCTTTCATTAATCTCATTAATGAATATCCCATCATTTAAATTACCTAAACATCACAGATAGATATGACGTACACTTATGCCATCCGCATTCGCCTCGATGTCCCCTCGTGCACCGTTAGGTTAGGTAACTAACGGCAGAGCGGGGCAGGGCTAGCGTGGGTGTAAAACATAAGTAACGTCTATATAATATATCATATATACTATATATAATATCTACCACAGAACATCGTATGATCTCATCACAGATAAAGCACAGCAGAAGAAACATATGAAATATTGGATATACCAGGACGTCCGTGTTTTTAATACGAGCCAGTATAAAACACGGATTCCACGGTCGTGATGAATAGCCAATCCCACACCCCTAGACCCCTACGAGAGCGGCAAGCAACCCTACCAATTCTAGGGTTAGGAGACCCGGACTCGACTCCTCGAGATGGTCTCCCACTGGACCCTAGAACCCGGTTACTTGTGCTCCCCTCCTTGGGTCTATCCTAGCGCAGAAAATTAAATAATATACAAACGGTGACTACTTCCGCAACCTGGAAGCACCCCAATAAAAAGAATATTACATACAAGTTTTTACATGAATGAAAATGAAAAACACTCATCTCACATAAAAAACCCCGGCTATTCAAACACGACGATCCAATATAACATATCCAGCAACACATAACATCACATGTCATCAATGTAAGTAAATATGCGCATCCCAATTATCGTTGACATATAGCAACGAAACCGGCGATATCACATATTACACTTACGGTCACAGAAAAGAAAGTGTAAAACTACAACAGTTGGAATCCGCAACCACCTCAGACATCGCATGCCTGACCAAATGAATTACTTAGACATCGCATGCCTAACAATTATAAACCCCGCATTTTAGTCTCTATATCGAAAACACTTTTCAATACCAAGTCGGGCAATTTAACAGGATTCCCGACATTTTGATCGAATGCTCGTCGCAAACTTAAGTAGGAGGCCGCACCCCCGATACCGTCAACGAAGTGCACCAAGGCGGAACACCGCTACCGGGAGCACCCAAACGGATGCTTTCGGCGACGGGATTCTCCTACAGTCACTTGGTCGGGGCTATGGAGTGAGGCTGTCTATTAAGTTTACCCGGCGAGTATCCGCGTACGCTACGTGATTGCGACGGACTTTTGATCACATCAAAATTCCGTGGCAACCGATCAAGTGAGACTAAACTGCTATGTTTATAATATCCACTCCGTTATCTCATAACTTTTGTGAATTCCAATTATTGTATCCCATTCCGGATAAATAGAAAATGTCAAACTTTCCGATCGAACAATCGAACACCCAACTTTTCCCGATACAGATCAACACATGAAATAAGTCTAACAACATTCAGTTCGTGCCTCAGTACCGACGGTCCAGCCGTAGAAGGGTCAAGCCAACACCTCACATATGGCACGCCGTACTGCCCCAAACCCGAAGGTTCAAAGGGCAGTTCAAGACGGTCACATAATCGAGTTAAGGTTTGTTGTCTTCTAGAGAGTCCATCGCGTTACTTGCACTACTTAGAACGTCGTTAAACTTCGGAAAAATCCAACACTTGGAAATTTCCCGACAGGGAAAAAGTTGGGTATTTATATCCGGTCGAACTTTTTAACATATTCAAAAAAATATCCGGAAAGCCAAATAGACAAAATTTGATACCCCGATCGAAACACCGAATCCCCAAAACAACCCCAGAAATTTCAACTCTTGAAAATATTTTAAAAATTCCCAGAAAACTCAGCATAATTTAATAGGAGTTACTGTACAAACAGTGTACGATGACGCCATCATTCTGCCGCGGAACCGCCGCAGAAGGCAGGCTTCTGCCGCGGTTTGTACTGTTCATCGAAAAAATTTTGCATCATAATTCTTATTTTTCCCTGCTGAATTTTTTAGCAATTTTTAATTTGGAAAAATCCACGTTTTCAGAAAACGTCCAGAGAGCATATTTGAGTTGGGGTTTCGGGTTCGTTCGGGTTTCATACTTCGTCTGGACTTCGCCTAAGGCTCTAGCTAGGCTCTGATACCACTGTAGGGTTCCTAGGCACTCTAGTGAGGTCTCACAAGGCATCGAACATGCCATTTTCAAAAATTCTAGGTGCCGAGAGACCCGACTATGGATCATTTGCAAGAAAAACTAGGCGAAAAAGCTAACTAGTTAACACTTAACTAAGAGATACGGAAATACAACCTTTGTAGATCCGGTCCTCCACCTCCACGGCTCCGAGATGAGGTCCTCTCCGCTGTCCAAATCAAATCCGGGCTCTAGCGTCGGCTTCATCGGAGAATGGACGGGCTAGGTCGTCGACGACGTGCCGAAGATGATCTACGTCGAAGCATCACTAGATCGAGCTCCACCTTCACCAAGTCTTGAAAACTTGTGAAGGAAACACACTCTACTACTTGGCAAGAGGTAGAGGATGAAGAAATAGGAAGTGGGTAGACTTTAGTTTTGGATTTCTCACTCATTTCATCAATCCACCATTGATGAAGTGAAGGTTTCTTTTTGAGTTCAAGGAAGAAGAAGAAGAATATTATGATAAGATTAATTGGAAAAGAAAAGAAAAACCATCCTTATCATAATTGTAACTATGGTTATGTGTAGAGAATTGACCAAGGTTAAAGGAATGGTTAGGGTTAAGGTTTCATGAAGCTTCCACTAAACAACAAAAAAAGCCACCATTCTTTTCTCCTTTTTCCATCTATTTTCCAAAATGAATAAATAGATAAATAAATGAGAAAAGGATATAAAATCCTAATCATAAATTTAACCATGGTTTAATTCTTTACACTTAACCAAGTAAACATGTATCATCAAACATGATACAATAAAATGCACAAAAAGTATATCACATATACAACTTGTACATCCAAGTGAGAAAATCCTTCTAAAGTGAACCGATACTAGTTAATGCAAAGTAATATATCAAATATATAATTATAAATTAAATCATTAAATCATACACTTGATTTAACGATACAGTCATATCACATATAACCGACTAATATCAACAGTAACATCCGATCGAATCAACACTTGATCCGATATCCCGGCTATATCGCATATAACCGATCAATGTCACAAATCGCGAGAATCAAATATAGTATCACATACTAGTATCATTCTCGGTCCCGCACATATCTCATATGCGCTCCTATTTCGTTTCGCTTGAGCCAGGAAACCTCTGTGTAGGACTCTAAAGACTCGTCAATACGCCGGCAGCAGATGATGATCATATCAAACACCCACAAGCCGCAAGCGGTCTGCTAAACGCAACGGCCACCCGGGTATTGAGCGATCTGAAGATCGACGAGCAAGCCCGCTCACACTCCAGTGAATCCAACCAGTAACACTACCGTATAGTCCGGTCTGTTCGTCTGATATGTCGCATATCTCGCCTAGGGGTGGTAAACGTCAGACCCTAATAGCTCAATAAGTCATGCCGTCGTAGGGTCCATAACATTCGTGAAACTACTGATAACTCTTACCAGTATATCACTGCAACCCTGGCCAGGGATTTCCTGTTATGGCCAGTCGAGCACAGCGCAACATCAACCCCCAATACCGGGAGAGACGAATCCCCTCCTATCGCTCATTGCCTCCATGTGAATCGGGACTGTACCCAAAAACCACCTGTTTGCACAACTCAGTAGAGCCGTGGTAGGGTTGAAATCAAAGCACAGTGGGAGACACACAAGACTCTATGACGATCTCGGGTCTACAGACTAAGTTGTACCAGTGTCACCAGAGAACTGCCATCTGACGTGAGGTATAATACCATCTGGGAGTTCTCGGCGAGTCCGTTCAGTGTACCCAGTCTCCACTGGGCACCCGCATACCATCTTCGATGTCAAACACCAATGGATATGGGATCATCCATCGCCCATCGCATGGGTCAAGAAGATATACGCTAGTCTACTCTGGAATATCGATGCCCCGTCTCGATATTCCCACGACTAGGAACAATAAAGGATGTACTCACTGACTACCCAGGCCCCACTAGTATGATCTGCATCATAGTCCTGGAAGTCGAGTATACATCCTAGGGGCTTTACCAACATGTAACAGAGAGACAATCGGTATACACGTTAAGGTAAAGTGCAACCAGATAGCATACTATCATGTCGAGCAAGAAAGTCCTCCCTATATATGTCCCAGCATCCACTACAATATACATCCTATATACAGTAATGGCCTCTAGGGCATACATATAACTAACAACAGGATATTTTAAACACATTAGTTCACAGTATTTACATTATATCTGCGACCGTGAATGTCACTTGATCGATAAATCCAGTCTAACTGCTATAGCCCGGTTAGACGGATTTGCGAACGTGACATTCACGTTGATGTTCTGTGTTATGCTGTGATGTTGCGGATCGGTCGTGGGGGATAGCCTGGATGCAATGCTAGTACAGTTTTTGTTGTATTATGTACATTTGATATTGCGAGGCGAGCGTTCGACATCTGGACTGCCGTCACTGCCTGTTTGTATTATTGTTTTGGGGCACGACCAGGTTGCGGTCGATGTACCCGTTGTATGTATATTTTACTTTCTGTACTAGGATTACCCCGCGGTGGGGTGCACGGATAGCCGGGTTCTATAGGGCAACGAGCCCGCATCTCATGGCATTGAGACGGAGGGGGCTTCACTCTAGAATTGGCAGGCTATTCGCCGCACTCGTAGGGGGTGCAGGTTGACCCAGGAGGGGTGCCCAAGTTACCGGATTTCGTGAAGTGCTGGGTGGTCCATTCACGTTGCTGAAGGGGGCTGCCTCGCTTCAGGTTTTGGCGGGTAACTTGCTGCGCCCGTAGGGGTCTAGGATTTCATTGCACAGGCTATCCACACGACTAGGGGAACGTCGGGTTTCAGTAGTGGCTCTGTGAAACCCGGGGATCCCAGATATCTGTATTGTTCTGTAATGCTGTACATTTCTGTGATGTTGCTTTTTTTATCACGCCTTGAGCGAAATATTATATATTGGTATATATATTAGTAGATGTTGTATATGTTTTGCATCCGCGCTAGTCCAGTCCCCGCTCTGTCGTTAGTTAGCTAACCTAACGGGTAATGACGGGACCCAGTGGCGAATGCGGATGGCATATACGTACATCAGTATATTTTCGTTCTTTGTGGTGTGATCAATTGATGGGACTGCATTGATTCGGATCAATGCAAGTAAAACAAACCTAATCTGATGTTGTTGGAACAACTTTTCAAAAAGCTGTTATTGCAAGGACGCTCTTTTTTTTTTGCATCGTGGTATTCAGTTGGAATATCCTGCTCCTCAGTCGACGAGGCAAGGGCCAAGATCCCTTCACCGGGAGTGACCCCTTGGACAGAAGTTTGGGTCAGGGCAATAACTTCACTATAGCCGATTACTTTTGCTTTGCATCGTGGTATTCAGTTGGAATATCCTGCACCTCATTCTACGGGGAAAGAGCCGAGATCCCTTCACCGGGAGTGACCTCTTTAGCAAAGGTTTTCGTTACTATATTTTCTAAAAAGCTATCCGTTCCTTCAACGATATCAAGTTCATTACGTTAAAGGTTTTCGCCAGAAACCATTCGTAGCCCTCCGTCGTTTCATATGGGTGGTCAATAGTATTCAAGCTGTGTATGTTGGCCAAAGTCAAGGCACAGTGATTGGTAGCTATTGGGTATTCATATGCAGCATAGATAGATGCGTTGGTTTGGGGCAGTCGTACTACTATTTTGGCCAATGTCAAGGGTATGTAAGGGTGGACTCAAATTAACCTGGAGAATGACGGGTAGAACTTGACATGTGACTTATGATATGTTGGCCAAAGTCAAGGTCATAAGAGCATGGGGCAGAAATCACATCGGAAGTTTCTAAAGAAACTGTAACTTGCCAGATATGCGCATACCTTCTGGAGTGTGACACCGTGAGCGGATTCCGTCACGTTATCATGCGATGATAGTTGGATCCCGATTCCTACTGATGAGTTGGTTTACTCCTCGGGTGATCCCGACTAATTCTTCTTTCCGGTTTGGAGGAGAATTTAACGGTACAGTGGGAGGTTTCCAGATTAGATAAATTGGTAACCATTCTGATCTAGGTTAGAGTGCACGCTGAGTATTTCTTTTCTCTCTCTCTGGCAGCGACCATTGACCCGACCCTAAGACTATGACTCAGTGACCAAAATTAACCGAACCTTCTTAACATTGGCTTTTGGATTGTCAGAGTTGCAGACCTCATTGCCACTCCTACTTTTACCCTTTTTCTCCAGGACACCCCGTATTACTACGAACGTCCACTTCCATTGGACAAAACTATCGTATGGTTAGATACGAACTCGAAGGAATTTATTCGAGGATGGTTTCCGGTTCTAGAGAAAATGGATAGGATTATTCAGTTGTCTTTTCCTTTTACCTTCTCTCAGGTTGCGAGTACTCCTTGGTTTAGGAGTAGTACACCTATTACGCAAATTGGATAGTCTTCTTCCAAACCTTAGGCTGGTGCCGAACGGTGGGGAATGAAGAAAACCAATTAGCATAACGTCGGTGTGCAGAAGGTATTAAGTTAAGACAAAGCAAGGGATTAGTAAGAGGGCAAAGTAAACTGCAACTGATATTCACGACCAAACCAGGTATTTCATTACCACTCCCACTTCACCTTTGTATTTCTCTAGGACACTCTGTATCACTACGAAGATCCATAGTTTATTGGATACTCCATCGTATGGTTATATACGAACTCGAAAGGAACTTGTTCCAGTTCGGGGATGGATTCTGGTTCAGGAGAAATAGGAATAAGGTTTATTCGAATGTCTTTTATGTTCACCTTCTCTCGCATTGCGAGTGCTCCTAGGATTAGGACAGTACAACCATTATGTTCATTGGATAGTCTTCTTCCAAACCATAGGCTGGTGCCGAACGGTAGGGAAGGAAGAAAACCATTTGGCCTAAAGGGGTGTGCAGAAGATAATGACTAAAGACATATAAAGGGATTTGGAGAGGTGGCAAAGAATTATACGGGTGCAGTCGTGAATCTGGAAGAGGCATTACTAGGAATACCGGGATACCCCATCGAAACTTTTCAATGTTTCAGTTTCACTGTGTACTGTTAAAGGAAAACTGATTTCCCAGTTAGACACTTGCTCCAGGGTATGTTTTTACCAGGTATGAGTCTCACATATGTATGGTTTTACAGATGATGAGTGAGAGTAGGTTATTGGGAATTAGGTGATCATCCTCATTATATCGGGATTCGTTGTAATCAGTGATATTTGAGGAAGTCACCTGGACTAATTGCCGGTCGGCAAATATTTGGTTTTGAATATCCGCTGTTATGCTCCAATTTAAAATTGATATATTTGTACGTCTATTTTCATAGAGTGAGATATACCTTTTTGAAATTATGTCTATGACATTTACCTATATCAGTGGATGGTTAGGTAAGGAGCATTAAACAGTGGTGTAATTCTTCTTAACCATAAGTACAGTTTTCAACCTACGACACACAGTGAATGAGTTATCAGACTCAAGAGACTTATACAGAGTATTGTATGTTGTCCAGGGTCCATCAGGACAGAGGGGTTGGTCCTCGTACTATATTCGGTTTACTTATGACTTCTCTAGTTTTTAGACAGGTGTTTCGTGGAAACACAGGGTCCGAATTTTGAGAAGTTATAGGTATTTGAATAAAGTAGAGAACCAGGTATTGCAAGCATCGGGATTCTTCAAGGTGATCGAAGATGTAGATACTTGTGTATGGTATTCAGTTGATAGTAATGATTAAGAGAACTTGCTTCTCTTTCAGGTTACTCATAATTGGAAGCATTCCTAAGTTGAGTAACGCTGATCGGCCTCCTTCCATTTATTTGACATGTACTGGAGACAGCTGCATGATTTGAATCTGGTTCAATTAAATCAGTGCCTCTGGTTCTATATTGGATATAGAACAGTTCATATCTTAACGATGTTAAGGTACGGGGAGTTGTCTGGCTTATGATTAAAACCAGACTCTGGATAACTCAAGGCACGTTTTCTATAATGGCTGTTTGTGTTGGAGATAGTGCCCTCAGAGTCAATTATTGGATCGCAGGTACGTGATTGTAATGATTGCGGAGGACCTATACCGGTAGGACAGTCTTACTTAAGATGATAGTATGCTATCTGGTTTACCTTTATCAGTCGTGTACATGTTCAGGTGACGGATTACATGTTACACTTTGATAGAGCCCTTAGGATCTTGCTTTACTACCAACAGTATGATGGAGATCATATACGTGAGAGTTGGGTAGTTTATATGCATATCCTTAATTGTGGTCCCTAGTCGTGGGAGTTTCGAGACAGGGCATCGATACTCCGGAGTAGACTAGTGTATACAGTCGAGACCCCGACGAGGGGCGGTGGCCGGTCTCACAAGCCACTGGTGTCAGTTGGATCACCTAAGATGTATACATGTGCTCATTGGGTTATGAGTACACCAGACAGGACTCGCCGGGAATCTGCTAGTTAGTACTATACCTATCGTCAGATAGCAGTTCCCAGGTGACATGTGTACAGGTTAGTTCATCGACCTGAGGTCGTCATTTGTCTCGTGTGAGTTCCCACTGTGCTTTGATTTCTACCCTACCACGGCTCAAAGGAGTCGTGCAAACAGGTAGTTTTTGGGTACAGTCCCGAGCCATATGGAGGCACGTGAGCGGATCGGCAGGGGATACGTCTCTCCCGGTATTGGGGGCGAGATCGTGCTGTGTCTAGGAGAGCCATTACACAAAGCCCATGGCCGTGGCAAGAGATTTACTGGTAGGTACTCCAGTAGTATCTCAGGGTGTTATTGGGCTTCACTCCGACACGACTTATACTGCTATTGGGGGTCTGACGTTCCTAGCCCCCTAGGCAGATATGTGATACTCATAGACGAACGGACCGGACTGTATATACATTGTCACTGTTAGGCTCAGTAGGGTTTCTGGATGAGTTCGCTCATCAGCCTCCCTTGAGGTCAGTCCATGGGCAGCCGTTACGCATAGCTAGTGCCGCTGACGGTTTGTGGTTAAACCCACTGCCAGGGTACTGACGAGTCATTAGAGTCCCCCACAGACAGTTTCCCAAGTTCGGGCGAAACGTTGTAGAGGCCGTATGGTTTTATGGCAGGGTTCGGAAAATGCACGTGCGTTTACGCACGTGTTATTTTTCGGGCAGATGATACTGGTCGGCTTTGGTTTAAGCCGGATCCGAGTATTATATTGAGTAGGTATAATATCTTTGTCTCAGTTGCATTTGTATTCGGTCGTAATACAAATGCGGGTATATTTATACAGTTACGGGGTTATCCTGAAAGTTGTTTCAGGATCACTTTTGGAAGTTGCCAGTTTCCAGTTTTCTATCAGCCGTCTTTTAACATTCGGTTAAAGACGGATTTATCTTTTCTTGGATGAGGGTGAGTCATGCTTCTAGAAGGTTCTAGAAAGGGTGACTTGACATGGTGAGTCATTAGTGCTTTAATGGAGCCATTAATGCAATGGTGACTAGGTTAATGAATCACCATTTGCATTAATGAGGCTTTGTTTGCTTAAGGATATTTTTCTTGTGTTCACACATGATATTTCTTTCTTAAGGCCACCCTCTTCTCTCCTACACTCACCCCCCTCCCTATATATGGCCGGCCCCTCCTCTCTCTCAAACACACTTGATGTTTCTCTTGAAAAGATTATGATATATTTTGGGGTGTATGGAATTCACAGCTCATTTTATTCCATCACCCGATTCCCTCGGCAACTTCATTAACCGATCGTCCACGGACTTGGACGAAGTGAGACAAAGTCATCTACTCATTCTCCACAACATTCTTGGTCGTCTCTTTTAGCAAACTTGACGACCGAGTTGCCTCAAGTCAGAGGCGGGAGCCCGTTTAAAGAATCAGTGACGTGGTGCCACCTGGACGAGCAGATCGGAGATCGACGAGATCGGAGCAGCCGCAACGGACCGTGGGATGATGGTTAAAGAATGAAGGGCTCGGATCGTTCGGTATAACCTTTCTACACTCCTTACAGTTTGTTAGTTTAGTAATAATGGCAGATCCGGGTTAAAGTATACGATAGCGCCAGTTAAAAGTTTTTTGTTCCGCATTTGGCGTCTGTAAACGGCCGGGGCGCTAGCGTAGACTTACAGTGGTATCAGAGCCTCACCATTTTGCTTTACTAACTTGTGCTAACGCGTTTAAAATATCGATCGAACCGGAAATCAAAAACTGCAAAGATCCAAGTTCACAGTTTCTATCGATTTTAAATGATGTCCTAAAATTATTCTACACATCTCAGAAATCTGTGCAGGGTTATGATTCGCACAAATTTGGGATCATGATTCGACAAGACTGCCGCGGAAACACGGCCAAACCCATGGTTTGGCCGCGGATCCGCGGCCATTCTGTGTCATCATGCTCCCAAATTTGGTCAATAGGTTCTTCTCTGGAATTTATGGTTTTTGGTATATATATTTTGGGCCCAGATTTTTTTACTGTTCAACAGATGTTCGTGGGGCCCACTTTGTGATATTTAGTCGATCGAAATTTAAACATGTTAGTTTACAGTGCTTACATTATATCTCCGACCGGGAATGTCATTTGATCGGTAAACCGCGTCTGATTGCTATAGTTCTTTTAGACGGGTTTGCGAACGTGACATTCGCGTTGATGTTCTTTGTTGTGCTGTGATGTTGCAGATTTATCATGGTGTATAGCAGTGTGCAATGGTAGTACAGTTTGAGTTTATTTGTACATTGATATTGCGGGGCGAGCGTCCAACTTGTGGACTGCCGTCACTGCCTGTTGTATAATATTCTTTTGGCGCACGACCAGGTTGCGGTCGATGTACCTGTTGTACTATTTTTCATTACTGTACTAGGTTTTGCCCCGAGACGGAGTGCATGGATAGCCGGGTTCTGGAGGGGCAACGGGTCCGCATTTCATGGCTTTGAGAGGCAGAGGGGCCCCACTCTAGAATTGGCAGACTATTCGCCGCACTCGTAGGGGGTACAGGTTGACCCAAGGAGGGGTGCCCAAGATTACCGGATTCCGTGAAGTGCTGGGTGGTCTATTCACTATGCTGTAGGGGGCTGCCTCGCTTCAGGTTTTGGCGGGTAACTTGCCGCACCCGTAGGGGTCTAGGTTACATTGCACAGGCTATCCACACGACAGGGGAACGTCGAGTTTCAGCAGCGGCTCTGTGAAACTCGGGGATCCCAGATTTTCTGTATTGTTCTGTGATGCTTATTACTTTTCTGTAATGTTGCATATTATCACGCCTGGAGAGATTATTGTATATTGGTTTATATACTATTAGATGTTGTATATGTGTTACACCCGCACTAGTCCAGTCCCCGCTCTGTCGTTAGTTAAGTAACCTAACGGGTGATGACGGGACCCAGTGACGAATGCGGATGGCATATACGTACATTTTATTTTCGTTCTTTTCTGGTGTGATCGATTGATGGGACTGCGTTGATTCTGATCAATGCAAAGTAAAGCAAACCTGTTTACAGTTGTTGGAACAAATTTAAAAAGTGTTATTGCAAAGACGTTTCCTTTTGTTATGCATAGCGGTATTCAGTGGAATATCCTGCACCTCATTCGACGGGGCAAGGGCCGGTATCCCTTCACCAGGACTGACCCCTTGGGCAGAAGTTTGCGTCAGGGTAATAACTTCACTATAGTCAATTACAAGTTGCTTTGCATAGCAGTATTCAGTGGAATATCCTTCACCTCATTCCACGAGGAAAGAGCCGAGATCCCTTTACCGGGAGTGACCTCTTTAGCAAAAGGTTTTCGCCACTATATTTTAAAAAGCTATCAGGTTCCTTCAGCGATATCAAGTTCGTTACGTTAAAGGTTTTTCGCCAAAAACCAACCGTAGCCCTCTGTCACTTCTTTTGGGTATTTAGTAGTATTCAAGCTATGCATTTTAGCCAAAGTTAAGGCATAGTGTTTGGTAGCTGTTGGGTATTCATTTGTTGCATAGATAGATGAGTTAGTTTGGGACAGTCGTTCTGCCGATTGGCCAAAGTCAGGGGCATGTGCGGGTGGGTTCAAATTGACAAGATAGTGACGGGTAGAACTTGGCATGTGACTTATGACATTTTGACCAAAGCCAAGGTTATAAGAGCATGGGGCAAAAATTATATCGGGAGTTTCTAAAGAAACTGAAACTTGCCAAGTATGCGCATACCTTCTGGAGTATGAGTAACGTGGATGCATTCCATCACGTTATCATGCGATGAGAGTTGTATCCCGATTCCCACTGATGAGTTGGTTTACTCTTCGGGTGATCCCGATTGATTCTTCTTTCTGGTTTGGAGGAGAATTTGACAGGACAGTGGGAGGTTTCCGGATTAGATAAAGTGATAACCATTCTGATCTAGGTTAGAGTGCACGCAGAGTGTTTCTTTTCTCTCTCTCTCTGGCAGCGACCTTTGACCGACCCTAGACTTTGACTCAGTGACCAAGTTGACCGAACCTTCTTAAAATACTGGCTTTTGGATTGTCTGAGTTGCATAAGTCATTGCCACTCCTTCTTTTACCCTTTGAATTTCTCAGAACACCCGTATTATTACGGATATCCACTTCCATTGGATAGATCCATCGTATGGTTATATACGAACTCGAAGGGACTTCTTAGAGGATGGATCAAGGTTCGGGAGAAATAGAATTGGTTTATTCAGTTGTCTTTTATTATCACCTTCTCTCAGGTTGCGAGAGCTCCTTGGTTTAGGAGAGTACACCTATTACGCTTATTGGATAGTCTTATTCCAAACCATAGGCTGGTACCGAAAGGTAGGGAATGAAGAAAACCAATTAGCCTAAGTAGGTGTAGCGTCTTGAAAAGTCGTTTTGGTGTTTTCCTGAAAATCGGTGAAAATTCGGTATTTTTCCGAAAACCGTCTTTCTCGTTATTTTGCAGTTTAGGACTAATTATACCTAAAATGGATAGGTAATTGCTTGTTTTTAGTAGCTAATGAGTTACTTATGAAATTCTGGCCGTTTAAAAATCTTCCCTAATTTTTCAATTTTTTAATATTATTTTAAGCCGGTAGAAAAATACATTAAATTAGCGATAAATACAAATTTTTCCGGGCTAATTTTAATCTTTAAAATTATGTTAATTAAAATCTAGTTGTAACATAAATTTTTAGTATTTTACTTTGATTTTTAACAAATTTTTATGATAGGAAACGAATTTATTGAATTTTAAGCTAAAACTTGCAATTTTTGACTTGTAGGGTCTTTTTGCATAAAATTTCTTTTTGTATTCACTCCCACTCACCCCCACTCCCCAAGGCCGGCCCCACCACTGCTGAAGCAGCCCCCATCCCTCTCTTTTTTGACCTTAAGTCTTGTGAATGAATGGTTTTGAATAGGATTTAAATATAGTATTTAGGTGGGGGTATTATGGTATTTTTGGGAGGGTTTTGACTAAGACTTTTTGCACCATCCTCTCACATCCCCCGTCCCCCTCTCTCTCCACAGAATTCCTGCAATTTGCAGCAGCCCCTCCCCCATTTTTTTCCTCATCTCTTTTCTTCATCAAAGTTAATCCAAATATTGCTCCAAAAATCAACAATTTCCTTCACCATTTTAACACAAAACCTTGTTCCATCTCTTCTCACACCCACATTAGTTTAAATCTTGTGGAAAGGAGGCATCTTTGGAGGCAAATTATTCTTGCTAGATCTCTAGTTGAGGTATAATTTCTTGCTAATTAAATTCTTTTGATTAAGTTTCTTAAGTTAAATTGTTGTAGTGTTAATTTAGTGTAGTTCTAATCTAGTTTTTTTCTTAGGTTATGGTTGAAAAATTAAACTAGGGTTCTTGAAGCCATGTTAGTTAATTAAATTGTTTTGTAATTAATCTAGTTGTTACTTAACTAATCTATATGGTTACCTTGCTTAAGCGGCTTCATATTAAGCTAATCTATGTTAAACTTGTGTGAAAATTGCATTAAGTTTGCTAATTACCAAAATCTAGAAGAGGGTTGTGTATGGATTGTGGGTTTTGTAGCATGGTACATAAGTTAAAATTGTGTTTTTGGTGGATAACTAGTTGTGTGGAATTGATGGTTGTGTTGGACCGTGATAACTTTGCCGCTTTTGTCGATGTTTGCACCAAATTGCTATTCTAGCTTACTAGTTTTTTCTAAAGTGTTGTGATGATTTAATTGCGATGTCTTGATGACATTTTTGAGTTATCCTATGACGTTTAGGATGCGTGAGTGCGAATTTTTGAGTAGTCGGGTTTTAGTTTTGCCGGGCGACCAAATCGGCGATTTTTGGCAGTTTTTGCGATTTTCGCGTGTGTTCCGCGCACTTTGTGCACGTTGTACCTAGCTAGTGAACATTAGTAGTTTCGTTTGGGTTTTGCGTCGTTCTTGATATGTAACCTTATGTTTGGTATTGATGTAAATTCTAGGTTCGGTCGTGGAGACGTCGGACGCGGCACGAAAGGGGAAAGCGGTGATTGGACGTGACTTGCTAGGGATTCCGGTGAGTAGATGTAACATCTACGGGGGACTATCGTTGGATGGCGCTAGCCGCCCGATAGTTTTAGTAAATTAAAAGATTCTTAGTAATGTAGTAATTAGGGGTGTAATACTTGTATGATTATTTGCTACATTCATGCCCTATATTGACATACCTATACGAAACCATTCTATAGGACACCTGCACCATTGCCAGGGTTTTTATATGCAGCACGAGCACTATTCATGCTTACACACACATCCTGGTAATTGCCATGCCACCACACTAGATAACCTTTAAATTGAAACCTTTTACTAATTGATGCTTAAACCTGTGCTATTGCCTTTAATTCCTTAAAATGAAATCGTAGGATTGCTATTCATGTGCATGTACCTCATCATATTATTTGTTCATGCCTAGTCTATTAATCATACATCGTAGCTTAATTATTGATACCATATGCATTCATCACCATTGACATATACACTTATGAGGATTTCGTGAGATTTTATGATATTTCTGGATTTCGGGGGAAAGCCGCAAAATTTCTAAACTTATTATATTTTTTTAAAATATGTAAATTGCGGTTTTCTAGTGATGTAAGTGTCGTCCAACATGAGTTTGCTGTGGTTTTCGAGATCCGTGTCGAGGAGTGGAGGAACCGTCACGGGTACATGGTGGGCCCGGTAAGGTACCCCGGGGCAAGAGGAATGTGGTGTTGACGTTGAGCCTGGCAGGGGACGGATTACCTACCGGTGACTGTTTGGGACGGCGGATATCCAGAGGATACCGACCGTGGCCGCTAGATGATGAGATATTGATATTTGAGATGGGTCAGCCGGACGGCTGAGGCCAGAGATACATTGATATGAGATTTGAGACAGTTTTGAGGTGTCGATGCTGGACACAGGTTCTTGTTGATTCTATTGGTATTGTGCTGGTATTTCAAAAGACATTCTTAAAGGGAAAAAACATGATTTCTTATACTTACACATTCAGATCACGAGTTGATTCGCATTGCATTCATACCTGCTAGCATATTCATATTGCGTACATACTTGCCATTATGACCTGCCTTACCTGTATTTAGATGCTAGGATGCTTGTGTGCATGCATACGATAGCCTGTGTAGATGTTATTTATTACTCACGAGTTGGCAACTCACCCCCGTTGTGCCATAGCCTTTTTCAGGTCCGCTCCGTCAGTGCAGTAGCGGCGGGCGCTCTTGTTTCTTTTGCCTGGACTCGAGGTTTTGCTCTTAGGTGGGTTATATCATTATTTTTGTACCACCTTGTATATTCTTTGTATCTAGTGCACTCCATCTACCGTTTCTACCAGTATTGTTGTATTTTGACCTAGAGATGAGACTGTGAGATTTGTGGACTTTTATGCTGTATTTTGGGGTCGAGCTCACTTGAGCTGACATGATGTTTTTCTTATGCTCTTTATGATTATTTTTGCATGTTGTTGTTTTATATTGCGTGGGATTTGTGACCGCCTTGTGGCGAAGAGCTAGCTCCCGCTTGGGGATGCCATATTTGTTGGATTCATATAGATTCTTGTTGTACCCATTTTGGGGGCCAGTATTTACAAAGGAGACTCTGCCGAAATTTTCGGAAAAATTGGTATTGTTTTTAAAAAGGGTTTTATATGACTTATTTGATAAACCCGCTTTCAATTTATTGGGTTTTCTTCACTCTTTTGCTTATTTGGTTTTTGGTTTCTGGGCTTTGGCTTACTTATTTTACGGACGTCTTGAGACGTTTCGTAAACTTAAGTGCCAGTCATGTTCCGTACCCTGCGGGTCATGACAAAGTTGGTATCAAAGCGATAGGTTTTACCTTTTTGAGTGTAGGATGACCCTTGGTAGATGGAGTAAGTGACTTAAGCAGGGTAACGTAGCGTGCGTATGTCCGCGGCATACTTGCGATACGGTACTCCGCCTAAGTGACTTTAGGATACTTGCTTGAAATTCCTTCTTCAATTCCGTGTATCCTATGATTCTTTTGCACTGTTCTTATTATCCTTTTTCTTTACCAGCCACTATGCCGCCGAAGGCTATGAGGGCACAGAGGGCTGCCGCCCGAGACGAGATTCGAGCTGGCTTGTCCGAGACTAGGACTGAGCAGGGTGGTATGCCTACGCCGCAGGGACAGACCGATCCACCTTCCCTAGGCCGTATGGATAGGCTCGAGACTGGTATGGAGGAGTTGCGACAGATGATGGGGGGCATGCAGGAGCTACGTCAGATGGTAGGATCCCTAGTTGCAGCCAGTCGTACACCGAGGCCGGATGATGTACCTACTACATCACAGACGACCATGATACCTGCTCCTACTACTACCACCGTGGCCATTCCGGTTTCGCTTCAGGATTTCATGAGGCTGAGACCTCCAGTATTCACCGGCACCGAGGAAGCTGAGGACCCACAGACTTTCCTTGACAGTTTAGCCAGGATCTGTCGTTCGCTGAGATGTTCGGATGATCGATGGGTAGAGCTTGCGAGTTTCCGACTAGAGGGTCTCGCGCAGACATGGTGGGAGTCAGTCTTAAGAGGTCGAGCTGCAGGTCTACCGCCTATGACGTGGGCCGAGTTTACAGCGATCTTTCTAGCTCGTTTCCTCCCAGAGAGCGTTCGTGACACCAGAGCTCGCAGCTTCGAGGCCTTAGTCAAGACACCTGGGATGACGGTGTCTGAGTATGACATCCAGTTTACACAGTTATCCCGATATGCTCAGTATTTGGTCGATACCGAAGAGAAGATGGTGAAGAGGTTTGTACAGGGACTTGATGCCCAGCTATATCTTGCCATTGGCGCCCAGCACTACGACACTTATTCAGCTGCTATGGATACGGCATTGCGGATGGAGGCACGCATATCACAGACTTCGGCCGTTTCTGGGCCGAAGAGGATTCGCCCCGATGTACCGTCTCAGAGGCAGCGCGCCAGATTCTTCCCGAGAGATAGGCCTGGTAGAGGATTTGGACGGGGACAGTTATATGGTTCTTATCCCCAGGGGCAGCAGCTGTCGCCAGGGTGTTTTGGGTGCGAGAGTCCGCACCATCTTGTCAGAGACTGTCCGGCGAGACGACAGGGAGCGGTGACCGTTCCGTATGTGACCCTACCACCATCACCACCCCCTCCTCAGAGAGCCCTACTCCCTACCACCGGCGATGCTCCACACCAGTTAGGTGCACCTAGAGGCCGTGGACGCGGCGGTCCTGTTCAGAGAGGACGAGGAGGCAGAGGCCGAGGTCGAGGTCAGCCCGCTATCGGTGGAGGACAGGCCCGAGTATTTGCTTTGACACCGCAGGATGCGCAGGCATCCAATGCCGTTGTGACAGGTACCTTGCCAGTTTGCTCTTTTGACGCACGGGTATTATTTGACCCAGGTTCCACACTTTCGTTCGTCTCTACACACTTTGCACCGATGTTGGGCCGTGAGTCGTCGTCGTTAGATCATCCGCTTGTTGTTGTTACTCCGGTAGGCGAGTCGGTTGTCGTTCGTTTTGTTTTTCGTTTGTGTTCCGTTCGTATCGGGGAGAGGGATTCATCAGTTGATTTGATTCTCCTCGATATGTTGGACTTTGATGTGCTTCTGGGCATGGATTGGCTAGCCACTTGTTATTCTTCGGTGGACTGCCGTGAGAAGGCAGTCAGATTTAGCTTTCCGGGAGAGCCAGTCCTTATTGTTCAGGGAGACCGCAGCGTCACCCTTCCCAGCTTGATTTTGTCTCTTCGCGCTGGTCAGCTCTTGCGGAAGGGATGTCAGCGATTCTTAGCGTTTATTTGTGATACTCGAGCTGCAGAGGTTCCGTTGGACCGGGTCCCGGTTGTTTGTGAGTTCCCTGATGTTTTCCCTGATGAGCTACCTGGGCTACCACCTGAGCGCGATGTTGAGTTCTGCATTGATTTGATTCCCGGTTCGGGGCCTATTTCTATACTGCCTTATCGGATGGCCCCGGCAGAGCTTTGAGAGCTGAAGGATCAGTTGCAAGATTTGTTAGATAAGGGGCTTATTCGACCTAGTGTTTCTCCATGGGGTGCTCCGGTCCTGTTTGTAAAGAAGAAGGACGGAAGTTTGCGCTTATGTATCGACTACCGCCAGCTGAACAAAGTTACCGTTCGGAACAGATATCCGTTGCCACGCATTGATGATTTGTTCGACCAGCTTCAGGGTGCGGGATATTTTTCGAGGATCAACTTGCGATCAGGATACCATCAGCTGTGAGTTCGACAGGAGGATATACCGAAGACAGCCTTCCGTACATGCTATGGCCACTATGAGTTTTTGGTGATGTCGTTCGGACTCACCAACGCCCTAGCAGCATTCATGGATTTGATGAACCGTACATTCAGGCCGTATCTTGACTTGTTCATCATCGTGTTTATCGACGATATCTTGGTGTACTCCCGAAGCAGAGAGGAGCACGAGCAGCACTTGCGGATTACGTTACAGACTCTGAGGGAGCACCAGCTGTTCGCATAGTTCTCCAAGTGTGCATTCTGGCTGGACAGCGTCGGATTCTTGGGTCACGTGGTTACGAGAGACGGCATATGTGTGGACCCGAAGAAGATTGAGGCTGTTCAGCAGTGGCCCCGACCTACATCGGTTACTGAGATCCGTAGTTTTCTAGGCCTGGCGGGTTACTACAGGCGTTTTGTTCAGGACTTCTCCCGTATAGCTGTATCTTTGACCGGTTTGACCCGGAAGGGAGTTCCTTTCATTTGGACAGAGGAGTGCGAGCGCAGTTTTCAGCAGCTACGGAATTGTTTGACTACGGCGCCGGTATTATCTTTGCCTTCGGGATCAGGCGGATTTGTGGTCTACTGTGATGCTTCGCGAGTGGGATTAGGATGCGTATTGATGCAGCATGGCCGGGTGATCGCTTATGCTTCTCGGCAGTTGAAGAAGCATGAACAGAACTACCCCACTCATGATTTGGAGATGGCTGCAGTGGTCGTTGCACTGAAGATTTGGCGAAATTACCTATACGGCGAGTCGTGTCAGATATTCACCGATCACAAGAGCTTAAAGTACATATTTCAGCAGCGAGACCTGAACCTCAGACAGCATCGTTGGATGGAGTTCGTGAAAGACTACGACTGCGAGATCTTATATCACCCAGGCAAGGCGAATGAGGTGGCAGATGCGTTGAGTAGGAGGCCCGGGGGTAGTCTATCGTGTTTGCGCGCAGTGCAGAGGCAGTCGTCAGCAGATTGGCAGATTTTATGCGACAGCCGAGTGGAGTTCGAGTTCACTCAGACATGGGGACAGCTCACGTATATTCGTGCACGCCCACAGTTGCTTGACCGTATATATGAGGCACAGCGCAGTGACGACCGTTGCTCAGAGATCATGGCAAAGATGGGACAGGGCAGATTTTCCGAGTTCGTGGTTGACGATCAGGGGATTTTACAATATGGATCTAGACTGTGCGTACCAGATGCTGATGGATTGCGGCGCGACATTCTTGAGGAGGCACACCGATCAGCGTATAGTGTCCACCCCGGTTCCACCAAGATGTACCATGATATGAGAGAGACCTACTGGTGGGACGGGATGAAGAGGGACATTGCGGAGTTCGTTTCGAGATGCCTGACTTGTCAGCAAGTCAAGGCCGAGCACCAGAGGCCCGCAGGAGAGCTACAGCCGTTAAACATTCCAGAGTGGAAATGGGAGCAGATTTCGATGGACTTCGTTGTGGGTCTACCCAGGACCAGTCGAGGGTACGACTCTATCTGGGTGATCGTGGATAGATTGACGAAAGCGGCTCACTTCCTACCAGTGAAGACCACTTTCATCTTCGCTCAGTATGCTCAGCTCTATATTGACGAGATCGTGCGGTTGCATGGCGTACCGACATGTATCGTGTCAGATCGAGGCACTCAATTTACCAGCCGACTATGGCAGAGACTCCAGGAGGCTTTGGGCACTCGTTTGAGCTTCAGCACAGCATTTCATCCGCAGACCGACGGACAGTCAGAGCGGACCATTCAGACTCTCGAGGACATGCTCAGAGCGTGCGTTTTAGACTTTGGTGGTAGTTGGGATCATCATTTACCTCTAGTGGAGTTCTCCTACAACAACAGCTGCCAGGATACTATTCAGATGGCACCTTTCGAGGCATTGTATGGGAGGAGATGCAGATCGCCCGTTTGTTGGACAGAGCTCAGCGAGAGCAGTATTTTGGGGCCGCAGCTTGTTGAGGTGACGACAGCAAAGATACAGTTGATTCGAGATCGGATGAGGGCAGCTCAGAGCAGACAGAAATCCTATGCAGACAGGAGCCGTCGCAGTTTAGAGTTCGCAGTTGGCGACCATGTTTTTCTGAGAGTCTCTCCGATGAAGGGCGTGATGCGTTTTGGGCGAAAGGGGAAGCTTAGCCCTAGATTCGTAGGTCCCTTCGAGAACCTCGAGCGTGTCGGCGCTGTTGCATATCGTTTGGCTCTTCCACCCAGCTTTCCCGATGTTCATCCCGTCTTCCATGTTTCGATGCTCCGCAAGTACCTTCACGACCCTTCGCATGCGATTCAGCACCCGACAGTCCAGCTAGAGCGCGACCTTTCTTTTGCAGAGCAGCCGGTGGCCATCTTGGATCGGCAGGTGAAGAAGTTGAGGTCGAAGATTATACCAACCGTCAAGGTCCTTTGGCGTAGCCCGAGCAGCGAGGAGGTTACCTGGGAGACCGAGGGCGAGATGAGGAAGAAATATCCCCATCTCTTTGAAGGAACGCGTAGTTATTTTTTTAAATTCGGGGACCGAATTTCTTTAAGGGGGGAAGACTGTAGCGTCTTGAAAAGTCGTTTTGGTGTTTTCCTGAAAATCGGTGAAAATTCGGTATTTTTCCGAAAACCATCTTTCTCGTTATTTTGCAGTTTAGAACTAATTATACCTAAAATGGATAGGTAATTGCTTGTTTTTAGTAGCTAATGAGTTACTTATGAAATTCTGGTCGTTTAAAAATCTTCCCTAATTTTTCAATTTTTTAATATTATTTTAAGCCGGTAGGAAAATACATTAAATTAGCGATAAATACAAATTTTTCCGGGCTAATTTTAATCTTTAAAATTATGTTAATTAAAATCTAGTTGTAACATAAATTTTTATTATTTTACTTTGATTTTTAACAAATTTTTATGATAGGAAACGAATTTATTGAATTTTAAGCTAAAACTTGCAATTTTTGACTTGTAGGGGGTCTTTTTGCATAAAATTTCTTTTTGTATTCACTCCCACTCAGCCCCACTCCCCAAGGCCGTCCCCACCACTGCTGAAGCAGCCCCCATCCCTCTCTTTTTTGACCTTAAGTCTTGTGAATGAATGGTTTTGAATAGGATTTAAATATAGAATTTAGGTGGGGGTATTATGGTATTTTTGGGGGGGTTTTGACTAAGACTTTTTGCACCATCCTCTCACATCCCCCATCCCCCCCTCTCTCCACAGAATTCCTGCAATTTGCAGCAGCCCCTCCCCCATTTTTTGCCTCATCTCTTTTCTTCATCAAAGTTAATCCAAATATTGCTCCAAAAATCAACAATTTCCTTCACCATTTTAACACAAAACCTTGTTCCATCTCTTCTCACACCCACTTTAGTTTAAATCTTGTGGAAAGGAGGCATCTTTGGAGGCAAATTATTCTTGCTAGATCTCTAGTTGAGGTATAATTTCTTGCTAATTAAATTCTTTTGATTAAGTTTCTTAAGTTAAATTGTTGTAGTGTTAATTTAGTGTAGTTCTAATCTAGTTTTTTTCTTAGGTTATGGTTGAAAAATTAAACTAGGGTTCTTGAAGCCATGTTAGTTAATTAAATTGTTTTGTAATTAATCTAGTTGTTACTTAACTAATCTATATGGTTACCTTGCTTAAGCGGCTTCATATTAAGCTAATCTATGTTAAACTTGTGTGAAAATTGCATTAAGTTTGCTAATTACCAAAATCTAGAAGAGGGTTGTGTATGGATTGTGGGTTTTGTAGCATGGTACATAAGTTAAAATTGTGTTTTTGGTGGCTAACTAGTTGTGTGGAATTGATGGTTGTGTTGGACCGTGATAACTTTGCCGCTTTTGTCGATGTTTGCACCAAATTGCTATTCTAGCTTACTAGTTTTTACTAAAGTGTTGTGATGATTTAATTGCGATATCTTGATGACATTTTTGAGTTATCCTATGACGTTTAGGATGCGTGAGTGCGGATTTTTGAGTAGTCGGGTTTTAGTTTTGCCGGGCGACCAAATCGGTCATTTTTGGCAGTTTTTGCGATTTTCGCGTGTGTTCCGCGCACTTTGTGCGCGTTGTACCTAGCTAGTGAACATTAGTAGTTTCGTTTGGGTTTTGCGTCGTTCTTGATATGTAACCTTATGTTTGGTATTGATGTAAATTCCAGGTTCGGTCGCGGAGACGTCGGACGCGGCACGAAAGGGGAAAGCGGTGATTGGACGTGATTAGCTAGGGATTCCGGTGAGTAGATGTAACATCTACGGGGGACTATCGTTGGATGGCGCAAGCCGCCCGATAGTTTTAGTAACATAAAAGATTCTTAGTAATGTAGTAATTAGGGGTGTAATACTTGTATGATTATTTGCTACATTCATGCCCTATATTGACATACCTATACGAAACCATTCTATAGGACACCTGCACCATTGCCAGGGTTTTTATATGCAGCACGAGCACTATTCATGCTTACACACACATCCTGGTAATTGCCATGCCACCACACTAGATAACCTTTAAATTGAAACCTTTTACTAATTGATGCTTAAACCTGTGCTATTGCCTTTAATTCCTTAAAATGAAATCGTAGGATTGCTATTCATGTGCATGTACCTCATCATATTATTTGTTCATGCCTAGTCTATTAATCATACATCGTAGCTTAATTATTGATACCATATGCATTCATCACCATTGACATATACACTTATGAGGATTTCGTGAGATTTTATGATATTTCTGGATTTCGGGGGAAAGCCGCAAAATTTCTAAACTTATTATATTTTTTTAAAATATGTAAATTGCGGTTTTCTAGTGATGTAAGTGTCGTCCACCATGAGTTTGCTGTGGTTTTCGAGATCCGTGTCGAGGAGTGGAGGAACCGTCACGGGTACATGGTGGGCCCGGTAAGGTACCCCGGGGCAAGAGGAATGTGGTGTTGACGTTGAGCCTGGCAGGGGACGGATTACCTACCGGTGACTGTTTGGGACGGCGGATATCCAGAGGATACCGACCGTGGCCGCTAGATGATGAGATATTGATATTTGAGATGGGTCAGCCGGACGGCTGAGGCCAGAGATACATTGATATGAGATTTGAGACAGTTTTGAGGTGTCGATGCTGGACACAGGTTCTTGTTGATTCTATTGGTATTGTGCTGGTATTTCAAAAGACATTCTTAAAGGGAAAAAACATGATTTCTTATACTTACACATTCAGATCACGAGTTGATTCGCATTGCATTCATACCTGCTAGCATATTCATATTGCGTACATACTTGCCATTATGACCTGCCTTACCTGTATTTAGATGCTAGGATGCTTGTGTGCATGCATACGATAGCCTGTGTAGATGTTATTTATTACTCACGAGTTGGCAACTCACCCCCGTTGTGCCATAGCCTTTTTCAGGTCCGCTCCGTCAGTGCAGTAGCGGCGGGCGCTCTTGTTTCTTTTGCCTGGACTCGAGGTTTTGCTCTTAGGTGGGTTATATCATTATTTTTGTACCACCTTGTATATTCTTTGTATCTAGTGCACTCCATCTACCGTTTCTACCAGTATTGTTGTATTTTGACCTAGAGATGAGACTGTGAGATTTGTGGACTTTTATGCTGTATTTTGGGGTCGAGCTCACTTGAGCCGACATGATGTTTTTCTTATGCTCTTTATGATTATTTTTGCATGTTGTTGTTTTATATTGCGTGGGATTTGTGACCGCCTTGTGGCGAAGAGCTAGCTCCCGCTTGGGGATGCCATATTTGTTGGATTCATATATATTCTTGTTGTACCCATTTTGGGGGCCAGTATTTACAAAGGAGACTCTGCCGAAATTTTCGGAAAAATTGGTATTGTTTTTAAAAAGGGTTTTATATGACTTATTTGATAAACCCGCTTTCAATTTATTGGGTTTTCTTCACTCTTTTGCTTATTTGGTTTTTGGTTTCTGGGCTTTGGCTTACTTATTTTACGGACGTCTTGAGACGTTTCGTAAACTTAAGTGCCAGTCACGTTCCATACCCTGCGGGTCGTGACAGTAGGGTGTGCAGAAGGTAATATGTAAAGACAAAATAAAGGGATTAGAAAGAGGGCAAAGTAAATTGCGACTGTTATCATTCACGACCAAAACCGTGTACTTCATCGCCACTCCTATTTCACCTTTAAAGGAATAAGGTATTATTCAGTTGTATTTTATCATCACCTTCTCTCAAGATATGAGTACTCCTTGGTTTAGGAGGGTACACCTATTATGCTTACTGGATAGTCTTCTTCCAAACCATAGACTGGTGCCGAACGGTAGGGAAGGAAGAAAACCATTTAGCCTAACGATGGCGTACAGAAGGTAACGACTAAAGACAAATAAAGGGATTTGGAGAGATGGCAAAGAGATATACGGTTGAAGTCATGAATTGGATTATGGAAGAGGCATTGCTATGAATACCAGGATACCCCAACGAAACATTTTCATGTTTCAGTGCATTGTTAAAAGAAAACTGTTTTCCCGATTAAATACTTACTCCAAGGGTATGTATTTACCAGGTTTCATTATCATATCTGTATGGTTTTACAGATGATGAGAGGGAGTAAGTTATTGGGAATTAGGTGATCATCCTCATTATATCGGAATTCGTTGTAATTGGTGATATTTGAGAAAATCGCCGGGGTACAGTTTTCAACCTACGACGCACAGGTTTTGAGTTGCTTAAACTCAGCGGACTTATACAGAGTATTGTATGTTGTCCAGTGTCCATCGGGACAAAGGGGTAGGTCCTCGTACTATGTTCTGTTTACTTATAACTTCTCTAGTATTTAGACAAGTGTTTCGTAGAATAACAAGATCTAAGTTTTGAGAAGTTGTGGGTATAAGAATAAAGTACAGAACCAGGTATCACAAGTATCGGGATTCTTCAAAGAGATCGAAGATGTAGATTCTTGTGATTGGTATTCAGATGATAGTGATGGTTTTGAGAAACGTGTTTCTCTTTCAGGTTACTCATAATTGGATGGATTCCTAAGTTGAGTAATGCTGATTAGCCTTTTCCATTAAGTTGATATGCACTGGAGACAGCTGCATGATTTGAATATGGTTCCAATTAAATAAGTGCCAAAGTTTCTATATTGGATATAGAATAGTTCGTACCTTAAAAGATGTTAAGGTACGGGGAGTTGTCCAGCTTATGCTTAAAACCAGACTCTGGATAACTCAGGGCACGTTTCTGTAATGGCTGTTTGTGGGTTGACCCTGGCTATGACGAGGGTTGATATTCTACCATTTGGAAGATCAATAGTGATATTGTTCTTGACTCGCCATAGTTTTTGTAAAAATGGATTTTTTCAGAAAACAGTAGTGGGAGTATGGTAGAACTGGAAGTGATTCCAGAACCGCGAACGATTACGGAAAATTTAATAGGACCTATATATTCAATCAGGTTTGACATTCCAATAGCCACTCCGCAGAAATGATGGGTAACCTCAGACACCCGAGAGGTACTCCGGTAGCCTCAAGGACGGTGATATGGAGGTTCTTATCTACCCAGACTTGACACTACTGTTGTTCCAAGATATGAGACCCGGTAGGAGGGTTGTCGTAGTCAATGGGAGCAGCGGAAGTTTAGTGGGCAAGTAGCTTATGTCTATTTATAGACCTGAGCAGTTATAGCGGAGATAGATCATCTAATTTTGATGTGATAGTCATGGGTTTGACTTCAATCAGGATAGGGGATGGATCTGTTAAGAAGGTAGTAGGGTGTGATGTCATGGTATCTGGATGACATACACAGAGTAGGAAGTAAAATTCCTATACTACGATCGGTTGTACTGTGGTCGTCACACAGTTGTTTCTCCTGTCAGGATATGGATATAATATTTGACATTCTGGTTTCTAGATCTATGGTTTTTTAGATCTGGATTTGGGTAGTTTCCCAATGTGGGTACTTTGACAGTATTCTAATGGTTTTTAGAATAGATGACTCCTAGCATGGTGGTGTACCTGCAGGTGATGGAGTCGCCCTCTCTAAAGGTGTCTTACAGACTGAAGGGGAGAGGGATGTGCATGATTGGCAGATCACTTGCTTAGGCAATTGAGTCAATCATGAGATGTCAAGTACCACACCAAATGTTGTTTTTGCACTAGATGCAATAAGTTTGTATTAATACAATCCTGGAGAAACATAAGGAAGCAGTTTTAGAACATAAGTACATGTTCTACGGATTTGATGACGGCAGCCTCCTTCGGGAGACGATTATCATTCCAGGCTTCAAAAGTGACATGGTTGACAGAGTGATTGTCAGAGTTATAGTTTTTCCCTCTAATGAGGAACAGTATTATGGACAGCTGGTCCAAGATGATACTTTGGGTGGCATGGTGCCGGATACTGATTAGGTTCAGTGATCGTTACAGTCTAAGAAGTTTGGATTTGGAGTTCATTTATGAACTAGGTCCCATCAGATGTCCAGACATATTCTAAAGACAGGTATTACTCAATTCGGGAGATGGCTTTCTCCACGAACTTGAGATTAAGAGAGATATATAAAGAAACATCTAGGCGGATCCACTCACTGAGGCTATTTCTCAAACACAATAGTTTTACAAACGGGCTTTGTGAAACTGATTAGTAGAGGAGTTGGATGTTCGGTTTCACACGGGCTGTGAGTAGTCGACATCGCAATAATTAGCCTTGAGTGCAAGTGGGAGATTGTTGGAGATAGTGCCCTCAGAGTCAATTATTGGATCGCAGGTACGTGATTGCAATGATTGCGGAGGACCTATACCGGTAGGACAGTCTTACTCAAGATGATAGTATGCTATCTGGTTTGCCTTTATCAGTCGTGTACATGTTCAGGTGACTGATTACATGTTACACTTTGATAGAGCCCTTAGGATCTTGCTTTACTACCAACAGTATGATGGAGATCATATACGTGAGAGTTGGGTAGTTTATATGCATATCCTTAATTGTGGTCCCTAGTCGTGGGAGTTTCGAGACAGGGCATCGATACTCCGGAGTAGACTAGTGTATACAGTCGAGACCCCGACGAGGGGCGGTGGCCGGTCTCACAAGACACTGGTGTCAGTTGGATCACCTAAGATGTATACAGGTGCTCATTGGGTTATGAGTACACCGGACAGGACTCGCCGGGAATCTGCTAGTTAGTACTATACCTATCGTCAGATAGCAGTTCCCTGGTGACATGTGTACAGGTTAGTTCATCGACCTGAGGTCGTCATTTGTCTCGTGTGAGTTCCTACTGTGCTTTGATTTCTACCCTACCACGGCTCAAAGGAGGCGTGCAAACAGGTAGTTTTTGGGTACAGTCCCGAGCCATATGGAGGCACGTGAGCGGATCGGCAGGGGATACGTCTCTCCCGGTATTGGGGGCGAGATCGTGCTGTGTCTAGGAGAGCCATTACACAAAGCCCACGGCCGTGGCAGGAGATTTACTGGTAGGTACTCCAGTAGTATCTCAGGGTGTTATTGGGCTTCACTCCGACACGACTTATACTGCTATTGGGGGTCTGACGTTGTTAGCCCCCTAGGCAGATATGCGATACTCATAGACGAACGGACCGGACTGTATATACATTGTCACTGTTAGGCTCAGTAGGGTTTCTGGATGAGTTCGCTCATCAGCCTCCCTTGAGGTCAGTCCATGGGCAGCCGTTACGCATAGCTAGTGCCGCTGACGGTTTGTGGTTAAACCCACTGCCAGGGTACTGACGAGTCATTAGAGTCCCCCACAGACAGTTTCCCAAGTTCGGGCGAAACGTTGTAGAGGCCGTATGGTTTTATGGCAGGGTTCGGAAAATGCACGTGCGTTTACGCACGTGTTATTTTTTGGGCAGATTATACTGGTCGGCTTTGGTTTAAGCCGGATCCGAGTATTATATTGAGTAGGTATAATATCTTTGTCTCAGTTGCATTTGTATTCGGTCGTAATACAAATGCGGGTATATTTATACAGTTACGGGGTTATCCTGAAAGTTGTTTCAGGATCACTTTTGGAAGTTTCCAGTTTCCAGTTTTCTATTAGTCGTCTTTTAACATTCGGTTAAAGACGAATTTTTCTTTTCTTGGATGAGGGTGAGTCATGCTTCTAGAAGGTTCTAGAAAGGGTGACTTGACATGGTGAGTCATTAGTGCTTTAATGGAGCCATTAATGCAATGGTGACTAGGTTAATGAATCACCATTTGCATTAATGAGGTTTTGTTTGCTTAAGGATATTTTTCTTGTGTTCACACATGATATTTCTTTCTTAAGGTCACCCTCTTCTCTCCTACACTCACCCCCCTCCCTATATATGGCCGGCCCCTCCTCTCTCTCAAACACACTTGATGTTTCACTTGAAAAGATTATGATAGATTTTGGGGTGTATGGAATTCACAGCTCATTTCATTCCATCACCCGATTCCCTCGGCAACTTCATTAACCGATCGTCCACGGACTTGGACGAAGTGAGACAAAGTCATATACTCATTCTCTACAACATTCTTGGTCGTCTCTTTTAGCAAACTTGACGACCGAGTTGCCTCAAGTCAGAGGCGGGAGCCCGTTTAAAGAATCAGTGACGTGGTGCCACCTGGACGAGCAGATCGGAGATCGACGAGATCGGAGCAGCCGCAACGGAGCGTGGGATGATGGTTAAAGAACGAAGGACTCGGATCATTCGGTATAACCTTTCTACACTCCTTACAGTTTGTTAGTTTAGCAATAATGGCAGATCCGGGTTAAAGTATACGATAGCGCCAGTTAAAAGTTTTTTGTTCCGTATTTGGCGTCTGTGACGGCCGGGGCGCTAGCGTAGACTTACAGTTTGTGGGTTGACCCAGGCTATGACGAGGGTTGACTTTTTACCATCTGGAAGATCAATAGTGATATTGTTCTAGACTCGCCACAGTTTTAATAAAAATGGATTTTTTCAGAAAACTGTATTGGGAGTATGGTAGAACTGGAAGTGATTCCACAACCACAAACGATTACTGAAGATTTGATAGGAACCTAAAGATTCAATCTGGTTTGACATTCCATTGGCCACTCCGCAGATGAGGTGGGTAACTTCAGGCACCCGAGAGGTACTCCGGTAGCCTCAAGGACGGTGACAGGGAAGTTCTTTTTTACCCATACTTGCCATTGCTGTTGTTCCAGGCTGTGAGACCCGGCGGGAGGATGAGTATAGCGTCGTTCTAAACTGGCTTTAGAAGTGTACGTCTATATGACTCTGCCAGAGGGTTGTCGTAGTCAGTGGGAGTAGCGGAAGCATTGGTGGACAGGTGGCTTATGTCTATTTATAGACTAAAGCAGATGTAGCGGAGATAGATCATCAATTTCTGATGTGATAGTCATAGGTTTGACTTCATCAGAATATGGGATGGATCTATTGAGAAGGTAGTAGGGTGTGATGTCATGGTATTTGGATGACATACACAGAGTAGGAAGTGATATTCCTATACTACGATCGGTTATACTTTGGTCGTCACACAGTGGTTTCTCCACATGGGACTTGGACATTATATCAGACATACTGGTTACTAGATCTATGGTTTTAGATCTAGATTTGGGTGGTTTCCCCATCAGGGTACTTAGACAGCATTCTAAGAGTATTTAAAATGGACGACTCCTGGCATGGTGATGTACCTGCAGGTGATGGAGTCACCCTCTCTAAAGGTGTCTTACAGACTAAAGGGGAGAGGGATGTGCATGATTGACAGATCACTTGCTCAGGCAATGGAGTCAATCATGAGATGTCTATGTTAGTTATGTATATGCCCTAGAGGCCATTGTTGTACATATGATGTATATTATGATAGATGCTTAGATATATACAGAGAGGACTTTCTTGCTCGTCATGATATTATGCTATTTGGTTTCACTTTATCATAATATGTTGACTTGTATTGGTTTACTGTTTCTCTCTCACATGTTGATAAAGCCCTTAGGATTTGTACTCGACTACTGGGATTATGATGAGATCATACTAGTGGGGCCATAGTAGTCGATGAGTACATCCTATAATTGTTCCTAGTCGAGGGTATATCGAGACAGGGCATCGATACACCAGAGTAGACTAGCGTATACGCATCTTGACCCATATGATGGGCGATGGATGATCCCATATCCATCGGTGTTTGACATCAGAGATGGTGTACGGGTGCTCAGTGGAGACTGGGTACACTGGACGGACTCGCCGAGAACTCCCAGATGGTGATATACCACACGTCAGATGGCGGTTCTCCGGTGACACTGGTACAGGGTAGTCTGTAGACCCGAGATCGTCATAGAGTCTTGTGTGATTTCCACTGTGCTTTGATTTCCACCTTACCACGTCCAAGAGGGCGTGCAAAACGGTGGCTTTTGGGTACAGTCCCGAATCACATGGAGGCAATGAGCGATAGGAAGGGATTCGTCTCTCCCGGTATAGGGAGTTGATGTTGTGCTGTGTTCGATTGACTATAACTGGAAGTCCCTGGCCAGGGCTGATATAGAGATTTACTGGTAAGTGTTACTAGTAGTTTCTCGACCCGTTATGAGCCACACATCGACACGACATATCGGTTACTGGGGTCTGACGTTTACCACCCCTAGACTTGATATGCGACATATCAGACGAACAGACCGGACTGTACGGGAGTGTTACTGATTGGATTCACAGGAGAACGCACAGGCTAGCTTGTTGATCTTCTGATCGCTCAATACCTGGGTGGCTGTTACGTTTAGCTGACCGCTTGCAGCTTGTGGGTGTTTGATATGATCATCACATGCTACCGGCGTATTGACGATTCTTTAGAGTCCTACACAGAGGTTTCTTGGCTCAGGAGAAACGGAGTAGAGGCATATATGTGATATGTCCAGGACCGAGAATAATGCGATATGAGATACCGTATTATATTCTCGCGATATTTATATATGAACCGGGTCATCGGATCAAGTGTTGATTCGATGAATCGGTACATGATATATTAGTCGGTAATATTCGATATAGCCGGATCGTCGGATCAAGTGTTGATTCGATGATTTAATGTATAATACTATATATGATATATTGTATTACATTATCTAATATTGGCTCGCTTTATTATTTCATTTTCTCACTGGATGATACATTGATATATATGCGATATATGTTAATTGTATTATTTTCTTTTGTTGCAAATATATAATATATATGTGATATATATTATTGTGACATGATATGATTTATTATTAAACATGTTTAAGGATGATTAAAAGGGATTAGGGTTTGATTAGGGTTAGCTTCTTCTTGCACCTTCTAGAAGCTTTGTTTTTGTCATGCTTAAGATATTATGGTTGATATTTTTGCATGACTCATAACTTAACCTAACCAAACCCTAACTCTAGTTTATTCTCTACAAACTCTTAGCCACTCATCCTTGACCATGGTTGATATATCAATCATATAGTTTTCTTTTCTATTCATCACAAAAGGAATTATCATTATCATCTTCTTCTTCTCTCTTGATTTTGAGCTCACTAGAAATTCCATTTGTGATGATAAATTGTGAGAAAGTGAATTAAAAAGAAAGCATAAATACTACTCCTTCATCCTCATCTCATCTAGCCCATGAGATTAGTGTGTTCATCTCTTTAGAGTGAGAAAGCTTGAGTTATTGAAACTTCGACGTAGATCATCGGAGATTTGGAACACTTCTAGCAAGCATGGATCGTTCGAGTCGTGGAGCCTCTCTTAAGTCCGGGAGATCATGGATCGTGGCAAAGGGACTTCTACTCGGAGCTTGTGAAGCAAAGGAGCGGACTACAAAGGTTGTAATCCCTCACACTTAGATAAAAAGTTGTTATCTTGTATGCTTAACCCTAATTATCTAGCAAAGATCTTGTCTTTGGGTTGTTCGGCACATGTAAAATTTTATTCGTGTATGTTTGATGCGTTATGAACCTTCACAAGTGTGCCTAGGAACCCTACAGTGGTATCAGAGCCTAGTTAGAGCATTAGGCGACATGTTTACGAAGTTAAGACTCTGATCGAACCCGTACCGACAAAATTTACCCCCTCTCTGGAAATTTTTCAAAATCTGGGATTTTTCTGAATTAAAAATACGTAAAAAAATAAGCAGGGAATTCTAAGAATTACCATGAAACACGGGCCCACAAATCCACCAAACCGCGGTGGAACCGCGGCGGGAACCTGCTTCCCGCGGCTGTTCCGCGGCGGAATCTTGGAATTGCGACACGTGGTTTTCATGGTAATAACCGTAGGTGCTTGTTGATACTTCTGGGTATTTTTAAAAAATGATTCATGTGTTGTTTAATCTGGGGTTTATTTTGTAATCGTAGATTCGATCGGAAAATTTAAATTCGTTGTTTTTCCAGATATTTAGAAATTGTTAAAAAGTTCGAACGGATATCATTAACTCACTTTTTCTCGGCACGTAAAACTTCCAAGTGTTGAATTTTTATCGGGTTTAAATCTTTCGGAAAAATTGTACAAGTTAAGCGGTGGACCCTCTAGAAGACAACAAACCTTAACTCGATTATGTGACCGTCTTGAACTGCCTTTTGTACCTTCGGGTTTGGGGCAGTACGGCGTGCCACATGTGAGGCATTGGCTTGACCCTTCTACGGCTGGATCACCGATACTGTGACATATTCTGGGATTATTTGAACTTCGCTCAAGTGTTGAGCACTTTAGGAAATTTTGGGTATTTGATTATCTGTTCGAAAAGTTTAATACTGTCTATTTATCTGGAATGTGATACAATATGTGGAATTCATAGAGTTAGGCATGAAATGCGAAGTATGTGATATTTCGGATTTACGATGTCTAAAGTGATTGTGAATTCCAAATATTGTAGTTTTACACTTTCTTTTCTGTGACCGTAAGTGTAATATGTGATATCGCCGGTTTCGTTGCTATATGTCAACGACAATTGGGATGCGCATATTTCCTTACGTTGATGATATGTGATATTATGTGTTGCTGTGATATGTTATATTGGATCGTCGCGTTCTGAATAGCCGGGGGTTTTATGTGAGATGAGGGTTTTTATTTTCATTCATGTAAAATTCATTTGTAATGTAATATTCTTTTATTTGGGGCACTTTCAGGTTGAGGTTGATGTCACCAGTGTATATTATTTACTTTTCCGCATTAGGTAGACCCAAGGAGGGGAGCATAAGTAACCGGGTTCTAGGGTCCAGTGGGAGGCCATCTCGAGGAGTCGAGATCGGGTCTCCTAACCCTAGAATTGGCAGTGTTACTTGCCGCTCTCGTAGGGGTCTTGGGATGTGGGTTTGGCTATTCGTCGCGACCGTGGAGTCCGTGTTTTATACAGGCTCGTATTGAAAACACGGACGTCCTAGTATATCCAATATTTCATATATGTTCTTCTGCTGTAATGTTCTGTGATGAGATCATATTACTGCCTAAGACGAATGCTTATACTATATATATATATATGCTGATATATAAATATTACTGCTTTCGTTTCTTCTGTGATGCTTAGGAAGCATAAGCTGATGGGATTTTTGTTAATGAGATTAATAAAAAGAAAAGAAACCTAAAGATGTTGTAGAATCAAAACTTTATAAAAAGGGTAGCTACAGTTTTGCTTTGCACAGTGATATATATGATATATCCTGCACCTTATTCGATGGGGAAAGAGCCGACGATCCCTTCACCGGGAGTGACCTCTTTAGCGAAACTGACAGATGCTACAAAACTCGGTTTGTCTTTTGATTGCTTTTAGAGTTTTGCTTTGCACAGCGGTATATATGATATATCCTGCACCTTATTCGATGAGGAAAAGGCCGACGATCCCTTCACCGGGAGTGACCCCTTTAGCAAAACTAGAAGCCTCAAAAACACTCTTTTTCAAAATTCACATGAGTCTATGACGATATCAAGTTCATTACGCTCAAGGTTTTTCTGAAAAACCTGCGTAACCCTCCGTCATTTCAGATAAGTACTACTTAGTATTCGTGCTACGGTAGTTTGGCATTCGTCAAGGCGTAGTGTACGGTAGCTAACTAGTATTTATCTGCTAATGCATATGATGCAGATTGGATTAGGGTATTCGTACAGCGTTGTTTGGCATTCGTCAAGGGTCGTGCGGGTGGGTTTAATTCAATCAAGAAATGTACGGGTTGAACTTGACTAGTGGACTATGGGTTGTTTGGCATTCGTCAAGGTCATAGAACACTAGGGGTAAAATATTATCGGGAATTTCAAGTGTTGAAATTTGCAATGAGATTGCATACCTTCTATGAGATAGTTGGATCCCGATACCCACTGCGAGTAAGTGTTACTCCTGGGAGAGTTTTACACAGGACAATTAGTCGATCAAGTAGGTGTCTAGAAAAGTGTTAACGGGGTTACGCCACTGGGAAAATGAGGTTTACTTTAATTAGGTCCGTGCGAAAGCACGGGGAACCTCCCTCAAAGTACCGACACTGATCTGGCTGAAAGATTGACGAAATTGTAGGGTGTAATTAATCCCGGCTAATCTTACCTTTTAGGGTTTGAAGGTAGATTTGATAAAAACAGTGGGAGACATCCTGATTAGATAAGATAATAACCAATCTAATCTTGCAAGAGAATACGCTAAAGTGGTTTTCTTCTCTCTCTCTCCAGGTAGCGACCATGTCAGGCCATAATCAAGATAATAATATGGATGTATTGACTGAACCCGCTTATTATACTGAGCAGGGGAACGTTGGACCCGTTCTTTCTTATAAGAGTTATAAGACTGAACAGGGAATAGGAGAATATCTGGATTCTCAAGCCGCCCAAAAGAACATGCATATTGTGTAGGGTTGCTAGGCACTCGCACAAGGGTCTACGAGGCATCAACCATGCCCGATTTAAAATTTAGCCGTGCCGAACAACCCGAATACGGAACTTTAAACTAGAGATTAGGAGAAAACAAGCATGCTAAACACTTTAACACTAAGTGAGAGGGATTACAACCTTTATAGATCCGGTCCTCCACTTCATATGCTCCGTGTTGTGGTCCCTTCGCTGCGATCATCGGGATCCGGACTCTCGAGAGGTTCCATGAAGAGAAAGACGCAACCTCTGCTTCCGATCTTCGATACTAAGATGATCTACCTTGAAGTTTCTTTAACACAAGCTAACACTCATGAAATGATGTGAACACCCTCATCTAAATGGCAAGGGAAGATGAGGATGATGAAGTAGGATTTTTGCTCTCTTTATTTATCTTTTTCTCATATTTATCCATCACAAAAATCAAAGCAAGAAAGCCTTTCAAGCAAAGAAGAAGAAGGAAGAAGATGAACAATATTAGAATTCTCCTTTTGTGATGAATAGGAAAAGGAGATAATGATCAATTATGCAACCATGGTTCACTTAACCATTGTAGAGAATTAACCAAGGGTTAGGGTTTGGGTTGAGTTAAGAATGAGTCACACACAAATATCTTTCACAAAACAAAAAGAAAACCTTCTAGAAACATCTAGAAAGTTTAGCCCTAATCCAAACCCTAATCATGTTTAAACTCCACTAAACAAGTTGCATTATTTATCATATCATGTTACAATATTATATATCACATATATAATATTTATCATAACAAAATAAAATAATACAATTAACATATATCGCATATATATCAATGTATTATCCGAGTGAGAAAAAGAATCTTTTAGTGAGCAAATATTAGTTAATGTAATTTAATATATCATATATATTATTATACATTAAATTATCATATCAACACTTGATCCGACAATCCGGCTATATCGCATATAACCGACTAATATTTATCCGTACCGATTCATCAAATCAACACTTGATCCGATGACCCGGTTGATATCAAATATCGCGAGAATAGAATACGGTATCACATATCGCATTATCCTCGGTCCCGCACATATCACATACGTACTCCTACTCCATTTTGCCTGAGTCAAGAAACCTCTGTGTAGGACTCTAAAGAATCGTCAATACGCCGGCAGTAGGTGATGATCATATCAAACACCCACAAGCTGCAAGCGGTCAGCTAAACGTAACAGCTACCCAGGTATTGAGCGCTCAGAAGATCAACAAGCAAGCCTGTAACTTCTCCTGTGAATCCAAACAGTAACACTCCCGTACAGTCCGGTCTCGTCGTCTGATATGTTGTATATCTCGCCTAGGGGTGGTAAACGTCGGACCCCAGTAGCTCGATAAGTCGTGTCGATTTGAGGTCTATAACAGTTCGAGAAACTACTGATAACACTTACCAGTAAATCTAAGCAACCCTGGCCAGGGATTTTCGGTTATAGCTAATAGAACACAGCACAACATCAACTCCCTATACCGGGAGAGACGAATCCCCTCCTATCGCTCATTGCCTCCATGTGATTCGGGACTGTACCCAAAAGCCACCTTTTTGCACGCCCTCTTGGACGTGGTATGATGGAAATCAAAGCACAGTGGGAATCACACAAGACTCTATGACGATCTCGGGTCAACAGACTACTCTGTACCAGTGTCACCGGAGAACTGCCATCTGACGTATGGTATAATACCATCTGGGAGTTCTCGGCGAGTCCGTCCAGTGTACCCAGTCTGCACTGAGCACCCGTACACCATCCTTGATGTCAAACACTGATGGATATGGGATCATCCATCGCCCATCATATGGGTCAAGATGCGTATACGCTAGTCTACTCTGGTGCATCGATGCCCTGTCTCGATACACCCTCGACTAGGAACAATTATAGGATGTACTCGTCGACTACCGTGGCCCCACTAGTACGATCTCATCATAGTCCCAGTAGTCGAGTACATATCCTAAGGGCTTTATCAACATGTAACATAGAGACAATCAGAGTACATGTTAAGATAAAGTACAACCAGATAGCATACTATCATGTCGAGCAAGAAAGTCCTCCCTATATATGTCCTAGCATCCACTACAATATACATCGTATGTACAGTAATGGCCTCTAGGGCATACATATAACTAACAATCTCCCACTTGCACTAGGGCCATCTGTTATGGTATCGCATACCCAACATTTAGCTGCGGTTGAAGTATCTCATACTCAACCATCCCGTAAAAGTCTCTACTGGGAAAAAGGCCTTTGTGAATGGATCCGCGCTGTCGTCCTCTGTGTCTGCTCTCCTAACCTCGATCTCCCTGGAGATCAACCATCTCCATGATCAGGTGATACTGCCTAAGAATTATATCTGGATTTCTGATGGGACGGTAGTTCCTTGGCTGAAGCCACAACTCCATTGTCACACAATGGTAGGAACGAAGTTCATCTTATGAACTTATAAATATCCAGACTGCCTCTTTGGTAGCATCCTTGGTAACGATGTATCTTGCCTTTAATCGTCTAGTATGTCACGGTATCTAGCTTGGAACTCTTCCAACATACCGTCCCTCCAATGAGGGTATAGACAAGCCTGCGACTGACATTCAGTCGTCCTTATCACCCTGGAACCCTTCCAGTGATTCTCCCCAGGATCGATTGATACCATCTCACTACAACTAGTGAGTATCCTAACATCCAACTAGATCTATCTCATAGATCCAAAACCCAGGATTTAGGAGGTATCACTTTGATCCTATATGGAGAATCCTTATGATAAGCGGAGATTGACCGAGCGTAGCATAGGAAACTCCTTCCCTATCAAGAGTATGTCATCCACGTACTCTACGAGGATCACCACCATACTCTCTACTACCTTTTCGTATATACAAGGTTCATCTACCATTTTGATGAAGTCAAACTCTTTGACTACCACATCAAAATAGATGTTCCAACTCCGCGATGCCTGTTTTATCATATAAAACATCTTGCACACGTTTCCGCTGGTCCCACTGTCTACGAAGCCCTCTGGCTGTGTACTTATAGACGCTCTTTTCTAAAACATCATTTAGAAAAGCAGTCATGACACCCAACCACCAGATATCGTAGTCATGGTATGTTGCCGTGGCAAGTAGGATCTGGATGGACTTAAGCATAGATCCTTAGAAAAGGTTTCAACATAATCCATACCTGGTCTATGATGCAAACCTTTAACAAGTCTAGCTTTGAAAGTCTCAACTTTTCCATGTACACTAAGTAATCTTCCCAAGATATACTTGCTCCTGATGGGAATTTAACCCTTCAGATAAAGCAACCAAAGTCCATACTTTGTTGGTGTATAAGGATTCCATCTCAGATCGATAAGCACCCAACCATTCTTACAGAGTCCCACTCCTGATGGCCAGCTCGAAACTAGTTGGGTCATCATCTCATGATGCAATCCTTGCTCCCACTATCATAGAGAAACCAAAGTATCTCTCAGGTGGGTGAGGAACCCTACTAGATCGGCGGAGAAGCTGAGGTTCGTTGGAAACTATTGAATCTTTTGGTTCTACCAAATCAACAACTGCTGTTTGTATAGCAGGAACCTTTCCAGTTCTACATAACAGACCTTGCCTCGAGCTTGTCCGGATTTTGCTTTTAGACATAGGCCGGACAACCCCAAATCTTAACCAACTTAAGATATGGGCTCTTCTCTTTCCATATTATATATGAAGTGGTAGGCAACTGATTTGATTTGAACCCTATTCAATAGGTATGCAACTTCACAAGTGCATAACTCCCTAAAAGGAAATAGGCAACTCAGTAGTACTCATCATAAAGCACACCATATCATATAGGGTGTGATTGCTACACCCCGATAAACCGACGTGCTGTGGTGTATGCGGAGGAGTAATGCTGAGAGAGAATCTCATTCTCCTTTAGAATAGTCCAGGAATTCCGTGCTCAAGTATTATCCTCCTTGATCTCATCAAAGGACATAATACTTATACCCGTATTTGGTTCTCTACTTCTAACTTATATTCTGTGAATATCTCAAAAGCTTCGGACTTGTGTTTCAACAGGAACATATGTCTGAATCTTGAGAGATTATCAGAGAATGTAATGAAGTACAAAGAACCGATCTTGGCACATGTAGACAGGAGACTTTCATACATCAGCATGTATCAATCCCAAGAGTTCACTAACTCTTTCTCTGTTTCCAATAAACAGAGCTGTGGTCATCTTATCTTTGTGACATGACCGGCAAGTTTCATAAGATGTAAATTCAAACTAATTTAAATATCCATCTATATGTAACTTCAGCCAGTCGGGTCGCATTGATATGACCTAGTCTACAATACCTCAAGAAGGATTCATTCATTTCTGAACTCTTCCTCTTGTGTATGTTCCTTATACCAAAAACTGTAGTTTGATTTAGAACGTCAATGCTTTTAGATAACGTGCCTGAACCGATCAACTCTTGATATAGGAAATGTTCAAAACATTATCCAACAATACAAAATTATATCCTTTCTTTACTAAAAAAGAGACTGATATGATTTTGTATATCAGGTTCGGTATCTAATAACATTTATTCAGAATCAATGTATTCTGGTAATACTGGGTGACAGTGACCAACAGACTTGGCTACAACACTTGCACCGTTTTCTGTCTCATGAAACTTATCACCCGTTCTCAGTTCTCTACCTTTCTGTAGCCCATGTAACAGATTACATATGCGGGATCCTGATCCGGTATCAAATACCCAGGACGTAAAGGATACTGAGAAACAGTTCTCTGTAATGAACACACCCGAAGAAGATGCATCAGCATGCACTTTCTTAATTTGGGCGGCACGGGAAATCTGGTATTTCCCAATTTCCTGCTCTGTCTTATAACAATTATAAGTTGGAGCGGGACCAACGTTCCCCAGCTCAGTATAACAAGCGGGTTCGGTTAATATATCCGTTTTATTATCTTGATTAAGGCGTGATATAGTCGCTACCTGGAGAGAGAGAAGAAAACACTCAGCGTATGCTCTTGCAAGATTAGATTAGTTATATAATATATCTAATCAGGATGTCTCCCACTGTTTTAGTCAAATCTTCCTTCAAACCCTAAAAGGAAAGACTAGCCGGGATTAATTACACGCTACAAGTTCGCCAATCATTCAGCCAGGCCAGTGTCGGTACTTTGAGGGAGGTCCCCCGTGCTTTCGCACGAACCTAATTAAAGTAAACCTCGTTTTCCCAAAGGCGTAACCCCGTTAACACCTTTATAGACACCTACTTGATCGGCTAATTGTAATGTGTAAAACTCTCCCAGGAGTAACAATTACTCGCAGCGGGTATCGGGATCCAACTATCTTATAGAAGGTATGCAATCTCATTGCAAATTTCAACACTTGAAATTCCCAATAATATTTTGCCCCTAGCGTCCTATGACCTTGACGAAGGCCAAACTACTCATAGTCCGCTAGTCAGGTTCAACCCGTTCATTTCTTGATTGAATTAAATCCACCCGCACGACCCTTGACGAAGGCCAAACTACGCCATACGAATACCCTAATCCAATCGCATCGTATGCAAGCAGATAAGCATTAGTTAGCTACCGTACACTACGCCTTGACGAAGGCCAAACTACCGCAGCACGAATACTAACTAGTACTTATCTGAAATGACGGAGGGTTACGACAGGTTTTTCTGAAAACCTATTGCGTAAGGAACTTGATATCGTTGTAGAATCGAGTGATTTTAAATGGAGTGTTTTTTAGGCTTTTCTAGTTTTGCTAAAGGGGTCACTCCCGGTGAAGGGATCGTCGGCCCTTTCCTCATCGAATAAGGTGCGGGATATATCATATATACCGCTGTGCAAAGCAAAAACTATAGTAGCAATCAAAAGACAAACCGAGTTTGTAGCATCTGCCAGTTATTGCTAAAGGAGTCACTCCCGGTGAAGGGATCTCGGTCCTTTCCTTATCGAATAAGGTGCTGGATGTTCTACAAGGAACACCGCTATGCAAAGCAACAACTAGAGCTACCAGTTTTTATAAACAAGTTTCTACAACATCTTAGGTTTCTTCTATTTCATTAATCTCATTAATGAAGTCCCATTTTATTATGCTTCACAAGCATCTCATTTGAAACGATATCTGCAATATAACATATATCTCATATATATATAATATAAACATTCGTCTCAGGCAGTAATATAATCTCATCACAGAACATTGCAGCAGAAGAACATATATGAAATATTGGATATACTAGGACGTCCGTGTTTTCAATACGAGCCTGTATAAAACACGGATTCCACGGTCGCGATGAATAGCCAAACCCACATCCCTAGACCCCTACGAGAGCGGCAAGTAACACTGCCAATTCTAGGGTTAGGAGACCCGGTCTCGACTCCTCGAGATGGTCTCCCACTGGACCCTAGAACCCGGTTACTTGTGCTCCCCGCCTTGGGTCTACCTAATGCGGAAAAGTAAAAAATATACAACGGTGACATCTTCCGCTACCTGGAAGTGCCCCAATAAAAGAATATTACATACAAATGAATTTTACATGAATGAAAAAGAAAAACTCTCATCTCACATAAAACCCCCGGCTATTCAAACGCGACGATCCAATATAACATATCACAACAACACATAATATCTCATATTATCAACGTAAGCAAGTATGCGTATCCCGATTGTCGTTGATGTATAGCAACGAAGCCGGCGATACACCACATACTACGCTTACGGTCACAGAAAAGTAAGTGTAAAACTACAACAGTTGGAATCCGTAACCTCTTTAGACATCGCATGCCTAACCAAATGAATTCCTTAGACATCTCATGCCTAACAATTATAAACCCCGCATTTTAGTCTCATTATCGAAAACTCTTTTCAATATCAAGTCGAGCAATTCAACAAGATTCCCGACATCCTGATCGAATGCTCGTCGCAAACTTTAGTAGACGGCCGCACCCCCAGATGCCGTCGACGAAGTGCACTAAGGCGGAACACCGCTGCCGCGAGCATCCGAACGGATGCTTTCGGCGACGGGGTTCTCCTACAGTCACTTGGTCGGGGCTATGGGGCGTGGCTGTCTATTAAGTTTACCCGGCGAGTATCCGCGTACGCTACGTGATTGCGACGGACTTTTGATCACATCAAAATTCCGTGGCAACCGATCATCTGAGACTAAAGTGCTATATTTATATTCAAATTAGTTATCTCATAACTACCTGTGGATTCCAAATATTGTATCACATTCCAGATAAATAGAAAAAAAGTTAAACTTTCCGATCGAATGATCAAACACCCAAGATTTCCCCAATATATCTCAACACTTGAAATCAGTTTAAAAACAACATCCATTACATGCCACAGTACCAATGGTCCAGCCGTAGAAGGGTCAAGCCAACGCCTCACATGTGGCACGCCGTACTGCCCCAAACCCTAAGGTTCAAACGGCAGTTCAAGACGGTCACATAATCGAGTTAAGGTTTGTTGTCTTCTAGAGGGTCCACCGAGTTACTTGCACGACTTAGAACATTCTTAAACGCGAGAAAAAAAATCCAACTTTTGAAAAATTTTCCGACAGGGGAAAAAGTGAGTTATTGATATCCGTTCGAACTTTTTAACAGTTTCTAAAAGTTATCCGGAAAACCACATAGACAAAATCTGATACTCCGATCGAAACACCGAATCCCCAAAACAACCCCAGAAAACTCAACTATAGAATAAACATTAAAAATTCCCAGAGAACTCAGCACTGAATAAAAGAAGTTACTGTGAAAAATTGGGTTGGTGACGTCATCATTTAGCCGCGGAACCGCCGCAGAAGGCATGCTTCTGCCGCGGTTCCGCCGCGCTTAGCACTGTTCATCAAAAAAATTTTGCACCGTAATTCTTATAATTCCCTGCTGAATTTTTTAAGCATTTTTAATTTACAAAAAACCAAATTTTCAGAAAATTTCCAGAGAGCATTTTGGAGTCGGGGTTTCGGGTTCGATCGGACTTCAAACTTCGTCTAAACTTCGCCTAAAGCTCTAGCTTGGCTCTGATACCACTGTAGGGCTGCTAGGCAATCGCACAAGGGTCTACGAGGCATCAACCATGCCCGATTTAAAATTTAGCTGTGCCGAACAACCCGAATACGGAACTTTAAACTAGAGATTAGGCGAAAACAAGCATGCTAAACACTTTAACACTAAGTGAGAGGGATTACAACCTTTGTAGATCCGGTCCTCCACTTCATATGCTCCGTGTTGTGGTCCCTTCGCTGCGATCATCGGGATCCGGACTCTCGAGAGGTTCCACGAAGAGAAAGACGCAACCTTTGCTTCCGACCTTCGATACTAAGATGATCTACCTTGAAGTTTCTTTAACACAAGCTAACACTCATGAAATGATGTGAACACCCTCATCTAAATGGCAAGGAAAGATGAGGATGATGAAGTAGGATTTTTGCTCTCTTTATTTATCTTTTTCTCATATTTATCCATCACAAAAATCAAAGCAAGAAAGCCTTTCAAGCAAAGAAGAAGAAGGAAGAAGATGAACAATATTAGAATTCTCCTTTTGTGATGAATAGGAAAAGGAGATAATGATCAATTATGCAACCATGGTTCACTTAACCATTGTAGAGAATTAACCAAGGGTTAGGGTTTGGGTTGAGTTAAGAATGAGTCACACACAAATATCTTTCACAAAACAAAAAGAAAACCTTCTAGAAACATCTAGAAAGTTTAACCCTAATCCAAACCCTAATCATGTTTAAACTCCACTAAACAAGTTGCATTATTTATCATATCATGTTACAATATTATATATCACATATATAATATTTATCGTAACAAAATAAAATAATACAATTAACATATATCGCATATATATCAATGTATTATCCGAGTGAGAAAAAGAATCTTTTAGTGAGCAAATATTAGTTAATGTAATTTAATATATCATATATATTATTATACATTAAATTATCGTATCAACACTTGATCTGACAATCCGGCTATATCGCATATACCCGACTAATATTTATCCGTACCGATTCATCGAATCAACACTTGATCCGATGACTCGGTTGATATCAAATATCGCGAGAATAGAATACGGTATCACATATCGCATTATCCTCGGTCCCGCACATATCACATACGTGCTCCTACTCCGTTTTGTCTGAGTCAAGAAACCTCTGTGTAGGACTCTAAAGAATCGTCAATACGCCGGCAGTAGGTGATGATCATATCAAACACCTACAAGCTGCAAGCGGTCAGCTAAACGTAACAGCTACCCAGGTATTGAGCGCTCAGAAGATCAACAAGCAAGCCTGTAACTTCTCCTGCGAATCCAAACAGTAACACTCCCGTACAGTCCGGTCTCGTTGTCTGATATGTTGCATATCTCGCCTAGGGGTGGTAAACGTCAGACCCCAGTAGCTCGATAAGTCGTGTCGATTTGAGGTCTATAACAGTTCGAGAAACTACTGATAACACTTACCAGTAAATCTCAGCAACCCTGGCCAGGGATTTCCGGTTATAGCCAATCGAACACAGCACAACATCAACTCCCTATACCGGGATAGACGAATCCCCTCCTATCGCTCATTGCCTCCATGTGATTCGGGACTGTACCCAAAAGCCACCTTTTTGCACGCCCTCTTGGACGTGGTATGATGGAAATCAAAGCACAGTGGGAATCACACAAGACTCTATGACGATCTCGGGTCAACAGACTACTCTGTACCAGTGTCACCGGAGAACTGCCATCTGACGTATGGTATAATACTATCTGGGAGTTCTCGGCGAGTCCGTCCAGTGTACCCAGTCTGCACTGAGCACCCGTACACCATCCTTGATGTCAAACACCGATGGATATGGGATCATCCATCGCCCATCATATGGGTCAAGATGCGTATACGCTAGTCTACTCTGGTGCATCGATGCCCTGTCTCGATACACCCTCGACTAGGAACAGTTATAGGATGTACTCATCGACTACCATGGCCCCACTAGTACGATCTCATCATAGTCCCAGTAGTCGAGTACATATCCTAAGGGCTTTATCAACATGTAACATAGAGACAATCAGAGTACATGTTAAGATAATGTACAACCAGATAGCATACTATCATGTCGAGCAAGAAAGTCCTCCCTATATATGTCCTAGCATCCACTACAATATACATCGTATGTACAGTAATGGCCTCTAGGGCATACATATAACTAACATATTGATGCATCTTCTTCGGGTGTGTTAGTTATTGAGAACTGTTTCTCAGTTCACCCTACGTCCTGGGTATTAGATACCGGATCAGGATCCCACATATGTAAACTGTTACATGGTCTACGTAAAGGTAAAGAACTGGGAAAAGGTGATCATTCCGTTCAAGTAGGGAACGGTGCAAATGTTGCAGCCAAAGCAGTTGGCGAATATCACCTAGTATTACCAAGTGGTGATACACTGATTCTGAATGAGTGTTATTATATACCGAACATGATGTGCAACATTATATCAGTTTCTTTATTGAGTAAAGAGGGATATAATTTTGTAATACAGGATAATGTTATGAACATCTTCCTAAATCAAAAGTTGATTGCATCAGGCTCGTTACATAATGGCATATTCATTCTAAATCTGAATACAGTCCTGAATATACAAAACACACACAAGAGGAAAAGTTCAGATCTGAACGAATCCTACTTGTGGCATTGTAGACTTGGTCATATCAATGCGACACGACTGGCTAAGTTACATAAGGATGGTTATTTGAATCCGTTCGAATTATCATCTTATGATACTTGTCATTCATGTCTCAAAGGAAAAATGACCAAAGCTCCGTTTAGTGGACACGGAGAAAGAGTTACGGAACTCTTAGGACTGGTACATAGTGATGTATGCGGTCCTATGTCTACGCTTGCCAGGAATGGTTCTCCCTACTTCATTACATTCACTGACGATCTCTCTAGATACGGGCATGTGTTCCTATTGAAACACAAGTCTGAAGCTTTTGAGAAATTCAGAGAATATAAGCACGAAGTAGAGAACCAAACGGGCAAAAGTATTAAGATCCTTCGATCTAATCGAGGAGGAGAATACTTGAGCAATGAGTTCCAAGATTATCTAAAAGAGAATGGGATTCTCTCTCAGCTTACTCCATCTTATACACCACAGCACAACGGTGTATCGGAACGAAGGAATCGCACCCTATTAGATATGGTGCGTTCAATGATGAGTACAGCTGAGTTACCTATTTCCTTTTGGGGGTATGCGCTTGAGACAGCCATACACCTATTGAATATGGTTCCTACCAAATCAGTGCTTACCACTCCATATGAGATATGGAAAGGGAAGAGACCATCACTTAAGTATGTTAAGATATGGGGTTGTCCAGCCTATGTCAAAAGACAAAATCCGGACAAACTCGAGGCAAGATCAGTCTTATGTAAGTTTGTAGGATATCCCAGAAATTCACAAGGGTATATCTTCTACCACCCCGAGGAACAAAAGGTGTTTGTTTCTCGACTTGCCACTTTCTTAGAAAAAGGTTTTCTTATGAAACAGATTAGTGGCATTGAGGTAGAACTGGAAGAGGTTCCAGCGACACAAACTATAACAGAAGACTTGGTAGAACCAGAAGATTCAGTAGTACCCGACGAACCCCAGCCTCTCCGCCGATCTAGTAGGTTTTCTTGTCCACCTGAGAGATACTACGGTTTTCTCATTGATGGTGGAAGCGAGGATTGCATCATGGATGATGATGAACCACTAGTTTTGAGCAGGCCATCACGAGTAGCGACTCTGTGAAATGGCTGGATGCAATGCGATCTGAGATGGAATCCATGTACACCAACAAAGTATGGACTTTGGAAAATGCTCCTGAAGGGGTAAAACCCATAGGGAGCAAGTGGATCTTTAAAAAGAAATTTGGTGTAGATGGAAAAGTTGAGACTTTCAAAGCTAGACTTGTAGCAAAGGGTTTTCGTCAACGATCAGGTGTGGATTATGACGAAACCTTTTCTCCAGTGGCTATGCTTAAGTCCATCCGGATCTTACTTGCCATTGCTGCATACCATGACTACGAAATATGGCAAATGGATGTTAAGACCGCCCTTCTAAACGGTGATTTAGAAGAGTGCGTGTACATGACTCAGCCAGAGGGCTTCATAGATAGCGGGAGCAGCGGAAAGGTATGCAAGCTGCTTAAATCCGTTTATGGGTTAAAGCAAGCATCGAGGAGTTGGAACATCTGTTTTGATGTTGTAGTGAAAGAGTTTGACTTCATCAAAAATATAGATGAACCTTGTATCTATAAGAAGGTAGCAGAAGGTAAGGTTGTCTTCCTCGTATTGTACGTGGATGACATACTCTTGATAGGAAATGATATTCCTATGCTGCAATCTGTCAAGCTCTTCTTATCATAGAGATTCTCAATGAAAGATCTAGGTGATGCCTCCTGCATATTGGGAATCATGATCTATAGAGATAGATCAAAACGGATACTGGGATTGTCCCAATCCAGGTACATTGACACCATACTAAAAAGGTTTAGTATGGAAGAATCCAAGCGTGGGAACAAACCCACGATCTCTGGACTCACACTCTCGAAAGAGATGTCTCCCAAGACTGATTTGGAGAGAGCTCGCATGCAAGGGATACCCTATGCTTCTGCAGTAGGCTCTATCATGTATGCGATGCTATGTACCAGACCCGATGTAGCATACTCACTAAGTGTAGTTAGTCGGTATCAAGAAGATCATGGAGAGAGTCACTGGACAGCTGTGAAGAACATTCTCAAGTACTTACGAAGGACTAAGGAGATGTTCTTGGTGTATGGTAACGGAGAACTCCAGGTGGAGTCCTTTACCGATTCCAGCTTCCAAAGTGATAAGGACGACTCTAAGTCGCACTCGGGATTTGTCTTTACCCTCAATGGAGGGGCGGTATGTTGGAAGAGTTCCAAACAGGATACCGTTGCAGACTCGACGATGGAGGCTGAATACATCGCTGCCAACGATGCTGCCAAAGAGGCTGTCTGGATCAAGAAGTTCATTAGTGAACTTGGTGTGGTTCCATCCATTGAACATCCAATACCTCTGTATTGCGATAACAATGGAGCTGTGGCTTTGGCCAAGGAACCCAGATCCCATCAGAAATCCAGACATATTCTGAGGCGGTATCACCTCATCAGGGAGATAGTTGATCGCCGGGAGATCGAGGTCAGGAGAGTAGATACGAAGGACAACACTGCGGATCCACTCACGAAGGCTATTCCCCAGATACAGTTTGAGAGATTATTCGGGATGCTAGGTATGAGATACTACAGCAGCTGGCCTTAGTGCAAGAGGGAGATTGTTAGTTATGTATATGCCCTAGAGGCCATTGTTGTACATATGATGTATATTATGATGGATGCTTAGATATATACAGAGAGGACTTTCTTGCTCGTCATGATAGTATGCTATTTGGTTTCACTTTATCTTAACATGTTGAATTGTATTGGTTTACTGTTTTTCTCTCACATGTTGATAAAGCCCTTAGGATTTGTACTCGACTACTGGGATTATGATGAGATCATACTAGTGGGGCCATAGTAGTCGATGAGTACATCCTATAACCGTTCCTAGTCGAGGGTATATCGAGACTGGGCATCGATACACCAGAGTAGACTAGCGTATACGCATCTTGACCCATATGATGGGCGATGGATGATCCCATATCCATCGGTGTTTGACATCAGAGATGGTGTACGGGTGCTCAGTGGAGACTGGGTATACTGGACGGACTCGCCAAGAACTCCCAGATGGTGATATACCAAACGTCAGATGGCAGTTCTCCGGTGACACTGGTACAGGGTAGTATTTAGACCCGAGATCGTCATAGAGTCTTGTGTGATTCCCACTGTGCTTTGATTTCCACCTTACCACGTCCAAGAGGGCGTGCAAAACGGTGGCTTTTGGGTACAGTCCCGAATCACATGGAGGCAATGAGCGATAGGAGGGGATTCGTCTCTCCCGGTATAGGGAGTTGATGTTGTGCTGTGTTCGATTGGCTATAACTGGAAGTCCCTGGCCAGGGCTGATATAGAGATTTACTGGTAAGTGTTACTAGTAGTTTCTCAACCCGTTATGAGCCACACATCAACACGACTTATCGGTTACTGGGGTCTGACGTTTACCACCCCTAGACTTGATATGCGACATATCAAACGAACAGACCGGACTGTACGGGAGTGTTACTGATTGGATTCACAGGAGAACGCACAGGCTAGCTTGTTGATCTTCTGATCGCTCAATACCTGTGGTGGCTGTTACGTTTAGCTGACCGCTTGCAGCTTGTGGGTGTTTGATATGATCATCACCTGCTACCGGCGTATTGACGATTCTTTAGAGTCCTACACAGAGGTTTCTTGGCTCAGGCGAAACGGAGTAGAGGCACATATGTGATATGTCCAGGACCGAGAATAATGCGATATGAGATACCGTATTATATTCTCGCGATATTTAGATATGAACCGGGTCATCGGATCAAGTGTTGATTCGATGAATCGGTACATGATATATTAGTCGGTAATATTCGATATAGCCGGATCGTCGGATCAAGTGTTGATTCGATGATTTAATGTATAATAATATATATGATATATTGTATTACATTATCTAATATTGGCTCGCTTTATTATTTCATTTTCTCACTGGATGATACATTGATATATATGCGATATATGTTAATTGTATTATTTTCTTTTGTTGCAAATATATAATATATATGTGATATATATTATTGTAACATGATATGATTTATTATTAAACATGTTTAAGGATGATTAAAAGGGATTAGGGTTTGATTAGGGTTAGCTTCTTCTTGCACCTTCTAGAAGCTTTGTTTTTGTCATGCTTAAGATATTATGGTTGATATTTTTGCATGACTCATAACTTAACCTAACCAAACCCTAACTCTAGTTTATTCTCTACAAACTCTCAGCCACTCATCCTTGACCATGGTTGATATATCAATCATATAGTTTTCTTTTCTATTCATCACAAAAGGAATTATCATTATCATTTTCATTATCATCTTCTTCTTCTCTCTTGATTTTGAGCTCACTAGAAATTCCATTTGTGATGATAAATTGTGAGAAAGTGAATTAAAAAGAAAGCATAAATACTACTCCTTCATCCTCATCTCATCTAGCCCATGAGATTAGTGTGTTCATCTCTTTAGAGTGAGAAAGCATGAGTTATTGAAACTTCAACGTAGATCATCGGAGATTTGGAACACTTCAAGCAAGCATGGATCGTTCGAGTCGTGGAGCCTCTCTTGAGTCCGGGAGATCGTGGATCGCGGCAAAGGGACTTCTACTCGGAGCTTGTGAAGCGAAGGAGCGGACTACAAAGGTTGTAATCCCTCACACTTAGATAAAAAGTTGTTATCTTGTATGCTTAACCCTAATTATCTAGCAAAGATCCTGTCTTTGGGTTGTTCGGCACATGTAAAATTTTATTCGTGTATGTTTGATGCGTTATGAACTTTCACAAGTGTGCCTAGGAACCCTACAGTCTAGTACCACACCAGATGTTGTTCTTGCACTACATGCAATAAGTTGACAATGATCCAATCCTGGAGAAACAGTCGGAAGCAGTTTTAGAACATAAGTGGATGTTCTAGGGATATGATAACGACAGCCTCATTCGGGAGACAGTTATCATTCCAGACTTCCAAGGTGACCTGGACGACAAGGAGGTTGTCGGAGTTATAGTTTTTCCTTATGACGAGGGGCGGTATTTTGGATAGGAGGTCCAAGGCAATACTGAGGGAGGCATGGCGCAGGATACTGATTGAGTTCAGTTGACGATACAGTCTAAGAGATTTGGATTTGGAGTTCATTTATGAGCTAGGTCCCATCAGACATCCAGATACATTCTGAGACAAGTATTGCTCATTTCGGGAGATGGCTTTCTCCATGAACTTGAAATATAGAGAGACATAGAAAGAAACATCAAAGCGGATCCACTCACTGAGGCTATTCCTCGAACGCAATTATTTCGCAAACAAGTTTTGTGAGACTGACTAGTAGAGGAGTTGGGTGTTCGGTATCACACGGACTATGAGTATGCGACATCGCAATAATTAGCCTTGAGTGCAAGTGGGAGATTGTTGGAGATAGTGCCCTCAGAGTCAATTATTGGATCACAGGCACGTGATTGCAATGATTGAGGGAGGACCTATCCCAGTAGGACAGTCTTACTCGAGATGATAGTATGCTATCTGGTTTACCTCTATGATCGTGTACTGGTTTAGGTGACCTGACATGTCGCTATTACACGTTGATAAAGCCCCTAGGATTCTTTCTTGACCACCAGCAGTATGAGGGCGATCATATAAGTGGGAGCTGGGGTCTATAAGCACATCCTTAAAAGGTCCCTAGTCGTCGGAGTTTCGAGACAGGGCATCGATACTCCAGAGTAGACTAGTGTATACATTCGAGACCCCGACGAGGGGCGGTGGCCGGTCTCACAAGCCATTGGTGTCAGTTGGATCACCTAAGATGTGTACAGGTGCTCATTGGGTTATGAGTACACCGGACAGGACTCGCCGGGAACATGCTAGTTGGTCTTATACCTGACGTCAGATAGTAGTTCCCTGGTGACATGTGTACAGGTTAGTTCATCGACCTGGGGATCGTCATTTGTCTCGTGTGAGTTCCCACTGTACTTTGATTACTACCCTACCACGCTCAAAGGAGACGTGCAAATAGGTTTTAGTTGGGTACAGTCCCGAGCCACATGGAGGCAGTGAGCGGATCTTCAGGGGTTCGTCTTTCCCGGTATTGGGGGTGAGGTCGCGCCGTGTCTAGGAGAACCATTACACGAAGCCCTCGGCCGAGGCAGGAGATTTACTGGTAGGTATTCCAGTAGTATCTCAGGGTGTTCTGGGCTACACTCCGACATGACTTGTACCGCTTTTGGGGGTCTGACATTTATCAACCCCTAGGCCCGCCATGCGATGATCATAGACGAACGGACCGGACTGTACGGATATTGTCACTGACAGGCTCAGTAGGGTGTCAGGATGAGTTCGCTCATCGACGTCCCTTTTGGTCAATAGCTGGTGGCCCGTCACGTATGGTTAATACCTCTGACGTGCTAGTGGTTAAATCCACAGTCATAGTATTGACGAGTCTTTAGAGTCCACCACACATACAGTTACTCAAGTTTCGGGCGAAACGCTGTAGAGGCCGTTTGGAGATATGGCACGGTTCGATCAGATACGTGCGGTATTGCACGGATCAGGATCGGATGGTTAGTACTAGAGGCCGTATGGATATATGGCAGGGTTCGATCAGATACGTGCGGTATTGCACGGATCAGGATCGAACGGATATTACTAGCCGGCTTTGGTTTAAGCCGGATCCTTGTATAATACAGTGTAGATTTTGTCTCATTGCATTTGTATTTCGGTTGGAATACAGATGTGGCTGTGTATGCACAGTAGCGGGGTTTTCCTGTAATTTATTACGGGACCAGTTTTCTGGAGTTGCTAGTTTGCTTTCCGTTTTGGCCATATTTCTTTGTATCCTTCATTGGCCGAAGATTGGTGGAGGAGGGCTTATTAGCATTTGTGCAAATAAGCAATTTGGAAGGGTTTTTTTGCATATTGTTGGTTCATGATGATTCTACCAACCTTGACTTCTTGACTTCATGATGGTTCATGATGGTTGGACTTTGTTTGTGATGAGTGTTAGTTGAGTGAGGATGTTGGTTTATGATCATTGCTTTTGATCATGACTTTTTCTCTTTTGCATTATTAGTGAGGCTCCATGATACATACACTCCTCTCTCACTCTCTCCTCTCCCTTACCTCGTGTGGCCGGCCATGCTCCTAGAGGGGCTGTCCCAATTTGGTGGGGTGGAGTTGTTGCTCATTTGGCTAGGCAAAAGTCTTTTTAGCTCCTCCTCCAAAAGCTTGTATCATCCCTCCACAAAATGGCAGCCTCCATGAACCCCAAAATGAGACATGAGTTCTACACACATTCTACAGCAAATCTTGGGAACGTCGACTCGTCAACTTCGTGCCCGAGTTGCCTCGGTATAGAGGTGGGAGCCCGTAAAAGATGCAGGCGACGTGGTGCCCTTCCGGCGAGGAGGTGGAGACCGGACATTCCGCGGGATATTGGGACGACGGCGAGAAGACCGGAGGACACGGATCGCTCGGTATATCTCTCTTCCCCATCTTGTAGTTACCTATAACTAGTTAATGGCACGATCCGGGTTTTAGTGCGCGGTGGTGCCGGTTTGAAAAATTAAAGTTAACCATCGCTTCAGCATTTGGCCTCGGGATGGAGGCCGGGGCGCCGCCGTGCACTTACATCTATTGCCACAGGAAAGGCTATTGGAATAAGGATTGCAGGGCTTGGAAAGCCAACAACTAGGATTTGAAGCAAGTTGTGGTTTCGGCTTCAGGTGTGTTTATGATTGAAAACTGTCTGTCAATCAACTTTACTTCCTGGGTATTGGATACCGGTTCAGAAGCTCATATATGTAATTTATTGCAGGCACTGAGAAACCGTAGAGTTTTGAAGGCAGGTGATATGACCCTCAGGGTTGCTAACAGAGCGAGCGTGAATGTTGTTTCCGTAGGGGAATATCACCTAGGATTGACAAGTGGACACATTTTGGTTTTGCATAACTGTTTTTGTGTACCAAGTTTGATTTGTAATATCATCTTTGTATCTTTACTATCTAAAGAAGGTTATGATTTTACATTTGTAAGCAATGTTGTAAACATTCACCTTAATCATGGTTTGATTGGGTCAGGTATACTAGACAACGGTATATACGTATTAAATCAACACCAGGTTTTCAATGTCCAGAACACACTTAAAAGAAAGTCTCCATAATTAAATCAAGCTTTCTTACAGCATTGTAGACTAGGTCACATCAATGAAACACGGTTGACGAAGTTATATAAAGAGGGATATTTGGATCCGTTTGAATATCTATCTTATGTAACTTGTCAATCATGTCTCAAAGGAAAGATGACAAAGACTTCGTTCACTGGACACGGAGTAAGAGCCACCGAGCTTTTGGGACTCATACACAGCGACATGTGTGGTCTATTGTCTACACATGCAAGAAGTGGTTATTCCTACTTCATTACTTTAACAGATGATTTCTCAAGGTATGGACATGTATTCTTGATGAAACATAAATTCGAGGCCTTTATGAAATTCCAAGAATATAAGAATGAAGTGGAAATACAAACAGGAAAAAGTATTAAGACACTTCGATCTGCTCGAGGTGGTGAATACTTAAGTGCCGAATTCCTGGATTATTTAAAAGAGAATGGAATTCTCTCTCAGCTTACTCCTCCATACCCACTGTTGGGACTTTACCCCCGCGCGCAAACGTGTATGTTTGGGAAATAGAATCGGTTTTGGAAATAATGCACACGCGAGCTCGGTCTCATTTTAAAATTTATAAACTGCAAGTTCACGGCGCGTTGTAGCGATCCAGCAAGTACGGGTCGATCCACAGGGAATTGTGTATTAGGTTTTGTTTCTTAAGGTTCAACAAATAAGGAATTGGTTTGGTTGTCACAAAAATAATCAGAATACGAAAACAAAGAAAACAAGCTAAGGAAGAAATGGCCGTGGCTTTGGCTCGGATGGTCTAATCGTAACGATTCCTTCGACGCTCCCTTGATCATGAGTTGTCCGTCCTTGTGTCGATCCCGAAGTGAAGCATGACTTGTCAAAGCGGTTGCAAAGCATAAATAATCAAGTTTTCGGTTCTCGACTCAAAACACGAAACGAGTCCGTATTGTTCACTTACCGTTTGTATATCCAAGCTTGAGGTATCAACACTAAGCACAAGGGTTAGTAAGCATACAACAACATCAAAAACACAAATTAGCGAGTGAGAGAAATTGGTTTTAGTGTTAACTTTGCTAAGTGTTTGTGATAGTATAGGGAAAAACAAGGGTTTGTCAAGCACTTGGTCACAAAATACCGTATCTAAACTTAGCAAACTTAACACCAAATTGATTCTAATATTAGACTTGCAAGATGGGGTTTGTGGGGAGAATATGGTATTTGATAAGGTTACAAAGTAACCATGGAATCAACATACCATATCAATGTAAGTCTACGGTAGCGTCCCGGCCGTCAATCCGAGGCCAAATGTGGAAACAAAAACTTTTTACTGAACCGGCGCTATCGTCATCTTTCACCCGGATCGAACCATTAACGCTATTCTAGCAAACTGCTAAGAAGTGAGAGTGGCTATACCGATCGATCCGTGTCCTTCGGTCTTTGGCCACCATCCCAAGCTCCTCGCGGCATCTCCGATCTCCGGTCTCCTCGTCGGAAGGGCACCATATCAATGAGTCTTTTTACGGGCTCCCGCTTCATCCGAAGCAACTCGAACATGAAGTTTGCTAGCCGACATGTCCAAGGTGATGTAGAGAATGTGTGTGATAACTTTTTCTCAAGCATCCATTGATTCTCAACACATGAGTGTGTATGGATGGAGGTTGAAGATGATTCCATTGGTGGAAGTTATGAGCTAGAGGAAGAAGAAGAAGAGCTTTTTTTTTCTTGTGTGAGATGAAAAATGAGAGAGGCCAAGATTGATAATCACAAGAGCTAACCCATGTACATGGCCGCCCTCTCTCTCTCTATCTTTCATTTCACACTCTTAATCAATCTAAAATGAGACATATGCACAAATAAAGAGACCATGAGTCATTACTTATGCATGTGTCACAATTAATCCTCCTCATGATGAAAACCACTCACAATTTCCACCAAAATAAACATTAACCCAAATGTTTATGACAATAAAATGAACGGCATCATCTAAAGTAAACTCGTGACGGATCACAAGAATACCCCTCACCTGTATATACATACCTGCATCCGCATTTCGACTGAATGCGAATTTGATGAGACGAAAGCAATCCAACAAATCTAATAATAGGATCCGGCTTAAACCAAAGCCCACTAGTATGATCCGTCCGATTATGATCCGTACACGAGTGCACATATATGATCGAACCCTGCCATAATATTACATGGCCTCTACAACGTTTCGCTCGAAACTTGAGAAACTTTCTGTGGGGGACTGTTCATCACAGAAAACTGCATTTTATACCGCCCATTCTTATGCTCGGTTGTTTATAGGTAGGTGCTTTTAATCCGTGTTTGCTACATATTTACATAATACAGGTTTCCGATACAAATACTGCAAATCAACACTAAATCTCCATAGTTAAGCCAAAATCCAGAACATCTGTCACAGACAGATAAAAGCCTGGTTTCTGTCATCCGCATCCGTCTGGTACCGCTTACCAGTTCAAAAGGGCAGGACGAAAACAGTCGTCATTTCTGGTCAAGCGTGGGGCCCATTGAAGATATTCAAAGATGCGTGGGGCCCACTAAAGATATTCAAAGATGTATGGGACCCGAGGGAGTTGAATTCAAAAGATTTGAAAAATGAAGCCATCATTCTTGACTTCTGGAAACTGAAGAAATTAAGGAAGGATATTGAAATTCTGTACATATGTAACAACAAAGGACAAAAAACCAGAGAACCACCCAAAACCCAGCACTCCAATTCCTCTGTACGGCCGCGGATGCGCGGCCAATAGGGGGTATTGGCCGCGCATCCGCGGCTAGGTGGGGCCCTCTCTGCATCAACTTTTGGGAGTAGTTTTGGTACATCATATTGTGGCAGATGGTTACCCTAGGTCTTCATCTCTCTGCCTATAAATACTCTAGATCCGAGCTTAACCAAAGGAGCAATTTTTGAGCTTTTATTTAGCCTCTTTTTGTTAGTTTCTTTCTTCTTCTTCTTCATTCTTCCTTCATGAAAATGTAGTGAGAGCATTGAGTGGATGATAATGAAGATGAGGGTTTTGTATCTTTCTTGTTAGTTTGGCTCCCCCTTGAGATTCTTGCTTTCTCTTGATCATTCAACCTCTTCATTGAGCTTGAATGGTTAAGGGTTAGTTATCGATCTCAAGGGTCGTATTTTCTCACGGGACTAGCACTTCATTTCATATGCGTTCTCTACCCTTCCTTTGATCTTGCAACCTCTTGATTGAGCTTGCAAGTTTAAGGGTTGGCTATTGATCACATGCTTGTCTTGAGTCCTAGTTCCTTGTTCTTTTTATTACTCGCTTTTTATTACTTGCTTTTTATTACTTGCAATTTATTTCATGCACTTAAATTCCTTGCACTTAATTACTTGTAATCTTTTCTTTTCTTTGTTATTTTCTTTTGCTCTTTGTTGTTCATATTGTGAATGTTGTAATTATCGTCGTTGTTAAGAATCAATACGGCATTATAAGTTAACACTTCTTTCCTCATTTCCTTTTCCCGTTATTTTCCATTTGAACTCTGCCCAAACGTTACGCAAGCGCTCCGTTAGGCACCCTACCCTGACAAGGTAAAGGTGATTCCTAACCACGACCGGTTGCGTTCGGTTTGGCCGGGGGCGAAAGCAAGAGACAAGAACGGAAGGACAAGGGTAAATAAGCCGGATTCCACGAATACCGCGATTAAATCCTCTAATCCACGTTGTTGCCGATTGTCTAGCTTCAATTGGTCAAGACTCGGCTCAAAGGTTTTGAGTACGGATTTCTTAGCTTACAATCTCGTATTTTTCTTAACAACCTTATACTTGCAAATAAACACATAGGTTAGAATCAAACACATACAATTCTTTATTGACTCGTCTAAAACAAGAAGGTAAAATAACACCATCTCCCTGTGGACCGACCCGTGCTCAACCGGCTAGCTGCATAGCGACACTGTCCTGATCGCGGTTACACTTTAATTCTTTGAACATCCGACACGCCAAAAGCGTGCGACCAAATGGCGCCGTTGCCGGGGAGACGGTAGCGTATTTTCTTTCTTGTTATTCGGGTTAATATTCTTTTTGTATATATAAAAAAAAATATATTCTTTTAGTTTTTTCTGGACAACATTTTTTTTTTGGGCAAGTGTGCAGATTTTTGCGTATTTGCAAACTGCGACTATGGGGTGCAAAGTGTACATTCAAGTTTAGGTGATTGCAAAGTACAGTGCCAAAGATCCGGATAGTTTGACCCGCGCAAGCGAACTTTTCAAGCTTACCGGATTTGATTCAACGGGGGTTTCCTAACCCAAAACTTAACGGTACGTATTTTACTAACACCTTCTTCTCAAATCCGACGCATCCAATATACTATTCTTTGCAGGATTCTTTGCAAGTTCGCTAGCAAACGGTAAAAAATTTTTTGACTAACCCGTATTTTTTGCAGTGCCGTGCTTAAACTAAAATACGATTGTTTGATTCTTTATAGAATTTTCAAATTGTGCATTGCATACATTAATACGGACTTAAGGGCAAGCGAACCCCACAAGATACGGTAAAGGATTTCATCACCTTTTCCGTGGCCCACAAATCACGAATTGAGCATAACGTTTACCCGCACAAATTTAAAAGAAACTAGACTTTAAGCCTTAAGGACTTCGCGCTCACTAGGAGAAGTTAACCGTGTTTAGAATCTCGCTTAACGGTACATTGTTTACGGGGTGTCTAGGAAAGTGTTAACGGCGAAACCGCCAAAAGAGAAAGGGTTATTTAATTAAGGAACTTCGCGAAAGCGTTGGAAAACCTCCCCTTATCTCTGCACTTACCTGGCCTCGTGATCAGTGTATCTTGAGCCTGTTTCTCGACACGGTTTTACTTCGACAAATAAGTTCTGTAGCAGGTCTAGTTGACCTAGGTGAACCCTAGAACGATTAGGTGTGTGGTATTTTTGTGTCGTGATTATTTTTGTCCATATTCTTTTTGTGTATATTTCATTCTTTTGTTAACAACTAACCAAAAATAATTTAAAAAAAAAAAATATCACATTCTTTTTCCCCTACTTTTCTCTTCCTTTCTTTCCTTCTATTTTCATATCATGGGTACTCCACCTCGCAAAACTCTTGCCGAACTTTGGTACCCACAACCAGACCTTACATCCTACGGGTCTTGCTTTGGCCGAACTTCGAACGACCCTTCCATGCCAAAAATTTCTTTGAAAGATCGGATAGACGCGTCTAGGACAAACAACTGGACCCCGCAATCCACTTCGTATCAACCGTTTCAAACATTCACCCCTTCATACGTTGATACACCTTTTGAAAATCCAGTTGTAACCCCGAGACCTATGTCTATTGCTGAACATATTGAACAATCTCGTAGCCGATCTTTCACTCCTTTCACCACTACAAATTTTTGGGATCAACAATTCCATTCACCTTCCTATCCAAATGTTGATCCTACTCCTGTCCAGCCATTCTATTCCTACCAATCCTACCCTACTTTTGCACCTTCCCTAGACATTGCATCAGAACCTCCAATTGGGAGTTTTCAGTATCCAAACAACTTTGAATCTTTTACTGAAACCCCTTCACAACAAATGTCTAGTCTAGAACAATCCTTGGAAGACTTTAGTGTAGCTTCACGCCAAATGGAGGAAGTAAATGCGTCCATGGCCGCCCTCATACAATCTTATGAACCGGAAGCTAGTTTCCAGCTAGCTCCAAATTTTCCAATGTATGATGAGGCGGTAGGACATGCTGTGAATTTGAGTGGAGAGAGTGAGATATACCCCCTTCCGAATCAAACCTACACCCCACAAATTGAATCCCACAACTCCTGTGTTGAAAGTCTATCAAGTATCCCAAATGAATTATCAGTTGAAGATAGAATGTTTAATGAGTTGTGCGACTTTGTAGTGTTTGATTTACCCGATTGTGAAGGGACCTTGCCAAGTGAAACCAATCCCAAACCTTTTGACCTCTACACCTCCATCTTAGAACCTGAACTGATTGATATCCATGCTTTTGATGAGGTTTCTGAGAATATTGATTTTCACTTGATTGAGGATATTGACGCTGGGAACATTTTGGATGATGAACCCGTAGATTTGGCTGAGTTTGTCTCTTCAAATCATCATCCCGAGTCTTTAACTGTTTTTCCCGAACTTCATATGCGTCTTGATATTGATGATAAAGGCATGGATGAGATAAATTTTGAGGAGAATACTGAGGATAGTGTTGAGGATGAACCAGTTTTAATTGATGAGTCGGATTTTCCAATTCATCCTGTTCCTTTCATTGACTGGGTACACCCTCCCGAAACCTTAACCGATACCCTTCCTCAACCAATTCCCTCCACCCTTTCCATCGTTCCGACCTTGCAAGAACCCGTCTCACTTTCATTTACTATGTCTGGTTTACCAAGTTCGGCGTACCCATGGTTTCTTACGAATCTTGAGGGATTTGACCCCATTTCTTGACGGGTAAATATATTAGCACAATCACTTTTCACAAATCGCTCATCACAAATTGTGCTAATCTATTCACTCAATTTGCACCCTCAAGTTCGTATTCCACTTCTCTTTCCCTTCCGCCATTCTTCTTCCTCTCATATACCGAGACCGTATCCCGTTTCTCTTTGCATACGGTCTCGCGTATTCTCCATTTCTTACCTCTTCACCTTCTTTCACCAGCCACTGCTTCATCATGATAAGATTTTTGAATGGTTGGTATTAACTTTTGGCCTGTGTAAGGCCTTGTATAGATTCATACTGTTCTTTCCCCCCTAATCCTGAACTTCAACGCTTAACAGTGGAAACACTGTGTTACTTAAGTTTGGGGGGGACATTTTTTTGTATATATTTTTGTTTTCCTTTTTTGTTTTGTATATAATTTGTTTTTAGGGAGCGCCGGCAATTTTGACCCTCCTGGTGTAGCCTGACAGTGAGGACACTGTCAAGTTTAAGTTTGGGGGTGTGCTCGGTAAGCTTTATTCCTTCGCATTCATTTGTATATTTTGCATTTGCATACCTTATTTAAAAACCCATAAAAATCGAAAATTTTTCCAAAATTATAAAAACTTTATCGTCAAGTTAGCTAATAGGGTAACTTAGATCTTTATTCCGAAAGTTTAGTCGATATATTAGAGATAACTAAATTCTAGGCTTAGGAATTGAAAACCCTAAAAATAACCCTAATTCTGTCTGACTTTGGTAAGTAAACGTTGAGTTCAGTTCTTGAGTTAAGTCAAGATGAAGGGAAAGTATTGAAGCTTTACTGGAGGATAAGTCTGAAAAATAGTTTCTTTTCTTGAGTTCAAATTTAGAAAGTATATACCCTACAAACTGCACTTACACGTACCTTGAAACTTGGGATAGTAGAGGATACCTAGAAATACTCTTGCCTGAAAGCCTAGTATGAAAGAAAAAACGGTATTTAAAGCTAAACACCAAAAGAGCAAAGTGAAAAATATATCCGGTCTTGAAAAAGAAAAAAAAAGAAAAAAAAAATAGAATAAAGTCAAGACCTCGAAATTGCTATTTACGCTTTAAAGTTCACATATTCAGTAATCGGTTGTTAGTGCCTCAAGAAGCATTAATAGTCGCATGAAAGGTGTGTGAGCAATTCCGTCCATCCTTAATGAAAAGAAGTAGTATTAGGTATTAGGGCAAGGGTACTATAGCTTGAATTGAATTCTTAAGTGTAGGGGTGCAAATATACACACACGTAGGGGTATATAATCAATGTTTGGATAAAAGATAGAGATGAAGAATAAGACTTGTGTTTTCTGTAAAGTTGATAAAAATCCCTGATTTGAGGCCGTACTTTAGAAGGAAAACTCAGGAGAACCAATATCTTTTTAAACTTTTTTGGAACGTATATGATCTAAGGTTAAACAGATAAGAGGTGTGAAGTTTGAGGGTTGGATATTTCTAACTTAGGATGATAGAGTTTCTAACATAAATACTAAACTGTAGGAGTAGAATCGATGTTAACTTATGACACTAGCTTGACAGGATTTTGTGGGTGTAATCCGCTGAAAACCCTCAGGAGACAACACTCCTCCTACTAGGGACACCTAGAGGTTTAACGGCTTGTTGCACGCGCTCAGTGCAATCGCGTTCCCTGCGAAAGTGCGGTTATCATTTTATTTTTGTGAATAATTGGTTTTGCTCGGGACGAGCAAAAGTTAAGTTTGGGGGTATTTGTTCATCACAGAAAACTGTATTTTATACCGCCCATTCTTACGCTCGGTTGTTTATAGGTAGGTGCTTTTAATCCGTGTTTGCTACATATTTACAGAATACAGGTTTCCGATACAAATACTGCAAATCAACACTAAATCTCCACAGTTAAGCCAAAATCCAGAACATCTGTCACAGACAGATAAAACCCGGGTTTCTGTCATCCGCATCCGTCTGGTACCGCTTACCAGTTCAAAAGGGCAGGACGAAAACAGTCGTCATTTCTGGTCAAGCGTGGAGCCCATTGAAGATATTCAAAAATGCGTGGGGCCCACTAAAGATATTCAAAGATGTGTGGGACCCGAGGGAGTTGAATTCAAAAGTGTTGAAAAATGAAGCCATCATTCTTGACTTCTGGAAACTGAAGAAATTAAGGAAGGATATTGAAATTCTGTACATATGTAACAACAAAGGACAAAAAACCAGAGAACCACCCAAAACCCAGCACTCCAATTCCTCTGTACGGCCGCGGATGCGCGGCCAATAGGGGGTATTGGCCGCGCATCCGCGGCTAGGTGGGGCCCTCTCTGCATCAACTTTTGGGGGTAGTTTTGGTACATCATATTGTGGCAGATGGTTGCCCTAGGTCTTCATCTCTCTGCCTATAAATACTCCAGATCCGAGCTTAACCAAAGGAGAAATTTTTGAGCTTTTATTTAGCCTCTTTTTGTTAGTTTCTTTCTTCTTCTTCTTCATTCTTCCTTTATGAAAATGTAGTGAGAGCATTGAGTGGATGATAATGAAGATGAGGGTTTTGTATCTTTCTTGTTAGTTTGGCTCCCCCTTGAGATTCTTGCTTTCTCTTGATCATTCAACCTCTTCATTGAGCTTGAATGGTTAAGGGTTAGTTATCGATCTCAAGGGTCGTATTTTCTCACGGGACTAGCACTTCATTTCACATGCGTTCTCTACCCTTCCCTTGATCTTGCAACCTCTTGATTGAGCTTGCAAGTTTAAGGGTTGGCTATTGATCACATGCTTGTCTTGAGTCCTAGTTCCTTGTTCTTTTTATTACTCGCTTTTTATTACTTGCTTTTTATTACTTGCAATTTATTTCATGCACTTAAATTCCTTGCAATTAATTACTTGTAATCTTTTCTTTTCTTTGTTATTTTCTTTTGCTCTTTGTTGTTCATATTGTGAATGCTGTAATTATCGTCGTTGTTAAGAATCAATACGGCATTATAAGTTAACACTTCTTTCCTCATTTCCTTTTCCCGTTATTTTCCATTTGAACTCTGCCCAAACGTTACGCAAGCGCTCCGTTAGGCACCCTACCCTGACAAGGTAAAGGTGATTCCTAATCACGACCGGTTGCGTTCGGTTTGGCCGGGGGCGAAAGCAAGAGACAAGAACGGAAGGACAAGGGTAAATAAGCCGGATTCCACGAGTACCGCGCTTAAATCCCCTAATCCACGTTGTTGCCGATTGTCTAGCTTCAATTGGTCAAGACTCGGCTCAAAGGTTTTGAGTACGGATTTCTTAGCTTACAATCTCTTATTTTTCTTAACAACCTTATACTTGCAAATAAACACATAGGTTAGAATCAAACACATACAATTCTTTATTGACTCGTCTAAAACAAGAAGGTAAAATAACACCATCTCCCTGTGGACCGACCCGTGCTCAACCGGCTAGCTGCATAGCGACACCGTCCTGATCGCGGTTACACTTTAATTCTTTGAACATCCGACACGCCAAAAGCGTGCGACCAGGGACTCTAAAGACACGTCAATACATTGGCTGTGGATTTAACCACTAGCACGTCAATGGCACCAGCTGTACGTAACAGCTACCCATGTATCGACAAAAAGGGAAGACGATGGGAGAACTCATCCTGGAACCCTACTGAGCCTGTCAGTGTCAATATCCGTACAGTCCGGTCTGTTCGTCTATGAGTATCACATATCGGGCCTAGGTTCCTGGTAAATGTCAGACCCCAAAAGCGGTACAAGTCGTGTCGGAGTATAGCCCAGAACACCTTGATATACTACTGGAATACCTACCAGTAAATCTCTTGCCTTGGCCAAGGACTTCATGTAATGGCTCTCCTAGACACAGCGCGATCTCACACCCAGTACCGAGAGAGACAAAACCCCTGCCGATCCGCTCATTGCCTCCATATAGCTCGTGACTGTACCCAACTAAAACCTGTTTGCACGACTCCTTTGAGCTGTGGTAGGGTAGTAATCAAAGCACAGTGGGTACTCGCACGAGACAAATGACGATCTCATGTCGATGAACTAACCTGTACACATGTCACCAGGGAACTGCTATCTGACACTAGGTATAATACCAACTAGCATGTTCCCGGTGAGTCCTGTCCGGTGTACTCATAACCTAATGAGCACCTGTATACGTCTTAGGTGAACCAACTGACATCAATGGCTTGTGAGACCAGCCACCGCCCCTCGTCGGGGTCTCGATCGTATACACTAGTCTACTAATGAAGTATCGATGCCCAGTCTCGAAACTCCCACGACTAGGGACCACTTTAAGGATGTGCTTATAGACTACCCAACTCTCACGTATATGATCGCCATCATACTGCTCGTAGTCAAGCAAGAATCCTAAGGGCTCTATCAACGTGTAATAGTGATCTTTAATATCACCTAAAGCATGTACATGATGATAAAGATAAACCAGGTAGCATACTATTCTCTATCAACGTGTAACAGGGAACTGCAATGTCACTTAAAGCATGTACACGATGATAAAGACAACTTAGATAGTATATTATCCTCTCGAGTAAGACTGTCCTACCGGTATATGTCCTACCGGTATAGGTCCTCCCTTAATCATTGCAATCATGTGCCTGCGATCCAATAATTGACTTTGAGGGCACTATATCCAACAATCAACCTATTCAAGTTGTAATACTAAGTTTAGATTCACATTATACACATTAAACATTAACAAGAGGAGGAGGTAGGCAAAGCCTTTCATCTTATTTCCTCACCATTACCACAACCAAAGAGGATTAGGTACACATAATTATAGCAAAAGAAAGCAAGAAACAAAAGAAGCAAGTAAACAAAGAAATAACAATATTATTTAACACTTGATGTAGTTGAGATACAAGATATTGGTAACTTGTTCAACGTCCATAATGAAGCTCTCAAAAGAAAGCTTCAAGAGGGAAGAAGAAGAAGAAACCAAGTTAAAGCCCTCACAACTCTCAAGCTAAACCAAAAACTAAATCAAAATAAGAATCTAGTGTATATGTGCCTCCCTTGGCTCTAATCTGTTCTGGTATTTATAGGCCTCATCCCAGAATAAACAAACAATATAGATGGACTGATGTGACCGAAAGAAATGACCAGAAGAAAAATGGGGACAAACAGAGCAAGGGAGACCAGTGGCGCTGGGTATTTAAGGGGTTGTCGCCGGTTTTGTTGTGGGCAACGTGGCTCGTTTTGCTGTGGTGATCTTGAGTGCACTCCATGATTTCTCTGGTGCTGTTTGATTTGTCTATAATAACCAGGTTTGCATTCAGAGATTTGGAGGGAAACTAGAAGCTTTATATCACATCACTACTTTTTAAGCATTAACTCACACACCCCACTTGTGCCCACATGAGTCAACATGTTGTGTCATGGCAGCCCCACCATTGTCCAAGTCATCAAAGAGCTATGTGCACACTTGTGTTGTGTTGGACCAAAATTGTGTGCACACTTTTATTACAAAAGAGTTCTTTGAATATCAGTCGGTTTTCTGTTCTGATTGCAGTGTCGGCTCCTAAATGCTATATCCGTGATATTGAGTGTGTTTCCAGTATTTTATCACGAATACCTGTAATCTGTAATTACTGAGCAGACACTGATTAATAGCATCGATATATAACAAAATAGATAATGAATGAGTGGTATAAAATTGCAGTTTTCTGTGATGAACACACACCTAAACACAACTGTGAATCGGAAAGATGGAACCGCACCTTATTAGATATGGTACGTTCTATGATGAGTAACGCTGAGTTATCGCGATCCTTCTGGGGTTATGTACTAGAATCTGCTGCATATCTTTTGAACAAAGTTCCTACTAAGTCTGTGCCTACCACACCATATGAAATGTGGAGTGCAAAGAAACCCTATCTTAAGTATCTTAAGATATATGGTTGTCCAGCTTTTGTCAAAAAGCAGCATACAGACAAGCTCGAGGCACGATCATTACTGTGTAAGTTTGTGGGATACCCAAGGAACTCCAGGGAGTATCTTTTCTATTACGCAGAGGAACAAAAGGTTTTTGTTTCTCGGCCTGCCCACCTTCTGGAGACTCGATTTTTTGAAAAATAAATAAGTGGGAGAGTAATAGATCTGGAAGAAATTCCAGAACCACAAACTATTACTGAAAGCATGGTGGAACCAGAAGTTTCAAAAGAACCGGACGTCCCTGCGCCACTCCGCAGATCTAGTAGGCAGTCTTATCCGTCCGAGAGATACTACAGTTTTCTCATAGACGAGGATAGAGAGGATTGCATCATCATTGATGATGAGCCAACTAGTTTCCCGCAGGCCATTACGAGCAGAGACTCAGTAAAATGGCTGGATGCAATGCTGTAATATTTCAGAAAAATAAAATATTATTTTTGGGAATTTATAGAATCGAATTATAAATATTATGAATATTTAAAGTATGTAGATTAGTTTTGTTGATATTGTATAATTATATATCGATAAATTGGGAAATATTTGGAAATCTATATTAAATATTGATTTTAAAAGAATGTATGAAGATTGGGGATTTTACAATTTAGTATACAATTAATTGTATATAAGTTAGTATTACTAAACTCGATTAGTACTTAATCATGCATTGATTTTTTTTTGTGCATGTGACATGCACCATGTCATGTTACACATTTGTTACATTTTCTACAATGACTTCTTACTTTATTCTTGAATGGCTTTGTTTTAAAATGAGCTTTAAAACAAAAGAAATGAAAAAGAAAAGATTTATAAAAGAAAAGAAAAAGAATAAAGAAATGGGAAGACAAGGAGGTATGGGCTTGGGTGATGAGAGAGTGAGAGAGAGAGAGGGTGAGGGGTTATTTGACCTTAGCTCATTTTTTCCTTCATTTGATTTCTTCATCATTTCTCTCCTTCCTCATCTCCCATGGCTGCCCTCTCTCCTCCACCACCACTACCTCCTCACAACACTCCCATTTCCACATCAAAGCCATACATCCTCTTCACAAAAATCATGCACAAGCTCACTACAAACATGGTAGACCAAACAAAATGAGATTTTGAACACTTGGGGCAACTCAAGAAAATTCTTGAGTTGCCAAATGAGGTAATTCTTTCACCATTAGTGTAGTAATTCATTTCTTTTAGCATCTATTTTAGTTTAGAAGTGTTTAAGTGTAGTTTAGTGATGGTTGAAAATTCCTAGATGAGGGTTTGAGGATTTCATGAGTTGTGATGGTGTAATCGGGAGTAATTAGTGACCACAAACCCTTAGTGTTAATTCTAGACCAACTTGCGCATAGAAAATAGAGAATTGAACTAAGATTTGGCCGATGTCGGTTTTGTGCATACTTTAATGCCTACAGGGAATCTGGAGTGACCTGAGACTGTTACAAGAAAAAATAGCAACCCTATTGTCCTAAATTAAACACTACGAGACCACCCTGTGAATACGAACCCAATCCAAGTAGGTATGGCCGATCTGGCCGGTTTTCACGGTAGTGTGGCCGGCTAAAGTTGGGGTAATGGTGTCGAGGTTTGGTCTGTAGCTCAGTTACTTCATATACAACCCCACTGCATTTCTTGTTTAGGCTCTTTTCACCTGACCAAAAATCTGGAACCAGTTTTCTAAGTTGTTGTTTATGTTGTGCGGGTTTTAATGACTTGAAGTTTTGATGTTTGTGTTTTGTATCGGTCACTTGACATTTGTACATCGATATCGGGTATTGTTTGGTTGTTTTGTATGAGTAGACCATAGGTTTTAACCTATGTGTGACTCGTGTGCTTTTTTAGTTTTCGTGCGCAATTTCTGTTTACGATACTATGTGTTATATATATAGGCACCCTCGTACGGACTTCGAATAATAAGGAGGAGCATGGCGACATCGACCTCGGCAAGCAAGGATCAAGGTGAGTAGATGTATATCTACGGGGAAAGTCGGGTAGATGGCGTATAGCACCCCCGCAATTTCGTAAGATATGATGCGTTTATACACACACACACACATATGTGTGTAGTTGCGAGATGTCTATACGTAGCAAGAAAGACTTTAGGTGTGTCACGACCCAAAGTTTGGCCCGTGACCGGCACTTAATCACGTAATGTCTACAGGCGTAACGCGACCAAGTGAACCGAAAACCCAGAAATCAAACCAGTGAAAGTAGAGAGTGTTATAAGTTTTTAAAAGAAAGCACTTACTAACATGATAAGAAACCTAAGTAAACAATCACCAAGATAACAATATACGACGCCGTAGCGAAGATCAAGATCCATAAGTGGGAACATCATAGATAGGGTAACTGCAAGTACAGTCGGCTCACAACGAGCTCGACACCAGAATACAAATAAAATACATAATCGTCCTCACACTGTCTCTAAGTCAAATACATACATGGTATATAGAGAGTACTAGATACAACAACATACATAACTGAAAGATAAACAGATACCGCACAAAACCCACCTATCAGCAAAAGAGCTAGTACACCAACTATGGGATATCTGTGTCAAAAGATGCAACCGCAGCCTGCCGCGACTACTCCGAAGGGCAACCTGCAAACACTGTGGCACAACGGGGGTGAGTTGCCAACTCGTGAATAGAGATAACATATAAAGGTAATCGCGAGCATGCACGTATTGCGCTACTCTATCATATGCCAACAGATGATATCAATATGTGATAAGCAGTATGTGCAATAATCATGCAAGTGCTCTATCAGGTAATGTAACTACAGGATGAGGTACAATAGTAAATGCTGAGCAGGGGCAATATAAAATCTACACGGAATGTCAACGTGGAATATATAATCGGTGTCCATCAATGCACCCAGATCCCCCAAATAGCTCAGGCGCCGGCACACTCATCGGCCCTCAAATCCTGTACATCTCTGAGAATCCCGAGTGCCCAACATCGGCACCCAAATATCATAAATACTCGTGTCCAGCATCGATACGCAAATCCTCATCCATCAGGCCCCGTCAGTCCGGGTCAGCCCACGGGCTCCGTCTGCGGTATCGGCCCTCGGCCCCGGCAGTACGGATCACCCCACATCCATCTATCGACTCTGATCAGTATCCTCCGGATAACTGTCAGGTCCAACCAATCACCGGTAGGTAGTAGTCCCTCTGCCAGGCTCACCGTCTACTACACAGCGAAACCGTTCTCGCCCCGGGGTACCATACCGGGTCCACCATGTACCCGTAATCGGCCTCAACCAGCTCCTCGATTCGGGTTCGCATTTATCACTCTAGCACCGAGAAAACACATGGTGGACGCACCGAAATATCATATCAAGGGAACCGGGTTTTTAAATGATTACATATTTGAAATAGCCACGGCTCCCAAATCCAGAAATCACATGTAATCCAACCCAAAATGCAAGTCAATGATCCGATATGATATGTGCGTCAAATGTAAATATCATGTCAAGTCACATATAGATAAGCTACAATATAATGATCCGATGTGATATATGCATCAGGTATGAATATCATGTCAAGTCACATATAGATAAGCCACAATATAATGATCCGATGTGATATATGCATCAGGTATGAATATCATGTCAAGTCACATATAGATAAGCCACAATATAATGATCCAATTTGATATATGCATCAGGTATGAATATCATGTCAAGTCACATATAGATAAGCTACAATATAATGATCCGATGTGATATATGCATCAGGTATGAATATCATGTCAAGTCACATATAGATAAGCTACAATATAATGATCCGATGTGATATATGTTAGTTATATGTATGCCCTAGAGGCCATTACTGTACATACGATGTATATTGTAGTGGATGCTAGGACATATATAGGGAGGACTTTCTTGCTCGACATGATAGTATGCTATCTGGTTGTACTTTATCTTAACATGTACTCTGATTGTCTCTATTGTTACATGTTGATAAAGCCCTTAGGATATGTACTCGACTACTGGGACTATGATGAGATCATACTAGTGGGGCCACGGTAGTCGACGAGTGCATCCTATAACTATTCCTAGTCGAGGGTGTATCGAGACAGGGCATCGATGCACCAGAGTAGACTAGCGTATACGCATCTTGACCCATATGATGGGCGATGGATGATCCCATATCCATCGGTGTTTGACATCAAGGATGGTGTACGGGTGCTCAGTGGAGACTGGGTACACTGGACGGACTCGCCGAGAACTCCCAGATGGTATTATACCTCACGTTAGATGGCAGTTCTCCGGTGACACTGGTACAGAGTAGTTTGTTGACCCAAGATCGTCATAGAGTCTTGTGTGATTCCCACTGTGCTTTGATTTCCATCATACCACGTCCAAGAGGGCATGCAAAAAGGTGGCTTTTGGGTACAGTCCCGAATCACATGAAGGCAATGAGCGATAGGAGGGGATTCGTCTCTCCCGGTATAGGGAGTTGATGTTGTGCTGTGTTCGATTGGCTATAACCGGAAATCCCTGGCCAAGGTTGCTGAGATTTACTGTTAAGTCTTATCAGTAGTTTCTCAAACTGTTATAGACCTCATATCGACACGACTTATCGAGCTACTGGGGTCTGACGTTTACCACCCCTAGGCGAGATATGCAACATATCAGATGACGAGACCGGACTGTACGGGAGTGTTACTGTTTGGATTCACAGGAGAAGTTATAGGCTTGCTTGTTGATCTTCTGAGCGCTCAATACTTGGGTAGCTGTTACGTTTAGCTGACCGCTTGCAGCTTGTGGGTGTTTGATATGATCATCACCTACTGCCGGCGTATTGACGATTCTTTAGAGTCCTACACAGAGGTTTCTGTTAGTGTTTATGCCCTAGAAGGCCATTACTGTATCATACTAGTTTGTATATTACTTAATGGAAGCTTGGGATATTCACATGTATATAACAGTCTTGCTAAACATGGTAGTATGCTACTTGGTTTTTCTATCTTAATATGTGAGCATTCGTATTGATAGAGCTCTTAGGATCCTGCTTGACTACCAGCGTTGTGATGGCAGTCACACTAGTGGGGGCTGGGTAGTCTACAAGCACATCTTTATTCAGGTCCCTAGTCGGTGGATTATCGAGACAGAGCATCGATACTCCGGAGTAGACTAGTGTGTACGCTTCTCATCCCAGTTGGGGAGATGGTCTGTCCCACAGCCGTCAGTACGTCGTACTGGAGATAGTATGCAGATGCTCGTTAGGTTACGGGTACACCGGACAGGACTCACAGGGAACTGTTGGTTGGTTTTATACCAGTCGTCAGTGAACAGTTCCCAGGTGACATGAGTACAGCATAGTCCGCAGACTTGACACTGCTACTTCGCCTCGAGTATGTCCCACTGTTCTTAGATTGCTACCCTACCACGGCTCAAATGAGTCGTGCAAACAGGTAGCAGTTAGGTGCAGTCCCGAGCACATGGAGGCAGTGGCGGTTAGACAGGATTCGTCCCTCCCGGTATTGGGAGTAGATATCGCGCTGTGTCAGAGAGCCATTACGCAAAGTCCCTGGCCAGGGCAAGCGAGATTTGCTGGTAGGTTCCAGTAGTTTCTCAGGGTGTAATGGGCTTCCCTCCGACACGACTTATACAGCCATTAGGGGACTGACGCTTGCCGCCCCCTAGGCCGGATATGCGATAGTCTTGGACGAACGGACCGGACTGTATGGAGATTGTCACATCAGACTCAGTAGGAGTTCGGATGGGTTTTCTCATCGGCCTTCTTATCGACAACACCTGGGGACCGTTACGTACAGCTAGTGCCGCTTGCGGTCTGTGGTCAAACCCACTGCCAGCGTAGTAGTCGAGTCTCTAGAGTCCCACACAGAGAGTTTCCTATTCCAGGTGAAAGGATATAGAAGTCGTATGGTTTTACGACAAGGGTTCGGACACATACGTGCGTTTACGCACGTACGACTTTCGAACAGTTTTTTCCAGTCGGCTTTGGTTTAAGCCAGTTACTGGTATCCGGTTATTGGATTTTTACAGTCTAAAGTTTTTCCGTATTTTTACGGATTGGAGGGGCGTTCTCGTAATTTTGCGGGAAGCTTCTTGAATGAGGTGACTAAGGAGGTTAAGGTGTAAAATGAAATGAGTGTAAAAATGAGTCACCTTGATGATTCATAGAAGTCTTTTGTCATTCTAATGAATCATCACAAGATATGATCTATCATGGTTGCTAAATTAATTATTTATTATTTTCTAGTAAAAAGAAATGATAGATATATATATCTTCTTGATTCACTATTCTCATAAGAATGCTCATTATCATTTTCACATTCTCTCTCCTCTAGCTCTCCCTCTTCAAAGATTAATCCTACCTTCTCATGAGTTGAGTACAAGGGTTAGTAAGACTTAACAATCCATAACCATCACTCTATATCGATCTATCTTCTTCGATTAGCAATCCAAGAAGGTTAGTTGCCTCAAGTTTAGAGGCGAAGCTTGGAGTTTTGCTCTCGGGTGGATCTTCTACTACTTCAAGAAGGCCGAGGAGAACAAGGAGTTCGCAAAGACGAAGGAGTTGATTCATTAGGTATAATCCCGAAAAACCGTATTTTAGAAACACTTGTGTTTGGTTATTTATAGTTTAGCTTCGATTCAAGCGGTTAGTCGATGTTCGTTTACTAAACATGTTCGTTTTTGAAAATTCCGCCTCCCCACAAGTATTGGGGTGTTCTACATCGACTTACAGTGGTATCAGAGCCTCGCTAAACAATAAATAACTTTATTGCAAATTTGTATGAATTTCGAACGGAAAAACGAAGCCGGAAAATCCTAAAAAGCATCAGTTTCTGTCGATTTTAAAATGATGTCCTAAAATTGTTCAGGTGTGTTCAGAGAGCATGAAATGAACACAGAAGAACACCCAAAAAATTTGGGCTTCTGATTCGTCTACAGTGCCGCGGAAGGGCGGCGGATCCCACCAATCCGCCGCGCAACCGCGGCCGAGTTGACGAGTCAGGAACTCGTTTTTTTTGGGTGGGTCCCCTGTGGTGTTTTGGGTTTTCTGGGATATTTAATAGTTGCTCAGGTTTCCAGTTAATAGAGCAGATTTTGGAGCAATATTAAATACGTTTAATCGATCAAAATTGTACAGTATTTGCATGTTGGATTATATCTGTGATTGATAAATGTGTTCGTAAACCTCCCCTAACTGCTAGTATGTCAGTTGGCAGGGGGTTGCACATTTCTGAAATGGTTATATCTGTTTGTGCATATAAACTGTATTGGACTGTTGTGGTGTTTAGCCGGGGTTATGCAATGGGTTATCTTTTAATTCATTTGTTGTATATGTAATTTGTTGTAATATTATTTTGCGGGGCACATCCAGGTTGCGGTTGTAGCCACCGTTGTATTATTTCATTTTACTGTTTTTGCTCCTAGGACTGACCCAAGGTGGGGTACACAGATTGCCGGGTGGGTAGTTTGCCGTACCCGTAGGGGTCGAGGGTGGGGTAACGGCTATTCATCACAACTGTGTAATCTGTCTTTTCTTGCAGGCTCAAAAGAAATACAGATTGCTTGCAAATCCAATAAAGTTTATCTGTGTTCTGGAATGTATATCATTGCGTCAGACGAATGTAAAATATCTATATTTATGATAGCTATTTAGACGTCACTTATGTTTTACACCCGCGCTAGCCCAGTCCCCGCTCTGTCGTTAGTTAAGTAACCTAACGGGTAATGACGGGACCCAGTGGCGAATGCGGATGGCATAAGAGGACGTCATATTTTCGTTGTTTTCTGCAATGATAGGTTAATGATGGGACGCATTATCTATAATGCAAAGAAAAATAAACCAAAGTTTTAATCATTGGAACAGTTTAAAAGAAACCAATCGGTTATTTTTAAAAAACAGATATTTTTTTAAATGCGGAGCCTTAACCACTCCTTTTAAAAGCTATCAGGTTCCTTCGGTTATATCAAGTTCACTACGTTCACGGTTTCGCCAAAACCATTCGTAGCCCTCCATCATTTCATCTGAGTATTCAGTAGTATTCAAGCTATGTATTTTGACCTAACGCCAAGGCATAGTATTTGGTAGCTGCTGGATATTCATTTGTTGCATAGATAGATGAGTTAGTTTGGGACAGTCGTATTATCATTTTGGCCAAACGTCAAGGATATATACGGATGGGTTCAAATTGACAAGATAATGATGGGTAGAACTTGACATGTGACTTATGACATTTTGACCTAACGCCAAGGTCATAAGAGCATGGGGCAGAAACATATATCGGGAATTTCTAAAGAAATTGAAATTTGCAAAGAGATGCATACCATTTTGAGTTTGATGAATGTTGGTAGAATTCCTACAACATTATCAGACGATGATATTTGGATCCCGATCCTACTGTGAGTATATGCTACTTATCAGGATATTCGTCACTTAACGATCAATGCTATAAACCTAGTAGGTGTCCAGAAAAGTGTCAGCGGGGTTACGCCCCTAGAGAAAAGAGGTTATATAATTAAGGAACTTCGCGAAAGCGTTGGAAAACCTCCCTCGAAGTACCGACACCAGCCTGGCTGAACGGTTAAGCAAGAATTGTACGGTGAGAATAGTCTTGACTAATTCTTCCTTTATGGTTTGAGGAAGGATTCGAGAAACAGTGGGAGCCATCCAGTTTAGATAAACTAAAAACCACTCTAAACTTGCAAGAGCATCATGCTAAAGAGTTTTCTTCTCTCTCTCCTAATTGCAGCGACCCTGAAAATGACTGGACTTAAGTTACTTTTAGAGAAAAATATACTGACAGGGCCAAACTATAAAGATTGGCTGCGGAATGTCAAAATGGCTTTGACCTATGACAAATTGGGGCACGTCCTCACCGCTACGGCACCTGCTGTCCCTGGTCCCAAATCCAGCAATGCGGATAAGGAAATCCGCAAAACCTGGGATTTAGATTGCGCGAAAGCCAAGTGCATCGTGCTTGCCTCGATGAACAATGAACATCAGAGGAGGCACGAGGATATGGGCCTTGATGGCATATTTCTCCATACAAAAGAACTTTATGGAGAGCAATCTCGTATAGCATGATACGAGACCTCAAAGAACTTGTTTCGAGCGAGGTTGGCTGTCGGGTCATCGGTAGGAGAACATGTCCTAAAGATGATCGGCTATATAGAAGAGCTCGCAGACCTTGGGACGACTTTGGATAATGAGCTCTATACAGACCTTATTCTCCAGTCCCTTCCTCACACCTACACCCAGTTTATCCTGAACTTCAACCTTCAAAGAAAAGAAGTTGAACTTCCGGAACTCCTGAACATGTTAAGGAGTGCAGAGGGCACCTTGAAGAATTCAAGGGAAAAACCCGCTATGTTTGTTGGCGGTGCATCTTCTTCCGGGTCCAAGGCTAAAGCCAAAGGAAGGAAGAGGAAGGCCGCACCCAGACCTAGAGGAGGTGTTAGTAAGGTGGGAGGGAAGGGAAAGAAAAAGTTTGCAGCACCTGTAGTTGGCCAGGATGAGTGTTTCCATTGTCACAGGAAAGGGCACTGGAAGAAGGATTGTAAGGCGTGGAACGCCAAGAACCAGGAACCGAAGCAAGCTGTGGCTTCGACTTCAGGTGTGTTTGTAATTGAGAATTGTTTGTCAATCAACTCTACTTCCTGGGTATTGGATACCGGATCAGGATCTCATATTTGCAATTCATTGCAGGCACTGAGAAACCGTAGAGTGCTGAAGGAAGGTGATATGATCCTCAGGGTTGCTAACGGAGCTAGCGTGGGAGCTGCGTCCGTCGGGGATTATCACCTAGGATTGACGAGTGGACACATCTTGGTTTTACATAACTGTTATTTTGTACCCAGCTTAACGTGTAATATCATATCAGTTTCCTTGTTATCAAATAAAGGTTATGATTTCACGTTTGTAAGAGATGTTGTCAACATCCACCTTAATCATGGTTTGATTGGGTCAGGTACACTAAATAACGGAATATATGTTTTAAACCAACTCCAAATTTTCAATGTCCAGAACACACTAAAAAGAAAGTCTCCAGATTTAAATAAAGCTTTCTTATGGCATTGTAGACTGGGTCACATCAATGAGAGAAGGTTGACTAAGTTGCATAGAGAAGGATATTTGGACTCGTTCGAATATCAATCTTATGACACTTGTCAATCTTGTCTCAAAGGAAAGATGACAAAGACTCCATTTACTGGACAAGGAGTAAGAGCGAGCGAGCTCTTAGGACTCATACACAGCGATGTATGTGGTCCAATGTCTACAAATGCAAGAGGTGGTTTTTCCTATTTCATTACTTTCACGGATGATTACTCAAGATACGGATTTATTTATCTGATGAAACATAAATCCGAGGCTTTTGAGAAATTCCAAGAGTATAAGAATGAAGTAGAAAACCAAACCGGCAAAAGTATCAAGACACTTAGATCTGATCGAGGTGGTGAATACTTGAGTGCCGAGTTCCTAGGTTACCTAAAAGAGAAAGGAATTCTCTCTCAGTTTACTCCTCCGTACACTCCACAGCATAACGGTGTATCGGAGAGACGGAATCGAACCCTATTGGATATGGTACGATCCATGATGAGTAATGCTGAGTTACCGCAATCTTTCTGGGGTTATGCGCTAGAATCAGCAGCATATCTTTTGAACATGGTACCTACCAAGACTGTGCCTACCACTCCATATCAAATGTGGAGCGGGAAGAAACCCCATCTACAGTATATTAAGATTTGGGGATGTCCAGCTTTTGTTAAAAAACAGCATGTGGACAAGCTCGAGGCACGATCAGTAAAGTGTAAGTTTGTGGGATATCGAAAGCACTCCAGGGGATATCTATTCTATTACGCAGAGGAACAAAAGGTATTTGTTTCTCGTAATGCCCATTTTCTAGAACATCAGTTTTTAGAAAAGGAAACAAGTGGGAGCGAAATAGAACTGGAAGAAATTCCAGAACCACAAGCTGCTACTGAAAGTTTGGTAGAACTAGAGGTTCAAGAAGAACAGGACATTCCCGCACCCCTCCGTAGGAGTAGTAGGCCTTCTCATCCGCCTGAGAGATACTACGGTTTTCTCATAGATGGGGATAGAGAGGATTGCATCATAGATGATGATGAACCAACTAGCTTCCAGCAGGCCATCCAGAGCGGCGACTCGGTACGATGGCTAGATGCAATGCGAAGCGAAATGGAGTCCATGTACACCAACAAAGTATGGACTTTGGACTTTGCTCCAGGTGGGGTAAAACCCATAGGATGCAAATGGATCTTCAAGAAAAAGATTGGTGTAGATGGGCAGGTAGAAACCTACAAAGCTAGACTTGTTGCAAAGGGTTTTCGTCAAAGACCTGGTTTGGACTATGACGAAACTTTTTCTTCAGTGGCTATGCTCAAATCCATTCGTATCCTTCTTGCAATTGCTGCCTTCCATGATTATGAAATCTGGCAGATGGACGTAAAGACGGCTTTTCTGAATGGGAATTTAGAAGAGAGCGTCTATATGGATCAGCCAGAGGGTTTCAATCAGAGTGGGAGCAGCGGGAAAGTATGCAAGCTGCTTAAATCTATTTATAGACTAAAGCAGGCATCGCGGAGCTGGAACATCTGTTTTGATGAGACAGTCAAAGAATATGATTTTATCAAAAATCCAGATGAACCATGCATATATAGTAAAGTTGTGGCCAAAAGTGTCGTATTCCTCGTCTTGTACGTGGATGACATTCTATTGATAGGAAATGACATTCCTATGCTACAATCTGTCAAAGGATTCTTGTCACACAGGTTCTCCATGAAAGATCTGGGTGATGCCTCTTACATTCTGGGGATCCGGATCTATCGTGATAGATCCAAGAGGATGTTGGGACTTTCGCAGTCCAGGTATATCGACACTATACTGAAAAGATTCAGTATGGAAGATTCTAAGCGCGGTAATTTACCGGCTTGTCACGGAATCACCCTCTCCAAAGAGATGTCTCCCAAGACTGATTTGGAAAGGGAACGCATGTCCATTATACCCTACGCTTCTGCGGTAGGCTCTATAATGTATGCGATGTTGTGCACCAGACCAGATGTAGCTTACGCACTGAGCGTGGTAAGCCGGTATCAGTCAGACCCAGGGGAGAAACACTGGATAGCAGTAAAGAACATTCTCAAGTACCTGAGGAGGACTAAGGAGATGTTCTTGGTTTACGGTGGAAAAGACCTCAGGGTGGAGGCCTTTGCTGATTCCGGCTTCCAGAGTGATAAGGACGATTCCAAGTCCATGTCGGGTTATGTCTTTACTCTCAATGGAGGGGCGGTGTGCTGGAAGAGCTCCAAGCAGGACACCGTTGCTGACTCGACGATGGAAGCGGAGTATATAGCTGCTTGCGATGCCGCAAAAGAAGCAGTCTGGATGAAGAAGTTCCTAACAGAACTTCAGGTGGTTCCTACCATAGTTGATCCAATACCTTTGTATTGCGACAACAACGGAGCTATAGCTTTAGCGAAGGAACCAAGGTCCCATCAGAAGTCCAGACACATCTTAAGGCGGTATCACCTGATCAGGGAGATCATTGATCGTCAGGAGATCGAGGTTCGGAGAGTTGCAACAGAAGAGAACATTGCTGATCCATTCACAAAGGCCCTACCTCAAATTCAGTTCGAGAGGCTACTCGAGATCATTGGTCTTCGATATGCCAGTACATGGCCCTAGTGCAAGTGGGAGATTGTTAGTGTTTATGCCCAAGAAGGCCATTACTGTATCATACTAGTTTGTATATTACTTAATGGAAGCTTGGGATATTCACATGTATATAACAGTCTTGCTAAACATGGTAGTATGCTACTTGGTTTTTCTATCTTAATATGTGAGCATACGTATTGATAGAGCTCTTAGGATCCTGCTTGACTACCAGCGTTGTGATGGCAGTCATACTAGTGGGGGCTGGGTAGTCTACAAGCACATCCTTATTCAGGTCCCTAGTCGGTGGATTATCGAGACAGAGCATCGATACTCCGGAGTAGACTAGTGTGTACGCTTCTCATCCCAGTTGGGGAGATGGTCTGTCCCACAGCCGTCAGTACGTCGTACTGGAGATAGTATGCAGATGCTCGTTAGGTTACGGGTACACCGGACAGGACTCACAGGGAACTGTTGGTTGGTTTTATACCAGTCGTCAGTGAACAGTTCCCAGGTGACATGAGTACAGCATAGTCCGCAGACTTGACACTGCTACTTCGCCTCGAGTATGTCCCACTGTTCTTAGATTGCTACCCTACCACGGCTCAAATGAGTCGTGCAAACAGGTAGCAGTTGGGTGCAGTCCCGAGCACTTGGAGGCAGTGGCGGTTAGACAGGATTCGTCCCTCCCGGTATTGGGAGTAGATATCGCGCTGTGTCAGAGAGCCATTACGCAAAGTCCCTGGCCAGGGCAAGCGAGATTTGCTGGTAGGTTCCAGTAGTTTCTCAGGGTGTAATGGGCTTCCCCCCGACACGACTCATACAGCCATTAGGGGACTGACGCTTGCCGCCCCCTAGGCCGGATATGCGATAGTCTTGGACGAACGGACCGGACTGTATGGAGATTGTCACATCAGACTCAGTAGGAGTTCGGATGGGTTTTCTCATCGGCCTTCTTATCGACAACTACCTGGGGACCGTTACGTACAGCTAGTGCCGCTTGCGGTCTGTGGTCAAACCAACTGCCAGCGTAGTAGTCGAGTCTCTAGAGTCCCACACAGAGAGTTTCCTATTCCAGGTGAAAGGATATAGAAGTCGTATGGTTTTACGACAAGGGTTCGGACACATACGTGCGTTTACGCACGTACGACTTTCGGACAGTTTTTTCCAGTCGGCTTTGGTTTAAGCCAGTTACTGGTATCCGGTTATTGGATTTTTACAGTCTAAAGTTTTTCCGTATTTTTACAGATTGGAGGGGCGTTCTCGTAATTTTGCGGGAAGCTTCTTGAATGAGGTGACTAAGGAGGTTAAGGTGTAAAATGAAATGAGTGTTAAAATGAGTCACCTTGATGATTCATAGAAGTCTTTTGTCATTCTAATGAATCATCACAAGATATGATCTATCATGGTTGCTAAATTAATTATTTATTATTTTCTAGTAAAAAGAAATGATAGATATATATATCTTCTTGATTCACTATTCTCATAAGAATGCTCATTATCATTTTCACATTCTCTCTCCTCTAGCTTTCCCTCTTCAAAGATTAATCCTACCTTCTCATGAGTTGAGTACAAGGGTTAGTAAGACTTAACAATCCATAATCATCACTCTATATCGATCTATCTTCTTCGATTAGCAATCCAAGAAGGTTAGTTGCCTCAAGTTTAGAGGCGAAGCTTCGAGTTTTGCTCTCGGGTGGATCTTCTACTACTTCAAGAAGGCCGAGGAGAACAAGGAGTTCGCAAAGACGAAGGAGTTGATTCATTAGGTATAATCCCGAAAAACCGTATTTTAGAAACACTTGTGTTTGGTTATTTATAGTTTAGCTTCGATTCAAGCGGTTAGTCGATGTTCGTTTACTAAACATGTTCGTTTTTGAAAATTCCGCCTCCCCATAAGTATTGGGGTGTTCTACATCGACTTACAGTTTCTTGGCTCAGGCAAAACGGAGTAGGAGCATATATGTGATATGTGCGGGACCGAGGATAATGCGATATGTGATACCGTATTATATTCTCGCGATATTTGATATCAGCCGGGTCATCGGATCAAGTGTTGATTCGATGAATCGGTACGGATAAATATTAGTCGGTTATATGCGATATAGCCGGATTGTCGGATCAAGTGTTGATTCGATAATTTAATGTATAATAATATATATGATAAATTAAATTACATTAACTAATATTTGCTCACTAAAAGATTCTTTTTCTCGCTCGGATAATACATTGATATATATGCGATATATGTTAAATGTATTATTTGATTTTGTTACGATAAATATTATATATGTGATATATAATATTGTAACATGATATGATAACTAATGCAACATGTTTAGTGGAGTTTAAACATGATTAGGGTTTGGATTAGGGTTAAGACTTCTAGTTGATTCTAGAAGGTTTCTTTTTGTCATGATAAAGATATTTTGTTATGACTCATGCTTTAACCCAACCCAAACCCTAACCCTAGTTAATTCTCTACATGAGTTTAGTTGACCATGGTTGCATTATTTATCATATTAATTCTTTCTATTCATCACAAAAGGAATTTCTATTATTATTCTTCATCTTCTTCCTTCTTCTTTCTTCATGGAAAAAGCTTACTAGCTTTTTCCAAGTGATGAATAAATATGAGAAAAAGATAAATAAAGAGTGCAAAAATCCTACTTCATGTAACACTTTGGATTTCCGTTTGAATGTCTTTCGTGATAATTAGTGATCGTACGTGTTAGTGTATATATGTGTTTATAGGATTATTAGTCATATTTAGTATTGTTTGCATATTGGGAATTTTCTTGTGCTAGTGCATACTTGCACACTTAGCCATTTTGAGACTTAGGGTTTTTGGTAGCATGTTAACCATTTTCTTGTGTTGCATGGTTGTTATTTTCCCCACCATTTTTTAACCTAAACAAAACACCATTTTTATAATTCATATTCTATTAAACAAATGAGGCATGGGGGGGGGGGGGGGGGTAGGTAAAAGCTTAACTTTTGACCCATTTTCCCTCTCTTCTCTCTCTCTTTCCCCACTCCAGAATTCTGGAGATTTTCCAGCAGCAAACCCTGCATTTTCCTCCATATTCTCTTCTCTTTTCATTCCCCTTTGATCCATACACAAACCCTATACATATCAACTCATTTTCATCACAAAACCTTAGGAAAAGTGAGCTTTTTGAGGTGTTTGAAGCAAATCTGCATACTTGAGGGAAAAAGCTGGAACTTTTGGTCTTCCTAGGGTCTTTAGAAGGTATAAACTCATGTCTTAACCTCTTTTTCCATAACTTGTAGTATTCTTTAGTAAAAATCTCTTTTTTGTGCATTTTTAGTGATATTAAAGGATATTTGTGAAGTAATATGTTAGATTAGGGTTTTGTTAGTTGTGCTAGCTCTATTATGTGTTATTGGAGCTATCTTAGGCCATGTTTTGTTTCGGTTTACACAAAAATACCCTAAAGTTTGATTTTAGTGCAAAGTGTGGATTTTAACTAGATATAAGACCCTGTAGGATCTGCTGTTACCCGAGACATTTCAGAGTAAATCTAGATGTTACTGTAGCATGTATGGGGGGTATAGGGTGCACACACCAAACCTGGGAGCCCAATTTCCATTTGGGGCCGCCAAAATTTGCATTCTGGCCGCAATTTGCGGCCAGATGGGGGAGCCATGGGTTGGGGTTTGGGGTGTGGGTGTCTGCTGCTATGTGGGTTGTTTTGGTATATATATTTTTGCAATATCTTTCCTGTATCAAAATCTGGAGGTGATTACCTATTTTCCCGTATTTTCAATCTTTCGCGACACGCGTGATACGTGTGTGTGGGTTTGGGGTTTCTGCGTATCGCGGTGCGTCGGAGTGGTTTCAGGCGCGTAACCACACGTTTTAGCGTATCGCGCATACGCGCGCTTGGTTCGCGACACGAGTTACTAGTTCGGCTTTAATGTCGCGTTTGTGTGACTTCAAGCTTACGTGTGATATATTGTGTAATTCTAGGTTCGCAGGCGAGTACGGCGGACGCCGCGCGGAAGCGGAAACAAGTTGTTGGCTATACCTAGCGACGGACTACGGTGAGTAGATTTCACATCTACGGGGATATCGCCCGCATGGCGTTCTACGTCAGGGCTGATAGGACCTTATAGTTTCCTTTGTATACATTGACTATTCATGGCTACCATTTAGTGCATGCCGCATTCCCTGATATTTGGATATAAACTAGAATTTATAGAACACCGTACCATTACTAACGGTCCATGTTGCACGAGCACTATCCTGCATGTTACACACACACCGTTAGTAATTGCCATGACACTCACACTGTACTATATCACATCGGATCATCATATTGTAGCTCATCTATATGTGACTTGACATGCTATTCATACTTGATACCTATATCACATCGGATCATCATATTATAGCTCATCTATATATGACTTGACATGTTATTCATACTTTATACCTATATCACATCGGATCATCATATTGTAGCTCATCTATATGTGACTTGACATGCTATTCATACTTGATGCCTATATCACATCGGATCATCATATTGTAGCTCATCTATATGTGATTTGACATGCTATTCATACTTGATGCCTATATCACATCGGATCATCATATTGTAGCTCATCTATATGTGACTTGACATGCTATTCATACTTGATGCCTATATCACATCGGATCATCATATTATAGCTCATCTATATGTGACTTGACATGCTATTCATACTTGATACCTATATCACATCGGATCATCATATTGTAGCTCATCTATATGTGACTTGACATGCTATTCATACTTGATACCTATATCACATCGGATCATCATATTGTAGCTCATCTATATGTGACTTGACATGCTATTCATACTTGATACCTATATCACATCGGATCATCATATTGTAGCTCATCTATATGTGACTTGACATGCTATTCATACTTGATGCCTATATCACATCGGACCATCATATTGTAGCTCATCTATATGTGACTTGACATGATATTCATACTTGATGTCTATATCACATCGGATCATCATATTGTAGCTCATCTATATGTGACTTGACATGATATTCATACTTGATGCCTATATCACATCGGATCATCATATTGTAGCTCATCTATATGTGACTTGACATGCTATTCATACTTGATGCCTATATCACATTGGATCATCATATTGTAGCTTATCTATATGCGACTTGACATGATATTTATATTGGACGCACATATCATATCGGATCATTGACTTGCATTTTGGTTTAGATTACATATGATTTCTGGATTTGGGAACTGTGGCTATTGCAAATATGTAATCATTTGAAAACCCGGTTCCCTTGATATGATATTTCGGTACGTCCACCATGTGTTTTCTCGGTGCTATAGTGATATATGTGAACCCGAATCGAGGAGCTGGTTGAGGCCGATTATGGGTACATGGTGGACCCGGTATGGTACCCCGAGGCGAGAACGGTTTCGCTGTGCAGTAGACGGTGAGCCTGGCAGAGGGACTACTACCTACCGGTGATTGGATGGACCTGACAGTTATCCGGAAGGTTCTGATCAGAGTCTATAGATGGATGCGGGGTGATCCGTACTGCTGGGGCCGAGGGCCTATACCGCAGACGGAGCCCGTGGGCTGACTCAGACTGACGGGGCCCGATGGATGAGGATTTGCGTGTCGATGCTGGACACGAGTATTTATGATATTTGGGTGCCGATGTTGGGCACTCAGGATTCTCAGAGATGTACAGGATTTGAGGGCCGATGAGAGTGCCGGCGTCTGAGCTATTTGGGGGACGTGGGTGCATTGATGGACACCGATTACATATTCCACGTTGACATTCCGTGTAGATATTATATTGCCCCTGCTCAGCATTTACTGTTGTACCTCATCCTGTAGTTACATTACCTGATTGAGTACTTGCATGATTATTGCACATACTGCTTAACACATATTGATATCATCTGTTGGCATATGATAGAGTAGCGTAGTACGTGCATGCTCGCGATTACCTTTATATGTTATCTCTATTCACGAGTTGGCAACTCACCCCCGTTGTGCCACAGTGTGTGCAGGTTGCCCTTCGGAGTAGTCGCGGCAGGCTGCGGTTGCATCTTTTGACACAGATACCCCCATAGTTGGTGTACTAGCTCTTTTGCTGATAGGTGGGTTTTGTGCGGTATCTGTTTATCTTTCAGTATGTACATTGTTGTATCTAGTATTCTCCATCTACCATGTATGTATTTGACTTAGAGACAGTGTGAGGACGATGATGTATTATATTTGTATTCTGGTGTCGAGCTCATTGTGAGCCGACTGTACTTGCAGTTTATCCTTTCTGTGATTTTCCCACTTGTGGATCTTGATCTTCGCTACGGCGTCGTATATTGTTATCTTGGTGATTGTTTACTTAGATTTCTTATCATGTTAGTAAGTGCTTTCATTTAAAACTTATTACACTCTATACTTTCACTTGTTTGATTTCTGGGTTTCGGTTCACTTAGTCGCGTTACGCCTGTTGACGTTACGTGGTTAAGTGCCGGTCACGGGCCAAACTTTGGGTCGTGACACTTCATCATCCTCATCTTCCCTTGCCATTTAGATGAGGGTGTTCACATCATTTATAAGTGTTAGCTTGTGTTAACGAAACATCAAGGTAGATCATCTTTGTATCGAAGATCGGAAGCAAAGGTTGCATCTTTCTCTTCGTGGAACCTCTCGAGAGTCCGAAACCCAATGATTGCAGCGAAGGGACCACAACATGGAGCATATGAAGTGAAGGACCGGATCTACAAAGGTTTTAATCCCTCTCACTTAGTGTTAAAATGTTTAGCATGTTAGTTTTCGCCTAATCTCTAGTTTAAAGATCCGTATTCGGGTTGTTCGGCACGTCTAAATTATTAATCGGGCATGGTTGATGCCTCGTAGACCCTTGTGCGCGTGCCTAGCAACCCTACAGTGGTATCAGAGCTAAGCTAGAGCTTTAGGCGAAGTCTAGACGAAGTTTAAAGTCCAATCGAACCCGGAAAACCCGATATACCCTAGTTTCTGGAAATTTTTCAAAACTGTGATATTTTTCATATTAAAAGTACCCAGAAAATTCAGCAGGTTATTTTAGGAATTACTGTGAAACCCGACCCCCTAAATCGTCCAAAGCGCCGCGGAACCGCGGCCAAACCCTGGTATTGGCGGCGGTTCCACGGCAAGAAGGAAGGATTGAGGGATAGGGTTTGCACAGTAACCTCCGTAGCTAATTCCTGATTCTTCTGGGAATTTTTTATTTTCACTCCAGTGTTGTGTTTTCTGGGTTGTATTGGCGACTCGTTGTTTCCATCGGATATTATGTCACGACCCGAAAATGGTACGTGATGGCCCTAATACTACGCAACGCCTCCAGACGTAACACAGTAAAAGAATGCCAAAACCCAGAAATCTAAACCATAAAAATACGGAAAAGATTATAAAAATTTTGGAAACATTTGAAATCACAACCCAAATTCTTTAAAAGAGTCCACTTTTTCTTTAAAATTTTGGCAGCACCTCCTTTGTAAAACAAGCCCCCAAAAAGGGTACAACATAAATATAAAGTAAAGCATCCCAAACGGGAGCAAAATCCACGCCCAACGGCGAAAAACAACACCACAACAGATATACGACGCCATAGCGAAGAAATAAGAGACAAAAGAAAGGAAATTGTATAAAGGCACAAATCCACAATAATATACAAAATCGTCCTCACCAAGTCTCTAAGTCACAACATACTAGTAGTAGATGGAGAGTACAAGATACAACGAATATACAGTACAATCTCAGATAACCACAAAACCCACCTGGGCAAAACTGCACACTAACAGGCGAAGTGGTATCCGCAGCCAAAAGATGATAGATAAGTGAATAGCTTAATAGCTTGCCTCGACTACTCTGGGGAAACACCTGCAATACCTGTGGCACAACGGGGGTGAGTTGCCAACTCGTGAATAGTAAATAACATATGCAGGTAATCGCAAGAATGTACGTACAGCATGAATCTAAGATATGTCAATTGCAGTAATAACAAGTCATATGAGTACGAAATAATGGAAAGTACACTAACAAGTACCACCAATATATAAAGCAATAATGATATGACAACAGTATGCAATAATCATGCACTGGGGATATGAGAAAGTAAATGTGCAACACTCATGAAGGTACACTCACAGGTACTCCTAATACATGGAACAGTGCACAAGTGTGTGAAGATGAGGTATGGAGTGAAATATGTCATTTCAACGGAATCCTGACATCGTGGTGGGATCACAATCCAGCAAGACAAATCAAAATCCAATCCCTCAATCAGCCCCCAAATTGGCTCTCATATCATCCAAGTGTCACATCTCCTCAACTGCACAATATCAAGTATATCTCGCATAAGTATCGAACGTACAACATCAAGTAGATCTCACATATCTAGTATGTACAGTATCAGGTATATCTCACATATAACAAATGTACAACAGCTAGTGGATCTCACATCTCTCGTATGTACAATATCAGTATATCTCACATATATCAAATGTACAACATCAAGTGGATCTCACATATCTAGTATGTACAATATCAGTATATCTCACATATATCAAATGTACAACATCAAGTGGATCTCACATATCTAGTATGTACAATATCAGTATATCTCACATATATCAAATGTACAACAGCAAGTGGATCTCACATCTCTTATATCCCAAAATAAATCTCCAGCACGGTTCTAACATCCAAATATAATGTCATAATAAATATGATGAGAGCAATACACATATATTAGCGTCCCATTCCACTAATATTGGTGTAAGGGTATATATAACAGCGGCTCAATCCCCTGTTATATATACAAATGAGTAATTAGAAATATCATGAAACCAATGTGCCAAGCATCGACACAGAAATACTGATCCATCAGGTGTTGTCTCCATGACTGGCCCCCTGATAAGTACGTATCATACGCTATCCCGAGAGCTCGAGTGCCTAGCTCTGACCCTCGCCTCTCGACGTATCCATACGCACATGACTCCCGTCGGTATCCACTCGATAGCCGATGAGTCAATGGTCCTGTCACCGGAAAGTATGGTTCCCCTAAGCCTCATCGCCTCCACCGCGACGTCGACTCACTGCGACAACGTTCTTGCTTCGGGGTACCTCCGGGCCCCACCATGTACCCATACACGGATCCCTCCTTTCCTCGCGTAGGGTATACATCAGAACCGATAAATCTCATGGTGGATGCTATAATATCATATCAAGGAAACCGGGTTTTTCAATGTATGCATAATTTCATGAACTACCACGGTCCCCAAATCCAGAAAACATCATGAAAAATCCATATAACAATGCGATAATCCATGAATAAAGTATACGCAACATAAAAACTGTAATGAAAGCGTATAACAGAAAAACATAGCATTCACCAGATATAAATGAACACTTGAATGGTAAAGCAGAAATATAGGTATCTACCTACATGATGATGTGATATACCTATCAGGTATAAGTAAAGTATGAAATGTAAGTACACCTGTAGCTATGTCCTTAGGTGTGTATGTACCTAACACTAATGGTACAAGATCCTATAGGTAAACAGGAACTAGCATAACAAAGTCTAAGTTATAAACGATAAGAAATATATATCAAGGTCACAATGTCCCTAACCCGACAATATTATTTCTAAATATGGGTTGTGTATGACATGGCAATTATTGACGGTGTGTGTGGCATACAATCAGTGCTTTCGCAATCTGAGCCGTCAATAATAGTGCAGTGTCCTAAGGATACTAGTCCAAGCACAACTATCACTAAGAAGAAAGGTAATTGCGCAATTCTAAACATGACATAGAATATGCGACAAAGTAAAATATTTCTAGCCCAGACGCATAACGCCATGCGGGCGATTCCCCTGTAGATGTTAAATCTACTCACCCACACTCCAAGCTAGATGAAGTCTACCACCTGTATCCCCCTGTGGCAGTGTCCGTAGTCCCCGCCTGCGAACCTGCAACATATAAACAACAAGCAAATATATATTAATAACTCTAAAACACGAACAAGCTACATCTAACCAACACAACAACACACAACCACATCTTAAGTGTTCGTATCGTGGCTAACAAGAATAGCAACACGACGAAAACAACTTAAGAGCGAAACCACGAAAACTGCACGACCCGTGTCGTAACACGTATCGCGCAGACACAAAACACTAGAAACTACCTAATTGATCCCAGATTTTGCCTACTGTGAAAACTCAACAAACAAACAAGACCAGAAGAACCCAAACCATAGCAGACACCTACACAGGAAAACCCAAACCCTAACTCTCCAGCATAGCCGGCATCGCCAGCCCCTCCTTTAGCCGTCGCCGGCCCTGGCCGGTGGCCTGGGGTCCATCTCGAAGGTGGTGCTCCAGGTCCCCTAGTACAACACTACTACTATGTTTAATTTCTCAGTAAACACCCCGGGTCAAAGCAGATCCTAGAAACCACAAACCGACACTAAAATACGATATTTCGCATCAAAACCTAATTTAAACCATCTAAACTGAAACTATTTAGCTAAACTACACTAAAAACACAACAAAGAGCAGCAAGAGGATTTTACCTTCACAAAAGAAGCCAAAGATCCAAGCTCAAGAGCTCTCCAAGTCAAGAAAATGAGAAAACATGAACAAAGATGGGATTTTTGTGAACTTTGAATGAGAATTTGAGTATTTGTGAAGGAATTATGAAGAAATGAGAAGGGGAATTGCACAAGGCAGGAGAGGGGAGAGGGCTCGGCCAAGGAGAGGGAGAGAGAGAGAGAAGGGAATTTCCTAGCAAATTCCAAAAAGAAATGCATTAAATGCACTCACACACAATAATTCACACATGCATGCATCTTCTTTTCAATTCTTTTCTTTTCTTTTCTTATTCCTTTAAATCCATGTCCACACATTCATAAAAGATTATTATGTGGTTTAGTTTAACTTAAGAAAATTTTAGAAAAGATGCAAAGAGAAGATTTCCAAAAATGTGCAAACCGAATTAAAATAACATTAAAATTGGGAAAAATTCAAATTGGACCAAAACGTCACATATACTCCCAAAGTGTGCGCACTAGCTTTATTTTATCAAAACTAGGTGCTGGCAAATCGATATGGCCGTTTGATCACAATCGGTATAAAACTGAAAATACCGACGAATTTCACCCAAAAACAGAAACAAACACAAAACGATTTCTAAAACGTTACATATTATAACTTTGTTTAGTTTGTCCGGATAATTTTTAGAAACTGTTAAAAAGTTCGAACGGATATCAATAACTCATTTTTTCCCCTATCGGAAAATTTTTCAAAAGTTAGATTTTTTCTCGTGTTTAAGAACGTTCTAAGTCGTGCAAGTAACGCGGTGGACCCTCTAGAAGACAACAAACCTTAACTCGATTATGTGACCGTCTTGAATTTCCTTTTGAACCTTAGGGTTTGGGGTAGTACGGCGTGCCACATGTGAGGCGTTGGCTTGACCCTTCTACGGCTGGACCATTGGTACTGTGGCATGTGATGGATGTTTTTAAACTGATTTCAAGTGTTGAGATATATTGGGGAAATCTTGGGTGTTTGATGATTCGATCGGAAAGTTTAACTTTGTCTATTTATCTGGAATGTGATACAATATTTGGAATCCACAGGTAGTTATGAGATAACTGATTTGAATATTATAAACATAGCAGTTTAGTCTCAAATGATCGGTTGCCACGGAATTTTGATGTGATCAAAAGTCCGTCGCAATCACGTAGCGTACGCGGATACTCGCCGGGTAAACTTAATAGACAGCTACACCTCTTAGCCCCGACCAAGTGACTGTAGGAGAACCCCGTCGCCGAAAGCATCCGTTCGGATGCTCGCGGCAGCGGTGTTCCGCCTTAGTGCACTTCGTCGACGGCATCTGGGGGTGCGGCCGTCTACTAAAGTTTGCGACGAGCATTCGATCAGGACGTCGGGAATCTTGTTGAATTGCCCGACTTGATATTTAAAAGAGTTTTCGATAATGAGACTAAAATGCGGGGTTTATAATTGTTAGACATGTGATGTCTAAGAAATTCATTTGGTTAGGCATGCGATGTCTAAGGAGGTTGCGGATTCCAACTGTTGTAGTTTTACACTTTCTTTTCTGTGACCGTAAGCGTAGTATGTGGTGTATCGCCGGCTTCGTTGCTATACATCAACGACAATCGGGATACGCATACTTGCTTATGTTGATGATATGAGATATTATGTGTTGCTGTGATATGTTGTATTGGATCGTCGCGTTTGAATAGCCTGGGGTTTTATGTGAGATGAGAGTTTTTTCTTTTTCATTCATGTAAAATTCATTTGTATGTAATATTCTTTTATTGGGGCACTTCCAGGTTGCGGAAGATGTCACCGTTGTATATTATTTACTTTTCCGCATTAGGTAGACCCAAGGAGGGGAGCACAAGTAACCGGGTTCTAGGGTCCAGTGGGAGACCATCTCGAGGAGTCGGGACCGGGGCTCCTAACCATAGAATTGGCTGTGTTGCTTGCCGCTCTCGTAGGGGTCTAGGGATGTGGGTTTGGCTATTCATCGCGACCATGGAATCCGTGTTTTATACAGGCTCGTATTGAAAACACGGACGTCCTAGTATATCCAATATTTCATATATGTTCTTCTGCTGCAATGTTCTGTGATGAGATTATATTACTGCCTGAGACGAATGTTTATATTATATATATGAGATATATGTTATATTGAAGATTTCGTTTCAAATGTGATGCTTGCGAAGCATATTAAAATGGGACTTCATTAATGAGATTAATGAAATAAAAGAAACGTAAGATGTTGTAGAAACTTGTTTAAAAACTGGTAGCTCTAGTTCTTGCTTTGCATAGCGGTGTTCCTTGTAGAACATCCAGCACCTTATTCGATAAGGAAAGAGCCGAGATCCCTTCACCGGGAGTGACCTCTTTAGTGAAACTAGCAGATGCTACAAATTCGGTTTGTTTTTTGATTGCTTCTATAGTTCTTGCTTTGCATAGTGATATTTGTGAAATATCCTGCACCTTATTCGATGAGGAAAGGGCCGACGATCCCTTCACCGGGAGTGACCCCTTTAGCAAAACTAGAAAAGCCTCAAAAACACTCCATTTAAAATCACTCGATTCTACAACGATATAAAGTTCATTACGCAAAGGGTTTTCTTAAAAACATGTCGTAGCCCTCCGTCATTTCAGATAAGTAATAGTTAGTATTCGTGCTGCGTTTGTTGACTCAGTCAAGGCGTAGTGTGCGGTAGCTGATTAATGCTTATCTGCAATGCATATGATGCGATTGGATTAGGGTAGTCGTGCGGCCTTGTTGACTCAGTCAAGGGTCGTGCGGGTGGGTTTAATTCAATCGGGAAATGACGGGTTGAACTTTACTTGCGGTCTATGGTTTGTTGACTCAGTCAAGGTCATAGTTCGCTTGGGGCAAAATATTATTGGGAATTTCAAGTGTTGAAATTTTCAATAAGATTGCATACCTTCTATGAGATAGTTGGATCCCGATACCCGCTGCGAGTAAGAGTTACTCCTGGGAGAGTTTTACACATTACAATTAGTCGATCAAGTAGGTGTCTAGAAAGGTGTCAACGGGGTTACGCCTCTGGGAAAACGAGGTTTACTTTAATTAGGTTCGTGCGAAAGCACGGGGGACCTCCCTCAAAGTACCGACACTGGCTTGGCTGAAAGATTGGCGAACTTGTAGCGTGTGATTAATCCCGGCTAGTCTTTCCTTTTAGGGTTTGAAGGAAGATTTGATTAAAACAGTGGGAGACATCCGATTAGATATATTAGATAACCAATCTAATCTTGCAAGAGCATACGCTGAGTGTTTTTTTCTCTCTCTCTCCAGGTAGCGACCATATCACGCCTTAATCAAGATAATAAAACGGATATATTGACCGAACCCGCTTGTTATACTAAGCTGCGGAACGTTGGTCCCGCTCCAACTTATAATTGTTATAAGACAGAGCAGGAAATAGGGGATTACCAGAATTCCCGCGCCGCCCAAACGAAGAAAGTGCATGCTGAGGCATCATCTTCGAGTGTGTTCATTACAGAGAACTGTTTCTCAGTATCCTTTACGTCCTGGGTATTTGATACCGGATCAGGATCCCAGATATGTAATCTGTTACATAGGGCTACAGAAAGGTAGAAAACTGAGAACGGGTGATAAGTTTCATGAGCCAGAAAACGGTGTAAGTGTTGCAGCCAGGTTTGTTGGTCACTGTCACCCTGTATTACCTGAATACATTGATTCTGAACAAATGCTATTAGATACCGAATCTGATATACAAAATCATATCAGTCTCTTTATTAGTAAAGAAAGGATATAATTTTGTATTGTTGGATAATGTTTTGAACATTTCCTATATCAAGAGTTGATCGGTTCAGGCACGTTATCTAAAAGTATTGACGTTCTAAATCAAACTACAGTTCTTAGTATAAGGAACATACACAAGAGGAAGAGTTCAGAAATGAATGAATCCTTCTTGAGGTTTTGTAGACTAGGTCATATTAATGCGACCCGACTGGCTGAAGTTACATATAGATGCATATTTAAATTAGTTTGAATTTACATCTTGTGAAACTTGCCGGTCATGTCACAAAGATAAGATGACCACAACTCTATTTATTGGAAACAGAGAAAGAGTTAGTGAGCTCTTGGGATTGATACATGCTGATGTATGAAAGTCCCCTGTCTACACATGCCAAGACCGGTTCTTTTTACTTCATTACGTTCTCTAATAATCTCTCAATATTCAAATATGTGTTTCTGTTGAAACACAAGTCCGAAGCTTTTGAGATATTCACAGAATGTAAGTTAGAAGTAGAGAACCAAATACGGGTAAAAGTATTATGTCCTTTGATGTGATCAAGGAGGAGAATACTTGAGCACGGAATTCCTGGACTATTCTAAAGGAGAATGAGATTCTCTCTCAGCATTACTCCTTCGTATACACCACAGCACGTCGGTGTATCGGGGCGGAGCAAGAAACACCCTATGTGTTATGGTGTGCTCTATGATGAGTACTACTGAGTTTCCTATTTCCTTTTGGGAGTTATGCACTTGAGAAGCTGCATACCTATTGAATAGGGTTCAAATCAAATCAGTTGCCTACCACTTCATATGTGATATAGAAAGGGAAGAGCCCATATCTTAAGTTTGTTAAGATTTGGGGTTGTCCGGCTTATGTCTAAAAGCAAAATCCGGACAAGCTCGAGGAAAAGTCTGTTATGTAGAACTGGAAATGTTCCAGCTATACAAACTGCAACTGATGATTTGGTAGAACCAAAGGATTCAATAGTTTCCAACGAACCTCAGCCTCTCCGCCGATCTAGCAGGGTTCCTCACCCACCTGAGAGATACTTCGGTTTCTCTATGACAGTGGGAGCGAGGATTGCATCATGAGATGATGACCCAACTAGTTTCGAGCTGGCCATCAGGAGTGGGACTCTGTAAAAATGGCTGGATGCTTATCGATCTGAGATGGAATCCTTATACACCAACAAAGTATGGACTTTGGTTGCTTTATCTGAAGGGTTAAATCCCCATCAGGAGCAAGTATATCTTGAGAAGATTACTTGGTGTACATGGAAAAGTTGAGACTTTCAAAGCTATGCTTAAGTCCATCCAGATCCTACTTGCCACGGCTACATACCATGACTACGATATCTGGCGGCTGGATGTCATGACTGCTTTTCTAAATGATGTTTTAGAAGAGAACGTCTATAAGTACACAGCCAGAGGGCTTCGTAGACAGTGGGTGCAGCGGAAACGTGTACAAGATGTTTTATATGATAAAACAGGCATCGCGGAGTTGGAACATCTGTTTTGATGTGGTAGTCAAAGAGTTTGACTTCATCAAAATGGTAGATGAACCTTGTATATACAAAAAGGTAGTAGAGAGTATGGTGGTGATCCTCGTAGAGTACGTGGATGACATACTCTTGATAGGGAAGGAGTTTCCTATGCTACGCTCGGTCAATCTCCGCTTATCACAAGGATTCTCCATATAGGATCAAAATAATACCTATTAAATCCTTGGTTTCGGATCTATGAGATAGATCTGATTGGATGCTAGGATACTCACTAGTTGTACTGAGATGGTATCAATCGATCCTGGGGAGAATCACTGGAAAGGTTCCAGGGTGATAAGGACGACTGAAAGTCAGTCGCAGGCATTGTCTTTACCCTCAGTGGAGGGACGGTATGTTGGAAGAGTTCCAAGCTAGATACCGTGACATAATAGACGATTAAAGGCAAGATACATCGTTACCAAGGATACTACCAAAGAGGCAGTCTGGATTTATAAGTTCATGAGATGAACTTCGTTCCTACCATTGTGAGACAATGGAGTTATGGCTTATGCCATGGAATGCCCGTCCCATCAGAAATCCAGATATAATTCTTAGGCAGTATCACCTGATCATGGAGATGGCTGATCTCCAGGGAGATCGAGGTTAGGAGAGTAGACACAGAGGACAACAGCGCAGATCCACTCACAAAGGCCTTTTTCCTAGTAGAGACTTTTTATGGGACGGTTGAGTATGAGATACTTCAACCGCAGCTAATTGTTGGGTATGCGATAACATAACAGATGGCCCTAGTGCAAGTGGGAGATTGTTAGTTATATGTATGCCCTAGAGGCATTACTGTACATACGATGTATATTGTAGTGGATGCTAGGACATATATAGGGAGGACTTTCTTGCTCGACATGATAGTATGCTATCTGGTTGTACTTTATCTTAACATGTACTCTGATTGTCTCTATTGTTACATGTTGATAAAGCCCTTAGGATATGTACTCGACTACTGGGACTATGATGAGATCATACTAGCGGGGCCACGGTAGTCGACGAGTACATCCTATAACTGTTCCTAGTCGAGGGTGTATCGAGACAGGGCATCGATGCACCAGAGTAGACTAGCGTATACGCATCTTGACCCATATGATGGGCGATGGATGATCCCATATCCATCGGTGTTTGACATCAAGGATGGTGTATGAGTGCTCAGTGGAGACTGGGTACACTGGACGGACTCCCCGAGAACTCCCAGATGGTATTATACCTCACGTCAGATGGCAGTTCTCCGGTGACACTGGTACAGAGTAGTCTGTTGACCCGAGATCGTCATAGTGTCTTGTGTGATTCCCACTGTGCTTTGATTTCCATCATACCACGTCCAAGAGGGCGTGCAAAAAGGTGGCTTTTGGGTACAGTCCTGAATCACATGGAGGCAATGAGCGATAGGAGGGGATTCGTCTATCCCGGTATAGGGAGTTGATGTTGTGCTGTGTTCGATTGGCTATAACCAGAAATCCCTGGCCAGGGTTGCTGAGATTTACTGGTAAGTGTTATCAGTAGTTTCTCGAACTGTTATAGACCTCATATCGACACGACTTATCTAGCTACTGGGGTCTGACGTTTACCACCCCTAGGCGAGATATGCAACATATCAGACGACGAGACCGGACTGTACGGGAGTGTTACTGTTTTGATTCACAGGAGAAGTTACAGGCTTCCTTGTTGATCTTCTGAGCGCTCAATACCTGGGTAGCTGTTACGTTTAGCTGACCGCTTGCAGCTTGTGGGTGTTTGATATGATCATCACCTACTGCCGGCGTATTGACGATTCTTTAGAGTCCTACACAGAGGTTTCTTGGCTCAGGCAAAACGGAGTAGGAGCACATATGTGATATGTGCGGGACCGAGGATAATGCGATATGTGATACCGTATTATATTCTCGCGATATTTGATATCAGCCGGGTCAACGGATCAAGTGTTGATTCGATGAATCGGTACGGATAAATATTAGTCGGTTATATGCGATATAGCCGGATTGTCGGATCAATTGTTGATTCGATAATTTAATGTATAATAATATATATGATATATTAAATTACATTAACTAATATTTGCTCACTAAAAGATTCTTTTTCTCGCTCGGGTAATACATTGATATATATGCGATATATGTTAAATGTATTATTTGATTTTGTTACGATAAATATTATATATGTGATATATAATATTGTAACATGATATGATAACTAATGCAACATGTTTAGTGGAGTTTAAACATGATTAGGGTTTGGATTAGGGTTAAGACTTCTAGTTGATTCTAGAAGGTTTCTTTTTGTCATGATAAAGATATTTTGTTATGACTCATGCTTTAACCCAACCCAAACCCTAACCCTAGTTAATTCTCTACATGAGTTTAGTTGACCATGGTTGCATTATTTATCATATTAATTCTTTTTATTCATCACAAAAGGAATTTCTATTATTATTCTTCATCTTCTTCCTTCTTCTTTCTTCATGGAAAAAGTTCACTAGCTTTTTCCAAGTGATGAATAAATATGAGAAAAAGATAAATAAAGAGAGAAAAAATCCTACTTCATCATCCTCATCATCTCTTGCCATTTAGATGAGGGTGTTCACATCATTTCATTAGTGTTAGCTTGTGTTAACGAAACTTCAAGGTAGATCATCTTTGTAACGAAGATCGGAAGCAAAGGTTGCATCTTTCTCTTCGTGGAACCTCTCGAGAGTCCGGAACTCGATGATCGCAGCGAAGGGACCACAACACGGAGCATATGAAGTGAAGGACCGGATCTACAAAGGTTGTAATCCCTCTCACTTAGTGTTAAAATGTTTAGCATGTTAGTTTTCGCCTAATCTCTAGTTTAAAGATCCGTATTCGGGTTGTTCGGCACGGCTAAATTATTAATCGGGCATGGTTGATGCCTCGTAGACCCTTGTGCGCATGCCTAGCAACCCTACAATATATGCATCAAGTATGAATATCATGTCAAGTCACATATAGATAAGCTACAATATAATGATCCGATGTGATATATAATTCCTACAGTGTGCGTGTCATGGAAATTACTAACGGTGTGTGTGTAACATGCAGGATAGTGCTCGTGCAACATGGACCGTTAGTAATGGTGTGGTGTTCTATCAATTCTAATTTATATCCACATAGCAGGGAATGCAGTATGCACTAAATAGTAGCCATGAACAGTCAATGTATACAAAAGAAACTATAAGGTCCTATCAGCCCTGACGTAGAACGCCATGCGGGCGATATCCCCGTAGATGTGAAATCTACTCACCGTAGTCTCTCGCAAGGTATAGCCAACAACCTGCTTCTCCTTCTGCACGGCGTCCACCGTACTCGCCTGCGAACCTAGAATTTCACAATACATCATACATAAGCTTGACATCACACAAACACGACATTATAGCCGAACTAATAACTCGTGTCGCGAACCAAGCGCGCGTGTGCGCGATACGCTAAAACGTGTGATTATGCGCCTGAAACCACTCCGATGCGTCACGATATGCAGAAACCCCAAACCCACACACACGTATCACGCGTGTCGCGAAAGATTGAAAATACGGGAAAATAGGTAATCACCTCCAGATTTTGATACAGGAAATATATTGTAAAACTATATATACCAAAACAACCCACATAGCAGCAGATACCAAAATCCCAAACTCCAACCCAAAACTCCCCCATCTGGCCGCAATTTGCGGCCAAAATGATTATTTCGGCTGCCCCACTTGGGAATTGGGCTCCCAGGTTTGGTGTGTGCACTCTATACCCCCCATACATGCTACAGTAACATCTAGTTTACTCTGAAATATCTCGGGTAGCAGCAGATCCTACAGGGCCTTATTTCTAGTTAAAATCCACACCTTGCACTAAAATGGAACTTTAGAGTATTTTTGTGCAAACTGAAACAAAACCTGGCCTAAGATAGCTCTAATAACAAATAATAGAGCTAACATAACTAACAAAATCCTAATCTAACATGTGAATCACAAATATCCTTAAATATCACCAAAAATGCACAAAAATGAGATTTTTACTAAAGAATACTACAAGTTTAAGGAAAAGGAGTGCAAATATGAGTTAATACCTTCTAAGAACCTTGTAGAACACCAAAAGTCTCAGCTTTTCCCTCTAGTGTGCAGATTTGCCTTAAACACCTCAAAAAGCTCACTTTTCCTAAGGTTTTGTGAAGGAAATGTGTAGTTTTTGTGTAGGATTTGTGTAGAGATCAAAGAGACATGAAGAGGAGAAGAAAAGATGAAGAAAATGGGAGGGTTTGCTGCTGGAATTCTCCAGAATTTCTGAGATGGGGAAAGAGAGAGAGAAGAGAGGGAAAAATGGGTCAAAAGTCAAGCTCTTTACCTAATCCCCATGCCTCATTTGTTTAATTGGATTTTAAATTATCAAATGGGGTTTTGTTTTGGATAAAAGGGTGGGGAAAAATATAACAACCATGCACAAAAGAATGGTTAACATGTTACCAAAAACCCTAAGTCCCAAAAATGGCTATGTGTGCAAGTGTGCACTAACACAAGAAAATTCCCAATATGCAAACACTACTAAATATAACTAATAATCCTAGGAACACATATATATAATAACACGTACGATCACTAATTATCACGAAAGACATCAAACGGAAATTCAAAGTGTTACAATCTACCCCCCTTAAAGAAATTCGGTCCTCGCATTTAAAAATCTAACTACACGCACCTTCAAAAAGATAGGGATACCTCTTCCTCATCTCGCTCTCGGTCTCCCAAATGACTTCCTCGCCGCTCTGGCCATGCCAAAGCACTTTGACGGACGGTAACTCTTTCGACCTCAATTTCTTCACTTGCCGATCCAAGATCATCACCGGCTGCTCTGCATAGGAAAGGTCGCGCTCAAGCTGGATCGTCGGGTGCTGAATCACATGCGAAGGATCATGAAGATATCTGCGGAGCATCGAAACGTGAAATACGGGGTGTATGTCTGGAAAACTGGGCGTAAGGGCTAAACGATACGCAACCGCACCAACACGCTCGAGGATCTCGAAGAGGCCCACGTATCTGGGACTAAGCTTCCCCTTCTTCCCAAATCTCATCACGCCTTTCATTGGGGAGACCCTCAATAAAACATGATCACCAACGGAAAACTCAAGTCTGCGCCGACGACGGTCCGTATGATCTCTGCCTACTCTGGGCTGCTCTCATCCTATCGCGAATCAACTGGATATTCGCGGTCGTCTCCTCCACAATCTGCAGCCCTAAGATACTGCTCTCACTGAGCACCGTCCAACAGGTGGGCGATCTGCATCTCCTCCCATAAAGTGCCTCAAACGGTGCCATCTGAATGGTCTCCTGGTAGCTGTTGTTGTAGGAGAACTCTACTAAGGGCAAATGATGATCCCAGCTACCTCCGAAGCCTAAAACGCAAGCTCTGAGCATGTCCTCGAGAGTCTGAATAGTCCGCTCTGACTGCCCGTCGGTCTGCGGATGGAATGCTGTGCTGAAACTCAAGCGAGTGCCCAAAGCCTCCTGAAGCCTCTGCCATAGCCGGCTGGTAAACTGGGTGCCTCTATCGGACACGATACAAGTCGGAACTCCGTGCAGTCGTACAATCTCATCAATGTAAATCTGGGCATACTGAGCAAATCCGAAAGTCGTCTTCACCGGTAGGAAGTGAGCCGCTTTCGTCAAACGATCCACGATCACCCAGATGGAGTCATACCCTCGACTAGTCCTGGGTAGACCCACAATGAAATCCATAGATATCTGTTCCTATTTCCACTCCGGAATGGGTAACGGCTGTAGCTCTCCCGCGAGCCTCTGGTGCTCATCCTTGACTTGCTGACAAGTCAGGCATCTCGACACAAAATCTGCAATGTCCCTCTTCAAACCATCCCACCAATAAACATCTCTCATATCGTGGTACATCTTGGTGGAACCGGAATGAACACTATATACCGACCGATGTGCCTCCTCAAGAATCTCGCGCCGCAATCCCTCAGCATCTGGTACGCACAGTCTAGCTCCAAATCGTAGTATCCCCTGATCATCGATCACGAACTCGGAAAATCTACCCTGTCCCATCTGTGTCCTGATCTCTGCACAGCGGTCATCACTGTGCCGTGCCTCATGTATACGGTCAAGCAACTGTGGGCGTGCAAGAACATGCGTAATCTGTCCTCCGATCGGCATAAACTCGAACTGTACCCGGCTGTCGCATAAGATCTGCTAATCCGCCGACGACTGCCTCTGTACTGCGCTCAAACAGGATAGACTACCCCCGGGCCTCCTGCTCAAGGCATCCGCCAGTACATTCGTCTTTCCCGGGTGATACAAGAACTCACAATCGTAGTCCTTCACTAACTCCATCCATCGGCGCTGTCTAAAGTTCAGGTCTCGCTGCTGAAATATGTACTTTAAGCTCTTGTGGTCAGTGAATATCTGGCATGACTCTCCATACAGATAATGTCGCCAGATCTTGAGTGCAAAGACCACTGCAGCCATCTCCAGATCATGAGTGGGGTAATTCTGTTCATGTTTCTTTAATTGCCGCAAAGCATATGCGATCACCCTGTTATGCTGCATCAAAACGCACCCTAGTCCCACTCGTGAAGCATCGCAGTAGACCACAAATCCGCTTGATCCTGAAGGCAATGATAGCACTGGTGTCGTAGTCAGTAGAGCCCGTAGCCGCTGGAAACTGTGCTCACACTCCTCCGTCCAATCGAAGCGAACTCCCTTCCGGGTCAACCCGGTCAAAGGTGTAGCAATGCGAGAGAAGTCCTGCACAAATCGCCTGTAATAGCCTACCAGCCCTAGGAAGCTGCGAACCTCCGTCACTGACATGGGTCTAGGCCAACTCCGAACTGCCTCGATCTTCCTCGGGTCGACACATATACCATCTCGTGTAATCACGTGCCCCAAGAAGTCTACGCTGTCTAGCCAGAAAGCACACTTGGAGAATTTGGCAAAAAGTTGATGCTCCCTCAAGGTCTGCAGTGAAATCCGCAGGTGCTGCTCGTGCTCCTCTCTACTCCGAGAATACACCAAGATATTGTCAATGAACAATATGATGAACAGATCAAGATACGGCCGGAAAATACGGTTCATCAAGTCCATAAATGCTGCTGGCGCGTTGGTGAGTCCGAACGACATCACCAAAAACTCATATTGGCCGTAACGTGTGCGGAAGGCTGTCTTAGGAATGTCCTCCTGTCGAACCCGCAGCTGATGGTATCCTGATCGCAAATCGATCCTCGAAAAGTATCCTGCCCCCTGAAGCTGGTCGAACAAATCGTCGATGCGTGGCAAAGGATATCTGTTCCGCACTGTCACCCTGTTCAGCTGGCGGTAGTCGATACACAAACGCATACTGCCGTCCTTCTTCTTGACAAACAAGACTGGAGCACCCCAAGGAGAAACACTGGGTCGAATAAGTCCCTTATCCAGCAAATCCTGCAACTTACCCTTTAATTCTCTAAGTTCCGCCGGGGCCATCCGATAAGGCGGTACAGAAATAGGCCCCGTGCCAGGAACCAAGTCAATACAGAAAGAAATATCACGCTCGGGCGGTAGCCCAGGAAGCTCGTCAGGGAACACATCAGGGAACTCGCTAACAACCGGAACCTGATCCACCGGAACCTTTGTAGCTCTAGTATCGCAAACATAGGTGAGAAATCCCTGACATCCCTTCCTCAAAAGCTGTCCAGCGCGAAAAGAAGAAATCACACTGTGAGGGGTGGCACCACGGTCCCCCAACACAACAACAACCGACTCGCCGGGAAAACAAAATCGAACTGTCTTCTCGCGGCAGTCAACAGAAATATAGCACCTGGCTAACCAATCCATGCCCAAAAGAACGTCGAAGTCCAACATCTCAAGAAGGATCAAATCGACCGGCAACTCTCTCTCGCCAATACGGACGGTACGGGATAGGAACATGTGCCTAGCAACAAACGACTCTCCCACAGGAGTAGTCACAACAAGCGGCTGGTCAAGCAAACCGGACTCTCTACCCAAACTCGGCACAAAGTGTGTGGATACGTACGAGTGCGTGGATCCGGGATTGAATAACACGTGTGCATCAACTGAACATACAGAAAGGATACCTGAGACCACCGCATTGGACGCCTGCGCGTCCTGATGCGTCAAAGCAAAAACTCACGCCTGTCCTCCACCTGCAACTAACTGTCCCCTGTCGGCCGCTGGCTGCCCTCTACCTCGGCCACCTCGTCCTCTATGAACAAATCCTCCGCGACCACGACCTCTCTATGTATGCGTCTGACGCGGAGTAACAGTAGGTACTATCGGCAATGCCGTCTGGGGTGGTGAAGGTAGTAATGTAACATGTGGTGCTGCCGCCTCACTCCGGGGTACCTCAGGACAATCTTGCACAAGATGATAAGAACTCCCGCAACGGTAACATCCCGATGACGGTCGCTGACCCTCCTGGGGATAGGAGCTAAACAATCGGCATCGTCTCGAATCTCTGCCTCCTGCAAGGTGCCTGTCACGACGCCGGAAAGGCCGTCCCCGCACTGACATATCAGCACGAACTCTCTTCGGCTCTGGGACTGCCGAAGTCTCAGCAAGGCGCTCCTCAACTAATAATGCTGCATCTACTGCTGCTGCGTATGTCTCGTAATGCTGCGCGCTGATAGCAAGGAATAGTGGTGTAAGCAAGCCTCGGACAAATCTCTTGACTCGCAACTCCTCAGTAGCCACTAGATACGGAGCATAAACTGATAGCTCGGTGAACAGCACATCGTACTCTGCCACTAACATATCCGGAGTCTTGCGTAAGGACTCGAACCTGTGTGCTCTAGCATCTCTAACACTCAGGGGAAGAAAGCGGGCAAGGAATAGCGCCACGAACTCTGTCCAGGTCATAGGAGGAAGACCTGCTGCTCTACCCTTCTCGACTGATTCGCACCGTTTCTGCGCAAGACCTTCCAGGCGAAAGCTCGCGAACTCAACCCATCTTGCATCCGCGGATCTAAGTGAACGACATATCCGCGCCATCCTATCAATGAAAGACTGTGGGTCCTCGACCACATCGGTGTCTGTGAAGACCGGAGGCTTCAGCCTCATGAACTCTGATAGCGATACTGTAATAACCTCTGTAGTCGCAGGTGCAACTGCCTGAACTGTGGGTACCACCGCGGTCTCTGCAACGGGTGGAACTACCTCTGGGCGCTGCGCTCAAAGTGTCTCAACTAGAGATCCCATCATCTGGCGCATCTCCTGCATACTGGATCCCATCGTCTGGCGTATCTCCTGCACACCAGCCCCTAACATAGCAATCTGATCTGTCATGGCAGGAACAGCCTGCTCGGGCACAACCGGTATACTACCCGGATCAGTCCTCGTCTCGGACGAGTCAACTCGAATCTCGGCCCTCGCGGCCGCTCTCTGCGCCCTCGTAGTCTTTGGCGGCATAATGGCTGGAAGGAACAATAGGATTCGATAAGGATACGGAAATCGAATCGCAAGAATGTATATACTCAAGAAGGAATTTACATCAACAAGTCCTAAGGTCACGTAGGCGGAGTACCGTGTCGTGAGTATGCCGCGGAACATACACACACTACGCTACCCTGCTGCAGCTACCTACTCCATCATACCAGGGTCGTCCTACACTCCGAAAGGTAAAACCTACGCTCTGATACCAACTTTGTCACGACCCAAAGTTTGGCCTGTGACCGACACTTAATCACGTAACGTCTACAGGCGTAACGCGACCAAGTGAACCGAAAACCCAGAAATCAAACCAGTGAAAGTAGAGAGTGTTATAAGTTTTTAAAAGAAAGCACTTACTAACATGATAAGAAACCTAAGTAAACAATCACCAAGATAACAATATACGAAGCCGTAGCGAAGATCAAGATCCATAAGTGGGAACATCACAGATAGGGTAACTGCAAGTACAGTCGGCTCACAACGAGCTCGACACCAGAATACAAATAAAATACATAATCGTCCTCACACTGTCTCTAAGTCAAATACATACATGGTAGATGGAGAGTACTAGATACAACAACATACATAACTGAAAGATAAACAGATACCGCACAAAACCCACCTATCAGCAAAAGAGCTAGTACACCAACTATGGGGTATCTGTGTCAAAAGATGCAACCGCAGCCTGCCGCGACTACTCCGAAGGGCAACCTGCAAACACTGTGGCACAACGGGGGTGAGTTGCCAACTCGTGAATAGAGATAACATATAAAGGTAATCTCGAGCATGCACGTATTGCGCTACTCTATCATATGCCAACAGATGATATCAATATGTGATAAGCAGTATGTGCAATAATCATGCAAGTGCTCTATCAGGTAATGTAACTACAGGATGAGGTACAATAGTAAATGCTGAGCAGGGGCAATATAATATCTACACGTAATGTCAACGTGGAATATATAATCGGTGTCCATCAATACACCCAGATCCCCCAAATAGCTCAGGCGCCGGCACTCTCATCGGCCCTCAAATCCTGTACATCTCTGAGAATCCCGAGTGCCCAACATCGGCACCCAAATATCATAAATACTCGTGTCCAGCATCGACACGCAAATCCTCATCCATCGGGCCCCGTCAGTCCGGGTCAGCCCACGGGCTCCGTCTGCGGTATCGGCCCCGGCAGTACGGATCACCCCACATCCATCTATCGACTCTGATCAGTATCCTCCGGATAACTGTCAGGTCCAACCAATCACCGGTAGGTAGTAGTCCCTCTGCCAGGCTCACCGTCTACTACACAGCGAAACCGTTCTCACCCCGGGATACCATACCGGGTCCACCATGTACCCGTAATCGGCCTCAACCAGCTCCTCGATTCGGGTTCGCATTTATCACTCTAGCACCGAGAAAACACATGGTGGACGCACCGAAATATCATATCAAGGGAACCGGGTTTTTAAATGATTACATATTTGAAATAGCCACGGTTCCCAAATCCAGAAATCACATGTAATCCAACCCAAAATGCAAGTCAATGATCCGATATGATATGTGCGTCAAATGTAAATATCATGTCAAGTCACATATAGATAAGCTACAATATAATGATCCGATGTGATATATGCATCAGGTATGAAGATCATGTCAAGTCACATATAGATAAGCTACAATATAATGATCCGATGTGATATATGCATCAGGTACGAATATCATGTCAAGTCACATATAGATAAGCTACAATATAATGATCCGATGTGATATATAATTCCTACAGTGTGCGTGTCATGGCAATTACTAACGGTGTCTGTGTAACATGCAGGATAGTGCTCGTGCAACATGGATCGTTAGTAATGGGGCGGTGTTCTATCAATTCTAATTTATATCCACATAGCAGGGAATGCAGTATGCACTCAATAGTAGCCATGAACAGTCAATGTATACAAAAGAAACTATAAGGTCCTATCAGCCCTGACGTAGAATGCCATGCGGGCGATATCCCCATAGATGTGAAATCTACTCACCGTAGTCTCTCGCTAGGTATAGCCAACAACCTGCTTCCCCTTCTGCGCGGCGTCCACCGTACTCGCCTGCGAACCTAGAATTTCATAATACATCATACATAAGCTTGACATCACACAAACACGACATTAAAGACGAACTAATAACTCGTGTCGTGAACCAAGCGCGCGTGTGCGCGATACGCTAAAACGTGTGATTACGCGCCTGAAACCACTCCGACGCGTCACGATACGCAGAAACCCCAAACCTACACACACGTATCACGCGTGTCGCGAAAGATTGAAAATGCGGGAAAATAAGTAATCACCTCCAGATTTTGATACAGGAAATATATTGTAAAACTATATATACCAAACCAACCCACATACCAGCAGATACCAACACCCTAAACTCCAACCCAAAACTCCCCCATCTGGCCGCAGTTTGCGGCCAGAATGATTATTTCGGCGGCCCCACTTGGGAATTGGGCTCCCAGGTTTGGTGTGTGCACTCTATACCCATACATGCTACAGTAACATCTAGTTTTACTCTGAAATATCTCGGGTAGCAGCAGATCCTACAGGGCCTTATTTCTAGTTAAAATCCACACCTTGCACTAAAATGGAACTTTAGGGTATTTTTGTGCAAACTGAAACAAAACCTGGCCTAAGATAGCTCTAATAACACATAATAGAGATAACATAACTAACAAAACCCTAATCTAACATGTGAATCACAAATATCCTTAAATATCACCAAAAATGCACAAAAATGAGATTTTTACTAAAGAATACTACAAGTTTAAGGAAAAGGAGTGCAAATATGAGTTAATACCTTCTAAGAACCTTGTAGAACACCAAAAGTCTCAGCTTTTCCCTCTAGTGTGTAGATTTGCCTTAAACACCACAAAAAGCTCACTTTTCCTAAGATTTTGTGAAGGAAATGTGTGGTTTTTGTGTAGGATTTGTGTAGAGATCAAAAAGACATGAAGAGGAGAAGAAAAGATGAAGAAAATGGGAGGGTTTGCTGCTGGAATTCTCCAGAATTTCTGAGATGGGGAAAGAGAGAGAGAAGAGAGGGAAAAATGGGTCAAAAGTCAAGCTCTTTACCTAACCCCCATGCCTCATTTGTTTAATTAGATTTTAAATTATCAAATGGGGTTTTTTTTTGGATAAAAAGGTGGGGAAAAATATAACAACCATGCACAAAAGAATGGTTAACATGTTACCAAAAACCCTAAGTCTAAAAAATGGCTAAGTGTGCAAGTGTGCACTAACACAAGAAAATTCCCAATATGCAAACACTACTAAATATAACTAATAATCCTAGGAACACATATATATAATAACACGTACGATCACTATTTATCACGAAAGACATCAAACGGAAATTCAAAGTGTTACAAGGTGACATGGGTTGGTTTTAGTGTAATTGAAAGTTAGTGTTTTTAGTTTAGTTCTTAGTTGCGAAACCCTAGAGTAAAGGTTCACACATACACACATATGCACACACGTGATATGTTTGGGTGTATATGTTTATATATATTTATGTAGATGCGTTAGACACACACACACACACACACACACACACACATACACACACATATACGTATACACGGATGATGGGGATATTCCTTGATACTTGGAGATGAGTTGATATGATCGGGCATGATGCCATGAGATCGGTTATGTGATTGGGTCGTGATATGAGATACGACATGATATTATAGTGGATCAATGGACGCTGTGTTTTTATACACACGCAGATATATGTTGATAGCGTTGGAATGTACTAGAATTTAGATCAGTACCCATAGTTCATGATATTATGATGATGATACTGTCACGACCCAAAATTCGGCCTGTGACCGACACTTAACCACGTGACGACTACAGGCGTAACGCGACTAAGTAAGCCGAAACCCAGAAATCAAACCATAAAAAGTATAGAGTGCTTAAAACATTTATTAGAATATTTGTTAAAACATTTAGAAAACTTTAAGTTGTTTAGTAGAATTCTTTAAAATCCAAGTTATCATTTAAAAATTTTGGCAGCATTTCCTTTGTAAAATTTGCCCCGAGATTGGGTACAAAGTAATATATGAGTAAATGATACATAATAAGAAATAAGCATCCCAAACGGGAGCAATCATGCCCCCAACGGCGGAAACAACACCACAATGATAATATACGACGCCGTAGCGAAGAAAGAGTAAAAATAAGTGAAGACAACATGAAATATAAAACTGCATAATAAAGTCGGTTCACAACGGGCTCGACACCAGAGTACAGTAATATACATCGTCCTCACCACTGGTCTCTATGTCCATACATAAATAGTAGATGGAGAATACTAGATACAATGATGTATACAACTGGAAAATAAACAGATACCACACAAAACCCACCTATCAGCAAAAGGGCTAGTATGCCAACTGCGATGGTATCTGTGTCAAAAGATGTACGAAAGCAGCCTGCCGCGACTACTCCGAGGGGCAACCCGCAAGCACTGTGGTACAACGGGGGTGAGTTGCCAACTCGTGAATAGTAGATAACATATAAAGGTAATCGCGAGTATGCTCGTGCTGCGATACTCTAACCTATGCCAACAGATAACATCTATATGATGAACTGTATGCTCAAATCGTGCAACAAATGCGATCTAATGACATATCTATGTGATGAGCAAGGTATGCAATAATCGTGCATAGCAATGAAATCTAACAACCCTATATAGAATGAGCAGGGTATGCAATAAGCGTGCATAGTATGTGTACTCTATCAGGTACAATAGATACAGGATGAGATGTGAAATACTGAATGCTGAGCATGGGAATAAATAGTATCTACACAGAATATCAACATGGAAAATAACTGGTGTCCATCAATACAACCAAATCCCAAAAAGGCTCAGGCGCAGTCATCCTCATCGGCCCTCAAAATCCTCTAAATCTCATAGAATCGTGAGTGCCCAAAATCGGCACTCGAAATATCATAAAATCAGCCGTGTCTAGCATCGACACGGAAATCCTCAAGTATTGGGCTCCGTCCATCGGATCGGCCCACGGGCTCCGTCTGCGGAATCGGCCCTCGGCCCCGGCAGTACGCATCATCCCGTATCAATCTATCGACGCTGGTCGGTATCCTCCGGATAATCGCCAGGTCTAACCAATCACCGGTAAGTAGTAGTCCCTCCGCCAGGCTCACCGTCTAACAATACGAGTCTTCTTGCCCCGGGGTACCGTACCGGGTCCACCATGTACCCGCAATCGCTGCCTACCGCTCCTCAAATCGGGTATACTCACACAAGCTCTCTGGAACCGAGAAAACTCATGGTGGACGCACTGAAATATCATATCAAGGGAAACCAGGTTTTTAAAACAGTGCGTATTTTCTTAAAATGATACCACGGTTCTCAAATCTAGAAATCATATGAATCCAAAACTCAATGCGTAAATCCATGCAATCTATCGTATGATACAATAGTAAAATGGGAACACCGCTCTTTTAAAAGAATCCAGTTTTGAAAATATATCTTGCGGTCCCTATTTTCATGAACTCAAATCAATATCATCCATGTATGTGACATATGTATATATGTAGGTATGGATGTGCAAATGGATATATATACGCGAATATGAGTGTAGCACTAGTATGAATATACAGTGTGCATGTGCGTAGGTATGAAAATATCAATATATGTGTGCTCTGGTATGAATACACAGTGTGCATGTGCGCAGGTATGAAGATATCAATATATATATGCACTGGTATGAATATACAGTGTGCATGTGCGCAGGTATGAAGATATCAATATATATGTGCATTGGTATGAATATACAGTGTGCATGTGCGCAGGTATGAAGATATCAATATATATGTGCACTGGTATGAATATACAGTGTCCATGTGCACGGGTACGAAAATATTAATATATATGTGCACTGGTATGAATATACAGTGTGCATGTGCGCAGGTATGAAAATATCAATATATGTGTGCACTGGTATGAATATACAGTGTGCATGTGCGCAGGTATGAAAATATCAATATATGTGTGCACTGGTATGAATATACCGTGTGCATGTGCGCAGATATGAAGATATCAATATATGTGTCAATATGTGACAAGTCATGACAATTAGCAATGATGCGGCACTCAAATCGATATGTATAATGCGAAGCAATCCTATAGTGCAAGTGTCATGGCAATCACTAATGGTGTGAGTGCAACATACAAGTGGTGCTCGTGCAGCTTTAACCGTTTGTGACAGTGCAGTGTTCTATACCTACCATTATTATATGCAATAAGGGAAGTATGCTACGCTAATGCACATGAATATCTATGACTAACACGCCCTGACGCTTAACGCCATACGGGCGATTTCCCCGTAGATGTTAAAGCTACTCACCTGGTCATGTGCTAAGTATAGTCGACCACCTGCTTCCCTTTTCTTGCGGCGTCTGACGTACCCGCCTGCGAACCTGGAATTTATACAAGGAAACCATATAAGAAAATGTCTCGAGAAAACACGATATCGAGCTTGACGAGGATTCGCGTCACAGACTAAACGCGCGTGTATACATAACGTGTGTGCATACGCCCAAAACCCAACGCGACACGCTGTGGCACACAGCGATACGCTGTGATACACAGCAAACCAACTCAACACGCATCGCACGTGTCACGCAAATCCCGCTACGCTAAAAATGGGTAAAAGGTCCCAGATTTTATCTGGAGAAAAAACAGGAAAATCAAACAAGACCAAACCCTTCAATTTACCTACATACATCTACCTGCCAAAATCCAACACAAAACCCAACCATGGGGCCGGCGGCAAGGGGGTACCATACCGGCCCAAAACCGGTGGGTGGGGTCTAGGTCTCTACCTTAGGGTTCTAACACCATTCATAGCCTAATGTATATGTTTGTTTGCTAACTAAACTATCCTAGTAGCAGCAGATTCCATGTATCATAAGGGTTTAGCTTAAAACGACACAAAACACTGAGTTACAATAATAAGGTATTTCTGTGGATCTAGGTGATTTTATAGGAGCCTTGCGATACCAACAGCACATAAAAGAGTTGATCTGACCTTAAACCATCCTGAATCATCCTATTCTCTAACCAAACCACCAATTCCACGTCAAAGTCCACAAAACACCAAAAACACTAAACTTTAGCTAAACCAACCCAGATTTCATCCACTGCTAAACCCCAAAAATTAAACAATGCCAAACATAGAAAAATCCCCGCAGACACCCCCCTACACAAAGCACAAATATCCACAACAACAGGTGGCCGGCGACGCCGGATTTGGGGGGGTGGTGGCCGGTTTTCAGGTGAGGGAAAGGACTCGGGTTTCGACATACAAGCCTATAATGCCTGCACACTATTCTGAAGTTGTTTGCTAAGCTAGTAAATGAGCAAAGATGTAGCAGATCTCAATATCCTATAATATGCTTCAAAAACCGTATTTTAAAGTTTCAAGTTTAGCGACTTAAGGCTATCTAGCTAAATCTAGCGACACTACAAGGCTAAAACAGCAACACTAATCACATACTAGGGTTGTTTAAGCTATAACAACCTTAACTTAGCTTAATCTTCCCATAAAACACAAATCTAGCACTAAACCCACACTATTCGCTAACCGAAACTAAAACAACACATAAACTTAGCAACAAGGAGTTGGGTTTAAGAAATATACCCCAATAGACCTTAGGAAGCAGGAGGAAGGAGATGAAGAGGAATGGAAGAAGGTGCTTCTGCTGCTGGTCACTGCTGCTACTTGCTCCTCCTGCTGCAGATGTTGTTGCTGCTGCTGTGATGGGGCTGCTGCTGCTGTGCTGAGGCTGCTGGTGTTGATGCTGGTGCTGCTTGTGCTACTGCTACGTGTGCTGCTGCTTGGAGTTGCTGCTGCTACCGTTGCTTTGTTGTTGCTGTGCTGGGGTTGCTGCTGCTGTGCTGAGGCTGTGTGTGTGTGTGAGTGAGAGAGTGTTGTGAGAAAAGAGCGTTTTTAGAAAAAGAAGTGAGGGAATAAGAGAGTCAACCCCCCCTCTCTTACCTCATTTAATGCAAGCATGGCTTATGCCATGATGCACTCCCTCTCTCTCTTATTTAATGTAAGCATGGCACTTGCCATGATACCATCTCTCTCTCTCACCCCCCCCAAGTCAACCACAAGAAAATTTAAATTCTTTTCACAAAAAAAAAATACCCTTACTTAGAATACAATTACTTAATTAAACTTAAAATTTGCTTAAGGAAAATGGTTCATCCACTATGGTTGCTAATTATGGTTCAACCCCATTTTTTTAACCCCAGTTTACATGCACAAGTGTGTGCAAGCCTAGGAAAATTCTAATAAAATATTCATTAAATTTGATAAAATATTTGAAAATCAATTTGGTAAACATTTTATTAAAAACAATATATTTAAATATAATTAGCCACTAAACACATCCTAAGGTGTTACAGATACCATATGGATATTGAGGTATACGTGATATTTGACCCGTACCCCGATTTTGGGATGCAGTACGAGGGATTTACCGTACGAGATATAAATATGATGATAGATCTACACTCTTGACTCGAGGATGCCGTATTATATATTTTATTGTACGTAACGCTATTGAGACGGGATCACCGACTACTAGATATATCGACTCGGACTTAGGTGGACTTCTTTACCCTTTCATTTAGTCTCTTAGCTTCGTCCTGTAGTTTACTTGGTAGAGGTTAGACTGGGCTCGAGTCATACTTATTTTCAAACTAACGAATCATGAGTATTTTAAAGACAGGCCGAGGGATACTACGGATTTTCCAAAGGACGTACCTTTTCTTAAAAACACCGTAGCCCCTATTTTCAAAACAAAACCACGATTCGTGCTATTTCAAATGCCAAAACTGTATGACTCGTGTATAGAAATGGATATTCTTCAGTGTTGCGTTTACTATTCATTTTTCGTATGTTCATGCTGTTCATATCGCATTGTAGTCTTATAATGAGTTTTCTTGTTTTTATGAACCTATGTTGTCCGGACACCAGTACCATTACCGATGATGCGTATGCTCCACGTACACTTGCTGCCGGCTCATACATATCATCATCGGTAATTTGCATGTCACGTACACATTAGAAAATATTACTTCGTAAGTATAAATTGCTAGCTGGTAGTTGCAACAAAGTACTAGTACGATTGCTTTCATATGCTAGTTTAGTTATTGCATTCCTTACTTGATATCCGGTGCATTCATATATTCATTCGGTTATGTACCGTTCTGGGGCTTTATGCCGATATTCACAGTTCACTGACTTATGATTTTGAGATTTTGGATCTTTCCTGAGATTTATAGATTTGGGAAACCGCATGTGAATGTTTATAAACTTATGATTATTTTAAAAGAGAAAAATGCGGTTTTCCTTGATATGATAAGTAGTGTCCACCATGATGTTTTCTCGGTTCTGAGTTAGTTTTCGAGACCCGATTCGAGGAGGAGGTGAACCGTCTGTGGGTACATGGTGGACCCGGTGAGGTACCCCGGGACGAGAGTGATTTCATGGATGACGATGAGCCTGGCAAGGGAGCACTACCTATCGGTGATTGTATGGAAACTCGACGGATATCCGGAGGATACCGTTCGAAGTTATGAGAGAGATGGATATATTGGCCGATCCGGACTGACGGAGCCCATGGGCCGATCCGGACTGACGGAGCTCGAGATTTGAATATTATGTGTCGCTGTTGGACACGGATTTCGAGATGTTTTGAGTGCCGATGCTGGGCACTCGGGTTTTATCATGATTTGTGTGTCGTTGCTGCCACACGTTGGATGATGCATTAGTATATGTCATTCATTGATATATTATTACTCTTGACACGGACACGAGTACTTTGATATCACACTTATGATATACTGTCACCCTTGTGTAGTATTGTATATATTATTGTATGACCTAGGGTAGAGTCATACATGCGATTTTCTTCTCGGTGATGTTTTGTACTCACGAGTTGGCAACTCACCCCCGTTGTGCCACAGTTTCTTGCAGGTTTTGCCGTACAGGTTTCGTTGCGGCTTGCTAGCACACTGATTCCTTCCGGGTGATTGCTTTGGTAGGTGGGTTCACTTGCATCGTGACCACCGTAGTACTTTATTTATTTCAGTCGTATCTAGTAAACTCCATCAACCAGACTTGTATATTTGATAGGCTTAGAAGACCAGATGTATATTCTTTTGACCTTAGAGTCGCGCGCTTGTATTATTTGGGTTCTTCTTTGGTTTTCTTGAGGACGTTGGTTTTCCTTCTGAGTTTTGATCCTCGCCCTTCGGCATTGTATATTATATTGCTTGCGTGGTTGTTTCCGCCAATTGGTGAAGTGCTAGCTCCCGCTTAGGGATGCCTTTATTCTTTACTTATGTATATTCCTGTTTTTACCCGTTTGGGGCCGGTATTTACAAAGAAGACTCTGCCGAAATTTTCGGAAAATATGATGTTGCTTTTAAATGTTTAATGCCACTTATTTTGTTAAAACCACTTGCTTTAAAACAAGTTTTCTTTCACTCTTTTCTTAAAAAATGGTTTAGATTTCTTGGTTTTGGCTTGTTTAGATTGCGTTACGCCTCTAGACGTATCGTAATTTAAGTGCCAGTTGTGTTCCGTACCTTCGGGTTGTGACAATGTTGGTATCAGAGCGCTAGGTTTAACCTTGGTTCGAGTCTAGGTTTGGCTATGCGGAGTCTAGGGCGTGTATATATATATATATATATATATATATATATATATATATATATATATATTCGGAACCTAGACTTGACCTTACGGAACTTAGACTTGGTCGAGGGGGTATTAGACCCGAACTTTCGTCGCGTAGGTTGACCTTGGTTTACGGAGTAGGTGACTTAAGTAGAGTGACGTACTGTGTGTATGTTCCGCGACATACTTACGATACTCTACTCCGCTTAAGGAGCCATAGGATGTACATTTCTTTGCACAGTATTTTATTCGTTTCTTGATCTATCCTCATCGATATCGGTTATGGTTTCTGTTACATTGGTTGCATGGGCAGAGAGAGCTACAGCTAGAGTTGCGGTCAGCACGAGCTCGTCCTGGATAAGGACTGAACATGATGTTTTCAGGTGACACACGATTGCATAGATGTGTCGTTTTATTGTGTTTTTCATGACACGAGCGTTTTGATGGATTGTTTTTACTAAGATTTCTCGAACGTTCAGATCAGCACCAGAGGATTGGGCCACTGCTAGAGGCCGGCTAGAATGTGATGACCGTTAATGCACTGTTTATTCTTGATGATTGATGCATTGTTTCGCATGCGGACGAATGAGCCAGTTGCTGCTGCGACAGACAAGATATCGCTCCAGATGTTTGAAGCTATTGCAACACGAGTTTGTACTTAGGGATATGATAGAAGATCGCTAGTCACCCATGGATGAATGATTAGGACATGTGGTTCATTTACATACCCTGATGCGAGGTCATCAGATTGATTTATTTCAGCTAGAGAAGACTTCACACAGGAACGTTGTGAGTCGATCGAGGGAGGACGAGCGTAAGTGTATCACTCCGATAATTTGAACGAGTTTCCGAGAAGGTAATTGGCAAGATGCCTACTATAGGATATTGAGTTGTCGAATTCATAGTTTCAAAAAGGAGACTCTAGATACGAGTAAAGCCGTTTGTAGCGCAGTCCATACAGCTACGAAGAGACGAGTCCGAATCATTTGATATTAGAGAAAAGTGGAGTAAGAGCTTCGTACGAGATTTTGACGAGATGGCGTTCCACTCCATTGACATCAGAGATGTGATACGCATGCAGAGGCGTTAAATATAGATATACCTTTTTGAAGAAGTCGTAATGAGTTTGCAGCTGTTCCGGAACAAGAAACGGATTTAGTAAAGGGTGATAACTTTCGGGCAGTTTGGCAGAAACGAGAATTGGGAGAGACCCCGACAGAATCATTCTAGAATACTACACGAGAAGACATGGACCCAGGATCGGTCGTATTACGCACACCCAGTAGGCCAGAGATTGGTATCGTCGACGAGACATGTTATGAGTGACCATGATAGTTGGCCAGAGATCTTTAGAGGATGTGCCAGAGCGGAACTGTTCCGTCATCATTTCCATATTGGGCCGTTGAGCCGAGGAGTTATGTAACTGGCAATCCGCAGTGAGAGACGAGAGCCTAAGGGAACAAGGTGCCAGACCATGAAAAGGAGGCAAGTAGATATCTTGCTCTGCTAGTTTAGGATGCACCGACACCTTTTCTACATTGAAGGAAGGACACATCGACGACAGTGTTTACGATTTGCGACTTGGTGATTCGAATATCACGTGTCCGTTATTTTGGATTTCGGTATTTTGGGCAATTTATTTGCATGATTGAGATTTTGTGCACCACAGTTGCATTCGACTTCGATTTAATGTCGTTCGAGATGTTGATTTTGATTTTATGCCTATGGTATGTATGTGATTTGACTTATGCCTTCGGTGTAGTTTTCATGCACTCTTAGTACATTGATTCGATTTTATGCACGTTGATGCACGTGGTTGTGGGATTTTATATCACGGTATACCTGATTTGGATTGAGGTGTGATGTATACTGTCGATTTCGATTGTGATGTTCGATATTCGTTTTCGTGCACCATGTGCACGTGATTTGGATTCTTGCGCATACTTGGCGCGTTTGATGTGATTTTGGTGCACACCAGATGCACCAAATCGGGATTCTTCGTGCATATCAGATGCACCAGATATTGTTGTCCGGCACACTCGTTGCCCTTGACAGGTGTTTTCGTGCACACCCGTTGCACTTAGATTTGGTTTATGTGCACATGTATGACACATTCATTGATTTCGATTTCTGTGCGCACCAGACGCACGTGGAATTCTTATACACATTTTGGGATTAGTTTCTTTTGGAGCAATATGTTTTATGATATTTACTATTTGGTATAGTAACAGAGCAGGACTAGTCCGAGGCTGAATATGTTTTTGCATGCATCGATAGTTATCGAAGGGATTTCCAAAAAGGAGCTACAGTCTCAATATTTTACCTATTGTGTCTGAGATGACACAAATTATTTACAAAGGAAACCCTTCTAATTTATTTTTTCCAAAAAGGCAGGACGTGTATGTTAAACAAAGGATATACATATATATAGTTATCGTTCTTACAATAAACGTCCACTACTTGTGCCGTGATACACGCATCGCATAGCAATTTGAAAAAGGGTTAGCATGCATTTCTTTTTATGATGTTTTGACAAGTTTATAACGATGTGTACTATGTACATGTTATAGTTTTGAGTATATCATGTTGGTTTTCGTATTGGACTTCGACATTGCTATCTTCACCATAACTCCGATGATTGTGTGATGCTTGACAGAGTTTTTATTTTTCAGTGATATACTTGTTTTTCATGCGCATGCATTGCGCTAAGATGTGTTTTATGTATTGATGATTTTGGAGCCCCGACGACTTTAGTGTTTCGCTGAAATGTTTTAGTATTTGGAGGAGTTTTAATTTAAATTCGGGGACCGAATTTAGTTAAAGGGGGAAGACTGTAACATTTCAGAAAAATAAAATATTATTTTTTGGAATTTATAGAATCGAATAATAAATATTATGAATATTTAAAGTATGGAGATTAGTTTTATTGATATGGTATAATTATATACCGATAAATTGGGAAATATTTGGAAATCTATATTATATATTGATTTTAAAAGAATGTATGAAGATTGGGGATTTTACAATTTAGTATACAATTAATTTTATATAAGTTAGTATTACTAAACTCGATTAGTACTTAATCATGCATTGATTTTGTTTTGTTCATGTGACATGCACCATGTCATGTTACACATTTGTTTCATTTTTCTACCATGACTTCTTTCTTTATTCTTGAATGGATTTGTTTTAAAATGAGCTTTAAAAGAAAAGAAATGAAAAAGAAAAGATTTATAAAAGAAAAGAAAAGAAAAAGAATAAAGAAATGGGGAGACAAGGAGGTATGGGCTTGGGTGAAGAGAGAGAGAGAGAGAGGGGGGGGGGAGAGGGAGGGTGAGGGGATATTGGACCTTAGCTCATTTGTTCCTTCATTTGATTTCTTCATCATTTCTCTCCTTCCTCATCTTCCATGGCTTCCCTCTCTCCTCCACCACCACTACCTCCTCACAACACCCCAATTTCCACATCAAAGCCATACATCCTCTTTACAAAAATCATGTACAAGCTCACTACAAACATGGTAGACCAAACAAAATGAGATTTTGAGCACTTGGGGCAACTCAAGAAAATTCTTGAGTTGCCAAATGAGGTAATTCTTTCACCATTAGTGTAATAATTCATTTCCTTTAGCATCTATTTTTGTTTAGAAGTGTTTAAGTGTAGTTTAGTGATGGTTGAAAATTCCTAGATGAGGTTTTGAGGATTTCATGAGTTGTGATGGTGTAATTGGGAGTAATTAGTGACCACAAACCCTTAGTGTTAATCCTAGACCAACTTGAGCATAGAAAATAGAGAATTGAACTGAGATTTGGTCGATGTCGGTTTTGTGGATACTTTAATGCCTACAGGGAGTCAGGAGTGACCTGAGACTGTTACAAGAAAAACTAGCAACCCTATTGACCTAAGTTAAACACTACGAGACCACCCTATGAATACGTACCCAATCATAGCAGGTATGGCTGATCTGGCCGGTTTTCAGGGTAGTGTGTCCAGCCAAAGTTGGGGTAATGGTGTCTAGGTTTGGTCTGTATCTCAGTTACTTCATATACAATCCCACTGCATTGCTTGTTTAGGCTCTTTTCACCTGACCAAAAATCTGGAACCAGTTTTCTAAGTTGCTGTTTATGTTGTGTGGGTTTTGATGACTTGATGTCTTGATATTTAAGTTTTGTATCGGTCACTTGACGTTTGTACATTGATATTGGTTGTATGGTTGTTTTGCATGAGTAGACCATAGGTTTTAACCTATGTGTGATTCGTGTGCTGTTTTAGTTTTCGTGCGCGATTTCTGTTTACGATACTATGTGTTATATGTGTAGGCACCCTTGCCGGGACTTCGGATAACAAAGAGGAGCATGGCAACATAAACCTCGGCAAGTAAGGATCAAAGTGAATAGATGTATATCTACGGGGGAAGTCGGGTGGATGGCGTATAGCACCCGCGCAATTTCGTAGGATATGATGCGTTTATACACACACACACACATATGTGTAGTTGCGAGATGTCTATACTAAGCAAGAAAGACTTTAGGTGACATGGGTTGGTTTTAGTGTAAATGAAAGTTAGTGTTTTTAGTTTAGTTCTTAGTTGCGAAACCATAGAGTAAACGTTCACACACACACACATGCACACACGTGATATGTTTGGGTGTATATGTTTATATGTATGTATGTATAAATATATATATGTATGTATGTATATATATATATATATATATATATACGTATACACGGATGATGAGGATATTCTTTGATACTTGGAGATGAGTCGATATGATCGGGCATGATGCCGTGAGATCGGTTATGTTATTGGGTCGTGATATGACATACGACATGATATTATAGTGGATATATATATATATATATACGTATACACGGATGATGAAGATATTCCTTGATACTTGGAGATGAGTCGATATGATCGGGCATGATGCCGTGAGATCGGTTATGTGATTGGGTCGTGATATGACATACGACATGATATTATAGTGGATCTATGGGCGCTGTGTTTTCATACACACGCGGATATATGTTGATGGCATTGGAATATACTAGACTTTAGATCAGTACCCCTAGTTCATGATATTATGATGATGATACCATATGGATATTGAAGTATACGTGATATTTGACCCGTACCCTGATTTTGGGATGCCGTACAAGGGATTTGCCGTACGAGATATAAATATGATGATAGATCCGCACTCTTGACTTGAGGATGTCGTATTATATATTTTATCGTACGTGACGCTATTGAGGTGGGATCACCGACTATTAGATATATCGACTCGGACTTAGGTGGACTTCCTTATCCTTTCGTTTAGTCTTTTAGCTTCGTCCTATAGTTTTCTTGGTAGAGGTTAGACTGGGCTCGAGTCATACTTATTTTCAAACTAACGAATCGTGAGTATTTTAAAGACAGGCCGAGGGATACTATGGATTTTCCAAAGGACGTACATTTTCTTAAAAGCACCGTAGCCCTTATTTTCAAAACAAAACCACGATTCGTGCTATTTCAAATGCCAAAACTGTATGACTCGTGTCTAGAAATGCATATTCTTCAGTGTTGCGTTTACTATTCATTTTCCGTATGTTCATGCTGTTCACATCGCATTGTAGGCTTATAATATGTTTTCTTGTTTTTATGAACCCATGTTGTCAGGACACCAGCACCATTACCGATGATGCGTATGCTCCACGTACACTTGTTGCCGGCTCATACACATCATCATCGGTAATTTTCGTGTCACGTACACATTAGAAAACATTACTTCGTAAGTATAAATTGCTAGCTGGTAGTTGCAACAAAGTACTAGTACGATTGCTTTCATATGCTAGTTTAGTTATTGCATTCCTTACTTGATACCCGGTGCATTCGTATATTCATTCGATTATGTACCGTTCTGGTGCTTTATGTCGATATTCATTGTTCACTGACTCGTGATTTTGAGATTCCGGATCTTTCATGAGATTTTTGGATTTGGGAAACCGCATGTGAATGTTTATAAACTTATGATTATTTTAAAAGTGAAAGATGCGGTTTTCCTTAATATGATGAGTAGCATCCACCATGATGTTTTCTAGGTTCTGAGTTGGTTTTCCAGACCCGATTCGAGGAGGAGGTGAACCGTCTGCGGGTATATGGTGGACCTGGTGAGGTACCCCGGGGCGAGAGTGATTTCATAGAGGACGATGAGCCTGGCAAGGGAGCACTACATACCGGTGATTGTATGGAAACTCGACGGATATCCAGAGGATACCGTTCGGAGTTATGAGAGAGATGGATAAATGGGCCGATCCAGAATGACGGAGCTCATAGGCCGATCCGGACTGACGGAGCCCGAGATTTGAGTATTATGTGTCGCTGTCGGACACGGATTTCGAGATGTTTTGAGTGTCGATGCTGGGAACTCGGGTTTTATCATGATTTGTGTGTAGTTGCTGGACACACGTTGGATGATGCATTAGTACATGTCATGCATTGATATATTATTACTCTTGACACAGACACGAGTGTTTTGATATCATACTTATGATATACTGTCACCCTTGTGTAGTATTGTATATATTATTGTATGACCTAGGATAGAGTCATACATGTGATTTTCTTCTCGGTGATGGTTTTTACTCACGAGTTGGCAACTCACCCTCGTTATGCCACAGTTTCTTGCAGGTTTTGCCGTACAGGTTTCGCTGCGGCTTGCTGGCACACTGCTTCCTTCCGGGTGATTGCTTTGGTAGGTGGGTTCACTTGCATCGTGACCACCGTTGTACTTTATTTATTTCAGTTGTATCTAGTAAACTCCATCAACCAGACTTGTATATTTGATAGGCTTAGAAGACCAGTTGTATATTCTTTCGACCTTAGAGTCGCGCGCTTGTATTATTTGGGTTCTTCTATGGTTTTCTTGAGAACGTTGGTTTTCCTTCTGAGTTTTGATCCTCACCCTTCGGCATTGTATATTATATTGCTTGCGTGGTTGTTTCCGCCAATTGGCGAAGAGCTAGCTTCCGCTTAGGGATGCTTTTATTCTTTACTTATGTATATTCTTGTTTGTACCCTTTTGGGGCCAGTATTTACAAAGAAGACTCTGCCGAAATTTTTGGGAAAATATGATGTTGCTTTTAAATGTTTAATGCCACTTATTTTGTTAAAACCACTTGCTTTAAAACAAGTTTTCCTTCACTCTTTTCTTAAAAAATGGTTTAGATTTCTGGGCTTTGGCTTGCTTAGATTGCGTTACTCCTCTAGACGTATCGTAATTTAAGTGCCAGTCGCGTTCCGTACCTTCGGGCCGTGACAAATGCGGACCGAAATGGAATCCATGTACACCAACAAAGTTTGGACTTTGGACATTGCACCTCTAGGGGTGAAACCCATAGGCTGCATGAAAGAGTTTATTACCACCACCACTGGGTTTTACTAGCATCAAGCATGCCATTTTAAAAAATTTTGGGGTGCTAATTAACACTAACCTAGAATCTAAACTAGATGATTAGGTTTTATGGTTTGATATCAACTAAACTAAAGCAAGTGAAAGAAATTACAACCTAGTAGATCGTGTCCTTCACTTCACAAGCTCTGTGTAGTTGTCCACGCGACTCCACTAGGCTCCATTTGAAGTTGGATCGATCTTCCTTTGCAATCTTCATGCCGAAGATGATCCACCCGAAGCTCCGCTAATCCAAGCTACCTCTTCACTAAACTCTTTAGTGAAAGAAACACACTACACCAAAGTGCTAATCTAGTGTAGGATGGTGAAGTAGGGGTGTTGTTTACTCACTAGGGTTCTCACAAGCTTAAGGGTTCATAACTCATGTGAGGGATTGAGCTTGGAGATGGAGGTGATGAAGATGGAGAGAGCTAGAGAGCAAATGAGCTCAAGTGAAGAAAATGAACAAGTGTAGAAAAATGATTGAAGAATGGCAATCATATACCTCACTTATTGAAGCATGGATTATTTACAAATAAATAATACCAACCATGCTTCAATAGTGAGTCAAGACTAATATAATAATCATCAAAGCCATGCTTCACCATTCCACAAAAGCTACCCCATTTTCCACCTCCTTTTCTATTTTCTAAAAATAGAAAATCAACCATGCTTCATATATATATATCTCACACACACACAGAGATATATATATGTATATGTATGTATGTATGTGTATATATATATATATAAGAAAATAATTAGTGAGCAATAATTTTAGTTAATATAAAATTATATCAAATATAAATATATATTATATTATTAAATCAACACTTGATTTAATAATCCAGTTATATCATATATAATCGACTAATATCATTTATCTGTATATCGCATTATCAAATCAACACTTGATTCAAAAATCCGGTTATATCACATATAACCTAACTGATATCAAATAACCGTCAGATTAGAATACGGTATCACATACTCGTATTTAATCCGGTCCCCGCACATATCAACATATGTACTATACTTCGTTTCGCTTGAACTAGGAAACTTCTGTGTGGGACTTTAAAGACTCGTCAATACGCCAACAGTAGGTATGATCACGTCAGTTACCCACAAGTCGTCAGCGGTATTAGATGGTTGTAACGGCTACCCAGGTATTGAGCGAATAGAAGATCAATAAGCAAGCTTGTCCAAACTCCCATGAAGTCTATAAGTAACACTTACCGTACAGTCCGGTCTCTTCGTCTGATATGTCGTATATTGAGTCAAGAGGTGGAATCGTCATACCCCAATAACTTGATAAGTCATGCCAATGTGTGTCCTATAACGGTACGAGAAACTACTAATAACTCTTACCAGTAAATCTTATCAACAGCCCTTGCCAGGGACTTCCTGTTATAACCAATAGAGCATAGCGCAACATCAACTCCCAATACCGGGAGAGATGAAACCCATCCTATCGCTCATTGCCTCCATGTGACTCGAGACTGTACCCAAAATCCACCTGTTTGCACGACTCCTTTTAGCCGTGGTAGGGAGGAAATCAAAGCACAGTGGGAACCACACAAGACTCTATGATGATCTTGGGTCTACAGACTAACCTGTACCAGTGTCACCAGAGAACTGCTATTTGATGATAGGTATAGTACCAACTAGAAGCTCTCGGTGAGTCCTGTTCGGTGTACCCATTCTCTAATGAGCACCTGTGTACAATCTTTGATGTCAAACACCAATGGATATAGGATCAACCATCGCCCCCTACAGGGTCAAGAAACGTACACTAGTCTACTCTGGAATATCGATGCCCTGTCTCGATACTCCTTCGACTAGAAACTGTTAAAAGATGTGCTTGTAGACTACACAAGTCCTAGTAGTATGATCTGCATCATAGTCCCGGTAGTCAAGCAAACATCCTAAGGGCTTTATCAACATGTATCAGAGAGACAGTATAATAATACAAGTGTACATGTTAAGATAAAGAGCAACTAGATAGCATACTATTATGTCGAGCAAGAAAGTCCTTTATATATATGTCCAACCATCCACTATAATATACATCAATGTTCAATAATGGCCTTTAGGGCATACATATTCCTAACACTGCAAATGGATCTTCAGAAAGAAGATTAGTGCAGATGGACAGGTTGAAACCTATAAGGCTAGACTTGTAGCAAAAGGCTTTCGTCAAAGACCTGGCTTGGACTATGATGAAACCTTTACTCCAGTGGCTATGCTTAAATCCATTCGGATCCTACTTGCCATTGCTGCCTTCCATGATTATGAAATTTGGCAGATGGACGTAAAGACCACTTTTCTGAATGGAAATTTGGAAGAGTGTGTTTCTATGGACCAGTCAGAGGGTTTCACAGAGAGTGGGAGCAGCGGAAGAGTGTGCAAGTTTCTTAAATCCATTTATGGATTAAAGCATGCATCGCGAAATTGGAACATCTGCTTTGATGAAACTGTCAAAGAATTTGACTTAATCAAAAATCCAGATAAACCATGCATTTATAGTAAGATTATAGAAAGAACTGTAGTATTCCTCGTCTTGTACGTGGATGACTTTCTACTGATAGGAAATGCCATTCCTATGCTACAATCAGTCAAAGGATTCTTAACACAGAAGTTCTCCATGAAAGACCTGGGTGATGCCTCCTACATTCTGGGGATCCAGATCTATCGTGATAGATCTAAGAGGATGTTGGGTCTTTCACAGTCCAGGTACATTGACACCATACTGAAAAGATTTAGTATGGAAGATTCCAAACGCGGTAATCTATCGGCTTGTCACAGGATCACCCTCTCCAAAGAAATGTCTCCTAAGACTGATTTGGAAAGGGATCGCATGAGTATTATACCCTACGCTTCTGCAGTAGGATCTATAATGTATGCGATGTTGTGTACCAGACTAGATGTTACTTACGCACTGAGCATGGTAAGAAGGTATCGGTCAAACCCTGGGGAGAAGCACTGGATAGCAATTAAGAACATTCTCAAGTACCTGAGAAGGACTAAGGGGATGTTCTTGGTCTATGGCAGTAAAGACCTCTAGATCGAGGCCTTCACTGACTCCAGCTTTCAGAGTGACAAGGATGACTCTAAATCCATGTCGGGTAATGTCTTTACCCTCAATGGAGGGGCAGTCTGTTAGAAGAGCTCCAAGCAAGACACCGTTGCCGACTCGACGATGGAGGCAGAGTATATCGCTGCATTTGACGACACAAAAGAAGCAGTCTGGATGATGAAGTTCGTTACAAAACTTCAAGTGGTTCCATCTATTGTTGATACAATACACCAACGGGACTATAGCTTTAGCGAAGGAAACAAGGTCCATTAGAAGTCGAGACATATCTTGAGACGCTATCACCTGATCAAGGAGATCGTGGATCACCGGGAGATTGAGGTGCGGAAAGTAGACACGGAGAACAACACAGCAGATCCACTCACAAAGGCCATCCCTCAGACGCAGTTCGAGAGGTTATTCGAGATGGTAGGTCTGCTATATGCAAATACATGGCCTTAGTGCAAGTGGGAGATTGTTAGTGATATATGCCCTAGAGGCCATTATTATATAGTACTGGATTGTATATTACATTTTGGAAGCTTGGGACATACACAGATATAATAACAGTCTTGCTCAATATGATAGCATGCTATCTGGTTTGATTCTATCTTAATATGTGTATATATTTCTTTTAGCATATCGCTAATACATAGAGCCCTTAGGATCTTTGCTTGATTACCAGTGTTGTGATGGCAGTCCACTAGTGGGGATTGGGTAGTCTATAAGCACTTCCTTAAGCTTGTCCCTAGTTGTAGGATTATCGAGACAGGGCATCGATACTACAGAGTAGACTAGTGTATACGCTTCTTATCCCCGTCAGGGGAGGTGTCCTATCCCGCAGCCATTGGTATACGGTACCAGAGATAGTATAAATGTGCTCATTAGGTTATGAGTTACACTGGACGGACATGCGGGGAACTGCTGGTTGGTATTATACCTATTGTCAGTTAGCAGTTCGCCGGTGACATGAGTACAGGTTAGTCCGTTGACTTGACATCACTATTCGCTCGAGTGTGTTCCCACTGTACTTAGATTACTACCCTACCACGGCTCAAATGAGTCGTGCAAACAGGTAGTGGTTGGGTGCAGTCCCGAAGCACTTGGAGGCAGTAGGGTTAGAAGGGATTCATCTCTTCTGGTATTGGGAGTTGATATCGCGCCGTGTACGGTTAGCCAATACACAAAGTCCCTGGCCATGGCAAGTGAGATTTACTGGTAGGTACACCAGTAGTTTCTTAAGGTGTATTGGGCTCTACACAGACACGACTTATTGCGCTATTAGAGGTCTGACGTTTGCCACCCCCTAGGCCCGATATGCGATACTCTTAGATGAACAGACCGTACTGTATGGAGATTGTCATGGATAAGCTTAGTAGGGGTTCGGATGAGTTCGCTCGTCAGCTTTCTTTTCGACAGGTACGTGGGTAGCCGTTACGTACAGCTAGTGCCACTGACGGACTTGTGGTTAAACCCACTACTGGCATACTGTCGAGTCTTTAGAGTTCCACACAAAGGGTTTTCCTGGTTTAGGCGAAACGATGTAGAGGCCGTATGTTTTTACGTGCAGGGTTCCGATCATATACGTGTACTGGCTACACGGATGTTGTTCGAACGGATAATACTACTGGGCTTAGGATTAAGAAAGATTCTAGTATTATATTATTGGATTATTTTTATCTCTTTGTATTCATATTTTTTGCAGTACGAATACGGGTATGTATATACGGTGAGGGCATTCTTATAATTTTTACAAGAGATGCTTCTAGAAAGGGACACCTCATTTTGGTTTAATCTATTTTTGGAAAATAGATTAATAAGGTAGAAAATGGAGATATTTGTGGCAAGGGTGAAGCATGGCTAATTCATTAGTTTAATTCTTTGCACTTACTATTCAAGCATGGCTGCAATTTTTCTATTGAAAATAATGCATGCTTGATGTGACAAAAAGAATGAGCCATTCTTCACTTGCCTCAACACTTGATCATTTGTATTTTCTCATTCTCTCTCCATTTGCTCTTCTCCTTCTTCCTCAAACCCTAACCCTCATATGAGTTGTGAATCCTAGTGTTTTATGAGATAATATAGTCTAATTAACTCTCTACATCCCCTAAGCTACCTAGATTAGTGAACTAAGTACTTTAGTTACCTCGGTTTTGAGGTTGGGGATTGAACCATAGGCTCTCAGGTGGATCGTCTTCGACACGAGGAGGCCGACGACCGAGCTAGATTTGTACCTTTTAGAAGCTCAAGCAAAGGAGAAGAAGACCTGAAAGACTTGTATTTGGGAGGTGTTAGTGATATATGCCCTAGAGGCCATTATTGTATCATACTGGTTTGTATATTACTTAATGGAAGCTTGGGATATACACGGACATACCAACATTATTGCTCGAAATGATAGTATGCTACCTGGTTTGTTTCTTCCTCAAAATTTTGCGTGTGTTTTAGCATATCGCTTATACATATTGGTAGAGCCCTTAGGATCTTTGCTTGACTACCAGCGTTGTGATGACAGTCACACTAGTGGGGACTGGATAGTCTATAAGCACATCCTTATACAGGTTCCTAGTCGTATGATTATCGAGACAGGGCATCAATACTCCAGAGTAGACTAGTGTATATGCTTCTCATCCCAGCAGGGGAGATAGTCTGTCCCACAGCCATTAGTACGTCGTACTGGAGATAGTATGAAGGTGCTCATTGGGTTATGAGTACACTGGACAGGACTCGTTGGGGACTGCAGGTGGGTATTATACCTATCGTCGGGTAGCAGTTCCCAGGTGACTTGAGTACAGCTTAGTCCGTCGAATTGACACTGCTACTTCGCCTCGAGTGTGTTCCCACTGTTTTTTTATTACTACCCTACCACGGCTCAAAGGAGTCGTGCAAACAGATAGTAGTTGGGTGCAGTCCTGAAGCACTTGGAGGCAGTGGCGGTTAGATAGGATTCGTCTCTCCCGGTATTGGGGGTGGATATCGCGCTGTGTTCGGAAGGCCATTACACAAAGTCCTTGGCCAATGAAAGCGAGATTTACTGGTAGGTACTCCAGTAGTTTCTCTGGGTGTTTTGGGCTACTCTCTGACACGACTTATTGCGCTATTAGTGGTCTGACGATTACCGCCCCTAGGTCCGATATGCGATACTCTTAGACGAACAGACCAGACTGTACGGAGATTGTCACAGATAAGCTCAGTAGGAGTTCGAATGAGTTTGCTCATTGGCCTTCTTATCGACATATACCTGGGTAGCCGTTACGTGCAGCTAGTACCGCTTGCATCTTGTGGTTAAACCCACTGCCAGCGTAGTGTCGAGTCTTTAGAGTCCCACACAGAGGGTTTCCCTGCATCGGGAAAAAGATGTAGAGGTCGTATGGTTTTACGACAGGGTTCGATCACGTACGTTTACTTATTCACGGATGATGATTCGGACAGATAATACTGGTGGGCTTTGGTTTAAGCCAGATCCTAGTATTATACCGATGGATTATTTTCGCCTCTTTTGTATTCGTATTTTTCGGAATACGGATACGGGTATGTATATACGGATGAGGGGAATTTCTGTAATTTGTTCAAAGATGCTTCTAGAAGAAGACACCTCATATTATGTATTAACATTTTAGGCTAAATGTTTATTGCATTATGAGGTGGAGGAAATGAGGTGGATTTTTGCATATTTTTTAGCATGGCTCTTAGTGACACATGGAGGGTTTTCAAGCCATGTCTCACTAAGTTGAATATGAACCATATTTGATTTTCTAATATGAATTATTCTGTTGAGAAAGGGGTATGGTTCAGTTTGAGACACGAGAGTTCATTCTCTTTTCTATACAAACTCCTCACTTGCTTTTCCTCAAGTACTTCTTCTGCTACCTCTAGCATTTCTTGTCTCATGTGTTGAGAAACATATGGATATGAGAGACAAACCATTCCATCTATATTCTCTACATCATCTAGGTCATCTAGTGTAGCGAACTAGGTGACCTAGTTACTTCAGATTTGAAGTGGGAGCTCGATCTACAGACTCTCGGGTGGATCGTCTTTGACATGAGAGGACCGACGAGGAGGCCCGATCCAAACGATCCATGGAGCCTGTGACGAGAATAAGGACAGTGACAAGAAGACCCGAAGAACATGTAACGTGAGGTATTGTCACGACCTAATTTAGGAACGCGGTTGACACTTAAATCGCGCAACGTCGAAAGGCGCAACGAAATTCAAGTAAGCCGAAAACCCAGAAATCTAAACCATAAAAAGATAGAATGGGAAAGCATTTAAAACATTTGTTAAAACATTAAAAAGTCTCATGTTATGAAATCTCAATTTAATTTATTTCCTTAAAAATTTCGGCAACATCTCCTTTATAAAAACTAGCCCCAAACGGGTACTGTTAGTTATATATATGCCCTAGAGGCCATTGTTGTACATATGATATATATTATAGTGGATGCTTGGATATATATAGAGAGGACTTTCTTGCTCAACATGATAGTATGCTATTTGGTTTCACTTTGTCTTAACATGATGACTTGTATTAATTTACTGTCTTACTCTCACATGTTGATAAAGCCCTTAGGATATGTATTCGACTACCTGGATTATGATGCAGATCATACTAGTGGGGCCAGGGTAGTCCAAGAGTACATCCTATAACTGTTCCTAGTCGAGGGAGTGTTGAGACAAGGCATCGATACTCCAGAGTAGACTAGCGTATACGCATCTTGACCCATATGATGGGAGATGGATAATCCCATATCCATCGGTGTTTGACATCAAAGATAGTGTATGGGTGCTCAGTGGAGACTGGGTACACTGAACGGAATCGCCGAGAACTCCTAGATGGTATTATACCTATCGTCAGATAGCAGTTCTCCGGTGACACTGGTACAGGTTAGTCTGTAGACCCGAGATCGTTATAGAGGCTTGTGTGATTCCCACTGTGCATTGATTTCCACCTTACCACGTCCAAGAGGGCGTGCAAAACGGTGGCTTTTGGGTATAGTCCCGAATCACATGGAGGCAATGAGCGATAGGAGGGGTTTCGTCTCTCCCGGTATAGGGAGTTGATGTTGTGCTGTGTTTGATTGGCTATAACTGGAAGTCCCTGGCCCGGGCTGATATGGAGTGCTACTGGTAAGAGTTATCAGTAGTTTCTCGACCCGTTATGAGCCTCACATCGACATGACTTATCGGTTACTGGGGTCTGACGTTTACCACCCCTAGACTTGATATACGACATATGAGACGAAGAGACCGGACTGTACGGTAGTGTTACTGATTGGATTCAAAGGAGAATGTAATGGCTTGCTTGTTGATCTTTTGATCTCTCAATACCTGATTGGCTGTTACGTTTAGCTGATCGCTTGCATCTTGTGGGTGTTTGATATGATCATCACCTACTGCCGGCGTATTGACGCTTCTTTAGAGTCCTACACAGAGGTTTCCTGGCTCAGGCAAAACGGAGTAGGAGCACATATGTGATATGTGCGAGACCGAGAATAATACGATATGAGATACAGTATTCTATTCTCGCGATATGTGATATCGGCCGGTATATGTGATATAGCTGGGTCATCGGATCAAGTGTTGATTCGATGAAATGGTACATGTTATATTAGTCAGTTATATGTAATATAGCTGGATTATTAGATCAAGTGTTGATTCGATAATTTAATGTATAATTATATATGTGATATATTATATTACGTTAACTAATATAAGCTCGCTTTATTGATTCATTTTCTCACCGGATAATACATTGATGTATATGCGATATATGTTAATTGTATTATTTTCTTTTGTTACATTATATATTATATATGTGATATATATTATTGTAACAAGTTAGGGTTACAAATGCAACAATTATTTAGAGATTAAACCTAGTTAGGGTTTGGATTAGGGTTAGCTTTTGGGTTAGCTTTTGGATGAAGCTTTCATGAAGCTTCATGAAGCTTTCCTTATGTCTTTAGCTTTGATATTTTGTGTTGATATTTGTTAACCCAACCCAAACCCTTAACCTTAGTTTATTATCTACAAGGGTTAAGCCTTCATTCTTAACCCATGGTTGCAATTGTAACCACAACAACAATTCATTATTCATCACAAAAGGATTAGCTTCATCTTCTTCTTCTTCTAGCTCTTGAAAAACCTTCACTAGCTTTTGTGTTTGTGATGATAAATGGTGAGAAATTGAAAAAAAAAGAGAGCAAAATTTCTACTTCATCATCCTCATCTATTCTAGCCGCTTAGATTAGGGTGTTCACTTCTCTAATTACTTCATTAGTGAAGTGTAAGCTTGGGTTAGAGATTCTTCAAGGTCGATCATCTTAGATCAAGAAGACTTCAAGCAAGATGCATCATTCACCTCTTGGAGCCTCACGAGAGTCGGAGTTCTTAATGATCGCAGTGAAGGGACCTCAACACGGAGCTTATGAAGCGAAGGAAAGGACTACAAAGGTTGTAATCCCTATCTCTTAGAAGTAAAGGTGTTTACTTGTTTATTGTTTACCCTAATTCTCTTGCAAAGATCCTTGTTTTAGGTTGTTCGGCACTTGAAAAATTTAATTTTGGCATGGTTGATGCCTTGTAGAACCTTGTTCTAGTGCCTAATAACTCTACAGTGGTATCTGAGCCTAGCTAGAGAATTAGGCAACGTGTAGATGAAGTTAAAAGTCCTATAGAACCCCGAAACATCATATTTGACCCCCTCTCTGGAAATTCTTTAAAAAGATGGTTTTTCCATATTAAAAATGCTTAAGAAATTAAGCAGGTGATTCTATGGATATTTGAGAAGTACGACTCCTTAAATCCATCAAGTCACCACGGAACCGCGGCCAAACCAAGCTATTGGCGGCGGTTTCACAGCAGAACATGAGGATTGAGGGATCGTACTTCAACAGGTGATCCATAGGTATTACATCATGCTTCTGGGAATTTTTAATATTACTCAAGTGTTGAGTTTTCTGGAGATCTTTAGTATTCGTTGATTCGATCGGAAAGTTTAACATCGTTTAGTTTTTCGGGTAATTTAGAACGTGTTAAAAGGTTCGAACGGATATCAATAACTCACTTTTTCCCATGTCGGAAAACTTTCAATTGTTGGATTTTTCCAGAGTTTAAAACTTTCGGAAAATCATGCAAGCGTATCTGTGGACCCTCTAGAAGAAGGTAAGCTTAACTCGATTATGTGACCGTCGAAACTGCCACTGAACCCTAGGGTTTGTTGTAGTTTAGCGTTGCCACATGTGAGGCGTTGGTTTGACCCTTCTACGGCTGGTTCATTGGGGCTGTGACATGTTCTGGAATTTTTTGAACTCTGCTCAAGTGTTGAGCTATTTGGGAAATCTTGGGTATTTGTTTATTCGATCGGAAAGTTTAACATTGTCTATTTATTTGGAATGTGATACAATATGTGGAATTCATATAGTTAGGCATGAAATCCGTAATATGTGATATTTCGGGTTTACGATGTCTAAGGTGATGGATTCCAAATGTTGTAGTTTTTCACTTTCTTTTCTGCGACCGTATGTGTAGTATGTGGTGTATCGCCGACTTCGTTGCTATACATCAACGACAATCGGGATATGCATACTTACTTACGTTGATGATATGGGATATTATGTGTTGCTGTCATATGTTATATTGAATTGTCGTGTTCTGAATAGCCGGGGGTTTTATGTGAGATGGGGGTTTTAATTTTCATTCATGTAAAATTCATTTGTATGTAATATTCTTTTATTGAAGCACTTCCGGGTTGAGGATGATGTCACCATTGTATATTATTTACCTTTCCGCATTCACTACTACAAAGAAGGGTTGCCCCTACGGATAAATCCGTAGGGGCAAACCACTGCCCCTACGGATATATACGTAGGGGCGAAAAAATACCCCGTAGGTGCAAAGGCCGCAGGTGCAAGTTGAGGCCCTGAACTTGCCCCTACGGTTAAATTCTTGCCCCTACGGATATGTGTGTAGGTCCAGTTTTCCCTACGGATTAAGCCGTAGGATATGAGATTTTATATTATTTACGGTTTATTTTAATAAATTACTTGGCCCTACGGGTATATCCGTAGGGGCCTGTACTACCCCCTACGGATATATGCGTAGGTACGTTTCCGTAGGGGCACAAATTCAGGATTCCTGATATTTTGCCCCTACGGATAACGCCGTAGGGGAGAGTCAGTGGCCCCTATGGATATATCCGTAGGGGCTTTCCCAACCCCCTGGCACTAAGATCTGGGGGAAATATCAGTTACTGCTGATATTTAGCCCCTACGGACATATCCGTAGGGGTAACATGAGTGCCTACGGATTAATCCGTAAGTACATATTGTCTGTAATTTTTTTTTAAAAATGGGCTGCTTGATTTTTTCCCGCCCTGTGCACAATAATATATACATCAATCAAATTATATATTGCAGTATTCATAATCACATCTCACGCATATATATAATATACAAAAGAAACACAAAAACTGAATATGATATAAATACAAACCAATATCAATATCGTTTCAAAATGTAGTACAATGTGTATGATATAAATAAATACATGTTTCAAAAAAAAGAAACAAAAATCTACCCTAGCTCGGTCCAGCTCCACCTCTGAATAACGATAGAATAACGCGCGCCTGCTCCTCGGTCAATAAACTCTGCAATTCATCGCGAGCGGGAGTCTGAGCGGCATGTGGAACCGGCGATGTGGTCTGCGCAGCCACCGTCGAGGTAGTCGCTTGCGGAACCGCGGCTGCGGGAGTCTGAGTGGGCGGTGGAGCTATAGGAGCTGTCTGCGGAACCGCAGCCGATGTAGTGGCTTGCGGAGCCGCAGCCGAAGGAGATGCGTGTGGAGGCTCGGCCGATCTACCCTGTCGCGTCTGGATATAACGTGTGTAACAAGCGTGTAAGAACTGTTTATTATTCGAATTCGTATCATTATTAAGTTATTTCGAAACCCTGTTTGGATATCTAGTTTGGAAAAGCGTTGTTTATTTCAATTACATATGTATGTATGATTAATCATACTTAAGTCTAAAACCAAATAAGCTCAAGCTACGTACTAATTATGGATATGTTGATATGTATATAATATGAAATGATATTTTACTATAAAGTAGTATACATACCAGCATCTCCTTCAACTCCTGAACGCTGGCCCTCAAGCTATCCAATTCATGATGGACATGCCGGTCACTGGAGACGGAGGAAGTAACCGCCGGGGTGGAGTCCAACCTCATATGGGCCCTGCTAGGGCCCAATCCCCGGCCTCTCCCAACCTCCGTGGTGCCCTCCGTGTGCGGCGTCCAGAACTGGGGTCAGCAGCCTCGGATCGTTCTGTCCGATAAAATCGATCCCCGAGGCCTGGGCCTGCTCAACCACCCGCTCTTACACCCACATTCGAATTCTTATCATTATCGAGTTATTTCGAAACCCCATTTGGATATCTAGTTTGGAAAACTGTAGTTTATTTTAATTAGATATATACATGTATGATTAATAAAACATAAGTCTACAACCAAATAAGCTCAGGCTATGTACTGATATTGGATATGTTGATATCTATAATATGACATTATATTTTACTATTAAGTAGTATACATACCAGCATCTCATTCAACTCCTGAACGGTGGCCTTCAAGCTCTCCAGTTCCTGCTGGATACGTCGCTCACTCGAGACGGAGGAAGTAACCACCGGGGTGGAGTCCAACCTTATATGGGCCCTGCTAGAGCCCAGTCCTCGGCCTCTCTCCCAACCTCCGTGGTGCCGTCCGTGTGCGGCATCCAGGACTGGGGTCAGCAGCCTCGAATGTTGCCTTCCCCCTAGCAACTGTCAGAACATTATATTTAGCACATACTGGTCTATAAAATTGACAAGAAATACCAAAATCAACAAATTCAAAGCCTTACCTACAGAGATAGAAGATGTGCTCCTCTGGTATCTGCATGTATCAAAATTTGAATAATATTAATTAATTTCAGTACATACATACTAACAAGGTAAACTTGCATATAGCGCTGCTTACACATATGACAGGGAGTGAACAAGCTCTTGTAGATCATCAGGCGCAAATCTAATCTCATCAAGCAGCCCATGATAATGAGTTGGACGACTAAGAGCAAAAGGAATGTGTGTATATTTATGATATAGCATTCTAAATCAATATACATGCCCTATATAATATATAAACATACCTGGAGGAACGGGAGTGGCCTCTGTCCCTGATATGAACGCATCACCAACAACTAGACAATCAAACATTGACAATATAAGTAATTTTGACATAAACAGGCATGGATATCTATAATATTACATTCAAAATGGATATTAGAGAGCGCACCTGCAGCGAGAAGTGGTAAAAGTATCACCCAACTAGGGTGTAATTTACAGAATCAGTTGAGACTCTTAAAAGTCATAGAAGAACCCGACCTGCACAAATCTGATGTATGCTTTCCATTGGACACTAAGAAGTCTCTAAAGGGAAAAGCCTATGTGAAAGCAATCATTAGTTCATATCAGAAGATTGATGCTGAAACAGAGAACGAGGAATGCCATTTTTTTCTTCTTCTGCCACATTACTGTCTTCTCCTTCTTATTATGTGCGCGTGCAAATTCAATGACTATATTGAGAATATGGATTAATAGTGTGTAGGAAAAGTATTTCTCAAATGGCTTTTGCGTCTTAAAACCATAAACTACTAAGTAATGGCATACATAATTTTTTTAGTATAAAGGTTGTTATTTTAAGTTTTCCCTTATAGAGATATGATCTAACTGCATCTATAAACTATAAGTGTGCAGAAAATTATGATAAGAAACCATAAGAAAGGGTCGTAGCCATGCATAACCTTGAATCTACATACCAAATCATGCAAAAGCAGGCACTTATTGTCACCTTGCCTTGGAATATAAAATATCTTGGAAGACTATAAGCGAGCATTTAAATCTTGATAGCTTTTGACTTCAACATATATTTTTCTCAAGTACCATGAAATATACTTCCTCCGTATAAACCGTTTTCAGGAAGATGGATTAATAATGACAAATTATCCATTGTGGCTCACTAGGTTAGCATTTTCTCTTCTATTGACCATCTTACTAATCTGCTTGGTAAATTTATTCGGAACCGGCTGCGAATCATTAAAAGACATGCATTAGAAAGAAAGCTAAAATACAGATATATAGCATACCGATACATCGAAACTTCATAGTTGCGATGACAATCCAGAGATATTTATTTCTACACATGTGGTGCGCGTGCGAATGCGTCAGGCATCATGGACAAATATTTCAGAACATGGAAAGTATTATTCGTATAAAATAATTAAAACTTTTAAACACCTTGGGTAGATATTTTCTTAGTTGATGCAATCATATCATGAGGACTAAATTTAAGTTATTATACATATGCATATGTATTTTTCTAACCTAATATATCACACACACACACACACACACAGAGAGAGAGAACACCAGGTAGGTAGAGAAATCAGGTAGCAGGATCCTGAAGAAATGGAGTCCATAGTATTGCTCATCATCATCATCCATGATCCCTTTGATAATATTTTTTCAAAGGGATCACGGATGATGATGATGAGCAATGCTATGGACTCCATTTCTTCAGGGTCCTGCTAGCTGATTTCTCTACCAAACTGGTGTTCTCTCTCTCTGTGTGTGTGTGTGTGTGATATATTAGGTTAGAAAAATACATATGCATATGTATAATAGCTTAAATTTAGTCCTCATGATATGATTGCATCAACTAAGAAAATATCTACCCAAGGTGTTTAAAAGTTTTAATTACTTTATACGAATAATACTTTCCATGTTCTGAAATATTTGTCCATGATGCCTAACGCATTCGCACGCGCACCACGTGTGTAGAAATAAATATCTCTGGTTTGCCATCGCAACTATGAAGTTTCAATGTATCGGTATGCTATATATCTGTATTTTAGCTTTCTTTCTTATGCATTTCTTTCAATGATTCGCAGCCGGTTCCGAATAAATTTACCAAGCAGATTAGTAAGATGGTCAATAGAAGAGAAAATGCTAACCTAGTGAGCCACAATGAATAATTTGTCATTATTAATCCATCCTTCTGAAAACGGTTTATACGGAGCAAGTATATTTCATGGTACTTGAGAAAAATATATGTTGAAGTCAAAAACTATCAAGATTTAAATGCTCGCTTATAGTCTTCCAAGATATTTTATATTCCAAGGCAAGGTGACAATAAGTGCATGCTTTTGCATGATTTGGTATGTAGATTCAAGGTTATGCATGGCTACGACCCTTTCTTATGGTTTCTTATCATAATTTTCTGCACACTTATAGTTTATAGATGCAGTTAGATCATATCTCTATAAGGGAAAACTTACCTTTATACTAAAAAAATTATGTATGTCATTACTTAGTAGTTTATGGTTTTAAGACGCAAAAGCCATTTGTGAAATACTTTTCCTACCCACTATTAATCCATATTCTCAATATAGTCATTGAATTTGCATGCGCACATAATAAGAAGGAGAAGACAGTAATGTGGCGGAAGAAGAAAAAAATGACATTTCTCGTTCTCTGTTTCAGCATCAATCTTCTGATATGAACTAATGATGGCTTTCACATAGGCTTTTCCCTTTAGAGACTTCTTAGTGTCCAATGGAAAGCATACATCAGATTTGTGCAGGTCGGGTTCTTCTATGAATTTTAAGAGTCTCAACTGATTCTGTAAATTACACCCTAGTTGGGTGATACTTTTACCACTTCTCACTATAGGTGCGCTCTCTAATATCCATTTTGAATATCGATAATATTACATTCAAAATGGATATTAGAGAGCGCACCTGTAGTGAGAAGTGGTAAAAGTACCACCCAACTAGGGTGTAATTTACAGAATCAGTTGAGACTTTTGAAAGTCATAGAAGAACCTGACCTGCACAAATCTGATGTATGCTTTCCATTGGACACTAAGAAGTCTCTAAAGGGAAAAGCCTATGTGAAAGCCATCATTAGTTCATATCAGAAGATTGATGCTGAAACAGAGAACGAGGAATGTAATTTTATTCTTCTTCTGCCACATTACAGTCTTCTCCTTCTTCTTCTGCCACATTATTGTCTTCTCCTTCTTATTATGTGCGCGTGCAAATTCAATGACTATATTGAGAATATGGATTAATAGTGGGTTGGAAAAGTATTTCTCAAATGGCTTTTGCGTCTAAAAACCATAAAATACTAAATAATGGCATACATAATTTTTTAGTATAAAGGTTGTTATTTTAAGTGCGCGTGCAAATTCAATGAAAGTTAGATTTGAGGATACCCATGTATGAGTTGTATTCTATATATGTGTGTTTCGATTTATGATTTCGCTTAAGTGTAGGGTTGTTTTTACTTAAAGAAGTATCACCATCTACTATATATAAAAAAATATAGCAAACTAGGATTGGTATTCAAATCCCAGTCCAGATTGGTATTCAAAATTTATTTAATTAGTTTGTGATCCACATCATTTGATTCGTTGCTTGAGGCATCAATGTAGGCACAAATATCGGCGACGAGGAACTCGACGAGGAAGAACGAGGGCGGTGGTGGGCCAAGAACGGAAGGCGGTGGCGGGCTAAGAACGGAGGGCGCGCGGTGGCGATGAAGAGAAAATTGGAGATGCGGGAACGAGAGAAAATTTTGGGAACGAGAAGGAAAGAGATCGAGGCGTAGGGCATTTCTGTGCCTTTTTTTATTAAATTCCCATTTAGATGCCCCTACGGACATAACCGTAGGTTATTGGTTTGCGGCTCCGTAGGGCCAAACAACAAATTAAGATTTAATATTTTTAAATTAAAATGTCGGGCACCGTAGGGACAAAGTGGCGCTTTCAGTTTCATATATGAGTATCGATGGGAATATGAAGGTTTCATATTATCATCGAGTATCATATATTGGTTTTAACCTGAATATCTCGAGTCGCTCTCTAATTATGCGTTTGTTGTGCATTCGTGTTGTATGTGTAACATGATTTTAAACCATTGAGATCAAGATTGATAGAACTGATCATCCTACATTGCAATAGCATTCATCAACCAAAAACTATTATTGCAATGGTATTCATCTATAACAATCAACAATTAAAACTACAAATGTAGGATATTGATATCATAAAGCGTTATACGCAACATTGATAGAACTGATAAATAAAAAAACGAAACACAAACCGTATCAAGATTTAACAACTTTGATTATGTCATATACGCGGGCCGATATTTTCATATTAGCCAATAGGCAAAAATAGATTGCGGTCTGGATATGGCATATTGGCAGATGTTACCTATATGCATACATGCATGTTGTCTCCCTATTTTTTCATAAATCAAACCAACAACATACATCAAACTAGTCCATGCCACCAATCGGAAACTCCACTATGTTTTTGAATTATTATTTTTCCAAATAGCATTGAGCTCCTATTGATATTGTCCCATCCAACAAATTTGTTGTGCTTGCCTCGACCTTCATCTAGCTTTCACATGACATACACATTATATGAGTAATATAGTTATAAATTATGGTATTTTGTTGTCATCAATCCACCTAACCCTAACCCCAAGTTGCTTAATAATTCAAGCAATTCAACAGCATTTAGTACCAAATCACATGCCTTCGGCAACAATACTCGTCCAAACTAAAAACATGACATTGGTGTTACTACAGTAATTGTCCCCTCCATACTTACGCTCTAATTCCATGAAACAAACAACCCCTCAGTGGATTTGGATTGGAGTTGGATTTTTGGAATATCAAATCCATAAAAACTTGCCAGTTTTTTATTTGGTTTGCAAACTTGATTTTAGGATTGATTGATGCAACTAGGATATTTGGAGCCCTTTCCATTCCGTCGAAAAAAGTAAGGATTTGCAGAAAAATCCATGTCCACAATTTGGGCACAACCAAACAAAAGAATAAGAAACTCGTAAACCATCATCTTTCATTTTCATTTGGTACAAAACAAACAAAAAAGACACATAAATTCATGAATCAACCTTAAGACTTTGAGAATCCATGTGCCTAAGGACACTAATCATCCAACATATTCGATATGAGCCCAAAGAACACTTAACATCCATTTTCAATATGAATCTGACTACAATTTTTTATTTTTTTATTTTTACATATCAAATATGAACAATGCATCCAATATCCAAACAACATCTACAAGAAATAAATGTAATCGGATGATATAACAATGTTTTCAAGGCTACATCAATTGACAACACCAAAGCCAGCACCAAAGCCTGTTTTCAAGGCTACATCAATTGATAACACCAAAGCCAGTTTTGCTAAGAATGGTTTACACAGCAGTACACAAGAACACATCTGGGCATCTTGCTATACTAACTAGAGTGTAAGGATACATACTAGAATAATTTTCCAACTCCCCACCACTTAACCCAACCCAGCCCCAGCCCCCGCCCCCAGCCCCAGCCCCACCCCAGCCCAGCCCCAACCTAACCCTAAACCCAGTGCGGCCAGCTAAACCCCAACACCAACCCTAAGGCAAACCCTAACCCCAGCCCCACCCCACAGCAGCCGAACACCAACCCTAACCCTACCCCGACCCCGACCCCGACCCCGACTGCGACCGCGACCCCTGCCCAACCCCAACTCGCACGCCATGAACCCTAAGCCCAAAATAATCCCAAAAATCTTTAATTTACCTCACCTGAACCCTAAGCCCGAAGTAATCCAAAGATTTACTCACCTGAACCGCTGCTGCGCTGGGGCTGGGGCGACGACTTGAACCGCGGTGGCTACGAGAGCTGAGGTGGCGACGAAACCGGCGGTGGCGACGAGGAGAACGACGTTGGCGACGACTGCGTGGCGAATTGGGGAATTTTTTCGCGCGCGATCGTGAGAGAGAGAAAGTGAGCGAGCGTAGGCGATCGATCTGGGATTTTGTTAAATCGTTATTTACTTGCCCCTACGGATATACCCGTAGGTCCTTTGTTTGCGGCTCCGTAGGGGCAAACACCAAATTAAGAATTAATATTTTTATTCTTGGACGTCTATGCCCGTAGGGGCAACTTTTTAGCCCTACGGATTAATCCGTAGGGCCAAACTTAAATTGCTCCTACGGATGTCAATATCCGTAGGGGCAACCCCTTATTTTACTAGTGAGGATAGACCCAGGTAGGGAGCACAAGTAACCGGGTTCTAGGGTCTAGTGGGAGGCCATCTTGAGGAGTCGAGACCGGGTCTCCTAACCCTAGAATTGGCAGAGTTACTTTCCGCTCTCGTAGGGGTCTAGGGATGTGGGTTTGGTTATTCATCGCGACCATGGAATCCGTGTTTTATACAGGCTCACAATAAAACACGGACTTTCTAGTATATCCTTTATTTCATATGTTTCTCCTGCTGCTGATATACTATGATGTAATCATTTTATATGCCTGAGACGAATGCTTTATTACTATATATATATATATATATATATATGATATATAAATATTACTGTTTTCTTTTCTTCTGTGATGCTTAGGAAGCATAAATGATGGGATTTATTAATGAGATTAATAAAAGAAAAGAAACCTAAAAGATGATGTAGAATCAAATTTATAAAAAAAAGGGTAGCTACAGTTTTGCTTTGCATAGTGGTATATGTGATATACCCTGCACCTTATTCGATGAGAAAAGAGCCGAGATCCCTTCACCGGGAGTGACCTCTTTAGCAAAACTGGAAGATACTACAAACTCACGGTTTAGTTTTTGATTGCTCCTATAGTTCTTGCTTTTCACCGCGGTATTTGTGAAATATCCTGCACCTTATTCGATAAGGAAAGAGCCGAGATCCCTTCACCGGGAGTGACCTCTTTAGCGAAACTAGAAAAGCCTAAAAAACACTCCTTTTCAAAATCACTTGTTTCTACAACGATATCAAGTTCATTACGCTCATGGTTTTCTGAAAAACCTGCGTAGCCCTCCGTCATTTCAGATAAAGACTATTTAGTATTCGTGCTGCGTTTGTTGGCCTTTGTCAAGGCGTAGTGTACGGTAGCTGACTAGTACTTATCTGCTTAAGAATATGATGCGATTGGACTAGGGTAGTCATACGACCTTGTTGGCCTTTGTCAAGGGTCGTGCGGGTGGGTTTATTTCAATCAAGAAATGACGGGTTGAACTTGACTAGCTTCCTATAGTTTGTTGGCCTTTGTCAAGGTCATAGGGGGTTAGGGGTAAATGCATTATCGGGAATTTCAAGTGTTGAAATTTGTAATGAGATTGCATACCTTCTATGAGATAGATGGATCCTGATACCCACTGCGAGTAAAAGTTACTCCTGACAGAATTTTACACTGGACAATTAGCCGATCAAGTAGGTGTCTAGAAAGGTGTTTACGGGGTTACCCCTATGGGAAAACGAGGTTTATTCTAATTTGGTCCATGCGAAAGCACGGGGAACCTCCCTCAAAGTACCAACACTGGCCTGACTGAAAGATTGGCGAACTTGTAAAGTGTAATTAATCCCGGCTAATCTTACCTTTTAGCTTTTGAAGGAAGATTTGATAAAAAGCAGTAGGAGCCATCTTGATTAGATAAGATAATAACCAATCTAATTTTACAAGAGCATACGCTAAAGTGTTTTCTTCTCTCTCTCTTCAGGTAGAGACCATATCAGGCCTTAATCAAGATAATAATATGGATGTATTGACTGAACCCGCTTTTTATACTTAGCAGGGGAACGTTGGTCCCGCTCCCACTTATAACTGTTATAAGTCTGAGCATGGAATAAGAGAATATCCGGATTCTCACGCCACCCAAACGAAGAATAAGCATGTTGATGCATCTTCTTCGGGTGTGTTTGTTATCGAGAACTGTTTCTCAGTTCACTCTACGTCCTGGGTATTAGATACCGGATCTGGATCCTATATTTGTAATATTTTACATGAGCTACATAAAGGTAGGGAACTGGGAGAGGGTGATCATTCTGTAAGAGTTGGGAATGGTGCAAATGTTGCAGCCAAAGCTGTTGGCGAATATCACCTTGTGTTGCCAAATGGCAATACATTGATTCTGAACGAATGCTATTACATTCCGAGCATGATATGCAATATTATATCAGTTTCTTTATTGAGTAAAGAAGGATGTAATTTTGTAGTACAGGATAATGTTATGAACATCTTTCTGAATCAAAAGTTGATTGGATCAGGCTCATTAAATAATGGCATATACGTTCTCAATCAAACTACAATACTTAATATGCAAAACACACACAAGAGGAAGAGTTCAGAAATGAACGAATCCTTCTTGTGGCATTGTAGACTAGGTCATATTAATGCGACACGGCTAGCTAAGTTACATAAGCATGGATATTTGAATCTATTCGAATTTTCATCTTATGATACTTGCCAGTCATGTCTCAAAGGCAAGATGACCAAAACTCCGTTTAGTGGACACAGAGAAAGAGTTACAGAACTCTTGGGACTGATACATTGTGATGTATGCGGTCCCATGTCTACACATGCCAGGAACGGTTCTTCATACTTCATTACATTCACTGACGATCTCTCAAGATACGGACATGTGTTCCTGTTGAAACACAAGTCTGAAGGTTTTGAGAAATTCAGAGAATATAAGAACGAAGTAGAGATCCAAACGGGCAAAAGTATTAAAATCCTTCGATCTGATCGAGGAGGAGAATACTTGAGCAATGATTTTCTGGACTATCTAAAAGAGAATAGGATTCTCTCTCAGCTTACTCCTCCCTATACACCATAGCACAACGGTGTATCGGAGCGGAGGAATCACACCCTATTAGATATGGTGCGCTCTAATGATGAGCAGTGCTGAGTTACCTATTTCCTTCTGGGGGTATGCGCTTGAGACAGCAGCATACCTATTGAATCAAGTTCCATCTAAATCTGTACCCACCACACCATATGAGATATGGAGTGTGAAGAGACCTTATCTTAAACGAGTTAAGATATGGGGTTGTCCGGCCTATGTCAAAAGGCAAAATCCGGACAAACTCGAGGCACGGTCAGTTCTTTGTAAGTTTGTGGGATATCCTAAACATTCTTATGGATATATTTTCTACCACAGTGAGGAACAAAATGTGTTTGTTTCTCGACATGCCACCTTTTTAGAAAAGGAATTTCTTGTAAAAGAAATTAGTGGCGAAGCGGTAAAGCTGGAAGAAGTTCCAGCACCACAAACTACAACTGAAGATTTTGTGGAACCAGATGATTCAGTAGTTCCCAACGAATCCCAGCCTCTCCGCCGATCTAGTAGGGTTCCTCATCCACCTGAGAGATACTACGGTTTTCTCATAGACAGTGGGAGTGAGGATTGCTTCATGGAAGATGATGACCCAACTAGCTTCGAGCAGGCCATCACGAGTGGTGACTCTGTGAAATGGCTGGATGCAATACGATCTGAGATGGAATCCATGTACACCAACAAAGTATGGACTTTGGAAGTTGCTCCTGAAGGGGTAAAACCCATTGGGAGCACGTGGATCTTTAAGAAGAAACTTGGTGCGGATGGAAAAGTGGAGACTTTCAAAGCTAGACTTGTTGCAAAGGGTTTTCGTCAACGACCAGGTGTGGATTATGACGAAACCTTTTCTCCAGTGGCTATGCTTAAGTCCATTCGGATCTTACTTGCCATTGCTGCATACCATGACTACGAAATCTGGAAAATGGATGTTAAGACCGCCTTTCTAAATGGTGATTTAGAGGAGTGCGTGTACATGACTTAGCCAGAGGGCTTCGTAGATAGTGGGAGCAGCGGAAAGGTGTGCAAGCTGCTTAAATCCATCTACGGGTTAAAGCAGGCATCGCGGAGTTGGAACATCTGTTTTGATGTGTTAGTCAAAGAGTTTGACTTCATCAAAAACGTAGATGAACATTATATATATAAGAAGGTTGCAAAGAGTAAGGTTGTCTTACTCGTATTATACGTGGATGACATACTCTTGATAGGAAATGATGTTCCTTTGCTGCATTCGGTCAAGCTCTTCTTATCACATAGATTCTCAATGAAAGATCTAGGTGATGCCTCCTGCATTTTGGGGATTAAGATCTATAGAGATAGATCTAAACGGATACTGGGATTGTCCCAATCAGGTACATTGACACCACACTAAAGAGGTTTAGTATGAAGAATCCAAGCGTGGGAACCAACCCACGATCTCTGGACTCACTCTCTCCAAAGAGATGTCTCCCAAGACTGATTTGGAGAAAGCTCGCATGCAAGAGATACCCTATGCTTCGGCAGTAGGCTCTATCATGTACGCGATGCTATTTACCAGACCCGACGTAGCATACTCACTAAGTGTAGTGAGTATGTATCAAGCGGATCTAGGAGAGAATCACTGGACAGCTGTGAAGAACATTCTCAAGTACTTAAGAAAAACTAAGGAGATGTTCTTGGTGTATGGTAACGGAGAACTCCAGGTGGAGTCCTATACCGATTCAAGCTTGCAAAGTGATAAGGATGACTCTAAGTCGCAATCGGGATTTGTCTTTACCCTAAATGGAGGGGCGGTTTGTTGGAAGAGTTCTGATTGAAAAGAATTCTCGTTGTGTGTAATATGAAATAGTAAAGAAATCACAACCAAAAATTAATTGACCGCAATCAACTACGGTGTCGGATTGTAGTTAGTATGTGAGTGCGGATCGTCCACAGGGAAAGTGTAATCGTTCGTCTTTTGAATTATATGAGTTAAAACTTTAAAGAAAGAAAACAAAACAATTCATAATTTGTAGTTGATGTTCAAGAAAGAGAAAAAACTAGATCTAAGAAAGCATTAAAAGATAGAATCAAGAATTGATAGTTTGATAATTTTTCCAAACCAAATCTCAAGAATCGAAATGAGGCTCGTAGGAATCGATCGGATCTATAGATGTGATGTAATCTTACAATTACGTATTCTTATCCTTCGATGAATTGATACTAGATCGATGATCATCGATGAGAATTAGGGATTTCTTGTGAAACTAGGGTTTCATCTTATCCCTTGTTCTTTCGTCGATGTCATTCACATTCTAGCCTCTAGTAAATTCAAGAAACAATCGTAGATCCCTAGTTTCGAGCGATCACAATCAAGAAAGCATCACTACGAAACTAGGTCATTGATTCTTGAACTTGCTAGGGTTTACAAAACTCGTAGGACTTAAAAATAGTATTACAATTTGTTACATCATCATTCTACAATCGTCTCGACTCCTTAACGAGCGGAGTTTTACTCGAACATCACAACAAGAGCAACAATTACAAATTGAGATCTAATCATGATGCAAGAATTAAAAGAAAGCAAGATTAATGAAATTCACCTTTTATTGATATCAACAATTTAGTTACATTCGCTCAAGAACTACAAGAGGAAGAACTTGATCGTCGACTTGGCTTCGCTCGTCTCCGTGGATCGCGGATCGGCTTGGATCACTTGCCCGATTGAAGATAGGCTCGGCTCCTAAAAGGTTCAAGACTTCTCGCTTGATTTGGTACTCAAGATCTTGGATTTAGAGTGGAATTAGGGTTAGGGTTTCGCACAAGTCTTGTCACGAGACTTGTGGAAGAAGATGATGAAAGAGGGAAAGATTATTTAACTAATGAACTAGCTAATGATTGAACAACTAATGAACTAATGGTCCTAATGATGAACTAATGATCAACAACCCCAACCCTTAGATTTAGGCTCCTATTTATAGATAACTAACCCAAGATCTAGGATTTCAAATTCTAAGTTTCCCTCCTAAAGTTTGTTGAGGAAATTCAAATTTCCCTCCAAAAGTTTGTTGGATGAAATTTGAATTTCCCTCCAAAAGTTTGTTAGATGAAAATCAAATTTCCCTCCAAAAGTTTGTTGGATGAAATTTGAATTTCCCTCCAAAAGTTTGTTGGATGAAATTTGAATTTCCCTCCAAAATTTAGTTAGATGAAATTTGAATTTCCCTCCAAAATGAACCACCTCATTTGAATTTGAATTTTCCCTCCAAAATGAACAACTTTTCCCTCCAAAATGAACTACCTCATTTGAATTTGAATTTTCCCTCCAAAATGAACAACTTTTCCCTCCAAAATGAACTACCTCATTTGAATTTGAATTTTCCCTCCAAAATGAGGTTGTTAGAAAGAATCTTCTAGAAAAAGTTTGTTGGAAGGAAAATTCTAGAATGAGGTTGTTACAAGGAGGCTTCTAGAAAAAGGTTGTTATAAGGAGGCTTCTAGAAGAAGGTTGTTATAAGGAGGCTTCTAGAAGAAGTTAGTTGGAGGGAGGCTTCTAGATGTGATTAGTTAGGAGGGAGCTTCTAGAAGAGGATTAGTTAGGAGCTTAATTAGGATTAGCCTTTCTTAATCTTCTATGCTGATCTGGCAGTAGCTTCGAGATAGTTCTGGACTTTGAAGTGTCAGAAAGGACTGTGGGACCAGAGAGATGAATAGTGCCGAAACATTTCCTGCTGACGTGGCATAACAACCGCGCTTCCGCGGCGCATGCAAGCTCCTGCCGCGGAAGCGCGGCGCTCTTGGGGCCTTGGGGCCTGTGCTTTCGGGCTTGGTCTTGGACTGTTTGTTGGGCCTTTGTTTGATATATATAATTGTATAATTCCTTCTTCATTGCTACCAGATCTGAAATGATTTAGTTGGCTTATTTTTGATCAGCTCTTTGGTCTTTTTCTTCCGTATTTCCCGCACATACTCAAGACAAGTGTTGCGCAAATACAGAAATGATGTGATGCCATGAAATGCTGTTAATTTCCTTTAAAGTGTCGGTTAAAAAGTCTAGTACATGCAATCTCATATTTTGTGACAGATTTGTTAATATGTAGAATATGAATGCCGAACACTTCTAAGTGTATGCAAATGTTAAGGAAATTGCCGGCTAAAATATACAATATTTTCGACTGATCAAATACCCCCAAACTTAATTTCGATCGTCTCGAGCGAATGTTTTATTAAAAAGAGAAGGAGAAAAGAAAGAAAGAGAAAAAAACTAACTAGCACACTTTCGTAGGCAACACGATTGCACTGAGCACGTGCAACAAGCCTTTAAACCTCTAGGTGTCCCTAGTAGGAGGAGTGTTGTCTCCTGAGGGTTTTCAGCGGATTGCACCCACAAAATCCAATAATAAAAGAAAGATCATGAATATTACATTTAAAGAAAAGAATCGTAAAAGAAAATCCTTGAAAATTAGGGTTTCCAACTAAGCTAGCTTTTCGGTTGTCATGAGCCCTATCTTAATGGTCATGAAAAGATGTTAGAAATCACGTCCTCCCTCAATAAAACATCGTCTTATTCTTCATTCCTATCTTTATTCCAAACATCGATCATATCACCCTGCGTGTGTGTAAAGACATCCCTACACCCGGAGAATTCAATTCAAGCTATCATACCCTTGCCCATCGGCCTCAGTACTTCTTGGCAAACGAGATTGCTTACACACTTTCATGCGACCGTTAATACTTCTTGAGGTACTAACCGACCGATTACTAATGTGCTTGCTAACTTGGTGTATTTTTCTAGTCTTGCACCACCTCAGGCATAGCAGTGACTCCCAGACCAGTTGACCTTAGGGCACTAGGTGAAGAAACACCCTTTTGCTATATATTTTTCTTGCCCTTGGTGATAACAAAACCAGTGTCCATTTTTCTCACCATTTTCAAAACATATTTTTTTTTCATACTTTTGGCTTTAAGACAAGAGCATTTCAAGGTATCCTCTACTATCCCAGGCTTTAAGATGTGTGTAAGTGCGAATAGCAGGGTAGCAACGTTCAAAATGTTTGGCTTCCAGAATAGAAACTATTTTTCAGACTTATTTTTATCCTCAGATTAGTGACGTCTTTCATCTTACTAACTCTTGGGACAACGGCTCATAACTACTTATTACTAGTTCGTATAAGAAAACTTCTAATTTTCTTAAATTTTTCTAATCTCATGGATGTAAATGTTCACTATCTAAACTTTCATTATCTTATTTATGTATAAAAAATATTTTTATAATTTTGAATTTTTTTTAAATTTTTATAGGTTTTCAAAAATGTTTTGTGCTTATGCAAATGATATGCAAATGATGCGAAAATAAGCACAAACCTCCCCCAAACTTGTTTTCAACAGTGTCCTCACTGTTGCCTTCTGCTAAATCTCAAAAAAAACCTGTAAGCTTGGGAGGAATTTATTAGTGGGGGCAAAATATTTAAGTGAAGAACCTCCCTTAAACTTATTTTTGGCTCATAATTTTGTAAAAATTTTCTTTTCAAGAGCCAGAAAAAATTATACCCCCCCAAACTTGAGTTATGCAATGTTAATCTTTTAAAATCACAAGTGGGGGTCAAAAATCAATGGTCGATGCCAAGCTTTGCAAAGACCGAAAGTTAACACCAACCATTCGAAAATTTTATCAATGCAGTGCTCGGGTTGGTGGAAGAAAAAGTGGGGAAAGGGTAAGTGGTGGAATAGAATGTGTGTGCGTCTCATTTTGGAGAGACGATGCAGTGTTTGTGATGGATTACTCGCATTCTTTTTACAGTTCAGAAAAAGGGGTGGAAGTTCGATTTCAGTGAGTGGGACATGATTCATCTCAACACCCGTGTCATTCAAAAATGCGAGTTCATCAGCGAAGATCTCCTCAAAAGTTCCATCTATACCCCGAGAAATAATGTCATCACAAAGTACGGGGTGATCTTCAGACTCTAAGAGCAGTTCATAATCCGTGTTAATTGTTGACCCGGACATCTCGGTGGAAGAGTCCGTATGTGTATGATACATAGTTGGGTCAAACAATAACATATGAAAAGAGTCAAGATCGATTTCAGGAGGATCATCAAATTCGCTGCTGTCGACATCCATTAAGTTGACAGAACAGACCTGAGCAGTAGGTTCGGAGGGTACACTTCCCAACTTATAAATGTTCAGTTCTATTGACCTATTCCCGAAAGATAGGGTTATAGAACCATTACGACAGTTGATTATTGCATTGGAAGTGGCCAAAAAGGGGCGACCTAAAATCACCGGAATTTGATTCCGTGGGTTCGCTACAGGCTGTGTATCAATTACAATAAAATCTACCGGGAATATAAATTCACCGATTTTTATTAACACATCCTCCAGTTCACCCCTAGGTTTGGTGATTGATCGGTCAGCCATCTGGAGAGTGCAATTGGTTGGCTTCAACTCTCCGATCCCTAACTGCTCATAGACTGAGTAAGGAAGCAAGTTAACACTAGCGCCAAGATCTAATAGAGCACGGTTGATGTGTTTTTCCCCAATAGAAACGGAAATAGTAGGATATCCAGGATCCTTACGTTTCCTCGGTAATTGCTGGGGGAAAGCCGTGTCTATTGTTTTTTCCATGAAAATCTTCTTGGGCACATGAGTCTTCCTCTTCCTAGTGCACAAGTTCTTAAGAGTTTTCGCATAGGACGGAACTTGTTGGATGGCATCTAGGAGAGGGATGTTGGTGTTTACTTGCTTAAAAATGTTCATAATCTTCTCCATATGTGGACTCGGTGTGTTTGCCCTTAACCGATTAGGATAAGGTGCTTTAGCAATAAATGCTGGGTCCATCATAGGAGAAGAAAGTGTGTGTGGAACAGATCCCAGAATAGAAGTGGGGATCGTCCGTGGAGGAGTAAAAGAGGTGGGCTGAAGTGGCGAGCCTTTTGGGAAATGAAGAATAGGCTCGGAAGAAGGTGGTAGGGTAGAAGAACTGGGGTCAGAAGTGTGTGTGTGAGGAAAGGTCTCAGCCGGGGTGTTATTGATTGATTTATCAGTATCATCAAACTCTTCCCCAAGGTGATGGTCAAGCACTCTTCCAGACCCCAACGTGATTGCATCCACATCATGTGAATAGCTAGAATTGGGTAACGGTTGAGCTGGAACTTTCCCTTTCTCTCATGCACTCATTTCGGCTTTTAGTTGTGCAATTTGTTTTTCCATCGATTTGATGTTATCATTTTGAGAGATAATGATCTTCATTACATTCTCGACGGAAGATTGCAAACTTGCCGTCCCTTGGATGGATTGTTTCATGAAAGTATCCAAGGTTTGTGCTAGTGCAGAGGTATTATCTGTACGGGTCAATTGCAAAGGACTAGATGGTGCAAAAGTGTTGGCCGGATTTTGGAAGTTTTGTGCGTGGAAGGGGTGCTGACTCAAAAGAAGTGGTGGGTGCTGTTGTGGTGGAGGGACCCCTTGAAAATTGTGTTGGGTTGGAACCGTGTTTTGAAATTGTGATTGGTTCCAAGGAAAGTTAGGGTGATTCCTCCAACCTTGATCATATATGGAGGAAGATGGATCGTTTCTAGGTCTTTGAAATGAGACATTTGTATGCTCAGGACCTTGAAACGGACATTCTTCCGTCAAGTGAGACGGATCAGAACAACAACCACATACAGTTTTGGAGAGTGATATTTGACTTAGGGCGGCAGCTAAAAATTTATTTTCCATATTCTCGAGTTTCTTATTGATAGCTGCAATGTCAGCTCTAACTTCTATGGAAATATCATTGCCATCCCTAGACGATTGACTCACACCCTCCCACTGTAAGGATTTTTCAGCGAAATCTTCTAGAAATTTCCAGGCTTCCCTATCATCTTTGGTCATAAAATTGCCTTGACACATGGATTCAAGGGTCTGTCTTGTGTAAGGAGTAATGCCCTCATAAATGATTCGGCACAATTCCCATCTCGGGATGCCGTGATGTGGACATTGGATTAACAGATCCTTGAAGCGGTCAAGACATTTTGAAAATGTTTCATTTGGAAGCTGGGTGAATTGATAGATTTCGCTACGGACTCGAGCTGTCTTTTGATGTGGGTAGAATTTCTTAAGGAATGCTTTGACGAATTCATCCCAATTTGAAATGGAATGTGCGGTAGTGTTATATAGCCACTTCTCGGCTAAATCGCATAAAGTGAATGGGAGAAGACGAAGACGTAAAGCATCCACAGACAACTGTGAAGTACCCATCATTGCGCATACATTTTCAAATTTCGTGATAAACACGTATGCGTCTTCAGTCTCGAGACCGTGAAATTTTGGTAGAAGGTTGATGTATTGGGGTTTTATTTGAAAATTTTTCCCGTTGGCTGGTGGTGTGGAAAGACAGGTGGAAAGTGGGCCTCGTGTTGGATAACATCTCTCTTGGAGAGAGATGCGAGGTGGAATCTGCGCACCAACGGACGGCGGCAGAGTAGTGGAAAAGAAATTCGATGGAGGTGGATCCATCGATGTGGGTGTGGTGGTGGGTAAAGAAAGGTAAATGAAGAAATACTGACTTTAGGGTCGATAAAAGGAAACGCGGACTAACGGGCACTAGACACCCGTGTCCAGCCTATCTTGCACTAAAAAGGGTTAGTACAAGTGGCAGCGTGAATTTATAATTAGGGGAATGATATGAATGTGGTGTTTGTTTTGAAAAAGATACGGATTTTTGAAAATATGATGCAACAAAACAAATGCAACACACAAAACCCTAAAATCTAGTGGTCACCTAGGTCAAACTCTAGACCTCTCCTAACTGCCAAAAGACAAGTCGCAGGATAAATCCTCCACTGCCTCTTTGTCCCCCTGTGGCCGGATAAGTGCCAGGTAAGTGGGAAGGAACCACCACTACAGTGGGCCTAATTAATAACCACTAGCCTTAGACACACTCGCCTTAGGCACCACAGAAAAACGCAGATAATCAATGAATTACCCACGACCTTCTCTTGTCCTAATTGAGCGCGACGGTCCTTAGAGTCATCTCTAGATTTCTTTTAATTAATGAGGGTCAATGCGGATGCAAGTTTTGCGATTTTCGGGGCCTAGGAAAGGTAATGAAATCCCCACCTAATTTGGATTTGGTCGTGCCCCTTAAATTTCCGTATTAATATGCAACAACCACAAGAATCAAAAACACGCACAAATTTTTTTAGCTTTGCGGCGCTGCTATTTTATTTGCAAAGAAACCTGCACAAAATATTAGTTGGAGCAGAGAAAGAAGAAGATAAGAAAGTTAGTAGCTTACAGAGAAAAACTGATGCAGAGAGGAGATAGACCTGCGGCGCTTCCGCCGCGGATGTGGTGCTTTAGCCGCGGATGGGCGGTAGGATTTGCTCTTCAGTGCACAGAATTTCTTCAGCAAGCTCCTGTACAATTCCTCAGCTCTCTGGAATATTCACAAAAATTTTCCCAAAGCTCCAATGATTCCAGATTTCCTCGCAATCAAACCACAACAACACGTATTAGGTTTTGTACGAGTTTAGATCTAAAAATTATAATGGAATAAATTGTTCAACTCAAATTTCAAAATACGAACTATTAGCGAACTATCCCCGGCAACGGCGCCATTTGATTGAAAAGAATTCTCGTTGTGTGTAATATGAAATAGTAAAGAAATCACAACCAAAAATTAATTGACCGCAATCAACTACGGTGTCGGATTGTAGTTAGTATGTGAGTGCGGATCGTCCACAGGGAAAGTGTAATCGTTCGTCTTTTGAATTATATGAGTTAAAACTTTAAAGAAAGAAAACAAAACAATTCATGATTTGTAGTTGATGTTCAAGAAAGAGAAAAAACTAGATCTAAGAAAGCATTAAAAGATAGAATCAAGAATTGATAGTTTGATAATTTTTCCAAACCAAATCTCAAGAATCGAAATGAGGCTCGTAGGAATCGATCGGATCTATAGATGTGATGTAATCTTACAATTACGTATTCTTATCCTTCGATGAATTGATACTAGATCGATGATCATCGATGAGAATTAGGGATTTCTTGTGAAACTAGGGTTTCATCTTATCCCTTGTTCTTTCGTCGATGTCATTCACATTCTAGCCTCTAGTAAATTCAAGAAACAATCGTAGATCCCTAGTTTCGAGCGATCACAATCAAGAAAGCATCACTACGAAACTAGGTCATTGATTCTTGAACTTGCTAGGGTTTACAAAACTCGTAGGACTTAAAAATAGTATTACAATTTATTACATCATCATTCTACAATCGTCTCGACTCCTTAACGAGCGGAGTTTTACTCGAACATCACAACAAGAGCAACAATTACAAATTGAGATCTAATCATGATGCAAGAATTAAAAGAAAGCAAGATTAATGAAATTCACCTTTTATTGATATCAACAATTTAGTTACATTCGCTCAAGAACTACAAGAGGAAGAACTTGATCGTCGACTTGGCTTCGCTCGTCTCCGTGGATCGCGGATCGGCTTGGATCACTTGCCCGATTGAAGATCGGCTCGGCTCCTAAAAGGTTGAAGACTTCTCGCTTGATTTGGTACTCAAGATCTTGGATTTAGAGTGGAATTAGGGTTAGGGTTTCGCACAAGCCTTGTCACGAGACTTGTGGAAGAAGATGATGAAAAAGGGAAAGATTATTTAACTAATGAACTAGCTAATGATTGAACAACTAATGAACTAATGGTCCTAATGATGAACTAATGATCAACAACCCCAACCCTTAGATTTAGGCTCCTATTTATAGATAACTAACCCTAGATCTAGGATTTCAAATTCTAAGTTTCCCTCCTAAAGTTTGTTGAGGAAATTCAAATTTTCCTCCAAAAGTTTGTTGGATGAAATTTGAATTTCCCTCCAAAAGTTTGTTAGATGAAATTCGAATTTCCCTCCAAAAGTTTGTTGGATGAAATTTGAATTTCCCTCCAAAAGTTTGTTGGATGAAATTTGAATTTCCCTCCAAAAGTTAGTTAGATGAAATTTGAATTTCCCTCCAAAATGAACTACCTCATTTGAATTTGAATTTTCCCTCCAAAATGAACAACTTTTCCCTTCAAAATGAACGACCTCATTTGAATTTGAATTTTCCCTCCAAAATGAGGTTGTTAGAAAGAATCTTCTAGAAAAAGTTTGTTGGAAGGAAAATTCTAGAATGAGGTTGTTACAAGGAGGCTTCTAGAAAAAGGTTGTTATAAGGAGGCTTCTAGAAGAAGTTAGTTGGAGGGAGGCTTCTAGATGTGATTAGTTAGGAGGGAGCTTCTAGAAGAGGATTAGTTAGGAGCTTAATTAGGATTAGCCTTTCTTAATCTTCTATGCTGATCTGGCAGTAGCTTCGAGATAGTTCTGGACTTTGAAGTGTCAGAAAGGACTGTGGGACCAGAGAGATGAATAGTGCCGAAACATTTCCTGCTGACGTGGCATAACCGCCGCGCTTCCGCGGCGCATGTAAGCTCCTGCCGCGGAAGCGCGGCGCTCTTGGGGCCTTGGGGCCTGTGCTTTCGGGCTTGGTCTTGGACTGTTTGTTGGGCCTTTGTTTGATATATATAATTGTATAATTCCTTCTTCATTGCTACCAGATCTGAAATGATTTAGTTGGCTTATTTTTGATCAGCTCTTTGGTCTTTTTCTTCCGTATTTCCTGCACATACTCAAGACAAGTGTTGCGCAAATACAGAAATGATGCGATGGGATGAAATGCGGTTAATTTCCTTTAAAGTGTCGGTTAAAAAGTCTAGTACATGCAATCTCATATTTTGTGACAGATTTGTTAATATGTAGAATATGAATGCCGAACACTTCTAAGTGTATGCAAATGTTAAGGAAATTGCCGGCTAAAATATACAATATTTTCGACTGATCAAGTTCCAAGCAAGAAACCGTTGCAGACTCGACGATGGAGGCTGAATACATCACTGCAAACTATGCTGCCAAAGAGGCTGTCTGGATGAAGAAGTTCATCACTGAACTTGGTGTGGTTCCTTCCATTGAGCATCCAACACCTTTGTATTGTCTTAACAATGGAGCTGTGGCTTTGGCCAAGGAACCCAGGTCCCATCAGAAGTCCAGACATATTCTTAGGCGGTATCACCTGATCCGGGAGATAGTTGATCGCCGCGAGATCGAGGTCAGGAGAGTTGACATGAAGGACAACACTGCGGATCCACTCACGAAGGCCATTCCCCAGATACAATTTGAGAGACTCTTCGGGATGTTGAGTATGAGATACTACAACAGTTGGCCTTAGTGCAAGTGGGAGATTGTTAGTTATATATATGCCCTAGAGGCCATTGTTGTACATATGATGTATATTATAGTGGATGCTTGGATATATATAGAGAGGACTTTCTTGCTCGACATGATAGTATGCTATTTGATTTCACTTTGTCTTAACATGTTGACTTGTATTAATTTACTGTCTTACTCTCACATGTTGATAAAGCCCTTAGGATATGTACTCGACTACCACGATTATGATGCAGATCATACTAGTGGGGCCAGGGTAGTCCAAAAGTACATCCTATAACTGTTCCTAGTCGAGGGAGTATTGAGACAGGGCATAGATACTCCAGAGCAGACTAGCGTATACGAATCTTGACCCATATGATGGGCTGTAAGTGCACGGCGGCGCCCCGGCCGTCAATCCGATACCGGAAATGCGGAAACGAAAAACTTTGCAAACTAGCAAACCGGCACAACAGCGCACTTTTAACCCGGATCGGGCCATTAACCTAGCTACTAGCAAACTACAAGATGGGATAGAAGGCTATACCAAGCGATCTGTGTCCTTCGGTCTTCGCCTCCACTCCGATCTCCTCGCGGAATCTCCGGTTGTCGCCTCCTCGTCGAATCGGGCACCACAATGCCGGGTTCTTTTACGGGCTCCCAGCTCTTGTCCGAGGCAACTCGGGCGTGAAGTTGGCTAGCCGACACGTCCAAGATTTGCTGTAGGCAAGTGTAGTAGGCTATGTCTCTTTTGGGGTTTATGAAGTTGCCATGGATGTGGAGGTGGAGAAAGAAAATGAGCTTTTGGAAAAATGGAGCTATCATTTTCTTGCAAGAATGATATGAAGGAAATATGCCACACATAAAAATGAACCTCTCATTTTTCCTCTCAAATGTGGCCGGCCCCTCATCATGGAAATGGTGGAGAGAATAAGACTAAAACAATAAGGGAGGTGAGTGTAGGAAATGAAAAGAGGTGACCATATCAAAAGGTTATGATAACAATATCAAATCAACTTTCATCCCATTTCTAATCTCAATTAAAGCAAAGAGTGGATGGAAAAAGAATCTCATGCTACCATTTTACAACGGATCCCCTCCACAAATGTTATTTGCACACTTGCAAATAACCCCCTCCAACGGAAAAGTCCTGCCGGGAAGGAACAAAGGAAAACTGGCCGGAACGGAATGCAAACTGGCAACTACAGAAAACTGATCCCGTAATAAATTACAGGAAAACCCCGCTACAGCATATACATGCCCGCATTTGTATTCCCACTGAACATAAATGCAAACAGACAAAATCTACACTGTCTAATACTAGGATCCGGCTTAAGCCAAAGCCGGCTAGTAAAATCCGTCCGATCACGATCCGTGCAATACCGCACGTATCTGATCGAACCCTGCCAAATCTCCATACGGACTCTACAGCGTTTCGCCCGAAACTTGAGTGACTGTCTGTGTGGTGGACTCTAAAGACTCGTCAATACTATGGCTGTGGATTTAACCACTAGCACGTCAGAGATATTAGCCATACGTGACGGGCCACCAGCTATTGACCAAAAGGGATGTCGATGAGCGAACTCATCCTGACACCCTACTGAGCCTGTCAGTTACAATATCCGTACAGTCCGGTCCGTTCGTCTATGAGCATCGCATGGCGGGCCTAGGGGGTTGGTAAAAGTCAGACCCCCAAAAGCGGTACAAGTCGTGTTGGAGTGCAGCCCAGAACACCCTAAGATACTACTGGAATACCTACCAGTAAATCTCCTGCCTTGGCCAAGGACTTTTCATGTACTGGCTCTCCTAGACACAGCGCGACCTTACCCCCAATACCGGGAGAGACGAACCCCTGATGATCCGCTCACTGCCTCCATGTGGCTCGGGACTGTACCCAACTAAAACCTGTTTGCACGTCTCCTTTGAGCGTGGTAGGGTAGTAATCTAAGTACAGTGGGAACTCACACGAGACAAATGACGATCTCAGGTCGATGAACTAACCTGTACACATGTCACCAGGGAACTGCTATCTGACGTCAGGTATAATACCGACTAGAAGGTTCCCGGCGAGTCCTGTCCGGTGTACTCATTAACCAATGAGCACCTGTATACATCTTAGGTGAACCAACTGACACCAGTGGGTTGTGAGACCGGCCACCGCCCCTCGTCGGGGTCTCGACTGTATACACTAGTCTACTCTGGAGTATCGATGCCCTGTCTCGAAACTCCTACGACTAGGGACCTTTTAAGGATGTGCTTATAGACTCCAGCTCCTACGTATATGATCGCCCTCATACTGCTGGTAGTCAAGCAAGAATCCTAGGGGCTCTATCAACGTGTAATAGTGACTCGTAAGGTCACCTAAAGCAGTACACGATGATAAAGATAAACCAGACAGCATACTATTATCTCGAGTATGACTGTCCTACCGGCATAGGTCCTCCCTCAATCATTGCAATCACGTGCCTGTGATCCAATAATTTACTTTGAGGGCACTATATCCAACAATCTCCCACTTGCACTCAAGGCTAATTATTGCGATATCGCATACTCACAGCCCGTGTGATACTGAACACCCAACTCCTTTACTAGTCAGTCTTACAAAGCTCATTTATGAAACTATTGCGTTCGAGGAATAGCCTCAGTGAGTAGATCCGCTCTGATGTTTCTTTCTATGTCTCTCTTTATCTCAAGTTCACGGAGAAAGCCATCTCTCGAATTGAGCAATACCTGTCTTAGATTATCTGGATATCTGATGGGACCTAGCTCATAAATGAAATCCAAATCCAAACTTCTTAGACTGTATCGTCAACCGAACTTAATCAGTATCCTGCGCCATCCTTCCCTCAGTATCCACCTGGACCACCTGTCCAAAATACTGCCCCTCGTCAAAGGGAAAACTATAACTCTGACAGCCACTCTGTCATCCAGGTCACCTTGGAAGCCTGGAATGATAACCGTCTCCTAAAAGTGGCTGTCGTTATCATATCCCTAGAACATCCACTTATGTTCTAAAACTGCTTCCGAATGATTCTCCAGGATTGCTTGAATATCAAATTATTGCACCTACTGCAAGAACAACATCTGGTGTGGTACTTGACATCTCATGATTGACTCAATTTCCTAAGCAAGTGATCTGCCAATCATCCACATCCCTCTCCCCTTTAGTTTGTAAGACACCTTTAGAGAGGGTGACCCCATCACCTGCAGGTATACTACCGTGCCAGGAGTCGTCCATTCTAAATACTCATAGAATGCTGTCAAGGTACCCAGATTAGGAAACCACCCAAATCTAGATCTAAAACCATAGATATAGTAACCAGAATGTCTGATAAAATATCCAAGTCCTATGTGGAGAAACCATTATGTGACGACCAAAGTATAACCGATCGTAGTATAGGAATATCACTTCCTACTCTGTGTATGTCATCAAATACCAGGACATCACACCCTACTACCTTCTTAACAGATGCATCCCCTATTCTGATGAAGTCAAACCTATGACTGTCACATCAGAAATAGATGATCTATCTCCGCTATATCCGCTTTAGTCTATAAATAGACATAAGCCACTTGTCCACCATGCTTCCGCTGCTCCTACTGACCACGACAACCCTCTGGCAGAGTCATATACACGTACGCTTCTGAAGCTGGTTCAGAACGAAGCTATACTCTTTCTCCTGCCGGGTCTCACAGTCTGGAACAACAGCAATGGAATGTCTGGGTAAACAAGAACCTCCCTTCCACCGTCCTTGAGCATACCGAAGTACCTCTCGGGTGCCTGAGGTTACCCACCATATCTGCGGAGTGGCCAATGGAATGTCAAACCAGATTGAATCTTTAGGTTCTTATCAAATCTTCAGTAATCGTTTGCGGTTCTGGAATCACTTCCAGTTCTACCATATTCCCACTACTGTTTTCTGAAGAAAAAAAATCCATTTTTATTAAAACTGTGGTGAGTCAAGAACAATATCACTATTGATCTTCCAGATGGTAGAAAATCAACCCTCGTCATAGCCCGGGTCAACCCACAAACAGCCATTACAGAAATATGCCTTGAGTTATCCGAAGTCTGGTTTTAAGCATAAGCCGGACAACTCCCCGTACCTTAACAATGTCAAGATATGAACTGTTCTATATCCAATATAGAAACAGAAGCACTGATTTAATTGAACCAGATTCAAATCATGCAGCTGTCTCCAGTGCATGTCAACTAAATGGAAGAGAGGCCGATCAGCGTTACGCAACTTAGGAGTACTTCCAATTATGAGTAACCTGGAAGAGAAGCTAGTTCTCTTAATCATTACTATCAACTGAATACCATTAACAAGTATCTACATCTTCGATCACCTTGAAGAATCCCGATACTTGCAATACCTGGTTCTCTACTTTACTCTTATACCTATAACTTCTCAAAACTTCGACCATGTGTTTCTACGAAACACCTGTCTTAGAACTAGAGAAGTTATAAGTAAACCGAATATAGTACGAGGACCAACCCCTTTATCCTAATGGACACTGGACAATATACAATACTCTGTATAAGTCCCCTGAGTCTAGTGACCCATTCACTGTGTGTCGTAGGTTGAAAACTGTACTTATGGTTAAGAAAAATTACACCGCTGTTCAATGCTCCTTACCTAACCATCCACTGATATAGGTAAATGTCATAGACATAATTTCAAAAAGGTATATCTCACTCTATAAAAATAGTCGTACAGATATATCAATTTGAAATTGGTGCATAACAACGGATATTCAAAACCAAATATTCGCCGTCCGGCAAACAACCTAGGTGACTTCCTCAAATATCACCAATTACAACGAATTCCGATATAATGAGGATGATCACCTAATTCCCAATAACTTACTCCCACTCAACATCTGTAAAACCATATAGATGTGAGAATCATACCTGGTAAATACATACCCTGGAGCAAGTGTCTAATCGGGAAATCAGTTTTCTTTTAACAGTACACAGTGAAACTGAAACATTTAAATGTTTCGATGGGGTATCCTGGTATTCCTAGTAATGCCTCTTCCATTATCCAGATTCACAACTGTAACCGTATAATTCTTTGCCATCTCTCCAAATCCCTTTATATGTCTTTAGTCGTTACCTTCTGCACACCCCTTTAGGCCAAATGGTTTTCTTCCTTCCCTACCGTTCGGAACCAGCCTATGGTTTGGAAGAAGACTATTCAATAAGCATAATGGGTGTAATGTCCTAATCCTAGGAGCACTCACAATGCGAGAGAAGGTGAAAATAAAAGACAACCGAATGAACCTTATTCCTATTTTTCCTGAACCAGGATCCATCCCCGAACTGGAACAAGTTCCTTTCGAGTTCGTATATAACCATACGATGGATTATCCAGTAAACTTGGGATCTTCGTAGTGATACGGAGTGTCCTGGAGAAATACAAAGGTGATTTAGGATTGGCGAAGAAATATTTGGTTTGGTCGTGAATAGTAGTCGCAATTTACTTTGCCCTCTTACTAATCCCTTTCTTTGTCTTTATATAATACCTTCTGTACACCGTTTAGGCTAATTGGTTTTCTTTATTCCCCACCATTCGGCACCAGCCTAAGGTTGGGAAGAAGACTATCTAATTTGCGTAATAGGTGTACTATCTCCTAAACCAAGGAGTACTCGCAATCTGAGAGAGAAGGTAAAAAGGAAAAGACAACTGAATAGTCCTATTCGTTTTCTCCAGAACCAGAAACCATCCTCGAATTCCTTCGAGTTCGTATATAACCATACGATGGTTTTGTCCAATGGAAGTGGACGTTCGTAGTAATACGGGGTGTCTTGGAGAAAAGGGTAAAAGTAGGAGTGGCAATAAGGTTTGCAACTCTGACAATCCAAAAGCCAGTGTTAAGAAGGTTCGGTCAACATGGTCACTGAGTCATAGTCTAGGGTCGGGTCAATGGTTGCTGCCAAAGAGAGAGAGAAAAGAAACACTAAGCGTGCACTCTAACCTAGATCAGAATGGTTATCATTTTATCTAATCTGGAAACCTCCCACTGTAACGTCAAATTCTTCCCCAAACCTGAAAGAAGAATTAGTCGGGATCACCCGAGGAGTAAACCAACTCATCAGAGGGAATCGGGATCCAACTATCATCGCATGATAACGTGACGGAATCCGCTCACGATATCACACTCCAGAAGGTATGCGCATATCTGGTAAGTTTCAGTTTCTTTAGAAACTCCCGATGTGGATTTTTGCCCCATGCTCTTATGACCTTGGCGTGAGGTCAAAATGTCATAAGTCACATGTCAAGTTCTACCCATCATTATCCAGGTTAATTTGAACCCACCTGTACATACCCTTGATGAAGGCCAAAATAGTAGTACGACTGTCCCAAACCAACGCATCTATCTATGCAACAGATAAATATCCGGCAGCTACCAATCACTAAGCCTTAGCGTGAGGTCAAAATACATAGCTTGAATACTACCGAATATTTAACTGAAAAGATGGAGGGCTACGAATGGCTTCTGGCGAAAACCTTTAACGTAATGAACTTGATATCGTTGAAGGAACCAGATAGCTTTTAAAAATATAGTGGCGAAAACCATTGCTAAAGAGGTCACTCCCGGTGAAGGGATCTCGGATCTTTCCCCGTAGAATGAGGTGCAGGATATTCCAACTGAATACCACGATGCAAAGCAAAAGTAATTGGCTATAGTGAAGTTATTGCCCTGACCCAAACTCTTGTCCAAGGGGTCACTCCCGGTGAAGGGATCTCGGCCCCTTGCCTCATCAACTGAGGAGCTGGATATTCACAACCGAATACCACTGTGCAAAACAAAAGTGAATGTCCTTGCAATAACAGCTTTTTGAAAAAGTGTTCCAACAACATCAGAATAGGTTTGTTTAGCTTGCATTGATCCGAATCAACGCAGTCCCATCAATTGATCAGACCAAAAAAGAACGAAAATAATGATGTACGTATATGTCATCCGCATTCGCCACTTGGTCCCGTTATCACCCGTTAGGTTATTTAACTAACGACAGAGCGGAGACTGGACTAGCGCGGATGCAAAACATACACAACATCTACTAGTATATATATAATATATAATTTTCGCTCAAGGCGTGATAAAATGCAACATCACAGAAATGTACAGCATCACAGAACAATACAGATATCTGGGATCCCCGGGTTTCATAGAGCCAGTACTGAAACCCGACGTTCCCCTGGTCGTGTGGATAGCCTGTGCAATGAAATCCTAGACCCCTACGGGCGCGGCAAGTTACCCGCCAAAACCTGAAGCGAGGCAGCCCCCTTCAGCAACGTGAATGGACCACCCAGCACTTCACGGAATCCGGTAACTTGGGCACCCCTCCTGGGTCAACCTGTACCCCCTACGAGTGCGGCGAATAGCCCGCCAATTCTAGAGTAAAGCCCCCTCCGTCTCAATGCCATGAGATGCGGGCCCGTTGCCCTCTAGAACACGGCTATCCGTGCACCCCTCCGTGGGGTAATCCTAGTACAGAAAGTAAAATATACATACAACGGGTACATCGACCTCGACCTGGTCGTGCCCCAAAAGAATAATACAAACAGGAAGTGACGGCAGTCCATATGTCGGACGCTCGCCCCACAATATCAAATGTACATATAAAACAAAACTGTACTAACATTGCATCCAGGCTATCCCCCACGACCAATCCGCAACATCACAGCACAACACAGAACATCAACGTGAATGTCACGTTCGCAAATTCGTCTAAAAGGGCTATAGCAGATAGACAGGATTTACCGATCGAATGACATTCACGGTCACAGATATAATGTAAATACTGTGAACTAACATGTTTAAACTTTTCGATCGATCAAATTTATCGAAGTGGGCCCCAAGCAGTACTGTAGCTCTTACAGAAAATATAGGCCCAAAAAGAATATCCCAAAACCCCTATTTCCAATTCAAAAGCCTACCGGAAAAATTTTGTGCAATGAATACACTTTCCCACCGTGGAACCGCGGCCAAACCAGGGGTTTGGCCGCGTTTCCGCGGTCGTACTAAAGGATCACTGCATAAAATTTTACCAGAATTCTTAGAATTTCCTGCTTGTGTTTTTGCAATGACCTGAAAAATTTTTGGAGCTGAAAAAATTTCGACAGAAACATGAAGCATTAGAAAATACGGTTTTTGGGGATTTTTGTTCGATCGAGTTCTAAACATACTAGAGAAAGCTAGGTTAAGTTATTGGCGTTGCTCTGATACCAATTTAAGTGCACGGCGGCGCCTCGGCCGTCAATCCGACGCCGGAAATGCGGAAACGAAAAACTTTGCAAACTAGCAAACCGGCACAACCGCGCACTTTTAACCCGGATCGGGCCATTAACCTAGCTACTAGCAAACTACAAGATGGGATAGAAGGCTATACCAAGCAATCTGTGTCCTTCGGTCTTCGCCTCCACTCCGATCTCCGCGCGGAATCTCCGGTTGTCACCTCCTCGTCGAATCGGGCACCACAACGCCGGGTTCTTTTACGGGCTCCCACCTCTTGACCGAGGCAACTCGGGCGTGAAGTTGGCTAGCCGACGCGTCCAAGATTTGCTGTAGGCAAGTGTAGTAGGCTATGTCTCTTTTGGGGTTTATGAAGTTGCCATGGATGTGGAGGTGGAGAAAGAAAATGAGCTTTTGGAAAAATGGAGCTATCATTTTCTTGCAAGAATGAGATGAAGGAAATATGCCACACATAAAAATGAACCTCTCATTTTTCCTCTCAAATGTGGCCGGCCCCTCACCATGGAAATGGTGGAGAGAATAAGACTAAAACAATAAGGGAGGTGTGTAACGTTTTGAAAATCGTTTCGGTGAAATTTCAAAAAAAAAAACGGTAAAATAAGGGGGTTTTCTGTAAAAAGTCAAAATACAAATATCTGATTATAAAAATTAAATATACATATTCTAGCTATGTAATTGCTAGTATTTGGTGTTTATTGAGCCACTGGTGAAATTTCAAATTTTCTGAAAAAAATATTATTTTAATATTATTTTAAGCCGTCACTAATACATTTAATTAGGGAAAATTAAAAATTGGAATGAGTTGAAACAAATTTTGTGCATCATAAAACTTAAAATAAAATTTTATCATATGGTTTTTGAAACGATATCGCTTGCCAAAACGGTTTATAAAATATCGAAGAAAAAAAGGCTATTTTTTAGTATAAATGGATGTTGGGGGTATTGTATTTGTCATTTTCCTTCACCCCACACTCACACACCCATACTTTCCATCATTGGCCGAACCCATGGCAGCCCCACACCCACACATCTCACACTTCTAGTTTAGTTTGAAATGAAACAATATGTAAGGAAAAAGAAAATGAAAGAATGCATATATTAGGTATGGGCTTGTTTGACTTGGTCAATTCTTGACTTCTTAACCTCACCAATTTCTCTCTCCCCTCACCCCCCCTCATGAGGCCGAGCCCCCCTTCTCCAAACAGCAGCAGCACCCCAAATCCCACTCAATTTTGCATCAAAAGAATCCACAAAACCACTTCAAAATCCATACAAATTCAATTCTAAATCCAAATCTAACTCCTACCCATTATTCTTTATCTCATCAAGCATGGATCTAGGAGCTTGGAGGCCATTTTGGAAGGCTAGATTTCAAGCTTGGTCCCTTGATTTTGTGAGGTATAAATCCCAAGCCAAATTTAAATTGTTGGATAGTTTCTTTGATCAAAGTCAATTAAGTTTAAATGTGATTCTAATTGGGATTTAGTTTGTAACGGAAAGAGTTTGAGATCAAGTTAGGTTGTGATCATGTGTTCATGGTTGTGTGATGTTTTTTTTTTAGCATCTTAAGCCATGCAACTTAAATTTGTTATTTATTGCCAATTGTAACATGTAAAATGTCCAAATGAAAATATTTTGGAAACTAGGTTTTAGGATAGATGTAATTAGATGAAATAAAATTTTGGTTATGGTTAGTGTGGCTTAGTTAAGATATTTTATGAGCATTTTGACCACTAGATTTGTTAAAATATCGTGTTTTGAAGTAAAACGGGTATTTGTCGCTTACTAGGTTCTTGGGTTAAATTGATTTTATTTTAGTTTGGGGTTTTTGTGAATTTTAGCCTATTTTATATTATAATTAGTGTTTGTGAATGTGCAAATGAGTGTGCTTGGGGTTTTTCTCGATAGTTTGGCGTTTGTACGCCGACGTCGAGGGTTTTTGGGTTGATTTGTGAAAGCAACCATAGGTTTTGACCTATGTGGGATTCGTGAGTCGTTTTGGTCATGAGTCGGATTTTAATGCGATACGGTGCGTTATGATATGTAGGTACCCCATGTGGACTTCGAGACGACAAGCAAGCGAGTGGCGACGTCGGCACCGGCGAGCGAGGACCAGGTGAGTAGATTTATATCTACGGGGAGAAGTCGGGTGGATGGCGTATAGCACCCCCGCAGTCCGTGGCGGTGTATACGGATGCGTATACACACCAACAATTATTGTATGTTTTTTGGATTAATAACGATGTTTAGGATGGATATTGATGTGTTGGATTATTTTAGTGTTGCGAACCCTAGGGTAGTGTTGCACTACACATACACACATACATACTTGCATACATTCCTATTTATATGTGCTCATGAGATTCTTTATAGTTATGTATTCACATGGGTATGGGACTATGTGTTCATATACGGATTTGAGGATAGTGTTTGGGATTTGAGACGAGTCGATGGGATTTGATTCGAGGCCGTGAGATCGGTGATTTGGCAGGGTTCGTATTTGAGATACGACATGACGTTGTAGCGGGTCCTTTGACGTAGTGTTTGGGGGCCAGTATTTACAAAGGAGACTCTGCCGAAATTTTCAGTAAATTTTGATGTTCTTAAAAACCGCATAATTCGGCGTATGCTATTAAAACTACTTGTTTTAAATTGGTTTTCTTTCACTCTACTACTTTTTTTTGGTTTGGATTTCTGGGTTTTCGGCTTACTTAGATTACGTACGCCTCGAGACTTTCGTAGTTTATGTGCCGGTCATGTTCCATCTTTCGGGACGTGATAAAGTTGGTATCAGAGCGTTAGGTTTTACCTTCGGAATGTAGGATGACCCTTGGTTGATGGAATAGGTGACTAAAGTAGAGTGACCTACCGTGGGTATGTTCCGCGGCATATTTACGATACGCTACTCCACTTAAGAAGCCTTAGGATGTACAGTTCTTTGCTCAGTATTATATTCATCCTGATCTAGCCTCATCGTTACCAGTTTGGTTTTGCTGCCACGATTACGGGTAGGGAGAGCTACGGCTAGAGTTGCGGTCAGCATGAGCTCGTCAAGAACGAGGACTGACCAGGGCATAGTTTCGGCGACACACGGTTGCAGAGATATGTCTTTTCATTGTGTTTTCGCGCCACGAGCGTTGGGTGGATTGCTGTGTGAGATTACTCGGACGTGCCGATTTGCAGCAGAGGATTGAGCCAATGATAGAGGCCAGCCAGATTTCGATGACCGTTGGCGCATTGCTTATTCATGATGATTGAGGCGCTGTTCAGCGTGCAAACGAGTGAGCCAGTTATTGCTGCGAACGACGAGATATCGCCCCAGATGTTGGAGCTATTGCAGTACGAGTTGTACTAAGAGATTATAAAAGGTCGCTAGTCACCGAGGATGAATGACTAGGACGTGTGGTTCGTTCGCTACCCCGATGCGAGGTCATCAGATAGATTGATTCCAGCTAGAGACGACTTCACGCGGAGACGTTGAGAGTCGACAGAGACGATCAAGTGTCAGAAACCTATTATTCCAAGTTTAAAGTATTCGGAACGACATGCAGGCAATTCTATGGTCCCTCTAGAAGAATGAAACCCTAACTCGACATAATGACCGTGTGAATGCCTTTGAACCTTCGGATTTGCGGCAGTTCCACGGCGCCATTAGTGAGGCTTGGGTTTGCCCTTCTACGGCTGGACCACCGATGCTGTGGTATATATATTCGATACTATTAAACTGTACCAAGATGTTGAGCTCTTGGGGGATTATAAGGTTTCGACGAATCGATCGAATGGTTCGACTTCAATCGGATGCTAGGTGGTGAGATGCTTTCTTGGGAGACTCCATATACGAGGATAGCCGTTGGAGCTCAGTCCATATAGCCGCGACGAGACGAGTCCAAAGCAGACGACATTAGAGAAAAGTGAAGTAAGAGGTTCGTACCAGATCTAGATGAGATGACGTTCCACTCCGCCGACCTCAGAGATGCGATGCGCATGCCGAGGCATGGTACTTAGATTTACCTTCCAGAAGGAGTCGCGATGAGTATGCAGTCGTTCCAGAGCAAGATGCAGATATAGGAAAGGACGATGACTTCCGGACAGTTGGCAGAGACGAGACATGGAAGAGACCGTGAGCATGATTCCTTCCAGGACACTGCTGCAAGGATACTTGCACCCAGGATCAGATGTGTCACGTACATTCAGAGAGCCAGAGGCCGACGCCAGTGATATACTGTCTTACGAGTGGTCTCGATGATTGACCGAGAGATGACCAGAGAAGTGCCAGAACGGAATCATCCCCGTTAGCACACCTGACAGGGCCGATGAGCCGATGGACCGAGAGATTGGTAATTCACAGTGAAGACCTTGACCCAGGAGTGGTCATTGTTACGCACACCAGCAGGCCAGAGTTCATGATCATCGACGAGACGTCCCACTAGTGACCGCGACAGTTGGCCCGAGATTCTTAGAGGATGCGCTTGAGCGGTACTATTCCGCCATTATTGATTTCTATGTTTTGGGTGATTTATTCGCTTGATTTGATTTTGATGATTGAGGATTTACGATCTTTGCACAGTGTTGCACTTGATATCGTTTTCGTGCTTTGGTTTCACATGTTTGTGATTTTACGGTTTTAGACATTTGAGTTGATTTTGTGCGTATGCACGCACACGATTTGGTTCCTGCACCCTGTATAGTTTATATATGCTTGCAGTGCAGTGATACGCCTTTTGTGCACTTAGATGCACTGGACTTCGAGTTCGACTGTGATACTCGATATTTGTTTTGTGCACCTTGTGCACTTGATTTGATTTTGCGCATGTTCGGCGCTTGATATTGGATTTCATGATTTCGTGCATGATGGATGCCCCTGGTTTTGGGTTTTCGCGCATGTCTTGAGATGCGATTTTGGTGCACACCAGATGCACTAAATCGAGATTTTTTCGTGCATATCAAATGCACCTGATTTTGCTGTCAGGCACACATGTTGCCTACGACAGATGTTTCGTGCACACCAGATGCACTTAGATGTTGTTTCTGTGCATATGTATGGCACATATTTGGATTTTGATTTCCGTGCGCACCAGACGCACGTAGTATTCATACGCGTATTTTGGGACTGATTCTTTTTCTTATAGAGCAGTATGTTTTTATGATATTGCTATGTGTTTTCGTACTGAGCAGGTCTAGTCAGAGGACAGTACCTGAATATATTTTGCATGCATTGATAGTTATTGAAGGGATTTCCAAAAAGCGAGCTATAGCCTTAGTATTTACCTACGTGTCTGATATGACACGAAATGTTTAAAACAAGGAGACCCTTCTAAATTGTTTCCAAAACGGCGGAACGTACATTTCAAACAAAGGTATATATGTATATAGTTATTTTCTTATGATAGACGTCCGCCACTGTGCAGTGTTATACGCGTGCACAGCGACTTAAAGAGATTTGGCATGCATTTCCTTCAGATACTTACATATATAGATTCGATATTTACATGTATAGTTTCGAGTAATATCATATTGGTTCTGCTTTGGATTTGGCATTGATGTCTTCCCCATGACTCCGATGATTGCGGGATGCTTGACGGAGTTGTGATTTGAGTTATATGCTCATTTTTCATGCGCATGCGCTGCGCTACGATTTGTTTTATGTATTTACAATTTCGGAACCCCGACGATTTGATGGTTTTGGTTTAGATGTTTTAGTATTTGGGGTGAGTTTTAATTTAAATTCGGGGACCGAATTTCTTTAAGGGGGAAAGATTGTAACGTTTTGAAAATCGTTTCGGTGAAATTTCAAAAAAAAAAACGGTAAAATAAGGGGGTTTTCTGTAAAAAGTCAAAATACAAATATCTTATTATAAAAATTAAATATACATGTTCTTGCTATGTAATTGCTAGTATTTGGTGTTTATTGAGCCACTGGTGAAATTTCAAATTTTCTGAAAAAAATATTATTTTAATATTATTTTAAGCCGTCACTAATACATTTAATTAGGGAAAATTATAAATTGGAATGGGTTGAAACAAATTTTGTGCATCATAAAACTTTAAATAAAATTTTATCATGTGGTTTTTGAAACGATATCGTTTGCCAAAACGGTTTAGAAAATATCGAAGAAAAAAAGGCCTTTTTTTAGTATAAATGGATGTTGGGGGTATTGTATTTGTCATTTTCCTTCACCCCACACTCACACACCCCTACTTTCCATCATTGGCCGAACCCATGGCAGCCCCACACCCACACATCTCACACTTCTGGTTTAGTTTGAAATGAAACAATATGTAAGGAAAAAGAAAATGAAAGAATGCATATATTAGGTATGGGCTTGTTTGACTTGGTCAATTCTTGACTTCTTAACCTCACCAATTTCTCTCCCCCCTCACCACCCCTCATGAGGCTGAGCCCCCCTTCTCCCAACAGCAGCAGCCCCCCAAATCCCACTCAATTTTGCATCAAAAGAATCCACAAAACCACTTCAAAATCCATACAAATTCAATTCTAAATCCAAATCTAACTCCTACCCATTATTCTTTATCTCATCGAGAATGGATCTAAGAGCTTGGAGGCCATTTTGGAAGGCTAGATTTCAAGCTTGGTCCCTTGATTTTGTGAGGTATAAATCCCAAGCCAAATTTAAATTGTTGGATTGTTTCTTTGATCAAAGTCAATTAAGTTTAAATGTGATTCTAATTGGGATTTAGTTTGTAATGGAAAGAGTTTGAGATCAAGTTAGGTTGTGATCATGTGTTCATGGTTGTGTGATGTTTTTTTTTAGCATCTTAACCCATGCAACTTAAATTTGTTATTTATTGCCAATTGTAACATGTAAAATGTCCAAATGAAAATATTTTGGAAACTAGGTTTTAGGATAGATGTAATTAGATGAAATAAAAATTTGGTTATGGTTAGTGTGGCTTAGTTAAGATATTTTATGAGCATTTTGACCACTAGATTTGTTAAAATATCGTGTTTTGAAGTAAAACGGGTATTTGTCGCTTACTAGGTTCTTGGGTTAAATCGATTTTATTTTAGTTTGGGGTTTTTGTGAATTTTAGCCTATTTTATATTATAATTAGTGTTTGTGAATGTGCAAATGAGTGTGCTTGGGGTTTTTCTCGATAGTTTGGCGTTTGTACGCCGACGTCGAGGGTTTTTGGGTTGATTTGTGAAAGCAACCATAGGTTTTGACCTATGTGGGATTCGTGAGTCGTTTTGGTCATGAGTCGGATTTTAATGCGATACGGTGCGTTATGATATGTAGGTACCCCATGTGGACTTCGAGACGACAAGCAAGCGAGTGGCGACGTCGGCACCGGCGAGCGAGGACCAGGTGAGTAGATTTATATCTACGGGGAGAAGTCGGGTGGATGGCGTATAGCACCCCCGCAGTCCGTGGCGGTGTATACGGATGCGTATACACACCAACAATTTTTGTATGTTTTTGGGATTAATAACGATGTTTAGGATGGATATTGATGTGTTGGATTATTTTAGTGTTGCGAACCCTAGGGTAGTGTTGCACTACACATACACACATACATACTTGCATACATTCCTATTTATATGTGCTCATGGGATTCTTTATAGTTATGTATTCACATGGGTATGGGACTATGTGTTCATATACGGATTTGAGGATAGTGTTTGGGATTTGAGACGAGTCGATGGGATTTGATTCGAGGCCGTGAGATCGGTGATTTGGCAGGGTTCGTATTTGAGATACGACATGACGTTGTAGCGGGTCCTTTGACGTAGTGTTTCACACACGTGCATGCATACGTAGGTGGTATCAGCATTGTACTACATAGATCAGTACCCAGATTACGATCTTTGATAAAGGGGATACCAGATGAATAGTGTGTTGAATGTGATATTGACCCGTACCCAGATTTGGGATGCCGTACGACGGATTTACGTACGAGCTATATATTGATGATTGATCCGCACTCTTGACTTAGGATGTCTGATTATAGATATAGTATCGGATATGATATTATTGAGGCGGGATCACCGACTAATATATATACAGGTACGTATATGTATCGACTCAGATGTTAGGCGGTTTCCTTACCTGTAGTCCAGCTTGTTAGCGTAGCCCTTTAGTTTAGTTTAGTTGTTAGATTAGATTCGATTCTTACCTATTTCAAAAACTAACGAATCGTGGGTATTTTAAAAGACAGCCCAAGGGATCCTACGGATATTTTCAAAAGACGTATCTTTTCATAAAAACCACCGTAGCCCTATTTTCAAAACCCCGCGATTCGTGTTATTTCAAATGGCACCATTGTTTAATTTTTAGCTCCCGCTCATTTTGGTTGCTCGCTCTGCATCGCATATTTACATTGTTATTTCATATTGCATTGTTGACATTATGCTGTTAGGACACCAGCACCATTACCGATGATGCGTATGTACCACATACACTTACTTGCCGGCTCACACACATCTTCATCAGTAATTGCCTTGTCACGTACACCTTAGAAAATATTGTTGCTGAACTTAGCTTGATAACCAGTAGTTTGACATAATATTAGTGTACATACCTTATATGCCAGCTTAGATATTGTAGTTATTACTTGTCGCTTCATGCATACTGTTATTCATTCTCATGCTTATATTCATGGTTTTACATGCTATTGATGATTCGGATTCCTATGATATTTTCTGGATTTGTTGGAAAACCGCAAAACATATATAAACTGATTTCTCTCTTTTTTTATAAAAAGTGCGGTTTTTCCCATGATGTATGAGTCGTCCACCATGAGTTTGCTGATGGATTTTGAGACCCGATTCGAGGAGACGGATGAACCGTTTCGGGTACATAGTGGACCCGGTAAGGTACCCAGGGGCAAGAAGCGCGTGATGATGACGATGTGAGCCTGGCAGGGGAGCACTACCTACCGGTGATTTTACCTGACGCGTCGGATATCCGGAGGATACCGTCGTGGTCTTGAGATGGATGGTAGGGGCCGTTCTGGACTGACGGCGCCCTAGATATTGTGATCGAGACATTGAGATTTCGAGATATTGAGGTACAGAGACTGTGATACAGAGATATCGAGATATTGGGATTACGTTTTGTGCCGATGCTAGGCACTGTTTTATGCTGATTTCATTATGATACCTCATTTTAAAAATACAAGGAAATCTCACTAAATTATGAAAACAGTTCTTTATTTACATGTATTCTGTTTCCATGCATTCATACCTCATTCATATGTTATATTGCTACCTGAGGCACTGACACGGGCACATGAGATTATACTCGGGTTAGATTTTACCCTAGCCTTGTTATAGGTTGCATGTTATGTATATATTTGAGGATATATATTATGATCATTGACCTAGGTTGCATTATTTATGCGATTTCTGTGCGTAGATGTTTTTCTATTCACGAGTTGGCAACTCACCCCCGTTGTGCCCCAATTTCTTGCAGGTTTTCCGTACAGGTTTCTTTACGGCTTGCGGGCATAGTTTCCTTCGGGTGATTTGCTAGTAGGTGGGTTTACTTGTATCGTACCCCCCATTATATAACTTGTATATTATTACTCTGTTGTATCTAGAAATTCCATCAACCAAACATGTATTTATTTTGAGATAGAGACCAGTGATGTTATTCTTTCGACCTTAGAGTCGCGCGTTATATTTCTGCGGTTTTCTTATGGTTTTGAGTTTCCTTTTGGATTTTGATCCTCGCCGTTGGCGTTGTATATTATATTGCTTGTGTGGTTGTGACCGTCGATTGACGAAGAGCTAGCTCCCGCTTGGGGATGCCTTTTTATTGATTTCGTATACTATTCATGTTGTATCCCGTTTGGGGGCCAGTCTTTACAAAGGAGACTCTGCCGAAATTTTCAGTAAATTTTGATGTTCTTAAAAACCGCATAATTCGGCGTATGCTATTAAAACTACTTGTTTTAAATTGGTTTTCTTTCACTCTACTACTTTTTTTTTGGTTTGGATTTCTGGGTTTTCGGCTTACTTAGATTACGTACGCCTCGAGACGTTTCGTAGTTTAAGTGCCGGTCATGTTCCAACTTTCGGGACGTGACAAGGTGAGTGTAGGAAATGAAAAGAGGTGACCATATGAAAAGGTTATGAAAACAATATCAAATCAACTTTCATCTCATTTCTAATCTCAATTAAAGCAAAGAGTGGATGGAAAAAGAATCTCATCATGATGCTACCATTTTACAAAGGACCCCCTCCACAAATGTTATTTGCACACTTTCAAATAACCCCCTCCAACGGAAAAGTCCGGCCGGGAAGGAACAAAGGAAAACTGGCCGGAACGGAATGCAAACTGGCAACTACAGAAAACTGATCCCGTAATAAATTACAGGAAAACCCCGCTACAGCATATACATGCCCGCATTTGTATTCCCACTGAACACAAATGCAAAGAAACAAAATCTACACTGTTTAATACTAGGATCCGGCTTAAGCCAAAGCCGGCTAGTAAAATCCGTCCGATCACGATCCGTGCAATACCGCACGTATCTGATCGAACCCTGCCATATCTCCATATGGCCTCTACAGCATTTCGCCCGAAACTTGAGTGACTGTCTGTGTGGTGGACTCTAAAGACTCGTCAATACTATGGCTGTGGATTTAACCACTAGCAAGTCAGAGGTATTAGCCATACGTGACGGGCCACCAGCTATTGACCAAAAGGGATGTCGATGAGCGAACTCATCCTGACACCCTACTGAGCCTGTCAGTGACAATATCCGTACAGTCCAGTTCGTTCGTCTATGAGCATCGCATGGCGGGCCTAGGGGGTTGGTAAAAGTCAGACCCCCAAAAGCGGTACAAGTCGTGTCGGAGTGCAGCCCAGAACACCCTGAGATACTACTGGAATACCTACCAGTAAATCTCCTGCCTTGGCCAAGGAGTTTTCATGTACTGGCTCTCCTAGACACAGCGCGACCTCACCCCCAATACCGGGAGAGACAAACCTCTGAAGATCCGCTCACTGCCTCCATGTGGCTCGGGACTGTACCAAACTAAAACCTGTTTGCACGTCTCCTTTGAGCGTGGTAGGGTAGTAATCTAAGTACAGTGGGAACTCACACGAAACAAATGACGATCTCAGGTCGATGAACTGACCTGTACATATGTCACCAGGGAACTGCTATCTGACGTCAGGTATAATACCAACTAGCAGGTTCTCGGCGAGTCCTGTCCGGTGTACTCATAACCCAATGAGCACCTGTATACATCTTAGGTGAACCAACTGACACCAGTGGCTTGTGAGACCGGCCACCGCCCCTCGTCGGGGTCTCGACTGTTTACACTAGTCTACTCTGGAGTATCTATGCACTGTCTCGAAACTCCCACGACTAGGGACCTTTTAAGGATGTGCTTATAGACTCCAGCTCCCACATATATGATCGCCCTCATACTGCTGGTAGTCAAGCAAGAATCCTAGGGGCTCTATCAATGTGTAATAGCAACTCGTAAGGTCATCTAAAGCAGTACACGATGATAAAGATAAACCAGACAACATACTATCATCTCGAGTAAGACTGTCCTACCGGCATAGGTCCTCCCTTAATCATTGCAATCACGTGCCTGTGATCCAATAATTGACTCTGAGGGCACTATATCCAACATGGGCGATGGATGATCCCATATCCATCGGTGTTTGACATCAAAGGTGGTGTACGGGTGCTCAGTGGAGACTGGGTACACTGAACGGACTCACCGAAAATTCTTAGATGCTATTATACATATCGTCAGATAGCAGTTCTCCGGTGACACTGGTATAGGTTAGTCTGTAGACCCGAGATCGTCATAGAGTCTTGTGTGATTCCCACTGTGCTTTGATTTCCACCTTACCACGTCCAAGAGGGCGTGCAAAACGGTGTCTTTTGGGTACAGTCTCGAATCACATGGAGGCAATGAGCGACAGAAGGGGTTTCGTCTCTCCCGTTATAGGGAGTAGATGTTATGCTGTGTTCGATTGGCTATAACTGGAAGTCCCTGGCCAGGGCTGATATGGAGTGCTACTGGTAAGAGTTATCAGTAGTTTCTCGACCCGTTATGTGCCTCACATCGACACGACTTATCGGTTACTGGGGTTTGACGTTTACCACCCCTAGACTTGATATACGAAGAGACCGGACTGTACGGTAGTGTTACTGATTGGATTCACAGGAGAATGTAATGGCTTGCTTGTTGATCTTCTGATCTCTCAATACCTGGGTGGCTGTTACATTTAGCTGACCGCTTGCAGCTTGTGGGTGTTTGATATGATCATCACCTACTACCGGCGTATTGACGATTCTTTAGAGTCCTACACAGAGGTTTCCTGGCTCAGGCAAAATGGAGTAGGAGCACATATGTGATATGTGCGGGACGAGAATAATATGATATGAGATACCGTATTCTATTCTCGCGATATGTGATATCAGCCGGGTATATGTGATATGGCCGGGTCATCGGATCAAGTGTTGGTTCGATGAAATGGTACATGTTATATTAATCGGTTATATGTAATATAGCCGGATTATCGGATCAAGTGTTGATTCGATAATTTAATGTATAATTATATATGTGATATATTACATTATGTTAACTAATATAAGCTCGCTTTATTGATTCATTTTCTCACCGGATAATACATTGATGTATATGCGATATATGTTAATTGTATTATTTTCTTTTGTTAAATTATATATTATATATGTGATATATATTATTGTAACAAGTTAGGGTTACAAATGCAATAATTATTTAGAGATTAAACCCAGTTAGGGTTTGGATTAGGGTTAGCTTTTGGGTTAGCTTTTGGATGATGCTTCATGAAGCTTTCCTTCTGTCTTTAGCTTTGATATTTTGTGTTGATATTTATTAACCCAACCCAAACGCTTAACCTTAGTTTATTCTCTAGAAGGGTTAAGCCTTCATTCTTAACCCATGGTTGCAATTGTAACCACAACAATAATTCATTATTCATCACAAAAGGATTAGCTTCATCTTCTTCTTCTTCTAGCTCTTGAAAAACCTTCACTAGCTTTTGTGTTTGTGATGATAAATGGTGAGAAATTGAATACAAAAGAGAGAAAAATTCCTACTTCATCATCCTTATCTATTCCATCCACTTAGATTAGGGTGTTCACTTATCTAATTACTTCATTAGTGAAGTATAAGCTTGGGTTAGAGATTCTTCTAGGTAGATCATTTTAGATCAAGAAGACTTCAAGCAAGTTGCATCATTCACCTCTTGGATCCTCACGAGAGTCGGAGTTCTTGATGATCGCAGCGAAGGGACCTCAACACGGAGCTTATGAAGCGAAGGAACGGACTACAAAAGTTGTAATCCCTATCTCTTATAAGTAAAGGTGTTTACTTGTTCATTGTTTACCCTATTTCTCTAGCAAAGATCCTTGCTTTAGGTTGTTCGGCACTTGAAAAATTTAATTTTGGCATGGTTGATACCTTGTAGAACCTTGTTCTAGTGCCTAATAATCCTATAGGTACAAGCATAGAATAAATATAAATCATCCCCAAACGGGAGCAACTCACGCAAAAAGGCGGAACAGAACCAAAACAAGTATATACAACGCCGTAGCGAAAGAAAAAGCAAGAAAGAAGTGAAAACTGAAGGGATTTCTGTAGCACCACTACAACGGTTTGGTAGCATCATACATGCCATATTAAAAATTTATAGGGTGCTAAAGAAACTATCCTAAGGATCACACTAGAAAAGCTAGGGTAACAAAACTTTATACACAATCCATAAGAGATAAAGGCTAGGTTTAGAGAATACAACCTTTGTAGTCCCTTTCTCTGGACTCCTTGGCCACTTGAGGGTTGAAAGAAGCTTGCTTGAGATCCTCCATGTCCACGATGATCCACCCGGAGTCCTCTTTGTCCAAGCTCAAGGCTTCACTTGATTAAGAGAAGAAGTAGAAGCCAACACTCTAAACTAATGGGCAAGAGTAGTGTAGAATGGTGATATGGTTTGTTTTCTCACTTCAAATCCCTAACTTGTTCACTCTTTTGTTCACTATCAAAACCTAGAGAGCAAGAGAGTGAGGAAGAAGAAGATGGCAAAATGAGAGCTCAAGAGATAATGATAAGTGTTGAGATAAAAATGAGAAAAGAAAATATATATATTTTCTTGTTCTCATTCTTAACCCTTGTTTATAAATATCTAGATATTTCTCTTTGGATCAAAAATGGCCATGGAACATAACTCATGGTTAACACAAAGGTTAGTGGAATTATAAAATAATCAACCATGATAAATTTTCCATTTCCATTTTCTTTTCCAAAAATAAATATCAACATATATATATAACAAGGTGTGAGTCTTATATTGCCACCATCTCATGTATCAACAATCATGATAGAATTGTGTATGCATGTATGAGTGCATGCACATCCATATGTGCATCGAAGAGAACATGTGCATACATGAATGCATACAACAAAAACAAAAGGGTCCAAAGTGAAAAGCTAATGGTCAATGTTAAATTAACACTTGATTTAGCAAACCGGTCATATCTCATACGACCTGACCAATAGCAAACTGCCCGATTAATATACGGTATCATATACGCACATTTAATCGGGTCCCTGCGCATATCACATATGCACACCATATCGTTTCTCCTGGACTAGGTAACTTCATTATGGGACTCTAAGACTCGTCAATACGCCGGCAGTGGGTTATGATCATATCAAGCACCCCCAAGCCACAAGAGGTCAGTTAAACGTAACGGCCACCCGGGTATTGAACGATCAGAAGAAAACAAGCGAACCTGTCACAACTCCCATCGAGCCAACCGGCAACACTACCGTACAGTCCGGTCTCTTCGTCAGATATGCCGCATATCGAGTTTAGGGATGGTAACGTTTTCCCTAATAGCTCAATAAGTCATGTCGATGAATGGTCTATAACAGATCGAGAAACTACTGATAACACTTATCAGTAAATCTTAACAGCCCAGGCCAGGGACTTGCTGATATAGCCAATCGAGCACAGCGCAACATCAACTCCCAATACCGGGAGGGACGAAACCCCTTGTAACACCTTAGAATGTGTTTTGTGGCTAATTATATTTTAATATATTGTTTTTATTAAAAAGGTTTACCAATTTGTTTTTAATTATTTTATCCTATTTAATGAATATTTTATTATATTTTTCCTAGTCTTGCACACACTTGTGCATGATAACTAGGTTGTTAAGTGTGGTTTAACCATTTCTTAATCTAGTTTTAATTATTAAGTATTTTGGGATTAATAGTTCATGTTTGTTCTTTAAAAAGAAAAATGGATTTAAATGGGGTTTAAAATTTAAAATGATTGTTCTTGTGTTGACCTTGGTGAGAGAGAGAGAGAGTGAGAATGGGGCATGATGGCTTTGCCATGCTTCATTAAATGAAGAGAGAGAGGGAGAGGGGTTGACCTCTTGTGCCATCATTCTTTACCTCTCAATTTTCCCTTCTCACTTCACTCCCACTCACACTCACACACACACACACACAAGCCATCAGCATCAGCAGCTGAAGCAGCAGCCCCAGCAAAGAGAAGCCCCAGCAGCAGAAGAAGATGCAGTAGCAGCAGCAGCAGGAGGGCAGCAGCAGCAGCAGGAGGGCAGCAGCAGCATCAGCTCCAGCAACTCGAGAGGCGGCAGCAGCAAGCAGCTCGAGCTGCAGCTGAAGCAAGCAGCAGCACCATTAGCATCAGCACCAGAACCAACTCCAGCAGCAACAAGAACAGAACAACAACATCAGCATAGCAACAGCAGCAGCAGAGAAGCAACATGCAGCCCCTGCATCACCAGCAGCAATAGCAACTCAATTCTTCACCTTCACCTGCTTCTTAGGGTTCTCTAGGGTAAACTTTTGAACCCAATTCCCCTTATTGGTTATGTTGTGTGTTGTTTAGCATCAGTTTATGTTAATTAGCTAGTTTGGTGCTAGATTATGGTGTTTTGTGTGGACTTTTGTTTAAGTGTTGATTGTATTAGTTAACCTAGCATATTTTAGTGTGATTAGGTCACCTTAACTAAGTTTAACCCTGGATTTCACTAAAATACCATAAGGTTTGTGTTTTGTGCAAATTAGTGTTTTTAAAGCGATATTTTAGCATTTTGTAATCTGCTATTGACCCGGACCCTTCAGGGTAAAATTGAGGAAACTGGAGCATGCTAATTAGGTTTAGACAACACCACCAAAATACGAGCCCCTCATTCCTAAAGCTGGCCGCCAATTTAATCCTTATGGCCGCAAATTGCGGCCAGGGAGAGGAGATAGGTGTTGGGTTCTTGGATAGGGTTGTCTGCAGTGTTTTGGCATGTATAGTTTTGTAAGATTTGACTTGTAGGAAAATCTTGGACAATATATCGTTTTGCATGTCCGTTTGTTTGCGTGATACGCGAGATACGTGAGTGGGTCCTGTGATCCAGCGTATCGCGGCATGTCGCGATAGTTTTAGACGGGTATACACACGTTTTAGCATATCGTGCACACGCGCATTTAGTTCGCGACGCGAGTTTCTCATTTTGGTTCGATATCGCATTTTGCGGAATATTTGGCTTATACATGATTTCCATGTCTTATTTGCAGGTTTGCAGGCAGTGACTACGGACACTGCTACAGGGGGGAGCAGATGGTAGGATTCACCTAGCGTGGAGCGTAGGTGAGTAGATTTAACATCTACAGGGGAATCGCCCTCATGGCGTTATGCGTCTGGGCTAAGATTCTAATACCTTTCACATATTCAACGTCATTGTTAGAATTGCTCCTTTACTTAATTTCCTTGATATAGTTGTACTGTGACTAGCAGCCGTAGGACACTGCACATATTATTGACGGTTCATGTTGCACGAACACGGATTGTATGCTACACACACACCGTCAATAATTGCCATGTCACACACAACCCCTTATAGATACTATATTGCTTATCATAAATGACATCTAGCTTATCGGTATACCTATAGTGTATCTTACCATTAGTGATAGGTACATCTACACCTTGCGATACAGCTACAGGTATACCTTACACATATTTTACTTATACCTAGGGGGGTATCCTTCATATTCTACTTATACCCGGGGGGTATACGACATCTTTTACTTATAGGTAGACACCTATATTTAGTTGTACCTTATTGATTTCGCATACATCTGGTTTCAGCTATATGTTCTCATTTATATGCTCACATTTAGATATATCACATATATTTATTCCTGGATTTACGCATTGTTATTTGGATTTTACATGATATTTTCTGGATTTGGGAACCGCGGGAGTTCATGAAATTATGCATACATTGAAAAACCCGGTTTCCTTAATATGATATTTGCGCATCCACCATGGGTTTTATCGGTGCTGATTATATATACCCCTACGAGGAGGCGTCGAGGCCGTAGAGGGTATATGGTGGGGCCCGGTATGATTCCCCTCGGCAAGAAGATCGATGGACTTTGCCGATTGAGCCTGGAGGCGGGCGAGTATCAACCGGTGACAGTACCCATGACTCGGCGGGGGATCACGGAGACACCGTTGGGAGTCATGTACGTATGCGTACGTCGGAAGGCGAGGGTCAGAGCTAGGCACTCGTGCTTTCGGGATAACATATGATACGTGATCAGGATTTCTGTGTCGATGCTTGGCACATTGTTTTTATGATATTTCTTTTAATACCCTTATATATATAACAGGAGATTTAGCCGTTGTTATATATACCCTTACACCAATATTAGTGGAATGGGACACTAATATATGTGTATTGACCCATCATATATGTTTAGGATGTTAGAAATTACTTGAGATCAGACTTGGGATATAGGTGATTCATTGAGATGGGATATTGGATATGAAAGAGATTGTTGATTTGTACATTCGAGATATAGGAGAGCTATTCGATATTGTACATTGAGGTGATGTGAGACTTATATGATGTGAGAGCCCAGTTTGGGGGCTGATTTGAGGATTTGTGGATTTGAGTGTCTTGATGGATTGTGATCCTGCCACGATGTCAGGTTTCCTTGGAAACGACATATTCCACCCTATACCTCACACTTACCTATTTTATGCACAGTTTCATATATTGGTAGTACCTGTTAGTGTACCCTTATGATAGTTGCATATCTACATTCTCATATCCCTATTGCATGGTTATTGCATACTATTATCATGTTATTATTGCTTCACATGTTGATTGTACCTGCTAGTGTACTTTCCATTATTCAGCATTTGCATGGCATGTTGTTACTGTAATCGCATATCTTAGATTCATGCTGTACGCACATTCCCGCGATTACCTGCATATGTTATCTACTATTCACGAGTTGGCAACTCACCCCTGTTGTGCCACAGGTGTTTCAGGTTGTTCCCCAGAGTAGTCGAGGCAGGCTATTCAGCTATTCAGCTATTCAGCCATTATCTTTTGCTACAGATTTCGCATCAGCTCACTGTATACCATTTTGCTTAGGTGGGTTAGTTGATTATCTGTATTTCGTATTGTACATTCGATGTATTTTGTACTCTCCATCTACTATTATGTTGTGGACTTAGAGACTTGGTGAGGACGTATTTGTATATTATTGTGGATTTGTTGTCTTTTATATACAGTTTCTTTCCTATTGTCTCTTATTTCTTCCCTACGGCGTCGTATATTTATGATGTGATTGTTTTCCGTCTTTGGGCTAGTTTTTACACAAAAAGGGGCGTTGCCAAAATTTTAAAGAAAGAGAACTGGACTTTTAAAGAATTTGGGTTGTGATTTCAACTGTTTCAAAAACTTTTATTATCTTTTCCGTATTTTTATGGTTTAGATTTCTGGGTTTTGGCTTTCTTTTACTGTGTTCGTCTTTAGGCGTTGCGTAGTATTAGGGCCGTCACGTGCCAATTTTCGGGTCGTGAAAAAGTTGGTATCAGAGTGCTAGGTTTTACCTTTCGGAGTGTAGGATGACCTTAATATGATGGAGTAGGTAGCTTAAGCAAAGTAACGTAGTGTGTGTATGTCTGCAGCATACCCACGATGCGGTACTTCGCCTAAAGTGACCAAAGTACAAATTGTTTGAAATTCCTTCCTTGATGATTCATATCCTTGAGATTCGATTCCTTATTCTCATCGAATCTTATATCTATTTATAGCCTTGCCGCCGATGACTATGGGGACTCAGAGTGATGCAGTGAGGGCCGAGGTCAGAGTTGGCTCGGGTGAGACAAGTACTGACCAGGATGGCACTCTAGTTGCACAGGTGCAGATGGATCAGCCTACGACATATACTATTGATAAACTTTTGGCAGAGATGCAGGACTTCCGCCAGACGATGAGTTCATTGGTTGATGTCGTTCGGAAGCTACGACAGGAGGTTGTCACACCTGTTACTCAGTTGTCCCTTGCGATCAGTATGCAGCAGTCCGTCACCTACATAGCACCAGTGGTTGCAGCTCCAGTTGACGAGGCACATATTCTAGAGGCTCAGAGAGTTCCAGGACAGTGGAGGACTCGTACCAGTGTACCAGCCCAGAGACAGAGGTTTGGTCATCGAGGCAGATTTCATGGCCGTCGCGGGAGTGGCAGAGGCTTAGGACGAGGACAGTCCTTCAGCTCTCATTTCCAGGAGGGTCAGCAGTCACCACGTGGATGTTTTCGATGCGGGAGCCTTCAGCACTTCGTCAGGGATCGTTCCTTAGCACCTCGTCAGGATTGTTTTCAGAGAGGCCGTGGACGTGGAAGGTTCGCTCAGAAGGCTCAGCCTACCAGAGGAGTTCAGCCAGTTGCGGGGACAGGGCAGACACAGGAGTTTGCTTCTACTCATCGGGACGCGCAGACGTCCAATGTGGAGTTTTCAGGTATCCTTAATTCGCTTGTTCTTTTTGGTGTATTCATTTGTTTTTCATACTTGTACCATGGTTGGGTAGATTAGTCGTAGTTGTGCTAATTTCTGTCAGTGATCCTTTTGTTGCGCGCCACGTATTTCAGTTATGTGCCAATCGGATAGGAGATAGAGATTCGTCCGTCGTTTTGATCCTCCTAGAGATGTTGGATTTGACGTTCTCCTGGGCACGGACTGGTTAGCTACGTGCTAGGCGTTTGTGGACTACCGTGAGGAAACAGTTAGGTTTGTTTACCCCGGCAAGTCAGTTCTTGTTGTGTAGGTGGATAGTTGTGCCGCCTCTCACAGCTTGAATTCAGCCTTTTTCGCTAGTCGGCTACTAAGGAGATGTCGTGGATTCTTGGCGTTCATTCGTGATACCGTAGCCACAGAGGGTTTGTTGGACCGGTGTTCCATTCGTGCGAGAGTTTTTCCGACGTTGTTCCCGATGAGCCGGCGAAGCTTGGGAGCTAAAGGATCAGTTGCAGAGTTGTTTGTTGGGAAGTTTTGTGTGTCTGAGTGTTTCTCTTTTGCAAGCTCCTATTTCTGTTAGTCAAGGAGAAAGACAACAGTTTAAGGTTGTGTATCGACGGATCGTTAAATTGAACCGGCTTACGGTGCGGATGTGTATCCTTTACTTCGCATTGACGATTCTTCGATCAGCTCCAGAGTGCGAGACATTTTCTAAGTTTGTTTGGGATCAGGTCATCATTGTTGCGGTTCGGAGTGATGGCATTCCGAAGTCTGCCTTATGCGTGCTACGGGCTTTGTGTGTTTTAGCGAGTCATTGGATTCGCGGATGCCCTAGCAGCATTCGTAGATGTGATGAACCAGATTTTCTTCAGGCCGTTCCTCGACCAGTTATGGTTGTGTTATTTATGACATTCTGGTCTATTTAATGTGTCTTGAGGAACAGGAGCAGCACTTGAGGATTTGTTATGCAAATACCGGGGAACCACCAGCAGTTTGCTAAATTCTCGGAGTGTTTCTTCAGGCTTGTTTTGTTTGACTCCTAGGTATTGTAGTCACAGGAGACGGTTTCGTATGATTCCGAGGGGGATCGTGGCCGTACAGCTTAGGCCCAGGCTTGTGTGCAGGACGAAGATCCGCAGATTGTTGGGCTTAGCAGGTTTCTACCGCCATTTCATGCAGAATTGCTAGAGTAGTGCTGCACCGTCAACTGAATTGACCGGAAAGGAGGTTTCTTTTCTTTGGACTAAGGCATGTGTGCGGAATTTTCGGCAGTTGAAGATTCGGTTAACAACTGCATTAGTCCTTTCTTCGCTTTTGGTTCGGGCAACCTTGTTGTTTAACTGTAATGTTTCTTGAGTGGGCTCGATTGTGTACTGAGGTGACACTATAGAGTTATCACTTTTACTTCCCTACATCTGGAGGGAGTACGAGGAGGATATTCCACTCATGATCTGGAGATGGCCGCAGTGGTTTTCCGTTGGAGATTTGGAGGCACTGCCTGTTCGAGAGTCGTGTCAGATTTTCACGGACCACCAGAGCTTAATGTACATCTTCCTGCAGCGGATTTGATTGTTGTGATAGTCTTCTGCAGATTTACAGTTCTTGTGTGATCGTCGAGTACAGCTTAAGTTCGTCTCTACGGAGGGGACAGCTTGCTCATGTCCGCGCCCGACCACTTTTGTTAAATCGCTTTCGTGAGGCACTGCCCGCCGATGCTCGTACGTCAGAGATACTTGAGCATACTCGGCTGGGTAATGATTCGGAGTCCTTGATTTGTGGCAATTATGTGCTAAGTTAGGGACACGTTTGTGTACCTCACATTATCAGGTAGAGACGTGAAATCCTAGAGCTAGCACATCTGTCAATTCTCTATATTCATTTAAGTTCCACCAGCATTGACGTAACTTGTAAGATAGTTACGGGTGGGCAGGGATGTAAAGAGGAGTCAGGATTCGTTTCAAGGTGTATGTCTTGTTGTGTGCTTAGGTCGAGCATCTGAGGCCGGCAGGAGAGTTGCAATCTTTTACCGTTCCGAAGTAGGAGTGGGAACAGATCTCCACGAGTTTCGTTATGGGTTCTACCTAGGTTTAGTCAGGGTGTGACTCTATTCGGATTCTTGCCGTCCGGTTATACTCAGTTTGCTCAGTTATTCTTTGTTAAGTTGTGTGTTGTGCTAATTGTCGTCAGCAGTTGGGATCGTCACGCGCCATGTTTAGGGTTCTTCTTCGATAGCTGCTATCAGGGGACACTCCAATTGGCAACCTATAAGTTTATGGGTTAGGTCGTGTCGATCACTAGTCTGTTGTTTTCTGACTCTGCGTAAGTAGGATTTTAGACCCCAGCTAGTCTATAAACTTCGGAGATGATCCAATTGATTCAGGTCAGGATGAAAATTGTTCATTGCGGACAGAGGTCTTATGTGACTGTGCTGGTTGCAGGCTTGAGTGCGCAGTGGAAAAACATGTATTCCTGCGGATTTTTCCGATAAAAGACGTGTTGGATTCTGGGAAGCTTATCCCAGGATTGTAGGTCCTATAAGCGAGTTAGTTTCGTTGCCTTTAATTTGGCACTTCCGCCCAGATTATTGAGTTTTCACCCTGTATTCCTTGTGATAATACTTTACAATTACCTTCTTGACCTTTCTCACATGATCTAGCATCATACCATTTAGCTTGACGCGATCTTTCGTTCACCAGCAGCCAATGGTGTTAATAGCTCGGCAGGTGGACGAACATCGGTCAAGAGTCTTGCCATCTGTGAAGGGTTTTTCTTGGGCGTAGCCGTATAATGAGGTAATCACTTGGGAGGCTGCGAGCGAGATTTGAGAGTTGTAATCTTCACTTTGAAGGTACGCATATCGGTATATTTTTAAATTCGGGGACGAATTTATTTTAAGTGGGGAGATTGTTACACCTTAGAATGTGTTTTGTGGCTAATTATATTTTAATATATTGTTTTTATTAAAAAGGTTTACCAATTTGGTTTTTAATTATTTTATCCTATTTAATGAATATTTTATTATATTTTTCCTAGGCTTGCACACACTTGTGCATGATAACTAGGTTGTTAAGTGTAGTTTAACCATTTCTTAATCTAGTTTTAATTATTAAGTATTTTCGGTTTAATTGTTCATGGTTGTTCTTTAAAAAGAAAAATGGATTTAAATGGGGTTTTAAATTTAAAATGATTGTTCTTGTGTTGACCTTGGTGAGAGAGAGAGAGAGTGAGAATGGGGCATGATGGCTATGCCATGCTTCATTAAATGAAGAGAGAGAGGGAGAGAGGTTGACCTCTTGTGCCATCATTCATTACCTCTCAATTTTCCCTTCTCACTTCACTCCCACTCACACTCACACACACACACACACAAGCCATCAGCATCAGCAGCTGAAGCAGCAGCCCCAGCAAAGAGAAGCCCCAGCAGCAGAAGAAGATGCAGTAGCAGCAGCAGCAGGAGGGCAGCAGCAGTAGCAGGCAGCTTCAGCATCAGCTCCAGCAACTCGAGAGGCAGCAGCAGCAAGCAGCTCGAGCAGCAGCTGGAGAAAGCAGCAACACTATTAGCATCAGCACCAGAAGCAACTCCAGCAACAACAACAACAGAACAACAACATCAGCATAGCAACAACAGCAGCAGAGAAGCAACATGCAGCCCCTGCATCACCAGCAGCAATAGCAACTCAATTCTTCACCTTCACCTGCTTCTTAGGGTTCTCTAGGGTATACTTTTGAACCCAATTCCCCGTATTGGTTATGTTGTGTGTTGTTTAGCGTCGGTTTTGTGTTAATTAGCTAGTTTGGTGCTAGATTATGGTGTTTTGTGTGGACTTTTGATTAAGTGTTGACTGTATTAGTTAACCTATCTTATTTTAGTGTGATTAAGTCACGTTAACTAAGTTTAACCCTAGATTTCACTAAAATACTATAAGGTTTGTGTTTTGTGCAAATTAGTGTTTTTAAAGCGATATTTTAGCATTTTGTAATCTGCTATTGACCCGGACCCTTCAGGGTAAAATTGAGGAAACTGGAGCATGCTAATTAGGTTTAGACAACACCACCAAAACACGAGCCCCTCATTCCCAAAGCTGGCCGCCAATTTAATCCTTATGGCCGCAAATTATGGCCAGGGAGAGGAGATAGGTGTTGGGTTCTTGGATAGGGTTGTCTGCAGTGTTTTGGCATGGATAGTTTTGTAATATTTGACCTGTAGGAAAATCTGGGGTAATATATCGTTTTTCATGTCCGTTTGTTTGCGCGATACGCGCGATACGTGAGTGGGTCCTGTGATCCAGCGTATCGCGGCGTGTCGCGATAGGTTTAGACGCGTATACACACGTTTTAGCGTATCGTGCGCATGCGCGTTTAGTTCGCGACGCGAGTTTCTCGTTTTGGTTCGATATCGTATTGTGCAGAATATTTGGCTTATACATGATTTCCATGTCTTATTTGCAGGTTTGCAGGAAGTGACTACGGACACTGCTACAGGGGGGAGCAGATGGTAGGATTCACCTAGTCCGGAGCGTAGGTGAGTAGATTTAACATCTACAGGGGAATCGCCCGCATGGCGTTATGCGTCTGGGCTAGGATTCTAATACCTGTCGCATATTCTATTTCATTGTTAGAATTGCGCCTTTACTTTATTTTCTTGATATAGTTGTACTGTGACTAGCAGCCGTAGGACACTGCACATATTATTGACGGTTCATGTTGCACGAGCACGGATTGTATGCTACACACACACCGTCAATAATTGCCATGTCACACACAACCCCTTATAGATACTATATTGCTTATCATACATGACATCTAGCTTATCGGTATACCTATAGTGTATCTTACCGTTAGTGAAAGGTACATCTACACCTTGCGATACAGCTACAGGTATACCTTGCACATATTTTACTTATACCCAGGGGGTATCCTTCATATTCTACTTATACCAAGGGGGGTATACGACATCTTTTACTTATAGGTAGACACCTATATTTAGCTGTACCTTATTGATTTCGCATACATCTGGTTTCAGCTATATGTTCTCATTTATATGCTCGCATTCAGATATATCGCATATATTTATTCCTGGATTTGGGCATTGTTATTTGGATTTTACATGATGTTTTCTGGATTTTGGAACCGCGGGAGTTCATGAAATTATGCATACATTGAAAAACCCGGTTTCCTTGATATGATATTTGCGCATCCACCATGGGTTTTATCGGTGCTGATTATATATACCCCTACGAGGAGGTATCGAGGCCGTAGAGGGTACATGGTGGAGCCCGGTATGGTTCCCCTCGGCAAGAAGATCGATGGACTTTGCCGATTGAGCCTGGAGGCGGGCGAGTATCTACCGGTGACAGTACCCATGACTCGGCGGGAGATCACGGAGACACCGTTGGGAGTCATGTACGTATGTGATCAGTCGAAAATATTGTATATTTTAGCCGGCAATTTCCTTAACATTTGCATACACTTAGAAGTGTTCGGCATTCATATTCTACATATTAACAAATCTGTCACAAAATATGAGATTTCATGTATTAGACTTTTAAACCGACACTTTAAAGGAAATTAACCGCATTTCATGGCATCGCATCATTTCTGTATTTGCGCAACACTTGTCTTGAGTATGTGCAGGAAATACGGAAGACAAAGCAAAAGAGCTGATCAAAAATACGCCAACTAAATCATTTGAGATCTGGTAGTAATTCAGAAGGAATTATACAAATTTATATATCAAACAAAGGCCCGTACAATGGCCCAAGACTACCACAGAGGGCAAATACCCCTTACCTGCGGCGGATCCGCGCTTCCTATGCCACGTCAGCAGATGAAATTTTGGGCACAATTCTCAGTTCAGGGCCCACAGTCCATTCTGACACTTCAAAGTCCAGAACTATCTCAAAGCTACTGCCAGATCAGAAAAGAAGATTAAGGAAGGCTAATCCTAATTAAGCTCCTAAACTAATCCTCTTCTAGAAGCTCCTCCTAACTAATCACATCTAGAAGCTTCTCCCCTAACTAACTTTTGGAGGGAAATTTGAATTCCCTCAACAAACTTTTGGAGGGAAACTTAGAATTTGAAATCCTAGATCTAGGGTTAGTTATCTATAAATAGGAACCTAGACCTAGGGTTAAAGGCTAATCAATCTTTAATCAAAAATCAATAATCATTGGTTCATTCTACACCATTTTCTTCCACAAGTCTCGTGACAAGGCTTGTGTGAAACCCTAACCCTAATTCCACTCTAAATATAAGATCTTGAGTACCAAATCAAGCGAGAAGCCTTCAACCTTTTAGGAGCCGAGCCGATCTTCAATCGGGAAGTGATCCAAGCCGATCCGCGATCCACGGAGACGAGCGAAGCCAAGTCGACGATCAAGTTCTTCCACTTGTAGTTCTTGAGCGAATGTAACTAAATTGTTGATATCAATAAAAGGTGAAATTCATTAATCTTGCTTTCTTTTAATTCTTGCATCATGATTAGATCTCAATTTGTAATTGTTGCTCTTGTTATGATGTTCGAGTAAAACTCCGCTCGTTAAGGAGTCGAGACGATTGTAGAATGATGATGTAACAAATTCTAATACTATTTTTAAGTCCTACGAGTTTTGTAAACCCTAGCAAGTTCAAGAATCGATGACCTAGTTTCATAGCGATGCTTTGTTGATTGTGATCGCTCGAAATTAGGGATCTACGATCGTTTCTTGAATTTACTAGAGGCTAGAATGTGAATGACATCGATGAAAGAACAAGGGATAAGATGAAACCCTAGTTTCACAAGAAATCCCTAATTCTCATCGATGATCATCGATCTAGTATCAATTCATCGAAGGATAAGAATACGTAATTGTAAGATTACATCACATCTATAGATCCGATCGATTCCTACGATCCTCATTTCGATTCTTGAGATTTGGTTTGGAAAAATCAACAAACGATCAATTCTTGATTCTATCTTTTAATGCTTTCTTAGATCTAGTTTTTCTCATTCTTGAACTTCAACTATAAATCATGAATTGTTTTGTTTTCTTTCTTTAAAGTTGTGACTCATCTAATTCAAAAGACGAACGATTACACTTTCCCTGTGGACGATCCGCACTCACTAACAATCTACATCCGACACCGTAGTTGATTGCGGTCAAATAATTTTTGGTTGTGATTTCTTTACCATTCCCAACATACACAAACAAGAAATTATTACAATCAAATGGCGCCGTTGCCGGGGATCGTGCGTTAATTCGTTTACATTTTATAGTTTGAAGTGAAAGAATTATTACGTTTCACTTCTTGAAATCAAAATTCGTACAAACTCTTATACGTGTGTTGTGATTTGATTGCAAGGTGATCTGGAGCATTCTGAGCTGTGGAAAAATTATTTGGGATATACCAGAGAGCTGGAGATAGGAACAGAAAGCAGCTGAAGAAATTTGGTGCAGTAAACCCAACATCTGACCGCGGAAGGGCGGCATATACATGGTTATTGCGGCGGAAGCGCCGCAGTCTTGAGGGTTCTCTGGAAAATTTTCCAGCAGGTGATTTCTCTCTCTCTCCCCTCTCCCTTTTTAGCTCCAACTAATCCTTACTGCAGGATTCTTTGCAAACAATAGCTGCGCCGCAAAAGCAAATTAAAATTATGCGTGATTTTGCTTTTCTTGGTTGTTTTGCATATTAAATACGGAATTTAAGGGGCACGGCCAAATCCAAATTAGGTGGGGATTTCATTACCCTTCCTAGGCCCCGAAAACCACCAAACTTGCATCCGCATTTACCCACATTAACTAAAAGAAATCTAGAGATGACTCTAAGGACTGTCGCGCTCATTTAGGATAAGAGAGGGCCGTGGGTAATTCATTGCTTATCCGCATTTTCTTGTGGTGCCTAAGGCGAGTGTGTCTAAGGCTAGTGGTTATTAATTAGGTCCACTGTAGTGGTGGTTCCTTCCCACTTACCTGGCACTCATCCGGCCATAGGGGGACAAAGAGGCAGTGGAGGATTTATCCTGCGACTTGTCTTTTGGCAGTTAGGAGCGGTCTAGAGCCGGACCTAGGTGACCATTAGATTCTAGGGTTTGTGTGCTGCATTTGGTTGTCGCATCATTTTTTTTAAAATCTGTCCCTTTTCAAAGCAAACACCGCATTCATTTTATCCCTAATTATAAGCCAACGCTGCCACTTGTACTAACCCTTTTTAGTACAAGATAGGCTAGACACGGGATTCTAGTGCCCGTTTAGTCCGCGTACCCTTTATCGACTCCGAAGTCGATAATTCTCCATTTACCTTTTCTTTACCTACTACCACACCCACACCGATGGATCCGAATCCATCAAACTTCTTTAACCCAAATCTGCCACCGTCCGTTGGTGCGCAGAATCCTCCCCACATTTCTCTCCAGGAAAGATGCTATCCACACAGAGGTCCTCTTTCGACCTGCTTATCCACACCACCAGCCAATGGGGATAACTTTGAAATCAAGCCCCAGTATATCAACCTTTTACCTAAATACCACGGACTCGAGACCGAGGACGCTTACGTTTTCATTACCAAATTTGAAAACGTCTGCGCTATGATGGGTACGTCTCAACTTTCTGTGGATGCGATGCGTCTACGACTTCTTCCTTTTACCTTGTGCGATATAGCTGAGAAGTGGCTATATAACACTACTGCACACTCTATTACGAATTGGGAAGAATTCGTCGCTGCATTCCTAAAGAAATTTTACCCAGTCCAAAAGACGGCTCGAATACGTAGCGAACTGAACCAATTTGCCCAGCTCCCTACCGAACCATTTTCAAAATACTTTGAACGTTTCAAGGATCTCTTGGTTCAATGTCCTCATCACGGCATCCCGAGATGGGAGCTTTGCCGAATCATCTATAAGGGCAGTAACCCTAGCACTAAACAGAGCCTTGAGAATATGTGTCAAGGTACTTTTATGACCAAAGACGATGGGGAAGCCTGGCGATACTTAGAAAAGTTCGCTGAAAAATCACTAATTTGGGAGAGTGGAACCCAACCATTGAATAGGGGTGGCGTACACCAAGTAGATGTGTCCATAGGTGTTCGAGCAGAAATGGCAGCAATGCAAAAGAAGCTCGACGCTATGGAACACAAATTTGCAGCAGCCTCCCTAAACCCGGTATCACTCCCCAAAACTATTTGTGGGTGCTGTTCTGATCCGTCACACTTAACGGAAGAATGTCCTTTAAACTCGGTGTTTCAAGGTCACGAGCATTCTAATGCCGCATTTCAACGACCTCGAAACGATCCATATTCTTCTACGTACAATCAGGGTTGGAGGAACCACCCGAATTTTGCTTGGAACCAAAATCAATCTCAAAACACGGTTCCAAACACAAATAACTTTCAAAGGGCTCTTCCTCCACCACAACAGCAACCCCTTCAACTCACTCAGCACCCCTACCAGTCACAAAATTTCCAAAACCAGGGCAACACTCCTGCACGGTCTAATCCTATGCAGTCCTGTTCTGACGATTTCTCTCAATTTACTCAAACTATGAAATCACTCTTATCCAATTTCATGGAAGTTTCAACTGAGGTTAGATCTTCCGTCAGTGAAATAAAGAAAAACTCAGCGTCACAAGCTGAGAGTATTAGAACGATGGAAGCTGAAATCGCACGCCTCAAAGCTGAAATGAGTGCGAGAGAAAAAGGGAAACTTCCCTCTCAACCCCTACAGAATCCTGGGCATTACAATGTAAATGCCATTACCACGTTGAGATCGGGAAGAGTGCTGAATAATAATGTCGGGGAAGATATTGATAATACTGAAAATCATATCAAAACCCCGGCTGAGACCTTTCCACATACACACACTTCTCATTCTGATCCTTCTTCTTCTACCAAACCACCTTCGCATCAGCCTATTCTCCAGTTCCCTTTAGGCTCAACACCTTCACCCAACCCTTATAGTTCTCCACAGACGGTCCCCACACCTCTTTTGGGATCTCGTCTACCCCCCTTTCCTTCTCCTATGATGGACCCCGCGCTTATTGCGAAAGCACCTTACCCGAACCGGCTAAGGGCTAACAGAACGAGTCCTCATATGGAGAAAATTTTAGAAATGTTCAAACAGGTTAACATCAATATCCCTCTCCTAAATGCAATTCAACAAGTCCCCGCTTATGCGAAGATTCTAAAGGACTTGTGCACTAGGAACAGGAAGACTCAAGTGCCGAAAAAGGTCTTTATGGCTAATAATATCAGCACTGCTTTTATTCCCCAGCTACAAAAGAAACGAAAGGACCCAGGATGTCCTACAATATCGATTTCGATTGGGGGTAAAAATATAAATCGTGCTCTTTTAGACCTTGGCGCGAGTGTTAACCTGTTACCTTATTCTGTCTATGAGCAATTAGGAATTGGAGAGCTGAAACCTGCTCATTGTACTCTCCAGATGGCAGACCGATCTATCACCAAACCAAGGGGTGAATTAGAGGATGTGCTGATAAAGGTCGGGGAATTTGTTTTCCCTGTAGAATTCATTGTGCTCGACACACATCCTGTAGCAAACCCCCGGGGCCAAATTCCGGTAATTTTAGGTCGTCCTTTCCTTGCCACTTCCAACGCTGTTATAAACTGTAGAAATGGTTCAATGAATTTATCATTTGGAAATATGACCATTGAACTAAATATCTACAGAGTTGGAAGTCAGCCATCAGAACCTAGTGCTCATATTTTAGATGTGTGTTCTGTCCATGAGATCGCTCCCGATAGTTATGGAGCCGAGGAACTTTGCTTTACTGATCTCGATGACATTAGCACATCTCTTCTTGATCTTACACTTGATCTTAGTGAGGACACTTCACCTACACATGAGTCCGGCACTTCTGACTTTTCTCCACCCGAGTCTGTAGCTTTCACAGGCTCTGAGCTTCTTTGTAAATCCAAAAATCATTCTATGATCCTTCCTTCTATCATTTCTCCGCCTGAATTAGATCTCAAGGGTTTACCCTCTCACCTTAAATATGCATATCTTGGTGAGAAGGAGACTTTACCGGTTATAATTTCCGCTTCTCTTGCATCAGAGCAAGAAAATGCACTTTTATCGGTATTAAGATCTAATAAAGAGGCGTTTGGTTGGAGTATGGCGGACATCAAAGGGATTAATCCCTTGATAGTTGAACATCATATACATGTGATGGATGATGCCAGACCGACCCAAGAACCACAGAGACGGTTAAATCCCGTCATGAAGGAAGCTGTCATGAAAGAGATCGTCAAATGCTTAGATAGTGGTATTATATACCCGATCTCCGATAGCCAGTGGGTAAGTCCTATACACGTCGTTCCTAAGAAATCCGGCATCACAGTTATCACAAACGAAGCGAATGAGTTGATTCAGACACGCACCCAAACTGGGTGGCGTGTATGCATCGATTATAGGAAACTCAACGCTGCTACGAGGAAAGATCATTTTCCTCTACCATTTATTGATCAAATGCTGGAACGCTTAGCGGGACGACAATACTATTGTTTCATGGACGGTTACTCAGGCTACATTCAGGTCCCCATCGCCAAAAAGGATCAAGATAAAACCACTTTTACTTGTCCTTTTGGTACCTTTGCTTACAGTCGCATGCCCTTCGGGCTATGCAATGCTCCCGCTACCTTTCAGCGGTGTATGATGGGGATATTCTCTGATATGGTAGAGAATTTCCTGGAGATCTTTATGGACGACTTTTCGATTTTTGGAGATTCTTTTTCCGAATGCCTAGCGAATCTGGACGCTGTTCTTACTCGATGCAAAGAGAAGAACTTGACTTTGAACTGGGAAAAATGCCACTTTATGGTCCAAGAAGGAATAGTCCTTGGACATGTCATTTCACAGAAGGACATTGAGGTTGACAGAGCTAAAGTAGATGTCATTCAAAACCTCCCTCATCCCAAAAGCGTCAAAGATATTCGCTCTTTCCTTGGCCATGCTGGTTTTTATAGGAGATTCATAAATGACTTTAGCAAAATTGCTAGACCTTTAACACTACTCCTGGCTAAGGATACGACCTTCCACTTTGACTCGGATTGCGAGACAGCTTTCGACTCACTTAAACACTCACTCACTTCAGCCCCCGTTTTATCATCACCAAACTGGGACTACCCTTTTGAGCTGATGTGTGACGCATCTGATTTTGCAGTAGGTGCTGTCCTAGGACAGCACATTGAAAAGATGCCACACGTGATTTACTATGCTAGTAAGACCCTGAATGATGCGCAAATCAATTATACAACCACAGAGAAAGAACTATTAGCGGTTGTATTCGCATTAGAGAAATTCAGGCCTTACTTAATCGACTCATCTATTGTTGTATATACTGACCATTCCTCTTTGAAACATTTGTTGGCAAAGAAAGATGCCAAAGGTCGACTAATACGTTGGATCCTTCTGTTACAAGAATTCGATCTTGTTATCAAAGATAAGAAAGGATGTGAAAACATAGTAGCCGACCACCTTTCACGCATCGTTTCTTCCCCTGTGACCCTGCCGATCAATGACTCGTTCCCTGACGAACAACTCTTGAGCGTATCCACTGAACCATGGTTCAGGGATATTGTGAACTATCATGCCACGGGACTGATACCGAGCGATTGGTCAAAACAGGACAAATACCGCTTTTTATCCTAAGTAAAACACTATTACTGGGACGAGCCTTATTTGTTTAAATATTGTCCTGATCAAATCATTCGCCGGTGCGTCCCGAATGAAGAGTTCAAGAGTATTCTTTCATTTTGTCATGATCAGGCCTGTGAGGGTCACTTTGGTCCTAGAAAAACAGCGGAAAAGGTTTTGCAATGTGGATTTTATTGGTCGACCTTATTCAAGGACGCATTTGAACATTGCAAAACCTGTACACAATGTCAGTATACGGGTAGAATATCCCAAAGGAATGAAATGCCTCAGCAGCCCATTCTGGTTGTTGAAATGTTTGATGTTTGGGGCATAGATTTTATGGGTCCTTTTCCCAACTCCTTTGGGAATCTGTACATATTGCTGGCAGTTGATTATGTCTCTAAGTGGGTAGAAGCCATTCCAAGTCGCACTAATGACAAGAAAGTTGTCATTAAGTTCTTGAAAGAGAATATCTTCTCGCGATTTGGACACCCGCGCGCTATCATTAGCGATAATGGGACACACTTCTGCAACAGATCTTTCGAGACTCTGATGCGGAAATATTCAATCAACCACCGTCTTTCTACACCCTATCACCCCCAAACAAGCGGGCAGGCTGAGATCTCAAACAGACAAATCAAACTTATCCTGGAGAAAACTGTTGCTAAAAATAGAAAAGATTGGTCGACCAAATTGACGGATGCTCTTTGGGCATTCAGGACTGCATATAAGACCGACCTAGGAATGTCTCCATATAGGATAGTGTTTGGTAAAGCATGTCATCTACCTGTTGAGATAGAACATAAAGCATTGTGGGCTATAAAGGAAATTAATTTTGATCTAAATCTTGCTTGCAACTTTCGGAAGCTGCAACTTAACGAGCTAAGCGAACTCCGCGATGAAGCTTATGATAATGCTGTAATCACAAAGAATAGGACTAAGGTTTTTCACGATAAAAACATTGTAAGAAAAACATTTTTACCTGGTCAACAAGTCCTTCTTTATGATTCACGATTACACCTTCACGCGGGTAAGCTCCAATCTCGTTGGAAGGGACCTTTTGTTGTGCGGTCTGTATACCCGCACGGGGCAGTTGAAGTTGAAAATGTTAAAAACGGCACTGTTTTCAAAGTAAATGGACATAGATTAAAGCCGTATTTTTCTACTGACCCCACGGAGGAGCTCTTGTTCTTACAAGAGCCAGTTTATTTTGATTAAAATTCCTCCGTCTCACTTTCATGTCCAGTATATCATTGCATCATATTTTGAATGAAGGTGAGTAAATAAAACAAGTTTGGGGGAAGTTCTTCACTTATATATTTTGCCCCCACTAATAATTCCTCCCAGATTTACAGATTTTTGTAGGTATAACTGTCGGCAACAGTGAGGACACTGTTGAAAACAAGTTTGGGGGAGGTTTGTGCTTATTTTTTCATCATTTGCATATCATCTGCATAAGCACAAAACATTTCTTTTAAAAATCTATAAAAATTGAAAAATTTTCAAAACCCATAAAAATTTAAAAATTTTCAAATATAAAAATAATTTTAATATTTACACTTTTTTGTATATAAATAAGATAATGAAAGTTTAGACAGTGAACAATTACATCCATGAGATTGGAAAAATTTTAGAAAACTAAGAAAATTAGAAGTTTTCTTATACGAACTAGTAATAAGTAGTTATGAGCCGTTGTCCCAAGGGTTAGTAAGATGAAGGACGTCACTAATCTGAGGATAAAAATAAGTCTGAAAAATAGTTTCTATTCTGGAAGCCAAACATTTTGAACGTTGCTACCCTGCTATTCGCACTTACACACATCTTAAAGCCTGGGATAGTAGAGGATACCTTGAAATGCTCTTGTCTTAAAGCCAAAAGTATGAAAAAAAAAGTATTTTGAAAATGGTGAGAAAAATAGACACTGGTTTTGTTATCACCAAGGGCAAGAAAAATATATAGCAAAAGGGTGCTTCTTCACCTAGTGCCCCAAGGTCAACTGGTCTGGGAGTCACTGCTATGCCTAAGGTGGTGCAAGATTAGGAAAATACACCAAATATGCAAGCACATTAGTAATCGGTCGGTTAGTACCTCAAGAAGTATTAACGGTCGCATGAAAGTGTGTAAGCAATCTCGTTTGCCAAGAAGTACTGAGGTCGATGGGCAAGGGTATGATAGCTTGAATTGAATTCTCCGGGTGTAGGGATGTCTTTACACACACGCAGGGTGATATGATCGATGTTTGGAATAAAGATAGGAATGAAGAATAAGACGATGTTTTATTGAGGGAGGACGTGATTTCTAACATCATTTCATGACCATTAAGATAGGGCTCATAACAACCGAAAAGCTAGCTTAGTTGGAAACCCTAATTTTCAAGGCTTTTCTTTTACAATTCTTGTCTTTAAATGTAATATTCATGATCTTACTTTTATTTTTGGATTTTGTGGGTGCAATCCGCTAAAAACCCTCAGGAGACAACACTCCTCCTACTAGGGACACCTAGAGGTTTAAAGGCTTGTTGCACGTGCTCAGTGCAATCGTGTTGCCTACAAAAGTGTGCTAGTTAGTTTTTCTCTTCCTTTGTTTTTTCCTTCTCTTTTTAATAAAACATTCTCTCGAGACGATCGAAATTAAGTTTGGGGGTATTTGATCAGTCGAAAATATTGCATATTTTAACCGGCAATTTCCTTATCATCTGCATACATATAGAAGTGTACGGTATTCATTATTCACATATTAGCTAATCGGTCGCAAAATATCAAATTACATATATTCGACCTTAAAACCGGCAATTCTAGGGAAATTAACTGCATTGCATTACATAGCATATTTTCCATATCTTGCAACCCCTGTTTCGTAGTCTGTGCAGGAAATGAGATGCTTGCTCGATCATTACATCGCTCGACCATTACAATTGCTCGTAAATTCACTGAACTCAAATCTGGTATCAACACAGAAGGGAAACTGAAATTCTAAACATCAGAGAAAAGCCCATACAGCAGTACCAAGCAACAGAAGAAAGCCCAAGGTCCAAGCCCATCAAGGCGCGGCGCAAGCGCGGCCTAAAGGTAGCTATTGCGGCGGTTGCGCGGCGGGCCCAGGGAGTCAGCTCCTCGAATTTCACCAAAACTCCTGATTCAGTGCCCACAGCTCATAAATGCACACAAACTTCCAGAAGATTCCAGATACTTCCACCAGATCAGCAAACACCCAAACTAGCCTAATACTTCTAGAACTTTCCTAAACCCTTGCTTAAACCCTAAGCTAAAGCCCAACAAACTTGTCAACAAACTTTGGGAGGGAAAGTCCAATTCAAATCTAAACCTAGGGTTGTGAAAGTTCTATAAATAAGACCCTTGACTCACAAATCTTATGATGTTGCCATAGAGAGGATTATAGGTGATATCTTAGGTCAACATCCATTCTCTTTCTTCATCTTCCTCTTCCTCAAGTTTAGTGAGAGAGCTTGTAGGAAACCCTAACCCTAAATCCAACCACAATTCAAGATCTTGAGTGCAAGCCAAGCAAGATTCCTTCAACCCTTTTATGAGCCGAGCCGATCTTCCATCGGGCAAGAGATCAAAAGTAGATCCACGATCCACGGAGACGAGCAAAGCCGAGTCAACGATCGATTTTATTCTTCTTCTAGATCTTGAAAGAATGTATTGAAATTGTTGATTGAATAAAAGGTGATATTTTCTTCTATCTTGTTTTCTTTAAATTCCGCATCATGTTATCTTTACTATTCTTGAATATTGTATATGTGGTGATGTGTGAATAAAAACTCCGCTCGTTAAGGAGTCGAAACGATCTTTAGTATGATGATGTAGCAAATTTGTAATCGATTCTTGAATCCCACGAGTTTGTAAACCCTAGCAAGGTCAAGAATCGACGACCCAATTCGTTGCGATGCTTTCTTGATCGACATCGCTCGAGATTGGTGAATCCGATCGCTTCTTGAATTTGCTAGAGGCTAGAATATACATGGTATCCTCGAAAGAACAAGGGTTAAGAGATGAAACCTTAATTTCATCAAGAAAACCCTAATTCGTGTCGATAACCATTGATCTAGTATCAATTCTTCGAAGGACAAGAATACGAAATATTGTAGACTACAACACATCTAAAGATCCTATCGATTCCTACGAGCCTCTCTATCATTCTTGATTGTTGTTTGGAAAATACCATTGAAACTCGATTCTTGATTGTTTATAGTTTCTTGATTCTTTAGTAGAGAATAGTGACACATGAATACAAATCATTCTTGAATTGTGTCTTCTCTTATTGTTGCTTAACATTTCATTTCAAACACATTAAAATACAAACGAATCTCGAGATCCCTGTGGACGATCCGCACTCATTCATTAACTACAACTGACACCGTAGTTTGATTGCGGTCAATTTAAATTTTTGATTCGATACGACACATCCGAAATTTACAGTTCAATCAAATGGATCCGTTACCGGAGACTATTTGACTTTTACATCAAGTCGAGAATTTACAATCAATCAGTATGCATACGTCGAAAGGCGAGGGTCAGAGCTAGGTACTCGTGCTTTTGGGATAGCGTATGATACGTGATCAAGATTTCTGTGTCGATGCTTGGCACATTGTTTTCATGATATTTCTTTTAATACCTTTGTATATATAACAGGAGATTTAGCCGTTGTTATATATACCCTTACACCAATATTAGTGGAATGGGACGCTAATATATGTGTATTGACCCCATCATATATGTTTAGGATGTTAGAAATTACTTGAGATCAGACTTGGGATATAGGTGATTCATTGAGATGGGATATTGGATATGAAACAGATTGTTGATTTGTACATTCGAGATATAGGAGAGCTATTCGATATTGTACATTGATGTGATGTGGGACTTATATGATGTGAGAGCCCAGTTTGGGGGCTGATTTGAGGATTTGTGGATTTGAGTGTCTTGATGGATTGTGATCCTGCCACGATGTCAGGTTTCCGTGGAAACGACATATTCCACCCTATACCTCACACTTACCTATTTTATGCACAGTTTCATATATTGGTAGTACATGTTAGTGTACCCTTATGATAGTTGCATATCTACATTCTCTTATCCCTATTGCATGGTTATTGCATACTATTGTCATGTTATTATTGCTTCACATATTGAATGTACCTGCTAGTGTACTTTCCATTATTCAGCATTTGCATGACATGCTATTACTGTAATCGCATATCTTAGATTCATGCTGTACGCACATTCCCGTGATTACTTGCATATGTTATCTACTATTCACGAGTTGTCAACTCACCCCCGTTGTGCCACAGGTGTTTCAGGTTGTTCCCCAGAGTAGTCGAGGCAGGCTATTCAGCTATTCAGCCATTATCTTTTGCTACAGATATCGCATCAGCTCACAGTATACCATTTTGCTTAGGTGGGTTAGATGATTATCTGTATTTCATATTGTACATTCGTTGTATTTTGTACTCTCCATCTACTATTATGTTGTGGACTTAGAGACTTGGTGAGGACGTATTTGTATATTATTGTTGATTTGTTGTCTTTTATATACAGTTTCTTTCCTATTGTCTCTTATTTCTTCGCTACGGCGTCGTATATTTATGATGTGATTGTTTTCCGTCTTTGGGCTAGTTTTTACACAAAAAGGGGCGTTGCCAAAATTTTAAAGAAAGAGAACTGGACTTTTAAAGAATTTGGGTTGTGATTTCAACTGTTTCAAAAACTTTTATTATCTTTTCCGTATTTTTATGGTTTAGATTTCTGGGTTTTGCCTTTCTTTTACTGCGTTACGTCTTTAGGCGTTGCGTGGTATTAGGGCCGTCACGTGCCAATTTTCGGGTTGACATCCCTCCTATCGCTCATCGTCTCCATGTGTCTCGGGACTGTACCAAAAAGCCACCTGTTCTCACGACTCAGTAGAGCCGTGTTAGGGTGGTAATCAAAGTACAGTGGGAGAACGCACAAGACTCTATGACGATCTCGGGTCTACAGACTAACCTGTACCAGTGTCACCTGAGAACTGTTATCCGACGATAGATATAATACCATATCGGAGTTCTCGGCGAGTCCATCCAGTGTACCCAGTCTCCACTGAGCACCCGTATATGATCTCGATGTCAAACATCAATGGATGTGGGAACATCCATCGCCCATCATATGGGTCTAGTATCATATACGCTAGTCTACTCTGGTATATTGATGCCCCATCTCGATACACCTACGACTAGAGATATTTCAGGATAAGCTTATAAATTACAGACGTCCCACTAGTATGATCTCCATCATAATCACAGTAGTCAAGCAAATATCCTCAGGGCTTCATCAACATGTGTAAATGAATAAAAGCATGATCAAGTCAACATGTCACATAAAGAAGAACCAGATAGCATACTATCATGTCGAGCAAGAATGTACACTGAATATATATATATACATGTATAAATACATCCACTATTATATAATGGCCTTTAGGGCATACATATATCCAACAATCTCCCACTTGCACTAAGGCCAGTTATTGGCGTATCTCATACCCAACATCTCAAAAAGTCGCTCATGTCGCGGCTGAGGGAGGGCCTTGGGGAGTAGATCCGCGGTGTTTTTCTTTGTGTATACTCTCCTAATCTCGATCTCGCGGCGATCTACAATCACCCGGATCAAATGAAAGCGCCTCAGGATGTGTCTGGACAACTGATGGGACCTGGGCTCCTTGGCTAACGCCATAGCCCCATTATTATCACAATACAATGGTATTGGATCAATAATTGTTGGAACTACTCCTAGCTTCATGACGAACTTCTTTATCCAGACGGCTTCCTTGGCGGCATCATTCACAGTAATGTACTCAGCTTCCATCGTAGAGTCTCCAACGGTATCCTGTTTGGAACTTGTTACGACCCGGAATAGCCCGTGACTGGCACTTGAATCAAATGAAGTCTACTCGACCACATCTATTCAAGTAAGCCAAAAGCCCAGAAATCTAAAACCATTTTAGGTAAGAATGAACTTATTTTAAAAAGAGTTGTTTAAGAGCATAAGACGAATTATGCGTTTGTAAAACATTAAGTCTTTTTTGAAAATTTCGGCAGAGTTTCCTTTGTAAAAACTGGCCCCAAACGGGGTACAACACGATAAAAGCATATATAATGATAAAAGGCATCCCCAAGCGGGAGCTAGCTCTTCGTCAATCGACGGTCACAACCATGAAAGCAATATAATATACAATGCCGAAAGGCGAGGTTCAAAACTCAAAAGGAAGCTCAAAACATCACTGAAAACCATCATAATACAACGCGCGACTCTAAGGTCGAAATAATATACAACTGGTCTCTAAGTATGAATAAATATACAAGTTTGGTTGATGGAGTTTCTAGATACAACAGAATAAAATAAGTATAATGGTGGTCACGATGCAAGTGAACCCACCTACCAAAGCAAATCACCCGGAAAGGAAACAGTGTGCCAGCAAAGCCGTAACGGAACCTGTACGGCAAAACCTGCAAGAAACTGTGGCACAATGGGGGTGAGTTGCCAACTCGTGAGTAGAAAACATCACAAAGCAGAAATCATTTGTATGACGCAATCCTAGGTCATACGATCGGTAAATATATAAACCTCAAAATGATAAGTCTGAAGCATGGAAAGGTGGCAAAGGTAACATCTATACACAAGTGTAATCCCAAGTTCTCGTGTCAGTGCCTCAGGTAGCAATGTATCATATGTATGAGGTATGAATGTAATGTAATGAAATGAGTGAGACAACTGTTTTCTTTATTTTAATGGGATATCTGTATGTATATAAAACAAGTAACATCAATGAAATCAACAGAGAAACCCGTGTCAAGCATCGACACAAAACATAAATCCTAATATCTCAATATCTCAGGCTCCGGCTGCCCGGACTAACCTGTATCATCAAATCTCAAATATCAATATCTCAGTGTCTCAAATCTCAAATCTCAATATCTCAGGCTCCGACAGAACGGATCAGCCTATAACCATCTCTTGACTCCGGCCGGTATCCTCCGGATAGCCGGCGAGTCCAAATAATATCACCGGTAGGTAGTGCTCCCCTACCAGGCTCATCGAATACAACTCGAACTTCTTGCCCCGGGGTACCATACCGGGCCTACCATGTACCCGAGACGGTTCATCCAACTCCTCGAATCGAGTTTCCAAATCCAACAGCAATCATGAAAACTCATGGTGGACGACTCATACATCACGAGAAAATCGCAATTTGCATTTTAAAATGATGATACTAAGCTTTTATTAAATTCTTGTGGTTTTCTCCTAAACCCAGAAATCTCATGTAAATCCGAAATCATCAAAATCATTATACCAATAAACAATGAAAACCGGCATAAATCTCCATACTACTACATAAAAATGAATATATGGATGCATCTGATATCATGCAATAAATTAACTAGCATATGAAAGCTAAAACATGTAGCAACTATCAGTTAGCAAGCTATGTCAATGAAATAGTGTTTTCTAAAGTGTACGTGACATGGCAATTACCGATGATGATGTGTGTGTGAGCCGGCAAGTAAGTGTATGTGGGACATACGCATCATCGGTAATTGTGCTGGTGTCCTGACAGCATGATCTCGATAACGGCATATGAAAACACAATATATTCAAGCGATGCGATGCGAACAGCAAGAATATGCGGGAGATGAATAAGAAGCACAATGATAACAATTTAGCATTTATATAAACATGAGTCATACAGTTTTGCCATTTGGAATAACACGAATTGTGGTGGTTTGAAAATAAGGGCTACGGTGTTTTTAAGAAAAGATACGTCCTTTGAAATATCCGTAAAATCCCTTGTCCTGTCTTTAAAATACCCAAGATTCATTAGTTTTGAAATAGGTATGACTCGAGTCTAATCTATACCAGTAAATCTCCTGCCTTGGCCAAGGACTTTTCATGTTCTGGCTCTCCTAGACACAGCGCGACCTCAACCCCAATACCGGGAGAGACGAACCCCCGAAGATCCGCTCACTGCCTCCATGTGGCTCGGGACTGTACCCAACTAAAACCTGTTTGCACGTCTCCTTTGAGCGTGGTAGGGTAGTAATCAAAGTACAGTGGGAACTCACACGAGACAAATGACGATCCTCAGGTCGATGAACTAACCTGTACACATGTCACCAGGGAACTGCTATCTGACGTCAGGTATAAGACCAACTAGCATGTTCCCGGCGAGTCCTGTCCGGTGTACTCATAACCCAATGAGCACCTGTATACATCTTAGGTGATCCAACTGACACCAGTGGCTTGTGAGACCGGCCACCGCCCCTCGTCGGGGTCTCGACTGTATACACTATTCTACTCTGGAGTATCGATGCCCTATCTCGAAACTCCCACGACTAGGGACCTTTTAAGGATGTGCTTATAGACCACTAGCTCTCACGTATATGATCGCCCTCATACTGTTGGCAGTGAAGCAAGAATCCTAGGGGCTCTATTAACGTGTAATAGCGACCGGTCAAGTCACCTAAAGCACTACACGATGATAAAGATAAACCAGATAGCATACTATCATTTCGAGTAAGAATGTCCTACCGGGATAGGTCCTCCCTCAATCATTGCAATCACGTGTCTGTGATCCAATAATTGACTCTGAGGGCACTATCTCCAACAATCTCCCACTTGCACTCAAGGCTAATTATTGCGATGTTGCATACTCACATCCCGTGTGATACCGAACACCCAACTCCTTTACTAGTCAGTCTCACAAAGCTCGCTTGCGAAACTATTGCGTTCGAGGAATAGCCTCAGTGAGTGGATCCGCTTTGATGTTTCTTTCAATGTCTCTCTATATCTCAAGTTCACGGAGAAAACCATCTCCCGAAATGAGAAATACCTGTCTTAGAATGTGTCTGGATGTCTGATGGGACCTAGCTCATAAATGAACTCCAAATCCAAACTTCTTAGACTGTATCGTCAACTGAACTTAATCAGTATGCTGTGCCATGCCTCCCTCAGTATTTCCTTAGACCACCTGTCCAAAATACTGCCCCTCGTCAGAGGGAAAACTATAACTCTGACAACCTCCTTGTCGTCCAGGTCACCTTGGAAGCCTGGAATGATAACTGTCTCTAAAAAGAGGCTGTTGTTATCATATCCCTAGAACATCCACTTATGTTCTAAAACTGCTTCCGACTGTTTCTCCAGGATTGGATCAATGTCAACTTACTGCATCTAGTGCAAGAACAACATCTGGTGTGATATTTGACATCTCATGATTGACTCAATTGCCTGAGCAAGTGATCTGCCAATCATGCACATCCCTCTCCCCTTTAGTCTGTAAGACACCTTTAGAGAGGGTGACTCCATCACCTGCAGGTACACTACCGTGCCAGGAGTCGTCCATTCTAAATACTCTTAGAATGCTGTCTAAGTACCCTTAATTGGGAAACCACCCAAATCTAGATCTAAAACCATAGATCCAGTGACCAGAATGTCTGATATAATATCCAAGTCCTATGTGGAGAAACCACCGTGTGACAACCAAAGTATAACCGATCGTACTATAGGAATATCACTTCCTACTCTGTGTATGTCATCCAAATACCATGACATCACACCCTACTACCTTCTCAACAGATCCATCCCCTATTCTGATGAAGTCAAACCTATGACTGTCACATCAGAAATAGATGATCTATCTCTGCTATATCTGCTTTAGTCTATAAATAGCCATAAGCTACCTGTCCACCAATGCTTCCGCTGCTCCCACTGACCACGACAACCCTCTGGCAGAGTCATATACACGTACACTTCTAAAGCTAGTTTAGAATGACGCTATACTCATCCTCCCGCCGGGTCTCTCAACCTGGAACAACAGCAATGGCAAGTGTGGGTAAACAAGAACTTCCCTGTCACCGTCTTTGAGGCTACCAGAGTACCTCTCGGGTGCCTGAAGTTACCCACCGTATCTGCGGAGTGGCTAATGGAATGTCAAATCAGATTGAATCTTTAGGTTCCTATCAAATCTTCAGTTATCGTTTGTGGTTCTGGAATCACTTCCAGTTCTACCATAATCCCACTACCGTTTTCTGAAAAAATCCATTTTTATTAAAACTGTGGCGAGTCTAGAACAATATCACTATTGATCTTCCAGATGGTAGAAAATCAACCCTCGTCATAGCCTGGGTCAACCCATAAAAACTATTACAGAAAACGTGCCTTGAGTTATCCAGAGTCTGGTTTTAAGCATAAGCCGGACAACTCCCCGTACCTTAACATTGTTAAGATATGAACCGTTCTATATCCAATATAGAACCAGAGGCACTGATTTAATTGAACTAGATTCAAATCATGCAGCTATCTCCAGTGCATGTCAACTAAATGGAAGGAGGCCGATCAGCGTTACTCAACTTAGGAATGCTTCCAATTATGAGTAACCTGAAAGAGAAGCAAGTTCTCTTAATCACTACTATCAACTGAATACCATACTCAAGTATCTACATCTTCGATCACTTTGAAGAATCCCGATACTTGAAACACCTGGTTCTCTACTTTATTCATATACCTATAACTTCTCAAAATTCGGACCCTGTGTTTCCACGAAACACCTGTCTAAAAACTAGAGAAGTCATAAGTAAACCGAATATATTACGAGGACCATCCCCTCTGTCCTAATGGACGCTGGACAACATACAATACTCTGTATATGTCCCTTGAGTCCGATAACTCAATCCCTGTGTGTCGTAGGTTGAAAACTGTACTTATGGTTAAGAAAAATTACACCGCTGTTTAATGCTCCTTACCTAACCATCCACTGATATAGGTAAATGTCATCGACATAATTTCAAAAAAGTATATCCCACTCTATAAAAATAGACGTACAGATATATCAATTTGAAATTGGTGCATAACAGCGGATATTCAAAACCAAATATTTGCCGTCCGGCAAACAATCCAGGTGACTTTCTCAAATATCACCGATTACAACGAATCCCGATATAATGAGGATGATCACCTAATTCCCAATAACTTACTCCCATTGATCATCTGTAAAACCATACAGATGTGAGAATCATACCTGGTAAATACAAACCCTGGAGCAAGTGTCTAATTGGGAAATCAGTTTTCCATTAACAGTACACGGTGAAACTGAAACATTAAAATGTTTCCAGGGGTTATCCTGGTATTCCTAGTAATGCTTCTTCTATTATCCAGATTCACAACTGTAACCGTGTAATTCTTTGCCACCTCTCCAAATCCCTTTATATGTCTTTAGTCATTACCTTCTGCACACGGGCTCCGTCTGCGGTATCGGCCCTCGGCCCCGGCAGTACGGATCACCCCACCTCCATCTATAGACTCTGATCAGTATCCTCCGGATAACTGTCAGGTCCAACCAATCACCGGTAGGTAGTAGTCCCTCTGCCAGGCTCACCGTCTACTACACAGCGAAACCGTTCTCGCCCCGGGGTACCATACCGGGTCCACCATGTACCCGTAATCGGCCTCAACCAGCTCCTCGATTCGGGTTCACACATATCACTCTAGCACCGAGGAAACACATGGTGGACGCACCGAAATATCATATCAAGGGAACCGGGTTTTTAAATTGATTACATATTTGAAATAGCCACGGTTCCCAAATCCAGAAATCACATATAATCCAAACCAATATGCAAGTCAGTGATCCGATATGATATGTGCATCAAGTATGAATAGCATGTCAAGTCACATAAAGATAAGCTACAACATAATGATCCGATGTAATATGTGCATCAAGTAAGAATATCGTGTCAAGTCACATAAAGATGAGCTACAACATAATGATCCGATGTGATATATGCATCAAGTATGAATATCGTGTCAAGTCACATAAAGATAAGCTACAACATAAAGATCCGATGTGAATTCTACAGTGCGAGTGTCATGGAAATTACTAACGGTGTGTGTGTAACATGCATGATAGTGCTCGTGCAACCTGAACCGTTAGTAATGGTGCGGTGTTCTACCAATTCTAGTTTATATCCAAATAGCAGGGAATGCAGTATGCACTAAATAGTAGCCATGAACAGTCAATGTATACAAAGGAAACTATAAGGTCCTATCAGCCCTGACGTAGAACGCCATGCGAGCGATATCCCCGTAGATGTGAAATATACTCACCGTAGTCTCTCGCTAGGTATAGCCGACGACTTGTTCCACTCCTTTGCGGCACCCGTCGTACTCGCCTGCGAATCCTATAATTTCACAACATATCACTCATAAGCTCAAAACCGTACAAACACGACATTTAAAGACAACTAGAAACCCGTGCCGCAAACCAAGCGCGCGTGTGCGCGATACGCTAAAACGTGTGGTTAAGCGCCTGAAGACACTCCGACGCGTCGCGATACGCAGAAACCCCAAACCCACACACACGTATCACGCGTGTCGCGAAAGATTAAAAATACGGGAAATAGGGTATTCTACTCCAGATTTTGATACAGAACTGATCTTATAAAAATAGATATACCAAAATACTCCACATAGCAGAAGACTCCAGTGACCGAAACCCCAACACCCAACTCCCCCATCTGGCCGCAAATTGCGGCCAGAATGATTATTCCGGCGGCCTCACTTCGGAATTAGGCTCCCAGGTTTGGTGTGTACACCCAATACCCCCTGTGTATGCTACAGTAACGTCTAGTTTCACTCTGAAATATCTCGGGTAGCAGCAGATCCTACAGGGCCTTAATTCTAGTTAAATTCCACACTTTTGCACTAAAATCAAACTTTATGGTATTTTTCTGAAATCTGAAACAAACCTAAGTCTAAACCCTCAATAACAAGCTAATCAAGCCACAACAACATAAACTTTAACATATTACCACTAAATCCCTTCAATAGCACTAAAATTGCACAAAAAGGTGATATTTTGAAACTAAACAAGCAAGTTATGGAAAAAGAGGTTAAGACATGAATTTATACCTTCAAATGACCTTATAAAACACCAAAAGTCCAGCTCCTCTCTCAGGTGTGCAGATTCGCCTTTGAACACCTCAAAAACCTCAATTTTTCATGGTTATGTGATGGAAAATGTATTGATTTGTGTACGGTTTTGTTTGGGGATCAAAGGGAAATGAAAAGAGAAGAGAATATGGAGAAAAATGGGGGTTTTTGCTGTTGGAATTGCTGCTGGAATTGCTGCTGGATTTCAGAATGAGGGAAAGAGAGAGAAGAGAGAAGAAAGGGGTCAAAAGTCAAAGTTTCATACCTAACACCATGCTCATTTGTTTATTGGATTTGAATTATAAAATGGGGTTTTGTTTTAGATAAAAGGGTGGGGGGAAAATAACAACCATGCAACACAAGAATGGTTAACATGCAACCCAAAACCCTAAGTCCCAAAAATGCTAAGTGTGCAAGTGTACACTACAAAGAAAAATTTTCCAATTTGCTAAGACGACTAAATATAACTAATAATCCTATGAACACAATTATAAAAACATGCACGAATACTAATTATCACGAAAACATTCTAACGGAAATTCAAAGTGTTACAATCTACCCCCCCTTAAGGAAATTCGGTCCCCGAATTTAAAAATCTAATCATACGCAACTTCAAAAAGATGGGGATACCTCTTCCTCATCTCGCTCTCGGTCTCCCAAGTGACCTCCTCGCCGCTCTGGCCACGCCAAAGGACCTTGACGGACGGTATCTCTTTCGATCTCAATTTCTTCACTTGTCGATCCAAGATCATCACCGGCTGCTCTGCATAGGAAAGATCGCGCTCAAGCTGGATCGTCGGGTGCTGAATCGCATGCGATGGATCATGAAGATATCTGCGGAGCATAGAAACGTGAAATACGGGGTGCACGTCTGGAAAACTGGGCGGAAGGGCTAATCGATACGCAATCGCACCAACACGCTCGAGGATCTCGAAGGGGCCCACATATCTGGGATCAAGCTTCCCCTTCTTCCCAAACCTCATCACACCTTTCATTGGGGAGACCCTCAAGAAAACATGATCAACAACAGAAAACTCAAGTCTGCGCCGACGATGGTCCGCATAAGACCTCTGCCTACTCTGGTCTGCTCTCATCCTATCGCGAATCAACTGGATCTTCGCGGTCGTCTCCTCCACAACCTGCGGCCCTAAGATACCGCTCTCACTGAGCTCCATCCAATAGGTGGGCGATCTGCATCTCCTCCCATAAAGAGCCTCAAACGGTGCCATCTGAATGGTCTCCCGGTAGCTGTTGTTGTAGGAGAACTCTACTAAGGGCAAATGATGATCCCAGCTACCTCCGAAGTCTAAAACGCATGCTCTGAGCATGTCCTCGAGAGTCTGAATAGTCCGCTCTGACTGCCCGTCGGTCTGCGGATGGAATGCTGTGCTAAAACTCAAGCGAGTGCCCAAAGCCTCCTGAAGCATCTGCCATAACCGGCTGGTAAACTGGGTGCCTCTATCGGACACGATACAAGTCGGAACTCCGTGTAGTCGTACAATCTCATCAATGTAAATCTGGGCATACTGAGCAAATCCGAAAGTCGTCTTCACCGGTAGGAAGTGAGCCGCTTTCGTCAAACGATCCACGATCACCTAGATGGAGTCATACCCTCGACTAGTCCTGGGTAGACCCACAATGAAATCCATAGAGATCTGTTCCTATTTCCACTCAGGAATGGGTAACGGCTGTAGCTCTCCCGCGGGCCTCTGCTGCTCAGCCTTGACTTGCTGACAAGTCAGGCATCTCGACACAAAATCTGCAATGTCCCTCTTCATACCGTCCCACCAGTAAACATCTCTCATATCGTGGTACATCTTGGTGGAACCGGGATGAACGCTATATACCGACCGATGTGCCTCCTCAAGAATCTCGCGCCGCAATCCCTCAGCATCTGGTACGCACAGTCTAGATCCAAATCGTAGTATCCCCTGATCATCGATCACGAACTCGGAAAATCTGCCCTGTCCCATCTGTGTCCTGATCTCCGAACAGCGGTCATCACTGTGCTGTGCCTCATGTATACGATCAAGCCACTGTGGGCGTGCACGAACATGCACAATCTGTCCTCCGATCGGCGTAAACATGAACTGTACCCGGCTGTCGCATAAGATCTGCCAATCCGCCGACGACAGCCTCTGCACTGCGCTCAACAGGATAGACTACCCCCGGGCCTCCTGAACAAAGTATGCGCCACTACATTCGCCCTGTCCGGGTGATACAAGATCTCACAATCGTAGTCCTTCACTAACTCCATCCATCGGCGCTGTTTAAGGTTCAGGTTTCGCTGCTGAAATATATACTTTAAGCTCTTGTGGTCTGTGAATATCTGGCACGACTCTCCATACAAATAATGTCGCCAGATCTTGAGTGCAAAGACCACTGCAGCCATCTCCAGATCATGAGTGGGGTAATTCTGTTCATGTTTCTTTAATTGCCGCGAAGCATACGCAATCACCCTGTCATGCTGCATCAAAACGCACCCTAGCCCCACTCGTGAAGCATCACAGTAGACCACAAATCCGCCTGATCCTGAAGGCAACGATAGCACTGGTGTCGTAGTCAGTAGAGCCCGTAGCTGCTGGAAACTGTGCTCATACTCCTCTGTCCAATCAAAACGAACTCCCTTCCGGGTCAACCCGGTCAAAGGTGTAGCAATGCGAGAGAAGTCCTGACAAATCGCCTGTAATAGCCTGCCGGCCCTAGAAAGCTGCGAACCTCCGTCACTGACGTGGGTCTAGGCCAACTCCGAACTGCCTCGATCTTCCTCGGGTCTACACATATACCATCTCGTGTGATCACGAGCCCCAAGAAGTCTACGCTGTCTAGCCAGAAAGCACACTTTGAAAATTTGGCGAAAAGCTGATGCTCCCTCAAGGTCTGCAGTGTAATCCGTAGGTGCTGCTCGTGCTCCTCTCTAATCCGAGAATACACCAAGATATCGTCAATGAACAATATGATGAACAGATCAAGATACAGCCGGAAAATGTGGTTCATCAAGTCCATGAATGCTGCTGGCGCGTTGGTGAGTCCAAACGACATCACCAAAAACTCATAATGGCCGTAACGTATGCGGAAGGCTGTCCTAGGAATGTCCTCCTGTCGAACCCGCAGCAGATGGTAGCCCGATCGCAAATCGATCCTCGAAAAGTATCCTGCCCCCTGAAGCTGGTCAAACAAATCGTCGATGCGTGGCAAGGGATATCTGTTCCGCACCGTCACCCTGTTCAGCTGGCGGTAGTCGATACACAAATGCATACTGCCGTCCTTCTTCTTGACAAACAGGACTGGAGCACCCTAAGGAGAAACACTGGGTCGGATAAGTCCCTTATCCAGCAAGTCCTGCAACTGGCCCTTCAATTCTCTAAGTTCCGCCGGGGCCATCCGATAAGGCGGTACAGAAATAGGCCCCGTGCCAGGAACCAAGTCAATACAGAAAGAAATATCATGCTTGGGCGGTAGCCCAGGAAGCTCGTCAGGGAACATATCAGGGAACTCGCTAACAACCGGCACCTGATCCACCGGAACCTCCGTAGATCTAGTATCACAAACATAGGCGAGAAATCCCTGACATCCCTTCCTCAAAAGCTGTCCAGCGCGAAAAGAAGAAATCACACTGTGAGGGGTGGCACCACGGTCCCCCAACACAATAACAACTGACTCGCCGGGAAAACAAAATCGAACTGTCTTCTCGCGGTAGTCAACAGAAGCATAGCACGTGGCTAACCAATCCATGCCCAAAAGAACGCCGAAGTCCAACATCTCAAGAAGGATCAAATCGACCGGCAACTCTCTCTCGCCAAAAAGGACTGTACAGGATCGGAACACGTGACTAGCGACAAACGACTCTCCCACAGGAGTAGTCACAACAAGCGGTTGACCAAGCAAACCGGACTATCTACCCAAACTCGGCACAAGGTGTGTGGATACATACGAGTACGTGGAAACATATGAGCATAAGGACCCGGATCAAACAATACGTGTGCAACAAAGGACAAACTGAAAGAGTACCTGAAAGCTCTGTGTTGGACGCCGTCACGTCCCGATGAGTCGAAGCGAAAACTTGTGCCTGTCCTTCATCTGTGACTGACCGAACTCCTCCTCTACTAACCAGACCCCTCTGCGCGAACCTTCCGCGTCCACGACGTCTCAGAATACGACCCTGACGTGGTGTGAAGGAACACTGCCTGATGAGGTGTTGAAGGCTCCCACATCGTAAACATCTACGCGTCGGCTGCCGTCCTCCCTGGGGATGAGAGCCAAACAACTGTCCTCGTCCTAAGCCTCTGCTCTGGGCTGGTACACCAGTACGATTTCTCAACTGTTCTGGAACCCTCACGGTCTCTGGAAGACGTGTCCCGTAAATTGGGGCTGCCTCCACCGATGCTATGTAGGGGACGGAATACTGCATGATGATCGCAAAGAACAACTGGGTAACAGGGGTGACAACCACCTGTCGCTGCGCTCGCACGACCTCTACCAACGAGCTCATCGCCTGGCGTAGGCCCTGCATTTCTACCACTAGTCTAGCGATCTGAGCTGTCGTAGGGGGAACAATCTGTCCTGGTACAACAGGAGTACTAGGATTAGTCCTCGTCTCAGATGAATCAACTCGAACCTCGGCTCTCACGGCCGCTCTCTGCACCCTCGTAGTCCTTGGCGGCATGATGGCTGAAAAGAAGGTAGGATTCGGTGAGGATATAGAAATCGAATCGCAAGGATGTATACAATCATGAAGGAATTTCAATCAATAAGTCCTAAGGTCGCTTAGGCGGGGTACCGTGTCATGAGTATGCCGCGGAACATACACACGATACTCTACCCTGCTGCAACTACCTACTCCATCATACCAGGGTCATCCTACACTCCGAAAGGTAAAACCTACGCTCTGATACCAACTCTGTCACGACCCAAATTTTGGCCCGTGTCCGGCACTTAACCACGTAACGTCTACAGGCGTAACGCGACTAAGTGAACCGAAAACCCAGAAATCAAACCAATAAAAGTATAGAGTGTTATAAGTTTTAAATGAAAGCACTTACTAACATGTTAAGAAATCTAAGTAAACAATCACCAAGATAACAATATACGACGCCGTAGCGAAGATCAAGATCCACAAGTGGGAACATCACAGATAGGATAAGCTGCAAGTACAGCCGGCTCACAAGGAGCTCGACACCAGAATACAAATAATACACATCACCGTCCTCACACTGTCTCTAAGTCAATACATACATGGTAGATGGAGATTACTAGATACAATAATGTACATAACTGAAAGGTAAACAGATACCGCACAAAACCCACCTATCAGCAAAAGAGCTAGTACACCAACTATGGGGGTATCTGTGTCAAAAGATGCAAACGCAGCCTGCCGCGACTACTCCAAAGGGCAACCTGCAAATACTGTGGCACAACGGGGGTGAGTTGCCAACTCGTGAATAGAGATAACATATAAAGGTAATCGCGAGCATGCACGTACTGCGCTACTCTAACATATGCCAACAGATGATATCAATATGTGATAAGCAGTATGTGCAATAATCATGCAAGTGCTCTATCAGGTAATGTAACTACAGGATGAGGTACAATAGTAAATGCTGAGCATGGGCAATATAATATCTACACGGAATGTCAACGTGGAATATATAATCGGTGTCCATCAATACACCCAGATCCCCCAAATAGCTCAGGCGCCGACACTCTCATCGGCCCTCAAATCCTGTACATCTCTGAGAATTCTGAGTGCCCAACATCGACACCCAAATATCATAAATACTCGTGTCCAGCATCGACACGCAAATCCTCATCCATCGGGCCCCGTCAGTCCGGGTCAGCCCACGGGCTCCGTCTGCGGTATCGGCCCTCGGCCCCGGCAGTACGGATCACCCCACCTCCATCTATAGACTCTGATCAGTATCCTCCGGATAACTGTCAGGTCCAACCAATCACCGGTAGGTAGTAGTCCCTCTGCCAGGCTCACCGTCTACTACACAGCGAAACCGTTCTCGCCCCGGAGTACCATACCGGGTCCACCATGTACCCGTAATCGGCCTCAACCAGCTCCTCGATTCGGGTTCACACATATCACTCTAGCACCGAGGAAACACATGGTGGACGCACCGAAATATCATATCATGGGAACCGGGTTTTTAAATTGATTACATATTTGAAATAGCCACGGTTCCCAAATCCAGAAATCACATATAATCCAAACCAATATGCAAGTCAGTGATCCGATATGATATGTGCATCAAGTATGAATAGCATGTCAAGTCACATAAAGATAAGCTACAACATAATGATCCGATTTGATATGTGCATCAAGTATGAATATCGTGTCAAGTCACATAAAGATGAGCTACAACATAATGATCCGATGTGATATATGCATCAAGTATGAATATCGTGTCAAGTCACATAAAGATAAGCTACAACATAAAGATCCGATGTGAATTCTACAGTACGAGTGTCATGGCAATTACTAACGGTGTTTGTGTAACATGCATGATAGTGCTCGTGCAACCTAACCGTTAGTAATGGTGCGGTGTTCTACCAATTCTAGTTTATATCCAAATAGCAGGGAATGCAGTATGCACTAAATAGTAGCCATGAATAGTCAATGTATACAAAGGAAACTATAAGGTCCTATCAGCCCTGACGTAGAACGCCATGCGGGCGATATCCCCGTAGATGTGAAATCTACTCACCGTAGTCTCTCGCTAGGTATAGCCGACGATTTGTTCCCCTCCTTCGCGGCGCCCATCGTACTCGCCTGCGAATCCTATAATTTCACAACATATCACTCATAAGCTCAAAACCGTACAAACACGACATTTAAAGCCAACTAGAAACCCATGCCGCAAACCAAGCGCGCGTGTGCGCGATACGCTAAAACGTGTGGTTACGCGCCTGAAGACACTCCGACGCGTAGCGATACGCAGAAACCCCAAACCCATACACATGTATCACGCGTGTCGCAAAAGATTAAAAATACGGGAAATAGGGTATTCTACTCCAGATTTTGATACAGAACTGATCTTATAAAAATAGATATACCAAAATACTCCACATAGCAGAAGACTTCAGTGACCCAAACCCCAACTCCCAACTCCCCCATCTGGCCGCAAATTGCGGCCAAAATGATTATTCCGGCGGCCTCACTTGGGAATTGGGCTCCTAGGTTTGGTGTGTACACCCAATACCCCCTGTGTATGCTACAGTAACGTCTAGTTTCACTCTGAAATATCTCGGGTAGCAGCAGATCCTACAGGGCCTTAATTCTAGTTAAAATCCACACTTTTGAACTAAAATCAAATTTTAGGGTATTTTTCTGAAATCTGAAACAAACCTAAGTCTAAACCCATACTAATAACTCAATAACAAGCTAATCAAGCCACAACAACATAAATTTTAACATATTACCACTAAATCCCTTCAATAGCACTAAAATTGCACAAAAAAGGTGATATTTTGAAACTAAACATGCAAGTTATGAAAAAAGAGGTTAAGACATGAATTTATACCTTTAAATGACCTTATAAAACACCAAAAAGTCCAGCTCCTCTCTTAGGTGTGCAGATTCGCCTTTGAACACCTCAAAAACCTCAATTTTTCATGGTTTTGTGATGGAAAATGTATTGATTTGTGTAGGGTTTTATTTGGGGATCAAAGGGAAATGAAAAGAGAAGAGAATATGGAGAAAAATGGGGGTTTTTGCTGCTGGATTTCAGAATGAGGGAAAGAGAGAGAAGAGAGAAGAAAAGGGATCAAAAGTCAAAGTTTCATACCTAACACCATGCTCATTTGTTTATTGGATTTGAATTATAAAATGGGGTTTTGTTTTAGATAAAAGGGTGGGGGAAAAATAACAACCATGCAAATCAAGAATGGTTAGCATGCAACCCAAAATCCTAAGTCCCAAAAATGCTAAGTGTGCAAGTGTACACTACAAAGAAAAATTTTCCAATTTGCTAACACGACTAAATATAACTAATAATCCTATGAACACAATTATAAAAACATGCACGAATACTAATTATCACGAAAACATTCTAACGGAAATTCAAAGTGTTACAAAATTAAAGCTTTATTTAAACATCTAATTAACTAGATAATGATTTAAAACAACAAAAGAGTTTATGGTTAGGGTTTATACCTCCACAAAATTAGCAACTAAACTCCAAAATTAAGCCTCTAAAAAGATGTCTTGATTGAAGATCAAAGCTTGTTTTGTGAAGAAGAATGATGGGTTATGATTTAATTATGAGTTTGTGTGATTATTTGATGATTTTTGAATGATTTTATGAAGCTTGAAGAGATGAAATGAAGCAAGAGAAAAGGAGGGCAGAAATGGAGAGGGGCCGGCCACTACAAGAAGTGAGGGGGGTTTTGTGAAAATGAGTCAAAAAATCTAGCTAAAATTCAATAAATGCTCATTAACGCACTAAATATCTAATGCCACCTCCTTTCATTTTAATTAAAATTCATTTTAATTACCCAAATATCTAGATATTTTGTAGGTTGGGATTAAAGCTTAATTTAGTGATTAACTTAGCATAGTTTCACTTTAGTAGTAATTAACCCAAAAAAAATGTAATTACCACTAATTAAGTGTATAATTAACCACTTAAAATAATATTTTAATTAAATAAAAATATTAAAATGTACCAAAATTACAAACAACTAACAAAAACCCGCAAACTTGCAATTTCCTAGTTAAACTAGGTGCAGTGAATTTCTATACTGCAAAAAGATCGCTTCTGGGTTTTTTTTACGGAAAACACCGAATATTTTCCCTAAAAACGGAAAATCGCCTAAACGATTTCCAAAACGTTACAGAGGGCTGATCCGAGGATGCGGCGCCTGAGATATGCGGATTTACGTGTCGATACTGGACACGGGTTTCATGATGTTTCGAGTGTCGGTGTTGGACACTCAGGTTCCATGGTTTGATGTGTCATTGATGGACACACGTTCTTTGATATCCTCATATATTTACATGCATTGATTATATTGTTTGACAGGATCCACCTGCATACATGTATTGATTATATTGTTGGACGAGATCCACCTGCATACGTGCATTGATTATATTGTTGGACGAGATCCACATGCATACAGGCATTGATTATTATTGGCATATATGTAGACACGGTCACCCTAGATATGATAGTATTACCTTTATGATATAGTTGACCTACGAAATCGTTGTTTTATTCGATTTCTACCTGCTGATGTTTTCTACTCATGAGTTGGCAACTCACCCCCGTTGTGCCACAGTTCTTTCAGGTTGACCGCATGGATCAGTAGCCACATCGCTGGCACACAGCTTGCTTTCGGCTAATTTGTTTTGGTAGGTGGTACATGTTGGATCGTGGCCCTCTTGCATTATTATTATTATTCCTATTGTATCTACTCACCTCGATCAATCAGAAACTAGTATTTGTATAAGCAGTAAGACTTAGCAAGACTTGTAGTTGTGAGACTTAGAGCGATGGGTTATATGATCGCTTGGTGGGTTGATGTCTTGCTTTTCATTTTCCTTTGTGTTGATCTTCGCCGTTGGGCGTCGTATACATATATATGCTTGTGGTGGTTGTTTCCGCCGTTGGGCGTGATTTGCTCCTGTTTGGGGATGCTTTCTTTATATTCTATGTTGTACCTATTTCGGGGCTAGCTTTTTACAAAGGAGGTGCTGCCGAAATTTCAAAAATAAAAAAAAGATTTAAGGACTTTTACTTAAGGTTTCCAAATGTTGTATCAATTTTTTCATTACTTACTTCTTTTGAAAGGTTTAGATTTCTGGGTTTCGGCTTACTTAAGTTAGGTTACGCCTGTAGATGTTGCGTGATCTAAGTGCCGGTCACGAGCTAAATTTTCGGGTCTTGACAATGTTGGTATCAGAGCGCTAGGTTTAACCTTGGTTCGAGTCTAGGTTTGACTATGTAGAGTCTGGGGCGTAATTTATTTCGTTACATAGACTTGAACAAGGGGGCATTAGACCCGAATTTTCGTTACATAGGCTGATCTTGATTGATGGAGTTGGTAGCTTGAGTAGAGTGACATACCGTACGTATGTTCCGCGGCATATTTACAATATGATACTCCACTTAAGTGACCTTAGGATGTACATATCTTGAGACTTATGATTCTCTTCGTTCCCTTGATTATACGTCCATTTGAGTTCCTTGATTCTATTCGTTTCCATGATCATACTCTCACTGATTCTGTTCCTCCTTATGATCATGTATTCATTCTTGATCTGTTAATTCATTTCATCCCTTTGATCTATTTTCGTCGATACTTGCTTGAGCTTCCGTCACCACGATTTAAGCGCAGATTGAGCTGGGGCTAGTGGTGCGGTCAGGGCGAGCTCGTCGTGGACGAGGACTAACCATCGTGTTTTCTGGTGACATGGGAACGTATCGATGTAGTGTTATGTTGTGACCTCTCGTTTGAGACGAGTGTACGGTTTTGTACCGGATGATCGGGCCATTGTAAGAGGCTGCCTATTTGGAGAGGACTGTTGATGTACAGCCAACCTCATAGTTTGTGATGTCGTCTACAGTGCAGACGGATGACCCAGCTGTTGCTGAGATTGATGTGATGTCGCTTCCAGAGCTTACGAGCTGATATCACTAGAGCTTCCAGGCAGAGATGCGACAGGTGATAGCTTGTCTATCTTGAGTTGAGAGTGTTGGGTTCTTTGGAAAAACCATAAGGTTTCACAAGGCATCAAACATGCTAATTTCAAATTTTCTAGTGTGCCAAACAACCTAACCGAGGATCTAACTAGAGTTTTAGGAGCAAAACTAAGATGTAAGCTACTTTACTTCTAAGTGATAACATAATACAACCTCTGTAGACCGGTCCTTCACTTCAATAGCTCTTTGTAGTGGTCCCTTCGCTGCGATCATGGTACTCCCGAACTCTTGCATGTCTTCTCAAGGCGAAAAGAACGATCTTGCTTGAAGTCTTCGAGGCCGAAGATGATCTACGTCGAGGAGACACTAACTCAAGCTACTACTTAACTAATTGAGAGATTAGTGAAGCTAATACCCTAAATTAAATTGCCAATCTAGTAGAGGATGATGAAGTAGGAAGTGGGTTCACTTTAGTTTTATTTTTCTCACAATATTTTCTCACTTTGCAAAAACCTAGCAAGCTTTTTCAAGGATGAAGAAGAAGAAGCAAAGAAATGAGAATGAACTAATGAGATGAGAGAATCAACCATGGGTGAGTTTGTATCATATAGCTAACTCATATAGAGACATAATCATGGCTAAATTATAATGTTTAGGTTAATAAATATCTTAAATAAAACAAAATGAGTGTACTAAGTCAATGCATCCACAGGCTTCATGAAGCTTCATGCATGTGAGATATTATCCACTAATTTGGAATTACTTTAAATACTAAAACACAACATTATAATTAGTATGGTATAAGTCTCATACACCCATGTAGTGTGTATCAACAACCATGATACAAAATAAAACACAATTAATATATATCACATATATATTAAGTGTGCACATATGAGAATAATAAATAAGTGAGCTAATATTAGTTAATGTAAATTAGTATATCAAATATACAATTATACACTAAATTATCAAATCAACACTTGATTTAATAATCCGGCTATATCACATATAACCGACTAATATTAAATGTACCAACTTATCGAATCAACTCTTGATTCGATAACTCGGCTATATCACATATAACCGTCCGATACAAATATCGCGAGAATAGAATACGGTATCACATACTTGCATTATTCTTGGTCCCGCACATATCACATATATCCTCCTATTTCATTTTGCCTGAGCCAGTAAAACCTCTATGTAGGACTCTGAAGACTCGTCAATACGCCGGCAGTAGGTTATGATCACATCAAGCACCCACAAGTCGTCAGCGGTACTAGCTGGATGTAACGACTACCCGGGTATTGAACGATCAGAAGATCAACAAGCAAGCCCGCTCTAACTCCTACAAAAGCCTGTCAGTAATACTACCGTACAGCCCGGTCTCCTCGTCTGATATGTCGCATATCCAGTCTAGTGGTGGTAAACGTCAGACCCCAATAACCGATAATTCATGCCGATACGAGGCTCATAACGGGTCGAGCAACTACTGATAACACTTACCGGTATATCTCTAAATCAGCCCTGGCCAGGGACTTCCTAGTTATGGCTAATCGAGCACAGCGCAACATCAACCCCCAATACCGAGAGAGACGAAACCCCTCCTATCGCTCATTGCCTCCATGTGACTCGGGACTGTACCTAAAAACCACCGCTTTGCACGTCCTCTTGAACGTGGTAAGGTGGAAATCAAAGCACAGTAGGAATCACATAAGATTCTATGACGATCAAGGGTTTACAGACTAACCTGTACCAATGTCACCAGAGAACTGCTATCTGACGATAGGTATAATACCAACTAGGAGTTCTCAGCGAGTCCGTCCAGTGTACTCAGTCTCCACTGAGCACCCGTATACCCTCTCTAATGTCAAACACTAATGGATATGGGATCATCCATCGTCCATCAGATGGGTCGAGATGCGTATACGCTAGTCTACTCTAGTGTATCGATGCCCCGTCTCGATATACCCACGACTAGGAATATTAAAGGATGAACCTATGGACTACCACGGCCCCACTAGTATGATCTGCGTCATAATCCTAGTAGTCAAGTACACATCCTAAGGGCTTTACCAACATGTAACCATAAGACAGTATCAAGAGACAAGTCTACATGTTAAGATAAAGAGCAACCAGATAGCATACTATCATGTCGAGCAAAAAATTCCTCTCTATATATGTCCAAGTATCCAATATAATATACAACATATATACAATAATGGCCTCTAAGGCATACATACAACTAACAATCTCCCACTTGCACTAGGGCCAGCTGATGTAGTATCGCATACCCAACATCCCGAAGAGTCTCTTGAACACTATCTGGGGAATGGCCTTCGTGTGTGGATCCGCTGTGTTGTTCTTCGTGTCAACTCTCCTGAGCTCGATCTCCCGGCAATCAACTATCTCCTGGATCAGGTGATACCGCCTCAGAATATGCCTGGATCGCTGATGGGACCTGGGTTCCTTGGCTAAAGCCACCGCTCCGTTGTAATCATAATACAAACGTATTGGATATTCAATGGATGGAGCCACTCCAAGTTCAGTTATGAACTTCTTCATCTAGACAGCCTCTTTGGCAGCGATGTATTCAGCCTTCATCGTCGAGTCCGCAACGGTTTCTTGCTTGGAACTCTTCCAGCAATCCGCCCTTCCATTAAGGGTAAAGACAAAACCTGAGTACGACTTAGAGTCGTCCTTATCACTCTAAAAGCTCGAATCGGTAATGGACTCTACTTGGAGCTCTCCGTTACCATACACCAAGAACATCTCTTTAGTCCTTCTAAAGTACTTGAGAATGTTCTTTAGAGCTGTCCAGTGACTCTCTCCAAGATCTGCTTAATACCTACTCACTATACTTAGTGAGTGTGCTACATCGGGTCTGGTACATAGCATCGCGTACATGATAGAGCCTACTGCCGATACATTGGGTATCCTTTGCATGCGAGCTCTTTCCAAATCAGTCTTGGGAGACATTTCTTTGGAGAGAGTGAGTCATGAGATCGTGGGTAAAAACCCACGCTTGGATTCTTCCATACTAAACCTCTTTAGTACGGTGTCAATATACCTGGATTGGGACAATCCCATTATCCGTTTAGATCTATCTCTATAGATCTTAATCCCCAAGATGTAGGAGGTATCCCCTAGATCTTTCATTGAGAATCTGTGTGATAAGAAGAGCTTGACCGATTGCAGCAAAGGAATGTCATTTCCTTTCAAGAGTATGTCATCCGCGTACAATATGAGGAAGACAACCTTACACTCTGCCACCTTCTTGTATATACAAGGTTCATCTATGTTTTCGACGAAATCAAACTCTTTGATAACGACATCAAAACAGATGTTCCAACTCTGCGATGCTTGCTTTAACCCGTAGATGGATTTAAGCAGCTTGCACACCTTTCTGTTGCTCCCATTGTCTACGAAGCCCTCTGGCTGAGTCATGTACACACACTCTTCCAAATAACGAAAGGCGGTCTTAACATCCATTTGCCAGATTTCATAGTCATTGTATGCAGCAATGGCAAGTAGGATCCGGATGGACTTAAGCATAGCTACTGGAGAAAAGGTTTCGTCATAATCCATACCTGGTCATCGACGAAAACCCTTTGCAACAAGTCTAGCTTTGAAAGTCTCAACTTTTCCATCTATACCAAGTTTCTTCTTAAAGATCCATTTTCTCCCAATGGGTTTTACCCCTTCAGGAGCAACTTCCAAAGTCCATACATTGTTGGTGTACATGGATTCCATCTCAGGTCGCATTGCATCCAGCCATTTCACCGAGTCCTCACTCATGATGGCCTGCTTGAAACTAGTTGGGTCATCATCCTCCATGATGCAATCCTCGCTTCCACTATCAATGAGAAAACCGTAGTATCTCTCAGGTGGATGAGGAACCCTACTAGATCGGCGGAGAGGCTAAGGTTCGTTCGGAGCTATCGAATCCTCTGGTTCTACCAAATCATCTGTTGTAGTTTGTGCTGCTGGATCCTCTTCCAGTTCTACCTCATTGCCACTAATTTCCTTTGCAAGAAATTCCTTTTCTTAAAAGGTGGCATTGCGAGAAATAAACACTTTTTGTTCCTCGGAACGGTAGAAGACATAACCAAGTGAATTTTTGGGATATCCAACAAACTTACACAGAACTGACCTTGCCTCGAGCTTGTCCGGATTTTGCGTTTTAACATAAGCTGGACAACCCCATATCTTAATATAATTAAGACACGGTCTCTTCCCCTTCCATATCTCATATGGAGTGGTAGGCACAAATTTGGTAGGGACCATATTCAATAGGTGTATGGCTGTTTCAAGCGCATACCCCCAAAAGGAAATAGGGAACTCAGCAGTGCTCATCATAGAGCGCACCAATCCAATAGGGTGCGATTCCTCCGTTCCGATACACCGTTGTGCTGTGGTGTATACGGAGGAGTGAGCTGAGAGAGATCCCACTCTCTTTTAGAAAGTTCAGGAACTCCGTGCTAAAGTATTCACCTTCTCGATCAGATCGAAGGATTTTAATACTTTTACCCGTTTGGTTTTCAACTTCGGATTTATATTCCTTGAATTTCTCAAAAGCTTCAGACATGTGTTTTATTAGGAACACGTGTCCGAATCTTGAGAGATCGTCAGTGAATGTAATGATGTACGAAGAACCATTCCTGGCATGTGTAGACATGGGACCGCATACATCACTATGTATTAGTCTCAAGAGTTCCGTAACTCTTTCTCCATGTCCTGTAAACGGAGTTTTGGTCATCTTGCCTTTGAGACATGACTGGCAAGTGTCATAAGATGAAAATTCGAATGGATTCAAATATCCATCCTTATGCAACTTAGCTAGCCGTGTCGCATTGATATGACTTAGTCTACAATGCTACAAGAAGGATTCATTCTTTTCTGAACTCTTCCTCTTGTGTGTGTTTTATACATTAAGAACTGTGGTTTGATCTAGAATGTATGTGCCATTATTTAACGAGCCCGATCCAATCAACTTTTGATTCAGGAAGATGTTCATAACATTATCCTCAACTACAAAATTATATCCTTCTTTACTTAGTAAAGAAACTGATATAAGATTGCATATCAGGGTCGGAATGTAATAGCATTCATTCAGAATCAATGTTTTACCATTTGGTAATACAAGGTGATATTCGCCAACTACTTTGGCTGCAACATTTTCCCCATTCGCTACTCTTACGGAATGATCACCTACTCCCAGTTCTGTACCTTTCTTTAGCCCATGTAACATATTACATATGTGGGATCCTAATCCGATATCTAATACCCAGAACGTAGAGTGAATTGAGAAACAGTTCTCAATAACTAACACACCCGAAAAAGATGCATCAACATGCTTATTCTTCGTTTGGACGGCGTGGGAACCCGGATATGTCCTTATTCCCTGCTCAGTCTTATAACAATTATAAGAAAGAACGGAACCAACGTTCCCCAGCACAGTATAACATGCAGGTTCGGTCAATACATCCATATTATTATCTTGATTAAGACATGACATGGTCACTACCTGGAGAGAGAGAGTGAGAATAAAACACTTTTGTAGGGTTCCTAGGCACTCTCAAGAGGTCTCACAAGGCATCAACCATGCCAATTTCAAATTTTACGGGTGCCGAGAAACCCTAGACTAGATTGTTGGCTAGAAGTTTAGCCGAAATCAAGCAACTAGTTAGCAAATTAACTAAGTGAACGGATATACAACCTTTGTAGATCCGGTCCTCCACCTCCATAGCTCCGCAATGAAGTCTCCTCGCTGTCCAAGTCGAACCCCGGGCTCTAGCGTCGGCTTCATCGTAGAATGGACGGGCTAGGTCATCGACGACGATGCCGAAGATGATCTACGTCGAAGCATCACTAGATCAAGCTCCACCTTCACCAAGCCATGAAAACTTATGAAGGAAACACACTCTACTACTTGGCAAGAGGTAGAGGATGAAGAAATAGGAATTGGGTAGACTTTAGAATTGGATTTCTCACTGATTTTCATCAATCACCATTGATGAAGCAAGCTTTTCTTCTTGTGAAGAAGAAGAAGAAGATGAAGATAATATTATGATAAGTTATTTAAAATGAAAAGGAAAATGAATACTTATCATAATACTAACCTTAGTTTAGTGTAGAGAATGGACCATGGTTAGATATGATGGTTAGGGTTAAGCAAGAGACAAGAATGGTGGACTAGGTCAAAGTTTCATGAAGTTTCAACTAAACTACAAAACTAGCAACCATTCTTTTCTCTTCTTTTCAAAATAAATAAATAAATGAAATAAAAAGTAAGAAAAGAAAAACCTAATCATTAGTTTAACCATGGCTTAATTCTTTACACTTAACCAAGTAAACATGTATCATCAAACATGATACAATCAAGTGCACAAAAGTATATCACATATACAACTTGCACAATTCAAGTGAGAAAATCCATTTAAAGTGAACCAATCCTAGTTAATGTAAAGTAACATATCAAATATATAATTATACATTAAATCATTAAATCAACACTTGATTCAATGATCCGGTCATGTCGCACACAACCGACTAGTATTCAATATATCGACTTATCGAATCAACGCTTGAATCGATAACTAGGTTATATCGCATACAACCAGTCGATACATTCATCGCGAGAATGGAATACGGTATCACATACACGCATTATTCTCGGTCCCGCACATATCTCATATGCGCTCCTATTTCGTTTCGCTTGAGCCAGGAAACCTCTGTGTAGGACTCTAAAGACTCGTCAATACGCCGGCAGTAGATGATGATCATATCAAACATCCACAAGCCGCAAGCGGTCTGCTAAACGTAACGGCCACCCGGGTATTGAACGATCAGAAGATCGACGAGCAAGCCCACTCACACTCCAGTGAATCCAACCAGTAACACTACCGTACAGTCCGGTCTCGTCGTCTGATATGTCGCATATCTTGCCTAGGGGTGGTAAACGTCAGACCCCAATAGCTCGATAAGTCGTGTCGATATGAGGTCTATAACAGTTCGAGAAACTACTGGTAACACTTACCAGTAAATCTCAGCAACCCTGGCCAGGGATTTCCGGTTATAGCCAATCGAACACAGCGCAACATCAACTCCCTATACCGGGAGAGACGAATCCCCTCCTATCGCTCATTGCCTCCATGTGACTCGGGACTGTACCCAAAAACCACCATTTTGCACGCCTTCTTGGACGTGGTAAGATGGAAATCTAAGCACAGTGGGAACCACACAAGATTCTATGACGATCTCGGGTCAACAGACTACTCTGTACCAGTGTCACCTGAGAACTGCCATCTGATGTGAGGTATAATACCATCTGGGAGTTCTCGGCGAGTCCGTCCAGTGTACCCAGTCTTTACTGAGCAACCGTATATCATCTCTGATGTCAAACACCAATGGATATGGGATCATCCATCGCCCATCTGTATGGGTCGAGAAGGTATACGCTAGTCTACTCTGGTATACCGATGCCCCGTCTCGATACACCCTCGACTAGGGACCTTGAAGGATGTACTTATGGACTACCATGTCCCCACTAGTATGATCCGCATCATAGTCCAGGTATTCAAGTACACATCCTAAGGGCTTTACCAACATGTAACAGAGAGACAATCAGTATACACGTTAAGGTAAAGGGTAACCAGATAGCATACTATCATGTCGAGCAAGAAAGTCCTCCCTATATATGTCCCAGCATCCACTACAATATACATCCTATGTACAGTAATGGCCTCTAGGGCATACATAGAATTAACAATCTCCCACTTGCACTAGGGCCATCTGTAGCAGTGGTTGTAGTATCTTATACTCAACCATCCCATAAAGTCTCTTTCTGGGAATAGGCCTTCGTGTGTGGATCCGCCGTGTTGTCCTCTAAGTCTACTCTCCTAACCTCGATCACCCTGGAGATCAACCATCTCCATGATCAGGTGATACTGCCTTAGAATATGTCTGGATCACTGATGGGATGGACGTTCCTTGGAAAAAGCCACAATTCCATTGTCACACAATGGGGGGAACTAAGTTCATCTCATGAACTAATATACACCCAGACTTCCTCTTTGTTAGCATCTTAAGTAGCGATGTATCCAACCTTTATCGTCTAGTATGCCACGGTATCTAGCTTGGAACTCTTCCAACATACCGTCCCTTTACTTAGGGTAAAGACAATGCCTGCGACTGACATTCAGTCGTCTTTATCACCCTGGAACCTTTCCAGTGATTCTCCCAGGATCGATTGATACCATCTCACTACAACTAGTGAGAATCCTAACATCCATTTAGATCTATCTCATAGATCCAAAACCCAGGATTTAGGAGGTATCAGTTGATCCTATATGGAGAATCATTGTGATAAGCGGAGATTGACCGAGCGTAGCATAGGAAACTCCTTCCCTATCAAGAGTATGTCATCCACGTACTCTACGAGGATCACTACCATACTCCCTACTACCTTTTTGTATATACAAGGTTCATCTACCATTTTGATGATGTCAAATTGTTTGACTAACTCATCAAAACAGATGTTCCAACTCCGCGATGCCTGCTTCATCACATAAAACATCTTGCACACGTTTCCGCTGCTCCCACTGTCTACGAAGCCCTCTGGCTGTGTACTTATAGACGCTCTCTTCCAAATCATCATTTAGAAAAGCAGTCATGACACCCAACCGCCAGAAATCGTAGTTATGGTATGTAGCCGTGGCAAGTAGGATCTAGATGGACTTAAGCATAGCTACTTGAAAAAGGTTTCATCATAATCCACGCCTGGTAAATGATGCAAACTTTTAACAAGTCTAGCTTTGAAAGTCTCAACTTTTCCATATACACCAAGTAATCTTCTCAAGATATACTTGCTCCTGATGGGGATTTAACCCTTCAGATATAGCAGCCAAAGTCCATACTTTGCTGGTGTACATGGATTCCATCTCAGATTGCTAAGCATCCAGCAATTCTTACAGAGTCTTACTCCTGATGGCCAGCTCGAAATTAGTTGGGTCATCATCTCATGATGCAATCCTCGCTCCTACTGTCATAGAGAAACCGAAGTATCTCTCAGGTGGGTGAGGAACCCTGCTAGATCGGCGGAGAGGCTGAGGTTCGTTGGAATCTACTGAATCCTTTGGTTCTGTCAAATCATCAGCTGCAGTTTGTATAGATGGAACATTTCCATTTCTACATAACAGACCTTGCCTCGAGCTTGTCCGGATTTTTCTTTAAGACATAGGCCGGACAACCCCAAATCTTAACTAACTTAAGATATGGGCTCTTCCCTTTCCATATCACATATGAAGTGGTAGGCTACTGATTTGATTTGAACCCTATTCAATAGGTATGCAGCTTCTCAAGTGCATAACTCCCAAAAGGAATAGGAAACTCAGTAGTACTCATCATAGAGCACACCTTATCATATAGGGTGTTATCGCTCCACCCTGATATACCATCGTGCTATGGTGTATACGGAGGAGTAATGCTGAGAGAGAATCTCATTCTCATTTAGAATATGTCCAGGAATTTCCGTGCTCAAGTATTCTCCTCCTTGATCTCATCAAAGGACATAATACTTTTACCCGTATTTTGGTTCTCTACTTCTCGCTTATATTCTGTGAATATCTCAAAAGGTTCGGACTCATGTTTCAACAGGAACATATGACTAAATCTTAAGAGATTATCAGAGAATATAATGAAGTATAAAGAATCAGTCCTGGCATGTGTAGACAGGGGACCTACATACATCAACATGTATCATCCCAAGAGTTCACTAACTCTTTCTCTGTTTCCAATAAACAGAGCTGGTGTCATTGTATCTTTGTGACATGACTGGCGAGTTTCACAAGATGTAAATTTAAACTGATTTAAATATGCATCTAAATGTAACTCAAGCTAGTCGGGTCGCATTGATATGACCTAGTCTACAATACCTCAAGAAGAAATTGTTCATTTCTGAACTCTTTCTCTTGTGTGTGTTCCGTATACTATGAACTGTAGTTTGATTTAGAACATTAATGCTTTTAGATAACGTGCCTGAACCGATCAACTTTTGATATAGGAAATGTTCAAAACATTATCCAACAATACAAAATTTTATCATTTCTTTACTAATAAAGAGACTGATATGATTTTGTATATCAGGTTCGGTATCTAATAACATTCGTTCAGAATCAATGTATTGGTGATACAGGGTGACAGTGACCGACAGACTTGGCTGCAACACTTGCCCCGTTTTCTGCCTCATGAAACTTATCACCCGTTCTCAGTTCTTTATGTTAGTGTTTATGCCCTAGAAGGCCATTACTGTATCATACTAGCTTGTATATTACTTAATGGAAGCTTGGGATATTCACATGTATATAACAGTCTTGCTAAACATGGTAGTATGCTACTTGGTTTTTCTATCTTAATATGTGAGTGTACGTATTGATAGAGCTCTTAGGATCTTGCTTGTCTACCAGCGTTGTGATGGCAGTCACACTAGTGGGGGCTGGGTAGTCTACAAGCACATCCTTATTCAGGTCCCTGGTCGTTGGATTATCGAGACAGAGCATCGATACTCCGGAGTAGACTAGTGTGTACGCTTCTCATCCCAGTTGGGGAGATGGTCTGTCCCACAGCCGTCAGTACGTCGTACTGGAGATAGTATACAGGTGCTCGTTAGGTTACGGGTACACCGGACAGGACTCACAGGGAACTGTTGGTTGGTTTGATACCAGTCGTCAGTGAACAGTTCCCAGGTGACATGAGTACAGCGTAGTCCGCAGACTTGACACTGCTACTTCGCCTCGAGTGTGTCCCACTGTTCTTAGATTGCTACCCTACCACGTCTCAGAGGAGTCGTGCAAACAGGTAGCAGTTGGGTGCAGTCCCGAGCACTTGGAGGCAGTGGCGGTTAGACAGGATTCGTCCCTCCCGGTATTGGGAGTAGATATCGTGCTGTGTCAGAGAGCCATTACGCAAAGTCCCTGGCCAGGGCAAGCGAGATTTGCTGGTAGGTTCCAGTAGTTTCTCAGGGTGTAATGGGCTTCACTCCGACACGACTTATACCGCTATTAGGGGACTGACGCTTGCCGCCCCCTAGGCCCGATATGCGATAGTCTTGGACGAACGGACCGGACTGTATGGAGATTGTCACATCAGACTCAGTAGGAGTTCGGATGGGTTTTCTCATCGGCCTTCTTATCGACAACTACCTGGGGACCGTTACGTACAGCTAGTGCCGCTTGCGGTCTGTGGTTAAACCCACTGCCAGCGTAGTAGTCGAGTCTCTAGAGTCCCACACAGAGAGTTTCCTACTCCAGGCGAAACGATATAGAGGTTGCATGGTTTTGCGACAAAGGGTTCGGACGCATACGTGCGTTTACGCACGTACGACTTTCGGACAGTTTTTACCAGTCGGCTTTGGTTTAAGCCAGTTACTGGTATCCGGTTATTGGATTTTTACAGTCTAAAGTTTTTCCGTATTTTTGCGGATCGGAGGGGCGTTCTCGTAATTGTACGAGAAGCTTCTAGAAGATGTGACTAAGGAGGTTACTTTGGATGAGGTTGTGAGTCATTGTGGTGATTCATTCATTTCATTAATGCACATTTATTGCTTAATGACTCATGCTAATGAATCACCACTAGATATTTTATGAAGCATGCTTATTCATTTCTTTTATTCATTATTGATAAATGAGAATGCTTCATAATATATTATGATACACTCTCTCTCCTCTCATTATCTTATCTCATATTCTCTCCTCAAGCTCTCATCTTCAAGATACTAATCCTTAATCCTCATGTGTTGAGATCAAAGGTTTAGTTAGACTTAAGCATCCATAACCATCACTCTATCTCATCCTTTCATCTTTGATTAGCAATCAAAGTTGATTAGTTACCTCAAGTTAGAGGTGTAGCTTGGTGTCTTGCTCTCGGGTGGATCGTCTACTACCTAGAGAAGGTCGAGGAGAACAAAGGAGGACACAAAGACGAAGGACTAGTTTCGATCGGTATAATCCCTTAACACTATAGTTTAGTATAGCTATGTGTTTGGTTATTATTTGTTTAGCTTCGATTTAAGCGGTTAGTCGATGTTCGTTCCTTAAACTTGATCGTTTTTGTAAAATCCGCCTCCCCACAAGTACTGGGTGTACTACATCGACTTACTGTGGTATCGGAGCCTCGCTAAACAATAAATAACTTGATTGCAAATTTGTACGAATTTCGAACGGAAAAACGAAGTCGGAAAACCCTAAAAAATGTAAGTTTCTGTCGAATTTAAAACGATGTCAGAAAATTTTTCAGGTGAGTTCAGAGAGCTTGACATGACACCAGTAGAACACCCAAGAAAAACAGTCGTCTGAATCGACCATCTCGCCGCGGAACCGCGGCCTCAGCCACTGAGTTGCCGCGCTTCCGCCGCCGAGTTGGCGAGTCAGCGGCCGATTTTTCTTCTGTTGCTTCTCTGTGATATTTGGGGTTTTCTGTAATATTTAATTATTGCTCAGGTTACTGTTTAACAGAGCAGATTTTGGAGCAATATTGATGTTGTTTATTCGATCGAATTGTACGGTATTTGCGTATTGGATTATATCTGTGATTGTTTAATGTGTTCGTAAACCTCCCCCAACTGCTAGTATGTCGGTTGGCAGGGGGTTGCACATTTCTGAAATGGTTATATCTGTTTGTGCATATAAACTGTATTGGACTGTTGTGGTGTATAGCCGGGGTTCGCAATGGGTTATTGATTAATTCATTTGTTGTAAATGTAATTTGTTGTAATATTATTTTTGCGGGGCACTTCCAGGTTGCGGTCGTAGCCACCGTTGTATTATTTCATTTTACTGTTTTTTCTCCTAGGACTGACCCAGGGTGGGGTACACAGACTGCCGGGTGGGTAGTTTGCCGTACCCGTAGGGGTCGAGGGTGGGGTAACGGCTATTCATCACAACTGTGTAATCTGTCTTTTCTTGCAGGCTCAAAAGAAATACAGATTGCTTGCAAATCCAATATTGTTTATCTGTGTTCTGGAATGAATATCATTGCGTCAGACGAATGTAAAATATCTATATTTATGATAGCTATTTAGACGCCACTTATGTTTTACACCCGCGCTAGCCCAGCCCCCGCTCTGTCGTTAGTTAAGTAACCTAACGGGTGATGACGGGACCCCGTGGCGAATGCGGATGGCATAAGAGGACGTTGTATTTTCGTTGTTTTCTGCAATGATAGGTTAATGATGGGACGCATTATCTATAATGCAAAGTAAAATAAACCAAAGTTTAAATCGTTGGAACAATTTAAAAGAAACCACTCGGTTAATTTTAAAAACAGATATTTTTTAAATGCGGAGATTTAACCACTCCTTTTAAAAGCTATCAGGTTCCTTCGGTTATATCAAGTTCACTACGTTCACGGTTTCGCCAAAACCAGTCGTAGCCCTCCGTCATTTCTTATGAATGGTCAGTAGTATTCAAGCTATGTTTGTTTGGCCCTTAGTCAAGACATAGTGTTTGGTAGCTGCTGGGGTATTCATTTGTTGCATAGATAGATGAGTTGGTTTGGGACAGTCGTATTACTTTGTTTGGCCCTTAGTCAAGAGTATACGGATGGGTTCAAATCAACAGGATAATGATGGGCAGAACTTGACATGTGACTTATGATTTGTTGGCCCTTAGTCAAGATCATAAGAGCATGGGGCAAAAATATATATCGGGAATTTCTAAAGAAACTGAAATTTGCAAAGAGATGCATACCATTTGGAGTTTGATGAATGTTGGTAGGATTCCTTCAACATTATCATACGATGATATTTGGATCCCGATCCTACTGTGAGTATATGCTACTTATCAGGATATTCGTCGCTTAACGATCAATGCTATAAACCTAGTAGGTGTCCAGAAAAGTGTCAGCGGGGTTACGCCCCCAGAGAAAAGAGGTTATTTAATTAAGGAACTTCGCGAAAGCGTTGGAAAACCTCCCTCGAAGTATCGACACCGGCCTGGCTGAACGGTTAAGCAAGTATTGTACGGTGAGAATAGTCTTGGCTAATTCTTCTTTTATGGTTTGAGGAAGGATTCGAGAAACAGTGGGAGCCATCCAGTTTAGATAAACTAAAAACCATTCTAAACTTGCAAGAGCATCATGCTAAAGAGTTTTCTTCTCTCTCTCCTAATTGCAGCGACCCTGAAAATGACTGGACTTAAGTTACTTTTAGAGAAAAATATACTGACGGGGCCAAACTATAAAGATTGGCTGCGGAATGTCAAGATGGCTTTGACCTATGACAAACTGGGGTACGTCCTCACCGCTACAGCACCTGCTGTCCTTGGTCCCAAATCCAGCAATGCGGATAAGGAAATCCGCAAAACCTGGGATTTAGATTGCGCGAGAGCCAAGTGCATCGTGCTTGCCTCGATGAACAATGAACATCAGAGGAGGCACGAGGATATGTCCCTAGATGGCATATTTCTCCATACAAAGGAACTTTATGGAGAGCAATCTCGTATAGCAAGATACGAGACCTCTAAGAAATTGTTTCGAGCGAGGTTGGCTGTCGGGTCATCGGTAGGTGAACATGTCCTACAGATGATTGGCTACATAGAAGAGCTCGCAGACCTTGGGACGACTTTGGATAATGAGCTCTATACAGACCTTGTTCTCCAGTCCCTTCCTCCCACCTACGCCCAGTTTATCCTCAACTTCAATCTTCAAGGAAAAGAAGTTGAACTTGCGGAACTCCTGAACATGTTAAGGAGTGTAGAGGGCACCTTGCAGAAGGCAAGGGAAACACCTGCTATGTTTGTTGGCGGTGCATCTTCTTCCGGGTCCAAGGCTAGGGCCAAAGGAAGGAAGAAGAAGGCCGCACCCAGACCTAGAGGAGGTGTTAGTAAGGTGGGAAAGAAGGGAAAGAAAAAGTTTACAGCACCGGTAGTTGGTCAGGATGAGTGCTTCCATTGTCACAGGAAAGGGCACTGGAAGAAGGATTGCAAGGCGTGGAACGCCAAGAACCAGGAACCGAAGCAAGCTGTGGCTTCGACTTCAGGTGTGTTTGTAATTGAGAATTTTCTGTCGATCAACTCTACTTCCTGGGTATTGGATACCGGATCAGGATCTCATATTTGCAATTCATTGCAGGCACTGAGAAACCGTAGAGTGCTGAAGGAAGGTGATATGATCCTCAGGGTTGCTAACGGAGCTAGCGTGGGAGCTGCGTCCGTCGGGGATTATCACCTAGGATTGACGAGTGGACACATTTTGGTTTTACATAACTGTTATTTTGTACCCAGCTTAACGTGTAATATCATATCAGTTTCCTTATTATCAAATAAAGGTTATGATTTCACGTTTGTAAGAGATGTTGTCAACATCCACCTTAATCATGGTTTGATTGGGTCCGGTACTCTAAATAACGGCATATATGTGTTAAACCAACTCCAAATTTTCAATGTCCAGAACACACTAAAAAGAAAGTCTCCAGATTTAAATAAAGCTTTCTTATGGCATTGTAGACTGGGTCACATCAATGAGAGAAGGTTGACTAAGTTGCATAGAGAAGGATATTTGGACACGTTCGAATATCAAACCTATGACACTTGTCAATCTTGTCTCAAAGGAGAGATGACAAAGACTCCATTTACTGGACAAGGAGTAAGAGCGAGCGAGCTCTTAGGACTCATACACAGTGATGTATGTGGTCCAATGTCTACACATGCGAGAGGTGGTTATTCCTACTTCATTACTTTTACAGATGATTTCTCTAGGTATGGATATGTTTTCTTAATGAAACATAAATCAGAGGCCTTTGAGAAATTCCTGGAATTCAAGAGTGAAGCGGAAAACCAAACAGGCAAAAGTATTAAGACACTAAGATCTGATCGAGGTGGAGAATACTTAAGTGCCGAGTTCCTAGGTTACCTAAAAGAGAAAGGAATTCTCTCTCAGCTTACTCCTCCATACACTCCACAGCACAACGGTGTATCGGAGAGACGGAATCGAACCCTATTAGATATGGTACGATCCATGATGAGTAATACTGAGTTACCGCGATCTTTCTGGGGTTATGAGCTAGAATCAGCGGCATATCTTTTGAACCAGGTTCCAACCAAGACTGTGCCTACCACACCATATCAGATGTGGAGTGGGAAGAAACCCTGTCTAAAACATTTTAGGACATGGGGGTGTCCAGCTTTTGTAAAAAAGCAGCATGTGGACAAGCTCGAGGCACGCTCAGTACTGTGTAAGCTTGTGGGATATCCAAAGAACTCCAAGGGATATTATTTCTATTACGCAGAGGAACAAAAGGTTTTTGTTTCTCGTCATGCCCACTTCTTAGAAACTGAATTTTTAGAAAATCAGAAGAGTGGGAGCGAAATAGAACTGGAAGAAATTCCAGAACCACAAACTGCTACTGAAAGTTTGGTAGAACCAGAGGTTCAAGAAGAACAGAACATTCCCGCACCCCTCCGCAGGAGTAGTAGGCCGTCTCATCCGCCTGAGAGATACTACGGTTTTCTCATAGACGGGGATAGAGAGGATTGCATCATAGAAGATGATGAACCTACTGACTTCCAGCAGGCCATCCAGAGCGGCGACTCGGTACGATGGCTAGATGCAATGCGAACCGAGATGGAGTCCATGTACACCAACAAAGTATGGACTTTGGACTTTGCTCCAGATGGGGTAAAACCCATAGGATGCAAATGGATCTTCAAGAAAAAGATTGGTGTAGATGGACAGGTGGAAACCCATAAGGCTAGACTTGTTGCAAAGGGTTTTCGTCAAAGACCTGGTTTGGACTATGACGAAACTTTTTCTCCAGTAGCTATGCTCAAATCCATTCGGGTCCTTCTTGCTATTGCTGCCTTCCATGATTATGAAATCTGGCAGATGGACGTAAAGACGGCTTTTCTGAATGGAAATTTAGAAGAGAGCGTCTATATGGATCAGCCAGAGGGTTTCAATCAGAGTGGGAGCAGCGGGAAAGTATGCAAGCTGCTTAAGTCTATTTATGGACTAAAGCAGGCATCGCGGAGTTGGAACATCTGTTTTGATCAGACAGTCAAAGAATATGACTTTATCAAAAATCCAGATGAACCGTGCATATATAGTAAAGTTGTGGCCAGAAGTGTCGTATTCCTCGTCTTGTACGTGGATGACATTCTATTGATAGGAAATGACATTCCTATGCTACAATCTGTCAAAGGATTCTTGTCACACAGGTTCTCCATGAAAGACCTGGGTGATGCCTCTTACATTCTGGGGATCCGGATCTATCATGATAGATCCAAGAGGATGTTGGGACTTTCGCATTCCAGGTATATCGACACTGTACTGAAAAGATTCAGTATGGAAGATTCTAAGCGCGGTAATCTACCGGCTTGTCACGGAATCACCCTCTCCAAAGAGATGTCTCCCAAGACTGATTTGGAAAGGGAACGCATGTCTATTATACCCTACGCTTCTGCGGTAGGCTCTATAATGTATGCGATGTTGTGTACCAGACCAGATGTAGCTTACGCACTAAGCGTGGTAAGCCGGTATCAGTCAGACCCAGGGGAGAAACACTGGATAGCAGTAAAGAACATTCTCAAGTACCTGAGGAGGACTAAGGAGATGTTCTTGGTTTACGGCGGAAAAGACCTCAGGTTGGAGGCCTTTGCTGATTCCGGCTTCCAGAGTGATAAGGACGATTCCAAGTCCATGTCGGGTTATGTCTTTACCCTCAATGGAGGGGCGGTGTGCTGGAAGAGCTCCAAGCAGGACACCGTTGCTGACTCAACGATGGAAGCGGAGTATATAGCTGCTTGCGATGCCGCAAAAGAAGCAGTCTGGATGAAGAAGTTCCTAACAGAACTTCAGGTGGTTCCTACCATAGTTGATCCAATACCTCTGTATTGCGACAACAACGGAGCTATAGCTTTAGCGAAGGAACCAAGGTCCCATCAGAAGTCCAGACACATCTTGAGGCGGTATCACCTGATCAGGGAGATCATTGATCGTCAGGAGATCGAGGTTCGGAGAGTTGCTTCAGAAGAGAACATTGCTGATCCATTCACGAAGGCCCTTCCTCAGATTCAGTTCGAGAGGCTGCTCGAGATCATTGGTCTACGATATGCCAGTACATGGCCCTAGTGCAAGTGGGAGATTGTTAGTGTTTATGCCCTAGAAGGCCATTACTGTATCATACTAGCTTGTATATTACTTAATGGAAGCTTGGGATATTCACATGTATATAACAGTCTTGCTAAACATGGTAGTATGCTACTTGGTTTTTCTATCTTAATATGTGAGTGTACGTATTGATAGAGCTCTTAGGATCTTGCTTGTCTACCAGCGTTGTGATGGCAGTCACACTAGTGGGGGCTGGGTAGTCTACAAGCACATCCTTATTCAGGTCCCTGGTCGTTGGATTATCGAGACAGAGCATCGATACTCCGGAGTAGACTAGTGTGTACGCTTCTCATCCCAGTTGGGGAGATGGTCTGTCCCACAGCCGTCAGTACGTCGTACTGGAGATAGTATACAGGTGCTCGTTAGGTTACGGGTACACCGGACAGGACTCACAGGGAACTGTTGGTTGGTTTGATACCAGTCGTCAGTGAACAGTTCCCAGGTGACATGAGTACAGCGTAGTCCGCAGACTTGACACTGCTACTTCGCCTCTAGTGTGTCCCACTGTTCTTAGATTGCTACCCTACCACGGCTCAAAGGAGTCGTGCAAACAGGTAGCAGTTGGGTGCAGTCCCGAGCACTTGGAGGCAGTGGCGGTTAGACAGGATTCGTCCCTCCCAGTATTGGGAGTAGATATCGTGCTGTGTCAGAGAGCCATTACGCAAAGTCCCTGGCCAGGGCAAGCGAGATTTGCTGGTAGGTTCCAGTAGTTTCTCAGGGTGTAATGGGCTTCACTCCGATACGACTTATACCGCTATTAGGGGACTGACGCTTGCCGCCCCCCTAGGCCCGATATGCGATAGTCTTGGACGAACGGACCGGACTGTATGGAGATTGTCACATCAGACTCAGTAGGAGTTCGGATGGGTTTTCTCATCGGCCTTCTTATCGACAACTACCTGGGGACCGTTACGTACAGCTAGTGCCGCTTGCGGTCTGTGGTTAAACCCACTGCCAGCGTAGTAGTCGAGTCTCTAGAGTCCCACACAGAGAGTTTCCTACTCCAGGCGAAACGATATAGAGGTTGCATGGTTTTGCGACAAAGGGTTCGGACGCATACGTGCGTTTACGCACGTACGACTTTCGGACAGTTTTTACCAGTCGGCTTTGGTTTAAGCCAGTTACTGGTATCCGGTTATTGGATTTTTACAGTCTAAAGTTTTTCCGTATTTTTGCGGATCGGAGGAGCGTTCTCGTAATTGTACGAGAAGCTTCTAGAAGATGTGACTAAGGAGGTTACTTTGGATGAGGTTGTGAGTCATTGTGGTGATTCATTCATTTCATTAATGCACATTTATTGCTTAATGACTCATGCTAATGAATCACCACTAGATATTTTATGAAGCATGCTTATTCATTTCTTTTATTCATTATTGATAAATGAGAATGCTTCATAATATATTATGATACACTCTCTCTCCTCTCATTATCTTATCTCATATTCTCTCTCCTCAAGCTCTCATCTTCAAGATACTAATCCTTAATCCTCATGTGTTGAGATCAAAGGTTTAGTTAGACTTAAGCATCCATAACCATCACTCTATCTCATCCTTTCATCTTTGATTAGCAATCAAAGTTGATTAGTTACCTCAAGTTAGAGGTGTAGCTTGGTGTCTTGCTCTCGGGTGGATCGTCTACTACCTAGAGAAGGTCGAGGAGAACAAAGGAGGACACAAAGACGAAGGACTAGTTTCGATCGGTATAATCCCTTAACACTATAGTTTAGTATAGCTATGTGTTTGGTTATTATTTGTTTAGCTTCGATTTAAGCGGTTAGTCGATGTTCGTTCCTTAAACTTGATCGTTTTTGTAAAATCCGCCTCCCCACAAGTACTGGGGTGTACTACATCGACTTACACTTTACCTATCTGTAGCCCCTGTAACATATTACATATGCGGGATCCTGATCCGGTATCATATACCCAGGACGTAAAGGACATTGAGAAACAATTCTGTATAATGAACACACCCGAAGAAGATGCATCATATGCACTTTCTTCGTTTGGGCGGCATGGGAAATCTGGTATTCCCCAATTTCCTGCTCTGTCTTATAACAATTATAAGTTGGAGCGGGACCAACGTTCCCCAGCTCAGTATAACAAGCGGGTTCGGTCAATAATCCGTTTTATTATCTTGATTAAGGCGTGATATGGTCGCTACCTAGAGAGAGAGAGAAGAAAACACTCAGCGTGCGCTCTTGCAAGAATAGATTGGTTATTATTTTATCTAATCAGGATGGCTCCCACTGCTTTTTATCAAATCTTCCTTCAAACCCTAAAAGGAAAGACTAGCCGGGATTAATTACACACTACAAGTTCGCCAATCTTTCAGCCAGGCCAGTGTCGGTACTTTGAGGGAGGTCCCCCGTGCTTTCGCACGAACCTAATTAATGTAAAACCTCGTTTTCCCAGAGGCATAACCCCGTTGACACCTTTCTAGACACCTACTTGATCGGCTAATTGTAATGTGTAAAACTCTCCCAGGAGTAACAATTACTCGCAGCGGGTATCGGGATCCAACTATCTCATAGAAGGTATGCAATCTCATTGCAAATTTCAACACTTGAAATTCCCGATATGTTTTTGCCCCTAGCATCCTATGACCTTGACGAAAGCCAACAAACCATAGGCTACTAGTCAAGTCCAACCCGTCATTTCTTGATTGAATTAAACCCACCCGCACGACCCTTGACGAAAGCCAACAAAGCCGCACGACTACCCTAATCCAATCGCATCATATGCTGCAGATAAGTAGCAGATAGCTACCGCACACTACACCTTGACGAAAGCTAACAAATGTAGCATGAATACTATATACAACTTATCTGAAATGACGGAGGGCTACGTTAGGTTTTTCTGAAAACCTATTGCGTAATGAACTTGATATCATTGTAGAATCAAATAATTTTTAAAATGGAGTGCTTTTGAGGCTTTTCTAGTTTTGCTAAAGAAGTCACTCCCGGTGAAGGGATCGTCGGTCCTTTCCTCGTCGAATGAGGTGCTGGATATATCATATATATCACTATGCAAAGCAAAAACTCTTAAAAGCAATCAAAAGAAAAACCGAGTGTGTAGCATCTGCCAGTTATTGCTAAAGGAGTCACTCCCGGTGAAGGGATCTCGGTCCTTTCCTTATCGAATAAGGTGTAGGATATATCATATATACCGCTGTGCAAAGCAAGAACTGTAGCTACCTGTTTTATTTTGAAATTCGATTCCACAACATCTTAGGTTTCTTTTATTTCATTAATCTCATTAATGAAGTCCCATCATTTAAGTCACCTAAACATCACAGATAAATACGACGTACACTTATGCCATCCGCATTCGCCTCGATGTCCCCTCGTGCACCGTTAGGTTAGGTAACTAACGGCAGAGCGGGGAAGGGCTAGCGCGGGTGTAAAACATAAGTAACGTCTATATAATATATCATATATACTATATACTGTATCTATCATCGAACATCACAAGATCACATCACAGATATCGCAGCAGAAGAATCATATGAAATATTGGATATACTAGGACGTCCGTGTTTTCAATACGAGCCAGTATAAAACACGGATTCCACGGTCGCGATGAATAGCCAAACCCACACCCCTAGACCCCTACGAGAGCGGCAAGCAACCCTACCAATTCTAGAGTTAGGAGACCCGGACTCGACTCCTCGAGTTGGTCTCCCACTGGACTCCAGAACCCGGTTACTTGTGCCCTCCTCCTTGGGTCTATCCTAGTGCGGAAAAGTAAATAATATACAAAAGGTGACATCTTCCGCTACCTGGAAGTGCCCCAATAAAAGAATATTACATACAAGTTTTTACATGAATGAAAATGAAAAACACTCATCTCACATAAAAAAACCCCGGCTATTCGAACACGACGATCCAATATAACATATCCAGCAACACATAACATCACATGTCATCAACATAAGTAAATATGCGCATCCCAATTGTCGTTGACATATAGCAACGAAACCGGCGATATAACATATTACACTTACGGTCACAGAAAAAAAAGTGTAAAACTACAACAGTTGGAATCCGCAACCTCCTCAGACATCGCATGCCTGACCAAATGAATTCCTTAGACATCGCATGCCTAACAATTATAAACCCCGCATTTTAGTCTCGTTATCGAAAACACTTTTCAATACCAAGTCGGGCAATTCAACAAGATTCCCGACATCCTGATCGAATGCTCGTCGCAAACTTCAGTAGACGGCTTCACCCCCGATACTGTCGACGAAGTGCACCAAGGCGGAACACCGCTACCGAGAGCACCCAAACGGATTCTTTCGGCGACGGGGTTCTCCTACAGTCACTTGGTCGGGGCTATGGAGTGAGGCTGTCTATTAAGTTTATCCGGCGAGTATCCGCGTACGCTACGTGATTGCGACGGACTTTTGATCACATCAAAAATCCGTGGCAACCGATCAAGTGAGACTAAACTGCTATGTTTATAACATTCATTCAGTTATCTCATAACATATTGTGAATTCCAATTATTGTATCACATTCCAGATAACAGAAAATGTTAAACTTTCCGATCGAACATTCAAACACCCAAGTTTTCCCGAAACTAATCAACACATGAAACAAGTTTAAAAATGTAACACCTTAGAATGTGTTTTGTAGCTAATTATATTTTAAAATGTGGTTTTTAATAAAAAGTTTACCAAATTAAGTTTTAAATATTTTATCTTATTTAATGTGTATTTTATTAGAATTTTATTAGGCACACACACACTTGTGCATGATAACTTGGGTTGTTTTTGGGGTTAAGCCATGATTGGTAACCATGGTTAACCAACCATTTCTTCCCTAATCTAGTTTAATTTTTGTTTAAGTGTTATGGTTGTTATTAGTATGTGTTAAAGTGTCATGATAGTTTTAAATTTAAAAAGGGGTTTTATTTTGTTTTGTGCTTGGTTGACTTTGTGGGAGAGAGAGAGAGTGAGCATGGGCATCATGGCTTTGCCCATGCCTCATTATGAGAGAGAGAGTAAGAAGGGGCCCTTGGGTGTGCTCATTCTCCACCTCATTCCTTTTCTCTCATTCTCTCACTCTCACATACACACACACTCACACACACACACTGCTGCACAGAGAGAGAGAGAGAGAGAGAAGAAGCAGCAGCAGCAGCAAGCCTTGGCGGCAGCAGCAGCAACAGGCAAAGGCAGCAGCAGCTGCAGGGATCATCATCATCATCCTCAGCAACGACAGCAACAACAACAAAGATAACAACAACAACAATAGCAGCAGCAACATCATCAGACACAACAACAACAACAGCAATAGCAGAAGCAGCAGCAGCAGCTAGCAAGGGCAGCAGCAACAGGAGCTTCAGCAGTTGTAGCAAGCTCTCACCTCCTCCACACACTTCTTCTCCTGTTTCTTAGGGTGCTACAGGGTAATTTCTGAACCCCATTTCATGTTTGCTTAAGTTTTGTGTCGATTAGTGCTAAATAGCTAAGTTTAGTGCTAATTGTGGTGTTTAAGTAAAATTATGGATAATTGTTGATTTGGTTAGCTACCTTAGGTTGAGTTAGTGTTAATAGGGCCACTTCAAGTGAGAAATCCCCAGATTACACTAAAATACCATAAGGTTTGTTAATTGTACAAATTGTCGTTTTTAAGTGATATACTGGACATTTGTGATCTGCTGGTGACTCGATGCCTACAGAATAAAATTGTGGAAACTGGAGCATGCTTGCTAGGTATAGATAACACCACCAGAAGACGAACCCATCCCTCCAGAATCTGGCCGCCAATTTCTCCATATTGGCCGCAATTTGCGGCCAAGTTGGGGAGTTGGGTGTTGGTCTTTTGGCTAGGGGTCCCTGCTATGTTGTATAGGTCTTTGGCATGTATAGTTTTGCAATATTTTACCTGTAGGAAAATCTGGGACTATATGTCGCTTTTGTGTTTCGATGTGTTTGCGCGATACGCGCGATACGTGAGTGGGTTCTGTGATCCAGCGTATCGCGGCGTGTCGCGATGGTTTTTAGACGCGTACACACACGATTCAGCGTATCGTGCACACGCGCGCTTGGTTCGCGACGCGAGTTTCTCGTTTCGATTCGATATCGCGTTTCGCGAGATATTTAGCTTATATGTGATTTCTTGTCGTATTTGCAGGTTTGCAGGCAGGAGCTACGGACACACCTACAGGGAGAGCAGATTGTAGGATTCACCCCACGTGGAGTTAGGTGAGTAGATATAACATCTACAGGGGAATCGCCCGCATGGCGTTATGCGTCTGGGCTAGGATTCAACTTCCTGTCGCACTTTCTACGTCATTGTAGAATTGCGTATTTACTGCATTTCCTAGATATAGCTATATACTGTGACTAGCAGCCGTAGGACACTGCACACATTATTGACGGTTCAGGTTGCACGAGCACGGATTGCATGCCACACACACACCGTCAATAATTGCCATGTCACACACTACCCCTTATAGCTACCATTGCTTACCACACTTGACATCTAGTTATCGGTATACCTATAGTGTATCATACCTTTAGTGATAGGTATATTTTCACTTGAGATACAGCTACAGGTATACCTCCTACATATTTTACCTATACCGGGAGGGATTTCCTACATATGTTACTATACCCAGGGGGGGTATACGACATCAGTTCCTATAGGTAGATACCTATACTTTGCTACACCTGTATGTTAGATACATATTCAGTTGTTGTCGCATATTCACATTTACTGATGTTACTTAGCTGTACCTTATCATGATTTCGCATACATCTGGTTCAGCTATATACTTGTGTTTACCTGCTCGCATTCAGATATATCGCATACTTCTATTCCTGTATTTATGCATTGTTTATCTGGATTTCATATGATGTTTTCGGGATTTGGGAACCGCGGGAGTTCATGAAATTATGCATACATGTAACAACCCGGTTTCCTTGATATGATATTTCGAGCGTCCCCCATGAGTTTTATCGGTGCTGATTACCTACTCCATACGAGGTGTGGTTGCCGTATGAGAGTACATGGCGGGGCCCGGTATGGTTCCCCTCGGCAAGAAGATCGATGGGTTTGCCGATTGAGCCTGGAGGCGGGCGAGTACCTACCGGTGATTGTTTGGACCTGGCAGTTGTCTGGAGGCTACTGGCCAGAGTAGAGAGATGGATGCGGGATGACCTGTACTGTCGAGGCCGAGGGCCGACACTGCAGACGGACCCCGTGGGCTGTCCGGACTGACGGAGCCCCATATACGAGGATTTCTGTGTCGATGCTTGGCACACGGTTTCATGATATTTCTTTAACCCCCTTTTTGTATATATAACAGGGGATTTAGCCGTTGTTATATATACCCTTACACCAATATTAGTGGAATGGGACGCTAATATATGTGTATTGCCCCCATCATATTTATTCCTGTACATGTATATATATCTTTAGGATGTTAGATTCATACTGAGATTGGACTTGGGATACTAGGTGATTCATTGGGATTTGGACATTGGATATACCTATGTGATTGGTGACTTGTACATTCGGATATAGGAGATTATCTGACATTGTACATTGAGGAGATGTGAGACTTATTTGATGTGAGTGCCCAATGTGGGGCCTGGTTTGAGGATTTGGGATTGGAGTATCTTTGTGGATGGTGATCCTGCCACGACGTCAGGTTTCCGTGGAAAGTGACATATTCCACCCTACACCTCACCATTACCTATCTTATGCACAGATTCATATATTGGTAGTACTTGTGGTGTACCCTTATGATAGTTGCATAATTGCTTTCTCATATCTCTATTGCATAGTCATTGCATACCACTATCATGCCATCATTGCTTCACTTATTGATTGTACCTGCTAGTGTACTCTCCCTATTTCAGTATTTGCATGGTATATTATTATTGTAATCGCATATCTTAGATTCATGCTGTACGTACATGCCTGCGATTACCTGCATATGTTTTATACTATTCACGAGTTGGCAACTCACCCCCGTTGTGCCACAGGTGTTTCAGGTCTTTCCCCAGAGTAGTCGAGGCAGGCTATTCCCCTATCCAGCTATCCAGCTACCATCTTTTGCTACAGATACCGCATCAGCTCACAGTACCATTTTGCATAGGTGGGTTAGACGGTTATCTGTATTATATTTTGTACCTTCGTTGTATTGTACTCTCCATCTACTGTTGTATTATTGACATAGAGACTTGGTGAGGACGTAGTGTGTATATTGGTGGATTTGGTGTCTATATATATATGCAGCCTTTTTCTCTACTGTCCTTATTCTTCTGTTGTATTCATATTGACTAGTCTTTATAAAAAATGGGGTGTTGCTAAAATGTTTAAGGAAAGAAAGTGAGACTTTTAAAGAATTTGGATTGCGATTTCAATTGTTTTCAAAACTTATATTATCTTTTCCGTATTTCTCATGGTTTAGATTTCTGGGTTTGGCTTTCTTTTACTACGTTGCGTCTTTAGGCGTTGCGTAGTATTAGGGCCGTCACGGGCCATTTCTGGGTCGTGACAAAGTTGGTATCAGAGCGTTAGGTTTTACCTTTCGGAGTGTAGGATGACCTTAGTATGATGGAGTAGGTAGCTTAAGCAGAGTAACGTAGTGTGTGTATGTCTGCAGCATACTCACAGCGCGGTACCTTGCATTGAGTGACCTAAGTACATATTGCTTGACATTCCTTCCTTGATGATTCATATCCTTGAGATCCGATTTCCTCATTCTTATCGAATCTCATCTTATATCTATTTATAGCCTTGCCGCCGATGACTATGGGGACTCAGAGCGATGCAGCGAGGGCCGAGGTCAGAGTTAGCTCGGGTGAGACGAGTACTGACCAGGATGGCACTCTAGTTGCACAGGTGCAGACGGACCAGCCTACGATCTATACTATGGATAGACTTCTGGTAGAGATGCAGGAGTTCCGCCAGACGATGAGTTCCTTGGTTGATGTCGTTCGGGAGCTACGACAGGAGGTTGTCACCCCTGTTACCCAGCTGTCCCTTACGATCAGCATGCAGCAGTCCGTCACCTACATAGCACCAGTGGTTGCAGCTCCAGTTGACGAGGCACATAATTCAGAGGCTCAGAGAGTTCCAGGACAGTGGAGGACTCGTACCAGCGTACCAGCCCAGAGGCAGAGGTTTGGTCGTCGAGACAGATTTCGTGGCCGTCGCGGGAGTAGCAGAGGCCTAGGACGAAGACAGTCGTTCAGCTCTCATCCCCAGGATGGTCAGCAGTCAGCACGTGGATGTTTTCGATGCGGAAGCCTTCAGCACTTCGTCAGGGATTGTTCCTTAGCACCTCGTCATGATCGTTTCAAGAGAGGCCGTGGACGTGGAAGATTTGCTCAGAGGGCTCAGGCTTCCAGAGGAGTTCATCCAGCTGCGAGTAGAGGGCAGACACAGGAGTTTGCTTCTACTCATCGGGACGCGCAGACGTCCAATGTGGAGTTTTCAGGTACCCTTGAGTTATATTTATTTATTTTTTTTTTTTTTCTCTTGGTGTATTTATTTGTTTCTTGCTTGTACTGTGGTTGGGTAGATTAGTCGTAGTTGTTTTAACTTCTGTCAGTGATTCTTTTGTTGCGCGACACGTATTCAGTTTTATGCCAATCGGATAGGAGATAGAGTTTCGTCCGTCGTTTTGATCCATCTAGAGATGTTGGATTTGACGTTCTCCTGGGCACGGATTGGTTAACTACGTGTTAGGCGTCTGTGGACTACCGTGTGGGAACAAGTTAGGTTTTGTTTTCCCCGGCAAGTCAGTTCTTGTTGTGCAGGTGGATAGTTGTACCGCCTCTCACAGCTTGAATTCAGCCTTTTTCGCTAGTCGGCTACTGAGGAGATGGCGTGGATTCTTGGCGTTCATTCGTGATACCGGAGCCACCGTGGAATTGTTGGACCGGGTTCTTTTCGTGCGAGAGTTTTCCGACGTTGTTCCAGATGAGCCGGCGAAGCTGAGGGAGCTTAAGGATCAGCTGCAGGGTTTTAGTTTGGGGAGTTTTGTGCGTCTGAGTGTTTCGCTTTTGGAAACTCCTATTTCTGTTCGTCGAGGGGGGAGACGGCAGTTTAGGGTTGCGTATCGACGGATCGTCAATTGAACCGGCTTACGGTGCGGATAGGTATCCTTCATCTCGCCGTGACGATTTCTTCGATCAGCTCCAGAGTGCGAGACATTTCTCTAAGTGTGCTTGGGATCAGGTCATCATTATTGCGGATTCGGAGTGACGGCATTCCGAAGACTGCCTTATGCGTGCTACGGGCTTTGTGTGTATCGGTGAGTCGTTGGATTCCCTGATGCCCTAGCAGCATTCGTAGATATGATGGACCAGATTTCTGCGGGCCGTTCCTCGACCAGTTTTTATTGTGTTGTTTACGACACTCTGGTCTATTTTAATGTGTCTTGAGGGACAGGAGTAGCACTTGAGGAATTGTTACGCAGATGCTGGGAGGGCACCAGCAGTTTGCTAAATTCTCAGAGTGTTTCTTCAGGCTTGTTTGTGTTGACTCCTAGGTCTTGTAGTCGCGGGAGACGGTTCCGTATGGTTCCGAGGGAGATCGTGGCCGTACGGCTTAAGTCCAGACTTGTGTGCCGGACGGAGATCCGCAGATTGTTGGGCTTAGCAGGTTTTGCCGCCGTTTCATGCAGGATTGTTAGAGTAGTGCTGCACCGTCGACTGAATTGACCAAAAAGGAGGTTCCTTTTCTTTGAACTGAGGCACGTGTACAGAGTCTTCAGCAGTTGAAGATTCAGTTAACAGCTGCATCAGTTCTTCCTTTGCTTTTGGTTCGGGCGACTTTGTTGTTTAACTGTAATGTTTCTTGAGTGGGCTCGAGTGCGTACTGAGGTGACACTATAGAGTTATCGCTTTTGCTTCCCTACATTTGGAGGAAGTACGAGGAGGATATTCCACTCATGATCTGGAGATGGCGCGGTGGTTTTGCGTTGGAGAATTGGAGACACTACTTGCTTGAGAGTCGTGTCAGATTTTCCACGGACCACTAGAGCTTAATGTACATCTTCCTGCAGCAGATTTGGATTGTTGTGATGGTCTCCTGCAGATTTACGGTTCTTGTGTGATCGTCGAGTATAGCTTCATTCGTCTCTACGGAGGGGACAGCTTGCTCATGTCCGCGCCCGACCACTTTCCTTAAATCGTTTTCGCGAGACACTGCCCGTCGAAGCTCTTACGTCAGAGATACTTGAGCATATTCGGCTGGGTAATGATTCAGAGACCTTGATTTGTGACAGTGATGTGCTAAGTTAGGGACACGTTTGTGTACCTGCCATTATCAGGTAGAGGCGTGTAATCCTAAAGCATGCACATCTGTCAACTCCCTCTATGCATTCAAGTTCCACCAGCTTTGGCGTGACTTGTGAGATAGTTACAAGTGGACAGGAATGTAAGGAGAAGTTTCAGGTTTCGTTTCGAGTGTCTGTCTTGTCGTGTGCTAGAGTCGAGCATCTGAGGCCGGCTGGAGAGTTGCAATCTTTTACCTTTCCGAAGCAGGAATGGGAGCAGATCTCCACGAATTTCGTTATGGTTTCCACCTGATTTTGGTTAGGGTGTGACTCCATTCGGATTCTTGTCATCCGGTTTTACTCAGTTTGCTCAGTTGTTTTGTTTGGTCGTCAGCAGCTTGGGATCGTCACTCGCCATCGTAGGGTTCTCCTTCGATAGCTGTTATCAGGAGACACTCTAATTGGCCACCCTTAGGCTTAGGGGTTAGGTCGTGTCGATCGCCAGCCTGTTGTTTTCTGACTCTGCGTAAGTAGGACTTTGGACCCCAGCTAGTCTAGAGACTTCGGAGATAGTCCATTGGTGTTAGGTCAGGATGGGGATTGTCCATTTTGAACTGAGGTCTTATGACGACGGTGTTAGTCATAGACTCGAGTTCGCAGGGACAGATCATGGATTCCTATGGACTTTCCGATGAATGACGTGTTGGATTTTGGGGATGTTTATTCCAGGATTTAGGTCCTTCTGAGATCCTATAAGCGAGTTAGTTTTGTTGCCTTTAAATTTGGCACTTCCGCCCAGATTATTGGATTTTCACCCCGTATTCCTTGTGATGATACTTTACAAATTCCTTCATGACCTTCTCACATGTTTTGGCACCAGACCATTTAGCTTGACGCGATCTTTCGTGCACCCGCAGCCATGTGTGTTAATGGCTCGACAAGTGGAGAAACATCGGTCAAGAGTCTTGCCATCTGTGAAGGGTTTCCTTGGACGTAGCCGTATAGTGAGTTGGTCACTTGGGAGGCTGCGAACGAGATTTGAGGATTTTAATCTTCTCTTTGAAGGTACACGTAAAGGTATAATTTTAAAATTCGGGGACGAATTTCTTTTAAGGGGGGGGAGATTGTAACACCTTAGAATGTGTTTTGTAGCTAATTATATTTTAAAATGTGGTTTTTAATAAAAAGTTTACCAAATTAAGTTTTAAATATTTTATCTTATTTAATGTGTATTTTATTAGAATTTTATTAGGCACACACACACTTGTGCATGATAACTTGGGTTGTTTTTGGGGTTAAGCCATGATTGGTAACCATGGTTAACCAACCATTTCTTCCCTAATCTAGTTTAATTTTTGTTTAAGTGTTATGGTTGTTATTAGTATGTGTTAAAGTGTCATGATAGTTTTAAATTTAAAAAGGGGTTTTATTTTGTTTTGTGCTTGGTTGACTTTGTGGGAGAGAGAGAGAGTGAGCATGGGCATCATGGCTTTGCCCATGCCTCATTATGAGAGAGAGAGTAAGAAGGGGCCCTTGGGTGTGCTCATTCTCCACCTCATTCCTTTTCTCTCATTCTCTCACTCTCACATACACACACACTCACACACACACACTGCTGCACAGAGAGAGAGAGAGAGAGAGAAGAAGCAGCAGCAGCAGCAAGCCTTGGCAGCAGCAGCAACAGGCAAAGGCAGCAGCAGCTGCAGGGATCATCATCATCATCCTCAGCAACGACAGCAACAACAACAAAGATAACAACAACAACAATAGCAGCAGCAACATCATCAGACACAACAACAACAACAGCAATAGCAGAAGCAGCAGCAGCAGCTAGCAAGGGCAGCAGCAACAGGAGCTTCAGCAGTTGTAGCAAGCTCTCACCTCCTCCACACACTTCTTCTCCTGTTTCTTAGGGTGCTACAGGGTAATTTCTGAACCCCATTTCATGTTTGCTTAAGTTTTGTGTCGATTAGTGCTAAATAGCTAAGTTTAGTGCTAATTGTGGTGTTTAAGTAAAATTATGGATAATTGTTGATTTGGTTAGCTACCTTAGGTTGAGTTAGTGTTAATAGGGCCACTTCAAGTGAGAAATCCCCAGATTACACTAAAATACCATAAGGTTTGTTAATTGTACAAATTGTCGTTTTTAAGTGATATACTGGACATTTGTGATCTGCTGGTGACTCGATGCCTACAGAATAAAATTGTGGAAACTGGAGCATGCTTGCTAGGTATAGATAACACCACCAGAAGACGAACCCATCCCTCCAGAATCTGGCCGCCAATTTCTCCATATTGGCCGCAATTTGCGGCCAAGTTGGGGAGTTGGGTGTTGGTCTTTTGGCTAGGGGTCCCTGCTATGTTGTATAGGTCTTTGGCATGTATAGTTTTGCAATATTTTACCTGTAGGAAAATCTGGGACTATATGTCGCTTTTGTGTTTCGATGTGTTTGCGCGATACGCGCGATACGTGAGTGGGTTCTGTGATCCAGCGTATCGCGGCGTGTCGCGATGGTTTTTAGACGCGTACACACACGATTCAGCGTATCGTGCACACGCGCGCTTGGTTCGCGACGCGAGTTTCTCGTTTCGATTCGATATCGCGTTTCGCGAGATATTTAGCTTATATGTGATTTCTTGTCGTATTTGCAGGTTTGCAGGCAGGAGCTACGGACACACCTACAGGGAGAGCAGATTGTAGGATTCACCCCACGTGGAGTTAGGTGAGTAGATATAACATCTACAGGGGAATCGCCCGCATGGCGTTATGCGTCTGGGCTAGGATTCAACTTCCTGTCGCACTTTCTACGTCATTGTAGAATTGCGTATTTACTGCATTTCCTAGATATAGCTATATACTGTGACTAGCAGCCGTAGGACACTGCACACATTATTGACGGTTCAGGTTGCACGAGCACGGATTGCATGCCACACACACACCGTCAATAATTGCCATGTCACACACTACCCCTTATAGCTACCATTGCTTACCACACTTGACATCTAGTTATCGGTATACCTATAGTGTATCATACCTTTAGTGATAGGTATATTTTCACTTGAGATACAGCTACAGGTATACCTCCTACATATTTTACCTATACCGGGAGGGATTTCCTACATATGTTACTATACCCAGGGGGGGTATACGACATCAGTTCCTATAGGTAGATACCTATACTTTGCTACACCTGTATGTTAGATACATATTCAGTTGTTGTCGCATATTCACATTTACTGATGTTACTTAGCTGTACCTTATCATGATTTCGCATACATCTGGTTCAGCTATATACTTGTGTTTACCTGCTCGCATTCAGATATATCGCATACTTCTATTCCTGTATTTATGCATTGTTTATCTGGATTTCATATGATGTTTTCGGGATTTGGGAACCGCGGGAGTTCATGAAATTATGCATACATGTAACAACCCGGTTTCCTTGATATGATATTTCGAGCGTCCCCCATGAGTTTTATCGGTGCTGATTACCTACTCCATACGAGGTGTGGTTGCCGTATGAGAGTACATGGCGGGGCCCGGTATGGTTCCCCTCGGCAAGAAGATCGATGGGTTTGCCGATTGAGCCTGGAGGCGGGCGAGTACCTACCGGTGATTGTTTGGACCTGGCAGTTGTCTGGAGGCTACTGGCCAGAGTAGAGAGATGGATGCGGGATGACCTGTACTGTCGAGGCCGAGGGCCGACACTGCAGACGGACCCCGTGGGCTGTCCGGACTGACGGAGCCCCATATACGAGGATTTCTGTGTCGATGCTTGGCACACGGTTTCATGATATTTCTTTAACCCCCTTTTTGTATATATAACAGGGGATTTAGCCGTTGTTATATATACCCTTACACCAATATTAGTGGAATGGGACGCTAATATATGTGTATTGCCCCCATCATATTTATTCCTGTACATGTATATATATCTTTAGGATGTTAGATTCATACTGAGATTGGACTTGGGATACTAGGTGATTCATTGGGATTTGGACATTGGATATACCTATGTGATTGGTGACTTGTACATTCGGATATAGGAGATTATCTGACATTGTACATTGAGGAGATGTGAGACTTATTTGATGTGAGTGCCCAATGTGGGGCCTGGTTTGAGGATTTGGGATTGGAGTATCTTTGTGGATGGTGATCCTGCCACGACGTCAGGTTTCCGTGGAAAGTGACATATTCCACCCTACACCTCACCATTACCTATCTTATGCACAGATTCATATATTGGTAGTACTTGTGGTGTACCCTTATGATAGTTGCATAATTGCTTTCTCATATCTCTATTGCATAGTCATTGCATACCACTATCATGCCATCATTGCTTCACTTATTGATTGTACCTGCTAGTGTACTCTCCCTATTTCAGTATTTGCATGGTATATTATTATTGTAATCGCATATCTTAGATTCATGCTGTACGTACATGCCTGCGATTACCTGCATATGTTTTATACTATTCACGAGTTGGCAACTCACCCCCGTTGTGCCACAGGTGTTTCAGGTCTTTCCCCAGAGTAGTCGAGGCAGGCTATTCCCCTATCCAGCTATCCAGCTACCATCTTTTGCTACAGATACCGCATCAGCTCACAGTACCATTTTGCATAGGTGGTTTAGACGGTTATCTGTATTATATTTTGTACCTTCGTTGTATTGTACTCTCCATCTACTGTTGTATTATTGACATAGAGACTTGGTGAGGACGTAGTGTGTATATTGGTGGATTTGGTGTCTATATATATATGCAGCCTTTTTCTCTACTGTCCTTATTCTTCTGTTGTATTCATATTGACTAGTCTTTATAAAAAATGGGGTGTTGCTAAAATGTTTAAGGAAAGAAAGTGAGACTTTTAAAGAATTTGGATTGCGATTTCAATTGTTTTCAAAACTTATATTATCTTTTCCGTATTTCTCATGGTTTAGATTTCTGGGTTTGGCTTTCTTTTACTACGTTGCATCTTTAGGCGTTGCGTAGTATTAGGGCCGTCACGGGCCATTTCTGGGTCGTGACAAAGTACATCCAGTTCATGCCTCAGTACTAACGGTCCAGCCGTAGAAGGGTCAAGCCAACGCCTCACATGTGGCACGCCGTACTGCCCCAAACCCGAAGGTTCAAAAGGCAGTTCAAGACGGTCACATAATCGAGTTAAGGTTTGTTATCTTCTAGAGGGACCATCGCGTTACTTGCACTACTTAGAACGTCGTTAAACTACGGAAAAATCTAACACTTGGAAATTTTCCGGCAGGGGAAAAGTTGGGTATTTATATCCGGTTGAACCTTTTAACATATTCTAAAATATCCGGAAAGCCACATAGACAAAGTCTGACAATCCGATCGAAACATCGAGTCCCCAATACAACCCAGAAAACTCAACTCTTGTGTTCAGAAAAAAAAAATATCCCAGGAAAACCAGCACTGCAAAATAGGAATTACTGTGAAAATTTCAATGGGAGATAAGACAAAATGGCCGCGGAACAGCCGCATTAGCACGCTAATGCCGCGGTTCCGCCGCACTTTAGAAAGATCATTAGGTAATTTTTGCATCGTAATTCTTAGAATTTCCTGCTGAATTTTCTGCATATTTTTAATTCTGAAAAAACCCTGAATTTCAAAAATGTCCAGAGAGCAAATTCCAATTAGGGTTTCGGGTCGATCGGGTTTCAAACTTCGTCTACGCATCGCCTAAGGCTCTAGCTAGGCTCTGATACCACTGTAGGGTTCCTAGGCACTCTCAAGAGGTCTCACAAGGCATCAACCATGCCAATTTCAAATTTTAAGGGTGCCGAGAAACCCTAGACTAGATCGTTGGCTAGAAGTTTAGGCGAAATCAAGCAACTAGTTAACAAATTAACTAAGTGAACGGATATACAAGCTTTGTAGATCCGGTCCTCCACCTCCATAGCTCCGCAATGAAGTATCCTCGGTGTCCAAGTCGAACCCCGGGCTCTAGCGTCGGCTTCATCGGAGAATGGACGGGCTAGGTCATCGACGACGATGCCGAAGATGATCTACGTCGAAGCATCACTAGATCAAGCTCCACCTTCACCAAGCCATGAAAACTTGTGAAGGAAACACACTCTACTACTTGGCAAGAGGTAGAGGATGAAGAAATAGGAAGTGGGTAGACTTTAGAATTGGATTTCTCACTCATTTTCATCAATCACCATTGATGAAGCAAGCTTTTCTTCTTGTGAAGAAGAAGAAGAAGATGAAGATAATATTATGATAAGTTATTTAAAATGAAAAGGAAAATGAATACTTATCATAATACTAACCTTAGTTTAGTGTAGAGAATGGACCATGGTTAGATATGATGGTTAGGGTTAAGCAAGAGACAAGAATGGTGGACTAGGTCAAAGTTTCATGAAGTTTCAACTAAACTACAAAACTAGCAACCATTCTTTTCTCTTCTTTTCAAAATAAATAAATAAATGAATAAATATGTAAGAAAAGAAAACCCTAATCATTAGTTTAACCATGGCTTAATTCTTTACACTTAACCAAGTAAACATGTATCATCAAACATGATACAATCAAGTGCACAAAAGTATATCACATATACAACTTGCACAATTCAAGTGAGAAAATCCATTTAAAGTGAACCAATACTAGTTAATGCAAAGTAACATATCAAATATATAATTATACATTAAATCATTAAATCAACACTTGATTCAATGATCCGGTCATGTCGCACACAACCGACTAGTATTCAATGTATCGACTTATCGAATCAACGCTTGAATCGATAACTAGGTTATATCGCATACAACCAATCGATACATTCATCGCGAGAATGGAATACGGTATCACATACAAGCATTATTCTCGGTCCCGCACATATCTCATATGCGCTCCTATTTCGTTTCGCTTGAGCCAGGAAACCTCTGTGTAGGACTCTAAAGACTCGTCAATATGCCGGCAGCAGATGATGATCATATCAAACATCCACAAGCCGCAAGCGGTCTGCTAAACGTAACGGCCACCCGGGTATTGAACGATCAGAAGATCGACGAGCAAGCCCGCTCACACTCCAGTGAATCCAACCAGTAACACTACCGTACAGTCCGGTCTCGTCGTCTGATATGTCGCATATCTTGCCTAGGGGTGGTAAACGTCAGACCCTAATAGCTCGATAAGTCTTGTCGATATGAGGTCTATAACAGTTCGAGAAACTACTGGTAACACTTACCAGTAAATCTCAGCAACCCTGGCCAGGGATTTCTGGTTATAGCCAATCAAACACAGCGCAACATCAACTTCCTATACCGGGAGAGACGAATCCCCTCCTATCGCTCATTGCCTCCATGTGACTCGGGATTGTACCCAAAAACCACCGTTTTGCACGCCCTCTTGGACGTGGTAAGATGGAAATCAAAGCACAGTGGGAACCACACAAGACTCTATGACGATCTTGGGTCAACAGACTACTCTGTTCCAGTGTCACCTGAGAACTGCCATCTGACGTGAGGTATAATACCATATAGGAGTTCTCGGCGAGTCCGTCCAGTGTACCCAGTCTTTACTGAGCACCCGTATATCATCTCTGATGTCAAACACCAATGGATATGGGATCATCCATCGCCCATCTGTATGGGTCGAGAAGGTATACGCTAGTCTACTCTGGTATATCGATGCCCCGTCTCGATACACCCTCGACTAGGGACCTTGAAGGATGTACTTATGGACTACCATGTCCCCACTAGTATGATTCGCATCATAGTCCAGGTATTCAAGTACACATCCTAAGGGCTTTACCAATATGTAACAGAGAGACAATCAGTATACACGTTAAGGTAAAGGGTAACCAGATAGCATACTATCATGTCGAGCAAGAAAGTCCTCCCTATATATGTCCCAGCATCCACTACAATATACATCCTATGTACAGTAATGGCCTCTAGGGCATACATATAACTATCAACTTTACCGTATGCTCTTGCAAGATCTGATTGGTTATTATTTTATCTAATCAAGATGGCTCCCACTGTTTTTATCAAATCTTCCTTCAAACCCTAGAAGGAAAGACTAGCCGGGATTAATTACACCCTACAATTTTGCCAATCTTTCAGCCAAGCCAGTGTTGGTACTTTGAGGGAGGTTCCCCATGCTTTCGCACGGACCTAATGAAAATAAACCTCATTTTCCTAAGTGCGTAACACCGTTAACACCTTTCTAGACACCTACTTGATCGGCTAATTGTCCTGTGTAAAACTCTCCCAGGAGTAACACTTACTCGCAGTGGGTATCGGGATCCAACTATCTCATAGAAGGTATGCAATCTCATTGCGAATTTCAACACTTGAAATTCCTGATAATATTTTGCCTCTAGCAACCTATGACCTTGACGAAGGCCAACAAACCATAGGATACTAGTCAAGTCCAACCCGTACATTTCTTGATTGAATTAAACCCACCCGTACGACCCTTGATGAAGGCCAACAAAGTCGTACGATTATCCTAATCCAATCTGCATCATATGCTATAAGCAGATAAGTACTAATCAGCTACCGCACACTACGCCTTGACGAAGGCCAACAAACGTAGTACGAATACTAACTAGTGCTTATCTGAAATGACGGAGGGCTACGAATGGTTCTTCAAAGAACCTTTTGCGTAATGAACTTGATATCGTTGTAGAATCGAGTGAATTTTGAAAAGGAGTGTTTTTGAGGCTTTTACTAGTTTCGCCAAAGAGGTCACTACCGGTGAAGGGATCTCGGCTCTTTCCTTATCGAATAAGGTGCAGGATATTTCATAAATACCACTATGCAAAGCAAAAACTATAGAAGCAATCAAAAACAAAACCGAGTGTTTGTATCATCTTCTAGTTTCGCTAAAGAGTTCACTCCCGGTGAAGGGATCTCGGCTCTTTCCTTATCGAATAAGGTGCTGGATATTCTACAAGGAATACCGCTATGCAAAGCAAAAACTAGAACTACCCTTTTTTGAAAATTTGATTCTACAACATCTTTTAGGTTTCTTTTCTTTTCATTAATCACATTAATGAAGTCCCATCATATATGCTTCCTAAGAATCACAGACACGAAAATACAACGTACGCTTATGCCATCCGCATTCGCAACAATGTCCCGTCATGCACCGTTAGGTTACTTAACTAACGGCATACCGGGACGGGACTAGCGCGGGTGCAAAACATAAGCAACGTCTACTATATATCTCATATATAATGTATATATATTCTTCTTAGAATCCACAGTGATCACATCACAGAGCAGCAGAAGAAACATATGAAATATTGGATATATTAGGAGGTCCGTGTTTCATTTCGAGCTTATATGAAACACGGATTCCACTGTCGCGATGAATAGCCAAACCCACATCCCTAGACCCCTACGAGAGCGGCAAGTAACCCTACAAATTCTAGAGTTAGGAGACCCGGAGTCGACTCCTCGAGTTGGTCTCCCACTGGACTCTAGAAACTGGTTACTTGTGCTCCCCTCCTTGGGTCTATCCTAATGCGGAAAAGTAAATAATATACAACAATAGTGACATCATCCTCAACCCGGAAGTGCCCCAATAAAAATATTACATACAATTAATTTTATATGAATGAAATGAAAAACTCTCATCTCACATAAAACCCCCGGCTATTCAAAACATGACGATCCAATATAACATATACAGCAACACATAACATCACATGTCATCAACGTATGTAAATATTCATATCCCAATTGTCGTTGATGTATAGCAACGAAACCGGCGATACACCACATATTACACTTACGGTCGCAGAAAAGAAAATATCAAACTACAACATTTGGAATCCACAATCACCTTAGACATCGTAAACCCGAAATATCACATATTGCGGATTTCATGCCTAACTATATGAATTCCACATATTGTATCACATTACAGAAAAAGCTAGACGATGTTAAACCTTTCGATCGAATCAACGAATTTCCAAAATTTCCACAGAAAGCTCAACACTTGAGCAGAATTAAAAAATGCCCAGAAGCATGCCCCAATACCTATGGACCAACAGCTGAAGGGCCCGACCCAAGGCTCTCAAGTGGCGTCGTGGATCCACCGCCAAAACCATGTTTTGGCCACGGATCCACGCTCACTTAGACGAGTTAGGGTTACGTTCTTCTGGTGTGTCCATAGAATTACCTGCATGATTTTCTGAATATTTTTAACATGAAAAATTTCAACTTTTTGAAAAATTTCCAAAAAGTGGGAAAAATCGGGTTTTCGGAGTTCGTTCGAACTTCTAACATCGCCTAGACAACTCCTAATGCTCTAGCAAGGCTCTGATACCACTATAGGGTTCTTTGGCACAACCATAAGGTTTCACAAGGCATCAAACATGCTAATTTCAAATTTTCTAGTGTGCCAAACAACCTAACCGAGGATCTAACTAGAGTTTTAAGAGCAAAACTAAGATATAAGCTACTTTACTTCTAAGTGATAACGGAATACAATCTTTGTAGACCGGTCCTTTACTTCAATAGCACCTTTTAGTGGTCCCTTCGCTGCGATCATGGTACTCCCGGACTCTTGCATGGCTTCTCAAGGAGAAAACAACAATCTTGCTTGAAGTCTTCGAGGCCGAAGATGATCTACGTCGAGGAGACACTAACTCAAGCTACTACTTCACTAATTGAGAGATTAGTAAAGCTAACACCCTATACTAAATTGCCAATCTAGTAGAGGATGATGAAGTAGGAAGTGGGTTCACTTTAGTTTAATTTTGCTCACAATATTTTCTCACTTTGCAAAAACCTAGCTGCTTTTTCAAGGATGAAGAACAAGAAGCAAAGAAATGAGAATGAACTAATGAGGTGAGAGAATCAACCATGAGTGAGTTTGTATCATATAGCTAACTCATGTAGAAACATAACCATGGCTAAATTTTAATGGTTAGGTTAATAAATATCTTAAGTAAAACAAAATAAGTGGATTAAGTCAATGCATCCACAAGCTTCATGAAGCTTCATGCATGTTAGCTATTATCCACTAATTTGGAATTACTTTAAATACTAAAACCCAACATTATAATTAGTATGGTGTAAGTCTCATACACCAATGTAGTGTGTATCAACAACCATGATACAAAATAAAACACAATTAATATATATCACATATATATTAAGTGTGCACATGTGAGAATAATAAATACTTAAGTGAGCTAATATTAGTTAATGTAAATTAGTATATCAAATATACAATTATACACTAAATTATCAAATCAACGCTTGATTTAGTAATCCGGCTATATCACATATAACCGACTAATATTAAATGTACCAACTTATCGAATCAACACTTGATTCGATAACCCGGCTATATCACATATAACAGTCCGATACAAATATCGCGAGAATAGAATACGGTATCATATACTCCCATTATTCTCGGTCCCGCACATATCACATATGTGCTCTTACTTCGTTTTGCCTGAGCCAGTAAAAGCTCTATGTAGGACTCTAAAGACTCGTCAATACGCCGACAGTAGGTGATGATAACATCAAGCACCCACAAGCCGTCAGCGGTACTAGCTGGACGTAACGGCTACCCGGGTATTGAACGATCAGAAGATCAGCAATCAAGCCCGCTCTAACTCCAGCAAAAGCCTGTCAATAACACTACCGTACAGTCCGGTCTTCTCGTCTGGTATGTCGCATATCCACTAGGGGTGGTAAACGTCAGACCCTAATAACCGATAAGTCATGCTGTTACGAGGCTCATAACGGGTCGAGAAACTACTGATAACACTTACCAGTAAATCTGTAAATCAGCCCTGGCCAGGGACTTCCTTGTTATGGCCAATCGAGCACAGCGCAACATCAACCCCTAATACCGGGAGAGACGAAACCTCTCTTATCGCTCATTGCCTCCATGTGACTCGGGACTGTACCCAAAAACCACCGTTTTGCACGTCGACTTGAACGTAGTAAGGTGGAAATCAAAGCACAGTAGGAATCACACAAGACTCTATGACGATCTCAGGTCTACAGACTAACCTGTACGAGTGTCACCAGAGAACTGCTATCTGACGATAGGTATAATACCAACTAGGAGTTCTCAGCGAGTCTGTTCAGTATACTCAGTTTCCACTGAGCACTCGTATACCATCTCTGATGTCAGACACCAATGGATATGGGATCATCCATCGCCCATCACATGGGTCGAGATGCGTATACGCTAGTCTACTCTGGTGTATCGATGCCCGGACTCGATATACCCACGACTAGGAACATTAAAGGATGAACTTATGGACTACCACGACCCTACTAGTATGATCTTCATCATAATCCCGGTAGTCCAGTACACATCCTAAGGGCTTTACCAACATGTAACCATAAGTCAGTTTAAAGAGACAAGTATACATGTTAAGATAAAGAACAACCAGATAGCATACTATCATGTCGAGCAAGAAATTTCTCTCTATATATGTCCAAGCATCCAATATAATATACATCATATGTACAATAATGGCCTCTAGGGCATACATACAACTAACCGAGAGACGAAGTGATTCGTCAATTTTGATACGCCGACGCAGGCCCAGTTGAGTTAAAGATTTCCAGTGTGGAAAATCTTATTCAGGTCTAAAGTTTATCGATCCAGAGATGACGTTGTTCGTTGGATGCTCCGATAGGAGATCAGTAAAGTGGACCAGCTTCAGATAGAGGACCATACTCAGATGCGTTGTGAGTTGATCGAGAACGGACGAGATTTGAGTATTCCTCCGATGATCGGAACAAGTTCCCGAGGATGTGTTCGGTTAGATATCTTTTAGAGAGTGATGAAGATACCGAGTTCGCGATTTCGAGTCCGTATGAGAGATTCCGGATTGACAGTAGCCGAGAACATTTGCAATACACAGATAGCATGACGTGGCGTCGAAGTGGGCGATAATAAAGATGAGTGGAACAGAGGTTCAGGCGAGATGCTGACGCGCTGTTGTTACTTCCCGTTGAGATTAGAGATCTGATATGTATACAAAGGCGTTGGGATATGGCCAGTTTCCGAGGAAATGCTGTTCTTGTAATGCAGATGTCTAGAAAACGAGAAGAGATTTTTGCAAGAGTACCAGCCACCGTATAGTTCGGCATGGGCAAGATCAGAAAAAACCTTGAGCAGGTTCTTTTCAGGACGCTGCTGCAATAAGATTTGCACCGAGAATCAGCTGTGTTACGTGTATTCATAAGGCCAGAGGCCCCCGCCAGTGACGTGCTGCTTTACGAGTGATCATACTAATTGACCTGAGGAGTGCCCGATCGGAATCGTTTCCATTAGCACACCTGACCGGGCCGATGAGCAGATAGATTGCGAGATTGGTAATCCGCAGAGAAATGAGGACCCAGAGACAGAAAACACCAGACTGTGAGCAGGAGGCTAGCGGATGTTCTTTCTCTGCCAGTTTGGGCGCACCGATTTTTTTTTCCGACATTGTAGGAGGTGTACCTCAATGTCATTTGTTGCGATTTGCGTTGTGATCCGAGTTTCACGCTTATATCGCTTGGATTTGAGTTTTGATGATTGAGTTTCATGATATTGTTTTCGTGCACCATGGTTGCACCTACTGGGTATTTACTTCTTGTGTATAGTTATTGCACTTGATATATATATTTTATACACCGTTGTGTTGATTTGTGATTTGTGCATATCTATTGCACTTGATGTTGATTTTGTGCCTTAGATACACATGTTTATGATTTCTTGGATTTTCCTACAGTTAATTTGATTTGTGCGTGTAGTACGCACTCGATTTGATTTCTGCACTCGGTATAGCTCACATATGCTTGCAGTGCATTGATGTGTGTTTTGTGCACGCAGTTGCACACGTTTATGATTTTTATACAACTTGGTACACTCGGTGTAGTTTTCATACGCATTTGAGTTAGTGATGAGTTTCTGTGCATTTGTTGCACTAGATTTGCATTTCATGCGTTTGCTGCACCAGGTGGGTATTTCGTGCATTGGTTGCACTAGATTTATACTCCGTACATTGGTTGCACCCGATTTATGTCTTTGAGCATTCGTTTTATCAGATTTGTGTTTTCGTGCGCATGTATACTTGATGTTCATTTTCGTGCATACTACTGCGCTAGATGCTTTTACGAACCTGACGCGCTTGGGCTGGATTTTGTGTATATTAGGCGCTTGCTATTAGATTATGTGCGCATCAGATGCACTTGATTGAGATTTTATTCGTGCATGTTGGATGCACTTGATTGAGATTTAATTCGTGCATGTTGATGCACTTGATTTAGATTTTTATTCGTGCATGACGGATGCACTTGATTTGGATTTTCGCGCATGTTGGGCGCATGATATGAGATATGATTTTGTGCGCACCTGATGCACTCGGCTGGGATTTTCGTTCGTTCATGTTAGTTGCACTGGATCGAGATTTTCATGCACTATAGTTGCACTAGTTGTTGTTGTCGTGCACACCCGTTACGCTAGACAAATGCTTTTGTGCACACCTGTTGCACCTAGTTTTGGTCGTGTACAGTCGTAGCACTTGCATTTGGCTTTGATTTCCGTGCGCACCAGATGCACGCGATTGTTGGATACGCCTTTTGAGGCTGATTTTGCTCTTGAGCCATTTGTTTTTATGATAGGTATTATACTATGTAGTAGCCAAACAAGACTGATCGGAGGACAGTACCGGAGTACTTTGCATGCATAAAAAGTTTACAAAGAGGTTTTCAAAAAGGAGCTACAGTCTCGCTATTTCTTACGTGTCCGCGAGCGACACGAACGATTATAAAGAAAAACCTTTTGGAATATTTTAAAAACGACGGAACGTATATTTTGGCAAAACATATATGAACATGCATTTATTATTTCATAAATGAGCGTCTATCACTTGTGCCGTGAGTTACGGATCACATGGCGATTCAGGAAGGATTTTGCATATGTTTTATTCAGTTTTAAGAGCTTTTTCATGGATGCGTACTATATATGTATTATAGTATTTGATTAGTGCATATGGGATTTCGGTGGTGGATTTTGAGATCTGTATCTCCATTGTGACTCCGATGATATGCCTGCAAGTCCGATGGTTTGCGTGACGCTTGACGGGGTTCGGTTTTGAGTTTCGTACTCATTTTCCGGCGCACAGGATGCGCTGTGGTATTTCTGTATCTTCCGTGATTTCGGAGCCCCGTTGATTTGAGCTGATTATTGAAATGTTTTACTATTTGGGGGTTTAAATTTAAATTCGGGGACCGAATTTCTTTAAGGGGGAAGATTGTAACGTTTCAGAAATCGTTTAGGCGATTTTTCCGTTAATCGGTAAATAATTTGGGTTTTCCGTAAAAACCAAGATGTGATCTTTTTTTAATATAGACTTGAATGCACCTAATTTAACTAGGAAATTGCTAGTATGCGGGTTTTGATTAGTCGCTTGTAATTTTTAGTTCATTTAAATATTTCTTCTTAATTAAAATATTATTATAAGCTTTTAATTATACACTTAATTAGTGGTAATTACAATTTTGATTGGGTTAATTATACAAAAGTTAACCATGACAACTTAATCACAAGATTAAGCACTTTGAATTCTTTGCAAAATATCTTGGAAAATATCTAGACATTTTGAAGGTTAAGGAAATTTTAATTAAAAGGTTTTGAGGTGGCATTAAGTAATTGAGCTTTATTGTGTTTTTAACCTAGTTTCTTTCCACACACATCCACAACCTTCCATTTTCGTCCAAGTGGCCGAACCTCCCCTTGCTGCCCCATTTTTTTTCCCACCACATTTTCACATCTAAAAGCTTCTAAAATTCATCGAAAATCATCAAATAATCCCACAAACTAAAATACAAATACATGCCCATTATTCTTTAGCCTAATCTAGCTTGGATCAAGAAGAAAGTTAGCATTTTGGAGGCTATTTTAGATGTGTATTTGCAAGTTTGAGAATCAACTTTGTGAGGTATAAATCTTAACCCTAAGTTTTAATGTTGTTTAAATACCTTAATCTAGTTTATTAGATATTTAAATATGGTGTTAATTAGCAAGTTTTGAAATTCAAGAGAGGGTTTTGATTAATTAGTTCTGGTTTATGTGTAGGTTAACATGTTTAGAAATGGAAAATCTAACCTAGTTGTGAAATTGTAATTTGTTATTTTCTAATTGTCCAAATTAAGCTTGATTTGGAAATTAACTTTTTCTAAATCTAATATGGGTGAGATTAAAAGGTTAGTAAGGGTTTGGGTCGCTTAATTAAGCTATTATGTGATGATTGTGGCCACTAGATTTGTTTAAATATCTAGATTGGTGCTAAAATTGTTAAAAGATGCTTACTAGGTTTTCGGTAAAATTAGACGTGAGTTTTATTTGGCGTGGTGATGAAAAATATATTGTCTTGTACGATATTTATTGTGTTGTGAATGGGTATTGGTACGATTGGGTTTTAGGCTTCGCGGTTTTCATGAATAGCGACCCAAGTTAGGGTTTTAGCTATATTTTCCGGTATTGGGATTCTTGGTTTTGAGATTTTATATTGTATTTGGTCGTTGGATGTCTGTACGTCAATGAAGAGGGTTGTTGGGTTGTTTTGCATGTGTAGGCTATAGTTTCTAACCTATGAGCGCACCGCGTGCCGTATTTGGATTTCGTTACTTGATGTTAATAGCTTTGCAATTTCATATTGATTGTAGGTACATTTGCGTGGATTCCGAGACGACAAAGCCCATCGTCTACGGCTAAGCGAGGAGTTTAGCAGGTGAGTAGATTTATATCTACGGGGGAAGTCGGGTGGATGGCGTATAGCACCCCCGCAAATTTATGAATGGAGACCGATATATATACATAGAATACAGTAGGAGAAACCTACTTTTGAAAACTATAGATGTGGTTCAAAAAAGATAGTTAGAGGTGATATTAATGATTTAGTATATATATATCGAGATATGAGATGAAAGCTATAGGGACATAACTCTTGGAGATTTATATGATAGAATGCATATGTAAAATGACTTGATGTGAGAGATTGATGCGATGAAAAGAGTATACGATGAAATATGATGACTTGGTTGATATGTCGTTATATGGATGCGAGTCGATAAGAAATAGTTGATACCTTGCCTGTCCCCTAATATGAGATTGACACGGATGGGACCTGAGATATATATATATATATATATATATATATATATATATATATATATATATATATATATGGATAATGATGATCATAATGAGTGATATGCCGTACGAGAGTTAGATCCGTACCCCCGTTGTTGTATAAGTTGATAGAATACCTAATTGTTTAATGCCGTCGTACGATGGATTACCGTACGCGATGAGTTTTACCGGTTGATTGATCTATACCCTTGATTAGATGATGTTGTACGATAGATTATACCGTACGTGGTGTTGTGAGGCTGGATGCCGATTGATAGATTCACCGACTCGGATATATTGTAGATACGTATACCTGATAGCATTTCGCGTACGATGTACCTTATACTACGTTTATAATATTCTCATTGCATTATATATGTACCTGTGCTAGTACACCTACACCATTATGGATGATGCGTATGTTACACTTACATAGATTGTTGGCTCACACACTTCATCATCGATAAATTGCTATGTCACTCACAAAATAGAATTGCTATATCATGCTATGATATACTTGCTATGCTCACATCATTATGCTATGTTGCATGACATACCCTGCCATAGCTGCAGATACACCTATGTGGTATTGTATCATTATTGACATTTAGACGTTGATTCTTGTTCTATTGCGCATATGAAATGCATCATGCTTACATACTTATATGTATATACACACATCTTGCTAGAGCTACATGTACACCTTTATATGATGTTGCATTTGATTTTGGAGGAATTGGGAACCGCATTATATATTTTAAAACTGGATTTTATTTAAAAGAGCGGTTTTCACTTAATATGCTCATATTGCTGTTTTATGTTGCATACATCCGTTTTCATATGCTTTATGGATTTGAGAACCATGGGGGTATTTCAAGAAATTTATGTATTGTTTGAAAATCCGGTCTCTCTTGATATGATATTTCGATGCGTCCACCATGAGTTTTCTCGGATCTGAGACTTGTGTTAGATACCCTATTCGAGGAGCGAGGGGGAACCGTCTGCGAGTACATGGTGGACCCGGTGAGGTACCCCGGGGCAAGAAGACTCGTATTGTTAGGCGGTGAGCCTGGCATGAGAGCACTACCTACCGGTGATAGTATTTGGACTCGGCGGTTATCCGGAGGATATCGACCGGAGTCGTGAGATGGAGATGAGGGCCGACCAGAGTATGCGGCGCCTGAAGGCTGATCCGAGGATGCAGCGCCTGAGATATAAGGATTTACGTGTCGATGATGGACACGGGTTTCATGATGTTTCGAGTGTCGGTGTTGGACACTCAGGTTCCATGATTTGATGTGTCATTGATAGACACACGTTCTTTGATATCCTCATATATTTACATGCATTGATTATATTGTTGGACGAGATCCACCTGCATACATGCATTGATTATATTGTTGGGGAGATCCACCTGCTTACATGCATTGATTATATTGTTGGATGAGATCCACCTGCATATAGGCATTGATTATTATTGGCATATATGTAGAGACGGTCACCCTAGATATCATAGTATTACCTTTATGATATAGTTGACCTAGGAAATCGTTGTTTTATTCGATTTCTACGTGCTGATGTTTTCTACTCACGAGTTGGCAACTCAACCCCGTTGTGCGACAGTTCTTGCAGGTTGACCGCATGGATCAGTAGCGGTATCGCTGGCACACAGCTTGTTTTCGGGTAATTTGCTTTGGTAGGTGGTACATGTTGGATCGTGCCCCTCTTGCATTATTATTATTATTCCTATTGTATCAACTCACCTCCATCAATCAGAAACTAGTATTTGTATAAGCAGTAAGACATAGCAAGACTTGTAGTTGCGAGACTTAGAGCGATGGGTTATATGTTCGCTTGGTGGGTTGATGTCTTGCTTTTCATTTTCCTTTGTGTTGATCTTCGCCGTTGGGCGTTGTATATATATATATGCTTGTGGTGGTTGTTTCCGCTGTTGGGTGTGATTTGCTCCTGTTTGGGGATGCTTTCTTTATATTCTATGTTGTACCCGTTTCGGGACGAGTTTTTTACAAAGGAGGTGCTGCCGAAATTTCAAAACTAAAAAAAAATATTTAAGGACTTTTACTTAAGGTTTCCAAATGTTGTATCAATGTTTTCATTACATACTTCTTTTGAAAGGTTTAGATTTCTGGGTTTCGGCTTAATTAAGTTACGTTACGCCTGTAGACGTTGCGTGATCTAAGTGCCGATAACGAGCTAATATTTCGGGTCGTGACAAAATAGCAATTAGCGGAAGTTTACAAACACATTTATCACAACTTGAAACATTAAACGATGTTAAACTGCGACTTCGAAACACCCCGTAATTGCCACAGTAAAGAATTGACAGAATATTCAAAATTGGCAAAAACAAACAACTCCTGAAGCCCTAGATCCAAGTCACAAAGCCACACACCAAAACACGAAGCAATCCCCTGCAAACGAACCGGTGAGCTCGGAATTTTGCTCATTATGGCCAGCCAAATGATGAGGGAATTGTCTCGTTTTTTGTGAGTGGTCATTTTACAGTTCAAAGAGTACTCTGCAGTTGCAAAAATAATTTTTAGAGTCTTGTGAAAAATCGACAGAAACTTGGATCTACGCTTTGATGTTTTCGGGTTATTTCGGTTTCGTAGTTTTACTTGTCATTTATTCTGTTAGTTATGGTTTAGTCGGCTCTGATACCACTGTAAGTCGATGTCACCTACCCCACGGGTTTGCGGGGAGGCGGAACGGGTAAAAAACGATTTTTACAAACAAGGTAACATCGACTTGAACTCCAAGATCTTAGCTAAACCATATTTAACAAACTAACTAGAGGTTTTATCTACTATGTAAGAAGATTATACCTAAAGTTTCAAGTCCTTCTTGTCTTCCCGATGTCCTCCTTCACCTCACGAGCTCCTTAGAGTGGAAATGGAAAGCACCTCCTCATCGGCTTCTCGAAGTAGTAGAAGATCCACCCGAGAGTTCCAACCTTGAGCTAAACCTCCAAGTTGAGGCAACTAGATCACTTGGTGTGCTAAACTAAGTAACCTAGAATGAGTAGAGTGTGATTTTGGGTAGCTTAGTCTCACTAACCCTTAATTCTAAACACATGAGACACTAGGGGTTTTGAGAGGAAGAAAGAGAGAGCGAACTCTTGAGGAAAGAGAAATGATTTTGGATAATGATAATAGAAAATAGAATGGCTAGCTTGATTTTACCATAAGCATGGCATGGAAAAATATCTCATCAAAAAATATCTAGGTCTCAAAATATCTCATCAAAATATCTAGAGTGAAAAGTCAATCCAAGTCAAATGGTCAACCCAAGTAGCCATGCCACAAAATTATCATTTACCAAAAATAACAAAAACTTTTCTCCACCTCATATTTGTTTTGACCAAATCAATGGTCAAAACCCTAATGAGGTGTCCCCTTCTTTACCCCCTCTCATCCGTATATACATACCCGCATCCGTGTTCCGAGAAACATGAATACTATGAGACGAAGCTAATCTAATAATCAAATACTAGGATCCAGTTTAAACCAAAGCCCACTAGTATTGTCCGCTCGAACACCACATGCGTACAAGTATACGTATGTGATTGAACCCTGTCGTAAAACCATACGACCTCTATCGTTTCGTTTGAAGCTGGGAAACCCTCTATGTGGGACTCTAAAGATCGACAGTACACTGGCAGTGGGTTTAACCACTAGCACGTCAGCGGTACTTGCTGCACGTAACGGCTACCTAGGTATCTGTCGATAAGTAGGCCGACGAGCAAGCTCATCCAAACTACTACTGAGCCTGTCTGTGGAAATCTCCATACAGTCTGGTCTGTTCGTCTATGAGTGTCGCATATCGGTCATAGGGCGGCGGTAAGCGTCAGACCCCTAATAGTGCAATAAGTCGTGTCGGAGTGCGGCCAAAAACACCCTGAGAAACTACTGGAGCACCTACCAGTAAATCTCGCTTGCCCTGGCCAGGGACTTTGTGTAATGGCTTTCTGAATACAGCGCAACATCAACCCCCAATACCAGGAGAGACGAATCGTATCTAACCGCCACTGCCTCCAAGTGCTTCGGGACTGCACCCAACTACCACTTGTTTGCATGACTCAATAGAGCCGTGGTAGGATAGCAATCTAAGAACAGTGGGAACACATTTAAGGCGAAGTAGCAGTGTCAAGTCAACGGACTAAGCTATACTCATGTCACCTGGGAACTGCTACCTGACGATAGGTATAGTACCAACCAGCAGTACCCCACGAGTCCGTCCAATGTAACTCATTACCCAATGAGCACCTGCATACTATCTCCAGTACGACATACTGATGGCTGTGGGACAGACCATCTCCCCTGCTGGGATAGAAACGTATACACTAGTCTACTCTGGAATATCGATGCCCTGTCTCGATAATCCTACGACTAGAGACTTGTATAAAGATGTGCTTGTAGACTACCCTGCCCCCACTAGTGTGACTGCCATCACAATGCTGGTTGTCAAGTAAAGATCATAAGGGCTCTATCAATATATATTAGCGATATGTTAAAAGAAACATATATACATATTAAGATAGATACAAACCAAGTAGCATACTACTATATCGAGCAAGACTGTCATAAATCCGTGTATATATCCCAAGCTTCCAAAATGTAATATACAAACTAATACTATACAATAATGGCCTCTAGAGCATATCACACTAACAATCCCTCCATCATTTCATATGAATATTCAGTAGTATCCAAGCTATCTTTGTTGATCTTCGCCAAGGCATAGTTACTGGTAGCTGCTGGATATTCATATGTAGCATAGATAGATGCGTTGGTTTGGGTCAGTCGTACTACTTTGTTGGCCTTCGTCAAGGGTATGTACGGGTGGGTTCAAATTAACCTGGATAATGACGGGTAGAACATGACTTATGACTTATGATTTGTTGGCATTCGTCAAGGTCATAAGAGCATGGGGCAAAAATCCACATCGAGAGTTTCTAAGGAAACTGAAACTTGCTAGTGCTGCATACAATTTGGAGTGTGATAATGTTGGTAGGATTCCTTCAGGATTATCACATAATGATATTTGGATCCCGATCCTACTGTGAGTATCCGCTACTCCTTGGGAGATTTTTTCACTAAAACAATCAATGCTATAAACCAAGTAGGTGTCTAGAACGGTGTTACCGGGGCTACGCCTCCAGGGAAAAGAGGTTATGTAATTAAGGATCTTCGCGAAAGTGTTGGAAAACCTCCCTCGAAGTACCAACATGAGCATGGATGAATGGTTAAGCATGTATTGTAGGGTGAGATTAATCCTGACTAATTCTTCTTTTATGGTTTGATGAAAGATTCGAGAAACGGTGGGAGCCATCCTGTTTAGATAAACTAAAAACCAATCTAATCTTTCAAGGGCATCATGTTGAGTGTTTCTCCTCTCTCTCCTAATTGCAGCGACCATGTGACCGGACATAGGTTACAGCTAGATAATTAATTGACTAAAACAGACTATATTAGTTGGCAAAGGTTTGTCCAGATATCAATTACCTATGACAAGCTGGGCCACCTCCTTGCTACTATCGCCCCGCCGTCCTGTAAGTGCACGGCGGCGCCCCGGCCGTCAATCCGACGCCGGAATGCGGAAGCGGTGAAAAAATTTAATTTTGCGGACTTAGCAAACCGGCACCACCGCGCAATAAACATCCGGATCGTAACCATTAACAAGTCTAAGCTACAAACAAGATAGGGAAGAGAGATATACCGACAGATCCGAGTCCTCCGGTCTTCTCGTCGTCGTCCCGATCTCCTGTGGAATTTCCCGTCTCCTCCTCGTCGCCGGAAGTGCACCACATCGCCTACTTCTTTTACGGGCTCCCACCTCAATGCCGAGGCAACTCGGGCACGAAGCCGGCTACTCGACGTACCCAAGATTTGCTGTAGAATGTGTAGTAGAACTTGTGTCTCATTTTGGGGTAGTGGAGGTTGCCATTGGTGGAGGGATTGAACTTGGAGCTTTGGAGATTGATCTTGTGGGATTTTTGCAACATCAAATGAGCCAAAAGCCCACACCACAAATTTTGGACAGCCCCCAAATGGGAGTGGCCGGCCATGCTAATTGAGAGGGGAGAAATGAGAGTGTGTTTTCATGGATAATGAGAGAGCCATCTAATTATCCAATGGAGAGAGAGAGAGAAAGCTATCATACAAAAGAAACATCATCACAACAAATCCAACACTCAAACCTACCATCATCAACATCCATCATGAAAACAAAAGTCAAGTCATGATGAAGACAAGAAGTCAAGGTCAAAGAATGGTTATCATGATACAACAAAATGCAAAGACCCCCTCCACAATTGCTTATTTGCAACAATGCAAATAAGCCCTCCTCCACCAATCTTCGGCCAATGAACGGAACAATGGAAATCGGCCGAAACGGAAAGCAAACTGGCAACTCCAGAAAACTGGTCCCGTACTAAATTACAGGAAAACCCCGATACTGTGCATACACACCCGCATCTGTATTTCGACCGAAATACAAATGCAATGAGACAAAATCTACACTGTACTATAATAGGATCCGGCTTATACCAAAGCCGGCTAGTAATATCTGTTCGATCGTGATCCGTGCAATACCGCACGTATCTGATCGAACCCTGCCATATAACCATACGGCTTATAGTACAAACTGTCCGATCCTGATCCGTGCAATACCGCACGTATCTGATCGGACCTTGCCATATCTCCATACGGCCTCTACAACTTTTCTCCCGAAAGCTGAGTAACTGAATGTGGGGGACTCTAAAGACTCGTCAACGCCTTGGTTGTGGATTTAACCACTAGCACGTCAGAGGTATAAGCCAATACGTAACGGGCTACCAGGTATTGACTAAAAGGGACGTCTGTGAGCGAACTCAGCCTGACAACCCTACTGAGCCTGTCAGTGACAATATCCGTACAGTCCGGTCCGTTCGTCTATGAGCATCGCATGGAGGGCCTAGGGGGTTGGTAAATGTCAGACCCCTAAAAGCGGTACAAGTCGTGTCGGAGTGTAGCCCAGAACACCCTGAGATACTACTGGAATACCTACCAGTAAATCTCCTTGCCTCGGCCGAGGGCTTCATGTAATGGCTCTCATAGACACAACACGACCTCCCCCCCAATACCGGGAGAGACGAACCCCTGAAGATGCGCTCACTGCCTCCATGTGGCTCGGGACTGTACCCAACTAAAACCTGTTTGCATGACTCCTTTGAGCCGTGGTAGGGTAGTAATCAAAGTACAGTGGGAACTCACACAAGACAAATGACGATCCCCAGGTCGATGAACTAACCTGCACACATGTTACCAGGGAACTGCCATCTGACGTCTGGTATATGACCAACTGGCATGTTCCCGGCGAGTCCTGTCCGGTGTACTCATAACCCAATGAGCACCTGTATACATCCTAGGTGATCCAACTGACACCAGTGGCTTGTGAGACCGGCCACCACCCCTCGTCGGGGTCTCGACTGTATACACTAGTCTACTATGGAGTATCGATGCCCTGTCTCGAAACTCACACGACTAGGGACCATTTAAAGATATGCTTATAGACCCCCAGCTCCCACTTATATAATCGCCCTCATACTGCTGGTGGTCAAGCAAGAATCCTAGGGGCTCTATCAACGTGTAATAGCGACTTGTCAGGTCACCTAAAGCAGTACACGATGATAAAGGTAAACCAGATAGCATACTATCATCTCGAGTAAGACTGTCCTACCGGGATAGGTCCTCCATCAATCATTGCAATCACGTACCTGTGATCCAATAATTGACTCTGAGGGCATTATCTCCAACAATCTCCCACTTGCACTTAAGGCTAATTATTGCGATGTCGCATACTCACAGCCCGTGTGATACCGAACACCCAACTCCTCTACTAGTCAGTCTCACAAAGCTCGTTTGCGAAACTATTGCGTTCGAGGAATAGCCTTAGTGAGTGGATCCGCCTTGATGTCTCTTTCTATGTCTCTCTATGTCTCAAGTTCGCGGAGAAACCCATCTCCCAAAATGAGCAATACCTGTCTTAGAATGTGTCTGGATGTCTGATGGGACATAGCTCATAAATGAACTCCAAATCCAAACTTCTTAGACTGTATCGTCAACTGAACTTAATCAGTATCCTGCGCCATGCCTCCCTCAGTATTGCCTTGGACCACCTGTCCAAAATACGGCCCCTCGTCAGAAGGAAAAACTATAACTTTGACAACCTTCTTGTCGTCCATGTCACCTTGGAAGCCTGGAATGATAACTGTCTCTCGAATGAGGCTGTCGTTATCATATCCCTAGAACATCCACTTATGTTCTAAAACTGCTTCCGACTATTTCTCCAAGATTAGATTAAATGTCAACTTATTGCATCTAGTGCAAGAACAATATCTGGTGTGGTACTTGACATCTCATGATTGACTCAATTGCCTGAGCAAGTGATCTGCCAATCATGCACGTCCCTCTCCCCTTTAGTCTGTAAGACACCTTTAGAGAGGGTGACTCCATTACCTGCAGGTACACTACCGTGCCAGGAGTCGTCCATTCTAAATACTCTTAGAATGTTGTCAAAGTACCCTGATTGGGAAACCACCCAAATCTAGATCTAAAGCCATAGATCTAGTAACCAATATGTCTGATACAAAATCCATTTCCTTTGTGGAGAAAACACTGTGTGACGACCAAAGTATGACCGATTGTAGTATAGGAGTTTCCTTTCCTACTCTGTGTATGTCATCCAAATACCAGGACATCACACCCTACTACCTTCTCAACAGATCCATCCCCTATTCTGATGAAGTCAAACCCATGACTGTCATGTCAGAAATAGATGATCTATCTCCGCTACATCTTCTTTAGTCTATAAATAGACATAAGCCACCTGTCCACCAATGCTTCCGCTGCTCCCACTGTCTACGACAACCCTCTGGCAGAGTCATATACACGTACACTTCTGAAGCGAGTTCAGAACGACGCTATACTCATCCTCCCGCCGGGTCTCGCAGCCTGGAACAACAGCAATGGTAATTGTGGGTAAACAAGAACTTCCCTGTCACCGTCCTTGAGGCTACCGTAGTACCTCTCGGGTGCCGGAAGTTACCCACCTCATCTGCGGAGTGGTCAATGGAATGTCAATCCAGATTGAATCTTTAGGTTCCTTATCAAATCTTTTGTAATCGTTTGTGGTTCTGGAATCACTTCCAGTTCTACCATACTCCCACTACTATTTTCTGAAGAAAAAAAATCCATTTTTAATAAAACTGTGGCGAGTCTAGAACAATATTGCTATTGTTCATCCAGATGGTAGAAAGTCAACCCTCGTCATAGCCTGGGTTAACCCACAAACAGCCATTACAGAATCGTGCCTTGAGTTGTCCAATGTCTGGTTTTAAGCATAAACCGGACAACTCCCCGTACCTTAACAATGTTAAGATATGAACTGTACTATATCCAATATAGAACCAGAGGCACTGATTTAATTGAACCAGATTCAAATCATGCAGTTGTCTCCAGTGCATGCCAACTAAATGGAATGAGGTCGATCAGCGTTACTCAACTTAGGAATGTTTCCAACTATGAGTAACCTGAAAGAGAAGCAAAATCTCTTTATCATTACTATCAACTGAATACCATACACAAGTATCTACATCTTCGATCACTTTGAAGAATCCCGATACTTGCTACACCTGGTTCTCTACTCTATTCAAATACCTAAAACTTCTCAAAATTCGGACCCTGTGTTTCCCTTAAACACTTGTCTAAAAACTAGAGAAGTCATAAGTAAACCGAATATAGTACGAGGACCAACCCCTCTGTCCTGATGGACCCTGGACAACATACAATACTCTGTATGAGTCCCTTGAGTCTGGTAACTCATTCACTGTGTGTCGTAGGTTGAAAACTGTACTTATGGTCAAGAAGAATTACACCGCTGTTTAATGCTCCTTACCTAACCATCCACTGATATAGGTAAATGTCGTAGACATAATTTCAGAAAGGTATATCTCACTCTATGAAAATAGACGTACAGATATATCAATTTGAAATTGGTGCATAACAGCGGATATTCAAAACCAAATATTTGCCGACCGGCAAACAGCCCAGGTGATCTCCTCAAATATCACCGATTACAACGAATCCTGATATAATGAGGGTGATCACCCAATTCCCAATAACTTACTCCCACTCATCATCTGTAAAACCATACAGATGTGAGAATCGTACTTGGTAAATACATACCCTGGAGCAAGTGTCTAACTGGAAAATCAGTTTTCGTTTAACAGTACACAGTGAAGCTGAAACATTGAAATGTCTCGATGGGGTATCCCGGTATTCCTAGTAATGCCTCTTCCAGATTCACGACTGTAACCGTATAATTCTTTGCCACCTCTCCAAATCCCTTCATATGTCTTTAGTCATTACCTTCTGCACACCACTTTAGGCCAAATGGTTTTCTTCCTTCCCTACCGTTCGGCACCAGCCTATGGTTTGGAAGAAGACTATCCAATAAGCATAATGGGTGTACTGTCCCAATCCTAGGAACACTCGCAATGCGAGAGAAGGTGAAGATAAAAGACACCTGAATAAATCTTATTCCTTTTTCTCCTGAACCAGGATCCATCCCCGAACTGGAACAAGTTCCTTTCGAGTTCGTATATAACCATACGATGGAGTATCCAATAAACTGTGGATCTTCGTAGTGATACGGAGTGTCCTGGAGAAATACAAAGGTGATTTAGGATTGGCAAAGAAATACTTGGTTTGGTCGTGAATATCTGTTGCAATTTACTTTGCCCTCTTACTAATCCCTTTCTTTGTCTGAACTTAATACCTTCTGTACACCTTCGTTAGGCTAATTGGTTTTCTTCATTCCCTACCGGTCGGCACCAGCCTAAGGTTTGGAAGAAGACAATCCAATTTGCGTAATAGGTGTACTACCCCTAAACCAAGGAGTACTCGTAACCTGAGAGAGGGTAAAAGGAAAAGACAACTGAATAATCCTATCCGTTTTCTCCAGAACCGGAAACCATCCTCGAATAAATTCCTTCGAGTTCGTATCTAACCATACGATGGTTTTGTCCAATGGAAGTGGACGTTCGTAGTAAAACGGGGTGTCCTGGAGAAAAGGGTAAAAGTAGGAGTGGCAATGAGGTCTGCAACTCTGACAATCCAAAAGCCAGTGTTAAGAAGGTTCGGTCAACTTGGTCACTGAGTCATAGTCTTAGGGTCAGGTCAATGGTCGCTACCAAAGAGAGAGAGAAAAGAAACACTCAGCATGCACTTTAACCTAGATCCAAATGGTAACCAATTTATCTAATCTGGAATCCTCCCACTGTACCTCAAATTCTCCTCCAAACCTGAAAGAAGAATTAATCGGGGTCACCCGAGGAGTAAACTAACTCATCAGTGGGAATCGGGATCCAACTATCATCGCATGATAACGTGACGGAATCCGCTCACGGTATCACACTCCAGAAGGTATGCGCATATCTGGCAAGTTTCAGTTCTTTTGAAACTCCCGATGAGATTTCTGCCCCATGCTCTTATGACCTTGGCGTGAGGTCAAAATATCATAAGTCACATGTCAAGTTCTACCCATCATTATCCAGGTTAATTTGAATCCACCCGTACATACCCTTGACGTAGGCCAAAATAGTAGTACGACTGTCCCAAACCAACGAATCTATCTATGCAACAGATAAATACCCGGCAGCTACCAATCACTATGCCTTGGCGTGAGGTCAAAATACATAGCTTGAATACTACCGAATATTTAACTGAAATGATGGAGGGCTACGAATGGTTTCTGGCGAAAACCTTTAACGTAAAGAACTTGATATCGTCGAAGGAACGGATAGCTTTTAAAAATATAGAGACGAAAACCGTTGCTAAAGAGGTCACTCCCGGTGAAGGGATCTCGGCTCTTTCCCCGTAGAATGGGGTGCAGGATATTCCAACTGAATACCTCGGTGCAAAGCAAAAGTAATCGGCTATAGTGAAGTCATTGCCCTGACGCAAACTTTTGTCCAAGGGGTCACTCCCGGTGAAGGGATCTCGGCCCTTGCCTCGTCGAGTGAGGAGCAGGATATTCTAACTGAATACCACATTGCAAAACAAAAGAGAACGTCCTTGCAATAACAGCTTTTTGAAAAGTGTTCCAACAACATCAGATTAGGTTTGTTTTTAACTTGCAATGATCCGAATCAATGCAGTCCCATCAATTGATTACACCAAAAAGAACGAAAATATACTGATGTACGTATATGCCATCCGCATTCGCCACTGGGTCCCGTCATTACCCGTTAGGTTAGCTAACTAACGACAGAGCGGGGACTGGACTAGCGCGGATGTAAAACATATACAACATCTACTAATATATATACCAATATATTATATTTCGCTCAAGGCGTGAAAAGAAATGCAACATCACAGAAATGTACAGCATCACAGAAACAATACAGATATCTGGGATCCCCGGGTTTCATAGAGCCACTACTGAAACCCGACGTTCCCCTGGTTGTGTGGATAGCCTGTGCAATGAAATCCTAGACCCCTACGGGTGCGGCAAGTCACCCGCCAAAACCTGAAGCGAGGCAGCCCCCTTCAGTACCGTGAATGGACCACCCTGCACTTCACGGAATCCGGCAACTTGGGCACCCCTCCTGGGTCAACCTGTACCCCCTACGAGTGCGGCGAATAGCCCGCCAATTCCAGAGTGAAGCCCCCTCCGTCTCAATGCCATGAGATACGGGCTTGTTGCCCTATAGAACCCGGCTATCCGTGCACCCCTCCGCGGGGTAATCCTAGTACAGAAAGTAAAATATACATACAACGGGTACACCGACCGCAACCAGGTCGTGCCCCAAAAGAATAATACAAACTGGAAGTGACGGCAGTCCACATGTCGGACGCTCGCCCCGCAATATCAAATGTACATAATACAACCACAACTGTACTAGCATTGCATCCAGGCTATCCCCGACGACCGATCCGCAACATCACAGCAAAAACAGAACATCAACGTGAAAGTCACGTTCGCAAATCCGTCTAACCGGGCTATAGCAGTTAGACCGGATTTACCGATCGAGTGACATTCACGGTCGCAGATATAATGTAAATACTATGAAATAATGTGTTTAAAATATCTGATCAATCAAATTTTAACAAGTGGGCACCCAAGTACTACTGTAGCACAACAAGAAATTCTGGGCCCAATATTAATATTCCAAAACCCCAATTTTAACCCCAGAAAGCCTCTGTAAAAAATTGGTGAAGTGATCCCCACAGTGTGCGGCGGAACAGCGGCGGGAAGGGGGTATTTGCGGCGGTTCCGCGCTCCCACTGTGGAGTCACTTCATCGAATTTTTACAGAGCTCTTAGATTTTGCAGTACATCAATATTTTACAACCTGAAAAATTTTTCGAGACCAAAAATTTTCAACAGAAACTGATGCTAACAAAAATGCGGTTTTGGAACATTCGATCGATCGAAACAGAAAAACACATTACACCAAGCTAGACTAAGTTAATGGCGAGGCTCTGATACCACTGTAGGTGCACGGCGGCGCCCCGGCCGTCAATCCGACGCCGGAATGCGGAAGCGGTGAAAAACTTTAATTTTGCGGACTTAGCAAACCGGCACCACCGCGCACTAAACATCCGGATCGTAACCATTAACAAGTCTAAGCTACAAACAAGATAGGGAAGAGAGATATACCGACAGATCCGAGTCCTCCGGTCTTCTCGTCGTCGTCCCGATCTCCTGCGGAATTTCCCGTCTCCTCCTCGTCGCCGGAAGTGCACCACATCGCCTACTTCTTTTACGGGCTCCCACCTCAATGCCGAGGCAACTCGGGCATGAAGCCGGCTACTCGACGTGCCCAAGATTTGCTGTAGAATGTGTAGTAGAACTTGTGTCTCATTTTGGGGTAGTGGAGGTTGCCATTGGTGGAGGGATTGAACTTGGAGCTTTGGAGATTGATCTTGTGGGATTTTTACAACATCAAATGAGCCAAAAGCCCACACCACAAATTTTGGACAGCCCCCAAATGGGAGTGGCCGGCCATGCTAATTGAGAGGGGAGAAATGAGAGTGTGTTTTCATGGATAATGAGAGAGCCATCTAATTATCCAATGGAGAGAGAGAGAGAAAGCTATCATACAAAAGAAACATCATCACAACAAATCAAACACTCAAACCTACCATCATCAACATCCATCATGAAAACAAAAGTCAAGTCATGATGAAGACAAGAAGTCAAGGTCAAAGAATGGCTATCATGATACAACAAAATGCAAAGACCCCCTCCACAATTGCTTATTTGCAACAATGCAAATAAGCCCTCCTCCACCAATCTTCGGCCAATGAACGGAACAATGGAAATCGGCCGAAACGGAAAGCAAACTGGCAACTCCAGAAAACTGGTCCCGTAATAAATTACAGGAAAAACCCGATACTGTGCATACACACCCGCATCTGTATTTCAACCGAAATACAAATGCAATGAGACAAAATCTACACTGTACTATACTAGGATCCGGCTTATACCAAAGCCGGCTAGTAATATCTGTTCGATCCTGATCCGTGCAATACCGCACGTATCTGATCGAACCCTGCCATATAACCATACGGCTTATAGTACAAACTGTCCGATCCTGATCCGTGCAATACCGCACGTATCTGATCGGACCTTGCCATATCTCCATACGGCCTCTACAACTTTTCGCCCGAAAGCTGAGTAACTGAATGTGGGGGACTCTAAAGACTCGTCAACGCCTTGGTTGTGGATTTAACCACTAGCACGTCAGAGGTATAAGCCAATACGTAACGGGCTACCAGGTATTGACTAAAAGGGACGTCTGTGAGCGAACTCAGCCTGACAACCCTACTGAGCCTGTCAGTGATAATATCCATACAGTCCGGTCCGTTCGTCTATGAGCATCGCATGGCGGGCCTAGGGGGTTGGTAAAAGTCAGACCCCCAAAAGCGGTACAAGTCGTGTCGGAGTGTAGCCCAGAACACCCTGAGATACTACTGGAATACCTACCAGTAAATCTCCTTGCCTCGGCCGAGGGCTTCGTGTAATGGCTCTCCTAGACACAACACGACCTCACCCCCAATACCAGGAGAGACGAACCCCTGAAGATGCGCTCACTGCCTCCATGTGGCTCGGGACTGTACCCAACTAAAACCTGTTTGCACGACTCCTTTGAGCCGTGGTAGGGTAGTAATCAAAGTACAGTGGGAACTCACACAAGACAAATGACGATCCCCAGGTCGATGAACTAACCTGCACACATGTCACCAGGGAACTGCCATCTGACGTCTGGTATATGACTAACTGGCATGTTCCCGGCGAGTCCTGTCCGGTGTACTCATAACCCAATGAGCACCTGTATACATCTTAGGTGATCCAACTGACACCAGTGGCTTGTGAGACCGGCCACCGCCCCTCGTCGGGGTCTCGACTGTATACACTAGTCTACTATGGAGTATCGATGCCCTGTCTCGAAACTCACACGTCTAGGGACCATTTAAGGATATGCTTATAGACCCCTAGCTCCCACTTATATGATCGCCCTCATACTGCTGGTGGTCAAGCAAGAATCCTAGGGGCTCTATCAACGTGTAATAGCGACTTGTCAGGTCACCTAAAGCAGTACACGATGATAAAGGTAAACCAGATAGCATACTATCATCTCGAGTAAGACTGTCCTACCGGGATAGGTCCTCCATCAATCATTGCAATCACGTACCTGTGATCCAATAATTGACTCTGAGGGCATTATCTCCAACACGTCGAAGGTCCAGTTTCCACCGTCGCGGATGTTGATATCCGTAAGACAAAGGAAAAAGACTGTGCGAATGCCAAGTGCCTCGTGTTGGCCTCAATGGATAGTGTATACCAGAGGCAGCACGAGAAGATGGACTTTTCTTCCATCTTCCTCCATAACAAAGATTTATATGGAGAGCAATTTCGTTTCGCAAGATATGAGATCTCGAAGGAATTGCTTCAAGCGAGGTTGGCTGTCGGGTCATCTGTAGGGGACCACGTCCCTACAATGATCAGATGTATTAAAAACAGCTCGGACCTGGAGGCCACGTTGGAGAACGAGTCTTATGCTGACTTGATTCTACAGTCCCTACCTTGTACTTACGCCTAGGGGAAGAAAGTTATACTTCGAGTTGAGGGCAGCCTGAAGGAAACCAGGGAGACACCCGCTCTGCTTATTGGGGAATCTTTCTTTTCTGGATCCAAGGCGAAAGCCAAGGGTGAGAAGAAGAAGACCTTCACAAAGCTGATAGGCGGTATCAGTAAGGTAGAAGAAAAAGGCAGGGAAAAAGTTTTAGGGCTAATTGTAGGGAAGGAGGGTTGTTCCTATTATCATGGGAAAGGGCATTGGAAAAAGGGATGCAGGGCTGAGAAAGCCAGAATCCAGGATCCGTATCATGTTTTGTCTTCGACTTCGGGTGTGTTTGTGATTGAAAATTGTCTGTCAATTAACTCTACTTCCTGGGTAGTAGTTACTGGATCAGGATCTCATGTCTGTAATTCTTTACAGGATTTGAGAAACCGTAGAGTTATCAGGGCAGGTGATATAACTTTCAGGATTAACGGAATGAGCGTGGATGTTGTATCCGTAGGGAATATCACCTAGGATTGACAAGTGGGCAGATATTGATTTTACGTAACTGTTTATGTGTACCTAGTCTAGCTTGTAAGTGATGTGGTCCACATCCAACTAAATCAGAGTTTGATTGGGTTAGGTACACTGGAGGACGGTATATACCCATTACATCAAGCTAAGGTTTTCAATGTCCAGAACACACTTAAAAGAAAGTCTCCAGAATTAAATATGGCTTTCTTATGGCCTTATAGACTGGGTCACATCAATGAAACACGGTTGACAAAGTTACATATAGAGGAATATTTGGATCCATTCTAATATCAGTCTTATGCAACTTGTCAATCTTATATCATAGGAAAGATGACAAAGACTCCGTTCACTGGGCACGGAGTAAAAGCGAGCGGGCTCTTTGGACTCATACACAACAACGTGTGTGGTCCATTTTCTACACATGCACGAAGTGGTTATTCCTATTTCATTACTTTTACGGATGATTTCTCTAGGTATGGATATGTCTTCTTGTTGAAACATAAATCCGAGGCCTTTGAGAAATTCCGAGAATATAAGAATGAAGTGGAAAAACAAACATGCAAAAGAATCAAGACACCGAGATCTGGTCGAGGTGGTGAATACTTAAGTGCCGAGTTCCTGGATTACCTAAAAGGGAATGGAATTCTCTCTCAGCTTACTTCTCCATACACAACACAACACAACGGTATATCGGAAAGGCGGAACAGAACCCTATTAGATTTGGTACGTTCCATGGTGAGTAACGCGGAGTTGCCGCGATCCTTCTGGGGTTATGCACTAGAATAAGCTGCATATATTTTGAACAAGGTTCCTACAAAGACCATGCCTACCACACCATATCAGATGTGGAGTGGGAAAACCCCTATCTTCAGTATCTGAAGATATGGGGATGTCCATCTTTTGTCAAAAAGCAGCATGCGGATAAGCTCGAGGCACGCTCAGTACTGTGTAAGTTTGTGGGATACCCAAAGAACTCCAAGGGGTATCTTTTCTATTACGCAGAGGAACAAAAGGTTTTTGTTTCTCGTCATGCCGACTTTTTGGAAAATCATTTTTTGGAAAAAGGAAAGTAGTGGGAGCGCAATAGAACTTCCAGAACCACAAGCTATTACTGAAAGCATGGTAGAACCAGAGGTTTCAGAAAAACCGGACAACCCCGCGCCACTCCACAAAACTAGTAGGCAGTCTCATCCACCCGAGAGATACTACGGTTTTATCATAGACGGGGATAAAAATGATTGCTTCATTAACAATGATGAGCCAACTAGCTTCCAGCAAGCCATTTAGAACAGAGACTCAGTAATTTGGCTGGATGCAATGCAGACCGAGATGGAGTCCATGTACACTAACAAAGTATGAACTTTGGACTTTGCTCCAGAAAGGATGAAACCCGTAGGCTGCAAATGGATCTTTAGAAAGAAGATTGGTGTAGATAGACAGGTTGAAACCTTTAAGGCTAAACTTGTTGCAAAAGGTTTTCGTCAGAGACCTGGTTTGGACTATGATGAAACCTTTTCTCCAGTGACTATACTCAATTCCATTCGGGTCCTTCTTGCCATTGCTGCCTTCCACGATTATGAGATTTGGCAGATGGACGTAAAGACCGCTTTTCTAAATGGACAATTAGAAGAGTGCGTCTATATGGATCAGCCAGAGGGTTTCATTCAGAGTGGGAGCATCGGGAAAGTGTCCAGTTGCTTAAGTCCATTTATGGATTAAAGCTGGCATCACGGAGTATGAACATCTATTTTGATGAAACGGTCAAAGAATTCGAATTTATCAAAAATCCAGATGAACCATGCATATATAGTAAGATTGTAGGGAGAACTGTGGTATTCCTCGTCTTGTACGTGGATGACATTCCTATGCTACAATCAGTCAAAGCATTCTTATGCTACAATCAGTCAAAGGACTCTTGATAGGAAATGACATTCATATGCTACAATCAGTCAAAGGATTCTTGTCACAGAGGTTCTCCATGATTGACCAGGGTGATGCCTCCTACATTCTGGGGATCCAGATCTATCGTGATAGATCTAAAAGGATAGTGGGACTTTCACAGTTAAGGTACATCAACACCATACTGAAAGGATTTAGTATGGAAGATTCAAAGTGCAGTGGTCTACCGGCTTGTCATGGAATCACCCTCTCCAAAGAGATGTCTCCCAAGACTGATTTGGAAAGAGCTCGCATGTCGATTATACCCTACGCTTTAGCGGTAGGCTTTATAATGTATACAATGTTGTGTACCCGACCAGATGTTGCTTACGCACTAAGCGTGGTAAGCCGGTATCAGTCAAACCCAGGTAAGAAGCACTGGATAGCAGTAATGAACATTCTTAAGTACCTGAGAAGGACTAAGAAGATGTTCTTGGTGTATGGAGGATAAGACCTCCAGATCGAGGCTTTTGCTGACTCCAGCTTCCAGAGTGACAAGGATGACTCCAAGTCCATGTCGGGTTATGTCTTTACCCTCAATAGAGGGGCGGTCTATTGGAAGAGCTCCTAGCAGGACACCGTTGCAGACTCGATGATGGAAACTGAGTATTTCACTGCATGAGACGCCGCAATAGAAGCAGTCTGGATGAGGAAGTTCATAACAGAACTTCAGGAGTTTCCGACCATTGTTGGTCCAATACTTTTGTATTGTGACAACAAAGTGCGCTATAGCTTTAGGAAAGGAACCCAGGTCCCATTAGAGATCCAGACATATCTTGAGGCGGTACTTGATCAGGGAGATCAAGGTGAGGAGAGTAGATACGGAGAACAACACTGCAGATCCACTCACCGAGGCCATCCCTCAGACACTGTTAGAGAGGCTATTCGAGATCATAGGTCTGCGATACGCCAATATATGGCCTTAGTGCAATTGGGAGATTGTTAGTGATATATGCCCTAGAGGCCAATATTTTGTCATACTGGTTTGTATATTACTTAATGGAAGCTTGGGATATACACGGATATAGTAACAGTCTTGCTCGAAATGGTTGTATGCTACCTGGTTTGTTTCTACCTCTATATGTGCATGTGTTTTTGCATATCGCTTATATATATTGGTAGAGCCCTTAGGATCTTTGCTTGACTACCAGCGTTGTGATGGCAGTCACACTAGTGGGGGATAGGTAGTCTATAAGCACATCCTTATATAGGTCGCTAGTCGTAGGATTATCGAGACGGGGCTTCGATACTCAAGAGTAGACTAGTGTACGCTTCTCATCCCAGCATGAGAGATGGTCTGTCCCACAGCTATTAGTACGTCGTATTGGAGATAGTATGCAGGTGCTCATTAGGTTATGAGTATATTGGAAAGGACTTGTTGGGGACTGCTAGTGGGTATTATACCTATCGTCGGGTAGCAGTTCCCAGGTGACATGAGTACGGCATAGTCTGTTGACTTGATACTGCCACTTCGCCTCGAGTGTGTTCCCACTGTTCTTTGATTACTACACTACCACGACTCAAAAGTGTCGTGCAAACAGGTAGTAGTTAGGTGCAGTCCCGAAGCACTTAGAGGCAGTAGCGGTAAGATAAGATTCGTTTCTCCCGGTATTGGGGGTTGATATCGCGCTGTGTTTGGAAGGCCATTACACAAAGTCCTTGGCCAAGGCAAGCGAGATTTACTGGTAGGTACTCTAGTAGTTTCTTAGGGTGTTTTGGGCAACTCTCCGACACGACTTATTGCGCTATTAGGGGTCTGACGATTACCGCCCCCTAGGCCCGATATGCGATACTCTTAGATGAACAGACCGGATTGTACGGAGATTGTCACATATAGGATCAGTTGGAGTTCGAATAAGTTTGCTCATCGGCCTTCTTATCGACATATACCTGGGTAGCCGTTAGGTGCAGCTAGTACCGCTTGCGGATTGTGGTTAAACCCACTGCCAGCGTTGTGTCGAGTTTGTAGAGTCCCACACGAAGGGTTTCCCTGCATCGGGCAAAAGATGTAGAGGTCGTATGGTTTTACCACAGGGTTCGATCATGTATGTGTACTTATGCATGGATGATGATTCGGACGGATAATACTAGTGGGCTTTGGTTTAAGCCGGATCCTAGTATTATACTGATGGATTATTTTCGTCTCTTTTATATTCGTATTTTTCGGAATATGGATACGGGTATGTATATACGGATGAGGGGCATTTTTGTAATTTGTTCAAAGATGAGGGGCATTTTTGTAATTTGTTCAAAGATGCTTCTAGAAGAGACACTTCATATTTTGTATTTATCATTTTAGGTTAAATGTTTATTGCAATATGAGGTGGAGGAAATGAGGTGGATTTTTGCATATATTTGAGCATGGCTCTTAGTGACACATGGATGATTTTCAAGCCATGACTCACTAGGTTGAATATGAACCATATTTTGTTTTCTAATAGGATTTATTCTTGTAAGAAAAAGGGGTATGGTTCAGTTCGAGACATGGGAGATCATTCTCTTTTCTATGCAAAACCTTCACTAGCTTTTTCCTCAAGTGTTCTTCTTCTACCTCTAGCCTTTCATGTCTCATAAGTTGAGAAACCTAAGGCTATGAGAGATAAAGCATTCCATCTATATTCTTTACATCATCTAGGTCATCTAGTATAGCGAACTAGGTTTCCTAGTTACTTCATATTTGAGGTGGGAGCTCGATCTACAGACTCTCGGGTGGATCGTCTTTGACATGAGAGGACCGACGAGGAGGCTCGATCCGTTATGATCCTTGGAGCCTATGATGAGGAGGAGGACAGCAAAGAAGATCTGAAGGAAATGTAACGTGAGGTGTAAACTTCTTTCCGAGTAGTTAACCTCTTTTATGTTTGCTAGTTATGGTTTAGCAACAATCCTGGAGTTCAAGTCGTTGTTACGAACTTTTTAATAATCGTTTTTTATATATTCCGCCTCCTCGCTAACCCGCGGGGTACGCGACATAGACATACAACACTTTCATGGAGGAAAAGATGATGAAGAAGAAGAAATACAAACTAATCTACACTAAAATCTAATAAAAAAGAAGACCTTTGGTTAGGCACAAAACTGGACTATTTATAGGCAGAGATCTCAAACCCTAAGGCCAAATTCTGAGACCCTACACAATTACAAAACTACCCCCAAAATATGATATGTCGAAGACTTGACTCGGACGCGGAACCGCCGCAAAATGGGCCTATTGACCGCTGTTCCGCGGTGGGTTTGAAGAATTGTTTTTCCATTTTTTCTTGGCTTCTCTATGTTGATTTCTTCTTCTGTTCTACAGGTCCCAAATTGAAAAATGCTTCCAAAATTTCTTCAGATGTTCAACAAACCAAAATGGATTCACTTTTAATTCATTTGACCTTTATCTCCCTCGAGCTCCGCGCACCCATTGAATTTTGTGCTGCCCCTCTCGTGCTCTGTGCTTGACCGAGACACGAATGACTACTGTTATTTGTCTTGTCTCATGAACCGGTAAGCTGCACTGGACGGATGCGGATCACCGGAACTCGGATTTTATCTGTCTGTGGCAGATGTTCTTGATTTTGGCGTAACTATGGAGATTTTGTATGATCAGCGTTATTTTGGACAAGAAACTTGTAACCTATAAATATGTAGAAAACACAGATTAAGAGCACGTGCCTATAAACAAACGAGGAGAAGAATGGGCGGTAATTGTTAGTTATATATATGCCCTAGAGGCCATTGTTGTACATATGATGTATATTATAGTGGATGCTTGGATATATATAGAAAGGACTTTCTTGCTCGATATCATAGTATACTATCTTGTTTTACTTTGTCTTAACATGTTGACTTGTATTGGTTTACTTTCTTGCTCTCACATGTTGATAAAGCGCTTAGGATATGTACTCGACTACTAGGACTATGATGCAGTTCATACTAGTGGGGCCAGGGTAGTCCAAGAGTACATACTATAACTACTCCTAGTCGAGGGTGTATCGAGACAGGGAATCGATACTCCAGAGTAGACTAGCGTATACGCATCTTGACACATATTATGGGCGATGGATGATCCCATAACCATTGGTGTTTGACATCAAAGATGGTGTACGGGTGCTCAGTGGAGACTGGGTACACAGAACGGACTCGCCGAGAACTCCTAGATGGTATTATACCTATCGTCAAATAGAAGTTCTCTGGCGACACTGGTACAGGTTAGTCTGTAGACCCGAGATCGTCATAGAGTCCTGTGTGATTCCCACTGTGCATTGATTTCCACCTTACCACGTGTTCATATCAGATTTTTGCATTTTCATACCGCCCAATTTTTATCACATTGCGTATCGGTAGGTACTCTTGAGCCGTGTTTGCTAGTCAATTGCAGGATACAGGTTCTCGGCTCTGAACGGTGAAATTCATGGAAAAACACGACAAAATCCGGGTTCCTGCCAACCACAGATAAAACACGGTCTCCGCTCTCTATCCGTCTGTTGCCGCACACCAGTTTAAAAGACAAAATGGCAAATCAATGTCACTTTCATGCACAAGGCTCAATGGCAACACAAGATCCAAGAAATCTACGCGGAGCTCGAGGAAATCATGACAAAAAGATCCACATTCATCACCTTGTTGTTCAACAGAAATTCTGGAAAAATCGTGAAGAAAATATGAGAAACAACATGTACCAGAATCATGGGCACAGCAGACCAGGGAAGTACAGAAAAAACCATTCCCTAACTCTACCATAGGGCCGCGGATCCGCGGCCAATAGGGGGTCTAGGCCGCGGATCCGCGGCCGTACAGGCTCCGTATCTGTTGAATTTTCAGGGGGTGTTTGGTCTTTTCATATGGGTCCAGAATGTTGCCCTAGAATTTCTGTTTCCTGCCTATAAATAGCCCAGAACCTTGTGAAGCCAAGGGTGTATAATCTTGTATTTTATTTAGGTTTTAGAATACTTATTCTTCTTCCTCTTCTCATCTCTTCTCCATTGAAAAACTTGTAGTGAGCTTTTGTGAGTGAAGAATGATGAATAAAGAAGTTCATTTTATTATTATGCTCGTCTTATTCTCTTATTAATTACTTGTAATTTTCATTTGTTAACTTAGTTGTTGTTATTTCTTGTTGTTTCTTTCTTTTCTCTTTTCTTTTATCCTTAAACAACCATGATGCTTACGCTTGATCCTTGCTAAGGTGAGGTCGCAAATAGATAGTTGTTATCTTCTAATCTCCTTCTTTCTATCTTCCTCTTTTGTTTTGTTTTCTTTTCATTATGATGTGTGAGTAGTTTCATACTTGTTAGGGTTGGATAAGGGAAGTTTGAGAGAAGGAAATCTCTCTCACTCTTTCCTTGCCCAACATCTTAAATCGACTCCCGTTAATTGAACCACAATCCGCTCCTTACGGCACCCTATCCTACATGATAGCGGTGATTCCGTAGTGAGACCGGTTGTGGTTGAATTAACCGGAGGTTATGGCTAAGAGCCAAGAACGGACGGACAAGCACCAAAAGGAAGAACTTATGCGTTGGAAAGCCTAGCTTATACTCGCAAGTTCCTTCCTAGTCGTGCTAATCCCCGTTGTTGCAGATTACCGTAACACCGATATTAAGAGTGGCAACGAAAGAGGTGAGCGACTCCTAACTCAAACTAACCTAATCCTAACCCTAACAAGCTCTCTTTACATATGATTTTAACACTTAGTTAATCACAAACAAATCTGGAAAATCGTACTTAACTCGTTAAAGCACATAGAAAAAGATTCCCATCTCCCTGCGGACGACCCGTACTCAACCGGCTAGCTACAAGCGAAACCGTCTTGATTGCGGTAATTAACTAAACTTGAACACGCAGAACCTCTAACAATCAAATGGCGCCGTTGCCGGGGAGACGGTAGTTTATTTCTTTGTGTAATTTCGGGTTATCTTGTGAATATAACCGAAAAACAAAACAAATAAAATATACTTTGTAAAAAAATCATTTTGTTATTTTTGATTAGTTTTTGTGTAAGTGTGCAGGATAATATGGAGTTCGAGTTCACTGCAAAAGACGTGGGAAGATAGACCCACATTTCGCGGCTACACCACGACGATTCAAGACAGACAAAACGGTCTACTGGAGAAGATTCTGGAGCAGTTTCAGTGAGCAAATCCAGATTTAGGGTCTTAAAAACAGCAGAGGACACCCAAAACAGCCCACACCAGAAAAATGAAGAACCAAATCATCATTGCTGCCGCGGAACCGCGGCATTAGGGCCCTATTTCCGCGGAACCGCGGCCACTTGGTGCGTTCTGCGTTCCAAAATCCCTGTAAGTGTTTCTCTCCTCTCTCCCACTCCTCTGGACTCCACTAAACTGTGTTTTCTGCAGCATTCTTTGCGCAAATTCTCTCCCCCCTTCCAATAAACTGTTTTTGTGCAGGATTCTTTGCGCCGCGCTAAAAATAAAAATTGTTTGCAGTTGATTTGTTACCGCTTTGCATTCATTAATACGGACTTAAGTGGCTTGAAACCAATTCAGATTGGGTGGGGATTTCATCACCCTTCCCAGGACCCCAGAAATCACAAAAAGCATATGCATTGACCATTGTTAAAATAAAAAATACTAGACTCAGCCCTAAGGACTTCGCGCTCAATAGGACAGAGGACTAGTTACAGGCATCGGCCGTTTATCCTATCTGACTTTTGCGGTGCCTAGGCAAGTGTGACGAAGGCAGGTGATTATTTAATTAAGGAACTTCGCGAAAGCGTTGGACAACCTCCCACTTACCTGGCACTTGTCTGGCCGCATTTGACGGAGAAGAGGCGGTTTGAGGTCCTATTTCTAGCCCTCTGGAACAGTTAGGAGCTGTCTAGCAGACCTAGGTGACCCTAGATCTAGGTGAGATTGTGCATATCTTATTTGTGATTGCTTAAAGCCGTAAGTCCGTACATATTCCTGTAAAGCTCTTTCTAAAAAAAAAAAAAAAAGAAAAAAATCAAAAACTTTTATATAAACTCGCCCTTTGTCGCCAAATCCATTTTTCACCCTCCACCCATCGTTTTTCTCCATTGACGTTTTCTTACCCTCACCTTCTCCGCATTGACTATACTAAACTCGTTTAGTGTATGTCCGCTTGGACTCGGGACACTAGCGCCCGCCTAGTCCGCGTTACGTTAGTCGCTACCGACTATGCGATCGACTCAGACGTCGAAACTCCGTCCACTCCTCTTTCACCCCTTCCTTTGCCGGCCAACTCCGACGTTGACCGGAATTCTGTTCATACATCTTCACCTTCACCATCACCAACCTCTTCTTCCGCAATGTCAGGATTTAATCCGAACATCTCTTTGACTACCCCTGGATTGGCTCCACCTCCTACGGAGACCAATAACCCACCACCACCGCCTGTCGTAGCGCTGCAGCGAATCACGCTCCAGGATCATTTCTATCCCACCCGTTCTGCACTTCCCACCTGCCTTTCTCTTCCACCGGCCAATAGGGACAACTTTGAAATTAAGCCCCACTTCATCAACATGCTTCCACGATTTCATGGGCTTGAATCTGAAGATGCCTATATCTTCATCAATAAATTTCAAAACGTCTGTGCCATGATGAAAACCACCCAGCTGTCGGACGATGCTATACGTCTACGGGTCATTCCGTTCACTTTATGCGATCTTGCTGAAAAATGGTTGTATAGCACCGCTTCCCACTCAATAACCAGCTGGGATGAGTTTGTTAAAGCGTTTCTAAAAAAATTCTATCCGAATCATAAAACCGCAAGGATTCGAAATGAAATCAACCAATTCTCTCAGCTTCCTTCTGAACCCTTCTGGAAGTGCTTTGACCGGTACAAAGACCTTCTTGTTCAGTGTCCTCACCACGGTATAGAGAAATGGCAACTTTGCCAAACTTTATACGAGGGCCTGAACCCAGCAACGAAGCAGTTGTTGGAAACCATCTGTCAGGGTTACTTCCTATCGAAATCTGACGAGGAAGCATGGCAATTCTTTGACGACCTTGCGGAGCAAACGCTACAATGGGAGAACACCAGACCGACTTTTTCTTCTTCTACCTCCACTTCTACCGGTCAGTCTAGGGTAGGAATTCACCAACTTGATGCCTCTATTGAGATGAAAGCTGAAATGGCTGCAATAACAAGAAAGCTTGAAGCGATAGAGAGCAAATTTTCTTCTCCTGCTCCTACCCATGTTCTTCCCCTTCGTACCATTTGCGTTTGTTGTTCCGATCCTTCTCACTTGACCGAAGAGTGTCCTTACAATCCACCATCGGAAGGACATGATCAGGTTAATGCTGCATTCCAGCAAAGACCGAGGAATGATCCATACACTTCCACCTACAATCCCGGTTGGAGGAACCACCCCAATTTCGCCTGGAATCAGAATCAGAATCAATTCCAAGGCAACAATTTTCAGAGGGCCCCTCCTCCGCAACAACAAGCGCAACAACAAACTCAGTTTCAGCAGCCCTTCCAACCCCAACCTTTTCAAAATCAGACGAACAACTTTGCACCCAACAATTCTTTTCCACCAAACAACTTTGTTCCGTCAAACAACGATAAGGATTCCTCGCTCGAACGAAGTCTGGAGGCGTTCGTTAAACAATCGACTCAGTCCACCGCCAACATCCAGTCTTCCATTCAGTCCTTAGTGCAACACACTGCCGCACACGGGCAAAGCATCAAGACCATCGAGGCCCAGATTGCACAGCTGAATGCGGCCTTAAGCGAGCGAGAAAAGGGGAAGCTCCCGTCCCAGCCACTCCCAAATCCCGGTCACCCACATAATGTACATGTTTCTCTTGAACAACAGAACCATAATGTGAGTGCCGTGACCACATTGAGATCGGGAAGGATGCTGCAAAACAACATTGGCACACGGATCAACGATGACACCCCAGCCGCTTCTTCTTCTACTTCTTCTTCTTCTTCTTCTCCTGCTTCTTCGTCTTCTGAGCCTATTCTCCATTCTTCAAAAGGCTCTCCTTCTTCTTCTGCTCTGAACGGACCCGCTTCTCACTCCACGAAAACACCTGTTCTGGGATCCGTTCCAACTCCACAATCTCCTCCTCCAACATTAGACTCAACCAATTTTAAAAATGTTCCATTTCCAAACCGGTTGAGGTATAATAAACAAAATCCTCAGATGGAGAAGATTTTGGAGTTATTTAAGCAGGTTAACATTAACATTCCTTTTTTAGATGCTGTCCAACAAGTCCCGTCCTACGCGAAAATCTTAAAGGACTTATGCACGAAAAAGAGGAAGTCTCAGGTACCCAAGAAAGTTTTCTTGGCTAGTGCTGTGAGTGATGCCCTTACCCAATCTTTACCACAAAAACGGAAGGACCCTGGCTGTCCTACGATTTCTATTACTATTGGGGATAATAACATCAACCGTGCACTATTAGATCTTGGTGCCAGTGTTAACCTGCTTCTGTACTCAGTATACGAGCAATTAGGCGTCGGAGAGCTGAAACCCACGCACTGCACTCTCCAAATGGCCGACCGATCGATCACCCATCCTAGGGGTGAGCTAGAGGATGTGTTAATAAAAGTCGGGGACTTCATATTCCCCGTTAACTTCATTGTGTTAGACACACAGCCTGTAGCTAACCCCCGGAATCAAATTCCGGTGATACTCGGTCGCCCATTTCTTGCAGCCTCAAATGCTGTGATCAATTGTCGCAATGGTTCGATGAACCTCTCTTTTGGAAACATGACGATTGAACTCAATATTTTTAGGTTGGGGAATCAGCCCGCCGAACCTAATGCTCATATACTGGACGTTTGCTCAATCCAGGAGATCACCCCTGAAGAGTGTGAATTCGAGGAGTTTTTGTTCGAACACGATAATCTTGACGCCACTAGTGCGTTCCTCTTCGAACCTGCTGCTGTTTCTGCGCCCGACAACGACTATGAGTATTTCACGTTCTTGAACGATCTTAGCCGCTCGCAACCCGAGTTTGAATCCTTCGAATTTCCGGATGAGTTACCTGAACCATCCGACTCGGTCGCTTACACTCGTTTTGAACCTTTGCTGGAATCTTTTGAGTTCGAGACCGCTTCACCAATCTTGCCTTCCATCGTTTCACCTCCAACGCTCGAACTCAAGCTTTTACCGTCTCACCTTAAGTACGCTTACTTAGGTGAGAACGAGACCCTCCCTGTCATCATTTCGGCTTCTCTAGCTCCAGAGCAAGAGAAAGCCATTCTTGCGGTCTTGCACAGCAACAGGCAAGCTTTTGGCTGGTCCATGGCGGACATCAAGGGGATTAGTCCCCTGATCGTTGAGCATCACATTCATCTGATGGATGATGCCAAACCAGCCCGGGATCCACAAAGACGTCTCAATCCAGTCATGAAAGAGGCTGTGAAGAAGGAGATCGTAAAATGTCTAGATAGTAGTATCATTTACCCTATCTCTGATAGCCAGTGGGTTAGCCCCATCCACGTTGTCCCTAAGAAATCAGGTATAACGGTCATCACTAACGAGGCGAACGAGTTAATCCCTACTCGCACCCAAACTGGGTGGCGAGTGTGCATTGATTACAGAAAACTCAACGCCGCAACGCGGAAGGACCACTTTCCGCTACCTTTCATTGACCAAATGCTTGAATGATTGGCCGGACACGAGTACTACTGCTTTCTTGATGGCTACTCCGGCTACAATCAGATTCCCATCGCCGAAAAAGACCAGGACAAGACCACATTCACTTGTCCTTTCGGCACATTCGCATATCGTCGCATGCCCTTTGGGTTATGCAAAGCGCCCGCTACCTTCCAGCGGTGTATGATGGGAATCTTCTCAGACATGGTGGAAAAATTTCTGGAGATCTTCATGGATGATTTCTCCATCTTCGGTGATTCCTTCAACGAGTGTTTGCTGCATCTTGACGCTGTCCTTACCCGATGTAAGGACAAGAATCTCACTTTGAATTGGGAGAAGTGCCACTTCATGGTGCGCGAAGGTATTGTCTTAGGACATATCATCTCGCAAAATGGCATAGAGGTTGACAAAGCAAAGATTGAGGTCATTTCCAATCTTCCTCCTCCCCGATGCGTCAGAGATATCCGAGCCTTCCTTGGCCAAGCCGGTTTCTTTAGACGGTTCATCAAGGACTTTAGCAAGATTGCTAGGCCCTTGACTCTTTTGCTGGCCAAGGACACGCCATTCGACTTCAACTCGAGCTGTGTGACTGCATTCGAGTCATTGAAACGCTCACTCACTTCTGCCTCCGTTCTTTCTTCCCCTGATTGGACGCACCCATTTGAGATTATGTGCGATGCATCCGACTTTGCTATTGGTGCTGTCCTTGGACAACACATCAACAAGATGCCGCACGTAATCTATTATGCGAGCCGAACCCTGAACGACGCCCAACTCAATTATACAACAACTGAGAAGGAATTCTTAGCTGTTGTATTTGCTTTAGAAAAGTTCAGGCCCTACCTCATCGGCTCTCTAGTCATTGTCTACGCAGACCATTCTGCTCTGCGCCATCTTTTTGCGAAGAAATATGCAAAATCTCGGCTAATACGTTGGATCCTCTTGCTTCAAGAGTTTGACCTTGTCATTAAGGACAAACGAGGATATGAAAACGTAGTTGCCGACCATCTCTTGATTGTTAGGATACGTGCGTGTTCAAGTTCTAGTTTAAATACCGCAATCAAGACGGTTTCGCTTGTAGCTAGCCGGTTGAGTACGGGTCGTCCGTAGGGAGATGGGAGTCTTTTTCAAAGTGTTTTAACGAGTTAAGTCCGGTTGTTCAGATTTTGTTGTGGTTATCTAAGTGTTAAGTTGATATTTAAAGAGAGCTTGTTAGGGTGAGGATTAGGTTAGTTTGAGTTAGGAGTCTCCACATCTTTCGTTGCCCCACTTAATATCGGTGTTACGGTAATCGGCAACAACAGGGATTAGCACGACTAGGAAGGTACTTGCGAGTATAAGCTAGGCTTTCCAACGCATAGTCCTTCCTTTTGGTGCTTGTCCGTCCGTTCTTGGCTCTTATCCATAACCTCCGGTTAATTCAACCACAACCGGTCTCACTACGGAATCACCGCTATCATGTAGGATAGGGTGACGTAAGGAGCGGATTGTGGTTCAATTAACGGGAGTCGATTGAAGTTGTTGGGTAAGGAAAGAGTGAGAGAGATTTCCTTCTCTCAAACTTCCCTTATCCTACCCTAACAAGTATAAAACTACTCACACTTCATGATAAGGAAAAACAAAACAAAACAAAGAGGAAGATAGAAAGAAGGAGATTAGAAGAATACGACTAACTATTTGCGACCTCACCTTGGCGAGGATCGAGCGTAAGTATCATTGTCATATGAAGGATAAAGGAAAAGAGAGAAGAAAGAAACAATCAAACAAATAACAACAACTACTTAACAATTAAAATTACAATACATTACAACAAGTAAAAGAAAGAGACAAGCATGATAAAAAAATTGGTCTTTTTTATTCATCACTCTTCACTCAAAAGCTCACTACAAGTTTGATTGGAGAAGAGGTGAGAAGAGGAAGAAGAACAAGACTAAAACTAGGCAAAAAATGAGAATACAAAAATTGACCCTTCCTTCTCAAAATTCTGGGCTATTTATTGGCCAAGAAATGAAACCCTAGGGCAACCAACAGAACCCAGACGAAATGACCAAACTACCCCTGAAATCTCGTGCTCTGAACAGCCTGTACGGCGGCAGATCCGCCGCCTATAGCCCCCTATGGCCGCGGATCCGCGCCCCTACAGAGGGTTTAGGGTGTGGGCTTCTAAGGTTTTTCCTGGTCTCCTGTCCCCTCTTGTCTGGTGTGGGTATTTTCTGATAATTCTTTCCCATTTCTTCCAGAATTTCTATTGAGCAAAGGTGGACTTTTTTGTGGATGATTGCCTCGAGCTCCGCGTAGATCTCTTGGATTTTGTGCTACCATTGAGCCTTGTGCATGAGAATGACGTTGATTTGACACTTTGTCTTCCTAAACTGGTAACTGGCAACATACGGATGAAGAGCGGAGACCGTGTTTTTATCTGTGGTTGGCAGGAACCGGATTTTGTCGTGTTTTTCATGAATTTCTTCGTTTGAGAACCGGGAACCTGTATCCTGCAATTGACTAGCAAACACGGCTCAAGAGTATCTACCGATATGCAATGTGATAAAAATTGGGCGGTATGAAAATGCAAAAATCTGATATGAACAAATACCCCCAAACTTATCATTTGCTCGTCCCGAGCAAAGCCCATTTATTTACAAAAAATTTCCTAACCTCACTTTCGCAGGGAACGCGATTGCACTGAGCATGTGCAACAAGCCGTTAAACCTCTAGGTGTCCCTAGTAGGAGGAGTGTTGTCTCCTGAGGGTTTTCAGCGGATACTACCCACAAAATCCGGTCAAGTTGGTTTTGCAAAATAACTAAGATTCAAACCCTAAAGTTTTGTTTTTCAAAATAACAATTCTATAATCCTAAGTCTAGACCATCGAACCTTTATTTTTCACACCTCGCTTCTTATTTAACTACATATTTTACATGTCTTTACGTGCAGTGCAAATAGTGTCGTTAAGTTCCTGAAAGGTCGAATAAAGTCATCATGTCGCACAATAAAGCCCAGATAAAAATTTTAAAAGGATCACATAAGTTTTATAAAGAGTTAAGCATTTTTCAAGTTTCGTTTCCCAGTAAGGTTTCAACTTCAGAATTTCTATCTTCCTTAACAGGAAACTAAATCGTATTTTTCACTCCACCCTTTTCTTGTTTTCATTTCATACACATCTCTGTGAACGTGCAATAGTCTTTATCAAAGAGTAAAACCTTCATATCTCCGTTAAAATTTTTTTAAAAGCCTGTCTTTTATCAAGATTATTCTCACACAAAGAACCGTTAGGAATTTTAACTCGGAGAGAACACTTGCTTGACTTTGTTTTAAACTGGACTTTCTAGGCTTCTTAGCGAGCTTTGGGCCAATGCACCCAAACCAGTTGGTTTTAGGGCATTAGGAGTAGAAACACCCCAGCGGACTTAATTACTCAAGTTACCTAGGTCCAAAAACAAAAGACAGTTTATCGTGAAAATCAGATGATTTAATACGAACGGAGATATAACCGTCAGTTCAAATATTTTTTTTGGATAAAAGACGTGTTTGGTGTGTTTGGTGTGTAATCATTCCAATCAAGTTTTAGATGGGTTATTTTTCAGACTTAGCTCCAATTACGGCATCAATAACATTCCTTCATATTCGCTTTACTTCATAAACTATTCTTGACATTACTTATTTCAGAACAAACCTATTTGATCCTCAGAAAATCAATTATCTGTTTAAAAGTTTAAACATTAAAGACTTGTCATCTAATTCCCAAAATCTTACGACACGTATAGTGTGATGTAAAGACGTATATCAGCTATAGTTAACTTCAAAGGAGAGTTATGTTTCAGGTTTTCAAAATCCAAACATAAGATCTAGTTATTCCTATTTTTTCAAACAAAAACCGTCGAAATGTTGAATCAAAGTTCTTCCACAAGCTAACTTGACAAAAAAGTTTTTATATTTTTTAGAAAATTTTCAGATTTTTATGGATTTTATGGATTTTTATGCAGATGCAAAATATACATATGAATGCGAAGGTAAGAAATGCGTACCGAGCGTACCCCAAACTTAAACTGGACAGTGTCCTCACTGTCTTGGCATGAAGAGAGCAGTTGGAAGGTTCAAAATTGTCGGTTAGTGATACACAATTTTTATTTGTTTTTTGTTTTTAAAGAAAAGAAAAATAATATACACAATTATAAACAAAATGGTTTGTACATACCCCCAAACTTATTTGGAACAGTGTCCGCTGTTCTTGGCGGGATAACCGAAGTTTGGAGGTAGGCAGAGGAAGATCATTCAGGGTAAACCGGCTCCTGTAAGAACAGGAGCTCCTCTGTTGGTTCGGCGCTAAGGTACGGTTTGCATCGGTGTCCGTTTACCTTGAAAAGTGAACCGTCCTTTGGATTCTCCAAATCCACAGCGCCCTGCGGATACACATTCCGCACAAAATACGGCCCTTTCCAGCGAGATCTGAGCTTTCCAGGATGGAAGTGAAGTCGGGTGTCGTAAAGAAGTATCTGCTGACCAGGTACGAAGGTTTTGCGCAAAAGGTGTTTATCATGAAACACCTTCGTTCGATTCTTAACGACAACCGCGTTGTTGTAAGCCTCATCCCTAAGCTCGTTCAGTTCGTTCAACTGCAGCTTCCGATGGCTGCCCGCGTCCTCAAGAGACAGATTCAGCTCCTTTATCGCCCAAAACGCGCGATGCTCTATTTCGACAGGAAGGTGGCAGGCTTTTCCGTACACAAGCCGATAAGGAGACATACCAAGGTCGGTCTTATAAGCGGTTCTAAATGCCCAAAGGGCATCAGTGAGTTTCAGAGATCAATCCTTACGGTTCTTGGAAACCGTCTTCTCCAGTATCTGCTTGATTTGCCGATTTGAAACTTTGGCCTGCCCGCAGGTTTGGGGGTGGTAGGGCGTAGAAAGCTTATGATTAATGGAGTATTTCCGCATCAAGGCTTCGAAAGTTTTATTGCAGAAATGACTTCCATTGTCGCTAATGATCGCTCGGGGGTGCCCAAACCGTGAGAAATGTTTTCTTTAAGGAACCTAACGACAACCTTGTTGTCGTTAGTTCGGCTGGGCACAGCCTCGACCCATTTAGAGACGTAATCAACAGCTAGAAGAATGTACAAGTTCCCAAAAGAGCTGGGAAACGGCCCCATGAAGTCTATCCCCCAAACATCGAAAATCTCTACAACCAAGATTGGTTGGAGCGGCATCTCGTTCCTCCGGGATATCCGGCCCAAGTGTTGGCACCGGGAGCAAGTCTTGCAATAGTCATTAGCGTCTTTGAAGAGTTGTGGCCAGTAGAAACCACATTGCAAGATCTTCTCAGCTGTCTTTCTGGGCCCAAAATGCCCGCCACACGCTTGATCGTGGCAAAATGACAGCACACTCTTGAATTCCTCATCAGGGACACACCGACGAATAATCTGGTTAGGACAGTACTTGAACAAGTAGGGTTCGTCCCAGTAAAAGTGTTTTACTTGGGATAAGAAGCGAAGTCTGTCCTGACTCGACCATTCAGTCGGTAGTAATCCCGTAGCCAAATAGTTCACAATATCTGCGAACCAGGGTTCGCACGATACTGTCAAGAGCTGTTCATCCGGAAAAACGTCGTTGATCAGAATTGGAAGCGAAGGCGAAGAAGGAAGTCGTGAGAGATGGTCGGCAACGACGTTTTCACATCCTCGTTTGTCCTTAATGACAAGGTCAAACTCTTGAAGCAAGAGGATCCAACGTATTAACCGAGATTTTGCATCTTTCTTCGCAAAAAGATGGCGCAGAGCTGAATGGTACGTGTAGACAATGACTGGAGAGCCGATGAGGTAGGGCCTGAACTTTTCTAAAGCAAATACAACAGCTAAGAATTCCTTCTCAGTTGTTGTATAGTTAAGTTGGGCGTCGTTCAGGGTCCGGCTCGCGTAATAGATTACGTGCGGCATCTTGTTGATGTGCTGTCCAAGGACAACACCGATGGCAAAGTCGGATGCATCGCACATAATCTCGAATGGGTGCGTCCAGTCAGGGGAAGAAAGAACGGGAGCAGAAGTGAGTGAGAGTTTCAGTGACTCGAATGCAGTCACACAGCTCGAGTCGAAGGTGAAAGGCGTGTCCTTGGCCAGCAAAAGCGTCAAGGGCCTAGCAATCTTGCTAAAGTCCTTGATAAAACCGTCTGTAGAAACCGGCATGGCCAAGGAAGGCTCGGATATCTCTGACGCATCGGGGAGGAGGCAGATTGGAAATGACCTCAATCTTTGCTTTGTCAACCTCTATGCCATTTTGCGAGATGATATGTCCTAGGACAATACCTTCGCGCACCATGAAATGGCATTTCTCCCAGTTCAAACTGAGATTCTTGTCCTTACATCGGGTAAGGACAGCGTCAAGATGCAGCAAACACTCGTCGAAGGAGTCGCCGAAGATGGAGAAGTCATCCATGAAAATCTCCAAAAATTTTTCCACCATGTCCGAGAAAATTCCCATCATACACCGCTGGAAGGTAGCGGGCGCATTGCATAACCCAAAGGGCATGCGGCGATATGCAAACGTGCCGAAAGGACAAGTGAAAGTGGTCTTGTCCTGGTCTTTTTCGGCGATGGGAATTTGATTGTAGCCAGAGTAGCCATCAAGAAAACAATAGTACTCATGTCCGGCCAATCGTTCCAGCATCTGGTCAATGAAAGGTAGCGGAAAGTGGTCTTTCCGCGTTGCGGCGTTGAGTTTTCTGTAATCAATGCAAACTCGCCACCCAGTTTGGGTGCGAGTAGGGATTAACTCATTCGCCTTGTTGGTTATGACCGTGATGCCCGACTTCTTGGGGACAATATGAATGGGGCTAACCCACTGGCTATCAGAGATAGGGTAAATGATACCACTATCTAGACATTTGACGATCTCCTTCTTCACAGCCTCCTTCATGACTGGATTAAGACGTCTTTGTGGATCCCGGGCTGGTTTGGCATCATCCATCAGATGAATGTGATGCTCAACGATCAGGGGACTAATCCCCTTGATGTCCGCCATGGACCAGCCAAAAGCTTGCCTGTTGCTGTACAAGACCGTGAGAAGGGCTTTCTCTTGCTTTGGAGCTAGAGAAGCCGAAATGATGACAGGGAGGGTCTCGTTCTCACCTAAGTAAGCATACTTAAGGTGAGACGGCAACGGCTTGAGTTCGAGCGTTGGAGGTGAAATGATGGAAGGCAAGACCGGTGCAAAGGTCTCGAACTCAAAGGATTCCAGCAAAGGTTCAAAACGAGTGTAGGCAACCGAGTCGGATGGTTCAGGTAACTCATCCGGGAAGTCGAAAGATTCAAACTCGGGTTGTGCGCGGATAAGATCGTTCGAGAATGTGAAACACTCGTATTCGTTATCGGGCGCAGAAACAGCAGCAGGTTCGAAGAGAAACGCACTAGTGGCGTCAAGATTATCGTGATCAAACAGAAACTCCTCGAATTCACACTCTTCTGGTGTGATCTCCTGGATCGAGCAGACATCCAGTATATGAGCATTAGATTCGGCGGGCTGATTCCCTAACCTAAAAATGTTGAGTTCAATCGTCATGTTTCCAAAAGAGAGGTTCATCGAACCATTGCGACAATTGATCACAGCATTTGAGGTTGCGAGAAATGGGCGACCGAGTATCACCAGAATTTGATTCCGGGGGCTAGCTACAGGCTGTGTGTCTAATACAATGAAGTCGACGGGGAATATGAAGTCCCCGACTTTGATTAACACATCCTCTAGCTCACCCCTAGGATGGGTATCGATCGGTCGGCCATTTGGAGAGTGCAGTGTGTGGGTTTCAACTCTCCGACGCCTAATTGCTCGTATACTGAATACGGAAGCAGGTTAACACTGGCACCAAGATCTAATAATGCGCGGTTGATGTTCTTATCCCCAATGGTAATTGAAATCGTAGGACAGCCAGGGTCCTTCCGTTTTTGTGGTAAAGATTGGGTAAGGGCATCACTCACAGCACTAGCCAAGAAAACTTTCTTGGGTACCTGAGACTTCCTCTTTTTCGTGCACAAGTCCTTTAAGATTCTCGCGTAGGACGGGACTTATTGGACAGCATCTAAAAGAGGAATATTAATGTTAACCTGCTTGAATAACTCCAAAATCTTCTCCATTTGAAGATTTTGTTTATTAGACCTCAACCGGTTTGGAAATGGAACATTTTGAAAATTGGTTGAGTCTAATGCTGGAGGAGGAGATTTTGGAGTTGGAACGGATCCCAGAATAGGTGTTTTCGTGGAGTGAGAAGTGGGTCCGTTCAGAGCAGAAGAAGAGGAAGGAGAGCCTTGTGAAGAACGGAGAATAGGCTCAGAAGACGAAGAAGAAGGAGTGGCGGCCGGGGTGTCATCGTTGATTCGCTTGCCAATGTTGTTTTGCAGCATCTTTCCCGATCTCAGTTTAGTCACGGCACTCACATTATGGTTTTGTTGTTCAAGAGCAACATGTGCATTATGTGGGTGACCGGGATTTGGCAGTGGCTGGGACGGGAGCTTCCCCTTCTCTCGCTCGCTCAAGGCCGCATTCAGCTGTGCAATCTGGGCCTCGATGGTTTTGATGCTCTGCCCGTGTGCGGCGGTGTGTTGTATTAAAGATTGGATCGAAGACTGGATGTTGGCGGTGGATTGAGTCGATTGTTTAACAAACGCCTCCAGACTTCGCTCGAGCGAGGAAACCTTATCAGTGTTTGACGGAACAAAGTTGTTATTTGGTGGAAAAGAATTGTTTGGTGCAAAATTGTTCGTCTGGTTTTGGTAAGGTTGGGGTTGGAAGGGCTGCTGATACTGAGTTTGTTGTTGCGCTTGTTGTTGCGGTGGAGGGGCCCTTTGGAAATTGTTTCCCTGGAATTGATTCTGATTCTGATTCCAGGCGAAATTGGGGTGGTTCCTCCAACCGGGATTGTAGGTGGAAGAGTATGGATCATTCCTCGGTCTTTGCTGGAATGCATTAACCTGATCCTGTCCTTGCGATGGTGGATTGTAAGGACACTCTTCGGTCAAGTGAGAAGGATCGGAACAACAAGCGCAGATGGTACGAAGGGGGAGAACAGGGCAGGAGTAGGAGAAGAAAATTTGCTCTCTATTGCTTCAAGCTTTTTTGTTATTGCAGCCATTTCAGCTCTCATCGCAATAGATACATCAAGCTGGTGAATTCCTACCCTAGACTGACCGGTAGAAGTGGAGGTAGAAGAAGAAGAAGAAGAAGTCGGTCTGGTGCTCTCCCACTGTAGCGTTTGCTCCGCAAGATCGTCAAAGAACTGCCACGCTTCCTCGTCAGATTTCGATAGGAAGTGGCCCTGACAGATGGTTTCCAGCAACTGCTTCGTTGCTGGGTTCAGTCCCTCGTATAAGGTTTGGCAGAGCTGCCATTTCTCTATACCGTGGTGAGGACACTGAACAAGAAGGTCTTTGTATCGGTCAGAGCACTTCCAGAAGGGTTCAGAAGGAAGCTGGGAGAATTGGTTGATTTCATTTCGAATTCTTGCGGTTTTATGATTTGGATAGAATTTTTTCAGAAACGCTTTAAAAAACTCGTCCCAGCTGGTGATTGAGTGGGAAGCGGTGCTATACAGCCATTTTTCAGCAAGATCGCATAAAGTGAACGGAATGACCCGTAGACGTATAGCATCGTCCGACAGCTGGGTGGTTTTCATCATGGCACAGACATTTTGAAATTTATTGATGAAGATATAGGCATCTTCAGTTTCAAGCCCATGAAAACGTGGAAGCATGTTGATGAAATGGGGCTTAATTTCAAAGTTGTCCCCATTGGCCGGAGGAAGAGAAAGGCAGGTGGGAAGTGCAGAACGGGTGGGGTAGAAACGATCCTGGAGCGCAATTCGCTGCGGCTCTACAACAGGCGGAGGTGGTGGGAGATTGGTCTCCGTAGGAGGTGGAGCCAATCCAGCGGTGGTCAAAGAGATGTTCGGATTGAATCCCGACATCGCGGAAGAAGAGGTTGGTGAAGGTGAAGGTGAAGGTGAAGATGTATGAACAGAATTCCGGTCAACGTCGGAGTTGGCCGGCAAAGGAAGGGGTGAAAGAGGAGTGGACGGAGTATCGACTTCGGAGTCGATCGCGTAGTCGGTCGTGACTAACGTAACGCGGACTAGACGGGCGCTAGTGTCCCGAGTCCAAGCGGACATACACTAAACGAGTTTAGTATAATCAAAGCGAAGAAGGTGAGGGTAAGAAAACGTCAATGGAGAAAGGCGATGGGTGGAAAATGGATTTGGCGACAAAAGGGTAAGTTTTTATAAAAGTTTTTGATTTTTTTTTTCTTTTTTTTTAGAAAGAGATTTACAGAAGTATGTACGGAAATACGGCTTAAGCAATCACAAACAAGATATGCACAATCACACCTAGATCTAGGGTAACCTAGGTCTACTAGACCTGCTCCTGAACTTGATTTTCGAAGTTAAACAGTGTCGAGAAACAGGCTTAAAAATACACCGATCACGGGGCCAGGTAAGTGCAGAGATAAGGGGAGGTTGTCCAACGCTTTCGCAAAGTCCCTTAATTAAATAACCCTTTCTCTTTCGGCGGTTGCGCCTTTAACACTTTCCTAGACACCCCGTAAACAATGTACGGTTAAGCGAGGTTCTAAACACGGTTTATCTTCTCCTAATGAGCGCGAAGTCCTTAGGGCTGAAGTCTAGTATTTTTTAATTTACAATGGACAATGCATATGCTTTAGTGATTTTTGGGGTCCTGGGAAGGGTGATGAAATCCCCACCCAATCTGGATTGGTTTCAAGCCCCTTAAGTCTGTATTAAAGAATGCAAAACAGTAACAAATCAACTGCAAACAAATTTTATTTGCGGCGCAAAGAATCCTGCACAAGAACAGTTTATTGGAAGGGGGAGAAGAATTTGCGCAAAGAAGGCTGCAGAAAACACAATTCAGTGGAGTTCAGAGGAGTGGAGAGAGGCAGAGGGACTTACAGAGAAATTTTGGGGCTCTGAAGCCACCAAGTGGCCGCGGATCCGCGGCCTAAGCTTCCTTATGCCGCGTTTCCGCGGCTAGATGGTGGGATTGGAGCCTCAAACTTTTTGTGTGGGCTTCTGTACTTATTCTCTGCTTGTCAAGATGTACTGAATCTTGATTTGCTCACTGTATTTGCTCCAGATTTGTACAGTAGACCATATGCTTCGTTTTTGTCCGTCACGGTGTAGCCGCGAACTGTGGGTCTATCTTCCCACGTCTTTGGCACTGTACTTGAACTCCGTATTTTCAACGTCCTTGGCGTCGATCTTGAACTTCGTATTTTCCTGCACACTTGCACAAAAACTAATCAAGAATAACAAGATGGTTTCTTTTACAAAGTATACTTTTTTTTTCGTTTTTTTTATACTTACAAATTAACCCGAAATTACACAAAGAAATAAACTACCGTCTTCCCGGCAACGGCGCTATTTGATTGTTAGGATACGTGCGTGTTCAAGTTCTAGTTTAAATACCGCAATCAAGACGGTTTCGCTTGTAGCTAGCCGGTTGAGTACGGGTCGTCCGCAGGGAGATGGGAGTCTTTTTCAAAGTGTTTTAACAAGTTAAGTCCGGTTGTTCAGATTTTGTTGTGGTTATCTAAGTGTTAAGTTGATATTTAAAGAGAGCTTGTTAGGGTGAGGATTAGGTTAGTTTGAGTTAGGAGTCTCCACATCTTTCGTTGCCCCACTTAATATCGGTGTTACGGTAATCGGCAACAACGGGGATTAGCACGACTAGGAAGGTACTTGCGAGTATAAGCTAGGCTTTCCAACGCATAGTCCTTCCTTTTGGTGCTTGTCTGTCCGTTCTTGGCTCTTATCCATAACCTCCGGTTAATTCAACCACAACCGGTCTCACTACGGAATCACCGCTATCATGTAGGATACGGTGCCGTAAGGAGCGGATTGTGGTTCAATTAACGGGAGTCGATTTAAGTTGTTGGGCAAGGAAAGAGTGAGAGAGATTTCCTTCTCTCAAACTTCCCTTATCCTACCCTAACAAGTATAAAACTACTCACACTTCATGATAAGGAAAAACAAAACAAAACAAAGAGGAAGATAGAAAGAAGGAGATTAGAAGAATACGACTAACTATTTGCGACCTCACCTTGGCGAGGATCGAGCGTAAGTATCATTGTCATATGAAGGATAAAGGAAAAGAGAGAAGAAAGAAACAATCAAACAAATAACAACAACTACTTAACAATTAAAATTACAATACATTACAACAAGTAAAAGAAAGAGACAAGCATGATAAAAAAATTGGTCTTCTTTATTCATCACTCTTCACTCAAAAGCTCACTACAAGTTTGATTGGAGAAGAGGTGAGAAGAGGAAGAAGAACAAGACTAAAACTAGGCAAAAAATGAGAATACAAAAATTGACCCTTCCTTCTCAAAATTCTGGGTTATTTATAGGCCAAGAAATGAAACCCTAGGGCAACCAACAGAACCCAGATGAAATGACCAAACTACCCCTGAAATCTCGTGCTCTGAACAGCCTGTACGGCCGCGGATCCGCCGCCTATAGCCCCCTTATGGCCGTGGATCCGCGCCCCTACAGAGGGTTTAGGGTGTGGGCTTCTGAGGTTTTTCCTGGTCTCCTGTCCCCTCTTGTCTGGTGTGGGTATTTTCTGATAATTCTTTCCCATTTCTTCCAGAATTTCTATTGAGCAAAGGTGGACTTTTTTGTGGATGATTGCCTCGAGCTCCACGTAGATCTCTTGGATTTTGTGCTACCATTGAGCCTTGTGCATGAGAATGACGTTGATTTGACACTTTGTCTTCCTAAACTGGTAACTGGCAACATACGGATGAAGAGCGGAGACCGCGTTTTATCTGTGGTTGGCAGGAACCGGATTTTGTCGTGTTTTTCATGAATTTCTCCGTTTGAGAACCGGGAACCTGTATCCTGCAATTGACTAGCAAACACGGCTCAAGAGTATCTACCGATATCCAATGTGATAAAAATTGGGCGGTATGAAAATGCAAAAATCTGATATGAACATCTCTCACAACTTCCTTCTTCGCCTTCGCTTCCAATTCCGATCAATGACGTTTTCCCGGATGAACAGCTCTTGACAGTATCTTGCGAACCCTGGTTCACAGATATTGTGAACTTTTTGGCCACGGGATTACTACCGACTGAATGGTCAAGTCAGGACAGACTTCGCTTCTTATCCCAAGTAAAACACTTTTACCGGGACGAACCCTATATGTTCAAGTACTGTCCCGACCAGATTATTCGTCGGTGTGTCCCTGACGAGGAATTCAAGAGTGTGCTGTCAATTTGCCACGATCAAGCATGTGGGGGGCATTTTGGCCCCAGAAAGACAGCTGAGAAGATCTTGCAATGTGGTTTCTACTGGCCACAACTCTTCAAAGACGCTCATGACTATTGCAAGACTTGCTCCCGGTGCCAACACTTGGGACGGATATCCCGGAGGAACGAGATGCCGCTCCAACCGATCTTGGTTGTGGAGATTTTCGATGTTTGGGGGATAGATTTCATGGGGCCGTTTCCCAGCTCTTTCGGGAACTTGTACATCCTTCTCGCTGTTGATTACGTCTCTAAATGGGTCGAGGCTGTGCCCAGTTGGACTAACGATAACAAGGTTGTCGTTAGGTTTCTTAAAGAAAACATTTTCTCCCGGTTTGGGCACCCCCGAGCGATCATTAGCGACAATGGAAGTCATTTCTGCAATAAGACTTTCGAGGCCTTGATGCGGAAATACTCCATTAATCATAAGCTCTCTACGCCCTACTTCCCCCAAACCTGCGGCCAGGCCGAAGTATCAAATCGGCAAATCAAGCAGATACTGGAGAAGGCTATTTCCAAGAACCGTAAGGATTGGTCGCTGAAACTCACTGATGCCCTTTGGACATTTCGAACCGCTTATAAGACCGACCTTGGCATGTCTCCCTATCGGCTTGTGTACGGAAAAGCCTGCCACCTACCTGTCGAAATAGAGCATCGCGCATTTTGGGCGATAAAGGAGCTGAATCTGTCTCTCGAAGATGCGGGCAGCCATCGGAAGCTGCAATTGAATGAATTGAGCGAGCTTAGGGATGAGGCTTACGATAACGCGGTTGTCGTTAAGAACCGAACGAAGGTGTTTCACGATAAACACCTTTTGCGCAAAACCTTCGTACCTGGTCAGTAGGTACTGCTTTACGACACCCGACTTCACTTCCATCCAGGAAAGCTCAGATCTCGCTGGAAAGGGCCGTATTTTGTGCGGAATGTATATCCGCAGGGCGCTGTGGATTTGGAAAATCCAAAGGACGGTTCATTTTTCAAAGTGAACGGACACCGACTAAAACCGTACCTTAGCGCCGAACCAACAGAGGAGCTCCTGTTCTTACAGGAGCCGGTTTACCCTGCATGATCTTCCTCTGCCTACCACCAAACTTCGGTTATCCAGCCAAGAACAGTGGACACTGTTCCAAATAAGTTTGGGGGTATGTACCATTTTGTATATATTTGTGGATATTCTTTTTCTTTTCTTTAAAAACAAAAAAAAAATTGTGTATCGCTAACCGACAATTTTGACCCTTCAAATGATCTCTTCATGCAATGACAGTGAGGACACTGTCAAGTTTAAGTTTGGGGGTACGCTCGGTACGCACTTCTAACCTTCGCATTCATATGTATATTTTGCATCTGCATACTAAAATCCATAAAATCCATAAAAATCTGAAAATTTTCTAAAAACATAAAAACTTTTCTGTCAAGTTAGCTAGTGGGAGGACTCTGATTCAACATTTCGACGGTTTTGTTTGATAAAATAAGAATAACTAAATCTTATGTTTAGATTTTGAAAACCTGAAAGATAACTCTCCTTTGAAGTTAACTATAGCTGATATACGTCTTTACATCACACTACACGTGTCGTGAGTTTTGGAAATTAGATGATAAGTCTTTTATGTTTAAAAACTTTTAAATAGATAAATAATTTTCTGAGGATCAAATAGGTTTGTTCTGAAATAAGTAATATCAAGAATAGTTTATGAAGTGAGTGAATATGAAGTAATGTTATTGATGCCTTAATTGGAACTAAGTCTGAAAAATAACCCATCTGAAACTTGATTGGAATGATTGCACACCGAACCCACTAAACACGTCTTTTATCCAAAAAAATAACTGAACTGCCGGTTATATCTCCGTTCGTATTAAATCATCTGATTTTCACGCCAAACTGTTTTTTGTTTTTGGACCTAGGTAACTTGAGTAATTAAGTCCGCTGGGGTGTTTCCACACCTAATGCCCTAAAACCAACTGGTTTGGGTGCATTGGTCCAAAGCTCGCTAAGAAGCCTAGAAAGTCCAGATTAAAACAAAATCAAGCAAGTGTTCTCTCCGAGTTAAAATTCCTAACGGTTCTTTGTGTGAGAATAATCTTGATAAAAGACAGGCTTTTATAAAAAATTTAGCGGAGATATGAAGGTTTTATTCTATGATAAAGACTATTGCACGTTCACAGAGGTGTGTATGAAATGAAAACAAGAAAAAGGTGGAGTGAAGAATAAGACCCAGTTTCCTGTTAAGAAAGATAGAAATTCTAAAGTTGAAACCTTACTGGGAAACGAAACTTGAAAAATGCCTAACTCTTTATAAGACTTATGTGATCCTTTCAAAATTCTTATCTGGGCTTTATTGTGTGACATGAGGACTTTATTCGACCTTTCTGGAACTTAACGACACTATTTGCACTGCACGTAAAGACATATAAAATCTGTAGTTAAATAAGAAGCGAGGTGTGAAAAATAAAGGTTCGATAGTCTAGACTTAGGATAATAGATTTGTTATTTTCTGAAACAAAACTTTAGGGTTTGAATCTTAGTTATTTTACAAAACTAGCTTGACCGGATTTTGTGGGTAGTATCCGCTGAAAACCCTCAGGAGACAACACTCCTCCTACTAGGGACACCTAGAGGTTTAACGGCTTGTTGCACATGCTCAGTGCAATCGCGTTCCCAGCGAAAGTGAGGTTAGGAAATTTTTTTGTGAATAAATTGGCTTTGCTCAGGACGAGCAAATGATAAGTTTGGGGGTATTTGTTCATATCAGATATTTGCATTTTCATACCGCCCAATTTTTATCACATTGCGTATCGGTAGGTACTCTTGAGCCGTGTTTGCTAGTCAATTGCAGGATACAGGTTCTCGGCTCTGAACGGTGAAATTCATGGAAAAACACGACAAAATTCGGGTTCCTGCCAACCACAAATAAAACACGGTCTCCGCTCTCTATCCGTCTGTTGCCGCACACTAGTTTAAAAGACAAAATGGCAAATCAATGTCACTTTCATGCACAAGGCTCAATGGCAACACAAGATCCAAGAAATCTACGCGGAGCTCGAGGAAATCATGACAAAAAGATCCACATTCATCACCTTGTTGTTCAACAGAAATTCTGGAAAAATCGTGAAGAAAATCTGAGAAACAACATATACCAGAATCATGGGCACAGCAGACCAGGGAAGTACAGAAAAAACCATGCCCTAACTCCACCATAGGGCCGCGGATCCGCGGCCGTACAGGCTCCGTATCTGTTGAATTTTCAGGGGGTGTTTGGTCTTTTCATATGGGTCCAGAATGTTGCCCTAGAATTTCTGTTTCCTGCCTATAAATAGCCCAGAACCTTGTGAAGCCAAGGATGCATAATCTTGTATTTTTTTTAGGTTTTAGAATACTTGTTCTTCTTCCTCTTCTCATCTCTTCTCCATTGAAAAACTTGTAGTGAGCTTTTGTGAGTGAAGAATGATGAATAAAGAAGTTCATTTTATTATTATGCTTGTCTTGTTCTCTTATTAATTACTTGTAATTTTCATTTGTTAACTTAGTTGTTGTTATTTCTTGTTGTTTCTTTCTTTTCTCTTTTCCTTTATCCTTAAACAACCATGATGCTTACGCTTGATCCTTGCCAAGGTGAGGTCGCAAATAGCTAGTTGTTATCTTCTAATCTCCTTCTTTCTATCTTCCTCTTTTGTTTTGTTTTCTTTTCATTATGATGTGTGAGTAGTTTCATACTTGTTAGGGTAGGATAAGGGAAGTTTGAGAGAAGGAAATCTCTCTCACTCTTTTCTTGCCCAACATCTTAAATCGACTCTCGTTAATTGAACCACAATCCGCTCCTTACAGCACCCTATCCTACATGATAGCGGTGATTCCGTAGTTAGACCGGTTGTGGTTGAATTAACCGGAGGTTATGGCTAAGAGCCTAGAACGGACGGACAAGCACCAAAAGGAAGAACTTATGCGTTGGAAAGCCTAGCTTATACTCGCAAGTTCCTTCCTAGTCGTGCTAATCCCCGTTGTTGCCGATTACCGTAACACCGATATTAAGAGTGGCAACGAAAGAGGTGAGCGACTCCTAACTCAAACTAACCTAATCCTAACCCTAACAAGCTCTCTTTACATATCATTTTAACACTTAGTTAATCACAAACAAATCTGGAAAATCGGACTTAACTCGTTAAAGCACATAGAAAAAGATTCTCATCTCCCTGCGGACGACCCATACTCAACCGGCTAGCTACAAGCGAAACCGTCTTGATTGCGGTAATTAACTAAAGTTGAACATGTAGAACCTCTAACAATCACCACGTTCATGAGAACGTGCAAAACGGTGGCTTTTGGGTATAGTCTCGAATCACATGGAGGCAGTGAGCGATAGGAGGGGTTTCGTCTCTCCCGGTATTGGGGTTGATGTTGCGCTGTGTTCGATTGGCTGTAACTGGAAGTCCCTGGCCAGGGCTGATATGGAGATCTACTGGTAAGTGTTATCAGTAGTTTCTCGACCCGTTATGAGCCTCACATCGACACGACTTATCGGTTACTTGGGTCTGACGTTTACCACCCCTAGACTTATATGTGACATATCAGACGAAGAGACCGGACTGTACGGGAGTGTTATTGATTGGATTCATAAGAGTGTGTACATGCTTGCTTGTTGATCTTCTGATCGCTCAATACCCGGGTGGTTGTTACGTTTAGCTGACCGCTTGCAGCTTGTGGGTATTTGATATGATCATCACCTATTACCGGCGTATTGACGAGTCTTTAGAGTCCTACATAGAGGTTTCCTGGCTCAGGGGAAACGGAATAGGAGCACATATGTGATATGTGCGGGATCGAGACTAATACGATATGTGATACTGTATTCTATTCTCGCGATATGTGATATCGGCCGATTATATGTGATATAGCCGGGTTATCGGATCAAGTGTTGATTCGATAAAATGATACATTTAAATATTAGTCGATTATATGTAATATAGCCGGGTTATTAAATCAAGTGTTGATTTAATAATTTAATGTAGAATTATATATTAGATATATTAAATTACATTAACTAATATATTGCTCACTTAAGTATTTCATTTTCTCACTTTGGATACATTTAACAAGTTTGTGACATATGTTTATTGTATTCTTTTCTTTGTTGCATTAAATATTATATATGTGATATATAATATTGTAACATGCTAGGTTATAAATTCAACTAGGGTTTATGAGATTAATACCATGGCTAGGTTTATGATTAGGTTTTTAATTATCTTAGTTAATTCTAATTGAGTGGATTAATCTTGAGATATTTTCTTGTGTTGACTTAGTCCACCTTTCTTGATATTTCTAAGATATTTATTAACCTAACCTTTAACCCTAGCCCATAGTTTATTCTCTACATGAGTTAGCCAAGACACATTTAACCCATGGCTGCATTTCTAACCTTATTACAATAATCATTCTTTCATCACAACTTCTTCTTCTTCCTCCTCACAAAAGCTTTCTAGCTTTTTTATTTGTGATGAAAGATTGTGAGAAATAGAAAACAATAGAGAGTAAAATTCCTACTTCAACATCCTCTTCTATATTAACCATATAGATTAGTTTGTTAGCTTCACTAATCTCTAATTAGTGAAGTTGATAGCTTGGGATTGTGTTTCCTCAAGGTAGATCATCTTGTATTGTGAAGTCTTCTAGGAAGGATGCCTTATTCACCTCATCGAGCCTCTCTAGTGTCACGACCCAAAGTTTGGCCCGTGACCGACACTCAACCATGTAACGTCTACAGGCGTAACGCAACTAATAAGCCGAAAACCCAGAAATCAAACTAGTAAAAGTATAGAGTGATTTAAGCAATTTATAGAACCAATTACTAAGATGTCAAGAAATCTTAAGTAGACAATCACTAAGATAACAATATACGACGTCGTAGCGAAGAAAATGAGCAACAGGTGGGAAACATCACAGATGGAATAAACTGCATAAGTAAAGTCGGCTCACAACGAGCTCGACGCCAGAATACAAAATAATATACATCGTCCTCACAACTGGTCTCTAAGTCAATAAATAAGTAGTAGATGGAGAGTACTAGATACAACAATGTACATAACTGCAAGATAACCAGATACCGTACAAAACCCACCTATCAGCAAAAGAGCTAGTACACCAACTGTAGGGATATCTGTGTCAAAAGATGCAAGAATGCAGCCTGCCGCGACTACTCCGAAGGGCAACCTGCAAACACTGTGGCACAACGGGGGTGAGTTGCCAACTCGTGAATAGAAGATAACATATAAAGGTAATCGCGAGTATGCACGTGCTACGATACTCTAACCTATATCAACAGATAACGTCTATATGATGAACTGGATGCTCAAATCATGCAACAAGTGCGATCTAATAACATCTCCATATGATGAGCAAGAAATGTGATGATCAGGTATAACAATGCAGTCTAACAACCCTATATAGAATGAACAGGGTATGCAATGATCAGGTATAGCAATGCAATCTAACAATCTTATATAGAATGAACAGGGTATGCAATGATCAGGTATAGCAATTCAATCTAACAACCCTATATAGAATGAACAGGGTATGCAATGACCAGGTATAGCAATGCAATCTAACAACCCTATATAGAATGAACAGGGTATGCAATGATCAGGTATAGCAATGTGTACTATATCAGGTATAATAGATACAGGATGAGATATCAATTACTACATACTGAGCATGGGAAATATAACATCTACATGGAATGACATCGTGGAAAGTATAATCGGTACCCATCAATGTACCCAAATCCCAATACTACTCAGGCGTCGCCATCCTCCTCGGTCCTCCAATCCTGTAAATCTCATATAACCGTGAGTGCGCAACATCGGCACCCAAAATATCAAGAAATACTCGTGCCAAGCATCGACGCGCAAATCCTCCTGTATAGGGCATCTGTCAGTCCGGATTAGCCCACAGGCTCTATCTGCGGTATCGGCCCTCGGCCCCGGTAGTATGAGTCGTCCCGTATCCATCCATAGACTCTGGTCGGTATCCTCCGGATAACCGCCTGGTCCAACCAATCACCGGTAGGTAGTAGTCCCTCTGCCAGGCTCACCGTCTACTACACAGCGAAACCGTTCTCGCCCCGGGGTACCATACCGGGTCCACCATGTACCCGTAATCGGCTTCATCCAACTCCTCGATTCGAGTTCACATATATCACTCTAGTACCGAGAAAACACATGGTGGACGCACCGAAATATCATATCAAGGGAAACCGGGTTTTTAAATAATTAACTATTCTCTTTGAAATATCCACGGTTCCCCAAATCCAAAATTAACATGGAAACAACATATCTTAATCCGTAATCTAAGCAAGTATGAAGATATCAATATATGTGTGCACTGGCATGAATGTACAGTGTGCATGTGCGCAGGTATGAAGATATCAATATATGTGTCACGACCCGAAAGAGCACGTGACTGGCCCTTGAACCATATGAAGTCTATAGGACTCCATCTGATCCAAGTAAGCGAAAAGCCCAGAAATCTAAAACCATTTTTAAGAATAAGTAAAGAAACTCGTTTAAAAAAGTGAAGAAAAACATGTTTGAAATCAAGGTTTTTAAATAACTAAGCCGAAAGTACGTTTTGAAAACAGTAAGGTCTTTTCTAAAAATTTCGGCAGAGTCTCTTTTGTAAAACTGGCCCCGAATGGGGTACAACAAGGATAACAATATATGCAATGATAAAGGCATCCCCAAGCGGGAGCTAGCTCTTCGTCAAATGACGGCCACAACCACACAAGCAATAAGAATATACAACGCCGAAAGGCGAGGGTCAAACCAAAAGAACTCAAAAGCAACAAGAAAACTGCAATATTACTAAGCGCGACTCTAAGGTCGAATAATACATCACTAAAGTCTAGGTCTGAAACAATATACAAGTTTTGGTTGATGGAAATTCTAGATACAATGAATAAAATAAGTACAATGGTGGTTCTTGATGCAAAAGAATCCACCTACCAAAAGCAATTCACCCGCAAGAAAGCAATGTGCCAGAAATGCCGCAATGGAACCTGTACGGTAGAACCTGCAAGAACTGTGGCACAATGGGGGTGAGTTACCAACTCGTGAATAAAAATATCTACAAGCAGAAACCGAATGCAAGACAGAAACCTAGGTCAACAATCAGTAATATAACCACAAGAGTACATCTGAAGTATGATAAGGTGGCAAGGTAACATCTAAATATGTATGTAGTGCTAGGTACCCAGGTAATAACATGTCATCAGTATAGGGTATGTCTGCATGAAGTAAATATGATGAACTATCAAGGATATCAATACACATATATTAGCGTCCTATACCACTAATATTGGTGTAAGGGTATATATAACAGCGCCCTCATACCCTGTTATATATACAAATGAAGTATGATCAGTGTAAATCCAGTCTGTATATGATCCATGTCTGTATATATGTGGAACCCATCCACCGTCACCCAATGACAATAAGCATCATGTATGCAATATGAGGATATAAACAAAATCATGGAAAAACATCATGAAACCCGTACCTAGCATCGACACGTAAATCCTCATCCATCGGGCTCCGTCAGTCCGGATCGGCCCGCGGGCTATGTCTGCGGAATCGGCCCTCGGCCCCGGCAGTACGCCCATCTCTCAACTCCGGTCGGTATCCTCCAGATATCCGCCGAGCTCAAATACAATCACCGGTAGGTACTCGCCCGCCTCCAGGCTCAATCGGCAAAACCCATCGATCATCTTGCCGAGGGGAACCATACCGGGCCCACCACGAACCCGCAAACGGATCATCCACTCCTCGAATCGGGTTTCAAGCACACGTCTCAGCACCGAGAAAACGCGTGGTGGGCGCACCAAAATATCATATCACGAGGTACCGGGTTTTTCAAAATAGAGCATCCTTTCTTAAATAATCCCACGGTCCTCAAACCAGAAATCACATGAAAATCCAACATCAAGAAGTAAATCCAATGCGATGTACTATGCAATCAATCCATGATGTATGCTACATGTAAAGAAAGGTAATCATATCAGAAGTCATGCAATAGTACTACAGTGTAGTGGCATGGCAATTATCGATGATGAAGTGTGTGAGCCGGCAAATAGTGTACGTGGAACATACGCATCATCGATAATGGTGCTGGTGTCCTAACAGCATGATAATAATATAGCAATAAACATATGCCAGCAATGCGAATAGCATGAAAATGCGGAAATCAAATAGTCAACACCACAGTGAAGAATCTACTATGCAAACTACATCTAAGTATCAGGTCAATCAGGAGGGGTAGGTGTGGAAACCACCTAAATCTGAGTCGATAAATATATAGATATATAGTCGGTGATCCCGCCTCAACAACATATCGTAGGACATCCTCGAGTTATGAGTGCGGATCTATCATCAATATCGGCTCGTAAGGTAAATCATCGTACGGCATCCCCATAGCTGGGTACGGGTCAACATCTCACTATCTCATCACATAACAGGTATCACCATCATCAGATCATATAATCTGGGGTACTACTCTATGTCTAGTACAAATCGATACCATCAATAAAGTATGCATGCGGGGGTAAACACACATCCCAAGCCCGCAAGAATCACAAGTCATATCCCAAATATGAATCATATCAAATCACCGATCTCGCGGCACAAAGCCCACATCATCGACTCATCTCCAAAGTCATCCCATATCATCAAACACCGTGCAAGTATAATGAGTATGCAAGGTTATGCGTGCTGGTGTACCTCTATCCTAGAGCTCGCAACTAGGAACTACTCTAGTTATTTCTAGTTCTAACTAACCATAACACCCTACAACTATCACAAATAAACTACATAGTATTCTATCTACGGACTGCGGGGGTGCTATACGCCATCCACCCGACTTCCCCCTGTAGATATAATCTACTCACCTTGCATCATCATTTGCGGACGTCACCACGTATTTGCTTGTCGTCCCGAAGTCTTCATGGGTACCTACATGTCAAAGTATCGTATATGCGCATTAAAACCAAATCAAAGCTAAAACGGCACACGAAATCCAAAATGATACGATAAGGGGCCTATAGGTGAGAACCTATGGCACGCCTTCAAAACCATCAATAAATCCTCTATATCGTCGTATAAACGCCAAATAGTCGAGGCAAAACACAATCCACAATTTCAGACTTAAAAATACGGAATACGGAAACACGAATCCAAAATAGCAACTTAGGATATATGTCCCAGATTTTACTCTAGATGGAATCAGTCAAAACTAGAAGTACCCTGGGCCAAGAATAGAGGAAATGGGGGCATGCACGCAAAACGAGGCAAATCCCCTCTGATCTGGCCGCAAATTGCGGCCAGAATGGGAAAACCGGCGGCCTCACTTTGGAGTGGGGAGCTAGGGTTTGGTGTGGTGGTTCTCTGGTGCCTGCACATCTCACTGTCCGCTCAATATTATTTTAGGAGTCTCGGGGTAAAAGCAGATTCAATAAACACTACACAGATTTCATAATTTCCCCGATATCGGTTTCTAAAATCCGTATTCTGTTTTAAGCTTCAGGTTTTGGGTTCCAATTCATACACTAAGGTGTTGGTATAACCTTAACTGAGCTCAATTTCATAATACAACACCAATTCATCACAACCCTAACTAGGTTTTCATCAAGTCCATAATATCACACAATATCGATTCTATAACAACATTGGGGTATAGGGAATGCTAGAATTAAGCTAATGTTTCAGAAATTACCTCAATTGGCAACTCAAGAATTTTCTTGAGTTGCCCCTAGTGCCCAAACTCCATGCTTTCTTGGTCCATCATGAAGGTCTTGAGCTTGTGCACAATTTTAATGAAGTGGATGTGTGGTTTTGGGGTAGTTTTGAGATGGTTTGAGGCTATTGAAGAGGGGAGGAAGAGGTGAAGAGGAAGCAGCAGCAGCAAGGGAGAGGGAGAGAAAAATGAGTGTTAAAGATGGAGGAGAAATGGCTAATTGGTTAAGTCAAATGAGCCCATACCCCACTCTCTCACCTACCCTCATTCTATATTCTTTTCTTTTTTCTTTCTCTTTTCCTTTTTCTTTTCCTCCAAAACCCTTCTCACAAGAATAGTAGCTCCAAATAACATGAAAGAAAATGCACAAGTGTGATAAAAATGATATGTGCAAGTTTTGCACAAAAAGCCAAAAAATCCGATTAGCGATTTTTAATCGCGATTAGCACTAAATTAGTGTCAAACTAATCACAAAAACTTTAAAATGTCATAATTCTCTAATTTACCCTATTTTAGAATTTTTCATAATTTTCCAAAATTTTCCCCATTTATTTGCATTTAATAATACCAAAATATTAAAATATTCAATAAAATAATATTAAATTATAAAAATTCCCAAAAATTAATATTTTATCTTTTTGAAGTGTTACAATCTACCCCCGTTAAAGAAATTCGGTCCCCGAATTTAAATTTAAACCCCCAATACTTAAAACAATTTCAGTAATAATCCATTTTGTCGGGGCTCCGAAAACATTAACACATAGAGAATATCATAAAAATGTACTGCTCTACTGGAAATCAATCCCCAAAATGCATATATAAGAATATCCTATGCGTCTGGTGCGCAAGGAATCAAAATCCATATATGTGTCAAACAAGAGTACAAAACAACATCTAGGTGCAACTGGTGTGCACGAAACATCTGTCGTAGGCAACGTGTGTGCCTGACAGAAAAATCAGGTGCATGTGACATGCACGAAGAATCCCGCTTTAGTGCATCTGGTGTGCACCAAAATCGTATATCAAAACACTAAAGGTGCATGAAAACTACGCTGGAAGTGCAAATCAAATCACTGCATACGGTAGGCATGAAATCTCAATCAATATCTCAAATGTAATAACTCTGCGCAAAATATATAAATATCCAGTGGGTGCATGAAACCAATATCATGAAACTCAGTCATCAAAACTAAATCATGCAAACAGAACGCCCAAAATACCGAAATCCAAAATGACGGATACGTGATAATCGAATCACAAAATCATAAATCATAAATACCGTCGTCGGTAGTTCCTCCTTCGAGGTCGAGAAGGAGTCGGTGCATCCACTGCTAGCAGCGCAGGATATCTACTTGCCTCTTGCTCACGATCTGGCGTCCTCTGACTCTGGGTCCTTATCTTCCTTGCGGATTTCCTATCTCGCAGTCAATCGGCTCATCGGCCCTGTCAGGTGTGCTAACGGGGACGATTCCGTTCTGGCACTTCTCTGGTCATCTCTCGGTCAATCCTCACGACCATTCGTAAGGCAACATATCACTAGCGTCGGCCTCTGGCTCTCTGAAAGCACGTCACACATCTGATCCTGGGTGCAAACATCATTGCAGCAATGTCCTGGAAGGAATCCTGCTCAAGGTCTCTTCCCAACGTCTCTATAAGCATATCAGGTCTCTAGTCTCGACGGGAAGTAATGACAGCTCGTCAGTGTCTCGCACGAACCTCTTGTTCTACCTGTCTCTATCGTCGTCCACTATGACGTCACGCCAAGCTACTACGCACTGCACTGTTCTCGGCCACGGTCAATCTGAAGTCTCTCGCACAGACTCGAAATCGCGTATTTTGTAGCTTCATCATTCTGTAGAAGATGTCAGGCCGAACAGGTCCTCGGGAACACGTCCCAACCATCGGAGGAATACTCATCACTCGTCCGTCCTTGATCAATTCGCAACGCATCTGGGTAAGTTCCTTTATCCGAACCTGGTCAACTACCTCGTCGACAATGCCGCACTCTGGCCTGCTGGGTGTGCGCAATATGACTACTCCTGGGTCTAGGTCTTCTCGTATCGTACTCCAGAAAGGTCCTTTCGAGGTTCCTCTCTCAATCTCATTCCTGCCGAATTGCCCGGAAGACGTCATCCATTGCTTAAGCTAATTCTTATTCCGGAACGGCTGCATACTTATCGCGCTTCTTTCTGGAAGATATATCCATATACCACGCCTCTGGGTGCGTATCACATCTCTGATGTCAGCGGAGTGGGACGTCATCTCGTCGAAATATCTTGCGAACTCTTTTCTTCACTCGGCTTCCATGTCGACTGATTCGGACTCGTCTCATCATGGCTGCATGGACTGTGCTCCAACGGCTATCCTCGTATCTGGTGTCTCCCAAGCAATGCATCCCATCACACGATATCCGAATGATGTCGAATCATCCGATCGACTCGTCGGAACTTCGTAATCCCCCAAGAGATCAACATCATGGGTACAGTTTAATAGTATCGAGTACATGCCACAGCGTCGGTGGTCCAGCCGTAGAAGGGCAAACCCAAGCCTCACTAATGGCGCCGCGGAACAGCCGCAAACCCTAAGGTTCAAAGGCTTTCACACGGTCATTAAGTCGAGTTAGGGTTTTATTCTTCTAGAGGGTCCATAGAATCACCTGCATGTCTTTCCGTATACTTTAAACTTGGAAAATGGGCTCCTGACATTCGATCGTCTCTATCGACTCTCAACGAACCTGCGTGAAGTCGTCTCTAGCTGGAAACAATCTATCTGATGACCTCGCATCGGTAAACGGACGAACCCAATGTCTTAGTCGTTCATCCTCAGGTGACTAGCGACTCGCTATCATCTCTCTAAGTATATGCTCACGCTGCAGTAGCTCCAACCATTTGGGCGATATCTCGTCATTTGCAGCAGCAACTGGCTCATTCGCCTGTACGCCGAACAGCGCCTCAATCCTCCAGGAAAGGCGATACATTGGCGGTCATCTCTGAATCGGTCTTCTCTAGATCCGAGTAAGACTCTCCACACTGGAAATCTTCTACTCAACTGGGCCCGCTCCGGCGCAAAAATCGGACGAATCACCTTCGTCTCTCAAATCGGGTAGACTAGCTATCATCTGTCTCATATCCACCTGGAAGCTCCGGCAATCTCAGCTCGTAAGCTCCGGAAGCGACATCCTGTCAACCTCAGCAACAGCTAGTCCATCTGTCTGCACGGTAGGCGACATCATAATCTCTGAGGTATGCTATACATCAACAGTCCTCTCTCAACTGGCAGCTCTAACAACGGCCCGATCATCCGGTACAAACCAAGCACTCGCCTCCACTAGAGGTCACAATCACCAATACTAACTCGAGAAGTTCCCATGTCACCAGAAAACACAATGGTCGGCCCTCGTACCCGACGAGCTCACCCCGACCGTAACCCTAGCAGCAGCCCAAACTGCGCTCAAACATGGTGACAGGAACCTCAATCGAGTATCAAAGAGAGCGCATCAATGGCAAGAAAAGAAACAACAGATCCAGAGTGGATACATGATCATAAGAAGGAACAGCATCAATGAAGATATGATCATGAACTAATAGAATCGTGGATCTCAAATGGATGTATAATCATGGATATAAAGAGAATCACTGATCTCGAAAATATGTACATCCTAAGGTTCCTTAAGAGGAGTGGCGTGTCGTAAGTATGCCGCGGAACATACCAACGGTACGTCACTCTACTTTAGTCACCTATTCCATCAACCAAGGGCCATCCTACGCGACGAAAGTTCGGGTCTAATACCCCCTCGACCAAGTCTAAGTTCCGTAAGGTCAAGCCTAAGTTCCGTATATATATAAACGCCCTAGGCTCCACATAGTCAAACTTAGACTCAAACCAAGGTCAACCTAGCGCTCTGATACCAACTTTGTCATGACCCGAAAGAGCACGTGACTGGCCCTTGAACCATATGAAATCTATAGGACTCCATCTGATCCAAGTAAGCCAAAAGCCCAGAAATCTAAAACCATTTTTAAGAATAAGTAAAGAAACTGGTTTAAAGAAGTGAAGAAAAACATGTTTGAAATCAAGGTTTTTAAATAACTAAGCCGAAAGTACGTTTTGAAAACAGTAAGGTCTTTTCTAAAAATTTCGGCAGAGTCTCTTTTGTAAAACTGGCCCCGAATGGGGTACAACAAGGATAACAATATATGCAATGATAAAGGCATCCCCAAGCGGGAGCTAGCTCTTCGTCAAATGACGGCCACAACCACACAAGCAATAAGAATATACAACGCCGAAAGGCGAGGGTCAAACCAAAAGAACTCAAAAGCAACAAGAAAACTGCAATACTACTAAGCGCGACTCTAAGGTCGAATAATACATCACTAAAGTTTAGGTCTGAAACAATATACAAGTTTTGGTTGATGGAAATTCTAGATACAATGAATAAAATAAGTACAATGGTGGTTCTTGATGCAAAAGAATCCACCTACCAAAAGCAATTCACCCGCAAGAAAGCAATGTGCCAGAAATGCCGCAATGGAACCTGTACGGCAGAACCTGCAAGAACTGTGGCACAACGGGGGTGAGTTGCCAACTCGTGAATAGAAATATCTACAAGCAGAAACCGAATGCAAGACATAAACCTAGGTCAACAATCAGTAATATAACCACAAGAGTACATCTAAAGTATGATAAGGTGGCAAGGTAACATCTAAATATGTATGTAGTGCCAGGTACCCAGGTAATAACATGTCATCAGTATAGGGTATGTCTGTATGAAGTAAATATGATGAAGTATCAAGGATATCAATACACATATATTAGCGTCCCATACCACTAATATTGGTGTAAGGGTATATATAACAGCGCCCTCATACCCTGTTATATATACAAATGAAGTATGATCAGTGTAAATCCAGTCTGTATATGATCCATGTCTGTATATATGTGGAACCCGTCCACCGTCACCCAATGACAATAAGCATCATGTATGCAATATGAGGATATAAACAAAATCATGGAAAAACATCATGAAACCCGTGCCTAGCATCGACATGTAAATCCTCATCCATCGGGCTCCGTCAGTCCGGATCGGCCCGCGGGCTATGTCTGCGGAATCGGCCCTCGGCCCCGGCAGTACGCCCATCTCTCAACTCCGGTCGGTATCCTCCAGATATCCGCTGAGCTTAAATACAATCACCGGTAGGTACTCGCCCGCCTCTAGGCTCAATCGGCAAAACCCATCGATCATCTTACCGAGGGGAACCATACCGGGCCCACCACGAACCCGCAAACGGATCATCCACTCCTCGAATCGGGTTTCAAGCACACGTCTCAGCACCGAGAAAACGCGTGGTGGACGCACCAAAATATCATATCACGAGGTACCGGGTTTTTCAAAATAGAGCATCCTTTCTTAAATAATCCCACGGTCCTCAAACCAGAAATCACATGAAAATCCAACATCAAGAAGTAAATCCAATGCGATGTACTATGCAATCAATCCATGATGTATGCGACATGTAAAGAAAGGTAATCATATCAAAAGTCATGCAATAGTACTACAGTGTAGTGGCATGGCAATTATCGATGATGAAGTGTGCGAGCCGGCAAATAGTGTACGTGGAACATACGCATCATCGATAATGGTGCTGGTGTCCTAACAGCAGGATAATAATATAGCAATAAACATATGCCAGCAATGCGAATAGCATGAAAATGCGGAAATCAAATAGTCAACACCACAGTGAAGAATCTACTATGCAAACTACATCTAAGTATCAGGTCAATCAGGAGGGGTAGGTGTGGAAACCACCTAAATCTGAGTCGATAAATATATAGATATATAGTCGGTGATCCCGCCTCAACAACATATCGTAGGACATCCTCGAGTTATGAGTGCGGATCTATCATCAATATCGGCTTGTACGGTAAATCATCGTACGGCATCCCAATAGCTGGGTACGGGTCAACATCTCACTATCTCATCACATAACAGGTATCACCATCATCAGATCATATAATCTGGGGTACTACTCTATGTCTAGTACAAATCGATACCATCAATAAAGTATGCATGCGGGGGTAAACACACATCCCAAGCCCGCAAGAATCACAAGTCATATCCAAAATATGAATCATATCAAATCACCGATCTCGCGGCACAAAGCCCACATCATCGACTCATCTCCAAAGTCATCCCATATCATCAAACACCGTGCAAGTATAATGAGTACGCAAGGTTATGCGTGCTGGTGTACCTCTATCCTAGAGCTCGCAACTAGGAACTACGCTAGTTATTTCTAGTTCTAACTAACCATAACACCCTACAACTATCACAAATAAACTACAAAGTATTCTATCTACGGACTGCGGGGGTGCTATACGCCATCCACCCGACTTCCCCCTGTAGATATAATCTGCTCACCTTGCATCATCATTTGCAGACGTCACCACGTATTTGCTTGTCGTCCCGAAGTCTTCATGGGTACCTACATGTCAAAGTATCGTATATGCGCATTAAAACCAAATCAAAGCTAAAACGGCACACGAAATCCAAAACGATACGATAAGGGGCCTATAGGTGAGAACCTATGGCACGCCTTCAAAACCATCAATAAATCCTCTATATCGTCATATAAACGCCAAATAGTCGAGGCAAAACACAATCCACAATTTCAGACTTAAAAATACGGAATACGGAAACACGAATCCAAAATAGCAACTTAGGATATATGTCCCAGATTTTACTCTAGATGGAATCAGTCAAAACTAGAAGTACCCTGGGCCAAGAATAGAGGAAATGGGGGCATGCACGCAAAATGAGGCAAATCCCCTCTGATCTGGCCGCAAATTGCGGCCAAAATGGGAAAACCGGCGGCCTCACTTTGGAGTGGGGAGCTAGGGTTTGGTGTGGTGGTTCTCTGGTGCCTGCACATCTCACTGTCCACTCAATTTTATTTTAGGAGTCTCGGGGTAAAGCAGATTCAATAAACACTACACAGATTTCATAATTTCCCCGATATCGGTTTCTAAAATCCGTATTCTGTTTTAAGCTTCAGGTTTTGGGTTCCAATTCATACACTAAGGTGTTGGTATAACCTTAACTGAGCTCAATTTCATAATACAACACCAATTCATCACAACCCTAACTAGGTTTTCATCAAGTCCATAATATCACACAATATCGATTCTATAACAACATTGGGGTATAGGGAATGCTAGAATTAAGCTAATGTTTCAGAAATTACCTCAATTGGCAACTCAAGAATTTTCTTGAGTTGCCCCTAGTGCCCAAACTCCATGCTTTCTTGGTCCATCATGAAGGTCTTGAGCTTGTGCACAATTTTAATGAAGTGGATGTGTGGTTTTGGGGTAGTTTTGAGATGGTTTGAGGCTATTGAAGAGGGGAGGAAGAGGTGAAGAGGAAGCAGCAGCAGCAAGGGAGAGGGAGAGAAAAATGAGTGTTAAAGATGGAGGAGAAATAGCTAATTGGTTAAGTCAAATGAGCCCATACCCCTCTCTCTCACCTACCCTCATTCTATATTCTTTTCTTTTTTCTTTCTCTTTTCCTTTTTCTTTTCCTCCAAAACCCTTCTCACAAGAATAGTAGCTCTAAATAACACGAAAGAAAATGCACAAGTGTGATAAAAATGATATGTGCAAGTTTTGCACAAAAAGCCAAAAAATCCGATTAGCGATTTTTAATCGCGATTAGCACTAAATTAGCGTCAAACTAATCACAAAAACTTTAAAATTTCATAATTCTCTAATTTACCCTATTTTAGAATTTTTCATAATTTTCCAAAATTTTCCCCATTTATTTGCATTTAATAATACCAAAATATTAAAATATTCAATAAAACAATATTAAATTATAAAAATTCCCAAAAATTAATATTTTATCTTTTTGAAGTGTTACAATATGTGTGAACTTGTATGAATATACAGTGTGCATGTGCGCAGGTATGAAAATATCAATATATGTGTGCACTGGTATGAATATACAGTGTGCACGTGCGCAGGTATGAAGATATCAATATATGTGTGCACTGGTATGAATATACAGTGTGCACGTGCGCAGGTATGAAGATATCAATATATGTGTGCACTGGAATGAATATACAGTGTGCATGTGCGCAGGTATGAAGATATCAATATATGTGTGCACTGGTATGAATATACAGTGTGCATGTGCGCAGGTATGAAGATATCGATATATGTGTGCACTGGTATGAATATACAGTGTGCATGTTCGCAGGTATGAAGATATCAATATATGTGTGCACTGGTATGAATATACAGTGTGCATGTGCGCAGGTATGAATATAACATATGCTGTTATGCGACAAATCATGACAACATCAATAAGGTAGAATCAGTATGATATATGATTTGTAGCAATCATATAATGTGAGTGTCATGGCAATCACTAACGGTGTGAGTGTAGCATATCAATCATGCTCGTGCGACTTGAACCGTTAGTGACAGTGCAGTGTCCTATGCTATCATTTCTATATGCAACAATAAGGTATGCTACTATAGTCCATATGAACATCTAAAATCTAATATCCTGACTCGCCCTGACGCTTAACGCCATACGGGCGATTTCCCCGTAGATGTTAAATCTACTCACCTGGTCGTGCACTACTCGTAGCCGACCACCTGCTTTCTTTTCTTAGCTTCGTCCGACGTACCCGCCTGCGAACCTGGAATTACACAAGAATCCATATATAAGCAACTATCTCGCAAAACGCGATATCGAAGTCAAACGATACGCTCGCGTCGCGAACTAAACGCGCGTGTGTACGATACACTAAACGTGTGCACGCGTCTAAAACTAACCCCGATACGCCGCGATACGCTAAATCATGGAACCCTCTCGCGTATCGCGCGAACCAAACGTACTAGAAATATGATATAACGTCTCAGATTCTACCCAGGCTAACAACTTACAAAACTATTCATACCACTGGCCTAGAAATAACGACAGACTCTTACCCATCCAAACATCACGCAAAAATTCCCCTATCTGGCCGCAAATTGCGGCCAGATAGAATAAATCGGCGGCCTCGCTATGGGGTAGGGGTCTCGGGCTCTAGTGGTGTGGTCTATGCCTTGTATACAAGCTCCATTTAACTCAATTTCAACCTGAACTACTCGGGCCTATAGCAGATCACAGAAATCCAAAAAGTTCACTTAAAAACACTAAATTTGCACAATTAGAAACCCTATGGTATTTTGGTGTAATCTGGGGTCTAACTAGGTTTACATGGCCTTAATAACACCTAATTAGGCTAGGTTAACCAATATTAACAGCACTAAACAATAAGTCCACACAAATCACCATTTCAAGCACAAAATCTCACTTTATACACAAACCGAAGCTAAACTACACATACGTTAAACAAACAAGAAGTTGGGCTCGGATTCTATACCTTACAAGACCCTAGGTGCAAGGAGAAAGGAGGTGGAGAAGATGGGAGTGCTGCTGCAGCTGCTGGGGGCTGCTGTTGGTGTTGTTGTTGCTGCCACTGCCTGCTGCTGCTGTTGTTACGGCTTGCTGCTGCTGCTACTGATGCTGCCTCTGCAGCTGCTGCCTCTCTCTCTCTCTCTCAGCTGAGTGTGTGTGTGTGAGTTGTGAGGAAAAATGAGGCCCCAAGTCAAAACCCCCCTCTCTCTTTCCCTCTCTTCATTTAATGAGCATGGCTCAAGCCATGCCCATACTCCCTCTCTCATGCACCAAGTCAACAAAAGAAAAGAAAAGAAAAACAAATTAACAAAACACTCAAATAAATAAAACCCCATTAAAGCCCAAAACACTTAATACAAATAGGTTAACCCACCATGGTTGTTAATCATGGTTTTAACCCCAAATCTAAACCCTAGTTTACATGCACAAGTTTGTGTGTGCCTAGAAAAATCCTAATAAAATATTCATTAATTAGAATAAATTATCTGAAACTTAATTTGGTAAACTTTTACCAAAAGCTATCTAGAAAAATATAATTAACCCCTAAACACGACCTAAGGTGTTACAATCTTCCCCCCCCCTTAAAGAAAATTCGTCCCCGAATTTTAAAATACATAGCTACGCATACCTTCAGAGAGATGAGGGAACTTCTTCCGCATCTTGCCCTCAGCCTCCCAAGTGATCTCTTCACCGTTTGGGATGCACCAAAATACCTTCTCTGATGGCAAGACCTTCGATCGAAGTTTCTTCACCTGCCGGTCCAATATTACGACTTGCTGTTTGGTGAACGAAGGATCACGCTCGAACTAAATGGTCTGGCGCTAAATCCAAAAGAAAGGTCCTGAAGGTAATTGCAAGGTATCGACATGGGGAAATACGGGGTGAATATTCAATAATCTGGGTGGAAGTGCCCAACTTAAGGCAACGAACCAACTCGCCGTAGGGATCCTAAAAAGACTTACTATCCTGGAAAACTTCCCAAAACTCAACATGTCATTTATCGGAAATTTCCGTGGGAATACATGATCTGCCATTGCGAACTTGAATCTGCGACTATCTTGGTCAGCATCTGATCTCTATCCGCAATATACCGTTTTCATCCTGACCCAAAACAACCGAGTCAATTTCCGAAATTTCTAAAGTAGCTGAGGTCCAAAAATCCTATAACACGGAGTTAGGAAAAACAGACTGGTGATCGACATGACCTAACCTCTAATCCTAAAGGTTACCAATTGGAGTGTCTCCTGATAACTGCTATCAAAGGAGAACCCTATCGAAGGCAAACAACAATCCCCAACTGCCGACAATAATTTCTACATACGCCCAACTTAACAAGAACAACTGAGTATCACCGGATGACAAGCATCCGAATGGAGTCACATCCTGACAACTCCTGGGTGGACACCATAATGAAAATTCAGGGAGATCTGCTCTCGTTCCCTCTTCGGAACGGTTAAAGGTTGCAACTCTCCCGTCAGTCTCAGTTGCTCAACTCAAGTACACAACAAGACAGACATCTAGAAACGAATCCCAAGACTTCTCTTTCTATCCCTGCCCCCCCCGTAACTACCTTACAAGTCACGTTAACAGTTGGTGGGGCTTGAATGAGTACAGAGAGTTGACCGATGTGCCTGCCCTAGGATTCCTCGTCTCTTCCCTATAACATTAGGTACACAAGTGTCTCTCTAGCCTAGCGCACCCTTGCCACAAGTCAAGGATTCCAAAATCATTACCCAGCCGAGTAGGCTCCAATATCTCTGACGAACGAGCGTCGGCGGGCAGTGTCTCGCGAAAGTGATTTAAGAAAAGTGGTCGGGCGCTGACACGAGCAAGCTGTCTCCTCAGTAGAGACGAACTTAAGCTGCACTCAACGATCGCACAAGAACTGTGAATCTGCGGAGGACTTATCACAACAATCAAATTCCGCCGCAGGAAGATGTACATTTAACTCTGGTGGTCCGTGAAAATCTGACACGACTCTCAAACAAGTGGTGTCTCAAATCTACAACGAAAATCCATCGCGGCCATCTCCAGATCATGAGTGGGATATCCTTCTCGTACTTCCTCCAAATGTAAAGAAGCAAAAGCGATAACTCCATTGTGTCACCTCAGTACACATTCGAGTCCTACTCACGAAACATCACAGTTAAACCACAAAGTCGCCCGAACCAAAAGCAAAGAAAGGGCTGAAGCAGTTGTTAACCGTGTCTTCAACTGCGGAAACTCCGCACAAAAGCCTCAGTCCAAAGAAAAGAAACCTCCATTCCAGTAAATTTAGTCAACGGGGCAGCATTACACTAGCAATCCTGCATGAGACGGGTTTAACACCTGCTAAGCCAAAAATATGCGGACCTCCGTCCCGCTCACAAATTTGGGCCTAAGCTGTATGGCCACGATCTTCCTCGAAACCATACCAATTCGTCTCCGTAACTACAAAACCTAGGAGTCAACACGAACAAGCTTGAAGGGAACACTCCGAAAATCTAGCAAACCACTGGGACTCTCCCAGTATCCATAAAACAGATCCTCGAGGGCTACTCCTATCCCTCAAGACACACTAAAAAGACCAGGATGTCGTAAATAACATAACAATAACTGGTCGAGGAACGGCCCGAAGAAAACCAGTTCATCACACCTACGAATGCTGCTAGAGCATTGGTGAGTCCAGTGACACACCCAAAACACACAAAGCCCGCAGCACGCACAAGGCATTCTTCGGAATGTCATCACTCCGGACCCGCAACAATGATGACCAGATCCCTAACGAACTTAGACAAGGTCTCGCACTCTGGTGCTGATCGAAGAAATCGTCAATGCGAGGTACATGATACTTATCCGCACCGTAAGCCGATTCAAGTGACGATCCATCAATACACAGCCTCAATCTGTCGTTTTCCTCCTGGAAGAACAGAAATAGGAGCTTCATAAATGCGAAACACTCAGACGCACAACCCCCTCAACAACCACTCTGCAGCAGATCCTTAGCTCCTTAAGCTTCGCCGGCTCATCTTGGAATGACGTCGGAAAAATTCTCGCACGAAAGAAAACCGGTCCAACAAACCAACTTTGGCTACAGCATCACGAAAAAACGCCAAGAATCCACGACATCTCCTCAGTGCCGACTAGCGAACAAGGCTGAATTCAAGCGGTAAGAGGCGGCACCACTATCCACCTGCACAACAAGAACTGACTTGCCCAGGAAAACAAAACCTAACTGTTTCCTCACGGTAGCCCACAATGCCTAACACGTAGCTAACCAGTCCGTGCCCAGGAGATTACAAAATCCAACATCTTTAGGAGGCTCAAAATGACAAACGAATCTCTATCTCCTATCCGATGGGCACACGACCGAATTATGTGTCGCGCAACAAAAGGATTGCTGACAGAAGTTAGCACAACAAAAGGCTGATCTACCTAGTACGACTCTCATCCTAAACTCGGCACGAGGTGTGTAAACATACGAGTGCAACAAAAGGTCATACTGAAAGAGTACCTGTAGGCTTCGCATTGGACGCCCGCGCGTCCCGATGAGTCGAAGCGAAAACGTGTGCCTGTCCTCCATCTGCGACTGATCGAACTCCTCCTCTACTAGCCTGACCCCTCTGTGCAAACCCTCCGCGTCCACGACGTCTCAGAATACGACCCTGACGTGCTGTGAAGGAACACTGCCTGATGAGGTGTTGAAGGCTTCCGCATCGTAAACACCTACGCACTGAATGCTGTCCTGCCTGGGGATGGAAGCCAAACGACTGTCCTCGTCCTAAGCCTCTGCTCTGGGCTGGTTCACCAGTACGATTCCACAACTGTTCCGGAACTCTCACGGTCTCTGGAAGACGTGTCTCGTAAACAGGGGCTGCCTCCACCGGTGCTATGTAGGGGACGGAATACTGCATGATGATCGCAAGGAACAACTGGGTAGCAGGGGTGGCAACCATCTGTCGCTGCGCTCGAACGACCTCTACCAATGAGCTCATCGTCTGGCGCAAGCTCTGCATCTCTGCCACTAGTCTAGTGATCTGATCTGTCGTAGGAGAAACAATCTGTCCTGGTACAACATGGGTACTACTCGGATCAGTCCTCGTCTCAGATAAATCAACTCGAACCACGGCTCTCCCGGCCTCTCTCTGCACCCTCGTAGTCATTGGCGGCATAATGGCTGAAAAGAAGGTAGGATTCGATGAGGATACGAAAATCGAATCACAAGGATGTATACGATCCTGAAGGAAATTCAATCAATAAGTCCTAAGGTCGCTTAGGCGGAGTACCGTGTCGTGAGTATGCCGCGGAACATACATACGCTACGCCACTCTGCTGCAGCTACCTACTCCATCATACCAGGGTCATCCTACACTCCGAAGGTAAAACCTACGCTCTGATACCAACTTTGTCACGACCCAAAGTTTGGCCCGTGACCGGCACTCAACCACGTAACGTCTACAGGCGTAACGCAACTAAGTAAGCCGAAAACCCAGAAATCAAACCAGTAAAAGTATAGAGTGATTTAAGCAATTTATAGAACCAATTACTAAGATGTCAAGAAATCTTAAGTAGACAATCACTAAGATAACAATATACGACGCCGTAGCGAAGAAAATGAGCAACAGGTGGGAAACATCACAGATGGAATAAACTGCATAAGTAAAGTCGGCTCACAACGAGCTCGACGCCAGAATACAAAATAATATACATCGTCCTCACAACTGGTCTCTAAGTCAATACATAAGTGGTAGATGGAGAGTACTAGATACAACAATGTACATAACTGCAAGATAACTAGATACCGCACAAAACCCACCTATCAGCATGTCACGACCCGCAGGGTACGTAACGTGACTGGCACTTAAATTACGAAACGTCTCAAGGTGTCCGTAAAATAAGTAAGCCAAAGCCCAGAAACCAAAACCAAATAAGCAAAAGAATGAAGGAAAACCAATCAATTGAAAACGAGTTTATCAAATGTGTCATATCAAGCCTTTTTAAAAACAATATCAATTTTTCCGAAAATTTCGGTAGAGTCTCCTTTGTAAATACTGGCCCCCAAAATGGGTACAACAAGAATGAATATGAATACAACAAATAAGGCATCTCCAAACGGGAGCTAGCTCTTCGCCACAAGGCGGTCACAAATCCCACGCAATATAAATCAGCAATATGCCAAATAAGCATAAAAAGGCATAAGTAAAAAACAACACGTCGGCTCAAGTGAGCTCGACCCCAAAATACAGCATAAAAAGTCCACAAATCTCACAGTCTCATCTATAGGTCAATATACAACAATACTGGTAGATACAGTAGATGGAGTACTCTAGATACAAAGAATATATAAGATGGTACAAAAATAATAACACAACCCACCTACGAGCAAAAACATCGAGTCCTAGAAAAAGAGGCAAAAGAAGCAGTGCGCCCGCCGCTACTGTGCTAACGGAGCGGACCTGCAAAAGACTATGGCACAACGGAGGTGAGTTGCCAACTCGTGAGTAATAAATAACAACTATAGAGGCTATCGCAAGTATGCACACAAGTATCCTAGCATCTATAATACAGGTATGGCAGGATATTATAGCAGGTATTTATGCAATATGAATATACTAACAGGTATGTATGCAATATGAATATACTCGTGATCTGCATGTGTAAATATAAGAAATCATCTTTTTCCTTTAAGCATCTCTTTTGAAATATCAGCACAATACCAATAGAATCAACCAGAATCCGTGTCCAGCAACGACACCTCAAAACTGTCTCAAATCTCATATCAAAGTATCTCTGGCCTCAGCCGTCCGGCTGAACCATCTCAAATATCAATATCTCATCATCTCACGGCCACGGTCAGTATCCTCTCGATATCCGCCGTGCCAAAACAGTCACCGGTAGGTAGTCCATCCCCTGCCAGGCTCAACGTCAACAACACATTCCTCTTGCCCCGGGGTACCTTACCGGGCCCACCATGTACCCGTGACGGTTCCTCCACTCCTCGACACGGATCTCGAAAACCACAGCAAACTCATGGTGGACGACACTTTACATCACTAGAAAACCGCAATTTTGCATATTTTAAAAAGGGTAATAAGTTTTAGAAATTTTGCGGCTTTCCCCCGAAATACAGAAATATCATAAATCTCAAGAAATCATCATGAATGCATACGTCAATGATAATGAATCCATATGGTATTAATGTTCAAGTTACAATGTATGATTAATAGACTAGGTATGAGCAGATGATATAATGATATACATGCACATGAATAGCAATTCTACGATATTATTTTAAGGATTTATTGCAATAGTACAGGTTTAGATATCAAATAGGGTGACAATATTCTAGATTATAAGTTATCTAGTGTCGTGGCATGGCAATTACCAGGGCGTGTGTGTACGCATGAATAGTGCTCGTGCTGCATATAAAAACCCTGGCAATGGTGCAGGTGTCCTATAGAATGGGTTCGCATATGTATGTCAAGTAAAGCATGGATTTAGTTACTAATATTACTAGAAATCTTTAACTACTTAAACTATCGGGCGACTTGCGCCATCCAAACGATAGTCCCCCGTAGATGTTACATCTACTCACAGGAATCCCTAGCTAGCTATGTCCAATCACCGCTTTCCTTTTCGTGCCGCGTCCGAAGTCTCCGCGACCGAACCTGGAATTTGCACCAATACAAAACATAAAGTTACATATCATGAAACAACGCAAATCCCAAATGAAAATATCAACGCTCATGAGTTAGGCACAACGTGCACAAGGTGCGCGGAACACACACGAAAACCGCAAAAACTAACTAGAATCGTCGATTTGGTCGCCCGGGAAAGCTAAAAACCGATCACTCAAAAATCCGCACTCACACATCCTAAAAGTCGTAGGAGAAGCCATTACAATCATCAAGATATCAAAAATAATTCATCACATAATTTTATAACAAAACTAGTAAGCATTTGCATTCCAAAATCGGTGCAAATATCGCCGATTTGCGACAAAAAGGACTACAACCTAGCATAACATCCAACCGCATAACTAGTTAACCACAATCACTTTGATTAAAACACATTACAAAGCTTCAAATCCTATGTTTCCATAAACAACCCTTTCTTGATTTTTCAAACTTAGCAAAATCCAACCCAAATGATACATGATACACTAATTTAACTCTAATTTAAAGTCCAAAAGGCAAGTTAACCACTTAGATTAGGCTAACAAAATAACTAGATAACAAAATAGATTTAATTAACCTACTAATGATTTCTAAAACCCTAGTTTAAATTCAAACCATGAACTAAAAAAAACTAGATTGGAAATTATCTATAATTTTAACACTAAAACAATTTTCAAGTTCTAATTAGCACACTTTAACTACAAATTAGCCAAGGATTTAAATTATACCTCACAAGCCCAAACCATATGTTGCTATAGCCTCCCAAGATACCATCTTTCTCCACGATTTAAACCATTTTGGGCTTGAGAAGAGATAGAATAAGGTTTTGTGTTGAAATTGTGAAGGAAATTGTTGAATTTTGGAGCAAATTTTGGATTAACTTTGATGAAGAAAAGAGATAAGGCAAAGAGGGGAGGGGCTGCTGCAAAACTGCAGGAATTCGGTGGATAGAGAGGGGGGCGGGGGATGTGAGGGGATAGTGTAAAAAGTCTTAGTCAAAACCCCCCCAAATATACCATACTACCCCCACCTATATACTATATTTAAATCCTACTCAAAACAATTCATTCACAAGACTTAAGGTCAAAAAAGAGAGGGATTGGGGCTGCTACAGCAGTGGTGGGACCGGCCTAGGGGAGTGGGGGTGAGTTGGAGTGGATACAAAAAGGTTTTATGCAAAAAGACCCCCCACAAGTTCATATTTGCAAGTTTTAGTTCAAAAAAAAAATATTTTTGTTTTCCATCATAAAAACTAGTTAAAACTTGAAATAAAATACTAAAATTTTTTATTACAATTAGATTTTAATTAACATGATTTTAAGGATTAAATTTAGCCCATTTAAATTTGTATTTATCACTAATTTAATGTATTTTCTTACAGGCTTAAAATAATATTAAAAAATTGAAAAATTAGGGAAAAATTTTAAACGACCAGAATTTCATAAGCAACTCATTAGATACTAAAAACAAGCAATTACCTATCAAATTAGTTATAATTAGGCCTAAACTGCAAAATAGCAAAAAAGACGATTTACGGAAAAATACCAAATTTTCACCGTTTTTTAAGAAAACTCCAAAACGACTTTTCAAGGCGCTACAATCTTCCCCTCTTAAAGAAATTCGGTCCCTGAATTTAAAAATATTACTACGCGTACCATCATGGAGATGGGGATATTTCTTCCTCATCTCGTCCTCGGTCTCCCAGGTAACCTCCTCGCTGCTCGAGCTACGCCAAAGGACCTTGACGGTTGGTATAACTTTCGATCTCAACTTCTTCACCTGCCGATCCAGGATGGCCACCGGCTGCTCTGCAAAAAAAAGGTCGCGCTCTAGCTGGACTGTCGGGTGCAGAATCGCATATGAAGGGTTGTGAAGGTACTTGCGGAGTATCGAAACATGGAAAACGGGGTGAACATCGGGAAAGCTGGGTGGAAGAGCCAAACGATATGCAACAGTGCCGACATGCTCGAGAATCTCGAAGGGACCCACAAATCTGGGACTAAGATTTCCCTTTCGCCCAAAACGCATTACGCCCTTCATTGGAGAGACCCTCAGAAAAACATGATCGCCAACTGCGAACGCTAGTCTGCGACGGCGCCTGTCTGCATACGATTTCTGCCCACTCTGAGCCACTCTCATCCGGTCTCGGATCAACTGTATCTTCGCTGTCATCTCCTCAACAAGATGCGGCCCCAATATACTGCTCTCGCTGAGCTCTGTCCAACAGACGGGCGATCTGCATCTCCTCCCATACAATGCCTCGAAAGGTGCCATCTGAATAGTATCCTGGAAGTTGTTGTTGTAGGAGAACTCCACTAACGGTAAATGATGATCCCAGCTACCACCAAAGTCCAAAACGCACGCTCGGAGCATGTCCTCGAGAGTCTTAATAGTCCGATCTGACTGGCCGTCGGTCTGCGGATGAAATGCTGTGCTGAAGCTCAAACGAGTGCCCAAAGCCTCCTGAAGTCTCTGCCATAGTCGGCTGGTAAACTGGGTGCCTCGGTCGGACACGATACATGTTGGGACTCCATGCAGTCGTACAATCTCATCGATGTAAATCTGGGCATACTGAGCAAAACCGAAAGTCGTCTTCACTGGCAGGAAGTGTGCCGCTTTCGTCAATCGATCTACGATCACCCAGATGGAGTCGTACTCTCGACTGGTCCTAGGTAGACCCACAACGAAATCCATCGAAATATGCTCCCATTTCCACTCTGGAATGGGTAACGGCTGTAGCTCTCCTGCGGGCCTCTGGTGCTCGGCCTTGACTTACTGACAAGTCAGGCATCTCGATACAAACTCCGCAATGTCCCTCTTCATCCCATCCCACCAGTAGGTCTCTCTCATATCATGGTACATCTTGGTGGAACCGGGGTGGACACTATACACTGATCGGTGTGCCTCCTCAAGAATGTCGCGCCGCAATCCATCAGCATCTGGTACGCACAGTCTAGATCCATATAGTAAAATCCCCTGATCATCAATCACGAACTCGGAAAATCTGCCATGTCCCATCTGTGCCATGATCTCTGAGCAACGGTCGTCTCTGCGTTGTGCCTCATATATACGGTCAAGCAACTGTGGGCGTGCACGAACATGCGTGAGCTGTCCCCCTGTCTGAGTGAAATCGAACTCAACTCGGCTGTCGCATAAAATCTGCCAATCTGCTGACGACTGCCTCTGCACTGCGCGCAAATAGGATAGACTACCCCCGGGCCTCCTGCTCAAAGCATCTGCCACTACATTCGCCTTGCATGGGTGATATAAGATCTCGCTGTCGTAGTCTTTCACCAACTCGATCCAATGACGCTGTCTGAGGTTCAGGTCTCGCTGCTGAAATATGTACTTTAAGCTCTTGTGATCAGTGAATATCTGACACGACTCTCCGTATAGGTAATGTCGCCAGATCTTAAGTGCAAAGACCACTGCAGCCATCTCCAAATCATGAGTGGGGTAGTTCTGTTCATGTTCTTCAATTGCCGCGAAGCATACGCGATCACCCTGTCATGCTGCATCAATACGCACCCTAGCCCCACTCGTGAAGCGTCACAATAAACCACGAATCCGCTTAATCCTGAAGGCAAAGATAATACCGGCGCCGTAGTCAAACAAGTCCGTAGCTGCTGAAAACTGTGCTCGTACTCCTCCGTCCAAACGAAAGGAACTCCCTTCCGGGTCAATCCGGTCAAAGGTGCAGCAATACGGGAGAAATCCTGAACGAATCGCCTGTAGTAGCCAGCCAGGCCTAAGAAACTGCGGATCTCCATAACTGATGTCGGTCTGGGCCACTGCTGAACGGCCTCAATCTTCTTCGGGTCCACACATATGCCATCTCTCGTAATCACGTGACCCAAGAATCCGACGTTGTCCAACCAGAATGCACACTTGGAAAATTTTGCGAAAAGCTGGTGCTCCCTCAAAGTCTGCAACGTAATCCGCAAGTGCTGCTCATGCTCCTCTCTGCTCCGGCAATACACCAAAATTTCGTCGATAAACACGATGATGAACAAGTCAAGATATGGCCTGAATGTACGGTTCATGAAATCCATGAATGCAGCTGGGGCGTTGGTGAGTCCGAACGACATCACCAGAAACTCATAGTGGCCATAGCGCGTGCGGAAAGCTGTCCTCGGTATATCCTCCTGTCGAACTCGTAGCTGATGGTACCCTGATCGCAAGTCGATCCTCAAAAAAATACCCCGCACCCTGAATCTGGTCGAACAAATCATCAATGCGTGGCAACAGATATCTGTTCCGCACGGTAACCTTGTTCAGCTGGCGGTAGTCGATACATAAGCGCAAACTTTCGTCCTTCTTCTTGACAAACAGGACCGGAGCACCCCACGGAGAAACACTAGGTCGAATAAGCCCTTTATCTAACAAATCCTGCAACTGATCCTTCAGCTCTCGAAGCTCTGTCGGGGCCATCCGATAAGGCGGTATAGAAATAGGCCCCGAGCCGGGAATCAAATCGATGCAAAACTCAACGTCGCGCTCAGGTGGTAGCCTAGGTAGCTCATCAGGGAAAACATCAGGGAACTCACAAACAACCGGGACCCGGTCCAACGGAACCTCTGCAGCTCGAGTATCAAAAATATACGCTAAGAATCCCTGACATCCCTTCCGTAAGAGCTGACCAGCGCGAAGAGACGAAATCAAGCTGGGAAGGGTGACGCTGCGGTCTCCCTGAATAACAAGGATTGGCTCTCCCGGAAAGCTAAATCTGACCGCCTTCTCACGGCAGTCCACAGAAGCATAACAAGTGGCTAGCCAATCCATGCCCAGAAGCACATCAAAGTCCAACATATCGAGGAGAATCAATTCAACCGACGAATCCCTCTCGCCGATACGAACGGAACACAATCGAAACACAAAATGAGCGACAAATGACTCGCCTACCGGGGTAATAACAACAAGCGGCTGATCTAACGACGACGACTCATGACCCAACATCGGTGCAAGGTGTGTAGATATGTACGAATGTATGGAACCTGGGTCGAATAATACCCGTGCGTCGAAAGAGCAAACTGGCAAGGTATCTGTCACAACGGCGTTGGATGCCTGCGCATCCTGCGGCGTCAAAGAAAAAAACTCGGGCCTGACCCCTACCAATAACTGGCTGTCCTCGGCCTCGGCCTCGGCCTCCTCGTCCTCTCTGGATCGGACCGCTACGTCCACGGCCTCTGGGTGCATCAAACTGACGTGGAGCATCGCCTGTGGTAGGAAGTAGGGCTCTCTGAGGAGGAGGTGGTGATGGCTGTATGGTCACATGTGGAACTATCGCCGCTCCCTGTCGTCTCACCGGACAGTCTCTGATACGATGATGCCGGCTACCACACCAAAAACATCCTAACCATGGCTGCTGATCGTATGGGTGAAGGCGATACAACTGGCCCCTAAAGAATCCGCCACGGCCTCTGCGAACCCTCCTAGGTGCTAACATACCAGTGAGAATCCGACTCGGTCTCGAAACGACCGCAGGGGGTAATATCCGATATCTGCGCTCGATTGACCTCTACTAAGGATTCCACCATCTGTCGTAACTCCTGCATACCAGACTCTAACCTATCCATGCGGCCTGGGGAATGCGGATCAGTCTGTCCCTGACGCGTAGGTATACCACCCTGCTCAGTCCTCGTCTCGGACGAGCCTGCTCGGATCTCATCACGGGCGGCAGCCCTTTGCGCTCTCGTAGTCTTCGGCGGCATAGTGGCCGGTACAGGAAACAGGATAATAAGAACAATGCAATAGAATCTTAGGATACACGAAATTGAAGAAGGAATTTCAAGCAAGTATATCCTAAAGTCACTTAGGCGGAGTACCGTATCGCAAGTATGCCGCGGACATACACACGGTACGTTACCCTGCTAAAGTCACTTACTCCATCTACCAAGGTCATCCTACACTCAGAAAGGTAAAACCTAACGCTCTGATACCAACTTTGTCACGACCCGCAGGGTACGGAACGTGACTGGCACTTAAATTACGAAACGTCTCAAGGTGTCCATAAAATAAGTAAGCCAAAGCCCAGAAACCAAAACCAAATAAGCAAAAGAATGAAGGAAAACCAATCAATTGACAACGAGTTTATCAAATGAGTCATATCAAGCCATTTTAAAAACAATATCAATTTTTCCGAAAATTTCGGCAGAGTCTCCTTTGTAAATACTGGCCCCCAAAATGGGTACAACAAGAATAAATATGAATACAACAAATAAGGCATCCCCAAACGGGAGCTAGCTCTTCGCCACAAGGTGGTCACAAATCCCACGCAATATAAATCAGCAATATGCCAAATAAGCATAAAAAGGCATAAGTAAAAAACAACACGACGGCTCAAGTGAGCTCGACCCCAAAATACAGCATAAAAAGTCCACAAATCTCACAGTCTCATCTCTAGGTCAATATACAAAAATACTGGTAGATACAGTAGATGGAGTACTCTAGATACAAAGAATATACAAGATGGTACAAAAATAATAACACAACCCACCTACGAGCAAAAACATCGAGTCCTGGAAAAAGAGGCAAAAGAAGCGGTGCGCCCGCCGCTACTGTGCTAACGGAGCGGACCTGCAAAAGACTCTGGCACAACGTGGGTGAGTTTCTAACTCGTGAGTAATAAATAACAACTATAGAGGCTATCGCAAGTATGCACACAAGTATCCTAGCATCTATAATACAGGTATGGCAGGATATAATAGCAGGTATGTATGCAATATGAATATACTCGTGATCTGCATGTGTAAATATAAGAAATCATCTTTTTCCTTTAAGCATCTCTTTTGAAATATCAGCACAATACCAATAGAATCAACCAGAATCCATGTCCAGCAACGACACCTCAAAACTGTCTCAAATCTCATATCAAAGTATCTCTGGCCTCAGCCGTCCGGCTGACCCATCTCAAATATCAATATCTCATCATCTCGCGGGCACGGTCGGTATCCTCTCGATATCTGCCATGCCAAAACAGTCACCGGTATGTAGTCCATCCCCTGCCAGGCTCAACGTCAACAACACATTCCTCTTGCCCCGGGGTACCTTACCGGGCCCACCATGTACCCGTGACGGTTCCTCCACTCCTCGACACGGATCTCGAAAACCACAGCAAACTCATGGTGGACGACACTTTACATCACTAGAAAACCGCAATTTTGCATATTTTAAAAAGGGTAATAAGTTTTAGAAATGTTGCGGCTTTCCCCCGAAATACAGAAATATCATAAATCTCAAGAAATCATCATGAATGCATATGGTATTAATGTTCAAGTTACAATGTATGATTAATAGACTAGGCATGAGCAAATGATATAATGATATACATGCACATGAATAGCAATTCTACGATATTATTTTAAGGATTTATTGCAATAGTACAGGTTTAGATATCAAATAGGGTGACAATATTCTAGATTATAAGTTATCTCGTGTAGTGGCATGGCAATTACCAGGACGTGTGTGTACGCATGAATAGTGCTCGTGCTGCATATAAAAACCCTGGCAATGGTGCAGGTGTCCTATAGAATGGGTTCGCATATGTATGTCAAGTAAAGCATGGATGTAGTTACTAATATTACTAGAAATCTTTAACTACTTAAACTATCGGGCGACTTGCGCCATCCAAATGATAGTCCCCCGTAGATGTTACATCTACTCACAGGAATCCCCAGCTAGCTATGTCCAATCACCGCTTTCCTTTTCGTGCCGCGTCCGAAGTCTCCGCGACCGAACCTGGAATTTGCACCAATACAAAACATAAGGTTACATATCATGAAACAACGTAAATTCCAAATGAAAATATCAACGCTCACGAGTTAGGCACAACGTGCAAAAGGTGCGGTGAATACACACGAAAACCGCAAAAACTAACTAGAATCATCGATTTGGTCGCCCGGGAAAGCTAAAAACCGATCACTCAAAAATCCGCACTCACACATCCTAAAAGTCGTAGGAGAAGCCATTACAATCATCAAGATATCAAAAATAATTCATCACATAATTTTATAACAAAACTAGTAAGCATTTGCATTCCAAAATCGGTGCAAATATCGGCGATTTGCAACAAAAAGGACTACAACCTAGCATAACATTCAACCGCATAACTAGTTAACCACAATCACTTTGATTAAAACACATTACAAAGCTTCAAATCCTATGTTTCCATAAACAACCCTTTCTTGATTTTTCAAACTTAGCAAAATCCAACCCAAATCATACATGATACACTAATTTAACTCTAATTTAAAGTCCAAAAGGCAAGTTAACCACTTAGATTAGGCTAACAAAATAACTAGATAACAAAATAGATTTAATTAACCTACTAATGATTTCTAAAACCCTAGTTTAAATTCAAACCATGAACTAAAAAAAACTAGATTGGAAATTATCTATAATTTTAACACTAAAACAATTTTCAAGTTCTAATTATCACACTTTAACTACAAATTAGCCAAGGATTTAAATTATACCTCACAAGCCCAAACCATATGTTGCTATAGCCTCTCAAGATACCATCTTTCTCCAAGATTTAAACCATTTTGGGCTTGAGAAGAGATAGAATAAGGTTTTGTGTTGAAATTGTGAAGGAAATTGTTGATTTTTGGAGCAAATTTTGGATTAACTTTGATGAAGAAAAGAGATAAGGCAAAGAGGGGAGGGGCTGCTACAAAACTGCAGGAATTCAGTGGATAAAGAAGGGGATGGGGGATGTGAGGGGATAGTGTAAAAAGTCTTAGTCAAAACCCCCCCAAAAATACCATAATACCCCCACCAATCCTACTCAAAACAATTCATTCAGAAGACTTAAGGTCAAAAAAGAGAGGGATGGGGGCTGCTGCAGTAGTGGTGGGACCGGCCTAGGGAAGTGGGGGTGAGTGGGAGTGGATACAAAAAGGTTTTATGCAAAAAGACCCCCCGCAAGTTCATATTTGCAAGTTTATTTCAAAAAAAATATATTTTTGTTTTCCATCATAAAAACTAGTTAAAACTTGAAATAAAATACGAAAAATTTTATTACAACTAGATTTTAATTAACATGATTTTAAGGATTAAATTTAGCCCATTTAAATTTGTATTTATCGGTAATTTAATGTATTTTCTTACCGGCTTAAAATAATATTAAAAAATTGAAAAATGAGGGAAAAATTTAAACGACCAGAATTTCATAAGTAACTCATTAGATACTAAAAACAAGCAATTACCTATCAAATTAGTTATAATTAGGCCTAAACTGCAAAATAGCAAAAAAGACGATTTACGGAAAAATACCAAATTTTCACCGTTTTTTGGGAAAACTCCAAAACGACTTTTCAAGGCGCTACACAGCAAAAGAGCTAGTACACCAACTGTAGGGGTATCTGTGTCAAAAGATGCAAGAATGCAGCCTGCCGCGACTACTCCGAAGGGCAACCTGCAAACACTGTGGCACAACGGGGGTGAGTTGCCAACTCGTGAATAGAAGATAACATATAAAGGTAATCGCGAGTATGCACGTGCTACGATACTCTAACCTATATCAACAGATATCGTCTATATGATGAACTGGATGCTCAAATCATGCAACAAGTGCGATCTAATAACATCTCCATATGATGAGCAAGAAATGTGATGATCAGGTATAACAATGCAGTCTAACAACCCTATATAGAATGAACAGGGTATGCAATGATCAGGTATAGCAATGCAATCTAACAACCCTATATAGAATGAACATGGTATGCAATGATCAGGTATAGCAATGCAATATAACAACCCTATATAGAATGAACAGGGTATGCAATGACCAGGTATAGCAATGCAATCTAACAACCCTATATAAAATGAACAGGGTATGCAATGATCAGGTATAGCAATGTGTACTATATCAGGTATAATAGATACATGATGAGATATCAATTACTACATACTGAGCATGGGAAATATAACATCTACACGGACTGTCATCGTGGAAAGTATAATCGGTACCCATCAATGTACCCAAATCCCAATACTACTCAGGCGTCGTCATCCTCCTCGGTCCTCCAATCCTATAAATCTCATATAACCGTGAGTGCCCAACATCGGCACACAAAATATCAAGAAATACTCGTGCCAAGCATCGACACGCAAATCCTCCTGTATAGGGCATCCGTCAGTCCGGATCGGCCCATGGGCTCTGTCTGCGGTATCGGCCTTCGGCCCCGGCAGTATGAGTCGTCCCGTATCCATCCATAGACTCTGGTCGGTATCCTCCGGATAACCGCCAGGTCCAACCAATCACCGGTAGGTAGTAGTCCCTCTGCCAGGCTCACCGTCTACTACACAGCGAAACCGTTCTCGCCCCGGGGTACCATACCGGGTCCACCATGTACCCGTAATCGGCCTCATCCAACTCCTTGATTCGGGTTCACATATATCACTCTAGTACCGAGAAAACACATGGTGGACGCACCAAAATATCATATCAAGGAAAACCGGGTTTTTAAATAATTAACTATTCTCTTTGAAATATCCACGGTTCCCCAAATCCAGAATTAACATGGAAACAACATATCTCAATGCGTAATCTAAGCAAGTATGAAGATATCAATATATGTGTGCACTGGCATGAATGTACAGTGTGCATGTGCGCAGGTATGAAGATATCAATATATGTGTGCACTGGTATGAATATACAGTGTGCATGTGCGCAGGTATGAAGATATCAATATATGTGTGCACTGGTATGAATATACAGTGTGCATGTGCGCAGGTATGAAGATATCAATATATGTGTGCACTGGTATGAATATACAGTGTGCATGTGCGCAGGTATGAAGATATCAATATATGTGTGCACTGGTATGAATATACAGTGTGCATGTGCGAAGGTATGAAGATATCAATATATGTGTGCACTCGTATGAATATACAGTGTGCATGTGCGCAGGTATGAAGATATCAATATATGTGTGCACTGGTATGAATATACAGTGTGCATGTGCGCAGGTATGAAGATATCGATATATGTGTGCACTGGTATTAATATACAGTGTGCATGTTCGCAGGTATGAAGATATCAATATATGTGTGCACTGGTATGAATATACAGTGTGCATGTGCGCAGGTATGAATATAACATATGCTGTTATGCGACAAATCATGACAACATCAATAAGGTAGAATCAGTATGATATATGATTTGTAGCAATCATATAATGTGAGTGTCATGGCAATCACTAACGGTGTGAGTGTAGCATATCAATCATGCTCGTGCGACTTGAACCGTTAGTGACAGTGCAGTGTCCTATGCTATCATTTCTATATGCAACAATAAGGTATGCTACTATAGTCCATATGAACATCTAAAATCTAATATCCTGACTCGCCCTGACGCTTAACGCCATACGGGCGATTTCCCCGTAGATGTTAAATCTACTCACCTGGTCGTGCGCTACTCGTAGCCGACCAGCTGCTTTCCTTTCTTAGCTTCGTCCGACGTACCCGCCTGCGAACCTGGAATTACACAAGAATCTATATATAAGCAACTATCTCGCAAAACGCGATATCGAAGTCAAACGATACGCTCGCGACGCGAACTAAACGCGCGTGTGTACGATACGCTAAACGTGTGCACGCGTCTAAAACTAACCCCGATACGCCGCGATACGCTAAATCATGGAACCCTCTCGCGTATCGCGCGTATCGCGCGAACCAAATGTACTAGAAATACGATATAACGTCTCAGATTCTACCCAGGCTAACAACTTACAGAACTATACATACCACTGGCCTAGAAATAACAACAGACTCCTACCCATCCAACTATCACCCAAAAATTCCCCTATCTGGCCGTAAATTGCTGCCAGAAAGAATAAATCGGCGGCCTCGCTATGGGGTGGGGGTCTCGGGCTTTGGTGGTGTGGTCTATGCCTTGTATACAAGCTCCAGTTAACTCAATTTCAACCTGAACTACTCGGGCCTATAGCAGATCACAGAAATCCAAAAAGTTCACTTAAAAACACTAAATTTGCACAATTAGAAACCCTATGGTATTTTGGTGTAATCTGGGGTCTAACTAGGTTTACATGGCCTTAATAACATAAGTCCACACAAATCACCATTTCAAACACAAAATCTCACTTTATACACAAACCGAAGCTAAACTACACATACGTTAAACAAACAAGAAGTTGGGCTCGGATTCTATACCTTACAAGACCTTAGGTGCAAGGAGAAAGGAGGTGGAGAAGATGGGAGTGCTGCTGCAGCTGCTGGGGGCTGCTGTTGGTGTTGCTGCTGCTGCCGCTGCCTGCTGCTGCTGTTGTTACTGCTTGCTGCTGCTGCAGCTGCTACCTCTCTCTCTCTCTCTCTCTCTCTCTCTCTCTCAGCTGAGTGTGTGTGTGTGAGTTTTGAGGAAAAATGAGGAAAGAAATGAGGCCCCCAGTCAAAACCCCCCTCTCTCTTTCCCTTTCTCTTCATTTAATGAGCATGGCTCAAGCCATGCCCATACTCCCTCTCTCATGCACCAAGTCAACAAAATAAAAGAAAAGAAAAACAAATTAACAAAACACTCAAATAAATAAAACCCTATTAAATTCCAAAACACTTAATACAAATAGGTTAACCCACCATGGTTGTTAATCATGGTTTTAACCCCAAATCTAAACCCTAGTTTACATGCACAAGTGTGTGTGCGCCTAGAAAAATCCTAATAAAATATTCATTAATTAGAATAAATTATCTGAAACTTAATTTGGTAAACTTTTACCAAAAGCTATCTAGTAAAATATAATTAACCCTAAACACGACCTAAGGTGTTACATCTAGAGTCCGGGACCATGATGATTGCAGCGAAGTGACCTCAACTCGGAGCTTATGAAGCGAAGGAACGGACTACAAAGGTTGTAATCCCTAATCACTTAGATGTTAAGTTGTTAACTTGTTGTTTAGTTTGATTCTCTAGTTAAAGATTCATGGTTAGGGTTATCTAGAACGGCAAAAATTTAAACTTGCCATGGATGATGCCACCCGATACCTTGCTGTTGTCCTAGGTATCCCAACAGTGGTATCAGAGCCTAGCTACAAAATTAGACGGATAAGTATTGGATTACGAAACCGAAACAACTCCGAAACATCCGAATACAAACCCTAATTTCTGTCGAAATTTTTTAGGTGTCAAAATTTTTTTATAAACAGTAGCAGAATGATGTATGAGATACATAATGAGCACTGTACAAAATTCACTCCATTCCCTCGGAAAATTGCCGAGCACATCATGTTCAAAACCGGCCACCTTGGCCTGTACAGGGTTGAAATTTTTACAGTGTTTAAGGCTCTGGGTTTTTGTACTTTAGGTGTTGTTTGTTTTTGCTAATTTTGCATGTGATGTTATCTTTTAACAAAGGCAATTCGGAGTATTTCGTATTCGTAATTCTATGTTTTGTTTCGGATTTTTTAGACGGTGTTAAAAAGTTCGATCAGATATCAAATACCCACTTTAACCCTTGCCGTAAAATTTTCAAGTGTTGGATATTTCCTTAGTTAAAGAATATTCAAATATTGTGCAGGTGATTCGGTGGACCCTCTAGAAGAACGAAACCTTAACTCGATTATGTGACCGTCAGAACCTCCATTAAACCGTAGGGTTTGTGGTAGTTCAGTGGTGACACATGTGAGGCATTGGTTGGCCCTTCTACGGCTGGTTCATTGGTACTGTAGAATGAACTGAGTATTTTTATACTACGCTCAAGTGTTGAGATTTTCGGAATTTTAGGGTGTTTGTTGATTCGATCGGAATGTTTAACGTCGTCTAGCTTTTTCTGTAATGTGATACAATATGTGGAATTCATATAGTTAGGCATAAAATCCGTAATATGGGATATTTCGGGTTTAAGATGTCTAAGGTGATTGTGGATTCCAAATGTTGTAGTTTTTCACTTTCTTTTCTACGACTGTAAGTGTAATATATGGTGTATTGCGGGTTTCGTTGCTATCCATCAACGACAATTGGGATACGCATATTTACTTACGTTGATGACATGTGATGTTATGTGTTGCCGTGATATGTTATATTGGATCGTTATGATTTGAATAGCCGGGGGTTTTATGTGAGCTGAGGGTTTTCATTTTCATTCATGTAAAATTCATTGTATGTAATATTCTTTTATTGGGGCGCTTCCGGGTTGAGGATGATGTCACCATTGTATATTATTTACTTTTCCGCAGTAGGATAGACCCAAGGAGGGGAGCACAAGTGGAATCCGTGTTGGCTAGGGATGTGGGTTTGGCTATTCATCGCGACCGTGGAATCCGTGTTTTATACAGGCTCAAAATAAAACACGGACCTTCTACTATATCCAATATTTCATATGTTATCTTCTGCTGCTCTGTGATGTGAACATTGTGGATTCTGGGACGAATGGATATATATTATATATGAGATATATAGTAGAAGTTGCTTATGTTTTACACCCGCGCTAGTCCCGCCCCGGTATGCCGTTAGTTAAGTATCCTAACGGTGCATAACGAGACACTGTGGCGAATGCGGATAGTATAAGCGTACGTTGTATTTTCGTTTCTTTTGTGATGGCTAGGAAGCATGAATGATGAGAATTCGTTAATGAGATTAATGAAAGAAAAGAAACCTAAAAGATGTTATAGAATCAAATTCATATAAAGGGTAGCTCTAGTTTTTGCTTTGCATAGCGGTATTCCTTGTAGAATATCCAGCACCTTATTCGATAAGGAAAGAGCCGAGATCCCTTCACCGTGAGTGACCTCTTTAGCAAAACTAGTAAAAGCCTAAAAAACACACCCTTTCAAAATCACTTGTTTCTACAACGATATCAAGTTCATTACGCTCATGGTTTTCATAAAAACTTGCGTAGCCTTCTGACATTTCAAACAAGTAATATTTAGTATTCGTGCTACATTTGTTGGCTTTCGTCAAGGCGTAGTGTGCGATAGCTACTTACTGCTTATCTGCAGCATCTGATGCGATTGGATTAGGGTAGTCGTATGGCTTTGTTGGCTTTCGTCAAAGGTCGTGCGGGTGGGTTTATTTCAATCAAGAAATGTACGGGTTGAACTTAACTAGTAGACTATGGTTTGTTGGCTTCCGTCAAGGTCATAGCACGTTAGGGGTAAAAGTATTATCGGGAATTTCAAGTGTTGAAATTTGCAATGAGATTGCATACCTTCTATGAGATAGTTGGATCCTGATACCCACTGCGAGTAAGAGTTACTCCTGGGAAAGTTTTACACATGACAATAAGCCGATCAAGTAGGTGTCTAGAAAGGTGTTAACGGAGTTATGCATCTGGGAAAACGAGGTTTATTTTAATTAGGTCTGTGCGATAGCACGGGGAACCTCCCTCAAAGTATCAACACTGACCTGGTTGAAAGATTGGCGAACTTGTAAGGTGTAATTAATCCCGGCTAGTCTTACTTTTTATGGTTTTAAGGAAGATTTGATGAAAACAGTGGGAGTCATCCTGATTAGATAAGATAATAACCAATCTAATCTTGCAAGAGCATACGCTAAAGTGTTTTCTTCTCTCTCTCTCCAGGTAGCGACCATGTCAGGCCTTAATCAAGATAATAATATGGATGTATTGACCGAACTCGCTTATTATACTGAGTAAAGGAACGTTGGTTCCGTTCTTTCTTATAACTGTTATAAGACTGAACAGGAAATAGGGTTACATCCGGATTCTCATGCCAACCAAATGAAGAACAAGCATGCTGATGCATTTTCTTCGGGTGTGTTACTTATTGAGAACTGTTTCTCAGTTCACTATATGTCCCGGGTATTAGATACCGAATCAAGATCCCACATATGTAATATGTTACATGGGCTACGGAAAGGTAGAGAACTGGGAGAGGGTGATCATTCCATAAGAGTAGGGAATGGTGCAAATGTTGCAGCAAAAGCAGTTGGCGAATATCACCTTGTATTACCAAATGGTAATACATTGATTCTGAACGAATGTAATTACATTCCGACCCTGATATGCAATATTATATCAGTTTCTTTATTAAGTAAAGAAGGATATAATTTTGTAGTACAGGATAATGTTATGAACATCTTCCTAGATCAAAAGTTGATTGGATCAGGCTCGTTAAATAATGGCATATACGTTCTAGATCAAACCACGATTCTTAATGTACAAAACACACACGAGAGGAAGAGTTCAGAAATGAACGAATCCTTCTTGTGGCATTGTAGACTATGTCATATAAATGCGACACGACTAGCTAAGTTACATAAAGATGGATATTTGAATCCGTTTGAATTTTCATCTTATGATACTTGCCAGTCATGTCTTAAAGGCAAAATGACCAAAACTCCTTTTAGTGGACACGGAGAAAGAGTTAAGGAACTCTTGGGACTGATACATAGTGATATATGCGGTCCTATGTCTACACATGCCAGGAATGGTTCTTCGTACTTCATTACATTCATTGACGATCTCTCAAGATACGGACATGTGTTCCTGTTGAAACACAAGTCTGAAGCTTTTGAGAAATTCAAAGAATATAAGCACGAAGTCGAGAACCAAACGGGAAAAAGTCTTAAAATCGTTCGATCTGATCGAGGAGGAGAATACTTGAGCAATGAGTTACTGGACTATCTAAAAGAGAATGGGATTCTCTCTCAGCTTACTCCTCCATATACACCACAGCACAACGGTGTATCGGAATGGAGGAATCGCACCCTATTAGATATGGTGAGCTCGTTGATGAGCACTGCTGAGTTGTCTATTTCCTTTTGGGGGTATGCGCTTGAGACAACCATACACCTATTGAATATGGTCCCTACCAAATCAGTTCCTACCACTCCATATGAGATATGGAAAGGGAAGAGACCATCTCTTAATTATGTTAAGATATGGGGTTGTCCGGCCTATGTCAAAAGGAACAATCCGGACAAACTCAAGGCAAGTTCTGTCCTATGCAAGTTTGTAGGATATCCTAAAAACTCACAAGGGTATATCTTCTACCACACTGAGGAACAAAAGGTGTTTGTTTCTCGACATGCCACCTTTTTAGAAAAGGAATTTCTTGCAAAGGAAATTAGTGGCAAGGAGGTAGAACTAGAAGAAGTTCCAGCTATACAAACTACGACAGAAGATTTGGTGGAACCAGAGGATTCAGTAGTTCCCAACGAACCTCAGCCGCTCCGCCGATCTAGTAGGGTTCCTCATCCACCTGAGAGATACTATTGTTTTCTCATCGATGGTGGGTGCGAGGACCGCATCATGGAAGATAATGACCCGACTAGCTTCAAGCAGGCCATCACGAGTGGGGACTCTGTGAAATGGCTGGATGCAATGCGATCTGAGATGGAATCCATGTACACCAACAAAGTATGGACATTGGAAGTTGCTCCTGAAGGGGTAAAACCCATTGGGAGCGACTGGATCTTTTAGATGAAACTTGGTGTAGATGGAAAAGTTGAGACTTTCAAAGCTAGACTTGTTGCAAAGGGTTTTCGTCAACGACCAGGTGTGGATTATGACGAAACCTTTTCTCCAGTGGCTATGTTTAAGTCCATCCGAATCTTACTTGCCATTGCTGCATACCATGACTACGAAATCTGGCAAATGGATGTTAAGACCGTCTTTCTAAATGGTGATTTAGAGGAGCGCGTCCACATGACTCAGCCAGAGGGCTTCGTAGTCAGTGGGAGCAGCGGAAAGGTGTGCAAGCTATTTAAACCCATCTACGGGTTAAAGCAGGCATCGCGGAGTTGGAACATCTGTTTTGATGTTGTAGTCAAAGAGTTTGACTTCATCAAGAACGTAGATGAACCTTGCATTTACAAGAAGGTGGCAAAGAGTAAGGTTGTCTTCTAGTATTGTACGTGGATGACATACTCTTGATAGGAAATGATATTCCTATGCTGCACTCGGTCAAGCTCTTCTTATCACATAGATTCTCAATGAAAGATCTAGGTGATGCCTCCTGCATTTTGGGAATTAAGATCTATAGAGATAGATCTAAACGGATACTGGGATTGTCCCAATCCAGATACATTGACACCATACTAAAGAGGTTTAGTATGGAAGAATCCAAGCGTGGGAACTTACCCATGATCTCTGGACTCACTCTCTCCAAAGAGATGTCTCCTAAGACTGATTTAGAGAGAGCTCGCATGCAAGGGATACCCTATGATTTGGCCGTAGGCTCTATCATGTACGCGATGCTATGTACCAGACCCGATGTAGCATACTCACTAAGTGTAGTGAGTAGGTATCAAGCAGATCTAGGAGAGAGTCACTGGACCACTGTGAAGAACATTCTTAAGTACTTGAGAAGGACTAAGGAGATGTTCTTGGTGTTTGGTAACGGAGAACTCCAGGTGGAGTCCTTTACTGATTCGAGCTTCCAGAGTGATAAGGACGACTCTAAGTCGCACTCGGGATTTGTCTTTACCCAAAATGGAGGGGAAGTTTGTTGGAAGAGTTCTAAACAGGAAACCGTGGCAGACTCGAAGATGGAGGCTGAATACATCGCTGCCAACGATGCTGCCAAAGAGGCTGTCTAGATGAAGAAGTTCATCACTGAACTTGGTGTGGTTTCGTCCATTAAGCATCCAATACCTTTGTAATGTGATAACAATGGAGCTGTGGTTTTGGCCAAGGAACCCAGGTCCCATCAGAGATCCGAGCATATTCTGAGGCGGTATCACCTAATCCGGGAGATAGTTGATCGGCAACAGATCGAGGTCAGGAGAGTTGACACGAAGGAAAACACTACGGATCCACTCAGGAAGGCCATACCTTAGCTACAAATTGAGAGACTCTTTAGGATGTTGAGTATGAGATACTACAACAGCTGGTCTTAGTGTAAGTGGGAGATTGTTAGTTATATATATGCCCTAGAGGCCATTGTTGTACATATGATGTATGTTACAGTGGATGCTTGGATATATATAGAGAGGACTTTCTTGCTCGATATGATAGTATGCTATCTGGTTTTACTTTGTCTTAACATATTGACTTGTATTGGTTTACTGTCTTGCTCTCACATGTTGATAAAGCCCTTAGGATATGTACTCGACTACTAGGACTATGATGCAGTTCATATTAGTGGGGCCAGGGTAGTTCAAGAGTACATCCTATAACTGTTCCTAGTCATGGGTGTATCGAGACAGGGCATCGATACTCCAGAGTAGACTAGCGTATACGCATCTTGACCCATATGATGAAAGATGGTTGATCCGATATCCATTGGTGTTTGACATCAAAGATGGTGTACGGGTGCTCAGTGGAGACTGGGTACATTGAACGGACTCGCCGAGAACTCCTAGATGTTATTATACCTATCGTCAGATAGCAGTTCTCTGATGACACTGATACAGGTTAGTTTGTAGACCGGAGATCGTCATAGAGTCTTGTGTGATTCCCACTGTGCTTTGATTTCCACCTTACCATGTTCATGAGAACGTGCAAAACGGTGGATTTTGGGTACAGTCCCGAATCACATGGAGGCAATGAACGATATGAGGGGTTTCGTCTCTCCCGGTATTGGGGTTGATGTTGTGCTGTGTTCGATTGGCTGTAACTGGAAGTCCCTGGCCAGGGCTGATATGGAGATCTACTGGTAAGTGTTATCAGTAGTTTCTCGACCCGTTATGAGCCTCACATCGACACGACTTATTGGTTACTGGGGTCTGACGTTTACCACCCCTAGACTGATATGTGACATATCAGACGAAGAGACCCGACTGTACGGGAGTGTTACTGATTGGATTCACCGGAGTGCGTACAGGCTTGCTTGTCGATCTTCTGATCGTTCAATACCCGGGTGGCTGTTACGTTTAGCTGACCGCTTGAAATTTGTGGGTGTTTGATATGATCATCACCTACTGCCGGCATATTGACGAGTCTTTAGAGTCCTACACAGAGGTTTCCTGGCTCAGGCAAAATGGAGTAGGAGCACATATGTGATATGTGCGGGACCGAGATTAATTCGATATATGATACCGTATTCTATTCTCTCGATATATGATATCGGCCGGTTATATGTGATATAGCCGGGTTATCAGATCAAGTGTTGATTCGATAAAATGATACATTTAAATATTAGTCGGTTATATGTAATATAGCCGGGTAATTAAATCAAGTGTTGATTTAATAATTTAATGTAGAATTATATATTAGATATATTAAATTATATTAACTAATATATTGCTCACTTAAGTATTTTATTTTCTCACTTTGGATACATTTAACATATATGTGATATATGTTTATTGTATTCTGTTTTTTGTTACATTAAATATTATATATGTGATATATAATATTGTAACATGCTAGGTTATAAATGCAACTAGGGTTTATGAGATTAATACCATGGCTAGGTTTATGGTTAGGTTTTTGATTATCTTAGTTAATTCTAATTGAGTGGATTAATCTTGAGATATTTTCTTGTGTTGACTTAGTTCACCCTTCTTGACATTTCTAAGATATTTATTAACCTAACCTTTAACCCTAGCCCATAGTTTATTCTCTACATGAGTTAGCCACGACACATTTAACCCATGGTTGCATTTCTAACCTCATAACAATAATCATTCTTTCATCACAACTTCATCTTCTTCTTCCTCCTCACAAAAGCTTTCTAGCGTTTTGATTTGTGATGAAAGATTGTGAGAAATAGAAAACAATAGAGAGCAAAATTCCTACTTCATCATCCTCTTCTATACTAGACATATAGATTTGTGTGTTCGCTTCACTAATCTCTAATTAGTGAAGTTGATAGCTTGGGTTTGTGTTTCCTCAAGGTAGATCATCTTGTATTGTGAAGTCTTCTAGCAAGGATGCCTCATTCACCTCATAGAGTCTCTCTAGAGTCCGGGAGCATGATGGTCGCAGTGAAGGGACCTCAACTCGGAGCTTATGAAGCGAAGGAATGGACTACAAAAGTTGTAATCCCTAATCACTTAGATGTTAAGTTGTTAACTTGTTGTTTAGTTTGATTCTCTAGTTAAAGATTCATGATTAGGGTTATCTAGAACGGCAAAAATTTAAACTTGGCATGGATGATGCCACCCGATACCTTGCTGTCGTCCTAGGTATCCCAACAGTATTAAATGCAATATTCTTGTATGAACAAATACAGCCAAACTTATCTTTTGCTCGTCCCGAGCAAAACCAATTATTTTCAAAAAGTCCTAAGCTCTCTTTCGTTGCCATCACGGTTGCACTTAGCATGTGCAACTTGTTAGTTGTATGTATACCCTAGAATCCATTGTTGTACATGATTGTATATTATAACGGATTCTTGGATATATATAGAGAGGACTTTCTTGCTCGACATGATAGTATGTTATCTGGTAGCTCTTTATCTTAAAATGAAGACTTGTATTGTGATACTGTCTTGCTCTCACATGTTGATAAAGCCCTTATGATGCGTACTTGACTACCAGTACTATGATGGAGATCATACTAGTGGGGTCAGGGTAGTCCATAAGTTCATCCTTTAATTGTTCCTAGTCGAGGGTGTATCGAGACGGGGAATCGATATTCCAGAGTAGACTAGCATATACACTTCTTGACCCATATGATGGGCGATGGATGATCCCATATCCATTGGTGTTAGACATCAAAGATGGTATACCGGTGCTCAGTGGAGACTGGGTACACTGAACAGGAATCGCCAAGAACTCCTTGATGGTATTATACCTAACGTCAGATAGCAGTTCTCTGGTGACACCGGTACAGGTTAGTCTGTAGACCCGAGATCATTATAAAGTCTTGTGTGATTCCCACTGTGCTTTGATTTCCACCTTACCATGTTCAAGAGAGCGTGCAAAATGGTGGTTTTTTGGTACAGTCCTGAGTCACATGGAGGCAATGAGCGATAGGAGGGGATTCGTCTCTTCCGGTATTGAGGGTTGATGTTGCGCTGTGCTCGATTGGCTATAATAGGAAGTCCCTGGCCAGGGCTGATACGGAGATTTACTGGTAAGTGTTATCAGTAGTTTCGACCCGTTATAAGCTTCACATCGGCATGACTTATCAAATTATTGGGGTCTGACGTTTTCCACCCCTAGACTTGATATGCGACATATTAGACGAAGAGACCGGACTGTACGGTAGTGTTACTGTTAGATTCACAGGAGTATAGACAAGCTTGCTTGTTGATCTTCTGATCGCTCAATACCCGGGTAGCCGTTACGTCCAGCTAGTACCGCTGACGGCTTGTGGGTGACAGATATGATCATCGCCTACTGCCGGCGTATTGACGAGTTATTAGAGTCCTGCACAGAGGTTTCCTAGCTCATGTGAAATGAAGTAGGGCACATATGTGATATGTGTGAGACCGAGATTAATACGAGTATGTGATACCGTATTCCAATCTCACGATACAGGTTATATGTGATATAACCGGATTGTTGAATCAAGTGTTTATTCAGTGATATGTTATATGTATATGTGATATGCATATAAATTGATATTAGTCGGATGTATGCGATACAACCGGTTTATTAAATCAAGTGTTGATTTAATAATTTAACGTGTAATTATATATTTGATATATTAACATACATTAACTAATATTCGCTCAATAGAGAAAATGTTTTCTCTTTATACATTTAATATATATGTGTGATATATATTAATGTATTTGATTTGTGTCATGCTAGATGATACATTGGACATGGGTGTATGATACTCACACCACACTTAAGATAATGTGGGGTTTTATTTATTAAGGGATAAATCAAAATTAGGTGGTAATTAGTCATGGCTTGAAGCTTTGAGAAGCTTGTAGAATCCATTGACTTAGTCCGCTAATTTTATTTTACTCTAGATATTTATTAACCTAACCATTGTCTTTAGCCATGGTTTAGTCTCTACATGAGTTATATGAGATATTTACTCACCCATGGTTCACAAGAGATCATTCTATAGTTCATATTCTTGATCTCCTCCATTGCTCTTTAGTTTTGAGTGAAAAGAAAACGAGAGAGAGAAAAATTATTCTAAAGTGAGAAAAATTCCTACTTCATCAATCTACACTAGACTAGCCATTTAGTATAGCTTGTTTGCTTCACTAATTCTCAATTAGTGAAGAGGTAGCTTGAGTTAGAGATTATTCGACGTAGATCATCTTCAGCCTCGAAGATCATTGAGCAAGCTCGTTCCATTCACCTAGTGGAGCCAATGGAGAGTTCGGGACACCACTACTTGGAGCAAAAGGGACTACTACACGGAGCTTTAGAAGTGAAGGACCGATTTACAAAGGTGGTATTCCAAATTCACTTAGCGTAAAGTAGTTTACATGTTAGTGAAACCCGAATCCTCTAGTTAGATCCTTGGTTATGGGTTGCTTAGCACTCTAAGTTTTTTAAAATTGCATGCTAGATGCTTTAGAAAACATAGTGAGGGTGATAAGGAACCCTATAGTTGTATCAGAGCCAAGCTAGAGAATTAGACAATGTTAGTAGAATTAAGAAACCGAAACAACTCTGAAACCTCAAAACAAAATCCATAGTTTCTGTCGATTTTTTAAAATTCTCTGAAATTTTTTTAAACAGTTGCAGAATGTTACATTCGATGTAATATGAACACCAGAGAAAAACGAGCCCAAGCCACCGGATTTGACCCTACGAAAACCATGATATGACCGTCCTGGCCGGTTTTCTTGTCTTGGTTTGGCTTCATTTTTCATGGGTGCTCAAGTCTCTGGGGTTTGGTGTTTCAGGTATTGTTTGTTTTTGCTAAAGATTACATGTGATGTTATCTTTCTGTATTGACAATTCGGAGTGTTTCGTATTCATAATTTTAACATCGTTTCGGGTTTGATAAATATGTGATACAATATTTGGAATCCACAATAATTAGTTTTGTGAAAACCAGTTTGAATTTTATAAATCTAGCAATTTAGTCTCATTTGATCGGTTGCCACAGGGTTTTGATTTGGATCAAAACTCTGTCGCAATCACGTAGTGTATGCAGATACTCGCCGGGTAACATTACTAGATAGCCACGCCCCATAGCCCCGACCAAATTACTGTAGGAGAACCCCGTTGACAAAAGAATCCCTCAGGGTGCTCGCGGCTGTGGTGTTCCGCCTAAATGCACTTCGTCGACGTCATCGGGGGTGTGGCCGTTTACTAAAATTTCGGACAAGCATTCGATCAGGTTGTCGGGAATTTTGTTGAATTACAAGACTGGTTATTGAAAAGTGATTTCAATATTGAGACTGAAATGCAGGGTTTATAAAGTTAGGCATGAAATTCGGAATATGAGATATTCCGGGTTTATGATGTCTAAGGAATTCATTTGGTTAGGCATGAAATCCGAAGTATGTAATATTTCGGGTTTATGATGTCTAAGGTGGTTGCGGATTCCAATTGTTGTAGTTTTCACTTTCTTTTTTGCGACCGTAAGTGTAATATGTGGTGAATCGCCGGTTTCGTTGCTATATGTAAACGAAAATTGGGATACGCATGTTGGAGATAGTGCCCTCAGAGTCAATTATTGGATCACAGGCATGTGATTGCAATGATTGAGGGAGGACCTATTCCGGTAGGACAGTCTTACTCAAGATGATAGTATGCTATCTGGTTTATCTTTATCATCGTGTACTGCTTCAGGTGACTTAACAGGTCGCTATTACACGTTGATAGAGCCCCTAGGATTCTTTCTTGACTAGCAGCAGTATGAGGGCGATCATATACTTGGGAGCTGGTAGTCTATAAGCACATCCTTAAAAGGTCCCTTGTCATGGGAGTTTCGAGACAGGGCATCGATACTCTAGAGTAGATTAGTGTATACAGTCGAGACCCCGACGAGGGGCGGTGGCCGGTCTCACAAGCCACTGGTGTCGGTTGGTTCACCTAAGATGTATATAGGTGCTCATTGGGTTATGAGTACACCGGACAGGACTCGCCGGGAACACGCTAGTTGGTCTTATACCTGACGTCAGATAGCAGTTCCCTGGTGACATGTGTACAGGTTAGCTCATCGACCTGAGGATCGTCATTTGCCTCGTGTGAGTTCCCACTGTACTTTGATTACTACCCTACCATGCTCAAAGGAGACGTGCAAACAGGTTTTAGTTGGGTACAGTCCCGAGCCACATGGAGGCAGTGAGCGGATCTTCAGGGGTTCGTCTCTCCCTGTATTGGGGGTGAGGTCGCGCTGTGTCTAGGAGAGCCTGAACATGAAAAGTCCTTGGCCAAGGCAGGAGATTTACTGGTAGGTATTCTAGTAGTATCTCAGGGTGTTCTGGGCTGATCTCTGACACGACTTGTACCGCTTTTGGGAGTCTGACTTTTACCAACCCCCTAGGCCCGCCATGCGATGCTCATAGACGAACGGACTGAACTGTACGGATATTGTCACTGACAGGCTCAGTAGGGTGTCAGGCTGAGTTCGCTCACAGACGTCCCTTTTGGTCAATACCTGGTAGCCCGTTACGTATAGGCTAATACCTCTGACGTGCTAGTGGTTAAATCCACAACCAAGGTGTTGACGAGTCTTTAGAGTCCCCCACAGTCAGTTGCTCAAGTTTTCGGGCGAAACGCTGTAGAGGCCGTATGGAGATATGGCAGGGTTCGATCAGATACGTGCGGTATTGCACGGATCATGATCGGACGGATAATACTAGCTGTCTTTGGTTTAAGCCGGATCCTAGTATTGTATAGTGTAGATTTTGTCTCATTGCATTTGTATTTCGGTCGGAATAGAAATGTGGGTATGTATATACAGTAGCGGGGTTTTCCTGTAATTTATTACGGGATCAGTTTTTTGGAATTGCCAGTTTGTTTTCCGTTTCAGCCATATTTCTTTGTATCTTTCATTGGCTGAAGATTGGTGGAGGAGGGCTTATTTGCATTTGTGCAAATAAGCATTTGTGGAGGGTGTTATTTGCATATCCTTGCTTCATGATGGTTGCACCATCATTTGACTTCTTGACTTCATCATGGCTTGACTTTTGTGTGTGATGATGGATGGTCATGATGATGGGTTTGTGTGTTGGATTTACTTGTGATCATTTCTTCACATCATTACCTTTCTCTCCCTTTCTTGCATGATGAGATACCCCCCTTTGGATTTTTTCCTCACTCATATTTTTTCCATCACTCTCTCCTTGCCAAGGCCGGCCAAGGGATGGGGCTGTCCAAATTGGTGGTGTGGGAAAAATCCTCTCTTTTTGGCTTTACAAAATGATATAGCTCCTTCTCAAAAAGGTCCATTTCATTCCTCGACCATATGGCAACTCCCTAAAACCCAATAGAGACAAAGAGCACTACACATTCTACAGCAAACCTTGGGCACGTCGGCTCGCCAACTTCGTGCCCGAGTTGCCTTGGTCCAGAGGTGGGAGCCCGTAAAAGAAGCCGGCGACGTGGTGCCCTTCCGGCGAGGAGATGGAGACCGGAGATTCCACGGGGAGATCGGGACGACGACGAGAAGACCGAAGGACACGGATCGCTCGGTATATCTCTCTACCCCCTCTCTAGATAGCTAGGACTAGATCAATGGCACGATCCGGGTTTATAGTGCGCGGTGGTGCCGGTTTGAAAAGTTAAAGAAAAGCATCGCTTCCGCATTCCGGTGTCGGATTGACGGCCGGGGCGCCGCCGTGCACTTACAGTGGTATCAGAGCCTCGCCATTAACCTAGTCTAGCTTGGTCTAATGTGTTTACGTTTCCGATCGAACAAAATTCCAAAACCCGTATTTTTCCTAGCATCAGTTTCTGTCGATTTTTTCCTGGCTCGAAATTTTTTTCAGTACATTGCAGAATGATGTGCAGGGAATTATATGAATTCTATAGAAATTTGATCACGTGAACGCTCTATACGACCGCGGAACCGCGGCCAAACCCATGCTTGGGCCGCGGTTCCGCCGCAGTATTTGCAGTTCAGTGGATAAATTTTTTACAGAGGGTCTCTGGGCTGAAAATTGGGGTATTGGAATATTATTTTTGGGCCCAGGATTTCTTTAACTGCTACAGTAATGCTTGGGGCACACTTGGTAAAATTTGATCGATCGGATATTTTAAACATGTTAGTTCACAGTTTTTACAATATATCTGCGACCGTGAATGTCACTTGATCGGTAAATCCTGTCTAACTGCCATAGCCCGGTTAGACGGATTTGCGAACGTGACCTTCACGTTGATGTTCTGTGTATTGCTGTGATGTTGCGGATTGGTCGTGGGGGATAGCCTGGTTGCAGTGGTAGTACAGTTTGGTTGTATTATGTACATTTGATATTGTGGGGCGAGCGTCCGACATGTGGACTGCCGTCACTGCCTGTTTGTATTATTATTTAGGGGCACGACCAGGTTGCGGTCGATGTACCAGTTGTATGTATATTTTACTTTCTGTAGTAGGATTACACCAAGGAGGGGTGCACGGATAGCCGGGTTCTAGAGGGCATTAAGCCCGCATCTCATGGCATTGAGACGGAGGGGGCTTCACTCTAGAATTGGCGGGCTATTCTCCGCACTCGTAGGGGGTACAGGTTGACCCAGGAGGGGTGCCCAAGTTACCAGATTCCGTAAAGTGCTGGGTGGTCCATTCACGTTGCTGAAGGGAGCTGCCTCACTTCAGGTTTTGGCTGGTAACTTGCCGCGCCCGTAGGGGTCTAGGATTTCATTACACAGGCTATCCACACGACCAGGGGAACGTCGGGTTTCAGCAGCGGCTCTGTGAAACCCGGGGATCCCAGATATCTGTATTGTTCTGTGATGCTGTACATTTCTGTGATGTTGCATTTTATCATGCCTTTAGCGAAATATTATATATTATATATATTAGTAGATGTTTTATATGTTTTGCATCCGCGCTAGTCCAGTCCCCGCTCTGTCGTTAGTTAGCTAACCTAACGGGTAATGACGGGACCCAGCGGCGAATGCGGATGGCATATACGTACATCATTATATTTTGTTCTTTGTGGTGTGATCAATTGATGGGACTGCGTTGATTCAGATCAATGCAAGTTAAAACAAACATATTCTGATGTTGTTGGAACACTTTTCAAAAAGCTGTTATTGCAAGGACGTTCTCTTTTGTTTTGCAACGTGGTATTCAGTTGGAATATCCCGCTCCTCAGTCGACGAGGCAAGGGCCGAGATCCCTTCACCGGGAGTGACCCCTTGGACAAAAAGTTTGCGTCAGGGCAATAACTTCACTATAGCCGTTTATTTTTGCTTTGCACCGTGGTATTCTGTTGGAATATCCTGCACCTCATTCTACGGGGAAAGAGCCGAGATCTCTTCACCGGGAGTGACCTCTTTAGCAAAGGTTTTCGTCACTATATTTTTAAAAGCTATCCGTTCCTTCAACGATATCAAGTTCATTACGTTAAAGGTTTTCTCCAGAAACAATTCGTAGCCTTCCGTCGTTTCATATGGGTAGTCAATAGTATTCAAATTGTGTATGTTGGCCAAAGTCAAGGCACAGTGATTGGTAGCTATTGGGTATTCATATGCAGCATATATAGATGCGTTGGTTTGGGGCAGTCGTACTACTATTTTGGCCAAAGTCAAGGGTATGTACGGGTGGGCTCAAATTAACCTGGAGAATGACGGGTAGAACTTGACATGTGACTTATGATATGTTGGCCAAAGTGAAGGTCATAAGAGCATGGGGCAGAAATCATATTGGGAGTTTCTAAAGAAACTGAAACTTGCCAGATATGCGCATACTTTCTGGAGTGTGATGACGTGAGCGGATTCCGTCACGTTATCATGCGATGATAGTTGGATCCCGATTCCCACTGATGAGTTAGTTTACTCCTCGGGTGACCCCGACTAATTTTCTTTCAGGTTTGGAGGAGAATTTGAGGTGACAGTGGGAGGTTTCCAGATTAGATAAATTGGTAACCATTCTGCTCTAGGTTAGAGTGCACGCTGAGTGTTTCTTTTCTCTCTCTCTTTGGCAGCGGCCATTGACCCGACCCTAAGACTATGACTCAGTGACATAAATTAACCGAACCTTCTTAAACACTGGCTTTTGGATTGTCAGAGTTGCAAACCTCATTGCCACTCCTACTTTTACCCTTTTCTCCAGGACACCCCGTATTACTACGAACGTCCACTTCCATTAGAAAAAACCATCGTATGGTTACATACGAAATCGAGGGAATTTATTCGAGGATGGTTTCCGGTTCTGGAGAAAACTAATAGGACTATTCAGTTGTCTTTTCTTTTTACCTTCTCTCAGGTTGCGAGTGCTCCTTGGTTTAGGAGACAGTACACCTATTACGCAAATTGGATAGTCTTCTTCCAAACCATAGGCAGGTGCCGACCGGTAGAGAATGAAGAAAACCAATTAGCCTAACGATGGTGTACAGAAGGTATTAAGTAAAGACATAACAAGAGATTAGTAAAAGGTCAAAGTAAACTGCGACTGCTATTCACGACCAAACCAAGTATTTCTTCGCCAATCCTTAAATCACCTTTGTATTTCTCCAGAACACTCCGTATCACTACGAAGATCAACAGTTTATTAGATACTCCATCGTATGGTTATATACGAACTCGAAAGGAACTCGTTCCAGTTCGGGGATGGATTCTGGTTCAGAAGAAATAGGAATAAGGTTTATTTGGTTGTCTTTTATCTTCACCTTCTCTCGCATTGCGAGTGCTCCTAGGATTAGGACAATACACCCATTATGCTTATTGGATAGTCTTCTTCCAAACCATAGGCTGGCGCCGAACGGTAGGGAAGGAAGAAAACCATTTGGCCTAAAGGGGTGTGCAGAAGGTAATGACTGAAGACATATAAAGGGATTTGGAGAGGTGGCAAAGAATTACACGGTTATAGTTGTGAATCTGGATAATGGAAGAGGCATTACTAGGAATACCGGGATACCCCATCGAAACATCTCAATGTTTCAGTTTCACCGTGTACTGTTAATGGAAAACTGATTTCCCAATTAGACACTTGCTCCAGGGTATGTATTAACCAGGTGTGATTCTCACATCTGTATGGTTTTACAGATGATGTGTGGGAGTAAGTTATTGGGAATTAGGTGATCATTCTCATTATATCGGGATTCGTTGTAATCGGTGATATTTGAGGAAGTCACCTGGACTGTTTGCCGGTCGGCAAATATTTGGTTTTGAATATCCGCTGTTATGCACCAATTTCAAATTGATATATCTGTACGTCTATTTTTATAGAGTGAGATATATCTATTTGAAATTATGTCTGTGACATTTACCTATATCAGTGGATGGTTAGGTAAGGAGCATTAAACAGCGGTGTAATTCTTCTTAACCATAAGTACAGTTTTCAACCTACGACACACAGTGAATGAGTAATCAGACTCAAGGGACTTATACAGAGTATTGTATGTTGTCCAGGGTCCATCAGGACAGAGGGGTTGGTCCTCGTACTATATTCGGTTTACTTATGACTTCTCTAGTTTTTAGACAGGTGTTTCGTAGAAACACAGGGTCCAAGTTTTGAGAAGTTATAGGTATATGGATAAAGTAGAGAACCAGGTGTTGCAAGTATCGAGATTCTTCAAGTTGATCGAAGATGTAGATACTTGAGTATGGTATTCAGTTGATAGTAGTGATTAAGAGAACTTGCTTCTCTTTCAGGTTACTCATAATTGGAAGCATTCCTAAGTTGAGTAACGCTGATCGGCCTCCTTCCATTTAGTTGACATGCACTGGAGATAGCTGCATGATTTGAATCTCGTTTAAATAAATCAGTGCCTCTGGTTCTATATTGGATATAGAACAGTTCATATCTTAACGATGTTAAGGTACGGGGAGTTGTCCGGCCTATGCTTAAAACCAGACTCTAGATAACACAAGGCACGTTTCTGTAATGGCTGTTTGTGGGTTGACCCAGGCTATGACGAGCGTTGACTTTCTACCTTCTGGAAGATCAATAGTGATATTGTTCTAGACTCGCTACAGTTTTAATAAAAATGGATTTTTTCAGAAAACGGTAGTGGGAGTATGGTAGAACTGGAAGTGATTCCAGAACCACAAACGATTGCTGAAGATTTAATAAGAACCGAAAGATTCAATATGGTTTGACATTCCATTAGCCACTCCGCAGATAAGATGGGTAACCTTAGGCACCCGAGGGGTACTCCGGTAGACTCAAGGACGGTGACAGGGAGGTTCTTGTTTACCCAGACTGTTGTTCCAGAATGTGAGACCCGGTGGGAGGATGAGTATAGCGTCGTTCTAAACTAGCTTTAGAAGTGAACGTGTATATGACTCTGCCAGAGGGTTGTCGTAGTCAGTAGGAGCAGCAGAAGCATTGGTGGACAAATAGCTTATGTCTATGGACTAAAGCAGATATAGCGAAGATAGATCATCTATTTCCGATGTGACAGTCACAGGTTTGACTTCGTCAGAATAGGGGATGGATCTGTTGAGAAGGTAGTAGGGTGTGATGTCATGATATTTGGATGACATACACAGAGTAGGAAGTGATATTCCTATACTACGATCGGTTATACTTTGGTCGTCGCACTGTGGTTTCTCCACATGGGACTTGGACATTATATCAGACATACTGGTTACTAGATCTATGGTTTTAGATCTAGATTTGTGTGGTTTCCCAATCAGGGTACTTAGACAGCATTCTAAGAGTATTTAGAATGGACGACTCCTAGAACGGTAGTGTACCTGCAGGTAATGGAGTCACCCTCTCTAAAGGTGTCTTACAGACTAAAGGGGAGAGGGATGTGCATGATTGGCAGATCACTTGCTTAGGCAATTGAGTCAATCATGAGATGTCAAGTACCACACCATATGTTGTTTTTGCAGTAGATGCAGTAAGTTGACATTGATCCAATCCTGGAGAAACAGTCGGAAGCAGTTTTAGAACATAAGTGGATGTTCTAGGGATATGATAACGACAGCCTCATTCGGGAGACATTTATCATTCCAGGCTTCCAAGTTGACCTGGACGGCAGAGTGGCTGTCAGAGTTATAGTTGTTCCTTCTGACGAGGGGCAATATTTTGGACAGGTGGTCCAAGGCAATACTGAGGGAGGCATGGCACAGGATACTGATTAAGTTCAGTTGACGATACAATCTAAGAAGTTTGGATTTGGAGTTCATTTATAAGCAAGGTCCCATCAGACATCCAGACACATTCTAAGACAGGTATTGCTCATTTCGGGAGATGGGTTTCTCCATGAACTTGAGATTAAGAGAGACATAGAAAGAAACATCAAAGCAGATCCACTCACTGAGGCTATTCCTCGAACGCAATAGTTTCGCAAACGAGATTTGTGAGACTGACTAGTTGAGGAGTTGGGTGTTCGGTATCACACGGGCTGTGAGTATGCGACATCGCAATAATTAGCCATGAGTGCAAGTGGGAGATTTTTGGAGATAGTGCCCTCAGAGTCAATTATTGGATCACAGGCACGTGATTGCAATGATTGAGGGAGGACCTATTTCGGTAGGACAGTCTTACTCAAGATGATAATATGCTATCTGGTTTATCTTTATCATCGTGTACTGCTTCAGGTAACTTGACAGGTCGCTATTACACGTTGATAGAGCCCCTAGGATTCTTGCTTGACTACCAGCTGTATGAGGGCGATCATATACGTGGGAGCTGGTAGTCTATAAGCACATCCTTAAAAGGTCCCTAGTCGTGGGAGTTTCGAGACAGGGCATCGATACTCCAGAGTAGACTAGTGTATACAGTCGAGACCCCGACGAGGAGCGGTGGCCGGTCTCACAAGCCACTGGTGTCCGTTGGTTCACCTAAGATGTATACAGGTGCTCATTGGGTTATGAGTACACCGGACAGGACTCACCGGGAACATGCTAGTTGGTCTTATACCTGACGTCAGATAGCAGTTCTCTGGTGACATGTGTACAGGTTAGTTCATCGACCAGAGGATCGTCATTTGTGTCGTGTGAGTTCCCACTGTACTTTGATTACTACCCTACCACGCTCAAAGGAGACGTGCAAACAGGTTTTAGTTGGGTACAGTCCCGAGCCACATGGAGGCAGTGAGTGGATCTTCAGGGGTTCGTCTCTCCCGGTATTGGGGGTGAGGTCGCGCTGTGTCTAGGAGAGCCAGAACATGAAAAGTCCTTGGCCAAGGCAGGAGATTTACTGGTAGGTATTTCAGTAGTATCTCATGGTGTTCTGGGCTGATCTCTGACACGACTTGTACCGCTTTTGGGGGTCTGACTTTTACCAACCCCTTAGGCCCGCCATGCGATGCTCATAGACGAACGGACCGGACTGTAGGATATTGTCACTGATAGGATCAGTAGGGTGTCAGGCTGAGTTCGCTCACAGACGTCCCTTTTGGTCAATACCTGGTAGCCCGTTACGTATAGGCTAATACCTCTGACGTGCTAGTGGTTAAATCCACAACCAAGGTGTTGACGAGTCTTTAGAGTCCCCCACAGACAGTTGCTCAAGTTTTCGGGCGAAACGCTGTAGAGGCCGTATGGAGATATGGCAGGGTTCGATCAGATACGTGCAGTATTGCACGGATCATGATCGGACGGATAATACTAGCCGGCTTTGGTTTAAGCCGGATCCTAGTATTGTATAGTGTAGATTTTGTCTCATTGCATTTGTATTTCGGTCGGAATAGAAATGCGGGTATGTATATACAGTAGCGGGGTTTTCCTGTAATTTATTACGGGATCAGTTTTTTGGAGTTGCCAGTTTGTTTTCCGTTTCAGCCATATTTCTTTGTATCTTTCATTGGCTGAAGATTGGTGGAGGAGGGCATATTTGCATTTGTGCAAATAAGCATTTGTGGAGGGTGTTATTTGCATATCCTTGCTTCATGATGGTTGCACCATCATTTGACTTCTTGACTTCATCATGGCTTGACTTTTGTGTGTGATGATGGAGGGTCATGATGATGGGTTTGAGTGTTGGATTTACTTATTATCATTTCTTCACATCATTACCTTTCTCTCTCTTTCTTGCATGATGAGATACCCCCCCTTGGAATTTTTCCTCACTCATATTTTTTCCACTCACTCTCTCCTTGCCAAGGCCGGCCAAGGGATGGGGTTGTCCAAATTGGTGGTGTGGGAAAAATCCTCTCTTTTTGTCTTTACAAAATGATATAGCTCCTTCTCAAAATGGTCCATTTCATTCCTCGACCATATGGCAACTCCCTAAACCCCAATAGAGACAAAGATCACTACACATTCTACAGCAAACCTTGGGCACGTCGGCTCGCCAACTTCGTGCCCGAGTTGCCTCGGTCCAGGGGTGGGAGCCCGTAAAAGAAGCCGGCGACGTGGTGCCCTTCCGGCGAGGAGATGGAGAACGGAGATTCTGCGGGGAGATCGGGACGACGACGAGAAGACCGAAGGACACGGATCGCTTGGTATATCTTTCTACCCCCTCTCTAGATAGCTAGGACTAGATCAATGGCACGATCCGGGTTTATAGTGCGCGGTGGTGCCGGTTTGAAAAGTTAAAGAAAAGCATCGCTTCCGCATTCCGGCGTCGGATTGACGGCCGGGGCACCGCCGTGCACTTACAGTGGTATCAGAGCCTCGCCATTAACCTAGTCTAGCTTGGTCTAATGTGTTTACGTTTCTGATCGAACAAAATTCCAAAACCCGTATTTTTCCTAGCATCAGTTTCTGTCGATTTTTTCCTGGCTCGAAAAAAATTTCAGTACATTGCAGAATGATGTGCAGGGAATTATAAGAATTCTGTAGAAATTTGATCACGTGAACGCTCTATACGACCGCAGAACCGCGGCCAAACCCATGTTTGGGCCGCGGTTCCACCACAGTATTTGCAGTTCAGTGGATAAATTTTTTACAGAGGGTCTCTGGGCTGAAAATTGGGGTTTTGGAATATTATTTTTGGGCCCAGGATTTCTTTAACTTCTACAGTAATGCTTGGGGCCCACTTGGAAAAATTTGATCGATCGGATATTTTAAACATGTTAGTTCAAAGTTTTTACATTATATCTACGACCGTGAATGCCACTTGATCGGTAAATCCTGTCTAACTGCTATAGCCCGGTTAGACGGATTTGCGAACGTGACCTTCACGTTGATGTTCTGTGTATTGCTGTGATGTTGCGGATTGGTAGTGGAGGATAGCCTGGTTGCAGTGGTAGTACAGTTTTGTTGTATTATGTACATTTGATATTGCGGGGCGAGCGTCTAACATGTGGACTGCCGTCACTGCCTGTTTGTATTATTATTTTGGGGCACGACCAGGTTGCAGTCGATGTACCCGTTGTATGTATATTTTACTTTCAGTACTAGGATTACCCCAAGGAGGGGTGCACGGATAGCCGGGTTCTAGAGGACAACAAGCTCGCATCTCATGGCATTGAGACGGAGGGGGCTTCACTCTAGAATTGGCGGGCTATGCGCCGCACTCGTAGGGGGTACAGGTTGACCCAGGAGGGGTGCCCAAGTTACCGGATTCCATGAAGTGCTAGGTGGTCCATTCACGTTGCTGAAGGGGGCTGCCTCGCTTCAGGTTTTGGCGGGTAACTTGCCGCGCTCGTAGGTGTCTAGGATTTCATTACACAGGCTATCCATACGACCAGGGGAACGTCGGGTTTCAGTAGCGGCTCTGTGAAACCCGGGGATCCCAGATATCAGTATTGTTCTGTGATGCTGTACATTTCTGTGATGTTGCATTTTATCACGCCTTGAGCGAAATATTATATATTATATATATATATATTAGTAGATGTTGTATATGTTTTGCATCCGCGCTAGTCCAGTCCCCGCTCTGTCGTTAGTTAGCTAACCTAACGGGTAATGACGGGACCCAGTGGTATTCATAACAGATTTTTGCATTTTCATACCGCCCAATTTTTATCACTTTGCATACCGGTAGATACTCTTGAGCCGTGTTTGCTAGTCAATTGCAGGTTACAGGTTCTCGGCTCTAATCGATGGAACTCATGGAAAAACACGACAAAACCCGGGTTCCTGCCAACCACTGAAGAAAACACGGTCTCCGCTCTTCATCCGTATGTTGCCAGATACGAGTTTAGGAAGACAAAATCGCAAATCAATGTCACCTTCATGCACAAAGCACAAGGCAGCACCAAATCCAACAAATCTACGCGGTGCCCGAGAAAAGCATGGGCAAAAGATCCACTTTCAATCACCTTTTTGATCAGCAGAATTCTGGAAAATTCGTGAAGCAATTATGAGAAAATACATATACCAGAATGAAGTACACACCAAACCAGGCCACCACCAAAAATCCCCAAGCCCAACTCCTCAAAATGGCCGCGGAACCGCGGCCAAAGGGGGGTCTAGGCGGCGGTTCCGCGGCCGTTCTGGCGCCAAGAAGTTAGGGTTTTCTGGGGGTGTTTGGTCATTTCATATGGGTCCGTCTTGTTGCCCTAGATTCTCATTTTACAGCCTATAAATACCCCAGAATTCTGTGAATGAAGGTGTCCATTCTTGTATTTTCTTTTTGCTAGGTTTTAGTTTACATGTTCTTCTTCTTCTTATCTCTTCTCCATTAAACTTGTAAGTGAGCTTTGTGAGTGAGGAATGATGAATAAAGAAGATCATTTTATTATCATGCTTGTCTTACTTTTGTTATAATTGTTGTAACTTTAAATTCGTTAAGTAGTTGTTGTTATTTCTTGTTGTTTCTTTCTTCTTTCTTTTTCTTTATCCTTACATACGACAATGATGCTTGCGCTCGATCCTCGCCAAGGTGAGGTCGCAATTAGCTAGTCGTATTCTTCTAATCTCCTTCTTTCTATCTTCCTCTTTTGTGTTGTTTTATTTTTCCGTATTATGATGTGTGAGTAGTTCATACTTGTTAGGGTAGGATAAGGGAAGTTTGAGGGAAGGAAATCTCTCTCATTCTTTCCTTGCCCAACAGCTTAATTCGACTCCCGTTAATTGAACCACAATCTGCTCCTTACGGCACCCTATCCTACATGATAGCGGTGATTCCGTAGTGAGACCGGTTGTGGTTGAATTAACCGGAGGTTATGGCTAAGAGCCAAGAACGGACGGACAAGCACCAAAAGGAAGAACTTATGCGTTGGAAAGCCTAGCTTATACTCTCAAGTTCCTTCCTAGTCGTGCTAATCCCCGTTGTTGCCGATTACCGTAACACCGATATTAAGCGGGGCAACGAAAGATGAGGAGACTCCTAACTCAAACTAACCTAATCCTAACCCTGACAAGCTCTCTTTACATATCACTTTAACACTTAGATAACCACAACAAAATCTGAAAAACCGGACTTAACTCGTTAAAGCACATTGAAAAAGACTCCCATCTCCCTGCGGACGACCCGTACCCAACCGGCTAGCTACAAGCGAAACCGTCTTGATTGCGGTATTTAAACTAGAACTTGAACACGCACGTATCCTACCAATCAAATGGCGCCGTTGCCGGGGAGACGGTAGTTTATTTCTTTGTGTAATTTCGGGTTAATTTGTAAGTATAAAAAAATATATATATACATTGTAAAAAACCATCTTGTTATTCTTGATTAGTTTTTGTGCAAGTGTGCAGGAAAATACGAAGTTCAAGATCGGCGCCAAAGACGTCGGATAATACGGAGTTCAAGTACAGTGCCAAAGACGTGGGAAGATAGACCCACATTTCGCGGCTACACCGCGACGGACAAAACGAAGATAACGGTCTACTGAACAAATATGGAGCAGATACAGTGAGCAAGTCAAGATTCAACACATCCAGACAAGTAGAGAACACCAAGCAGAACATTCCCAAAAATTTCAGAAGCCCAATCCCACCATATAGCCGCGGATCCGCGGCAATAGAAGGCTTAGGCCGCGGATCCGCGGCCACTTAGTGGCTTCAGGGGTGCATTTTCTTTCTGGTGAGTCTTTCTCTTCTCTCCACTCCTCTGAACTCCACTGAACTGTGTTTTCTGCAGGCTTCTTTGCGCAAATTCTTCTCCCCCTTCCAATAAACTGTTCTTGTGCAGGATTCTTTGCGCCGCAAAATAAAAATTGTTTGCAGTTGATTTGTTACTGTTTTGCATTCAATAATACGGACTTAAGGGGCTTGAAACCAATCCAGATTGGGTGGGGATTTCATCACCCTTCCCAGGATCACAAAAATCACTAAAGCATATGCATTGTCCATTGTAAATTAAAAAATACTAGACTTCAGCCCTAAGGACTTCGCGCTCATTAGGAGAAGATAAACTGTGTTTAGAACCTCGCTTAACCGTATATTGTTTATGGGGTGCCTAGGAAAGTGTTAAAGGCGCAACCGCCGAAAGAGAAAGGGTTATTTAATTAAGGAACTTCGCGAAAGCGTTGGACAACCTCCCCTTATCTCTGCACTTACCTGGCCTCGTGATCAGTGTATTTTTAAGCCCGTTTCTCGACATTGTTTAACTTCGACAATCAAGTTCAGGAGCAGGTCTAGTAGACCTAGGTTACCCTAGATCTAGGTGTGACTGTGCATATTTTGTTTGTGATTGCTTAAGCCGTATTTCCGTACATACTTCTGTAAATCTCTTTCTAAAAAAAAATCAAAAAAATCAAAAACTTTTATAAAAATTTGCCCTTTTGTCGCCAAATCCATTTTCACCCACCACCCATCGCCTTTCTCCATTGACGTTTTCTTACCCTCACCTTCTCCGCTTTGACTATACTAAACTCGTTTAGTGTATGTCCGCTTGGACTCGGGACACTAGCGCCCGTATAGTCCGCGTTACGTTAGTCGCGACCGACTACGCGATCGACTCCGAAGTCGATACTCCGTCCACTCCTTTTTCACCCCTTCCTTTGCCGGCCAACTCCGACGTTGACCGGAATTCTGTTCATACATCTTCAACTTCACCTTCACCTTCACCAACCTCTTCTTCCGCGATGTCGGGATTTAATCCGAACATCTCTTTGACCACCGCTGGATTGGCTCCACCTCCTGCGGAGACCAATATCCCACCACCTCCGCCTGTTGTAGCGACACAGCGAATTGCGCTCCAGGATCATTTCTACCCCGCCCGTTCTGCACTTCCCACCTGCCTTTCTCTTCCTCCGGCCAATGGGGACAACTTTGAAATTAAGCCCCATTTCATCAACATGCTTCCACGTTTTCATGGGCTTGAATCTGAAGATGCCTATATCTTCATCAATAAATTTCAAAATGTCTGTGCCATGATGAAAACCACCCAGCTGTCGGACTATGCTATACGTCTACGGGTCATTCCGTTCACTTTATGCGATCTCGCTGAAAAATGGCTGTATAGCACCGCTTCCCACTCAATCACCAGCTGGGACGAGTTTGTTAAAGCGTTTCTGAAAAAATTCTATCCAAATCATAAGACCGCAAGAATTCGAAATGAAATCAACCAATTCTCCCAGCTTCCATCTGAACCCTTCTGGAAGTGCTTTGACCGATACAAAGACCTTCTTGTTCAGTGTCCTCACCACGGTATAGAGAAATGGCAGCTCTGCCAAACCTTATACGAGGGCCTGAACCCAGCAACAAAGCAGTTGTTGGAAACCATCTGTCAGGGCTACTTCCTATCGAAATCTGACGAGGAAGCGTGGCAGTTCTTTGACGACCTTGCGGAGCAAACGCTACAGTGGGAGAGCACCAGACCGACTTCTTCTTCTTCTTCTTCTTCTACCTCCACTTCTACCGGTCAGTCTAGGGTAGGAATTCACCAGCTTGATGTCTCTATTGCGATGAGAGCTGGAATGGCTGCAATAACAAAAAAGCTTGAAGCAATAGAGAGCAAATTTTCTTCTCCTGCTCCTGCCCCTGTTCTCCCCCTTCGTACCATCTGCGCTTGTTGTTCCGATCCTTCTCACTTGACCGAAGAGTGACCTTACAATCCACCATCGCAAAGACAGGATCAGGTTAATGCCGCCTTCCAGCAAAGACCGAGGAATGATCCAAACTCGTCCACCTACAATCCCGGTTGGAGGAACCACCCTAATTTCGCCTGGAATCGGAATCAGAATCAATTCCAGGGCAACAATTTCCAAAGGGCCCCTCCACCGCAACACCAAGCGCAACAACAAACTCAGTATCAGCAGCCCTTCCAACCCCAACCTTACCAAAACCAGACGAACAACTTTGCACCCAACAACTCTTTTCCACCAGACAACTTTGTTCCGTCGAACAATGATAAGGTTTCCTTGCTTGAGCGAAGTCTGGAGGCGTTTGTTAAACAATCGACTCAATCCACCGCCAACATCCAGTCTTCGATTCAATCTTTAGTGCAACACATTGCCGCACACGGGCAAAGCATCAAGACCATTGAGGCCCAGATTGCACAGCTGAACGCGGCCTTGAGCGAGCGAGAGAAGGGGAAGCTCCCGTCCCAGCCACTTCCAAATCCCGGTCACCCACATAATGCACATGTTGCTCTTGAACAACAAAACCATAATGTGAGTACCGTGACTACACTGAGATCGGGGAGGATGCTGCAAAACAACATTGGCAAGCGAATCAACGATGACACCCCGGCCGCCGCTTCTTCTTCTTCTCCTTCTTCTTCTTCGTCTTCTGAGCCTATTCTCCGTTCTTCACAAGGCTCTCCTTCCTCTTCTTCTGCTCTGAACGGACCCACTTCTCACTCCACGAAGACACCTATTCTGGGATCCGTTCCAACTCCACAATCTCCTCCTCCAGCATTAGACTCAACCAATTTTCAAAATGTTCCATTTCCAAACCGGTTGAGGTCTAACAAACAAAATCCACAAATGGAGAAGATTCTGGAGTTATTTAAGCAAGTTAACATTAACATTCCTCTTTTAGATGCTGTCCAACAAGTCCCGTCTTACGCAAAAATCTTAAAGGACTTGAGCACGAAAAAGAGGAAGTCTCAGGTACCCAAGAAAGTTTTCTTGGCTAATGCTGTGAGTGATGCCCTTACCCAATCTTTACCACAAAAACGGAAGGACCCTGGCTGTCCTACGATTTCAATTACCATTGGGGATAAGAACATCAACCGCGCACTATTAGATCTTGGTGCCAGTGTTAACTTGCTTCCGTATTCAGTATACGAGCAATTAGGCGTCGGAGAGTTGAAACCCACACACTGCACTCTCCAAATGGCCGACCGATCGATCACCCATCCTAGGGGTGAGCTAGAGGATGTGTTGATAAGAGTCGGGGACTTCATATTCCCCGGGGACTTCATTTTATTAGATACACAACCTGTAGCTAACCCCCGGAATCAAATTCCGGTGATACTCGGTCGCCCATTTCTCGCAACCTCAAATGCTGTGATCAATTGTCGCAACGGTTCGATGAACCTCTCTTTTGGAAATATGACGATTGAACTCAACATTTTTAGGTTGGGGAATCAGCCCGCCGAACCTAATGCTCATATACTGGATGTCTGCTCGATCCAGGAGATCACACCAGAAGAGTGTGAATTCGAGGAGTTTCTGTTTCATCACGATAATCTTGACGCCACTAGTGCGTTTCTCTTCGAACCTGCTGCTGTTTCTGCGCCCGACAACGAATACGAGTGTTTCACGTTTTCGAACGATCTTAGCTGCGCACAACCCGAGTTTGAATCCTTCGACTTTCCGGATGAGTTACCTGAACCATCCAACTCGGTTGCCTACACTCGCTTTGAACCTTTGCTGGAGTCCTTTGAGTTCGAGACCTTTGCACCAGTCTTGCCTTCCATCATTTCACCTCCAACGCTCGAACTCAAGCCGTTGCCATCTCACCTTAAGTATGCTTACTTAGGTGAGAACGAGACCCTCCCTGTCATCATTTCGGCTTCTCTAGCTCCAGAGCAAGAGAAAGCCCTTCTCGCGGTCTTGCACAGCAACAGGCAAGCTTTTGGCTGGTCCATGGCGGACATCAAGGGGATTAGTCCCCTCATCGTTGAGCATCACATTCATCTGATGGATGATGCCAAACCAGCCCGGGATCCACAAAGACGTCTTAATCCAGTCATGAAGGAGGCTGTGAAGAAGGAGATCGTCAAATGTCTAGATAGTGGTATCATTTACCCTATCTCTGATAGCCAATGGGTTAGCCCCATTCATGTTGTCCCCAAGAAGTCGGGCATCACGGTCATAACCAACGAGGCGAATGAGTTAATCCCTACTCGCACCCAAACTGGGTGGCGAGTTTGCATTGATTACAGAAAACTCAACGCCGCAACGCGGAAAGACCACTTTCCGCTACTTTTCATTGACCAGATGCTGGAACGATTGGCCGGACATGAGTACTATTGTTTTCTTGATGGCTACTCTGGCTATAATCAAATTCCCATCGCCGAAAAAGACCAGGACAAGACCACTTTCACTTGTCTTTTCGGCACGTTTGCATATCGACGCATGCCCTTTGGGTTATGCAATGCGCCCGCTAACTTCCAGCGGTGTATGATGGGAATTTTCTCAGACATGGTGGAGAAATTTCTGGAGATTTTCATGGATGACTTCTCCATCTTCGGCGACTCCTTCGACAAGTGTTTGCTGCATCTTGACGCTGTCCTTACCCGATGTAAGGACAAGAATCTCATTTTGAACTGGGAGAAATGCTACTTCATGGTGCGCGAAGGTATTGTCTTAGGACATATCATCTCGCAAAATGGCATAGAGGTTGACAAAGCAAAGATTGAGGTCATTTCCAATCTGCCTCCTCCCCGATGCGTCAGAGATATCCGAGCCTTCCTTGGCCATGCCGGTTTCTATAGACGGTTTATCAAGGACTTTAGCAAGATTGCTAGGCCCTTGACGCTTTTGCTGGCCAAGGACACGCCTTTCGACTTCAACTCGAGCTGTGTGACTGCATTCGAGTCACTGAAACGCTCACTCACTTCTGCTCCCGTTCTTTCTTCCCCTGACAGGACGCACCCATTCGAGATTATGTGCGATGCATCCGACTTTGCCATTGGTGCTGTCCTTGGACAGCACATCAACAAGATGCCGCACGTAATCTATTACGCGAGCCGAACCCTGAATGACGCCCAACTTAATTATACAACAACTGAGAAGGAATTCTTAGCTGTTGTATTTGCTTTAGAAAAGTTCTGGCCCTACCTCATCGGCTCTCCAGTCATTGTCTACACTGACCATTCAGCTCTGCGCCATCTTTTTGCGAAGAAAGATGCCAAATCTCGGTTAATCCGTTGGATCCTCTTGCTTCAAGAGTTTGACCTTGTCATTAAGGACAAACGAGGATGTGAAAACGTGGTTGCCGACCATCTCTCGCGACTTCCTTCTTCGCCTTCGCTTCCGATTCCGATAAACGACGTTTTCCCGGATGAACAGCTCTTGACAGTATCATGTGAACCCTGGTTCGCAGATATTGTGAACTATTTGGCCACGGGATTACTACCGACCGAATGGTCGAATCAGGACAGACTTCGCTTCTTATCCCAAGTAAAACACTTTTACTGGGAAGAACCCTACTTGTTCAAGTACTGTCCTGACCAGATTATTCGTCGGTGTGTCCCTGATGAGGAATTCAAGAGTGTGCTGTCATTTTGCCACGATCAAGCGTGTGGCGGGCATTTTGGGCCCAGAAAGACAGCTGAGAAGATCTTGCAATGTGGTTTCTACTGGCCACAACTTTTCAAAGACGCTCACGACTATTGCAAGACTTGCTCCCAGTGCCAACACATGGGCCGGATATCCCGGAGGAACGAGATGCCGCTCCAACCGATCTTGGTCGTGGAGATTTTCGATGTTTGGGGGATAGATTTCATGGGGCCGTTTCCCAGCTCTTTTGGGAACTTGTACATCCTTCTAGCTGTTGATTACGTCTCTAAATGGGTCGAGACTGTGCCCAGCCGAACTAACGACAACAAGGGTTCCTTAAAGAAAACATTTTCTCACGGTTTGGGCACCCCCGAGCGATCATTAGTGACAATGGAAGTCATTTCTGCAACAAAACCTTCGAGGCCTTGATGCGGAAATACTCCAATAATCATAAGCTTTCTACGCCCTACCACCCCCAAACCTGCGGGCAGGCCGAAGTTTCAAATCGGCAAATCAAGCAGATACTGGAGAAGACAGTTTCCAAGAACCGTAAGGATTGGTCTCTGAAACTCACTGATGCCCTTTGGGCATTTAGAACCGCTTATAAGACCGACCTTGGCATGTCTCCCTATCGGCTTGTATACGGAAAAGCCTGCCACCTACCTGTCGAAATCGAGCATCGCGCATTTTGGGCGATAAAGGAGCTGAATCTGTCTCTGGAGGACGCGGGCAACCATCGGAAGCTGCAGCTGAACGAACTGAGCGAGCTTAGGGATGAGGCTTACGACAACGCGGTTGTCGTTAAGAATCGAACGAAGGTGTTTCACGATAAACACCTTTTGCGCAAAACCTTTGTACCTGGTCAACAGGTTCTTCTTTATGACACCCGACTTCATTTTCATCCAGGAAAGCTCCGATCTCGCTGGAAAGGGCCATATTTTGTGCGGAATGTATATCCGCAGGGCGCTGTGGATTTGGAAAATCTAAAGGACGGTTCACTCTTCAAGGTAAATGGACACCGATGCAAACCGTACCTTAGCGCCGAACCAACAGAGGAGCTCCTGTTCCTACAGGAGCCGGTTTACCCTGAATAATTTTCCTCTGCCTACCTCCAAACTTCGGTTATCCAGCCAAGAACAGTGGACACTGTTCCAAATAAGTTTGGGGGTATGTACAAACCATTTTGTATATATTTGTGTATATTTTTTTTTCTTTTCTTTAAAAAAAAAAACAAATAAAAATTGTATATTACTAACCGACAATTTTGAACCTTCCAACTGCTCTCTTCATGCAATGACAGTGAGGACACTGTCCAGTTTAAGTTTGGGGGTACGCTCGGTACGTATTTCTTACCTTCGCATTCATATGTATATTTTGCATCTGCATATTAATATCCATAAAATCCATAAAAATTTGAAAATTTTCTAAAAAATATAAAAACTTTTTTGTCAAGTTAGCTTGTGGAAGAACTCTGATTCAACATTCGGCCGTTTTTGTTTGAAAAAATAGGAATAACTAAATCTTATGTTTGGATTTTGAAAACCTTAAAGATAACTCTCCTTTGATGTTAGTTATAGATGATATACGTCTTTACATCACACTACACGTGTCGTGAATTTTGGGAATTAGATGACAAGTCTTTCATGTTTAAACTTTTAAACAGATAAATGATTTTCGGAGGATCAAATAGGTTTGTTCTGAAATAAGTAATGTCAAGAATAGTTTATGAAGTAAAGCGAATATGAAGGAATGTTATTGATGCCATAATTGGAGCTAAGTCTGAAAAATAACCCATCTAAAACTTGATTGGAATGATTACACACCAAACAAACCAAACACGTCTTTTATCCAAAAAAATATTTGAACTGCCAGTTATATCTGTAAGTGCACGGCGGCGCCCCGGCCGTCAAACCGACGCCGGAATGCGGAAGCGGTGAATAACTTAAATTTTTGCGGACTTAGCAAACCGGCACCACCGCGCACTTTAACCGGATCGAACCATTAACTAGTCTAAGCTAACCAGAAGATGGGTTAGAGATGTACCGACTGATCCGAGTCCTCCGGTCTTCTCGTCGTCGTCCCGATCTCCCGCGGATCCTCCGGTCGTCGCCTCCTTGCCGGAAGGGCACCACATCGCCTGTATCTTTTACGGGCTCCCGCCTCTATACCGAGGCAACTCGAGCGCGAAGTAGGCTAGTCGACGCGTCCAAGATTTGCTGTAGAATAATGTAGAATCGTTGTCTCTTTGGGGTTAAGGAGGTTGCCAAGAAGGAGGAATTTTGAGCACAAGAATTTTCATGGATGCTAGAGGGAATAATGGAGAAATTGGAGCTTGCAATGAAAATGATGAGCTCGGCCAAAAAAAAAAAACCCTCTGTGCTCACTGGAAATGTTGTGGCTCTCTTATGAAATATGTGTGTGGAGTTGCATTAATTAAAAACCATGCATAAGAAAAACTCCACTGCACACACACACACATAGAAGAGGGGCCCACGAAAAATCAACAAGGGAAATTATTCAACACAATTCCAGCATACACATATATCATCCATTCCCATTAATTAATCAAGGAAAAATCCCACCCAAAAAATTAATCCTCACCCCATGCCTAAACAGTGGCCGGCCAACCATCATCCATCACAATCCCATACTCCATCAAGTCTCAATTAATGCAAGAATGGTCCAAAAGAAAAGATGTAATCATATCAATCCTTTTGCAATAAACCCCCTCAACAAAATGTTAATTGCAAATTTGCAATTAACACCCCCAACGAAAAGTCCGACCGGGAAGGAAAAAGAGAAAACCGGCCGGAACGGAATGCAAACTGGCAACCCCAGAAAACTGGTCCCGTAATAAATTACAGGAAAACCCCGATACTGTGCATACACACCCGCATCTGTATTCCGTCCGGATACAAATGCAAAAAGACAAAACTACATTATCTAATACTAAGATCCGGCTTAAGCCAAAGCCGGCTAGTAAAAACCGTCCGATCACGATCCGTGCAATACCGCACGTATCTGATCGAACTCTGCCATATCTCCATACGGCCTCTACAGCGTTTCGCCCGAAAGCTTGAGTAACTGAAAGTGTGGTGGACTCTAAAGACTCGTCAATACTATGGCTGTGGATTTAACCACTAGCACGTCAGAGGTATAAGCCAATACGTGACGGGCCACCAGCTATTGACTAAAAGGGACGTCGATGAGGAAGCTCACCCCGACACCCAACTGAGCCTGTCAGTGACAATATCCGTACAGTCCGGTCCGTTCGTCTATGAGCATCGCATGGCGGGCCTAGGGGGTTGGTAAAAGTCAGACCCCCAAAAGCGGTACAAGTCGTGTCGGAGTGTAGCCCAGAACACCCTGAGATACTACCGGAATACCTACCAATAAATCTCCTGCCTTGGCCAAGGTCTTCGTGTAATGGCTCTCCTAGACACAGCGCGACCTCACCCCCAATACCGGGAGAGACGAAACCCCCGAAGATCCGCTCACTGCCTCCATGTGGCTCGGGACTGTACCCAACTAAAACCTGTTTGCACGACTCCTTTGAGCCGTGGTAGGGTAGTAATCAAAGTACAGTGGGAACTCACACGAGATAAATGACGATCCCCAGGTCGATGAACTAACCTGTACACATGTCACCTGGGAACTGCTATCTGACGTCAGGTATAAGACCAACTAGCATGTTCCCGGCGAGTCCTGTCCGGTGTACTCATAACCCAATGAGCACCTGTATACATCATAGGTGAACCAACTGACACCAGTGGCTTGTGAGACCGGCCACCGCCCCTTGTCGGGGTCTCGACTGTATACACTAGTCTACTCTGGAGAATCGATGCCCTGTCTCGAAGCTCCTACAACTAGGGACCTTTTAAGGATGTGCTTATAGACTACCAGCTCCCACGTATATGATCGCCCTCATACTGCCGGTAGTCAAGCAAGAATCCTAGGGGCTTTATCAACGTGCAATAGCGACATGTCAGGTCACCTAAAGCAGTACACGATGATAAAGGTAAACCAGATAGCATACTATCATCTCGAGTAAGACTGTCCTACCGGGATAGGTCCTCCCTCAATCATTGCAATCACGTGCCTGTGATCCAATAATTGACTCTGAGGGCACTATCTCCAACAATCTCCCACTTGCACTCGAGGCTAATTATTGCGATGTCGCATACTCACAGCCTGTGTGATACCGAACACCCAACTCCCCTACTAGTCAGTCTCACAAAACCCGTTTGTGAAACTATTGCGTTCGAGGAATAGCCTCAGTGAGTGGATCCGCCTTGATGTTTCCTTCTATGTCTCTCTATATCTCAAGTTCGCGGAGAAAGCCATCTCCCGAAATGAGCAATACCTGTCTTAGAGTGTCTGGATGTCTGATGGGACCGAGCACATAAATGAACTCCAAATCCAAACTTCTTAGACTGTATCGTCAACTGAACTTAATCAGTATCCTGCGCCATGCCACCCTCAGTATTGCCTTGGACCACCTGTCTAAAATACTGCCCCTCGTCAGAGGGAAAACTATAACTCTGACAACCTCCTTGTCGTCCAGGTCACCTTGGAAGCCTGGAATGATAACTGTTTCCTGAATGGGGCTTTCGTTATCATATCCCTAGAACAGCCACTTATGTTCTAAAACTGCTTCCGACTGTTTCTCCAGAATTGAATCAATATCAACTTATTGCATCTAGTGCAAGAACAACATCTGGTGTGGTACTTGACATCTCATGATTGACTCAATTGCCTAAGCAAGTGATCTGCCAATCATGCACATCCCTCTCTACTTTAGTCTGTAAGACACCTTTAGAGAGGGTGACTCCATTACCTGCAGGTATACTACCGTGCCAGGAGTCGTCCATTCTAAATACCCTTAGAACGCTGTCTAAGTACCCAGATTGGGAAACCACCCAAATCTAGATCTAAAACCATAGATCTAGTAACCAGTATGTTTGATATAATGTCCAAGTCCTTTGTGGAGAAACCACTGTGTGACGACCAAAGTATAACCGATCGTAGTATAGGAATATCACTTCCTACTACCTTCTCAACAGATCCATCCCCTATTTTGATGACGTCAAACCTATGACTTTCACATCAGAAATAGATGATCTATCTCCGCTACATCTGCTTTAGTCTATAAATAGACATAAGCCTGATGTCCACCAATGCTTCCGCTGCTCCCACTGACTACGACAACCCTCTGGCAGAGTCATACAGACGTACACTTCTAAAGCAAGTTTAGAACGACGCTATACTCATCCTCCTGCCGGGTCTCGCAGCCTGGAACAACAACAATGGCAAGTGTGGGTAAACAAGAACTTCCCTGTCACCGTCCTTGAGGCTACCGAAGTACCTCTCGGGTGCCTGAAGTTACCCACCTTATCTGCGGAGTGGCCAATGGAATGTCAAATCAGATTGAATCTTTAGGTTCCTTATCAAATCTTCAGTAATCGTTTGCGGTTCTGGAATCACTTCCAGTTCTACCATACTCCCACTGCTGTTTTTGAAAAAAAATCCATTTTTAATAAAACTGTGGCGAGTCTAGAACAATATTGCTATTGTTCATCCAGATGGTAGAAAATCAACCCGCGTCATAGCCTGGGTCAACCCACAAACAGCCATTACAGAAACGTGCCTTGAGTTGTCCAGTGTCTGGTTTTAAGCATAAGCCGGACAACTCCCCGTACCTTAACAACGTTAAGATATGAACTGTTCTACATCCAATATAGAACCAGAGGCACTGATTTAATTGAACCAGATTCAAATCATGCAGCTTTCTCCAGTGCATGTCAACTAAATGGAAGGAGGTCGATCAGCGTTACTCAACTTAGGAATACTTCCAATTATGAGTAACCTGAAAGAGAAGTAATTTCTCTTTATCATTACTATTAACTGAATACCACACAC